>CM061548.1:408977819-410367819 GCA_030864215.1 Capsicum pubescens | reverse complement strand
ATTATGTACAATTTGGTGGGTCTTGAGCTGAAAAATTCCACATATATCAAAAGTTATACACGTTTAAAGTTGGCCCTTGTAGAATCGAATATCAAACTTTGAACGAATCAAAGGTTCTTAGCTCAACTTTGCTCTAAATGATTTCTATGAACATTTTTCACCTCATCTTCACTTCACACACTAGGATTAAGATCATGACACATGAATCGAAATATAAATCATGGGATTAGAGTTTACACAGTAACAATGACGGTTTGATTTCTAACTCGAAATTGAGGGGTGTTACACTATCTCCCCCTTAGGATCATTCGTCCCCTAATGATGGATAGGGACTTCTCAAAGCTCTAAATTTTAGAATAAAGAATTTACTCTTGCATTGAACATTTTTTCTCAACACAATATGCAAAGATATCAAATAGGCTTCATGACAACCCCTAGTGAAACGTGTAAGCACGAAGCATGAGGTAATGAGACTTTACATAGGCATGATCTTGCACGTGAGTTCTATGAGTCATAATCATCTAAGCATAAGGTATGAGTTTATATGGTGATCATAAACCTGATTTTCATTGGTACTAATCATGAAATAAGATTTCACGGAAGATAGGGATAGAAGCATTCTCCACCTTTCATGATGAAACAAATAGACTTAAACTCAAAGACCCTACTCGGCTATGCCCCAATATTAAACAACATATTTCTTCCTTTCCATTTTACATTTCGACCATTACACACTAACCACAAGAGTTTGATTTCCACTACATGGTACTTCAAGGTTGAAGCCTAACTCAGAGAAAAGAGGTGTTAGTTTAAGCTATAGGACTCCATATAAGAATATCACTTCACCTTATCATTACTATCAAATGAAATCGAGTTTTAATTCAGGGAATTCTAACCATATAGTACACGGGTTGTGTTTTCATCAATCACAATATTTAAGCCTATCATTACTACACCCACTTCATGGATTTCCCCCACCAAGACTAGCAAATTCAATCACTTTCACAAAGATTTTTGTCATATATCTCCTTCCTAACTATTTATCATAATTAAAGTACATCCCCTTTCTTTCTCCCATCACCAATAACCTTAGCTAAAGAGATCAAATCAAAATTTTCACATACAAGAACATCTACTTGTAATGCCCCAATTTTCTGAACCGGAATGCTACACGGTACTCAAGACCCTGAAGGACTACAAGCTAACCCATGACTGATATTTGTACCTATATACTACATAGTATAACATGAAAATGTAGAAACATGTATTGAATGGCCATAAGGTTCAAATCTAAATAAACATCTAATAAGAACAATGTCTGAAAATGGTATAACAATACCAAAATAAGTCTGAAATAACTGTCTGACATGCTATAGTCTAGAGAGCCTCTAACTGTCTGAATAAGGAGTTAATATGACATGTCCCCAACTAACTGCAACTACTGAAATAAACTAAAAACTGAAGTAGTAATGAAATCATCGTGTCCTCGAAATATGAGGACTTACTTCTAACTCTGACTGCTGATACTGGAATCTACTACTGATCTGGAGCTCTTACCTCTGAACCTATGGTGTAACATAAGAGAAAGCACCATAGCGCAAATATGTCAGTACGACTGAATGTACTAAGTATACGAGTGAGGTAGGCTAAATTCAAAGGGTTATATGCATGAACAATGCTAACTGGTATGAACGTGAGAATACATACATACTTGAGAAACTATAACTAAACACGTGATGATACTAACTACTGAGTCTGAATACTAACATCATGAATTTACTGACACTGAGGTACAACATAGATGAATGACTATTTTGACAGTTAGAATTATGAAGAACTGGTCTGTTTGACTATGTCTAACAATCCTGAAACTGAATACTTAGTATATAAATCACTAATAAGTGAGAAACTGACACTGTATTACTAAATATTGAGGGACTAGTGCTATGTTACTGATACATAAATAATTGTGTATGACAATCCTGATTATGAAGGACTGGTCTGGTCGACTGTATATGACAGTTTAATTATAAAGTATTAATCTGATTGACTGTATCTGGTAGCCATGAATATGAGGAACTAAAATGATTGACCGTATCTGACAGTCATGAAGATGGATACTGGTAATATGAGTTCAGAGAATTGGTAATAATAATAACATGAGTGACCGTATCTCACAATCATGAAGATGGATGCTGGTAATATGAGTTCAGAGAACTGGTAATAATGATAACATGAGTGACCGTATCTGACATTCATGAATGTGGTGGAACTAGCTGAGTTTCATATTGTATCTGAGTTGGCTGTATCTGACAGTCCTGATATTCTGAAGAACTATCTGAGTTCTGTTACTAAAACTGAGACTGAGACTGAAACTGAGACTGTGGGAGGTAATCATCTAACCGACATGCCTTGAAACTGAACTGGTTGGGGTCTAACCTGTAACACCAGCTGTAAGGGTGTCAATACCGTGCCACGGGTAGAGACAATATGTGATTAACCCTATTCTATTTTTGTGAGCTCACTTTGTCTGCCCTACTATCAGGTAAACTCAAAAGAGATGAATTAGCCCTATGGGTAAGGATATCTCAACCTAAGCTGCCTACGTAGTTCTGGAATGAAAGGATTGTTTCTAGGGATCTCACCCTCTGACTGTGGAAGGTGAGTCCCCATCCTTGGGTTCACTCGGTGTTGAATCCTACTCCCAACTGAAAGACACCAAACTGATTAACTGAACTGAACTGATTAACTAAACCGATATTAGTGGGATTGTTTAGCGGAGCTAAATTGAGTTTACTAGATTCCGATGACTGGCAGAATGTATTAAGTTCTGAGGACTGATTTTGAGTACAGAAGTTACTAAGATTAACTGTGAATACTGAGGTTGTTGAGGTTACTGAGATTACTGAGATTACTAGACTACTGAGATTTTTGAGTTTTCCTGAGTCACATGACTGACTGATTTCTATAGATCATGGCTTGACCGAGTGTCACGGCCCAAACTAGGGCCTGGCCGTGACGGGCATCCCAAACCATAAAGGCCCGAAATGCTCTTCTCTATCTGGTAATCATGCACAACATTCAAATAATAAAAGAATATGCGGAAACATAATCTTCTACGGAAACATGGTCAGTTCTGAATTCAACATAAGTATGGAAGCAGTAAATCAACTACATCTAAATAACATCTGACTTAATCTACGAAATCTCTACTACATGAAAATCTGACAACTTTCTGAAACTGGGACAAGGCCCCCAGTAGACCAAAATGGAAATAAATGACATAATCTGAAAAGACAGGCCTTCTAGAATAAAGAAGGCTCACAAACTAGATACCTGCAACGCTTTCTGTTAAACTCTACTGCTTTTCTAGACCCCTAGACTGAGCCTCAGAACCTGGAGAGAGGAGGGGGGTCAATAAAGAT
Source organism: Capsicum pubescens (assembly GCA_030864215.1). Lineage (NCBI taxonomy): Eukaryota > Viridiplantae > Streptophyta > Magnoliopsida > Solanales > Solanaceae > Capsicum > Capsicum pubescens. The sequence continues at coordinate 410,364,394 of CM061548.1, read as the reverse complement.
GTACTGGTACGCAAAGTAATCCAAAATAAAGCTTTAATATAAATAAAATAGTAGAGAGCAACTTTTTCAAAACATTATACATCAAGTGGTTTTCACAACACATGGAAACTTTTTGAAAACACGTAACCTGTCTGTCAATGCAAATTCTGATCTGTGTATTACTTCTGAGTTAGGTGGCACTCACCTACAAGTCTAATATTCCACAGGCTATATGGAATCCTCCATTGACTCGGCAGGGAATCCTCCAACTCGAGTGTGCCGCAAGAGTTGGAGTCTCTTATTCTGATATGCCACACGGCACTAGGCCGGGGTAATATAAGATATACCCGGATCGGCAAATCATGGTATTGGGCAATGAGTATCTGGACTCATTCCTTCTTCGGGGAACCACCTAATATCTCTTTCTGCCAAATTTTTAACCATTTCTAATCATGCAACATTCAAATCACAAAATCTGTAAATCTTATTTCAAACATGCATTCTATTCTGTTCTGAAGTTATCATGGCATTTTCTGAGTTGGTGTCGTCACACCAAGACTTGCAAGTTCTATTTCTGATCCATAATGCAATAATCATGATCTTTCATAAAAATATAATTTCAGACCACCCAAACATGTAATTTGCATAAGAGATTTCATGTTCTGAAACTCAAGTCAAAACCATGCAAAAACTTTCATCAAACATATGGTGGTCATGTGCTTTTGGCAAAACCGTGCACTCTTTCATTATATGTATATTCAACATTCATCAACGTAAACAATCCTCTCTCTTTGAAAATAAAAAATCATAATCCCAAATCATCATTTAAGACTCTTCATAAGATGTTTTTCAAGATTTATTTTGAAACAATCCATATCATGTGAAACATGGGAAAAATTAAATCAAGAGAGGGATTTCATATATATCATGCTCTCAATTCTTATTTCAAGACTTGAACACTTACATACAATATATATATAACTTTCAAATCACTTTGGGGGAAAGCCAAAAGGCCAAAATAATATCCTTAAAGCTTCTAAAACGTGAATATGTACATAATTTTCAAAACCCCTTTCTTAAAACATGATTTCTATGCCCATGAGAATTTAGGAAAACCCCACGTACCTTGATTAAGGAGAAAAGTGGATGATTCTTGAAGCCTTTTCACCTATAGCTTCAGATCAAGAATCACATTAAATTTCTCACCTTCAAGAACATCTACTCCCATACCTAACACACTACTACACTTCCACAACCATCATTATACTAACATATTGAGGGTCATTAAGGGACCGAGCATAAACATCATGAATGGAAGTAACATTATCAGATAATCACGCATACTTATTGCACTATTAGAGGAGGGACATGAAGTGAAGATATGATACAATAGGCACGGAGTGCTTCCGATATCAAGCGTCTGGATCATAAGTAAAAGGTCGCTCGACATGGACACAACCCATGGTGGTTCCCTTAGGATAGACCAAAATGAGAAACATGGATGCACATATCATGAGCTATGTGGCATAAAGCCAAAATTTACGTCACTAACAACTAAGGTAAGGATTTCACTTAAAGTGATTGCTCCCCATTCAAGGAGCTAAAAATTTTCCATTAGTTAGCATAGACTTTATCACTTTGGCTAATTCCGACATAAAATGATTCTGCAACATACAGAAACATATTTCCTTAGGACCGAGCATGTCATGAGACATAGGTTTGGATCATGAGCAACATAACCTATGGCTCGGATACTTGGAGTATTGGGTCACTGAGGTACATTATTTCTTCTTGTTTGGACGTCGAAACATGACATGACTTACATAGAGAACACAAACCTTAGACGTCGGTAGGACTTGAATACATAAGACATTGGTAGAATGAACTCTTAAACCAAAGTAAGAGGAACACACTTGAATAGGAGGAGGTCCATCATGACTCTTCCCAAACTTGCCACAATGAGAAAGATTCGGAAACTACCTTAACTCACCATCTCCCCCTTAGATTAAAGTCACAATCCTAGACTTGAGAACTTAACTTCTTATCAATCTATAACCACAATTCTCAATACAATAGGGGATATCGATATACACATGAACACCAACTTCCCTCAATAATTTAACATAAAGACACTAAATTCCTTCTGGGATATCTCCCTTTCAGGGATACTAATCATAACTTCCTCTAACCCCAAGATCATCCACTCATGACTAACATCATTATAGGAATGGACATCCACGCCTTTAAACACTTAAGAGTTAGGATTTATGTTCTTAGCAGGGAAGGATGATTTCAATTTGGGAAGAATATTAATTCGGGACTAAAGTTCTGTTTTGCTACTCAAATTTGGTGTTTAGGCCGAATTAATGTAGGTGGAATTTGACCCAAATACCCTTTATGAGATGGAGTGTAAATGCTGAAATTCCCAAGTACGTGCAGTAGAGCATGCGTCGCATGCTCTATCCCACCGGATTGGAGCATGTGTCGCATGCTGCATCACATAGCACTATACCATGCGACGCATGTATATCTCATGATGCCACTGTTTTGGGCATCCAAACATGCCCTAAACGATGCCCAAAAATTCTGAAACTCACCCAAGACGTACCCTTGACTTCCTCGATCATGAATCAACAAGAAAATCTAAAATCGGAGGTCGAGAAGGTCAAAAATAAAATCATCAAAGATTGGGAGCTCAAAATGTAACTAAGTCATTTTCTTCAACACTTAGAAAAAGGGAATCATTCAAGTTGTCAGCCCTCTAAGCCTGTTACTGAGTAACATCAAATCGAGAAAACAACGGGGCGTTATGACTACTTAACGCATACTCTAAAAGCATTGCCTTCCCAGAACGCTACTCTTAAATTTTTCTATTATCAATTGTCATCAACCTAAAACTCACACTCTCATGAGCATACATACACATCCTCCTTTCTTATCACATAAAAATCCACTCTAAACTACTTAACCTTCTAACATTAGACCGTTAATCGCATAACTTATATCATAGAAGAAACCTTACCTAGCAACTCAATGGTACTATTATGTCTACTAGCCACACGCAACATGTAATAGTCTTAGAAAATGCCGCAACTCTATATCACCTTAGGCATACTTCTACCTCATACATACAACATCATACTTTGTTACGAATCAGATAAACTTAATCTATTGCATACACCATTCAAGCCTATTAGATCACTTCCATATAACTAGTATCATTAACCAAGAAATCACCACATCCACCTTTATGGACATCAACTGTTCAAACTCAATGTCTAGTGCTAAGCATGATTTAACACCCAACCTGACACATAATTCTCATAAAACATTCACCATTAATCTTAAGCCACTATTCTTACATCCACATCCTACATTAAACTCAAGCCAATAGTCTAGAATCAATCATATACCACCAATGAAGAAGGCAACATAATATACTAGTCTGTCAACTTGGGACATTCTATCCAAATACCTCAAAAATCTACTACATACCTTCTCATAAGTAGGTACTAGTTTACAACTACCAACTGAAAGAAGGTGGGGGGGAGGGGGGTAAAGTCACGTAGTAGGCATGGTCAACCTTTATCTTATATTATAACCCCATACAATCCTATCTACTTATACGTCTTTCTCACATCACACTTACTTGCCCAAGCGTACATTTAGACTACCTTCAAATTCCACAAGCAACCATGAGTCTATAATTATTACTTACTGGCTCATCTAGCCATTTTCATACTTCAAGTAGACAACAATTCACCTTAACTAATAACTCCTTCTCTACCTTCTACTAAACTAACAAACAAGGATGTATTACTTCATTACCAACTCAATCTCATGCGAAAAGATTCGACTATACAAATATTCAACCAACACAAGAACAACAAGTTGAATAACAAGTTTCTAGTGAATCGAAATAGGCCTCACACGGCTTCACTAAACTTTGATTTTTTTTTGTGTTTTGAACAAGAAAATGAAATGAATAACAAAGAAACTATGCTAGTGAATCGAAAGAGCCCCACACGGCTTCACTAGACTTTGATTTTTTTAAAAAAAAAATCAAAAACACTATGATAACAAGATTACATATTACAAGATGTAGAAAATTGATACACAATATTCAATGATCTAAGAATACACATCTTACTCTGTATAAATAAAAATCTGAGTCAAACACTTCCTTCACGGACTACCATACAATCCGCAAATGGTACTACCACATTAGTCTACCACAAAAAAAATGGTAAATCATTCTCAATCAATGGTTATTCGGCTATAAATATTTAGTTACACAAAGTTCAGCCTCACTCTGACCTCTAACCTTGTGACTTAATATCACCAACTTCTTGGTCTAATTTCACTACTGATAGGTCATGACACCGACACTTTAAATTATACTACTACTCGGGCAGAAATACAGTTCCAACAACATAAGTTTAAACTTGAGGGACTTATAACACATCAGGGAACTCCTCTCAATCCCTTTGTGTTATTTCTGAAATTTCTATTAGTAAATCTGAGAGCATTATCTGAAAATATCATGGTTAGGAAAAGAATTAGGATAACTTTTCTTTCATATTGGCGACATCATAGCACGAATTGGAGTATGAAGGAGGAACATTCTGACTCTATAGCACGAAATAGAACATGAAGAAAGAGAGACATTCCTAAAGGCCTAGTAGCCTCCTTATTATAAGTGTGGCGCGCTCCACACCCATAAACAAGACTCTACCCGACGTGATTTAGCAGACACCCTAGGACCATGAACTGTTCTTTAATACCAAGTTTGTCATGACCCGAACTAGGGCCTGGCCGTGACGGACATCCTAAACCATGAAGGCCCAAAATGACCTTCTCTATCTGGTAATCATGCACAACATTCAAATAATAAAAGAAGATACAGAAACATAATCTTCTACGAAAACATGGTCAGTTCTAAATTCAACATAAGTTTGGAAGCTATAAATCAACTACATCTAAATAACATCTAACTCAGTCTGTAAAATCTCTACTACATAAAAATCTGACAACTATCTGAAACTGGGACAAGGCCCCCAGTAGACCAAAACGGAAATAAATGACATAATCTGAAAAGAAAGGCCTTCTGGAATAAAGAAGGCTCACAAACTAGACACTTGCAACTCTGTCTGATAAATTCTACTGCTTTTTAGGACCCCTAGATTGAGCCTCAAAACCTGGAGAGAAGAGGGAGGGTCAATAAAGATGTACTGGTACGCAAAGTAATCCAAAATAAAGCTTTTATATAAATAAAATAGTTGAGACCAACTTTGTCAAAACATTATACATCAAGTGGTTTTCACAACACATGGGCACTTTCTAAAAATATGTAACCTGTCTGTTAATGCAAATTCTGATCTGTGTATTACTTCTGAGTTAGGTGGCACTCCCCTACAAGTCTGATATTCCACAGGCTATATGGAATCCGTCATTGACTCAGTGGGGAAGCCTCCAACTCGAGTGTGCTGCAAGAGTTGGAGTCTCTTATTCTGATACGCCACACGGCACTAGGACAGCGTAATATAAGATATACCCATATCGGCAAATCACGATTTCGGGCAATGAGTATATGGACTCATGCCTTCTTCGGGGAACCACCTAACATCTCTTTCTGCCCAATTTTTAACCATTTCTAATCATGCAACATTCAAATCACAAAATCTATAAATCTGATTTCAAACATGCATTCTATTATGTTCTGAAGTTATAATGGTATTTTCTGAGCTAGTGTCGTCACACCAAGACTTGCAAGTTCTATTTCTGAGCCATAATGCAATAAGCATAATCTTTCATAAAAATATAATTTCAAACCACCCAAACATGTAATTTGCATAAGAGATTTCATGTTCTGAAACTCAAGTCAAAACCATGCAAAAACTTTCATCAAACATATGGTGGTAATGTGCTTTTGGCAAAACCATGCACTCTTTCATTATATGTATATTCAACATTCATCAACTAAACAATCCTCTCTCTATGAAAAGAAAAAATCATAATCCAAAATCATCATTTAAGACTTTTCATAACATACTTTTCAAGATCTATTTCGAAACAATCAATATCATGTGAAACATGGGGATTTCAAATATATCATGCTCTCAATTCATATTTCAAGACTTGAACACTTACATACAATATATATATATATATAACTTTAAAATAACTTTGGGGGGAAGCCAAAAGGCCAAAATAATATCCTTAAAGCTTCTAAAACGTGAATATGTACATAAATTTCAAAACTCCTTTCTTAAAACATGATTTCTATGCCTATGAGAATTTAGGAAAACCCCACGTACCTTGATTACGGAGAAAAGTGGATGATTCTTGAAGCCTTTGATGTGGGGAGTCCAAATCTTTAATCACTTTCTAAAACCCACGGTTGAATCTTGATTTATTTGGGTTTTTAGTTTGAAACCCTAGAGAGTGTTCTTGGATAATTTGGGTGAATAAAATCATATTTTGGTGTTTTGGGAGTTTAATCCCATGTTATAGCTGTATAAGGGGTGTAAGATACCCATTTTTCCCTTAAAAATGCGGAAACAGTATCTGAAAATTTGAAGCGTGCGATAGGGCGTGCGTCGCATGCTTATCGCATTCTGCTACTGTCTCAGTCACTAAAATGGCCATAATTTTTTGTTTGGATATTAGATTTAGGCAAATTGGTATCGTTCGAAATATTATTCGAATACCTTTCATTTGATATATAATAGGTCCTCTAATTCATCATATTCTGCGAGTTATGGTCGATGGAAGTTGACCTAAGTCTAAACATCAACTAAAACTTATTCGATTGAAATGTTTTCAACTCATCTTAGAGTTAGGCAATTTTTGTGAACTCAATTCATATTCAAAGGTATTCTTACACTATAGTATTGATCACCACACATATATTAACAAGGAATCATCTAGTTCGGGTCTATACAAATAAGGACGACGGTCTTGATTCTATCCCGAAAGTATGGGGTGTTACACCAAGAGTATCATGAAAACATGACATGGATCTAGGTACACAGCTATATTTTTTAGGTAAAAGTACCCCCAGGACTCGATAGAAAGAAACTGACTCACATGACTGACTTGATCGTAAGAATAACATTCATAATTCATAATACCATAAGTAGGGGATTTCATACTACACATGGTTATCATAATCTTGAACATGGAAGATACTGCATATAACATGTACATACTTACATGGTTCTAATTTCATGAGCATTCCATAGTACAACAACAATACATGACAACTTGCATGGAATTCATGTTGAGTCATAAGGGATAGAGCATGGGCTTGTCTTTTAAGTTCTATTTAGCTAAAATACATGATTTCTAGGCTCTTGGGTATTTTATCAAACACCTTGCATGCACCACTTTGGGTATAGGTTTATTCATGAATTCAACCACCCAAATCACCCAAAGTTCATATATTTCAACTAACATGCCATCCTAGTTTCCTACAAACCCATAAAGATTCTATCTTGACATCATTCAACACATAAACAAGATCAACAATCAAATCATGGCATATAGTTTAAAAATAGGATTCTTGGACTTCATGGACGAAAGGTATCCATGAATGAACACACGCATACCTTAGTTCTTGATTTAGTGAAGATTGACGGAGAGATTCTTGGAATTTGATGGTAGAATTTGCTTGAACTTGAATCTTCTATGAAAAACCCTAATGTGTTCTTGAGAGGATTTTGATGAAAAAGAGTATGTTTTGGTGAAATAATGGCTTAATTCTGTGTTTATGGAATATATATAGGGGTGGGAAGATGACCCCAAATACCCTTCTAGATGCTTCTTTTAATTTATGTGAAAAATTTTCAATTTGGGCCCCCGATGCGATGCGGAGACATCGCGTTGCCACTTGTTTATGACCTGGAAACTCACCACAATGTGGTGGAATCACGAAGAGACACTGTAAATTGACAAACGTCATTTTGGCTTATGGTGCGACGCACCACTGACTGAAATGACACTGCTTAAACTTTAAATCGCCATAACTTCTTCACCGGGTGTCCATTTTAGGCAAATTTGGTATCGACAGAAAGCTTATTCAATTCTTTAAAATTTAGAGGGTATAAATCTGACAAAATACCACCTATAAACCAAGTTATTCTCATTCAAAGATGACCTATGTGAAATCACACACTAAAATTTGGTGGATTCAAAAGATCTTAGCTTGGTTTACTCTAAGTGACTCTTATGAACATGCTTAACATGTCATAAGCTCTATTATCAATAGGATACTCATCCTAATTCATGTACTCAAATATGAATCACAGGATAGGAAGTTTCATGCGTAGGAATAATGGTTCATTTTCTAGCTTATAAATATACGGGGTATTACAATATCTCCTCCTTGGGAACATTCGTCCTCAAATGAGACTGACTAAGAGGGGCAAAAATATAAACTGGAGTATGTACAAGACATACACTACTGAAACCTGGGTTCATAACTAACATGACTGAAAATTGAGCATATCGTACTGAACATGCAAATCTGATGCATGGGTAACTGATTCATGAATGAAGGACTGAGTGTTCTGACGAACTAAGTTTCTTAGAATAAGAATACATATGTGATGAAAAATTTGATAAAATGAATCCATGCATATTTGATGCATGATTATATGACTGACATGATATATGAATGCATGATTGGAAATACTGATAAGCTGATCGCGCATATCTGATGCGTGAATACATGACAGAACTGACTCATAAACATGCAACTGAATATGCAATGGTAAAGGTACCAAGTTTGAACTGAAAACTGAGCATGGAACAGGATACCAAGTTTGGTACTGAAATTTAAACATGAGAACGAGTAAGCTCAAATAAGACTGTTACCTTGAACCGAAAATACTGATGAGTCTGAGATTAATTACTCAATATGCATGAGAGGGAACATAAGAAAATAACCGAGTCTGGAATGTGATACATAAACTGAACTGAGACATTGAGTACATGGCTTACTGCTGAGTTTTGAAGTTAGAGGGTCGGCTCATAAGTAACACTTCCTCCAAGACAGATTCATTAAAGAAAATGGCATGTTTAAATCATAAAAGTTTGGGGGTTGTAGTGTATCTCCCCCTTGGGACACTATGTCCCTGGAAGGATGTTGGTCTGACCTTGCTGAGATATTAAGGAAGTTGAGACGATGCTCAAGGCACCTAAGAATGAAATCATGACTGATTATCTGAGATCTAAAATTGAAGCGTGATGCACGAATGCATAGACATACTGACTTATCTGATTAACTAGTAACTGGTAACTGAATGTTGGGTATGCAAGACTGAATTGTACTTAATCTGGATAGTTAGGCTGAGGCCATAAAGTATTATGCATATGAGAAGGTACTGACTGAGTAACATGAGGTAACTGATCATGGATTTCATGAAAGTTATACTGTTTAAAAAAATACAGTACCAAGCATATTACATGATTTGGAAACATTCCATAGACTGAGGTATTAAAATACCTATGACTGAGTAGCTGATAACTATACGCTATGGTAAAGAAAGTCTAAAAGTGAAATGAATTTATGAGCTGAATACTGATCTAAAGCTGACACTATAACTTAAGACTATAAATGGGATCCATACTGGAACTAAATGTTGGGTCCTAATAACTGAATACTAAAACTAAGGTTTAGACTAATACTGAAGTGCTTAATTCTGAGATTGAACACTAATTACTGAGTGTTGAGTACTGAAACTGTAACTGAGATGGAAACTGAGTTATGATAGTTGCATAATGAAGGATGACATAAGTCAAGGATCTGAATACTCATTCACACTCTAAACTTTCCCAATCTCTAATTACTACCTCTTTCTATCCCTTTGCTTGTATACTAACAGGATATTCAAGCCAATCTTTGTATCTACATCCTCATATAAAACATGCATGCAACAGTCTCCCCTTAACATAAAACATTAACTCTCTCCCATCTAAGTGACTGCTCACCACTACACTATTCCACAAGGAGAGCTTATTGAAGGATTAAATCAGGAGGACCTGAAACATAAATAGATACTAACTAAATTTAACACATGACTGAAACTTGAGGAATGGAATATCTGTGGCATAAATTTACCAAAAAGGTCTGGATTAAGGATATACATGACATAGTCTGGACTTATCTGATTAGTGGGGGCGTAGCATGAGTCATGGAAGCTGAGTATACTAGGGAGCATGATATGTATACATGAGTCATGAGTTGCATGACCTGAGTCTGGAATTTTTGAGTTCGTGGAACATGATTCATAACACTGAGTGAGCTGAAACTAAACTCCCTATGCTGGGAACTGAAAGCACACATGATTCTATGGAAGGCGTGTAAATATAAGTTGTATTCATGGAATCTGAGACATGAAGCATGCATAGGCATTATGCTGACTGAAGTACAAAGCTTTACGCTGAGATAAGGATGGGTCGAGAATTGTCTTCCCTAACTGCTTTTCTATTCATACTGACACTACTACTGGAATCTGAGAGCCTGATGGGTTACTTGATCTATCATCTTACCCTTAGCTTAAAGCCATCATCATAAGCATGTGAACACTAAACATATCTCTGAACTGAACTATTCTTAATCACATAATTACACTCTGTCAAACATATATTTTCCTTACTAAGCCCATTATCTACCTCTGTTCCCTTATATACTACTAATATCACAATCATACTTTCATGCTTAATTTCAAGTCAATAAACTTAAATTTCTAACTCACACAGTTCAAGCCTACTAATTCATTCTGGCACAACTATCCCCATGAATACATAATCTAATCAAACTGGATGATACTCTGCCAACTCTAGCACTGTTAACTCCTGAGTTCATGCTTAAAAATTCTAGGTCTACGCTATCATAGGATTCTGATAAGGGATCAGATGGCATATCTAAATATGTGTTCGAGAACAAGTTCTCATGATCATGAATAAGATCCGTACAACTTTGGAACATAAGGGAACTGAGGGATACTATCTGAGAGATCCCTATCTTTAGGACTTGAGCTTTGCTGTTTCCATTACCTTGGAAGTAAGGTAAAGTTGACATGAGGGGAGCATGATGTGAATTTGCATAGGTTCCTTAGAGAACCGTGCTATAGCACGATCTGAGACATGAAAGAAGGAAAAATGTTCCTAAAACATCTCATAGCCTCCTGCACATAAGTGTGGTGCACAACACACGCATGTACAAGACTCTACTAGATGTGGCTTTCAGACTTCCTAGGACTCTATTGAACCTGGCTCTAATACTAAGTTTGTAACGCCTCGATTTTCTAAACCAAAATGCTACACGGTGCTCATGAGCCCGAAGGACCACAATCTAACCCACGACTGATATCTGTACCTGTATACTGCATAGTATAACATGAAAATGCGTAAACATGTACTGAATGGCCATAAGGTTCAAATCTAAATAAACATCTAATAAGAACAATGTTTGAAAATGGTATAACAATACCAAAACAAGTCTGAAATAACTTTTTGACATGCTATAGTCTAGAAAGCCTCAAACTGTTTGAATAAGAAGTTGATGGGACATGTCCCCAACTAACTCCAACTACTTAAATAAACTAAAAACTGAAGTAGTAATGAAATCATAGTGACCTCAAAATATGAGGACTTACTTCTAACTCGGACTGCTGTACTAGAATCTGCTGCTGATCTGGAGCTCTTGCCTCTGAACCTATAGTGTAACATAAGATAAAGCACCATAGCACAAATGCTTCAGTACGACTGAATGTACTGAGTATACGAGTGAGGTAGGCTAAATTCAAAGGGTTATATGCATGAACAATGCTGACTGATATGAACGTGAGAATACGTACATACTTGAGAAACTATAACTGAACTCGTGATAATACTGACTAAGTCTGAATACTGACATCATGAATTTACTGACACTGAGTTACTGTATAGATGAATGACTATTTTGACAATTCGAATTATGAAGAACTGGTCTGTTTGACTATGTCTAACAGTCCTGAAACTGAATACTTAGTATATAAATCACTAATAAGTGAGGAACTAACACGGTATTACTAAATACTGAGGGACTAGTGCTATGTTACTGATACATGAATAACTGTGTATGACAGTCCTGATTATGAAGGACTAGTCTGGTCGACTATATCTGACAGTCTAATTATAAAGTATTAATCGGATTGACTGTATCTGGCATCCATGAATATGAGGAACTGAAATGCTTGACTGTATCTTGCAGTCATAAAGATGGATAATGGTAATATAAGTTTAGAGAACTGGTAATAATAATAACATGAGCGACCATATCTGACAGTCATGAAGATGGATACTAGTAATATGAGTTCAGAGAACTGGTAATAATGATAACATGAATGATCGTATCTATCAGTGTTGAATGTGATGGAACAAGCTAAGTTCCGTATTGTATATGAGTTGGCTGTATCAGACAGTCCTGATATTTTGAAGAACTATCTGAGTTCTATTACTAAAACTGAAACTGAGATTGAAACTGAGACTGTGGGAGGTAATCACCGAACCGACATGCCCCAAAACTGAACTGGTTGGGGTCCAACCTGTAACCCCAGTTGAAAGGGTGTCAATACCATTCCACGGATAGAGACAATATGTGAGTAACCCTATTCTATTTTTGGCAACTCATTCTGTCTTCCCTACTATCAGGTAAACTCAAAAGAGATGCATTAGCCCTATGGGTAGGGACATCTCAACCTATGCTAGCTATGTAGTTCTAGAATGCAAGGATTGCTTCTAGGAATCTCACCCTCTGACTATGGTAGGTGAGTCCCCATCCTTGGGTTCACTCGTTGCTGAATCCTACTCCCAACTGAAAGACACTGAACTGATTAAATGAACTGAACTGATTAACTGAACCGATATTAGTGGGATTGTTTAGCGGAGCTAAACTAAGTTTACTGGATTCCGATGACTGGCGGAATGTACTGAGTTCTGAGGACTGATTGAGAGTACTGAAGTTACTGATATTAACTGTGAATATTGAGGTTGTTGAGGTTACTGAGATTACTGAGATTACTGGACTACTGAGATTACTTAGATTTTTGAGTTTTCCTGAGTCACATGACTGACTGATTTCTATAAATCATAGCTTGACCGAGAGTATCATGAAAACATGACATGGCTCTAGGCACCCAACTATATTTTTTGGGTGCAAGTACCCCCAGGACTCGATAGAAAGAAACTGACACACATGACTGACTTGATCGTAAGAATAACATTCACAGTTCATAATACCATAAATAGGGGATTTCATACTACACATGTTTATCATATTCTTGAACATGGAAGATACTGCATATAACATGTACATACTTACATGGTTCTAATTTCATGAGCATTCCATAGTACAACAATAATACATGATAATTTGCATGGAATTCATGTTGAGTCATAAGGGATAGAGCATAGGTTTGTCTTTTAAGTTCTATTTAGCTAAAATACATGATTTCTAGGCTTTTGGGAATTTTGTCAAACACCTTGCATGCACCACTTTGGGTATAGGTTTATTCATGAATTCAACCACCCAAATCACCCAAAGTTCATATCTTTCAACTAACATGTCATCCTAGTTTCATACAAACCCATAAAGATTCTATCTTGACATCATTCAACATATAAACAAGATCAACAATCAAATCATGGCATATAGTTTAAAAATAGGATTCTTGAACTTCATGGATGAAAGGAGTCCATGAATGAACACACGCATACCTTAGTTCTTGATTTAGTGAAGATTGACGGAGAGATTCTTGGAATTTGATTGTAGAATTTGCTTGAACTTGAATATTTTATGAAAAACCCTAATGTGTTCTTAAGAGGATTTTGATGAAAAAGTGTATGTTTTGGTAAAATAATGGCTTAATTCTGTAATGCCCTAATTTTCTGAATCAGAATGATACACGGTGCTCATAACCTCGAGGGACCACAAGCTAACCTATGATTGTTATCTGTACCTGTACACTGCATATATAACGTAATAATGCATAAAAAATGAACATGTAGGCTATAAGGTTCAACTAAATAAAGAATCTGTCAAAAAATAATATCCATATGGGTGAAAGATACCCAAAACAGCTGAAAATTGAATCAAATCTGAACATGAGTCTGAATACTAAATCTGAAATCCTCTAAGTGTTGTCTGAATAAGGAGTTGAAGTAACATGTCTCCAACTAACTCCGTAAATGCATAACTAGCTAAAATAATAATGAATAAATTAAATCATATTGTCCTCGAATGAAGAGGACACACTGAATCTCTGCGACTGTAAATGCTACTGCTACTACTGATCTGGAGATCGTGTCTCTGAACCTATGGTGTAACATGAAAATAAAGCACCTTAGCTCAAATGCGTCAGTACGAGGGAATATACTGAGTATATGTGTGAGGTAGGCTAAATATAAACAGGGTTTACATGCATGAACAATGCTAACTGTCTGAATGACATGAACGCAAGAGTACAAATATGCATACATAGTAACTGAAATCATGGGTGCATGATAGCTATTCTTGTATGCTAATACATGGTTTACTGATGGCTAATATGACTGATATTGAAATTCTGATAACATGGGCGACTGTATCTGACAATCCTGAATCTGATGGAACTATCTAAGTTCCATACTGTAACTGAGTCTAACTGTATCTGATAGTCCTGATATACTGAAATCTGAAGACCTATCTGAGTTCTTTTACTGAGACTGATTCTGAAACTGTGAGAATTGGGGTCCAATATCTCCCCCGATTGGAGGGGTGTTAATATCGCGCCACTGGTAAGGACAATTGTGGGTGACCCTTTGCTGGAAGGTATTCGAAAGAAGAATGGTGGGAACCCTAAACTGATAGGTTAGTCCACCTCATCAACCCTAATCTGACAGGCTAAGATGTCTCAACCTACGTTGGCTACGTAGTTCTGGAACACAAGGATGACTGCTAAGAATCACACCCTAAACTGGTAGGTGAGTCCACATCCTTGGGTTCATGCTAACTTGTACTCCCATTTGAATAGACTAAACATGATTCAACTGGCTGTACATGGACAGATTAACTGACTTCCATTGACTGACGGAGTAGTACTATTATCTGAGAGTTAACTGAGATAATGTGATTTCTAAGGTTTTCCTGAGTTACATGACTGACTGAGTTCTATAGATTATAGCTTGACTGAGATTATCATGACAACATAACATGTCTCTAGGCACACAGCTATTTTTTTTGGGAACGAATACCCCCAGGACTCGATAGAAGGAAACTGACACACATGACATGACTTGATCACAAGATTTGAGTCCATAGTTCATAATATCATAAGTAGGGGATATCATATTTCATATAGTTATTCAACATCTTAAACATTGTAGGGAATGCATGGATATATTTCGTGTACATATTGTATATCTCCATTATCTTACATGCTTCATACCACCACAATAGCAACACATGAAAAGCATGGGATTCATATTGAAGTATATATCTAACATGGACTTGTCATTTAGACATCATAGAACCATACAAACATGAATTTCTAGCATCCTAAGCATTTTATCAAACACCTTGCATGCATTATTTAAGGCATAGGTGAGTTTCATACTTGCATCATATTAAACCACCTAAAGTTCATGGTTTTCAATTAACAAACATATATATTCCATGAAAACACCTTTAGACATCACATTGAAACTTAAACAACAATAGTCAACATGTGCATACTCATATCACCATAAAAAGTTTACAAAATAATATTTAAAACATGGTTCTTGAGATCTATGAACGGATTGGATCCATAGATGAACACTACCCATACCTTAGAAAGGAAACATTTATGATTTGTTGGAGAGTTCTTGGATTTGGGAAACTTAATTCTCAATTATCTTGGAAAAAGGCTTGAATCTTGCTTTTGAGAGATGAGTTTGATGGAAACCCTAATTTTGTGGTTGAGAGTGTAAGAGAGGGTTTTTAGGATGCTTAACTAAAGAAAAATGGGAAAAATTATGCCTCTTTAGGGTTATAAGTCATGGAAAGTGAAGGAAAAGACCAAAATACCCTTATGAAATAAATTCCCAGCTGCTAAAAATCATAGCTGACGACATTTGTGACAAGGCATCAAAAAAAATGTGACAACCCATCAAAAATATCGTCACACAGAAGCTGGATTCTACCTAAGGCTGACGACCTTCGTGATAGGGCATCACAAATGTGGTAAGCTATCACAAATGTCGTCATTTAGGAGCTAGTTTATGTATAAGGCTGATGACCTTCGTGATAGGGTGTCACAAATGTGGTAAGCTGTCATGAATATCATCACTTAGGAGCTGGTTTCTGGCTAAAGCTGATGACCTTTGTGATAGGGCATCATAAATGTGGTAAGCTGTCACGAATGTCGTCACTTAGGAGCTGGTTTCTGCCTAAGGCTGACGACCTTCGTGATAGGGCATCACAAATATGGTAAGCTACCACGAATGTTGTCACTTAGGAGCTGGTTTCTGCCTAATGTTGATGACCTTCGTGATAGGGCGTCACAAATGTGGTAAGCTACCACAAATGTCGTCACATTGTTTCCAGCCTGACATACTGGAGTAAAATAGGAATAACTCTTTGCTCCGATATCGGATTTAGGAGAAATTGGTATCGTTAGAAAGATAATTCAATTATATATCTGTTGTAGGTCATGACCTCAAAAATTCCAAGTATAATGAGAGATATTCTTGTTTGAAGTTGACTATACCAATATCCTTCTCAAGAATTCAATCAGTAAGGAATGTTTTGATTCATCAGATAGCTGGGAGTTATTTGAAGCCATAATATACATCTAACCTACTCATAAAACTATAAAATAACCATGATGTACTATGCATAATCTTGGTACATGGATCTAATATTGGTTTGGATTTTCTGGGGTATTACAAATTCCGTGTTTATAGAATATATATAGGGGTGGGAAGACGACCCAAATAACCCTCTAGATGCGTCTTTTAATTTCTGTGAAAATTTCCCAATTTGGGCCCCCGATGCGATGCGGAGACATCGCATTGCCACTTGTTTATGACCTAGAAACTCACCGCGATGCGGTAGAATCGCGGAGAGACACTGGAAATTGACAAACATCATTTTGGATTATGGTGCGATACGCCACTGACTTAAATGACACTGCTGAAACTTTAAATCGCCATAACTTCTTCACCGGGTGTCTATTTTAGGAGAATTTGGTATCAACGGAAAGATTATTCAATTCTATACAATTTGGAGGCTTAAATTTTCCAAAATACCAACTATAAAACAAGTTATGCTTGTTCAAAGATGACTTATGTGAAATCACACACGAAAATTTGGTGGATTCAAAAGTTCTTAGCTTGGTTTACTCTAAGTGACTCTTATGAACATGCTTAACACATCATAAGCTATATTATCACTAGGATACTTATCCTAATTCATGTACTCAAATATGAATCACAGGATATGAGGTTTTACGCGTAGGAACAATGATTCATTTTCTAGCTTAGAAATATATGGGGTATTACACTACTCCGCTTCCTAAGTCACTACTAATCTTCTATAACAACTATCATACTATCATTTGGAGAGTCATTGAGGGACCCGACCATATGCCTCAAGGAAAGGAGTAACACTATTCAATTATAGCATATAATTATTGCAATACTCAAGGTGGGATATGAGATAAAAATACAACACAATAGACACGAAGTGCTCCATATATAAAGTTTCTTGATCATAAACAAGGAGTCATTCAGATGTAAACTTACACAACATAAGTTCCTAAGACTGGGCACAGTGAGAAACATGTGAGCATATATCATAAGTGGTATAACATGAAGGTAGAACTCGAGGGGTCAATGACTTAGACAAAGATTTCCACTTGAAGCTATTGCATCTCATTTTTTAGAGCTACGATAGCCATGAGTTTGCATAAACTTTATCGCTTTAGCTAAACCGGACACAGGATGATTCAGTGACATATAGAAACATATTTCTTAGGTCCAAGAACGATGTGAGACATGGATTTTAATGGATCATGAGAAATAATCATAGGGATTGAATACATGAAAGATTGGGTTACTGATACATCATTACTTCTAGTTTGGCGGTTGGATCATAACATAAGTTGCATATATAACTCGGCCCTTGGGAATAGGCACAACTTCAATATATAAGACATTGGTAGAATATCCTCATTAAATTGAAATAGGAGGAGCTTTCTTGAATAGGAATAGATTTTGTCATGACTTCGTCCTTAAACTGGACACCTCAAGAAAATTCGAGAATTACCTTAATTCGCCATATACCCCTAGATCATAGTCACAATCCTTTACTTGAGGACATATCTTCTCACTGAATCTACAAGCACAACACTCAACACAATGGGTTATCTCCATACACATAACCACTAAACTCCCCCAATAAACTACACTCTAAGGGCATTTCTTTCTAAAAATGATACTCTTAACTTTCTCTAGCCTCTATAGTGTAACACCCCGCATTTTCATGCTAGAACATAAATTTTTATTCCTATGCGTAAAGGTTCCAAAAGCCATAAATCCAATGCAAATTTAGTGTGTTAATAAATTATATGGTGTGGGAGTCATGTTGAGCATGAATTGAGATCTTAGAGGTCCCTCAACTCAAGTGCGAGTTGAATGTTTTCCTATCGATTGAGTTTCGGTGAGCGTCTAAACTAGGGTCACTTTCCATAGACCATAACTTCTTGTATATATCGAATTAGATATACTACTAGATATTAAATAAAATCTCTTTGAGTCCTCTTTCCATACCAATTTTGCCTAAATCCGATACCCGAGCAAAAAGTTACAGCCATTTTTGTGAGAGAGGCAGTAGTTGTGTGCGATTAGCGTGCGACGCGTGCTCTGTCGCACGCACCTAATTTCCAGGGTTTTTTTTCATATTTTTAAGGGCAAAAGGGTCCTTTCCTTCACCCTAATCTGTCTATAACATAGAATTTCATCCCTAAGAAGAATCAATTGCCTCTTTTGTTCAATTTTCTCTCAAAACTAAAAACCCTAGCCACCTCTAAGAACAAGATATCAAGAACCAATCATTAAGTTCAAGATTTCAAGATTCGGGTTACACCTTTCAAATCTTATAATCTAAGGTATGTGGAACTACTCTAAAAACCATGGGCGTAAGTTTAAATGTTTTAGCAAGATTAAAGATCCCCAATTATGTTTCATAATGAATTGTTCGATATTGTTTTTGAAAAATATGCATCATTAGATTGTTTTGATGAAAAATATATGTTGTCTTGAACAACTGGAAGTTAAACTATAACTGTGTATATTTGATATCGTATGTTTTGTAAAGTTTAAATGAGAGAAGGAATGATCAAAACTCCCTCTTTTATCATGATATTGTCGATTTTGATTGTTATGGATTGTTTAAAGGCATGAACTTTCTAAATGAAAAACTAATGGGTGAATGATTGTTAAATGATCCTGATTTGGTACTGTTTATGACATGTTGAGTATATGTTTTCACATGATAAATGTTCATTGTGTCAAATTAACAACTTCCTTGGATTTTAAGAAATTACAAATATAGGGTGACCACCTATTGATTCCGCAATTGGGAGGAGAATATTTTAATGAAGATTTTGAATGAAATATTTATTGCATAACTCTCTCTCATCTGATGTTTAAAAGTTAGGGTGGTCACTAATATGATAATAAGTGAAAAAGGCTACAGATTTATATGATGTGATTTGATTGACTTGCAAGTCAAGGAATGACGATACCCGGTAATTTCATGCTCTTAACAAGATAAGTATCGAATGTTTTGAAAGTATGAACATGTCTACTTTAAAGAACTAAAAGTTGGGCTTAAGTGAGCTAGTAGGTTACTTGAAGAAGGCGCTTGAGTGTAAGGGCTCATCGCTGGAAACCGTAGTTACCGATGTAGGTCATATGATATTGTATTCTACATGGGAGGATAATAAATAATTAGGACATCTCACATGGGGGTATTCCTGTGGTGTGCTCATATAGGGGTATCACCAGATCCAAATCTTGGCGGCTACTTGGATTGGAGGCTAGGCCACCGAGTCACGGGCGGGTTCCACACAGCCCATGGAATATAGAATTTGTAGGGTGTACCGACTTACTCAGAAGAATAACAAAGATTGAGTCAAGGTATTCAAGAACTGCTTTGAAATTATTAAATATGCCCATGTATTTTTATTTGCATAATGTTCACTGTTATTACGATATGCTCTCATCTATTTTGCATAAAAACATGTTATTTTAAGTTGTTTCACATACCGGTACATTTGTATTGACCCCCCTATATTTTAGGATTCTGAGACACAGTCCTGGGATCCCGTTAAGCAGTAGATTGATTTGTCAGAAGTTGCAGTTGGTAAGCCTTCTCTATTCCAAAAGGCCTGGTTTTTCTCAGATTTTATTGTTTCTTTATTCTTATGGCCTACTGGGGGCCTTGTCCTAGTTTTGTCTCAAATGTATAACAGTTATTTTAATGTTAGAGATTTCACAGATGGTTGTCACATGTTTAGAATATTTAGAATTCCCCTTTTAAATTATTCAAAATTATGAGATTGATCATGGTTATATCATGTATTTTTTTCTGCAAATTTTCTTATACTATATTAATATTGTACATGATTACCAAATTTAGAAGAGCGCGGGCCTTCAAGGTTTGAGATGATCGTTAGGGATAGGGCCCCAGCTCGGGTCGTGTAGAGTACGGTTCATGGTCCTAGGGTGTCTTCGAAATTGTGTCTAGTAGAGTCTTGCTTGTGGGTGTGTTGTGTACCACACTTATAATCAGGAGGCTACCAGTTATTTAGAAGTTGTTTCCCATTCTTTCATACTCTAATTCGTGATATAGAGTCATCTATAAGAAAGTTATCCAAGCTCATTCTTTGTTCTGGTTTCATGGGTCATGTCTTATTATCGAGGCGATACAATTCTAAGAGTCTAGCTCCCCCAATAATGTGGTTCTCTCTTATTGAGTTATCCATAAAGTTATGAGATATCACAAGGACTTGAGAGGAGTCCATTAGTGCTTCAAGGTGTGCTGATGTGAGTGTATGCCATTATTCTGATGAAATCGTGCTTTTTAGCCTGAGGCACAAAGTCTATTTCGTCCCCTTTTAAATTTTTTGTTACAGATGTCATGTATAAGGGTAATGTTGTGCAGCAGAATGTTGAAACTGTATTTCCACCCAAGTATTAGTATATGGTACACTGTCATTACCTATTGGTAGTGAGATGGGCCAAGAAGTTGGTGATATAAAGACACAAGGTTAGAAGTCAGAGTGAGGATGACTTTTGTGTAAATAAAGAGTTTTAGTTGTATAACTATTGATTGAGGGATGGTTTTCCATTTTATAGTGATAGACTAATGTTGTAGCAATAATTGTAGATTATATGGTAGTCTGTGAAGGAAGTGATGGGATATGATTATTAATTGTTCAAAATAAAGAAAGAGCTCAAAGTGGATAGTTGTGGTGGTTGTAGAATTCATTTGTAAGTGGTAAGAGAAAAGGGGTAGATTAGTTAATAAGTTGTTGGTAGTGTTTCATTAGTGTTTATTGAATTTTGAAGATCATTGTGATGTATGATTAGGTAATTGAGTATAATGTGAGGAATTAGAATATGTTGATAAGATTGAAATGGGTTATATTGCAAGGTTAAGATCGACTAAACCAATCATGTGACTTTACCCCTTTGATGGTCTTTTCTTTATTAGTGGATTTCAAGTTGTAATAGTGGGGTTATGGAGGGGTTGTAAGTGTACGTAGTAGCTAAGTGAAGTGAAGTATTTGGGTTGATTTCCCAATTTAATGGGCTAGTATAGTATGTGGCATTCTTTACCAGTGATATATAATTGAGGATAGACAACAGGCTTGAACATTAGACGTGGAGTTTAGGTGTGGAGTATAGTGGTGACAATAATAACTTAAGATTAATGATGCATGTTTTGTGGAGTAATTAGCGGGCTTGATATGATGTGCGAAATGGCCTAGGTTGATGATTTATAAAAAGTTTAAGTGGTAATCATAAGTATATGTGTACATGAGGACTAGTGTTAAAAATAATGAATTGTGGTTGAATCGTTAAGTGGATAAAAACGTGAGTATGTAGGAATAAGTTGAACCCTAGGTAGCAATTTGTTAAATGAAGTTTTTTTTTGTGTATAAGTGTTTTGCGTACCTAGATTTAATTCTTGAATCTTGTAGTATGGAGAAGTCTGGGAAGTTGTTATATGGTGTTCTTTAGAGTTGAACTTGGGGAAATATAGGTAGATAATGTGCGCCTCTGGCATAGTTTTACAAGTTTTGTTAAGTTGTAAGTTATGTGATTAGAGGTGCAATGATAGTATTCTAAAGAATTGAAGATGGAGTGTTAAGTGTTTAGAGGCATGGGTGTCTATTTCCATGAAAATGTTAGTTGTAAGTTGATGACTTTAGGAATTAGGGGAAGTTGAAATTAGTGTCCCTGGAGGGGGAGTTTTAGAAAGATTTTAGTGTCTTTATATCAAAATTATTGAGGGGAGTTATGTTCATGTGTATATTGATACCCCCTACCTTTTGTGATAAGGAGTGTGGATGCGTGCGCTCATGAGAATGAGAGTTGTAGAGTGCTGGCTATAGAGGCTAGTGAAAGTTAAGAGTAACGTTTACAGAAAATCAAGGCCTAAGTATGTGGTGATGTTTCTTTTATATTGAGAGTTGTGGCTATAGATTTGATAAAGGGATATATCTGTAAGTCTAGGATTGTGATTTTGATCTAAGGGGGAGATGGTGAGTTAAGGGAGATCCCGAATGTTCTCATTGTGGCAAGTTACGGGGAGGAACCTTGATGGACCTAATTCTACTCAAGCATAATCCTCCTACTTCAATTTAGGAGAGTATCCATTTAATGTCTTACGTCATCTGTTCAAGTCATGCCTACACCTATGGTTCAAGTTCTCTATGGACTTATGTTAATGATCTGACCTCCAAACTAGAAGCAATTATGTCTCTCTGTAATCCAGCATTTCTTGTATTCAATACATATGTTATGTTGTTCGTGATCCATTAAAATCTATGTCTCTCAGCATGCTTGGTCCTAATAAAATATGTTGCTATATGACACTGGTTCATCCTATGTCGGGTTTAGCCAAAGTGATAAAGTTTATGCAAATTCATGGCAAATCTCAGTTCCTTAAATGAGGAACAATCACTTCAAGAGAAAATCTTTGTCTTAGTTGTAATGTAACACCCCATAGCATCTCGACCCAATACCACTCTTGGTTGCATGTATCGAGAACTGACAACCTGAAAATTTTTCTAGTTGTTACAAGATTTAGTAATATTTATGATCTCTTAACTTCCATGATTTTCAAATTGACCTTCCTGACCCCCGAGACGTAGATTTTTGAGTTAGTTCATGATCAGGGGTGAAAAAGGGGCGTCTTAGGAAAGTTTTGGACTTTTCATACGACATTTAAGGCATGTTTGGATGATCAAAATAGTGGGCCAATGAGATGTCGAGGGGTCACATCAGGAATCACGTCGGCGGAGACTAATGCGGCGCAGTTCTTAATGCATAGGGTGCCTAGTTCGTCCTACTGACTTTAGGGTCTAGGAGGGTAATTTAGTTTCTTTCCCTTGTTTTATCCTGATATCTGCACCAATATTTTCTCACTGTACTCTATCCTAAGAATTTATGTTGTATTGTGTTTTTCCGAACGACTCTCTACTTATGATTCAAACACTTGATTTATGGAACACTTTGTGTTTATTTTATCGTATCTTTATTTCATGTCCTTCTTTGAGTAGTGCAATGAGTATAAGTTATGGTCCAATAGTGTTACTTTCCATTCATGACATTTATGCTCGGGTTCCAAAATGACCCTCCGTAAGTTAGTATAATGGTGGTTGTGGAAGCGTAGAAATGTGTTAGGTAGGGGTGTAGATGTTCTTGAAGGTGAAATTTTCATGTGATTTCTTGAGCTAAGGTTATAGGTGAAATGTAAAAGAAGGAGATGAAATTTTGTTGTGTTAAATAGCTAAGAAGGGGATGGACTTTTATTATGAGGAATAGTTGAGAATGAGATATATGGTGAAAATCTTTGTGAATGTGATTGAATTTGATGGTCTTAGTGGGGGAAATCCATGAAGTGGGTGTAGTAATGATAGGCTTAAATATTTTTATTGAGGAAAACACAACCCATGTACTATGTGGTTAGTATTCCTTGAATTAAAATCCGAGGGTGTTTGACGATAGTGATAAGGTGAGGCAATATCCTTAATGGGATATAAAGTACAGGGTCCTATAGTTTAAGTTATCACCTTGTTACTCCGAGTTAGGCTTCAACATAGAGGTACTAAGTAGTGGGACTCAACTTCTTATGGCTAGATGTGTGGTTGGAGAATTGTAAGTTGGCGAGTGTGAAGTATTCTATTTATTGTTTGGGGTGTAGACGATTAGTGCCTCTATGTTAAGACTATTCGTGGTACTTTGTAAAGTAGAGAATGTTCCTAATCCTATCACCCGCGAAATCCTATTTCATTATTAGTAGCAATATAAATCAAGTCTATGATCAGCAAATAAACCTCTGCCTTATGTTGTGATGATTATGTTCATATAACTCATGTGCAAGATCATTCCTATGTAAAGTCTCATTATCCCATGTTTCGTACTTTCACGTTTCACTAGGGGAAATGATGAAGCTCATTTGATGCCTTTGCATATTTTGCTAAGGAAAAATGTTCAAAGAGAGGTTTAGTTCTTTATTCTACACTTTTAGAGTGTCAACAATTCCCTACCCATCATTCGGGGATGAATGATCCAAAGGGGGAGATAATGTATCACCCCGCATTTTTGGGCTAGAACGTAAATCGTCATTCCTATACATAAAGGTTCCAAAAGCCATAAATCTTATGCAAATTTAGTGTGTTAATCAATTATGTAGTGTGGGAGTCATGTTTATCATGAATTGAGATCTTAGATGTCCCTCAACTCAAGGGTGAGTTGAATGTTTTCCTATCGATTGAGTTTTGGTGAGCGTCTAAACTAGGGTCAAATTCCATAGACCGTAACTTCTTGTATATATTGAATTAGAAGGACTACTATATATTAAATGAAAGTTCTTTGAGTCCTCTTTCCAACGATGTCATTTTTTACTAAGTACGATACCCGAGAAAAAGTTACAACCATTTTTGTGAGAGAGGCAGTAGCTGCACAGGATTAGCGTGCGACGCGCTCTGTCACACGCACCTAATTTCTAGGTTCTGTTTTCGCATTTTTAAGGGAAAAAGGGTCCTTTCCTTCACCCTAATCCATCTATAACATGGAATTTCATCCCCTAGAATCATCAATTTCCTCTTTTGTTCAATTTTCTCTCAAAACTAAAAACCCTAGCCACCTCCAAGAACAAGAAATCAAGAATCAATCATTAAGTTCAAGATTTCAAGAATACAGATCAAGATTTGGTTCCATCTTTCAAATCTTATAATCGACGGTATGTGGAACTACTTTAAAAACCATGGGCGTAAGTTTAAACATTTTAGCAAGATTAAAGATCTCCAATTATGTTTCATAATGAATTGTTTGATATTATTTTTGAAAAATATGCATCAAGGGGTTGTTTTGATGAAAAATATATGTTGTCTTGAACCACTTTTCATGGAAGTTGAAATATAAATGTGTATATTTGATTTTGTATGTTTGTAAAGTTTGAATGAGAGAATGAATGATCAAAACTCCCTCTTTTATCATGATATTGTCAATTTTGATTGTTATGGGTTGTTTAAAGGCATGAAATTTCTAAATGAAAAACTAATGGGTGAATGATTGTTAAATGATCATGATTTGGTACTGTTTATGACATGTTGAGTATATGTTTTCACATGATAAATGTTCATTGTGTCAAATTAACAACTTCCTTGGATTTTAAGAAATTACAAATATGGGGTGGGCCACCTATTGATTCCGCAGTTGGGAGGAGAATGTTTTGATGAAGATTTTGAATGAAAGATTTATTGCATAACTCTCTCTCATCTGATTTTTAAAAGTTAGGGTGGTCACTAATATGATAATAAGTAAAATGGGCTACAGATTGATATGATGTGATTTGATTGACTTGCATGTCAGGGTATGATTATACCCTGTGATTTCATGCCCTTAAAAAGATAAGTATCGAATTTTTTGAAAGTATGAACATGTCTACTTTAAAGAACTAAAATTTGGGCTTAAGAGAGCTAGTAGGTTACCCGAAGAAGGCGTTTGAGTGTAAGAACTCATTTCTGGAAACCATAGTTGCCGATGCGGTTCATATGATAGTGTATCCTACATTGGAGGATAATAAATAATCAGGACATCTCACATGGGGGGATTCCTGTGGTGTGCTCACATGGGGGATATCACCAGCTCCAAATCTTGGCGGCTACTTGGATTGGAGGCTCAGCCACCAAGTCAATGGCAGGTTTCATATAGCCCGTAGAATTTAGAATTTGTAGGGTGTACCGACTAGCTTAGAAGAATAACAAAGAGTCAGTCAAGGTATTCAAGAAATACTTTGAAATTATTAAATATGCCCTTGTATTTTTATTTGCATAATGTTCACTGTTATTATGATATGCTCTCATCTATTTTACATAAAAATATGTTATTTTGAGTTGTTTCACATACCAATACATTTGTATTGACCCCCTTATATTTCAAGATTTTGAGACACGGACCTGGAATCTTGTTTAGTAGTAGATTGACTTGTCAGAAGTTGCATTTGGTGAGCCTTCTCTATTCCGGAAGGCTTGATTTTTTCCAGATTTTATTGTTTCTTTCTTCTTATAGCCTACTGGGGCCTTGTCCCAGTTTTGTCTCAGACGTATGACGATTATTGTAATGTTAGAGATTTCGCAGACGGTTTTCACATGTTTAGAATATTCAGAATTCTCCTTTTAAATTATTCAAAATTATGAGATTGACCATGGTTCCGTCATGTATTATTTTTCGCAAATTTTCTTATACTATATGAATATTGTGCATGAATACAAGATTTAGAAGAGCGCCGGGCCTTTAGGGTTTGGGATACTCGTTACGGCCTGGGCCACGACTCGGGTCATGACATATAGCTATCACCTTATTACTCTCACTTTTGTGAGCATACACATCCACACTCATTATAAGATAATAAATCATTCTTCACTACTTTACACGCCAACGCTAGACCTCTACTCGCATACTTACAATCTTAACAAAATTTGTAAAACTACACCAAAGGCACATGTTACCTACCCATATTTCCTTAATTCAACTCTAAAGATCACCATACAACAACTCCCCATACTTCTCCATGCTACAAAATTCAAGAATGTGAACTAAGTACACATAATACTTATACATATATAAACCTTATCTAACAACATGTTACCTGGGGGTTCAACTTATCATTATACACTCACGCTCTTATCCACTTAATAATTCAACCACAGTTCATCACTTTTCTTTTGTTCTCACGTATGCATATACATCACAATTGTCCACTCATTATTCCACAAGTTCCATCCTAGGGTATTTCACACCTCACACCAAACCTACTAATTCATTCCCCAAACACATGCATCATTAGCCTAAAGCTACTATTCTTATAGCCATAATCCACATCTAAAGTTCAAGCCTATTAGTCTAGCAACACCGATCTTATAGAGCATGACATATACTATACTAATGGGCAATATTTGCCCTAACTTATGATATACTTGGTCTATTTATGAATTCAAATGAGAGGAAAACGCTTTATTGCCCTTTTGGCGATTAAATTCGCAACTGAAATGCTGATGACAAGAGCACCATGACGCGGTGAATGTGTCACCGCTATTATCACCATGACGCGCCACTATCGCAGTGAGGTTCTGAAATTGAAATTCATACATGCCTCAATCCCCATCTGAAAAATTTGAAACCTCCCCAAGACATGCTTTTTACACCCCTGAACATGAATAAACTAAAAAATCTACTTCTCGGGTTCAGGAAAACCAATTTAAAATTTTCAAAGTTAAGAGGCTTAATATGCCTAAGTCTCCCAATACTTAGAAAAATTTCCAGGTCCTATACATCCCATGCATGCAACTAAGAGTTAAGTCAGAATACAAATATCAACTTAAGTCTCTTATTTCACTCAACTATGGCCCATAAGTTATCCTTTCCATGACATTACTACTACACCTTAAAAATCTACTACCTACCTTGTCCCATGTAGTACTAGTTTACAACTACTAAAGAAAAGATAATCAAGAGGGGTAAAGTGTCATGACCCGAACCGGGGCCCTGATCGTGATGGACATCCCGAACCATGAAGGCCCAAGAGCCCTTCTAACTTGTAAGCATATACACCATTCATATACAGATAGGAAATGCGGAAAAATACATAATGAAACAGAATCATGGTCATAAGTTTGAATTCAATTTATAACATAGAAAGTAAATCCCAACAACAACTAGACAATGTCTGAACCAGTCTGTGAAATCTCTACTACATGATCAAATTAAAGTTGTCTGAAAACTGGAACAAGGCCCCCAGTAGACCAAAACCATAATAAATGATAAATGACTGAAAACAACTAGGCCTTCTAAAATATAGAAGACTCACCAACTAAAGTTTGTACTTCTGCCGAAAGAAATCTGCTGCTTATCAGGACCCCTAGATTGAGCCTCAGAACCTGGGAGGGTAGGGGGTCAATACAATTGTATTGGTACGCAGAGAAAATCCAAAATAATAATTTATATTCAACATATATTAGAGAAATTTAAAAACAGTTCATAAATATACCATATGGTAAGAAATCACATGGACATTTTTGAAAGACTCTATAAAATCATCTGAACTCTGTGACACTCTTTGTTTTACTTCTGGACTAGGTGGTACACCCTACAGTTTTACATCTTTCACCGACTACCTTATCTCGGTTGCCGCCAAGATAGGAGTACTAGTGAGGGAAGAGCACACAATATCACACAGCAGGGTCCCACAACCCCAATCAAGTCATTATGTCGTGGTTGGGCTCAAGATCATAAAGCAGGGCTCCAAACCATAAGTCCCAATTTTGGATGACAAAATACTAGGTACACAAGATCATATAGCATGGTACCAAGTTCCCATGTTGGTAAATCACGATTTCCAGCATAGAGTCATTTGACTCGTGCATCCTTTGGGTAACCACCTGACTCACATTAATCCAGTTTTTAACTCTTTAAAACATGTATTCTCTGAAATCACACTATGAAAACTCTAACTCTGTTACGGCATATATTTATATGGTATCGTCATACCATTGACTTGCAAGTTACATATCTGAGCCATTATTAGCATATAAAATCTTTGTTTTCAAAATATAAGTTCGGGACCACCATATCAATAAATCAGTTCAAGAACTCCTTCTTTAAATTCATGTAAATACATGCAAGAAAACTTTATCTTTGTCAACATTTCAATAATATGTGGTGGTCATGTCAAATTACTCAATCACATGCAATTCTTTATCTATAGAACAAGCATATAAGTATAACAAGAGACTCTCTCCCATCATCTCCAAATCATGTCAAATACTATGATATTGAAAAGACCACTTTCAAACCATTAAACATGTATTTCAAATCATTCACAATAAGTTCGTAAACTTAAATTCATCACAAGAGAGGGATTTCATAATTTATTCTCTCAAACAATCTTCAATCATAATTTTTTATGCATTACATATACATATAAATCAATTTAAGGGGACAAGGCCTAAAAGACACAACAACAATATCATTAAAAAATTCATGATGCATAATTAAAAATCATGAATTCCAAAATCCTTTTCTAAATTCATGCTTGATAATCTTTAAATCATGTTCTAGTGTTCACAAGACCATGTAGTTTTTAGGATAAACTCCACGTACCTTAAATTAGAAGCTTTTGAATGAACTCTAGCTTTTGGGATGTTATACGTACGATTGATGGGTGCTTCTTGTAGCCCTCGCAATACAGATTTAGAATCTTGAAGAATTAAGGAAAATCCACGGTTAAATCTTGAGATATATTGATCTTTGAGTTGAAACCCTAAAGAGTGTTCTTGGTGATTTTGAGAGAAAATAACCTTATTTTGATGTTTGGGGGATTTAATCCCATGTTATGGCTGAATAGGGGGTGGAAGATACCACTTTTGCCCTTAAAAATGCAAAAATAGAACCTGGAAATTGGGTACGTGAGATAGAGCGGACGTCGTGTGCTAATCGTGCGATGCTACTATCTAAGTCACAAAAATGGCCATAACTTTTTGCTCGGGTATTGGATTTTGGCGAAATTGGCATCGTTGGAAATCTAATTCGAAGAGATTTCATTAAATATATAGTAGGCCCTATAATTTTTTATATACAAAGAGTTGTGGACGATTGAAGTTGACCCAAGTTTCGATGCTCACTCAAACTCAAACGATAGGAAAGCTTTCAACTCGTCCTAGAGTTTGGGGACCTCTATGATCTCAATTTATGCTCAAATAGATTCCCACACTAAATAATTGATTAACATGCCAAATTTGCATAGGATTTATGGCTTTTGGATCATCTACGCATAGAAATGATGGTTTTCATTCTAGCCCAAAATGCAGGGTGTTACATTTTCTGTCACGACCCGACCCAAGGCCCTAGCCGTGACGGGCATCCCGAACCATGAAGTCCTTAGATACCCCTATCACGTCCCAACCCACTAGTGATATTTTCTGCTCTGGGACCAGGCCTGCAAGTCTTTAAAATGCAGCACTAGGTAGTAAGGCTTTCTCACTTATATACCCAACATCCCTCCTATGTTTTGCCGATATGGGACTCCTTTCTAAGTTGGGGTGTTACATACACCCCCCCTTTATGGACTCAGCGTCCTCGCTGAGGTTTGCCCTACCAAATAGAATTTGCCTACACTCAGGACTGAGGTTTGCCCCGCCTTACTGGGATTTGCCTACACTCAGTTTGAACTCTAGCCTACATTGACAGGGCTGACACAGGAGCGGCACTGATACCATTCTGTCATGACCCAACCCGAGGCCCTGGCCGCGACGGGCATCTCGAACCACGAAGGTTCGAGATACCCCTGTCATGTCCTAACCCACTAGTGATATTATTCTCTCTGGGCCCAGGCCCGCACGGCTTTAAAATGCGTCACTAGGGAGTAGGGCTTTCTCACTTATATACCCAGCATACCTCCTATGTTTTGCCGATGGGGGACTCCTTCCTAAGCTGGGGTTCTACATAAAGTCACATAATAAAGATAGTCGAGCTTAATCTTAATGTAGACACCTAATTTTGTACCTCCCGAAGTCTAATTTTATTCATTTTTAGTTCACCTTACCATGTGTCCAACCCCATGTAATTATATCCCACAAAAATACAAAAATAAACAAAAAAATACCTCTAACTAATTTATCTTATCCTAACAACCTACCAAATCAAAAGCTTCCATCTACCCTAACCACCCATGTGATTCCCCCCCTCCTTTTTCTTGTCCACAAAGAAAGAATATATGGGGGACCCACCAAAATTCCCACATCATAACAAATCCATGCTCATTATAAAAGAAAAATTCTAAGAAGAAAAAGGGGCTCATTCTTTGATCATCATCTTCTCCACAATAATAAGAATCACCAAATAATCTTTCTCACAAGAACAAGAACAACAACGGAAAGAAAAAAGTAACCGGTGAATAGTAACCGGTGAACAGTAATCGGTGAACAGTACCGGTGAACAGTGACGGCGTAAAAAGTGACGGTGAACGGGTCATTATTTGTCGAGTTGGATTGTTGGTGTTAAGGTTCGGCTCAAGGTTTTCGGGTGCGGACTCTCTTTATTCGAATAACATTGAGTTTGAAAGCTTCAAATTTAAGGTCCAATTCTTTCTTCTCTTTTATTTAATTCTTATGTGATTGTGATTGCGTATGATTCGATACCGTGGTTTGTTTGTTGATGTGAACTGTTGGTGACATTTGGGTGTGTGAAGTGCTAAGCATGATTGGTGAATTTTCGTTATTCTCGATTGGTGTATTGTGTATCGAAATTGGTTAAGCATGTGGTTAAAAATGAATTAAGGTGGGGATTAAAAATGGAGGAAAATGAATATTGATTAATTTTGATGTATTGATAATGTTAAACATGATAGAATTATGATATGTTGAACTTGGTAGGCAAACGTAGGCCGGTTAGGCAAATTTAGGAATAACGATTTATTGGAGTGTTAGAATATGTGCGTGAATGGTACTTTCTACTTTATTGCATGAAAATTTTAAATTGTACTCATTTGGCCGGGGAATGCCCCGAAGGATTTGTATTGATTTATCCGGGGAATGCCCTGAAGTAGAATGTACGCAAAGGAGTCTCGTGATCAAGACCTGGAACATCGGGTGGAGTTTAGTTTAGGATTAGTTTAGAATATAATAGGTATTATATTTCAGCACCTCTTTTATTTTGGATTGTATAATTTGGACTGAACATTATTTTTGTTTGTTTTGAATTTTGTGTGATTTATTTGTTTGCTTGTTTTGTGTGTTTATGTGGTTTATACATTTGTAATGTCAAATTAGCCGATACGCTCCACCGAGCAACCGTGGTCGAACCACGGGATCGAGGGGTGCCTGACACCTTCCCCTCGGTCAACAGAATTCCTTAGCCGGAATCTCTGTTCGTAAACCGGTTTAAAGAGTCAAATGGTTTCGAAAAGGATTTTCCAATGGTGACTTGGCACACCAGATTATGCCAAGTGGCGACTCTGATTTTGAATGTAAAAATAATCTTTTTTCGGAACCAATCTTCATTTTGTCACTTTAATAAAAAAACCTTTCAAACATTAAAATACATATCTTTTTTTTGGAGTCGAAAAAGGGGTGTGACAGCTCTGGCGACTCTTCTGGGGAACTATTTCAGAATCCGAGATTTTTTGGAGTCGTATCGGCTTTCTTTGGCACTACGAGTGTATAAGCATTGTTTGTGATTTTTGGTTTGTGTTTTCACTTTTGTGCGTTTTCGTGCTCTTTGTTTACAATATTTATCCTATGTGTTACCGCTTTATATCTGGCATCATTTGTGTAACGTGAGTCAATTCTTTCCGCAAAAAGTCTCGGAGCGTACGTCATGCGCACGAACTCTAGTTGAGTCACCTTTATTTTAGGGGGGCCGTTGGATGTATGGAGTAAGTGGAAAGCAAAGCAGCCACTATCGACCATATGCTCCCCCGAACAGCCTTGTTAGTAAACCACAACGTAGGTCAGCCTTTAGTTCATTCTTATGTGCATCATATTGAGACCTAGCGGGGCCCACATGGTCATTTGTAGGAGACTCACCTTTAAAGCATCCCTACGTGCTAAATATTGCATCTTTGAGAGTTACGTGGTCATTTGATGGACCAATTTGGGGAAAACATGTGTTAGAAGTAAAGTGTGAAAAAAAAAGTGAGTCGAAAAGAATGAATCAAAAGGAGTGTCGTAGTTTATTTTAGAGTTCTTTATGGCACTTGTTCTTCACGATCCAAAACTCAAAAAGATTTTTTTTTACGTTTTGCATTTATCTTCTCAAAGTACCGTAAGTTCAACAAAACAAAATGAAAAAAAAAGGGTTTTGTTTGCCTTTTCTACTTATTTGTCAAAAAAAAAATACCAACAAATTTTTTTTTATAATTGGTGGTGTCAGTCTTAGTTGAAATGTCTAGTTGAAAAACAAAAAAGTTTACATTCGTTTGTTTTTGGTTGTCTCTTAAGTTTGGGTCAATTTATTAGCTAATCGTTATGTGTCCAATCTGGACGAACTACGCACCCCTGATTCTCCTCTTTCGGGAGTGAGATATGTAGGCAACCTATTGTGGGTTCGGGAATCTTATTTTAAAAATTCAAAAAGATTTTCTTCACTCTTTATTTAGAGTAGGTGTTTCATACATACTTGAAAAGAAAAATACAAAAAAAAAGAAAAAAAAAAAGAATTTTCCTCAATTGTCGTAGGTTTCATTTTTGGTTGATCTTATTTCAAAAATTCAAAAAAGATTTTCTTCACTCTTCATTTAGAGTAGGTGTCTCATGTACATCTTTAAAAGAAAGCAAAAAAAAATATTTTCCTTTAATAGGTTCAAGTTTCATTTTCGTATGAAATTTAAAATCGAAAGTCCAAAAATATTTTCTTCGGTAACCATAGATTTCATGTTGTACAGGAATCTGAAAAATTCAAAAAGATTTTCTTCACTCTTCACTTAGAGTAGGTGTTTCATATACATCTCTAAAAGAAAACTACAAAAACATTTTTCTTTAATAGTTTCAAGTTTCATTTTCCTATGAAATTCTAAACCGAAAACCCAAAAAGATTCTTCTTTGGTAATCATAGATTCCATTTTTGTATAGAGAGTTTAAACCTAAAAATGCAAAAAGATTTTCGTCAATTCTTTTGATAATTTGTTATTTTCTTTTCTTTTTAAAGTTTCAAGAAAAAAAAAAAATTTAATTGGCCATTTTGAAAAAACTTCACGAACTACGCACACCTGATTCTCCCCTTTCGGGGGTGAGATACGTAGGCGCCCTTCTTGGGTTCGGTGATCTTTTCAAGAAAAAAAAAGAGGTTTTGAAAAACTGTTGAACTCTAACCATTTGCTATCTCTTGTCCAGCTAGTTTAAGGTGGTTGGTTGGTGGCATTTTGGCTGGTCCTCCACATTGCTCCAAGTCACAGAGGAAGTTATGGACAACAAGGATACCGAGTTAGTTGTCACTAATCATATAGGGAGTTCGGAGAATGAGAATGTAGGAGATAATGAAGAGATTCGGAAATTAAGGCGGCAAATAATAGAAATGCATCGAGCTTGGGCTAATGGGTTGCCGCCTCCTCCAGTTCCCACGGATAATCTGGAATATCTTTCTAGCTTGCCTCCCGTGTCACATGCACAATTTTCCATTTTTGTTGATATGGCACAACATGCATCAGGATCGACTCCGGGGCAACAATATCCAACCACTTCCAATGTTCATTTCCTCACTCCCCAATCCAAGGCTACCACATACTCAGCTCCAGCTGTTGTTCATGTTTTTTCGGCGCCAACCCCACCTCCTACTTTTGATGTTCATCCACAAGTTGTGCCTCCCTACTCTACAAGAGAGCCTGCATTGAATATTTTTAGTGATCAGCATTATGCTCTCGAGCCTACGTTTAAGTCGACTGTTCTTTACGATTGCCCTCAACCGCCTGAATTTCCTCCTAACACGGAGAAGCCTGTTATAACAGAAGAACAAGAGGAAATAGCCAGAAAATTAAGAAGGTTGGAACTGACTATGAAAAACTTGCAAGGACTTGGGGGTACAAAAGTGTCTCATATAAAGATCTATGCATGTTTCCTGGTGTACATCTTCCTCTTGGTTTTAAAATGCCGAAGTTTGAGAAGTATGATGGACATGGCAATCCTATAGCACATTTGAGACTCTATTGCAACCAGCTAAGGGGCGCTGGAGGGAAGAAAGAATTACTCATGGCATATTTTGGTGAGAGTCTTTCAGGTCTAGCTTCAGAATGGTTTGTTGACCAAGACATTGACAAATGGATTAGCTGGGATGACCTAGCTAACGAATTTGTGCAACAATTTCAATACAATGTGGAGTTGATCCCTGATGAAAAATCCCTAAATAGTATAACAAAGAAAAATACTGAGAATTTCAGGGAGTATGCAATTAGATGGTGCGAACAAGCTGCTAGAGTAAAACCGCCAATGAAAGAAAGCAAAATAGTGGAGGTATTTATTCAAGCGCAGGACGAAACATATTATCAACACTTGTTACCTGCATTTGGCAAGCCGTTCATTGAGGTCCTTAAAATGGGGGAGATGATAGAAGAGGGAATTAAGACTGGTCGCATTGTGAGTTTTGCAACATTGAAAGCGACTACTCAAGTAATTGAAAAGGGTTCAAGAAGTGTTGGGGAGGAAAAGAATGAGGAAGATGCATCTGCAATTATAGTTGGACAGCAAGAAAGGTCAAGAAGACCACGTCGTCGTCGATCTCAGGCTCAAGTTCAAGTTTATGCCCAGGCTCCACATAATCACTCCCAAAATCCATTGTACTTTGTTCCTCCACATCCATATCCAGTGTATAATGCACAACCACATGATCAACCCTCATCTTACCCACAATGGCATACCCCAACGCCCCAAAGTCATCCTCTAACTCCACAAACATACCAAAACCCTTCTAAGCCAGATTTTCTATCCAAGCCAAACAATGAAATGAGGCAGAAGTCGAGAGATAGCTTCACACCAATTGGAGAGTCATATGCCAGTTTATTTTAGAGATTGGTACAGGAAGGAAAGATCACTCCTCTCCTTGGGCATGTCCTTAATCGGCATTCAAGAAATTTTGATCCTAACGCACGATGTGCGTATCATTCTGAGGCTCAGGGTCATAGTATTGAAGATTGTCGAGATTTGAAAAGAGAAATTGAAAAGATGATTCATGATGGATCAATTATGGTGCAGAACATTGATAGTGAGGGAAACTCTAGTTATGCTGATATGCAAACCCCTTCCTGGTAAAGAGAAGTCACCCCTCTCTTTACCAGGAAGGGGTTTGGTAGCTTGTTTTGTTTTATTTTCTGTTCTTTGAATTATTTCAGGGTTGTATTTTGGGATTTATCTTGTTTTGTCCCTTTGTCGTTTATGTTCAAACCCTTCTATCTTTATAAAAGGGAGTGTCCCCTTTTTCTTTGTGTTTTAAATATGTGTTGTTTGTTTTTTTTTACATAGTACATTTTATGTTGACTCTAGTGATATGATATGCTAGTGAAATTTACATCCAGTTTAAGAATGAACATTGAATCAGAGGGTTAAAGTTAGAAAAAGAGAGCATATGAGAAAATAGATAGAGTGCTGAGACATTTGGTGACAAGTTAAGGCAATTATTTTGAGAATCACAAGAACAACTTGGACATCGATCGAAAGGCAAGTCCCAATTAGGTCAAATAGTGGATGTGTGATCGCTATATCAAGAGAAACAAAAAGATAAGCAGCTCCACGAAAGCATGAGTCATTTGATGTGAGGGATGTACAACAAAGGTGGAGTTGTATGTTCGACAAGTGTAAAAGAAGAGGTGACACATATGCTCGGGGCAAGTTAGTGTTGTACAACATGTCATAAGTGATATTAATTGTGTACTTTCACATTGCATGCTATGTACTAGCATCTTCAAGGATTGATATGACGAAGGCATTTCATTCTGCTATCCATATATTGTGTCATCTTTTGTGTACCCCATTTGAGCCTTAGTATTATTTTCTTTTCATATCTCTCTTTTGGAATCAAGATAGAGTCAGCAAAGCTCAAAAGAAAATATCGAGAAAAACAATAGAGTAAGAAAGTTTCAAAAAGAAACGAGAGAAAAATGTGTCCAAAAAGAAAAAAAAGTGTCAAGAAAAATAAAGTCAGAAAAGTCCTAAAGAAAAAAAAAGTCAACAAAAAAAAAAAAAAAAAAACAAGTCCGAATCAGGCAAAAAGAACAAGCTGCCAGAACTACGCATGACCTGATTCTCCTCTCTCGAGGGTGAGATACGTAGGCTACCCCACTCAGGGCTCGGTCCAACCAAATAAATAATTTAGAGTCACCCAGTCAAAAGAAACTGGGGCATGAGTTAATCCTCATTGTTTGAGTCGATTCCAAAAGTTATAAGTCCTACCCCACTTCAAGTGTCGTTTGGGCCCCATGACATTCTTTCTTTCTAACCTTATCCAAAAGCCAAGTTACAACCAAAGAAAGACCTTCAGATCAATCTTTGAGGATGTTAAGGCGGAGCATGCAAGGGATATGATGATGCATTTGGGAACTATTTGTCTTCCTCAACATAGGGAATCAAGAGAGAAATAAAAATGAGAGAGTCTTATTGGTGAAAACCCTTACGGGCACCATAAGTCGATAGTGAGCTGAGAGAAAATGAAATAAACTTGTTGGCTAAAACCCTTCAAGGCGCCATTAGCCGAATGGGGTCTTAAATGCAATTGACCTAAGAAAGCAACTCAGTTTCAAGGCAATTAACTCAACAACAATGGGTAGAAAGTTTGGATGAAAAGATCAAGCTGCTTAATCCAAAATGCATGGCATAATCATTAGTGTTGACTGTCATTTTTAGATGAATTTTTCGTTTCTTTGTTTTAAAAAGGGACATTCATTGTCTTTTCTTTCTTCTCTTTATTTTAATTTTATCTTTGTTGAGTCAGTTATCAAAACAAAAATTGTCATTCTTTTTTTATTTCTTGTCTTTGAGTCAAGTCCGTGTCAAAACAAGTGAGAAAAGATTTCAAAACTGGCTACCAGCTTCATCAATTTCACAGAGCAAGACAAAAGCTAGCACATAAAAGAGACATGATTGTGAGCCAAAAAGGGTATGTAGAAAGTTTTGCCAACAGAGATGTCGGGGAACTCATGTAAATGCCAAGGTTCAAAGGCTTATCTGAGAAGCATGGGAAAGCAGAGATACTGTGTTCGTTTCAGTCACTCTTAATGACCGGATTTTGGGTCAATGATACAGCAAGTCAATGACATATGCTAATGGTTGGAAGCAAAGCTAAATGTGATGGGGGCAGGAGCAATTACCTCAAAAGCCAAAGCCACAAACTAGACACTATGTTTTTTTAAACTCACAAGTTTTCTTTGTATGTAATAGGAATACATGTTGCATTCAGATCAAGGATTTCAGAGCCTAAACATCAAAGGCCGTAATTTCTCACCTCAACAAATGCAAGAGGCAAGGTTGCTGCACAGGTTTGTAATTCAAGCAGCTTTGGTAAGGAGAAACACTTCATTGTTTTGATAATTCAAACAACATTGGTAAGGAAACACACTTCCTTGATTGGATAATTCAAATTTTTATTCTTAGGTAATGCACTTCCTAACTTAAGTCTTGATTCCTATAAGACGTACCTTTTAGTCGAGTCATTCACTTTGACCCCTAGAAGACGTACCTTTTAGTCGAGTCATCCCCTTTGATTCCTAGAAGATGTACCTTTTAGTCGAGTCATCTCCCTTGATTCCTATTAGACGTACCTTAAAATCAAGTCATTTCCTTTGATTCCTATAAGACGTACCTTTTGGTCGAGTCATTTCCTTTGATTCCTATAAGACGTACCTTTTAGTCGAGTCATCCCCTTTGATTCCTATAAGACGTACCTTTTAGTCGAGTCATCCCC
Organism: Capsicum pubescens; assembly: GCA_030864215.1. NCBI lineage: Eukaryota > Viridiplantae > Streptophyta > Magnoliopsida > Solanales > Solanaceae > Capsicum > Capsicum pubescens. The sequence continues at coordinate 410,325,169 of CM061548.1, read as the reverse complement.
TTGGATTCCTATAAGACGTACCTTTTAGTCGAGTCATCCACCTTAATTCCTAAAAGACGTACCTTTTAGTCGAGTCATCCCTTTTGATTCCTAGAAGACGTACCTTTTAGTTGAGTCATCCCTTTTGATTCCTAAAAGACGTAACTTTTAGTCGAGTCATCCCCTTTGATTCCTATAAGACGTACCTTTTAGTCGAGTCATTCACTTTGACCCCTAGAAGACGTACCTTTTAGTCGAGTCATCCCCTTTGATTCCTAGAAGACGTACCTTTTAGTCGAGTCATCTCCCTTGATTCCTATTAGACGTACCTTAAAGTCGAGTCATCCCCTCTGATTCCTATAAGACGTACCTTTTAGTCGAGTCATCCCCTCTGATTCCTATAAGACGTACCTTTTAGTTGAGTCATCCCCTCTGATTCCTATAAGACGTACCTTTTAGTCGAGTCATCCCCTCTGATTCCTATAAGACGTACCTTTTAGTCGAGTCATCCCCTCTGATTCCTATAAGACGTACCTTTTAGTCGAGTCATCCCCTCTGATTCCTATAAGACGTACCTTTTAGTCGAGTCATCCCCTTTGATTCCTATAAGACGTACCTTTTAGTCGAGTCATCCCCTTGGATTCCTATAAGACGTACCTTTTAGTCGAGTCATCCCCCTTAATTCCTAAAAGACGTAACTTTTAGTCGAGTCATCCCCCTTGATTCCTAGAATACGTACCTTTTAGTCGAGTCATCCCCTTTGATTCCTAGAAGACGTACCTTTTAGTCGAGTCATCCCCTTTGATTCCTATAAGACATACCTTTTAGTCGAGTCATTCACTTTGACCCCTAGAAGACGTACCTTTTAGTCGAGTCATCCCCTTTGATTCCTATAAGACATACCTTTTAGTCGAGTCATCTCCCTTGATTCCTATTAGACGTACCTTTTAGTCGAGTCATCCCTTTTGATTCCTATAAGACGTACCTTTTAGTCGAGTCATCCCCTTTGATTCCTATAAGACGTACCTTTTAGTCGAGTCATCCCCTTTGATTCCTATAAGATGTACCTTTTAGTCGAGTCATCCCCTTGGATTCCAATAAGACGTACCTTTTAGTCGAGTCATCCCCTTGGATTTCTATAAGACGTACCTTTTAGTCGAGTCATCCCCTTTGATTCCTATAAGACGTACCTTTTAGTCAAGTCATTTCCCTTGATTCCTATAAGACGTACCTTTTAGTCGAGTCATCCCCTTTGATTCCTATAAGACGTACCTTTTAGTCGAGTCATCCCCTTTGATTCCTATAAGACGTACCTTTTAGTCGAGTCATTTCCCTTGATTCCTATAAGACGTACCTTTTAGTCGAGTCATCCCCTTTGATTCCTATAAGACGTACCTTTTAGTCGAGTTATCCCATTTGATTCCTATAAGACGTACCTTTTAGTCGAGTCATCCCCCTAGATTCCTATAAGACATACCTTTTAGTCGAGTCATCCCCCTAGATTCCTATAAGACGTACCTTTTAGTCGAGTCATTCCAATTAACTCATAGAAATTGTATTTCTTTTTTTGGGATAATTTTCTTTTCAGTTTTGATGTGATTTCAGGAGCATGCCCGAAGAACAGGGCGAATAAATGGAAAACCAAGCAACAAGGTGAAGATATTAAAAGTTAAACAGATTGAAAAATAGAAAGTCAGGAGCCCACCTGCAGAACAGGGTGCAGAAGTTGAAAGCATGGCAACAAGTTGATGAAATAGCAAGTCAGGAACCCACCTGGAGAACAGGGTGAAGAAATTGAAAGCATAGCAACAAGTTGATGAAATAGCAAGTCAGGATCCCGCCTGCAGAACAGGGTGAAGAAATTAAAAGCATAGCAACAAGTTGATAAAAATAGCAAGTCAGGAGCCCGCCTGCAGAATAGGGTGCAGAAGTTGAAAGCATGGCAACAAGTTGATAAAATAGTAAGTCAAGAATCCGCCTGGAGAACAATGTGAAGAAATTGAAAGGCAAGCAACAAGTTAAAGAAATAGCAAGTCAGGAGCCCGCCTGAAGAATAGGGTGATGAAAGTCGAGTCAAGAATCAATAGAAGTTGTATAGATAGGATTTTTGTAATTTCATTTATGTTTTAACTTGTAATTTTCATTTTTTTTTATGTAATGACGGAGCCGCGGACCGGAACCTCGATGGAACCTCACTCGACTCTCCAACTCGGTATAGTCCATCTCCCTCCAAAAGTTGAGATACTTTTCACTCGATCCTCTCATAATGTGAGTAGGTGGGATGTCTTAAGTCAAGACCCGGTTGTCCTTCTTCCTTCTGTTTCTTTCTTTGAATAATGGTCGGGTCAAAATTTGGTCTCGTTGTCTACTTCTTTGTCTAAAAACACTTTGTGTTTACATTCAAAGGGGGCATGATGTAGACACCTAATTTTGTACCTCCCGAAGTCTAATTTTATTCATTTTTAGTTCACCTTACCATGTGTCCAACCCCATGTAATTATATCCCACAAAAATACAAAAATAAACAAATAAATACCTCTAACTAACTTATCTTATCCTAACAACCTACCCAATCAAAAGCTTCCATCTACCCTAACCACCCATGTGATTCCCCCCCTCCTTTTTCTTGTCCACAAAGAAAGAATATATGGGGGACCCACCAAAATTCCCACATCATAACAAATCCATGCTCATTATAAAAGAAAAATTCTAAGAAGAAAAAGGGGCTCATTCTTTGATCATCATCTTCTCCACAATAACAAGAATCACCAAATAATCCTTCTCACAAGAACAAGAACAACAACGGAAAAAAAAAAAGTAACCGGTGAACAGTAACCGGTGAACAGTATCGGTGAACAGTAACCGGTTAACAGTACCGGTGAACAGTGACGGCGTAAAAAGTAACGGTGAATGGGTCATTATTTGTCGAGTTGGATTGTTGGTGTTAAGGTTCGGCTCGAGGTTTTCGGGTGCGGACTCTCTTTATTCGAATAACATTGAGTTTGAAAGCTTCAAATTTAAGGTCCAATTCTTTCTTCTCTTTTATTTAATTCTTATGTGATTGTGATTGCGTGTGATTCGATACTGTGGTTTGTTTGTTGATGTGAACTGTTGGTGACATTTGAGTGTGTGAAGTGCTAAGCATGATTGGTGAATTTTTGTTATTCTCGATTGGTGGATTGTGTATCGAAATTGGTTAATCACGTGGTTAAAAATGAATTAAGGTGGGGATTAAAAATGGAGGAAAATGAATATTGATTAATTTTGATGTATTGATAATGTTAAACATGATAGAATTGTGATATGTTGAACTTGGTAGGCAAACGTAGGCCGGTTAGGCAAATTTAGGAATAACGATTTATTGGAGTGTTTGAATATGTACGTGAATGGTACTTTCTACTTTATTGCACGAAAAGTTTAAATTGTACTCATTTGGCCGGGGAATGCCCCGAAGGATTTGTATTGATTTATCCGGGGAATTACCTAAAGTAGAATGTACGCAAAGGAGGCTCGTGATCAAGAACCGGAACGTCGGGTGGAGTTTAGTTTAGGATTAGTTTAGAATAGAATAGGTTTTATATTTCAGCACCTCTTTTATTTTGGATTGTATAATTTGGACTGAACATTATTTTTGTTTGTTTTGAATTTTGTGTGATTTATTTGTTTGCTTGTTTTGTGTGTTTATGTGGTTTGTACATTTTTAATGTCAAATTAGCCGATACGCTCCACCGAGCAACCGTGGTCGAACCACGGGATCGAGGGGTGCCTGACACCTTCCCCTCGGTCAACAGAATTCCTTAGCCGGAATCTCTGTTCGTAAATCGGTTTAAAGAGTCAAATGATTTCGAAAAGGACTTTCCAATGGTGACTTGGCACACCAGATTATGCCAAGTGGCGACTCTGATTTTGAATGTAAAAATAATCTTTTTTCGGAACCAATCTTCATTTTGTCACTTTAATAAAATACTCTTTCAAACCTTAAAATACATATCTTTTTTTGGAGTCGAAAAAGGGGTGTGACACTTATAATATAATTCATTACGATCTTATCAACATATTCCACTTTCTCACATCATAGTTACTTACCCACACATACATCACAACTACCTCCAAAATTTCAAATACCGCAATGAGTCAATACCTATAACTTATTGGCTAATCTAACCATTTTCATTCACAACCTATAAGGGATTTCTATAATTATCATAACTATCCACTCTAGGCTCCTTCCCAATTTTGAATAGATAATATCATACCCAAACGTTTCCTCCACAGACTACTATACAATCTACAAATATTGCTACCACATTAGCCTATCACTATCAGATGGCAACCCATCCCTCAATCAATGGTTATACTACTAAACTAGCTTTCTTATGCAAAAGTCACTCTCATTCTGAATTCTAAGCTTGTGATGTCATATAACTAACTTCGGGATCATCTTACTACCAATAGGGTATGACACCTTAGCACATACTACTACTTGGGTGGAAATATTGTTCCAAAATTTTGATATATACCACTACCCTTAAGCATGACATCTACAACAAAAATCTTAAAGGGGACTGAATATACTTTATACCTCAGGCTCAAACGCATGATTGGTGTAGATAGAGGTATAATCTTAAATCAATTCACTTTGAAGAACTTATGGACTCCTCTCAAGTCCTTGAGCAATTTCATAATCTTTTATGACTCATTTAGAAGGAACCACCTCATTTAGACTCTAAGATTCTGCACTTAAACTGACTCGACAATAATACATAGTTAATAAAGTTAGAGTAAAGAAGGAATATGGATAACTTCTACATGGAAAACACAATGACACGATCTAGAACATGAATAAAAGTGAAACATTCCTAAACACCTAATAGATTTCTACTTATAAGTGTGGCGCGCTACACACACATATGCAGGACTCTACCCGATGTGATTTCACAGACACCCTGGGACCATGAAACCGTGCTTTGATACCAAGTTTTTCATGACCCGAACCGAGGCCCTATACGCAATGAGCATCCCGAACCATGAAGGCCCAGGTGCCCATCTCTATCTGGCAATCATTCATAATGATCATACAATATAAAGAAATGCAGAAAATTTTCACATGGAAAATGGTCAATCTCATAAGTAAACTGAACAATTTGAAAGGAAGTTCTTAAAATTCAAAACACATGACACCAATCTACAAAATCTCTAACAATACAAGAATCAACATAAGTCTAAAAACTGGGACAAGCCCCCAATCGGACCATAATCAGAAATAAAATGACAATGTTCTAAAAATAGGTCTTCCAAAATAACGGAGGCTCACCAACTGCACACTTCTATTGAACAAATCTATGACTTAGCCAAATCCTGGTACTGAGCCTCAGATCCTGAAATATATGGGGGTCAATACAGATATACTGGTATGTAGAGCAATCCAAAATAAAAATACTAATATGAAAAGTAAGAGAGAGCATTTCATGAAAAGTATATCATCATCAAACATTTAAAAATCCATGGGTATAATAACTAGGCTTTTAAAACATTTCTGTATATCTCAACTCAACATCTCTGTCTTAGTTCTTATCTAGGTGGTACACCCTACAAGTCTGATATTTCATGGACTATATGAAATTCGTCCTTGACTCGGCAGCCAAGCCCCCAACCTAAGTTTGTCGCAAGGGTTGGAGTTTCTTATTCTGATATGCCACAGGGCACTAGGCCAGCGTATAATCCCTCTTGGGGACATCCGTTATCCGAACTCGTGCCTTCTTCGAATAACCACCTAACATCTCTTAAGCCTATTTTTAACCTTTCTAAACATGCATATTTCAAAATTCAAATTCTAAAAATATAATTGAAATCTAACTTCTATTTTGTTCTTAGTCTGTTATGGCATTATCTGATTTTTGTATCATCATACCAAGACTTGCAAGTCATGTCTAAGTCGTTCAACATCATATTACAGTCTTTTCATTAAAAACATTGTGTTTAGACCACCAAACTATTCAAACAGTATAAGAAGATGCGCATATTGTAATTCATGAAACTTAGACAAAGATCCTCAATTTCAATTCACAGCCACATGGTGGTCAAATATCTTGTAACAAACCATGCAACTCTTTAAATCATCACCTTTCATTTATGTGAATAAGAAAAATGTCCTCCCTTCAAGTCATCACCAATGTCCAGTCAGTGAACAATAGTAAAGTCATTTATATCAAGCTTCTCAATATGCAACTGAACAATTCATAACAAGAGAGGGAAAATAATCGTCATGCTCTCAATTCAAGTTTGAAAAACTCAAACCTCATGCATATATATATATATATGTGTGTGTGTGTGTGTGTGTGTGTGTGTATACGAACAAAATCAAGTTTAAGGGGGAGGAAAGCCTCAAGACCAAAACATTATTATCAAAAAGGGTTCACAATGCATAATTGTTAATATAAATTCAAAGCCCTTCATAAATACATGATTTCTCAACCTTAAAAACTTAATCAAAGTAATTTCACCATGCCCATGCAGTTTAGGAAAACCCCACGTATCTTATATTTCTTGGTTAGAAGAATAGAACTCAAATCTTGATTTGCTCCTTAGAAATCTTGAACTTAAAGATGGATTCTTGATCTTTGGGAGGGAAGTTTAGGGTTTTATTTTGAGAGGATTTTGAGTTGGGTAAATTCCACCCTAATAACGTCTTAATAAGTTGCTAACACGACTTGGGGCTAGGGGGAATAGTCAAAACTGCCCTTCGGAATTAAAGTTTTCAGCAAAATTCCGCTTTTGGAGCATACCACGACGCGCTGTAATCACGGTGGCTTAATGGTCCTGACAAAAATTATCATAAATTTTTGCTTGGGTATTGGATTAAGGAAAAATTGGTATCGTTGGAAAGTTGACTCAATTATCTACAATTTTGTTGGTCTTGAGCTGAAAAATTCCACATATATCAAAAGTTATGCACGTTTAAAGTTGACCCTTGTAGAATCGAATATCAAACTTTGAATGAATCAAAGGTTCTTAGCTCAACTTTGCTCTAAGTGATTTCTACGAACATTTTACACCTCATAGTCACTTCACACACTAGGATTAAGATCATGACACATGAATATCTAAATATAAATCATGGGATTAGAGTTTACACACGTAGGAATGACGGTTCGATTTCTAGCTCGAAATTGCGGGGGTTAAATTAACATGGAACTATTTCAGGTAAAGTATGCTTTCCCCAATGGAGAACCAAAAAGCAAGAATGATTCAAGAAAATCTTCAATACCTGAAGAGATTATCTGTGATATATTTTCTAGGCTTCGTGTCAATTTTTTAATGTGTTTCAAATGCCTTTCTAAATTTTATAATTATTTTGTCTCCGATCCATCTTTTGTAGATATCCATCATGGCCGGTCTATCTCTCATCCTGATAAGATAACAGGCGAGGTATGTCTTGCGTGCCAAAATCTCAAGGACTGCGTCTAGATTTCCCCTTATTTTTATATTTCAAACTTTTATAATTTAATAAGTTAAATAAAAAATATGCATTATATTAACAAACTGATCATTTAAAAGAATGTGATTCCAAAGTTCCACATCATAATAAAAGTAGAAAAATCTCCCAGCTAGGTGCAAATTTCATTGCCACCCGTTTATTGGAAATAATTCGAAGGATGATAATTGAACAACCTAGTTCTTAATTTTTTCTACAATCTTCATGCCACTATTTGGAACTAGAGGTTGAGAGATTATTTGTGGTGATGAATCCAAGCTTGAATGTGGAAAAAAATTCCTATATGTTGAAGGGATAAATGCACTAAAAGGGAAAATCTTAGGCCAACTGAACACATAACTTTTGACATAGAAAATAAATATACGTGTAAATATCTACTAATATTTCAATAAATATTACAATGTGTGTGTTAGCCCCTCGAAGTGTTGATCCATATGGCTTATACGGTTAGACTGTCTTAACGATCCGATTTGGTTTCCAACATGATACTTCTCATGGCACAGTCAGTCATGATGATGTGATGACGCTAATGTCTTGAGGAACTCCCTAACTTAAACAAGAAAATATTGCTAAATTATGCTTCGAATGAAGTAATATCATTTTCTACACAATACTTTCTAATTGTTTGAAGCTTTTATTAATGCATTGTTATGAACTGTCATGTTATATATTTGCAGAAAATTCTAGTAGGAAAATGGTTTGTAACACATAAATGTATATAATGTTGGAAAGTTTAGTGTTGTCTCAAAAGGAAATATCCATCATTAATTTGTAAATATCTTTTTCTGATCTTATTATTTAGTATATTGACACTGAGGGATTCAAACTAGCCGTTAATTCACTAGGCGCTGGAATGACACCAATATATAGCCGTTAATCACTACTAGCCGTTGGAATGACACCTATATATATAACGTATTACTTTGGAGATTTGAAAATATAGGCTTCTTCTAATTTCTTTTGCACAATGCATTTTCTTTCTTGAAATTCTATTGTTTTTCTAGTTTATAACTAGCAGTTTCTGTTCCAAGTGTAGATCAGAAGGTAAAGGTATGCTCTCAAACTTCTTGATATATGTTATTTTCCATTAACGTGTTTAATATTGGAATCATTCAAGTATTCAATACATGAAGAGATTAACATGGAACTATTTCAGGTAACAAACGCTTTCCCCAATGGAGAGCGAAAAGAGCAAGAGTAATTCAAGAAACTCTTCAATTCCTGAAGAGATTATTTGTGATATATTTTCTAGGTTTCCTGCCAATTAGCTGTCATTGGTAATTCGAGATGGAATGTGAATGTAATCTATTTGAGGATTTTACAGAGTTGTGAAATTGAAGAATGGGTGAAGCATACCATCTTGTTTTCTGAGACACTTTGTTCTAGCTTGACGAAGAATTTCATGGGTTACATTTGTGGTAGTACTCCTGATGGTGAGATTGTATTCATCTCTAACTCGAATTTCAACAGAAGCTGTATTGTCTTTTATAATTTGAAGAAGAAGAGTTGGAGCGAAATAAAAATCCCGGAGCTTGCAGAAAATGTTGGGATTATTGGTATCTACAGGCATGTAGATTGCCTCTCAGCGTGTATCTATTGTTAGTTCTGAAATTGATTATCTTGAAATATAGTTTTTCTGTCTTTTTAGGTATTAATTCTACTCAACTTCTGGTTTGAAATTGGCGATTTTGCTATGGACAATTACTACCTCAAGTCTTTGGCTACTGAAGCAGAGAGGCTCCCGGCCTACCTCAACATCTTGAAGGTTATGACTTTATTTGAAATTTATTTTGATGATGAAGAACATATATTTTCTCTTCTAAGAATGCTTATATTTTCTCTGAATTCGAATGACCTTTATTTGGTGTTGAGCTCGAAGAAGAAGAATGTTGACATGGAAGTGAATGTCGTAAATCATTTTGAAGGACCATCCTACAGGACACTCGGAGTACTCAGGCTTGAAAGATTGATGGTAGAAAACTTCCATGGTTCAAGAATCTCAATGCTCTTTGTAAAGTTTATATTTGCATCTGCACCTTCACTCCTGCAGAGTAGCATCCTTATTGAAGATGTAGAAAGCGTTGATCAAAGTGAATACTTGAAGATCACAAAGGAGTTGACATGGATGTGATCTCCAAGTATTCGCTTTGATCTACGCTTTCTACATCTTCAATAAGGATGGTACTCTTCAGGAGTGAAGGTGAAGACGTGAATATAAACTTTACAAAGAGAATTTCGATTCTTAAACCATGGAAGTTTTTTACCATCAATCTTTCAAGCTTGAGTACTCCGAGTGTCCTGTAGGATGGTCCTTCAAAATGATTTACGACATTCACTTCCATGTCAACATTCTTCTTCTTCGAGCTCAACACCAAATGAAGGTCATTCAAATTCGGAGAAAGTATAAGCATTCTTAGAAGAGAAAATATTTGTTCTTCATCATCAAAATCGAACTCAAATAAAGCCATAACCTTCAAGTTGTTGAGGTATGCCGGGAGCCTCTCTACTTCAGTAGCAAAAGACTTGAGGAAGTAATTGTCCACAGCAAAATCGTGAATTTCAGACCAGCAGTTGAGTAGTTGAAATATAGTTGAAATATAGTTTTTTCTGTCTTGTTTTGTTTTATCAATATAGAACTCTTGTCCTATTATTAGACTTCTTTTTACTTTTTCCGACGAGAAAATAGAGACTGAAATAACTAGATTTTCAATTCCTGATTACCAAGAAAAATGGGTACATACATGTTTTTTTTTTTTGAATAGACAAGCCTCCAAAATTTTGAGGCCCAAAAAACTTAAGATGAATTTTATTATTTTAGTTTCACTTAAAATAATATTAAAGATCGTAAAATATAAAAGGTACAAAATTGAATCTTTTTTAAAAAAAATAAGATGAACTATCTACTTTTTATCAAAAATATTTTAGAACTTTGAATAAAAAAACTCAAAGTTTCATATTAATAAATAAAACTTTTACAACAATATTCAAGTTAATGTTTTGCAAACAAATGACTAGCATCTTATTAATTAAAATTATTCCTTACTTTTATAAATAATAATATTGCTATTCGAAGCTAAATGCTTAATGTCTTCTAAGATGATACAAGCCTAAAGTGCTTATGGATTGCAAGGACTTCTCAAAGGACCAGGCTTCGGAATTGACTAAGTGTTGGAGCATTTTGAAGTCTTGTTCAAGAGAAGAAAAGGAGGAAAACTTAGGCACTCAAGAGGCGCCTCAATTGAAGGGAAAGATGGACTTTGCACACTCCAATTTAACACTCAAGAGGCACCTCCTTTAAGCTCTCATTAGGGCATTCTAGTCTTTTGTTATGTAATAGTATAAATAGACATTTTAGTCTTTATTCTCATTAGACTTTGATGAGTTGAAATTGAGTATTACTCTTAGTGTAGTTTTTTTTCCCTTAGTGTAGAGCTTGGAAAAGCCATCTTAGTTTAGGTCTTGGAAAAGACATCCAAACTTGAGAGATTAATACATTTGATGGATTTCACTTGTGTTGATCGATTTGGCAAGAAAGGTGAACTTGAGGAAGTGTGATTCCTTTTGTCAACCAAAGAGGAAGGTTTGAGCTTCTATTGGTGAGGTGTGATTGATGGTTTGATACACCATCTTTTGTTAATCACTTGATAGGAGTAAAGGTCTTTCTATATATCTTTAATTTCAAGTAATTCTTCTACATCTCCTTTCTCTATGTGTTGTTTTTCCTTTAGTGTGCTTGCTGATTTTTGTGTTCTTCATCCCATTTTTGTGTGTTGATAGTCCTTTAGGCTATCATTTGGTATCAGAGCCTTGTTTAGGGTTGTTTCTACAACTCTAAGTCTTGGTTTTAGTGTCTTTATCAAGAAAATCCCTACAAAAAGAGTCAAAATCCAAAGAAAAATCACAAAAAGAGATAGATCTTGCTTTGCTTGTTGTAGATCCAAAATTTTCAAGTTAGATCTATAAGTTTTTATTGTGTTTTGAAGGTTTCAAGTGTTAGATTCTTATTTTCTAGCACTTAAAGTGTCTAGATCTAAGTTTAGAGCAAGGTTTGGTTGAATTTGAGCTAGATCCACCATTGTTGTGCCTTGTTTGAAGCTTTTTGAGGTGGGATCTCGTGGTTCATATCATTTTGTGGCGTGTTTGTGGATGATTTTATGTTATTTGAGCTTACCTTGACCCAAGGAACCTAGATCCAAAAGAAAAATTGAAGTTAGAGCTCATTTGCCTTGTGGTCAAACTTCGATCAACTCTTGAATATTCATATTGTTCTTCACCATCTTCATAGCTTGTTGAAGAAGAATATTCAAAAAGGGTGTTAGATCCACAAAAAGAAAGAAAGAGAGTGAAAAGGTTGTTTGTACAAAAGAATATTCCAAGAATATTCAAGTCATCCAAAAGAAGAAGAGACAAAAGGAATATTCAAAGTACAAGTGGGGGCCCATTGATTTCAAATCCATTTGAAATTGAAAAAAAAAAAAGGCTCCAATCCTTCATTTTTCACCAAATTTCGTTCAAACACTCTCTTTAGTGGATACTTGGCCGAAACTACAAGTTTGAAATTGGAAAATTTTTGTAAAAATTGACAACCAACCATATTGTGCCATGTCATCACTAGTTGATCAACCTAATTAAGCTCTAAACTAAATTTCTTAGTTTCTCATTTTTTATTCTAGTTTCTTGTGTGTTAAACTCTATCACTAATTAGCAAACTAGTAACTACCTACTAGGTTGATAATTAGTTTTGAGTTCGTTTGTTCGTGTCTTCGATTTTTGAGTGCTTTTATCATTTTTAATTCGTAGTAGTTTGTTGGTTCAAGTCCATACATCATTTTAGTTGTCATATCAAACAAAAATCGATTCCTGGCCAAAGCATATTCACCACTCATTCACTTACCAAGTATTGCCAAGTTTTCAACACTTGTGAGACCAAGTGTGAGTTGAGACCCGAGTGAGAGTGTGGTAAGGCTTTTGAACTAATTTGTTTGTTCATTTTGTAGGTGTTATCTTGCTATTTTTCGTCTTTTGTTAGGTACATTTGAGATGGAATTCGAGGGTACCACATCTCAACCCTTGGGTAATGTTGTTTTAGGAGCCTTGATGGCTCAGATTGATGCATTTTCCCGAGATATGAAGAGTGATAATGATGCTTTGAAGAGTGATATGGATGCTTTTAGGAGAGATATGAAGGGTTATGTGAGATCAATAAGGGGTGACATGACTAGAATAAAAATGGGGGTTGATAGACTATGTCTACCAAACCCTCCACAATTAAACCAAGTTCAATAAAAGGGACTTGGTACTCAAATGCTACCCCAAAATTCGAACTACCAAATCCCAAATCCAATTAACCAAAGACCTTATCCTTCTCTCCAAATGCCACAAAACTGAAATCTCCCCATCCAAATAGAAGAAGAAAAAAAGTTAGAACCCAAGGAAAATGAGGTCAAGCATCAAGATGGAGAGAAACTTAGTGGTGGGATACAAGAAGAATGTGCTTAAGAACTTAAAGGTAAAATAGATAACTCTTACACTTTTGTGCATGTGAACGATGATTGTGTGGTTAGTAGCCCATTGAGCGTAAGTGGTAGCTTATCTATTTGTGAGTCTATTGTTTCTTTGCTTCTTGATAATGATGTACATGTTATGAGTGTGAATACACTAGTTGATCCTATTGATGACCGAATTGACTCTTCTTATAAGATCAATTTAAGTCCACCTAGTGTTGAAGCCAATGTGATGAATGAAAGTACATCATCTATTGATTCTTTGCCTATTGTTGATGATGTACATGTTGTGAGAGTGGATACACTAGTTGATCCTATTGATGACCGAATTGAATCTTCTTGTAAGATTGATTTGTGTCCACCTAGTATTGAAGCCGTTGCATTGAATAAACATACATCGTCTTGTAAAACTTGTATTGATCAACTCGTGTGTGAAAATTGCCCACCACTTGAGGTTATGTGTGTTGTAATTAATAGAACTCAAGTGAGTGAAGAATTTGATAATGTTGGTCTATTGATTCTTTGCCTATTGTTGATGATGTACATGTTGTGAGAGTGGATACGTTAGTTGATCCTATTGATGACAAAATTGAATCTTCTTGTAAGATTGATTTGTGTCCACCTAGTGTTGAAGCTATTGTGTTGAATAAACGTACATCGTCTTATGAAACTTGTATTGATCAACTTATGTGTGAAAATTTCCCACCACTTGAGGTTATGTGTGTTGTAATTAATAGAACTCTAGTGAGTGAAGAATTTGATAATGTTGGTCAACAAAATGGGAGTGAACCCGAGAGCTATTCTCGGAACAATTTTGTGCTTGAAACCGCTTTGAAACTTGATATTGATCTTTTAGAGAGTGAAGAACTCACGAGTTCCGAATCTGTCTGTAGATTAGATCATGATCTCTTTAGGAGTAATGTCTTTTTTGAAGATGATATAGACACTCCTAATGAGCCTAGTGGTGAAAAGGATGGTATAGCTTACTTTGGAGGCTATAGCCTATATGCTAACCCACTTTGTTAATTATGAGGATGAATTGCTTGCTTCTTGTAAAGACTTAAGAAATAATCCCTTTGATTTTTGTGGTGGTACGTGTCTACTTGAGGGATCTTCCATAAGAGGAGAAAGTGTCCATTGCTTGGAAATTACTTCTTCTTCTACTATATGTGACCTTATTGTTGAGAGTACTTATGGCGATAATGTTGAAACTAGTGGTGAATACATACATGAAGACACCTTAGTAGAAGTTGACTTGAGTGATACCTTTCTCTACTCTCTACTTGCTTTTGATGATATGTATACTATTGTAGAGATTATGTCGTGTAGTTTGGGTAAAGCCTATGGGAAATGGGAGTGTTGTCTAGACCCGTGTCTATGGCCACTCTTTCCGTTTGACCCGGGTGCCAAATATAGAATTGATGATGTTGGTGCACCCAACTTGTTGCTTGGTCTACATGACAAGCAAAGTATCACTTTTGGTGAATCCCATAACCAAATCCTTTGTGAATCTTTCATTGAACTCTTAATATTTGATTCAAAGGATCCTTGGTTATATTGCAAATATGTGCAACCTTGGCTTGTCTACATTACTTATGGTACTAATGCTAACCCTCCTCCCTTGAGGAATGTGTGCTTGTCCTATCTTTGGTGTTGCAAGTTGCGAATTTGAGGAAAAATTCCTTTCAAGATGGAGAGGATGATACAAGCCTAAAGTTCTTATGGATTGCAAGGACTTCTCAAAGGACCAAACTTTGGAATTGACTAAGTGTTGGAGCATTTTGAAGTCTTGTTCAAGAGAAGAAAAGGAGGGAAACTTAGGCACTCAAGAGGCGCCTCCTTTAAGCTCTCATTAAGGGCATTCTAGTCTTTTTTTCATGTAATAGCATAAATAGACATTTTAGCCTTTATTCTCATTAGACTTTGATGAATTGAAATTGAGTATTACTCTTAGTGTAGTTTTTTTTCCTTAGTGTAGGGCTTGGAAAAGCCATCTTAGTGTATGATACGAGTACGATCACGATCATGGACACTTTTTGAGTATTTTGAAGACCACCTAAAGAGTGCACAAGTCTAAGTGTGAAGGAGGCCCAAAACCGTCCCAAGCACACTCCATGGGCTATTTTTTGGAGACCTTTTCATTAAAGGGTCTTTTACTCTTTTGTATTTTATTTTGTAATGTAATATAAATTGAACATTGTAGGGTTTTAGTTGGTAGCTTTTATGAATGTTGAAGAAAGAACACTCTTCTTAGAGAGAGAGAGTCCACAACCGAAACTAGGGCATAGCATAAGGATGGATTCTCTTGTGTGTTGCATTTTGCTTGATACATTGGTTCTTGGGTGGTGGACGCCTCTCTTGTGTCAATTGTAAGAGTTAGGTGTTTGTTGTGTGAAATTTTGAAGGTCCAAGAGTGGAATATGCTCTTGGGTTGTTAATACTAGATCAACATTTGTCTAACTATCTATCTTGTATCTTGTTTTAGTTTCGGTTTCTTGTGTTGTTAATGTAATCCGTTTGTATTTGTTGCTATTGTAATATTGTGGATCTTCATCTTGTGTTGCTAAACTTGTTGTTGTTTGGCTGTTTTGGTGTATTAACACCTTGTATCCTCTTCTTTCTTGTTCTAGATAGTGAATCCGAGAGAGGTCCCCATTTGGTCCTCGGATCCTTAAGATTGGGGACTGATTTGGAGTGTGTTTTGTGCCTTCCGTTGTCTTTCTCGTATCATTTGGTATCAAAGCAAGGTTTGATTTTGTTCCAACAAAATCAATCTTAGGATTGTTATCTTAAAAATAAAAATAAAAAGGTGAAAAAGAAGAAAAAAGAAAAAAGTTACTGTTCACATTTTTTTTGGGTCTTTCAAAAAACTTGATTTTTGTGTGTTTTGTGTGTTTCTAGTGTTAGATCTTTGTTCTCTAACACTATCAGAGTCTAGAAATTGAAAATCCCAACAAAAAAGAAGTGTCAAAATCAAAAATCCCAAAAAAATACTAAACTCGTTTTTGACCCTAGGTCAAATTTTAGTTTTTGATTTTGTGTTTTTCTTGTGTTTTTAGTATTAGAGTTGTGTTCTCTAACACTATAGGAGAATTGGGTTTGAATTTGAGCTAAATTGGAGGTTATTTGAGCCATCCACCATTGTTGAGCTTGAGTTTGAAGAAACTTGAAGGGTTATTTTCGGTACAACCCCCATGGAACCCGAGGCTTCAAATGCACAAACAATGGACAATAATGCCATCAATCTCATTTTGGCTCGCCTTGATTCTATGTCCCGAGACCTTGCTAGGGCGAATACGGGTCTTGAAAAAATTGGCTCGTATGTGGTAACTATGAGTGAGAGGTTGGATCGAATGGAGAGTCGAAGGAACTCTCGTGCTTTGACTCCCGACACTTGACTTCCAATGACCAATCCTCCAAGACCACAACCTTATTCCATAAGCTAAGCTCCAAATAGCCCTCAAAACCGACACATAACTAGGACCATTTCCCCACAATTCGATCAAGTCCAACAAGGACTTGGACGCCAAATGCCTACACTAAAACCGAACCCTCCCATCCAAGATCCACTTAACCAAAGGCGTCAACTTTCACCAATTCAAATTCCTTCCATCCAAGCTCCACAATCGAAGCTCCGCTTCACTAAACCAACCCTCTTGACCGAAGCTCTACTTTACCAAAACCAATATGTCCATGTAGAGGAGGATGATAGAAAGGAACATGATGGATATGGGGTCTACGATAATGCTTGTATGATGGTAGGAGACTTGAATTGGATGAGATTGAAGGTAAATCTCAAGATGAAGAGGAATCCAAGATTCAAAATAAAGATGTCGGCCGAGATTTGTTGTTATTGAGCTTGCGGGTTCTCCATGTTTTGCAGACTGTTTTGGGTGATTTCTTTTGGAGGTCCAATTGCACGAGTGAAGCCGTGAATTTGTGGTCGAATTCCTCTCAAGATGGAGAGGATGATACGAGTACGATCAGATCATGGACACTTTTTGAGTATTTTGAAGACCACCTAAACAGTGCACAAGTCTAAGTGTGAAGGAGGCCCAAAACCGTCCCAAGCACATTCCATGGGCTGTTTTTTGGAGCCATTTTCATTAGAGGGTCTTTTAGTCTTTTGTCTTTTATTTTGTAATGTAATATAAATTGAACATTGTAGGGTTTTAGTTGGTAGCTTTTATGAATGTTGAAGAAAGAACACTCTTCTTAGAGAGAGAGAGTCCACAACCGAAACTAGGGCATAGCATAAGGGTGGATTCTCTTGTGTGTTGCATTTCTTTTGATGCGTTGGTGCTTGGGTGGTGGATGCCTCTCTTGTGTCAATTGTAAGAGTTAGTTGTTTGTTGTGTGAAGTGTTAAAGGTCCAAGAGTGGAATATGCTCTTGGGTTGTTAAGACTAGATCAACACTTGTCTAACTATCTATCTTGTATCTTGTTTTAGTTTCGGCTTCTTTTATTGTTAATGTAATCCGTTTGTTCTTGTTTCTATTGTAATATTGTGGAGCTTCATCTTGTGTTGCTAAACTTGTTGTTGGCTGGCTGTTTTGGTGTATTAACACCTTGTATCCTCTTCTTTCTTGTTCTAGATAGTGAATCCGAGAGAGGTCCCCATTTGGTCCTCGGATCCTTAAGATTGGGGACTGATTTGGAGTGTGTTTTGTGCCTTCCGTTGTCTTTCTCATATCAGTGTAGGTCTTGGAAAAGACAACCAAACTTGAGAGATTAATACATTTGATGAATTTCACTTGAGTTGATCAATTTGGCAAGAAAGGTGAACTTGAGGAAGTGTGAGTCCTTTGGTCCACCTAAGAGGAAGGTTTGAGCTTCTATTGGTGAGGTGTGATTGATGGTTTGATACACCATCTTTTGTTAATCACTTGATAAGGAGTAAAGGTCTTTCTATATTTCTTTAATTTCAAGCAATTCTTCTTCATCCCCTTTCTCTATGTGTTTTTTTTCCTTTAGTGTGGTTGCTGATTTTTGTGTTTTTCATCCCATTTTCGTGTGTTGATAGTCCTTTAGGCTATCATAAGAATACCACACTAAAAAAATGTAGTATGTATAAACCAAAAATAACTCTAAACTATAAATAAAATTCAATTATGTGCATATATTTAAGGTCTCATATTAAAATTTAACTTTATGCCACTAATTTTATTGAGACAATTTAATATACGGTAATGTATACCATCTTGAATGAAGTGTTATAGAATTTTAAAAGAGATTGTATAACATCACATAATTAAGTCAATAATTCTCTCCGAAAAAATATAAATTTGGGCTAAATTGATTATAGAGGTTAACTAGATGAAGCAAGATAAAAGTGTTATATTTCAAACTTTTATAATTCAATGTGTTACAACCTGCTTAGCCATGATAAATTAAATAAATTGTGCATTATATATCAAACAAATTGATCATTAAAGGAAACAAACCCAAAGTTCAACTTCTTACTAAAAGCAGAAAAATTCCTGGTAAGGTGCAATTCTCATTGCCACCGATTTATTGGAAATAATTCGATAATTGAACTATCTAGTTCTTAATTTTGCATACAAACTTCATGCCACTATATGGAACTAGAGGTTGATGGATAATTGGTGGTGGTGGACCTTGAATAGGCAAAAAATTCTAAGTGTTAAAGGGATAAATGAACTAAAAGGTAAAATCTTAGGCAAACAAGTATCTGAAATGTCTAATACAACTTTGCAACATTGAGGACCAATTAATCGAGGTTGAATACTTAGGAAAGATACTACAACCTCTTACACATCCACGAACATTGAAAACCAATGTTAAGCATTTGGAGATATCCGAAAAAAGACTGTTATCGGACTGGCCCCCTAAACCTGGCAAAAGGCTGCCTAAACCTGGAAAAAGGCCGCCTCCTCCAAATAATTGTGAGACGCTCGGAGAAACCTATCACGATCCGAGCCGAGGCCCTGGCCGCGATGAGAATCCCAAACCATGAAGACCCGAGCGCCCTTCTTTATCTGGCAATCATGCACACTATTCATATACTATAAAGAAATGCGGAAAAGAAAATAAAGACGGAAACATGGTCAATCACTTAATTTAACTGAACAGTTTGAAATTTAGTTCATAATATTCAAAAGCATACGACACCGGTCTGCGAAATCTCTAGCAATACAAGAGTCAATATACGTCTAAAATTGGGACAAATCCCCTAGTATTGACCATGAAACAAAACAAAATAGTAATGTCCAAAAACCAAACCTTTCAAAATAAAGGAGGCTCACCAACTGCAACTTCGGACAAACAATCTACAGCTTAACGGGACCCCGAGATTGTGCCTCAGATCCTGAAATATAGGCGATCAATACAGATGTACGGGTACGCATAGCAATCCAAAATAATGAACTTTTACGCAACATAATTGAGAGTAATTCATAAAATATTTTACATATGATATATAAAAACACATGGGCATACTTAAAGACTTTTAAGTATTTCTTTGAAATCACGACTCGCTCTTTATCTTACTTCTGAGCTAGGTGGTATACCATACAACTCTACAATTCCATGGGCTATATGAAATCTTTCCTTAAATCGGCGGCCAAGCCTCCGACCCAAGTTTGCCGCAAGGGTTGGAGTCTCTATCTCTAATATGCCAAGGGGCACTAGGCCAGCATATGATCCCTCTTGGGGACATAATAAACCCGTATCAGCAAAATACGGTTTCGGGCTATGATTTATCTGAACTCGAGCCTTCTTCGTGTAACCACCTAACTCTCTTTAAGCTCATTTTTAACTCTTTAAGACATGCATTCTTTGAAATCAAAATCTGAAAATCTTACTTTGTTATGGCATTCATCTGTTTTGGTATCGTGATACCAAGACTTGCAAGTCATATCTCTAACCCATAAAATATAATGTTACAATCCTTTCATTCAAAACATAATGTTTGGACCACCAAATCATTCAAACATTACAAGAGAATTTGTATTTCAAAACATATGTGAAACCATGCAAAGATTCTCTCTTTTCAACTTTTCAACAAACATGTGGTGGTCTATTACTCTGTAGCAAATCATGCAACTCTTGAAATCATCTCTTTCCATTTATATAAGCAAGAAACACCCTCTCTTTGGTTCATAACAAAAATAAAGTCTTAAACAATAACAAAGACATTTGTATTCATGCTTCTCTATATGCAATTGAATAATTCATAACATATAAAAATCGAGATGTTTCATAAAAAGAGAGGGGGGTATAAATCTTCATGTTCTCAATTCTAACTTCAAACATAAAATACATACATATATATATACGAGTAACAATAAATATCAAGGGAAAGGCCTCAAGACCAAAATATTATCATCAATACGGTACACAATGCATAATTGTCTATGTAAATTCAAAACCCTTTTTGTAAATACATGATTTCTCAACATTTGAAATCTTAATCAAAATAATTTCACCATTCCCATGTAGTTTAGAAAAATTTCACGTACCTTATATTACTTAGGTTGAAGGATGGAATCAAAATTTTGATTCGTTTCTTGGGAATCTTGGATTGAAAGGATTAGCTTTTTGATTTCTTATTCTTGGAGGAAACCTAATTTTTCTTGTTCTTGATAGTAGAGAGGATTGAGATGTTGTAAAATTGATAAAAGATAGATTATAACGCTTAGGGTGTGATTTAAATTTGTGGGGAAGGAGTTTGAGATGGGAAAGTACAAAAATATCCCTTTAAAATGACACTTTAATATTTTCGACCCTTACCGACGGCCTGGGTGACGGACCGTCACTCCCGTGACGGGTCATCACTCAAACTGTCACAAAAAAAATAGTTTTCAAGCTTGTTGTTTCAAGTTGACGGCCTAACTTGATGGGCCGTCACTGGCTTGACGGTCTGTCAATATGGTTGTCGCAATTTGATAGACTGACACCTCACTGTAAAATGAGCATAACTTTTTACTCCAATATTGGATTAAGGCGAAACCGGTGCGTTGGAAAGAATACTCAAAGACCTTTCATTTGATTATAGTAGGGTCTCTAAATAGTTATATACAAGAAGTTATGGTCAGTGAAAGTTTACCCAAGTTTAGACATTCACTAAAACTTAAGCGATAGGAAAGTTTTCAACTCGTCCTTGAGCTAGGGGATTTTTGTGACCTCAACTCACATTCAAAGGTATTCACACCCTATAGGATTTATCATCACACATTTATTAACAAAGAATCATTGGTTTCAGGTCTATACGCGTAGAAAAGGTGGTTCAAACTTTAGCCCAAAAGTGCGGGGTGTTACATTATCTCCCCCTTGGGATCATTCGTCCCCGAATGATGGGTAGGGACTTGTTGAAGCTCCAAAAAGATGGAGTAAGGTACGTAACATTACTCTAAGAATTTCCCTGAAGGAAACATACGTAGACCTCAAGAAGAGCATTCATGACGTCTCCAAGTGAATCGTGTAAGCACGAAGCGTGAGATAATAAAAATTGACATAGAGATGACCTTGTACATGAATTCTAAGGATCATGATCATCAAAACATATGGTATGAGTTTATTTGGTGATCATAGGTCTGATTTCCATCGGTACCAATTATGAAATAAGATTTTGCGGAAAAGGGGATCGAAGATTCCCCACCATACAATTTAAAATGAATGAACCTAACACTTAGAGACACTACTCAACTATGCACCAAATAATAAACAAACAACATACTCCATAATTTCCACTTATAATTCTCTCATTACACATCTAAACACCAGAGTTTGAGTTTCACAGCATAGTGCTTTTATGTTAAAGCCTAACTTGGAGGAAAGAGGTGTTAGCTTTAGCTACGGGACCCTGTTCTCTATATCCCATTAAGAAAATTACTTCACCTTATCACCACCATCAAACACACTCGAGTTTTAAATCAAGGAGCACCAACCACATAACCCATTGGTTTGCGTTTTCATCAATCACAACATTCAAGCCTATCATTACTACACCCACTTCATGGATCTCCACACTAAGACCATCCAATTTAATCATTCTCATTAAGATTTTTTTTTTCCACATAAATCCTTCTTAACTATCTCACATAACGAAAGTTCATCTTCTTCCTCCCCCTTCTCCTATAGCGTTAGCTCAAGAAATCACATAAAAAATTTCACCTTCAAGAATATCTACTCCCCTACCTAACACATTACTATGCTTCCACAACCACCATCATACTAACATACAGAGGGTCGTTGAGGGACCCAAGCATAAACATCATGAATGAAAGAAACACTTGTCAGATCATAACTTATACCTATTGTACTACTCAAAGAGAGACATGAGGTGAAGATACGATAGAATAGACATGAAGTGATTCATATATCAAGTATATGGATCATAAGTAAAGAGTTGTTCGGCACGAACACAACACAACATGGTTTCCTTAGGAAAGACCATAATGAGAAACATGGATGCACATATCATGAGGTATATAGCATAAAGCCAAAATTTATGTAGTTAAAAACTAAGACAAGGATAGCCACTTGAAGTGATGGATCCTTATTTAAGGAACTAAAATTTTCCATGAGTTAGCATAAACTTTATCACTTTGACTAATCTTGGGATAAAATGAATCGGTAACCTATGGAAAGCATAGTTTCTTCGAATCAAGCATTATGTGAGACATGGACTTTTATGGATCATGAGCAACATAACATAGAGCTTGAATACATTGAATATTGGATACTTGATGGACATTATTGCTTCTAGTTTGGAGGTCGGAACATGACATGAGTTACATAGAGAGCTCAAACCTTAGACATAGGCAGGACTTAAATACATAAGACATTGGTATCCATTCAAATTGGAGTAGGAGAAGCTTTCTTGAATAGGAATTGATTTATCATGATTCTTACTTGAAACTTGACACCACAAGAAAATTCGAGAACTACTTTAATACATCATCTCCCCCTTAGGCCAAAGTCATACTCCTAGACTTACAGACATAACCTCACATCAAAAGATGTAGCCACAACTCTCAACGCAAAAGAGACATCACGATAAACTTAAACTCTAAACTCTCCCTGATGAACTATACTCTAAAGGTCTTGCTTTCCGAAAATGCTACTCTTAACTTTCACTAGCCTCTATAGCCATCACCCTATAACTCACACTCATGTGGGTATACATATCCACACCCCTTATCATATACCCACTTATTCTCCACCACTTAAGATACTCGCATTAAACCTCTCATCGCAAAACTTACAAGTTAACAAAATTTGTACAACTATACCAACAGCATATATTGCCTACCAATATTTCCCCAAGCTCAAATTTAATGAATACTATACAACAACTCCCCAAACTTCTCCGTACTGCAAAATTTTAAAACATAAACTAGGTACACATGACACATATACATATATAAACCTTATCCAACAACATGCTACCTGAGGGTTTAACTTATTCTTATATACCCACGCTCTTATCCACTAAATGACTCAACCACAATTCATCATTTTTTTAACACTAGTACTCATGTGAATATATATATCACCATTTATCCACCCCCTTGTTCACAAGTTTCCAACCAAGGCTATTGCAAACCTCACATCAAGCCTACAAGTTCGATCCCACAAATACACATCATTAGTATTAAGCTACTATTCTTATCACCACACTTCACATCTAATGTTCAAGCCTATAGTATAATGTCAATCATGTCCCACCAACAAAACATGCCACATACTATACTAGCCCATCAAATTAGGAATTCAACCTAAAATACTTTATTTCATTTAACTACTACCTTCAATCACATCCCCTCCACCGCATTACTACTACACCTCAAAATCTACTACTTACCTTCTCACAAGAAGTACTAGTTCACAACTACTAAAATAAAAACAATTAATAGAGGGGTAAAGTCATAATAGGGATAGTCTATCTTAATATTATAACATAACCCATTACGATCTCATCAACATATTCCACTTCCCCACGTCATATTTACTTACCCATACATACATCCCCACTACCTTCAAGTTCCATATACACCAATGAGTCTCTATTTGTAACCTATTGACTAATCTACCCCTTTTCATTCACAGCCTATAAATGATTTCTACAACCACCATAACTATCCATTCTAGGCTCCTTCCCTAATTAGAATAAATAATACTCATAGCCAAAAACTTCCTTCACAGACTATCGTACAATCTATAAATCTTTCTATAACATTAGCCAACCGCCATAAAAGGAAAAATCACCTCTCAATTAAAGGGTTATACAACTAAAAGTACTTATTTACACAAAAGTCACCCTCACTCTGACTTCTAACCTTATGACTTTATATCACCAACCTCTTGGCCCATGTCACTACCAATAGGTCATGACATTTTAACATATACTACTACTCGGGTGGAAATACAGTTCCAATATTCTTCTACACATCATTACTTTATGCATGACATCTGAAATGCGAATTTTGAAAAGGGACTGAATACACTTCGTACCTCAGGCTGAAAAGCATGATTTCATCAGGATAAAGGTATACACTCGAATTAATATACCTTGAAGCACTAATGGAATCCTCTCAAGTCCTTGTGCTATCTTATAACTATATGGATAACTCAATCAGAGAGAACCACGTCGCTGGGGGGCTAGACTTTTAGACTTGTATGACCTCGACAATGAGGCATGGCCCACAAAAGTATAACAAGGAAGAGATTTGGATAACTTTATTATGGATAATGCTATAGCACGAACTAGAGTATGAAAGAATAAGAAACAACTCCTAAATGCCCGGTATCCTCCTGATTATAAGTGTTGTTCACAACACACCCATAAGCAATACTCTACTACACATAATTTCAAAAATACCCTGAGACAATGAATCGTGCTCTGATACCAAGATAATATAATACCCCACACTTTTGGGTTAAAGTTTGAACCGCCTTTTCTACGCATATAGATCCGAACCCAATAATTATGTATTAATAAATGTGTGATGATCAATCCTATAAGGTGTGAATACCTTTGAATGTTAATTGAGGCCACAAAAATCCCCTAGCTCAAAGACAAGTTGAAAACTTTCCAATCGCTTAAGTTTTAGTGAACGTCTAAACTTGGATAACTTTTCATCAATCATAACTTCGTATATATAACTAATTAGAGGTCCTACTTATATAAAATAAAATCTCTTTGAGTCTTCTTTCCAACGCCATTGGTTTTGCCTTAATCAAATATTGGAGTAAGAAGTTATGCCCGTTTTACAGTGAGGTGTCAGTCTGCCGAATTGCGACGGCCAGACTGATGAACTGTCAAGCCAGTGATGGCCCATCAAGTTAGACCGTCAACTTGAAAAAGCAAGCTCTAAAACTAGTTTTTTTATGACAGTTTGAGTGATGACCAGTCACGAGAGTGACGATCCGTCACCCAGGCCGTTGGTAAGGGGCCGAACAACGTTAAAGTGTTCTTTTAAAGGTATATTTTGGTACTTTCCTATCCCAAACTCCTTTCCCACGAAATTAAATCAAACCCTAAGCATTATAATCCATATTTTATCAATTTTACAACACCTCAATCCTCTCTACTCTCAAGAACAAGAGAAATTAGGGTTTTCTCCAACAATAAGAAATCAAGAAACTAATCTTTCTATCCAAGATTCCCAAGAAACGAATCAAGATTTTGATTCCATCCTTCAACCTAAGTAATCTAAGGTATGTGGGGTTTTCCTAAACTACATGGGCATGGTGAAATTGTTTTGATTAAGATTTCAAATGTTGAGAAATCATGTATTTACAAAAAGGGTTTTGAATTTACATAGATAATTATGCATTGTGAACCCTATTGATGATAATGTTTTGGTCTTGAGGCCTTCCCCTTGATATTGATTGTTACTTGTATATATATATGTATGTATTTGATTTTTGAAGTTAGAATTGAGAGCATGAAGATTTATAACCCCCTCTCTTGTTATGAAATATCTCAATTTTTATATGTTTTGCATTATTCAATTGCATATAGAGAAGCATAAATACAAATGTCTTTGTTATTGTTTAAGACTTAATTTTTTTTATGAACCAAAGAGAGGGTGTTTTTTGCTTATATAAACGGAAAGAGATGATTTAAAGAGTTCCATGATTTGCTACAGAGTAATAAACCACCACATGTTTGTTGAAATATTGAAAAGAGAGAATCTTTCTGTGGTTTCACATATGTTTTGACATATGAATTCTCTTGTATTGTTTGAATGATTTGGTGGTCCAAACATTATGTTTTGAATGAAAGGATTTTAACATGATATTTTATGGCTTAGATATATGACTTACAAGTCTTGGTATCACAATACCAAAACAGATGAATGCCATAACAAAGTAAGATTTTTAGATTTTGATTTCAAAGAATGCATGTCTTAAAGAGTTAAAAATGTGCTTAAAGAGAGTTAGGTGGTTATATGAAGAAGGCTCGAGTTCAGATAACTCATAGCCCAAAATCGTGTTTTGCCGATACGGGTTTATTATGTCCCCAAAAGGGACCATACGCTTGCCTAGTGCCCCTTGGCGTATTAGAGATAGAGACTCCAACCCTTGCAGCAAACTTGGGATAGAGGCTTGGCTGCCAAGTTAAGGGTAGATTCGATATAGCCCTGGAATGGTAGAGTTGCAGGATGTACCACCTAACTCAGAAGTAAGATAAAGAGTGAGTCATGATGTCAAAGAAATATTTCAAAGTCTTTAAGCATACCTATGTGTTTTTATATATCGTATGTAAAATATTTTATGAATTGCTCTCAATTATGTTGCGTAAAAGTTCATTATGTTGAATTGCTCTATGTACCAGTGCATCTGTATTGACCCTCTATATTTCAGGATCTGAGGCACAGTCTCGCGGTCCCACTAAGCTATAGATTGTTTGTCCGAAGTTGCAGTTGGTGAGCCTCCTTTATTTCGGAAGGTCTTGGTTATTGGACATTATTATTTTGCTTTGTTTCATGGTCTGACTGGGGGATTTGTCCCACTTTTTAGACGTGTATTGACTCTTGTATTGTTAGAGATTTCGCATATTGGTTTCGTATGCTTTTGAATAGTATGAACTAAATTTTGAACTGTTCAGTTAAATTAAGTGATTGACCATGTTTCCGTCTTTATTATCTTTTCCGCATTTCTTTATAGTATATGAATGTTGTGCATGAGGGAGCTTGAGCCTTCATGGTTTGGGATGCTCATTGCAGCCAGGGCCTCGACTTGGATCGTGGCAAGAATGGTATCAAAGTTGCTCCTGTGTTAGCCCTGTCGATGTGGGCCAGAGTTCAAACTGAGTGTAGGAGAATACCGGTAAGGCGGGGCAAACCTCAGTCCCCAACTTAGGATATGGAGTCCCACATCGGCAAAAACACAGGAGTGATGTTGGGTATATAAATAAGCAAGTCTTACTCCCTAGTGACGCGTTTTAAATTCGTGCGGGTCTGTGCCCAAAGCGGACAATATCACTAGTGGGTTGGGGAGTTACAGGGTCTCTTAGGCTTAGATGGTTCAGGATGCATAGACAGAAATCATTTTTCTTACTAAATATACAAGTTGCTTACGACTGTATTTGGAGTTACAGAATATTTGAAATTTGATGAAGATTTGGAAGGAGGATTTCATATCTATAGTGTAGCATGTTATTGTTAAAGTATGGTGGACCTTTTAATTTCTTTAAATCTCTTTAATATGAGGACGGACTTTATTGTGCATTTTAATAAGTTGTAACTTGTAATCAAATTTTTTCAAAGTTTAATGGCTTTTAGCATTAATCTGTGAGATATTTATTTACATTTATGGGACTTTAAATAGCAATATTTATTATATTTAGAGTAAATCCACGGTTTCCACTTTGAACTATAAACAAAATTGTTGGGACACACCCAAACTTAAAGGGGGGCCTATTACCTGGACTAATTAAAACCATATTTTTGGCAAACTTAGTGTCTAAGTGACACATACGTGTTTCTACGTGGACCTTCAGTGTGTTGATTCATGCAGTATGTCACGTATGTGCCACGTAGGAACTAATGTTGCCAAAAATACGGTTTTAATTAGTCCGGGGTAATAGGATCCCCTTTAAGTTGGAGTGTGTCTCAACAATTTCGTTTATAATTCAAGGTGAAAACAGTAAATTTTCTCTTATATCTATTTTTAGTTAGCAAATGGTATGGAAGGATATCCTCTAAAACAATTATATTGAGCTGATACGTCAAAACTTTTTTATATAGGAAGTTTTCCAGTCCGCAGTGAGTGCAGACTAATCGGAATATGTATTTTTTTCATAGTAGAGCTCAAATATAAGATCTCTAGTTAAAATGAGTTGTTGGTTCGTAGTAGCAATAGCTCAGCTAGAACTAAAAATTTCAGAATGCTAAAGTACTTCTTATAATAAAAAATATTCCTGTGGAAACTTGAGGTGTTGGGTCCAAAAAAGTGTTTTTGAGCAGAGACAAAATTATCTAACTAACATATAATTATATTTTTTATTTAAGCGTCAAGAGTACACCTAAACTATCTGTTGATCATTGAAACACCACTTATTTGTGTTCTCGGGGCCTTCATACCTGTTTTCTGACCTTTTAAGGATCAAAAAAACTTATTTTTTGTGTTCTCTTTGCTCATCAGATAGGGATGTCTTTCTTGAATCTATTTTTATTATGTTTCTGAGCCTTCTTTTGTTTTGCGAAAATGAAGCGTAACATTATATGTTGCGAAAATGAAGTAACATTATATGTTATAATCTTGGCTCCACTCCTGAACTCAATTTATTTTTCTGCCCTTAGTCGGTTTTGACAATTTAATCACGAACATTAGGCTTACATTTTTGGGATCGGACAAGAAGTTAGTAATGCACTTATACTGTAAACAATTGAACTTTCTTCAATTTTTTGTGGTTTTTTTAATCTATTTCTGGAGTTATGTCCTTTTGCTATCCATCTTCTCACCTCTGTTTTCTCTTGATCGTAGTAGTGCCTTTTGTTGGGTGCTTTCTGGCAAGGGCGGATTAGCCTTTTGCCTAGGGGATCACTGGACCCATAATTTTTGATGGAAAATAGACATATACACACATATATATCTACTAAAATTTCAATAAATATTACAATGTGGGTGTTAGCCCCTTGGAGAGTTGGAGTGCTAATCCATATCGCATATACAGTGAGACTGCCTTAGAGATTTATCGGTCGGATTTGGTTGTCCAGCATCATGTAGAGAATAGCAGAAGAAAGGTAGAATTCGAGAGACTTTTTGCTAGCCCGAGATCGTTAACTAAGATCGAAAGATTCAACTAATAAGAGGAAGCTAGAAAGGTGAAAGAGGATTTTGGATAGGAGAACTTGGATATAGAAGAAGAAGACTTCTTGAATTGCTTTGTATTGGATTTGTTTTGGATTTTTTGGTTGGTTACAAACGAATAAGGCCACCCCTATTTAACTTGTCTAGGGATATGCTTCTAGAGATTATTCTAGATACATCTACAAGAAATATATAGATATTTTTATCTTCTAGTTATCTTAACAAGAATCTAGAACTTCTAGTTCTACCTTTAAGATAAATATCTAAGATACTACAATAGATCATTCAACAGCTTTACTAGAAAAATTTATGATACTCCAAAAAGTCATCTTTAACTTTTATAATTCAGTAAGTATTACAACCTGCTTAACCATAATAAACCAGAAAAACTGATCATTAAAAGAAACGATCCCAAAGTTCAACTTCTTACTAAAAGCAGAAAAACTCCTAACAAGGTTCAATTCTCATTGGGATCAGTTTATTGGAAATAATTCGAAGGACGATAACTGAACAACCTAGTTCATAATTTTGCGTGCAATCTTCGTGCCACTACTTGGAGCTAGAGGTTGAGGGATAATTGGTGGTGGTGGACCTTGAATGGGGCAAAAATTTCTAAGTGTTAAAGGGATAACTGAACTAAAAGGTAAAATCTTAGGCAAACAAGTATCTGAAATGTCTAATACAGCTTTGCAACATTGAGGACCAATTAATCGAGGTTGAATACTTAGGACAGATGATATAACCTCTTCAACACATCCAGGAACATTGAACACTGATGCTAAGCACTTGGAGATATCCGGGAGAAGGCCGCCTCCTCCTAAACCTGGCAAAAGGCTGCCTCCTCCAAATAATTGTGAGACACTCGGAGAAACCTCAATGGATATGCACAAGAAAATAAGTGTGTATGCATAGACAGAAGTCATTTTTCTTACTGAATATATAAGTTGGTTACAATTGTATTTGGAGTTACAGAATATTTGAAATTTGATGAAGATTTGGAAGGAGGATTTCATATTTATAGTGTAGGATGTAATCTTTAAGTATGGTGGACCTTTTAATTTCTTTAAATGTCTTTAATATGAAGACTTTATTGTACATTTTAATAAGTTGTAACTTGTAATCAATTTTTTTTCAAGTTTTAATTGCTTTTAGCATTAATCTATTTGATATTTATTTGCATCTATGGGACTTTAAGTAGAAATATTTATTATATTTATTTGTAGTTCGCAAATGGTATGGTGGCATATGCTCTAAACGATTATATTGAGCTGAATACGTTAAAACTTTTTTATATAGGAAGTTTTCCTGTCCGCAGTGGGTGCAGACTAATCAGAATATGTATTTTTCCATAGTAGAGCTCGAATATAAGATCTCTAGTTAAAATTAGTTGTTGGTTCGTAGTAGCAATAGTTCAGCTGGAACCGAGAATTTCAAAATGCTAAAATACTTCTTATAATAAAAACTATTCTTGTGGAAACTAGAGGTGTTTGGTCCAAAAAAAAAGTGTTTTTGAGCAGATACAAAGACCATCTAACTGACATATAATTATATTTTTTATTTTAAGGGTCAAGAGCACACCTAAACTATCTGTTGATCATCGAAACACCACTTATTTGTGTTCTCAGGGCTTTCATACCTGTTTTCTGACCTTTTAAGGATCGAAAGAACTTATTTTTTGTGTTCTCTTTACTCATGAGATAGGGATGTCTTTCTTGAATCTATTTTTATTATGTTTCTGTCGCGCCTTCTTTTGTTTTGCGCAAATGAAGAGTAACATTATGTGTTATAATCTTGGCTCCGCTCCTGAACTCAATTTATTTTGCTGCCCTTAGTCGGTTTTGATAATTTAATCGCGAACATTAGGCTTATATTTTTCGGATTGGACAACAAGTTAGTAATGCACTTATACGGTAAACAATTGAACTTTCTTCAATTTTTTGTGGTTTTTTTAATCTGTTTTTGGAGTTATGTCCTTTTGCTATCCATCTTCTCACCTCTGTTTTCGCTTGGTCATAGGTAGTGCCTTTTGTTGGGTGCTTTCTGACAAGGAAGGATTAGCCTTTTGGCAAGGTGTAATGACCCTTCAGGTCATTAGCCGTGTTCTTGCTTATTTTCGCCGATAGAGCTCCTCCATAGCCGTCCCAAGTCATTAGTGACTTGCTGGAACCGATAGTTCGTTTGATTTTTAGAACCACTTTTCCAATTTGAAGTCTTCGTCGATTCTAAATGACTGTCGAGCGAAAAAAACAATAAAACGATTTTGGATGCAAATTCGGCTGTACCAGAAGCTATGTGATATCGATTTTAGGATAGATAGACCCTTGGTTCGGATCCTACAGCACTCCAACTCATTTCGACCCATTAGTCAAAAAGTCAAAAGTCAAAAATCAAAATATATGGGTGTGGAACCCACAAGTAGCCTAAATAACCTTGGATAGAAAATCCGACTTCACCAATGCGTCCAGAATGTCGAATTTAGTGAGGTTACAGAGTTCATTTGTGAAAAATGGAATCCGAATGAGTCCGGAAGGTCAAACATAAGTTTTGATCTTGCGGGCCTATCTAAACTCGTATAAGAAGGTCTTTTTGGCCGATTTTGGAACATTCTTCATTTGTATG
Source organism: Capsicum pubescens (assembly GCA_030864215.1). Classification (NCBI taxonomy): domain Eukaryota; kingdom Viridiplantae; phylum Streptophyta; class Magnoliopsida; order Solanales; family Solanaceae; genus Capsicum; species Capsicum pubescens. The sequence goes on along the minus strand of CM061548.1, from coordinate 410,293,285 downwards.
TTGATTAGGAGCTTAGTAACTTATGTAATCCATCTTTTTGCTACAAATCTAAGGTAAGAATTCTTCTAATTTGATATTGATTTCTTGATTTCTTGACTCAAAACCCCTAAATCACTGTGGGTCAATGTTGTCAAGAAATGGACCTTGGACCTAACTCAACCTCAAAACCTAGCTCAAGAGAGGAGTATTGTCCAAGTCCATATAAGCAAACCACTAGTCCATTTCCCAACCAATGTGGGACTTTTTACCCACTCTAACACCCCCCCTCACGCCCAGGCCCAACTGACACTGGCGCGTGGACCGGGAGCCCAAAACAGGCCCAACTGGCACTAGCGCGTAGATTGGGAGCCCAAAACGGGGATGGACCTGGCTTTGATACCATGTCAAGAATGAACCTTGGGCCTAAATCAACCTCAAAAGCTAGCTCAAGTGAGGAGGATTGCCCAAGTCCATATAAACAAACCACTAGTCCATTCCCCAACCAATGTTGGACTTTTTACCCACTCTAACAAATGCAACCCCAAAATTGAGTGATTGACTCGAATTAGTTGAGGGTTTTAACTCCCTAAAGATAATTAGGCTATGGGTTAGTCTTGGAAACTCCTTTCCAAGGGTGAAACCCAATTAGGGTTTTGGTGTCTATTTGAAACCCATGGCACAATGGTGCTATAATGGGTATTGTCATTCTTGTTGTAATGCTTAGATTGTATTGTTGATAGCATTTCTTGTGGAATAGGAAGATTCTCAAAAAGAAAAGGAAAAACTCATTGGTTCGTGAGTTGCTTGGATCCAAAGTAGGTTAGGCTTACCCATAGACTAGATTGAGCTTATTTGCAATGTAATTATTGATATATTGCGAGATTGGGCAAGGTAACTAGACGATATTTGATTAAATGGTGAACTTGGGATTTATTGATTGCTATAGACTATTAATTTGTAAGGTATGATATTTGACCCTTAGCCTAGGACCTTGATTAGCCTATCTATGGTCTCATGACTAGTGTGAGAACACTATAGTTGTCCTAAGTAGACATAATTGGTATAATTCTCTATCCTTAGGAGTGTATTGACCTATATAATGCCTAGATAGGATATGACCTTGGTGTTGGGTTGACTTAGGAAGGATTCTTGAAGAGACTTTCCCTATGGACCTAGAAAGGATTGGTAAGCCCTTATGGTGAGGTATGGATGACCTTCCTTAATTCTGGTAGAAGCTATACTTGTGTTAGTAAGCTTGGCATTCTCAGGATTTAGAAGTGGGACTTGACCCACCTTAAGTTTGGACTAAGAAAATACTTAGCGACCTAGATACGTGGTGATTGTCTAAACTAGTTGTAAATAGAAGTTGTGATGGTTGAACTCGATTATCAGATTATCTTGTAATCATGACTTGAATAATCTTGTTAAGTGACTATTGTGCATGCCTTGTAAATACTCATGCTCTTGTTTATTCTCATGTTACGTGTGAAGTTTATTAGTAAGGTGAAATGGTAAGTGTTATCCTACATCCCTACTACCTTATATTGTGAATCTTTGTGTATCTTTATTGTTTCGGCTATGCATATAGAGGTATGTTGTTGTATTGGGAGACTTGTGTTATTATGATGATGCCCGGTTCGAGTCCGGAGGAATATGTGATATTATGATGATGCCCAGTTCGAGTCCGGAGGAATATGTGATATTATAATGATGCTCGGTGAATTCAGAGAAATATGTGATATTATGATGATGCCCGGTAAATTCGGAGAAATATGTTGATATTGTGCTGATTCCCAGTGAATCCGTAAGAGGTAAGAACATTGTGATGGCGTGTGGAGCAAATTTACTTATATGCATTGATATTGGTAAGGTTAAGTCGTGTGGGGCCAACCCCCTATGTACTTGAGATATGAGGTCTCTATTGGTATATGGCTATTTATTCCTTGTTCCAAATCACTATATAAGAGGTGTGACCCTTGTTGATGCCAAATTAGCAACTAGAGGAAACTTATGCCTAATATTGAGTTAAGGCTTAGTGTTATGTGTAAACTTACATAAAATCAAGGGCTAACCTAATATATATATATATATATATATATATATATATATATATATATATATATCCTTTACTTGAATAAGAGGTTATTTTATAAATTCTTTCCTAGTAAGGTGGCTTTGGTGATAACTAGTTACTTCTAAAACATATGATTATTATTTAAAGACTAGAAACCTAGTAAACTAGTTGGTGGACTTTACTTGATTAAAATATGGAAACTAGTCCTTAAGGTTGTGACATGCTTAGTGATAATGGAGCTAGTATTGCATAATGGTTGGTTAAATTATCTCCTAACAGGATAAGATGGCTTAATTGATAACTCACATCACATCATGAGGATGCTAGTTAAAGAATGGCCTTATGATAGTTGAATAACCTATAATATGGGTTGATACAAGACTAACAAAGAAGGTACAAAATACACACCAAAATCAGTCCACAAGTTCAAGAACCCGAGGACCTCTTTGGTGACCAACTCTCGGATTCACAATAAGAACAAGAAAGAGATGATAACAAGGTGTTTAACACTTATTTTTAAGCCAACCAAACTATATTAACAACACATAAAATGAAGAACAAGAAGAACAACAACTTCGGCTACAATAACACCACAAGGCCGAGAGTAGGCAACAAGAACAACACAATAAGATTACAAGAAAGTAAAGGATAGATAGTGAGACCAAGATTACTATAAGATTAAGAACCAAGTGTATTTCAACAATAACCCCTAATTAATGTAATAATCAAAACCACATTCTTACGGTGACCACCAAGGGAATCGACTCACCTCAAGATCCACCGTTTTCAAGCAAAGGTCAATATTAGTTTTTCCAAGACCTATACTAAGATGGCTTTTCCAATCCCTATCTAAGAACTTCACTAAGGCGTTCTACTCTCAAGAGAGAGTATTTGCAATGTTTCATATATTCATCATTCAAAAACTAATGAGAAAATACCTAAAAGAGACTATATAGAGTATATTACAAAAGAAGACAAAAATGACTCCAATGCCCTTAATGAGGTAGGGCAGCCATGGAGTGTCATTTAGACAAGTCTAAATGACCAAAATTCCCTCAAGGCTATGTGACCAAAATTCTCTTAATAAAGGAAACCAAAACCTAGAACCACCAAGTGTGTCCCAAACCCGGGAGACCTCAAGTTTTCAAGGCTCCAAGCGATCTTCCACACTCGGATTTGTTTAATGGCATGCTCAAGACGACCCCTCCAAGTATGATCCCGTTCCCTCCATGCGACCAAAGACTTATTCTTCACGTAGTGACTTTGAATGATGTTATCGAATGCTAAGGCAACCATTTGACTTATATCATCCTCCCCTTCTTGAAAAGGATTCGACCTCGAATCCGTACCTTGAAAAACTAGAGAAAGGACAAACAAGCACAACATCCTGATGGCATAAGGGTTAGAGTTAGTACAATAATAAACATCATCACTCCAAGGTGGCACATACTTGAAGTATAACCAAGGATCCTTTGAATGAAATATTAAAAACTCAATGAAAGATGAACAAAGGATTTAGTTATGGGATTCACCAAGAGTGACACTTTGCTTCTCATGTAGACCAAGCGATAAGTTGGGTGCACCAACATCACCATTTCTACATTTGGCACCGGGGTCAAATGGGAAGAGTGTCCATAGACACGGGTCTAGACAACACTCCTCTTTCCCGTGGTCTCCACCCAAACTAAATAGCCTACTCTCTACAATAGTATATATATCATCCAAATCAAATAGAGAGTACAGAAAGGTATCACTCAAGTTGACTTCTACTAAGGTTCCCTCATGTGTGTACTCACCACTAGTTTCCCAATCATCACCATGAGTACTTTCAACAATAGAGTCACACAAACTAGAAGGAGAAGTAGTTTCCAAGACCACACATTCCTTGCCCTTAAGAGTACTCTCATCTTCCAAGAAGAGATTTCCATCTTTAGGAGGAATGTTGTCACACCATAGTGGGTCAGCATATAGGCTATAGCTTCCAAGGCAAGCCATACCATCATTTTCACCACTAGATATATTAGGAGTGTTTATATCATCTTCAAACAAGACATTATACCTAAAGAGAGCATGATCTATTTCACAGGCAGATTCAAAACAAACACGTTCATCAGTCTCTAAAAGATTAATATCACGTTTCAAAGAGATTTCAATTACAAGATTATCCTAAGAATAGCTCTCAGGTTCACTCCCATTTTGTTGACCAACATTTTCAAATACTTCACTCATTTGAGTCCTATTAAGCACATCACACATAACCTCAAGTGGCAGGCAGGTTTCACACATAAGTTGATCAACACCAATTACACAAGACGATGTACTTTCATTCAACATATTGGCTTCAACACTAGGTGGACATAAATTGATCTTACAAGAAAAGTCAATTTCATCATCAATAGGATCAACTAGTGTATCCATACTCATAACATGTACATCATCAACAAGAGGCAAAGAATGATTAGACTCATAAGTAAGTAAGCTACAACTCATACTCAATGGGCTACTAGCCGCACAATTATCATTCACACGCACCAAAGTGTAAGCGTTAGCTATTTTACCTTAAAGCTCTTGAGTAAACTCTCATTTTCCGTGTTGTGAGGGTCCTCTACAAGCTTGAGAAGCAAATTGGCATTTCGTTCCTTCACTTTTCATATTGGTACCTACACAAATGTCCTTAGAAATAGAAGGACAAACAATATTGGCTCGATTTGGTGGCAATCTCCTCACTTCGCTCCACACAACCTCTCCTTTTTCCACTCTCGGATTACCACTTTCACACCCTTACTCTTCTCAATCTTCTATCTCTCATCATCATTCGGATTAGAGTAGGTGAGCACTTCTCTTTGCGGCCCGGGCAGAATGTACGTCACAAGGCGATTTCCTCATCGGTCTCTTACAACATTAGGCCAATTTTGCAAATGTGGAACTTTATGTTGTGTAAATCAATCAGCACCCAATCTCACATGACCGTAGGTTAAGGGGAAAACATTGCGACACACCTCCTCATCATAATCAAATTAGGAGAAGACAACCCTCACCCTCTCGGTAACCTTAAACCCGTCCAAGAAGTATGGAACAAGTAAAGGCTCTTGAAACAACCCCAAGTAGTCAACCATGGATGGAAGGATGTAGTTTATATAGTACCTAGCATTTAACACAATGAGGCAGCCCGGTATCCCACAAATGGTCACCTTTCCAGAGTGTACACTCCTACCCGTCGGTTTTGGAGATGCATATTCTCTTTTTCTCATGGGACAACCTCTAATATAGCTAGGATAACCATTCACACCATGTAGATCTTGATAAGAAGTACTACAAGGTGAAGAAAATGAATTTTCACACTCCTCACGTGTACTCTCATTATATCTCTCATAAGTTTTGCGAATAAAAGGGTTATACCTAATACCAAATCTAGGTTCAAAGTGGGAAGTGTAAGACTCCTCACATGCCCCAACGTCATCACAAGAACCATCACGAGGTCCTACATCATCTCCAAATTCACCATAATCACTAGGTACTTTATTCCCCTCATTTTCTCCCCTAAAACTGTGTTCCTCAAATCTGTCCAAGTTTTGATCATGGCTATTTTCATAGCCTCCACAATCCCCCTCAAGTTCGTAGCCATAAAACCCCTCACTAAAATCATAGTCACCCATGTTGTAGTCACAATAATCCCCAGCCATCGAAGACATGTTCCCCTTATATCACCTTTGTACCTACACAATGAACAAACAAGATTAGTAGTAAAAGCTTCTCACCAACACTCGTATACACTCACCTTTGTGATTCTCACAATTGTAGCGGCAAATTTTGAAAGTTGCTTATACTCTGGTAGTCAATAGGATGTCAATTCTACTTGGCGGATGGAATGGATTTTTGTTTGATCAAATCAAGACACAAAACAAAATTTACTTACGAATTGAAATAAAGAAGTTACTACGAGTTAAAAATGAGAAAAGCACACAAATAACAAAGACACAAAATAAATGAATTCAACAATTAATCTACAACTAAGTAGATGATTACTAGTCGTTAATTAATTCTAGAATCAAAACATGAAACTAATGAAACAATAAAATGAAACTAAGAATCTAAAATTTGAGCTTAATAAAGTTATGTGAACAGTAAAATGATGATGTGGCAGCCACGTATTGGTTGTGGTTTCTACAATTTTATTTTCCAAAGTCCAAGTCTTGACCCATTTTAATTTGGATTGGTGGAATTTGTTTTAAGGAGGGAAGAATAAGTCTTGGAGCCTTTTTTTTTCAAGTTTTAAATTTCAAGACTTGACTTTTGTAGTACTTTTCCTTAAAACATGGACCCTTGTCCCATAGAAAGTGGTTGAGATATGATTGACAAGTCCTTGGTGGGTGAAAGGTCTTTGAAGACTTAACAAGTTCTCACACCTTTTTCCTTCACTCTTTTGGATCAAACTTTCACTTTAGGATTAACAAGGTATGAAGAATGTGAAGAACATCAAGAACACAAAAACCACAACAAGAACAACATCAACAAAAACGTCCAACCTAAGTCCACAAGAATGTCACCACACGGTCAAGACAACAACAACAACTCACAGCCACCTTTTTTTTGTTCACAACAACTTCAACTTTTCAAGCTCAAACTAGATCTAGACTCAAAGTGTTAGTGAAGAACAAAACAAACACTTGAAATAACAATACAAACAAAATACACTTAGATCTAGACTTACAAACAAGTCTCGGCTAAGACAATAAAAAGAATAACAACTTTCTCGGCCAAGAACACAAAATCTTTTTTTTTTGTATTTTCAAGCAAGCTAGCCCAAGATTGGTCTGATGGGAACAAAATCAAGTCATGCTCTGATACCAAATGATACAAGACTAACAAGTAAGGAACGAAACACACACCAAAATTAGTCCACAAGTTCAAGAACCCGAGGACCTCTTTGGTGACCAACTCTCGGATTCACAATAAGAACAAGAAAGAGATGATAGCAAGGTGTTTAACACCTAATTTTCAGACAACCAAACTAGATTAACAACACATAAAATGAAGAACAAGAAGAACAATAACTTTGGCAACAAGAATACCACAAGACCGAGAGTAGGCAATCAGAACCACACAAAAAGATTACAAGAAAGTAAAGGATAGACAGTGAGACCAAGATTATTACAAGATTAAGAACCAAGTGTATTTCAACAATAACCCCTAATAAATGTAATAATCAAAACCACACTCTTACGGTGACTGCCAAAGGAATCGACTCACCTCAAGATCCACCGTTTCCAAGAAAAGGTCAATATTAGCTTTTCCAAGACCTATACTAAGATGGCTTTTCCAAGCCCTATCTAAGAACTATACTAAGGTGTTCTACTCTCAAGAGAGAGAATTTTCAATGTTTCATATATTCATCATTCAAAAACTAATGAGAGACTATATAGAGTATATTACAAAAGAAAGACAAAAATAACTCCAATGCCCTTAATGAGGTGGGGCAGCTATGGAGTGTCATTTAGACAAGTCTAAATGACCAAAATTTCCTCAAGGCTATGTGATCAAAATACCCTTAATAAAGGGAACCAAAATCATGAACCACCAAGTGTGGCCCAAACCCGAGAGACCTCAAGTCTTCAAGGCTCCAAGCAATTTTCCACACTCGCATTTGTTTAATGGCATGCTCAAGATGACCCCTTCAAGTATGATATCGTGCCCTCCATGCGACCAAGTCCTTACTCTTCATGTAGTGACTTTGAATGATGTCATCGAATTCTAAGGTGTTCATTTGACTTGTATCATGCGTGGATGGTAGTTTTCCCCAATTTGATGACTAGTAATCATAAGGCTTGTAATCTATTGACGTTTGGATAACAGGGGTAAATAGTATGGACTTCGCAGTGTTTATCAATGAACTAAGGAACTAAAGACTACATACCTATGCTACGACAATGTTGCTTTCTTTATGTTGAATTACGGTATGGGTATTTGGAAGTGGATTTCAGTAACGAGCCATGGTGGGTTGTGCTACCCACGGTTTTTGATAAATTGATGAAGTAGTTGTTTTTTATTGTATTATTGGTTGTATTCTTTTGTGTACTCTCCGGCGGTATGGGACGCCGTGATGAGTTCTTGTTTGATATTCTTTTGTGTACTCTCCGGTGGTATGGAACGTCGTGATGAGTTATTTGTTGTGCTCTCTTTCATTTACTTCCCGGTGGTATGGGACGCCGTGGTAAGTTCTTGAGTTTATGTTCTAAAGATAGTTGACGATGATTATGGAAATTAGATGCTTTGCGATTGTGTATATGGCTTTACATTTTTGAAATGATACTCAGTTGTTATGGAGATTATGGAGTATATTCAGATAGTATGTCATGTTATTACTTTAGTAGTATAGATGTTGTTACAGTGGTATCAAAGCAGATTCAGGTTCGATCCTATCCCTTGACTCTAAGATTATTGTCTTACTTTATATCGTCTTTACATTATATTTGAGCTCAGTCGGCCGATGATGCCTACTGAGTACCTGTGTTTTGGTACTCATACTACACTTCTGCATCTTTTTGGTGCAGACCCAGGTTTTAATTGCCGGCGTTGAGCTAGTTCGTGTGAGTTGACTATTCGGAGACAGGGTGAGATCTTGTAGATCGAGTTTCCCTCTTTCCCCTTTATACTTATTTGTCTTTTGCTTTTGATATGGAAGAGATTATTTAAGACATTTTAGATTCTGAGATTGTAAATTCCTCGTGTCAAGTTTTGAAGCTCTTGTATTAATACTATCAGGTCGTGGGATTTGTGTTTGAATATTGGTTGTCCTTAGTTGTGAAATGTTGTTGTTATATATTGTGTTCATATATTGAGTCCATGTTGGACATTCTTACCAAGGTAACCCATTGCCATAGCTCCGGGTTACGGTATCGGCTTACCTACCAGTGAGATGTGGTAGGTGCCATCATGAATCCAAATGGGATCGTGACACTAGGGGATCACTGGACCCTTAATTTTTGATGGAAAATAGACACACAAACACTCACACACACTCATATATCTACTAAAATTTTAATAAATATCCCAATGTTGGTGTTAGCCCCTTGGAGTGCTAACCCATATCGCGTATAAGGTGAGACTGCCTCAGCAATTTATTGGTCAGATTTGGTTGTCCATCATGATGTAGAGAATAGAAGAAAGGTAGAATTTGGGAGACTTTCTGCTAGTCCAAGATCATTAACTAAGATCGAAAGATTCAACTAATAAGAGGAAGCTATAAAGGTGAAGGAGGATTTTGGATAGGAGAACTTGGATATAGAAGAAGACTTCTTGAATTGCTTTGTATTGGATTTGTTTTTGGTTTTTTGATTAGTTACAAATGCATAAGGTCACCCCTATTTATACTTGTCTAGGGATGCTTCTACAGATTATTCTAGATACATCAACAAGAAAAGTCTAGATATTTTTATCTTCTAGTTATCTTAACAAGAATCTAGAACTTCTAGTTCTACCTTTAAGATAAACGTCTAAGATACCACAATAGATCATTCTAGAGCTTTACTAGAAAAATCTATGATATTTCAAAAAATCATCTGTAGTTTTTTCCACTCCTCTTTAAAATGATTTTTTGAAAACTACCCCAAGCTTGACAGGGAAGTTCTCAAATGAAGCTTTAGGAAGTGACTTGGTGAAGATATCAATAATATTCTCCTGACTTCGTGCTTTCAAAGTATTTATAATTCCATCAAGAACTTTTCTTGAATGAAGTGATGTTCCACCTCAATGTTCTTGGTTCTTGCATGAAATACTGGATTGTTTGCTAGCTCGATGGCACTTAATTTGATCGCCTCCAAAAACTGCATTTGGCTTTGATATAGATAGTTTCCATTCTTCAGCAAGTCTTTGGAGCCATACATATTCTTGAGCAGTAAGTGTTGATGCTTTATATTCTGCCTCTATAGTTAACAAAGAAATAGAGTCCTGCTTTTTGTTGCACCAAGAAATACCTGTTCCATCACAGTGGAAAATATAGCCCGACGTAGATCTTCTATCATCCATATCATCACCAAAATCAGCGTCAGTATAACCCATTAATATCACATCATTTTTCTTTTGAAAGAATAGGCTCATATCTGATGTTAAGTTGACATATTTCAGAATCCTCTTTGCAGCTTTCAAGCATGGCTTTCTTGGTGATTGTGTAAACCTGCTGACATATCCAATAAAAAATGCAAAGTATGGCCTTGTAATAATCAAATACAAAAGACTTTCAACTAAATCTCAAAAAGGTTTGGGATCTGCAAGAAGTGAACCTTTGTCACACCTTAACCTCATGCTAATCTAAGAGGAGTAGAGAACTTGTTTTGATTCATCTCAAACCTATCAACAAGCATCATGGCATACCCTTCTTGAATAACAAAGATTCCTTTACTGGTGTTTGACATTCTCTAAGCCAAGAATCTTGAGTAACAAAGATTCCTTTACTGGTGTTTGACATCTCTAAGCCAAGAAAATGATGTAGTTATCCCAATTTCTTGATTTCAAATCTTATGGCAAGCTCTTCTTGAAGCCTTGAAACTTCATCAACATTGTTTCCTATTATTATCATGTCATACATGTACAAGAGAACAACCACATGTAAGTCTCCTTATTTCTTAATTAACAGACAAGCTAGGATCAAAATATGATGCAGCATAGCCACAAAAATTAAAATACTAACCAATTTTTAAATACCATGCTTGTGGAGCCTGCTTGAGTCTGTAAAGTGTGTTTTTAAGCTTGAAGATATAATTAGGATGTACGTAATAGACATATACCCAGGAAGTTGAATATCATTGTCAGGTTTTCTGTACAAGAAGGCTTTCTTCACTTCAAGTTTCCAGAACTTCCAACCGTATGAGGTTGCCATGGCTGGTACAACTCGAATTGAGATCATCTTAGCCAGTAGGTTGAAGGTTGAAGGAAACTTTTTTCTCGTTTCTCTCTGAAGGTAGAAATCAATATTTATACAAGAGTCTCCCAGGAGAGCCATGTCTCCTAACATTACTAGAATACATAAAGAGGCCTATACAGGAGGTATCGGTATAGAAAATACTTCTAGTTGTCTATTCTAGTTAGAGTTAAGTATGTTAATTCTTTTCAAAGGTTTCTTTGTCTTTTGTACTATACTTTTGAGAAAAGTATTTGTCTATGTTGCCATCTGCTTTTCTTTTGATTTTGTCAATACATTCGTGATTACCAGGAAAAATGGGTACATATTTTTTAATTTTTTTTGGATAGACAAGTTATATATGTTCATCTCAATTTAACACACTGTAATGTATACCATCTTGAATCAAATGTAATAGAAATTCAAAGAGATTGTATGACAAGACATAATTAGGGGGTCACGCCAATAGTTCTTACCGAAAAATATAAAATTCGGCTAAAATGATTAAAGAGGTTAACTAGATGAAGCAAGATAGATTTTGAGAGGCAAAAAAACAATAGATAATTTTGATGACCAATTACTCTAAGTTGAGTGACCACTAGATATTAGTAACAAACAAATTGCTAAACAATATGATTGTCTCATGTCCGAGTTTCACTGCCTTTACGAACATATTGTGATCTATAAGTGGGACTTGTCCCTTTATTTCTACTAATTTTGGATAATGATAGCTAATGCAAGGATAGGTAATGTAACACCCCAACTTAGGAAGGAGTCCTACATCAGCAAAATACAGGAGGGATACTGGATATATAAGTAAGAAAGTCTTACTCTCCAGTGATGCGTTTTAAAGCCATGAGAGTCTAGGCCCAGAGCGAATAATATCGCTAGTGGATTGGGCCGTTACAGGGGTCTCTCGGGCCTTGATGGTTCGGGATGCCCATCGTGGCCAGTGTCCCGGCTCGAGTCGTGACAGAATGGTATCAGAGCCACACAGACTTACTCCCTAGTGGGTCTGGGTATATAAGTAAGAAAAACTTACTCCCTAGTGGGTATATAAGTAAGAAAAACTTACTCTCTAGTGATACATTTTAAAGTCGTGCAAGCCTGGCCCCAGAGCGGAAAATATTACTTGTGGGTTGGGCCATTCAGGGGTCTCTCGGGCCTCAGTCTGAGTGGCCCTGTCGATGTGGGCCAGAGTTCAAACTGAGTGTAGGCAAATCCCGGTAAGGCAGGGGCAAACCTCAGTCCTGAGTGTAGGCAAATCCCATTTGGTGGGGCAAACCTCAGCGAAGATGCTTTAGGAACCTCAGTCCTGAGTACTGGGTATATAAGTAAGAAAAAATTACTCCCTAGATGCTTTAGGAACCTCAGTCTTGAGTACTGGGTATATAAGTAAGAAAAACTTACTCCCTAATGGGTGTATAAGTAAGAAAAACTTACTCTCTAGTGACGCATTTTAAAATCGTGCAAGCCTGGCCCCAGAGCGGAAATATTACTTGTGGGTTGGGCCGTTCAGGGGTCTCTCGGGCCTTGATGGTTCAGGATGCCCGTCGTGGCCAGGGCCCCAGCTCGGATCGTGACAGATAATGATACCTCATGAACAAAAATCATCCAAAATCTTTATCTCCAACACTTAATACACCTTTAGGAACCTCAGTCCTGAGTACTTAAGTAAGAAAAACTTACTCCCTAGTGACGCATTTTAAAGTTGTGCGGGTCTGGCCCCAGAGCGGACAATATCACTAGTGGGTTGGGTCGTTTAGAGGTCTCTCGAGCCTTGATGGTTCGGGATGCCCGTTGCGGCCAAGGCCCCGGCTCGGGTCGTGAATAATGATACCTCGTGAACAAAAATCATCTAAAAATTTTATCTCCAACACTGAATACAGCTTTAGGAACCTCGGTATATAAGTAAGAAAAACTTACTCCCTAGTGACGCATTTTAAAGTCGTGAGGGTCTGGCCCCAGAGCGGATAATATCACTAGTGGGTTGGGTCGTTCAGGGGTCTCTCGGGCCTTGATGGTTAGGGACGCCCGTCGCGGCCAAGGCCCCGGCTCGAGTCGTGACAGATAATGATACCTCGTGAACAAAATCATCTAGTAAAATTTTTATATCCAACACTGAATACAGCTATGTGATCATATTTTCGGGATGCCCGTCGCGGCCAGGGCCCCGGCTCGGGTCGTGACAGATAATGATACCTCGTGAACAAAAATCATCTAAAATTTTTATCTTCAACACTGAATACAGCTATGTGATCATATTATTCAACATATCTAAATGACATCGTCGATACAAAAGCAGTTATTCGTTCTAGGAAAAAACAAATTTAGGTTGTAAAGTAGTTTTATTACAACTATTTAAGTATCTAAATATGAACGAGGGGAGGTTTGTGTAGTATATTACAAAATAAGGGGAGAGATGCCATACATGCCAAAATCTCAAGGACTGCATTAAAATTTTCATTAATTTAATATTTCAAACTTTTATTATAATTCAATGTGTTACAACCTGCTTAGCCATAATAAATTAAATAAAAGTGTGCATTATATATCAAACAAACTGATCATTAAAAGAAACGATCCCAAAGTTCAACTTCATACTAAAAGCAGAAAAACTCCTAACAAGGTTCAATTCTCATTGGGACCAGTTTATTGGAAATAATTCGAAGGACGATAACTGAACAACCTAGTTCATAATTTTGCGTGCAATCTTCGTGCCACTACTTGGAGCTAGAGGTTGAGGGATAATTGGTGGTAGTGGACCTTGAATGGGGCAAAAATTTCTAAGTGTTAAAGGGATAACTGAACTAAAAGGTAAAATCTTAGGCAAACAAGTATCTGAAATGTCTAATACAGCTTTGCAACATTGAGGACCAATTAATCGAGGTTGAATACTTAGGACAGATGATATAACCTCTTCAACACATCCAGGAACATTGAACACTGATTCTAAGCACTTGGAGATATCCGGGAGAAGACCATTATTGGGCTGACCTCCTAAACCTGGCAAAAGGCCGCCTAAACCTGGCAAAAGGCCGCCTCCTACGCTCGGAGAAACCTCAATGGATATGCACAAGAAAATAAGTGCATATGCATAGACAGAAGTCATTTTCTTACTGAGTATATAAGTTGGTTACAATTGTATTTGGAGTTGAGAAGATTTGGAAGGAGGATTTCAAATTTATAGTGTAGGAGTTAATGTATGGTGGACCTTTTAATTTCTTTAAATGTCTTTAATCTGAGGACGTTATTGTACATTTTAATAAGTTGTAACTTGTAATCAATTTTTCTTTTTCAAGTTTTAATGGCTTTTAGCATTAATCTGTGTGATATTTATTTGCATCTATGGGACTTTAAGTAGCAATATTTATTATAGTAGTTATTTGTAGTTCTCAAATGGTATGGTATTACATCCTCTAAAAAGAACACAAGGATTATATTGAACTAAATACGTTAAAACATTTTTATGTCTATAATTTTCCACTCTGCATTGGATGCAGACTAATCTGAATTTATGTTGCATAAGTACATTTCAAAGGGAAGCGCATCTTAATATGATTTTTTTTTCATACCAGAGCTCAAACTCGAGATTTCTGATTAAAAATGATTTGTTGATTTGTAGTAGCAATAGCTCAGCAACGAGAATTTTAGAATACTAAAATACTTTTTAAAAGGGATAATACTCACAAAAATACCTGAACTTTGACCGAATTTCCAGTTGAGCATACTGAACTTTGCGAGGGTTGTATTACCCCCTAGATTTCTTTTTTCGTATTTTAATGACATATATCTGCCCACTTAGACACGTGTAAATATTAGGTTGGCGCATGTATTACACACGTCAATACACGTGTAAAAACGAGATTGGCGCGTGTATTACACCATCAGCCGCTGAAACTGGGTATAGAGTTTCGGAGAAAAATTAAATCCACTTTAAAAAGTCAAGGGGGGTAATAGGACCCCTGCAAAGTTCAGTATGCTCAACTTAAAATCTGGTCAAAGTTTAAATATTTTTATGAGTATTATCCCTTTTTAAAAAAATAAAAATATTCTTGTGGAAACTTGAGGTGTTTGGTCCAAACTAAGCCTGTCAAACGGGCAGCCCTGACCCAGCCCACTAAGCAAATTCGGCCCGATTTGACCTGACCCGGTCAGCCCACGGGCAGTAGGGTACTGGGTCCCAGGCTGGGTTAATTTTTTGGGGCCCGGTTAACCCGGCCCGGATCAAAACCGGTCCAGGTCCGCCGGTTAACCGGCCTGGCCCGGCTCGACTAAGCTTTTAAAAAAAAAATGAATTTAATAAAAATATGGCCGTTGGGCCATTATAGACGTTGGGCCCAACGGTTATATGACCGTTGGGAGCCCAAAACGGCTATAATGGCCTTTTTTATTAAAAAAAAATATCAATTAAAATATTTTTTTAAACCCAAAAAAATCCTATAAATACCCTACACTTTCAAATTATTTTTCACACAATTTTTCATTCTCTCAAATCTCATTCTCTCTTAAATCTCAATTCTCAATTCTCAAATATTCTATATATTTTCTAAAGTGCTCACTTTAATTTTTTAATTTTGCGATTACAAAGTACAAGTGGAAGTTTCTAAAGTCGCAACCTTTGGATACTTTTAAAATTTGGTATTGTCGTTCCATCTCTTACTTTTAATTTTTAATTAGTGTATTAATTGTTGAATATTTAATTTTATTATATTTGTGTATTTTGAATTTTTTTAGTTTAATTTATATTATGGATAAATTAAGAAACCTCGCCACTAAAGGTGTAAAAAAACTTTGTCCCGGAAGTGGTAGTAAAAAACTAATTGCTAGCGGTAGAGATACTTTAAGTAGTAGATATACCCGTGTGTCTCCGCCTCCGGTACCACTTAGTCAATCTTTTGAGGAATAAGTAGGTGTAGGTGCCCACGATATGAATTATGTAGAAGCTCAGGAAAATTACGGTATAGAAGAAGAAAATGAAGTAGATGTGGTTAATTTAGATGAAGATAATGAAAATATTGGTGAGACACGCGCAATAGGAAATGCTAACGTTAGATCTGAATCGGTTAATCTCCCTCCTCGTCCACCCCGTGCCCCAAGAGCTCGTAAAACAACTAGTATTGCATGATAATTTTTTAAACGTATGTCAGATATTGAGGTGCAATGCAATATTTGTCAACAAATATATAAGCATAAAAGAGGAGGCAAGCAAGGGGTACGGGTACGTTAATGAGACATATAAGTGATAATCACGAAAGAGAGTTAAAAATTGCTCAAGGTGGTGCGGATATTGGTGGGCCAACACAAACTAGAATGGACCCAGCAACCGGTCAGGTAATGAAGAAGTATAATAAATTGAGGGACCGGAAAAAAATAGCAAAAATGGTAGTTGTGGGTTGTTTGCCTTTTAGTTTTTCTTCTTCTGATGTCTTTATTCATTATATTCAAGCAATTTATAATCTTATGTTTAATGGTATTCCTAGAAGTACTTGTCGGGCCGATATTTTTAGACTTCATTCACAATATTATTTTTATTTATCAATATTGTTAAAAAATATTCAATGTAGAATGTCTCTAACTTCTGATCTTGGTTGTGATGTAAATAAAAATGATTATTTAACTATTACTTGTCACTGGATAGATAGTAATTTTGTTATGCAAAAACGTATTCTAGCTTTTTTGTATGATGAAGATCGTAAACATACTAGAGATTTTATTGTTGATTCGATTGCTAAAGTTGCAGAATTTTATGGTATTGAAAATAAAATCTTATGTATTGCTTTTGATAATGCTTCTAACAACAAGACTGCTATAACAAAGTTAAAATCTAAGTTATCTCCGTCGTTACCTAAAATTTTTCATGTTAAGTATGCTTGTCATATATATAATTTAATTGTAAGAGATGGTCTTGAGTTTTTTAGCTTTATATTGAAAAAAATCAGCTTGTTGTTGGTTTTATTCAAGGAAATAATTGTAGAAGAAAAATTAGAGACTTTAAACTTAAATGTGAACAAAATGGACTTGCACCGATATTGATGCCTGAAGAATGTAATACTAGATGGAATGCTACATATGATTTTTTTAAAAACTTGTCATAAATATAGAGTTCCTATTACACTATCTTTTAACCAACATTGTGGTTCATTTGCTGATTCTGCTGATTCTGCTGAATGCATGCTATATGATTCTGATTGGGCTGTAATTGATGATCTTGGTAAGTTTTTGGAAAAATTTATATAGCTATGGTTGAATTTTTCGATGCTTATTATCCTACTGTTTGTAATATTTTGGCATATATAGCCGATATTTCTGGTTTGCTCAAAGAATATAAAAATAAAGAAGGTTATAAAGAAGTTGTTGCTGCCATGTTTGCTAAATTTAAAAAATATTTTTTTTCAATTCCCCCTATTTACTTGGTAGGTGCTATGCTAAATCCGTGCATGAAATATAATACTATGTGCCACTTTAGTACTTTTATTTATGCTAACTTAGTGATAAATACTAATAATGATTCTGATAATGAAGAACAAGAACAACCTGATTTATGGACGGTTATGACGGAGGCGAACGCTTATATAGATAAATTATATAACCACTATGCTGATTTAGTTGATTTAGTTGTACCGACAAATATCACTCCAACTGTCGCTCCTCATCCTCCCGAGGATCTATCATCTTCTAAAAGGCCGGCACATAGTGGTTTTCCTGATTACTTTTATGATTTACCTTGTTGGAACAGTGCTGAGGAGGGAGCTTACACAACAACTTATCGGGAAGAGCTGAAGTATTATCTCCTAACGCCGATAGAGGATCGCAGACGACAGATCAACGCGTTGGATTGGTGGAGGAATAATGAAACACAATATCCTATGTTTTCAAGATTAGCTAGAGATATCTTGAATGTTCCAATGTCAACCGTTGCATCGGACAACGCTTTTAGTCAGGGACGACAGTAGCTTGGAGACGACCGACACTCATTAGAAAGCAATGCAATGAATGTTCTAGTTTGCCTTAGAGATTAGATTAGAGAGGAACGAAGAAATCAAGAAATGGAAGCGGAGCCAAACAACGAGTAAAGACTTAAAGAAATTATGACTTCACGGGAGAAATCAGCAGAATCAAGTCCAATGCATGATTTTGCCCCCGTTGACTTTGACTATCCTATGCAAGTTCCTGTTAATATTAACATGAATGAGTTGGGGAAAATGATGCAAAATTTATAGATTTTTCATTCATGTAAATTATAAAATTTGGATCATTTTACAATCAATAAAATTCAACATTCATTCACTCCCTAGTCGTTACTTTGTAATTTTTTTCATTTAATGATTAAAGTTGAATTTCTAGTTTAAATTAAATACTTAGTTTTAATATATTACTAATTTACTATCAAGTATTATTAATTTATTATATTAAGTAGCATATGTTTTATTTAAAGTAGTACATATATTGAATGGTACGTATATATGTGTATATATTTTCTAAAGTAGTATATATTTAACGTATACATGTGTATATGTTTAATAAATTAGTATATAACTATATATATAGTGTGTGTGTATATTGTAGTATGTATATATATATATATATATATATATATATATATATATATATATATATATTGTAGTATATGTTTTATTTAAAGAAATACATATATTGAATGGTACGTATATATGTGTATATATTTTCTAAGTAGTATATATTTAACGTATACATGTGTATATGTTCTATAAATTAGTATATAACCATATATATAGTGTGTGTATATATTGTAGTATATATATTGTAGTATATTTTATTTAAAGTAGTACGTATATATTGAATGGTACGTATATATGTGTATATATTTTCTAAAGTAGTATATATTTAACGTATACATGTGTATATGGTTTATAAATTAGTATATAACTATATATTTAGTGTGTGTATATATTGTAGTATATATATATATATATATATATATGAATGGTACGTATATATGTGTGTATATTTTCTAAAGTAATATATATCTAACGTATACATGTCTATATGCTTCATAAATTAGTATATAACTATATATATATAGTGTGTGTATATATTGTAGTATATATATTGTAGTATATTTTAATTAAAGTAGTACGTATATATTGAATGGTACGTATATATGTGTGTATATTTTCTAAAGTAATATATATTTAACGTATACATGTGTATATGGTTTATAAATTAGTATATAACTATATATTTAGTGTGTGTATATATTGTAGTATATATATTGTAGTATATATATATATATATATATATATATATGAATGGTACGTATATATGTGAGTATATTTTCTAAAGTAGTATATATTTAATGTATACATGTGTATATGGTTTATAAATTAGTATATAACTATATATTTAGTGTGTGTGTATATAGTAGTGTATATATATATATATATATATATATATTGTAGCATATGTTTTATTTAAAGAAGTACATATATTGAATGGTACGTATATGTGTATATATTTTCTAAAGTAGTATATATTTAACGTATACATGTGTATATGTTTTATAAATTAGTATATAACTATATATATAGTGTGGGTATATATTGTAGTATATATATATATATATATATATATATATATATATATTGTAGCATGTGTTTTATTTATAGTAGTACATATATTGAATGGTACGTATATGTTTTCTAAAGTAGTATATATTTAACGTATACATGTGTATATGTTTTATAAATTTGTATATAACTATATATAGTGTGTGTGTGTGTGTATTGTAGTATATATATTGTAGCATATGTTTTATTTAAAGTAGTACATATATTGAATAGCACATATATATGTGTATATATTTTCTAAAGTAGTATATATTTAATGTATACATGTATATATATTTTATAAATTAGTATTTAACTATATCTATAGTGTGTGTATATATTGTAGTATATATATATATTGTAGCATATGTTTTAATTAAAGTAGTACATATATTGAATGGTATGTATATATGTGTATATATTTTCTAAAGTAGTATAGATTTAACGTATACATGTGTATATGTTTTATAAATTAGTATATAACTATATAGTGTGTGTGTGTGTATTGTAGTATATATATTGTAGTATATTTTATTTAAAGAAGTACATATATTGAATGGTACGTATATATGTGCATATATTTTCTAAAGTAGTATATATTTAACGTATACAGGTGTATATGTTTTATAAATTAGTATATAACTATATATATAGTGTGTGTATATATTGTAGTATATATATTGTAGCATATGTTTTATTTCAACTAGTACATATATATTGAATGGTACGTATATATGTGTATATATATTCTATAGACGTATATATTTAACGTATACATGTGTATATGTTTTATAAATTAGTATATAACTATATATAGTGTGTGTGTGTATATTGTAGAATATTTTATTTAAGGAAGTACATATATTGAATGGTACGCATATATGCGTATATATATTCGAAAGTAGTATATATTTAACGAATACATGTGTATATGTTTTATAAATTAGTATATATCTTGTAGTATATGTTTTATTTAGAGTAGTATATATATTTAACTAACGTATAGTCGTATACACGATTACATGTGTAATTGTATATACGTGTATATATTTTTTAAATTTTAATGTGGTATATACTATATATATAGTGTATATATATTGTTTAACGTATTTGAAATGTATATAGGTGGGTATATATAGTGTATATTGGAGAATTTTATTTTATTTTTATTTTTGACCGGGTTTAGGTAGGTTGGACCGGGTTAGGTTAAGTGGGCCGGTTCAAGGTTGTTTTTAAAAAAATTATTGTTGGGCCCGGATCCAAACCGGCCCACAACCCGGTTAAAATTCACGGGCCGATTCCGAATTGACCCGGCCCAGCCCACTTTAACACCTTTATCTCCAAACTAGCAGCCATTGATTCAAGATCGAGAGGAATACAAATTAAATTTTATTGTGTAATTTTATATAGTTATTGCGTAATTTCTTATTCTTCAACAATGTTTATTACAATCTATTGTTGCACTTGTTGCAATTTTATTTTTCTTAATATCCTATGATGGTTACACTTCTTTGATTTTAAGCTGAGGGTCTATCAGACGAGACAATGTGATACCAAAACTCCCCAAGAACACACGAAACAAATATCAAAATCAGTCCACTAGTTCAAGAACTATGGACCCTTTTGATGACCTATCTCAGATTCGCAAGAAGAACAAGAAAGGAAGTGATATCAAGAGTAAAACACATTAAAAAAACAGCAACAACACATAATGAAAAAGCTGAACACAAGAACACAACTTTCGGATTCAACAAGACACAAAAACAGTCCACTACAAGCATACAAAGTGCAATAAGATAAAGATAGATAGATAGACAAATGAAGATGTAATATTAACAAACCAAAAGCTTATTCCACTTTTGGACCTTTAATATCATACACAACCTAAACCTATCTCTTACGTAACCTCAAGGGAACCGGAATCCCCAAGCAATCTCCGTTTCTAAGAGATTCTTCAACACAAGGATTCCACCTTGCTAAGAGGCTCTCAAAAGAGGCTACAAATATCATCAAAAATCTGCCCCAAAATGACCTAATAAGATTATATTTATAGCTAGGACAACTTATTACAAATGACCAAAAAACCCTTGCAAAGGGGCGGATGAACAGTGACGGGTGAACAATAACAGCTTTGGAGTGTGGGACTTGTTCTCTACACTTCAAAGCTTTTTCCTTGGATGGGCATCCCCACAAGCTCGGGTCTTCACTCACGTCTTCATGTCCTCGAGTGCTAAGATGCCTCTTTGACCCGTATCACAATGTATCTATCACACAAAAGTAAAAATAAGGTCTTTTCGAACCCCACTTGTGGAATTATGTACATTGAATATGTTGTTGGCGATGGTGGTGGGGTATTGTGGGTTAAAACTATGGAAGAAATAAGAAAATCGCTACATAGTCATCAAGAGACAAACAAGGTGGCAGATGCACTAGCTAAAGGAGCACAGGCTTATTATTATAGTAAATATCATAGGATGGATAGTTCCGTCATTGATTTTAACCTATATGTCTGTAGTAGACAAAGTAAGAACTACTTGTGTACGCCGAGAGGCCAGTACTTGCATCTTTTTGTTATGATGCTGCTACTATTACTGCTACAACTAGTACTGCTATATCATCTAAGGATGATTCCTAATGTATTCCAACCAGACCATGCCGCCTCATTCTCTTGTACTGATGCATATTAAAAATAACATCGACAGGAATAAAGATCCCTACAGTCACATATACCTTAGAAGATTGCAAAGTGCGCGCTATTGATTTAAACTTGTTATTTTGTTATTCTTCCCAACTTATCGAAAAATTATAATACTAGCGAGTATATAATATATCGTTCCTAAATGGGTGTAACAAAAAATTATACTTTCTTTAATCAAACATATAGTGTGTATATATTGTAGTATATATATATATATATATATATATATATATATATATATATATATATTGTAGCATGTGTTTTATTTATAGTAGTACATATATTGAATGGTACGTATAAGTTTTCTAAAGTAGTATATATTTAACGTATACATGTGTATATGTTTTATAAATTAGTATATAACTATATATATAGTGTGTGTGTGTGTATTGTAGTATATATATTGTAGCATGTGTTTTATTTAAAGTAGTACATATATTGAATAGCACATATATATGTGTATATATTTTCTAAAGTAGTATATATTTAATGTATACATGTATATATATTTTATAAATTAGTATTTAACTATATATATAGTGTGTGTATATATTGTAGCATATGTTTTAATTAAAGTAGTACATATATTGAATGGTATGTATATATGTGTATATATTTTCTAAAGTAGTATAGATTTAACGTATACATGTGTATATGTTTTATAAATTAGTATATAACTATATAGTGTGTGTGTGTATATTGTAGTATATAAATTGTAGTATATTTTATTTAAAGAAGTACATATATTGAATGGTACGTATATATGTGCATATATTTTCTAAAGTAGTATATATTTAACGTATACAGGTGTATATGTTTTATAAATTAGTATATAACTATATATATAGTGTGTGTATATATTGTAGAATATATATTGTAGCATATGTTTTATTTCAACTAGTACATATATATTGAATGGTACGTATATATGTGTATATATATTCTATAGACGTATATATTTAACGTATACATGTGTATATGTTTTATAAATTAGTATATAACTATATAGTGTGTGTGTGTATATTGTAGAATATTTTATTTAAGGAAGTACATATATTGAATGGTACGCATATATGTGTATATATTTTCTAAAGTAGTATATATTTAACGAATACATGTGTATATGTTTTATAAATTAGTATATATCTTGTAGTATATGTTTTATTTAGAGTAGTATATATATTTAACTAACGTATAGTCGTATACACGATTACATGTGTAATTGTATATACGTGTATATATTTTTTAAATTTTAATGTGGTATATACTATATATATAGTGTATATATATTGTTTAACGTATTTGAAATGTATATAGGTGGGTATATATAGTGTATATTGGAGATTTTTATTTTATTTTTATTTTTGACCGGGTTTAGGTAGGTTGGACCGGGTTAGGTTAAGTGGGCCGGTTCAAGGTTGTTTTTAAAAAAATTATTGTTGGACCCGGATCCAGACCGGCCCACAACCCGGTTAAAATTCACGGGCCGATTCCGAATTGACCCGGCCCAGCCCACTTAACACCTTTATCTCCAAACTAGCAGCCATTGATTCAAGATCGAGAGGAATACAAATTAAATTTTATTGTGTAATTTTATATAGTTATTGCGTAATTTCTTATTCTTCAACAATGTTTGTTACAATCTATTGTTGCACTTGTTGCAATTTTATTTTTCTTAATATCCTATGATGGTTACACTTCTTTGATTTTAAGCTGAGGGTCTATCAGACGAGACAATGTGATACCAAAACTCCCCAAGAACACACGAAACAAACATCAAAATCAGTCCACTAGTTCAAGAACTATGGACCCTTTTGATGACCTATCTCGGATTTGCAAGAAGAACAAGAAAGGAAGTGATATCAAGAGTAAAACAAATTAAAAAACAGCAACAACACATAATGAAAAAGCTGAACACAAGAACACAACTTTCGGATTCAACAAGACACAAAAACAATCCACTACAAGCATACAAAGTGCAATAAGATAAAGATAGATAGATAGACAAATGAAGATGTAATATTAACAAACCAAAAACTTATTCCACTTTTGCACCTTTAATATCATACACAACCTAAACATATCTCTTACATGACCTCAAGGGAACCAGAATCCCCAAGCAATCTCCGTTTGTAAGCGATTCATCAACACAAGGATTCCACCTTGCTAAGAGGCTCTCAAAAGAGGCTACAAATATCATCAAAAATCTGCCCCAAAATGACCTAATAAGATTATATTTATAGCTAGGGCAACTTATTACAAATGACCAAAAAACCCTTGCAAAGGGGCGGATGAACAGTGACGGGTGAACAATAACAGCTTTGGAGTGTGGGACTTGTTCTCTACACTTCAAAGCTTTTTCCTTGGATGGGCATCCCCACAAGCTCGGGTCTTCACTCACGTCTTCATGTCCTCGAGTGCTAAGATGCCTCTTTGACCCGTATCACAATGTATCTATCACACAAAAGTAAAAATAAGGTCTTTTCGAACCCCACTTGTAGAATTATGTACATTGAATATGTTGTTGGCGATGGTGGTGGGGTATTGTGGGTTAAAACTATGGAAGAAATAAGAAAATCGCTACATAGTCATCAAGAGACAAACAAGGTGGCAGATGCACTAGCTAAAGGAGCACAGGCTTATTATTATAGTAAATATCATAGGATGGATAGTTCCGTCATTGATTTTAACCTATATGTCTGTAGTAGACAAAGTAAGAACTACTTGTGTACGCCGAGAGGCCAGTACTTGCATCTTTTTGTTATGATGCTGCTACTATTACTGCTACAACTAGTACTGCTATATCATCTAAGGATGATTCCTAATGTATTCCAACCAGACCATGCCGCCTCATTCTCTTGTACTGATGCATATTAAAAATAACATCGACAGGAATAAAGATCCCTACAGTCACATATACCTTAGAAGATTGCAAAGTGCGCGCTATTGATTTAAACTTGTTATTTTGTTATTCTTCCCAACTTATCGAAAAATTATAATACTAGCGAGTATATAATATATCGTTCCTAAATGGGTGTAACAAAAAATTATACTTTCTTTAATCAAACATAATCCTATTCAAAAATTTAATCAAACTTTAGTATGTACCATAGGAAAATGAAGTAATCAGTCTAGCTACTCATATTTCATTTCATAGATAATGGACTTAAGTTGAAAAAAAATTAAAATATTATAAATTATAATTGAGAAAAATTACATAAATAATAGTTTTAATATTCTTAAAAGTGAATAGGATAAAGTTGGAGGGAGAATTTGATATTTAAGGCGAAGTTAGGAGGGATAATTTTATTTTCGTCTTTTTTGTTTTTATTTTCTAATGATTAACCCAGTTAGGCTTTTACACTCAGTTGTCTATAAAATATATTTTACATTCAATTGAATTGGTGGTGCATTGAATCTTGTAATTCTTAAGACGAAGCAAAATATTCAGATTTATTGATATTTTTTATTGAAATTAAAGAACAAACCCAAATTCTAGAAAAGATTCTACATATGTGGAGCATAATACTTCATTAATTAATTAGGAAAAAATTTAATAACTTAATATCCAAGAATATCAAATGCTATCAACACAAAATCTTTTCAAATCGATCACCATGACAAATTTGTGAACAAAATCAATGAATATATATAGTAAGTTGATGTTCAATGATTTTCATATATATTTTATTAGATTCACATTAAAACGTTTACCATCTTTTTAGTATATACAATGACTATTGAAGAACAATTCATTAACAAAAAAAGAATACCAAAAACCAAAGGCAAAAATGAAACTCTTCTTCTTCATTCTTGTTGCTCTCTTCCTTTTTAATAGTGAAAAAATGGTTCAAGCTATTCGACCACATGTGAATTTAATTGCAAAAAGTGAAAAAGTATTTCAACCTTTCTTAGCGGATCATGGGATTTCAAGAAAGTTGAATGACGTTCAAAGATGGCTAGGGTTTTCATATCGTGTGGTTCCTAGTGGCCCTAATCGGCAAGAGAGTCCAGAAAATCGTCCATCACCGATCAGGCCAAGCTAAAAGTTATATATATTGACGGCGTAAAAAACTTAAAAGACTCTTTATTTTATAGTTTGATTGATGAAAGTTTTAATTTAGTGGTTTTATTTTCACCTATATTGGAAGTACCTATGGTTACTAATATGTTTATGTCGTTTGAATTGGTGAATAAATAATATTTTAATCTTTAGTTTGTATTTGTTTAGTCCGTGAATCATGTCAGAGAAATTAAAGTTTTAGTAGTATAGGTTTCTTATCTAGATTGGAAGTCTATAATATTATTATATATGATGATTTTATTTTGTTCAAAATGATTCATTGTATTTGTCTATAACTCTATATACAATATTCGTTTGGTATATGGATGAAATAGAATAAAGAGAATTCAGAAACTTGAAAGAACCAATCTAATTAAACACCAAAATATAATATTGTGCCATTGCCACTACAAAGCAACAATTCAGTTTTGACGTATTACCAAGGGCTATGATAGAATGGATAGAATTTCTCGACCCTTAATAAGAGATTTTATATTTGTATTTAGAATATGAAAATAATAGATATCGAGTAAAAAAATATAAAAAAGGAAGTTTTAATGCATTGAATTCAATGTAATCCTTATGTTATTTTTAGAAAGTGTACTACTTTATTTTTACTTATTCATGTTTGGCTTATCATACTATTTTCTTAATTTAGTAAAGTGAACAACTAACATAGACAACTATTTTTAATAAGACTAACTAAATTAATATGGAACTACTAAACTAAAGGGAGAAGTTTATTTAATATATTCACCTGGATCATTTTTTAAGTGGCTGGGCCATCCACTTTTGTAATATTTCATTGTTTTTTATTTTTGGCCCAAGGTTTGGGCTTTGGTTTTGATAAATAAAATGGCTCAACAGCCACAAAAATTCGATTAAAAAAAAATATATATGGAACCAATGAAATACTTTAATGTCATAGATGCAAGTAAACATTGCACAGATTAATGGTGCTCTCTTAAAAGGCATTAAAACTCAAAAGAAAATTGATTACAACTATTAAGATGTACAATAAAGTCCATATTAAAGACATATAAATGGGGTAAAAGTAACCATATATCCTACAATATAAATATGCATATCATCCTCCTAAATTTTCATCAAATTCCAAATCCACTTTAACTCCACATACAATTATAACCAACTTATATACTATAAGAAAAATGACTTCTACCTATGCATATGTACTTATTTTCTTGTGCATATCTATTGAGGTTTCTCCGAGCGTTTCACAATTATTTGGAGGAGGCGGTCTTTTGCCAGGTTTAGGGGGTCAACTCGATAATGGTCTTTTTCCGGATATCTCCAAATGCTTAACATCGGTGTTCAATGTTCCTGGAT
Source organism: Capsicum pubescens (assembly GCA_030864215.1). Taxonomy (NCBI): domain Eukaryota; kingdom Viridiplantae; phylum Streptophyta; class Magnoliopsida; order Solanales; family Solanaceae; genus Capsicum; species Capsicum pubescens. Next base: position 410,265,640 of record CM061548.1, on the reverse strand, counting down.
GTGTTACAGAGGTTGTAACATCTTTCCTAAGTATTCAACCTAGATTAATTGGTCCTCAATGTTGTAAAGCTATATCAGACATTTCAGATACTTGTTTGCCTAAGATTTTCCCTTTTAGTTCATTTATCCCTTTAGTACTTAGAAACTTTTGCCCGATTCAAGGTTCACCACCACCAATTATAGTTCCAAATGGTGGCACACCATCACCAATTATCCCTCAACCTATAGTTCCAAATGGTGGCATGAAGATGGTTCGCAAAATCAAGAACTAGGTTACGTTGTTTAATTATCGTCCTTTGAATTCTTTCAAATCCAATAAATGGGTGGCAATGAAATTTGCATCCACATGAGTTCGTTCTTCTGCTTTTAGTACAATGTTAAATTGTATGATTATATTATTTAAAGAATTTCATATTTTTATTTATTTAATTATGTTTCTAGCGATACAAATCTTGCACGACATGTTACCTAGAGAATTTTAAGAGAATTCACAATGAAACTCTTCTTCTTCATTCTTGTTGCTCTCTTCCTTTCTAGTAGTGGAAAAATGATTCGAGCTATTCGACCACGTGTGAATTTATTTGCAAAAAGTGAAAAGGTATTTCAACTTATTTTAGCTTTCACGAGATTTCAAGAAAGTTGAATGATGCTCCAAGATGGCTACGGTTTTTATAGCGTTTGATTTCTAGTGGCCCTAACCGGACTGTCGAGATGACCCTCCGGCCTCCACCACCAATTAGGCCAACCAAAAGTTATTTGGTTTATGTTTCGAACTACGCATGTCGATGTATACTGTGAGTTATTTGGTACTCCCACGGTCCCATTTTACTCCTCTCAATTTGACATTACATATTAATTAAGAAAAATAACTAATAACATGACTATTTTATCATAGTACCCTTTATAAATGATGTTTACATTTTAATTTGAAAAAAAAAACAATTAATACTAAGGGTAGAAAGGAAAAAAAAATTCTTGTCATGATTAATGAAAAATGACAAGTAAAAATAAGAAATCAAATTAGGAAATTTGGGACGAGTAAAATGGGACGGAGGGAGTAAATGATAAGGGGATTACATTTTGAACGTTTTCTTTATCGTGTTGAGTATGGTTCACTAACATGAATTTGACGAGTATGTTTTGTATTTTAAACATTCTTGTTTTTCACAAATGAGGATCATATGAATTATGAAAGAAGCGTCCACCTTTAAGAGTTTTCATGAAAGTATTGTTAGAAAGGTGTTTTGCTTAGACTTCTATAATGTTTTGAAAGAACATGATTATTTGATATTTAAATTATTCTATGGTGGTCAATAATGTATGATATGACTTATGGGACTTGCAAATTTTTGTATGACAATACCAATGTAGACATTGCCGTTTAGACTCAAATAAGTTTATGAAAGAAGTATGTTTTAAAGAAACTACGCTCTAAGAGAGTTAGATGGTTACCCGAGAAGGCATGAGTTGAAAGCTTATAGCCGGAAATTGTGCTTTGCCAACGGAGGATTTCCTGAAATATGGATAATCATTGTATACAAGTTTTACGCTTTGTGTTACGATCAGTCAAAAAATAAGCAAAGCACAAGAAGAAGAAAAACAAGAACACACAGATTTACGTGAAAACCCTTGTGGGAAAAGCCACGGGCAGAGGCAGAGCAATTCACTATAATGGAGAGAGAGTACAATGTTGGAGACAATAGTCTCAATTTCGTGTGTATAGGAATAATCCAAAACAGCCCACTAAATCGCACTTATATAATACGTGCGTACAAATAGGTCCTAGGCCCAAAAACATAAAGGTTCATACCAAGGGGGATTTGCCCCCGCACCCCATCGAGATCAGTGATGGGCTCCGAGATCGGTTCTGTCGGCCCGATCCCTCTGCTACCACAACAGGCCACATTAAAAATCACAAACATTGATCGCACCGTGAAACTTTCAGGGTCGGGTTAACAAAATTCAGGTCACAACTCTAACAATCTCCATGTTGACATGAATTCTAATTCAGAACTCAAATCCTTTTCAAGACAAACTCTCCACCTCTTCCACAAAAGCCCCTAAAGGCACGTCTTAACAGCTAACACCAACCAAGTCCAAGCAATGCCCAAACTTGGCACGTGATAGTGTCTTGGTCATCATATCAGCAGGGTTATCATGGTTACTAATCTTGCTTACTACAATATCACCACAATCAATAATTTCACACACAAAATGATACCAAACATCGATGTGTTTTGTCCTCTCGTGAAACATCTGATCTTTCATAAGGAATATAACACTCTGACTGCCGCAAAATATCGTAGTAATCTGGAAATCTTTGCCAAGTTCACCAAATAGACTCTTCAACTAAATAACTTCCTTAAAAGCCTTTGTAATAGCCATGTACTCTGACTCAGTAGTTAACAAAGCAACTGTAGTCTGTACAGTAGCTTTCAACTGATAGCACAACTTTAACGCTCCAGAAATACACCTTGGACGCCACATGGTGCTTACGGTCCCGAAAGACCACAAGCTAACCCATGAACTGGTAACTGTTGTGAGTAATGAATAATAATAACGAAATACACATGTGCGGAATAACTAAATACGCCTTAAGGTTTTAAATATGAAAATAATACAACTAAAAACCCAAAAGTCTGAAACATATACAAAAATATTTAAAATCTGACTGAAAATACCAACAACTGAAAGCCTCTAAAACTGTTTGAAAGAGAGTTGATGTACAGGCCTCAACTAACTCCAACTGCCTAACTGAAATAAAATACTGAAATGAACAACCATGTCCTCGATAGATAAGGACTCACCACTGTTGTTGTTACTGATGTGCTAGAATGTCTAACTACGGTCGAGAACCTAAGCGTCCGAACCTATGATATTAAACATAATAGCGCAATAAACGAGTATGCAATCAGTACTTTAAATGTACTGGTATGCTAGATGAGGTTAGGCTAATATGCAGGGGTTCATGTGCATGAATAATAACTGACTGGATGAATAGCATGAGGTAACTGAATATAAATACATGAAAACTATGAAATTTGAGAATGCATGACCAAGCATATAATATGATTCTGAATTAGCCTGTAAATTGAAATACTAATAACTGAATGACTGGTAACTATATGTTATGGTCAAGCAAACTTGAAACTGAAATCTGTATTGAATACTGGCCTGAGACTGTGGGAGATATCATCTAACCGACATGCCCCAATATGAGCTAATTGGGGTCCAACCTGTGACCCCAGTTAGAAGGGTGTCAGTACCGTACCATGGGTACTAACAATAGTTGTGTGGATCCACTAAACTGATGTATCGATGGACCAGGGTGTCAATCCTAAACTGATGGGTGACTCCTCATATCCTACACTGATTATGCAGTTCTGGAATACATGAACTGTTACTAACGACTCTGCCTGACTGACGGAGAAGACCTCATCCCTGCATTCGCTCGGTGTTAAATTCTACTCCCAACTGAACTGACTCGGAATACTGAACTGATCTAAGTTTAACTGATTATGATAACTGACTGAACTGATAATGCTCATAACATATCTGAAACCATTCTGAAGATACTGAGACTAAGTAAATAACTAAGTTTTTGGGTATTCATAACCCCTAGGACTCTATAGCAATAACAATAGAACCATAATACAACTTTGAGGACATCATAAGTAGTCATTGTTCAAAACCCATTCATCTAGGCATTTTATCAAACACATAGGGGTCATGAGTTAAAGCATGGGAATAGTTAAATCATGTAATAATCATATAATTTTAATATTAAAAAAATATAGGTTACAGATTTAACAAGTGAATATCATCATTTGAACGTAACAAGGGCAATTTTAATCAAAATAATTTGTAAACATGGTACATAATCAAAATTCATGAAATTTCATGGATATAATTCGTATTAACACGTAAAAATCATAACCTTAAACTTGAAAACGGGTTCTTGGAATCCATGGGTGAAAAGAACCCATGGATGAACATCTAACATACCTAAAAGTTTTAATCTTGAAAGAGAATTAACTTTTCTTGAATGTTCTTAGATTGGGAAGCACAATTTCTTGATTTTCTTGAAGAAGGGCTTGAAGCTTGTTCTTGGGGAATGATCTTGAAAGAAAATCCTAATTTGATGTTGAGAGTGAGTGAGAAGTTTATGTTGTTTAAGTTGATGGAAATACGGGCTAAAGGGTGGAAAAATATCAAAAAAAATCCCATTTAAAACGTCATTTAATCACTGAACGGCGCCAGTTGACGGTCTGGGTGACGGACTGTCACTCCAACCTTCAATATATGGCCAAAATTCGACCTTTTTGCCTAAGATTGACGGTCTGGGTTGACAGGCCGTCACTGGCTTGACGGTCTGTCACCTTGGACATCGCACCTCGGCAGATAGACACCTCTCTGATAAAACAGGCATAACTTTTTACCCAGATATCAGATTAAGGCAAAATTAGTATCGTTGAAAATCTAATTCAATTATCTATCTGTTTGTAGGTCTTGATCTCAAAAACTCTTAGTAATACAAAAGTTATGCTTGTTTTAAGTTGACTATAGCAATATTCATTTCAAGAACTCAATCGGTAAGGGATATTTTGATTTATGTAAAAGTTAGGAGTCATTTGAGGCCTTAATGTACATCAAACTCACTCATAAAACTATCAAAGCACTCTAATTTATTTTGCATGATCTTGAAGCATGGTTCTAATATTGATCATGATTTTTGGGGTATTACAACAACCACTAATGGTGAATACAAGGGCAAATTAATTAAGGGTGACAAAAAAGTTTTAAAACTAAAAAAGAGTGACACAAGTCTTAAATATTGAGTAGAGGTGACAATTTTAAGATTAGCGTTAATGACTCTAATTTTAAATCTCTCAAGTTTTATTATTTACACAAAGATCCCTACATCATATTTACACAAAGATCCCTACACTATCACCACTACTCCTCCTCCACACCCTTTTTGTTGTCATCGCCGCTGCCACCTCCTCTTTCTCTACTGTCACTATCATTATCACTATCATTGTCACCTCTTCCAGATTCACCATTATTTTCTCTCTCTACATAATTATCACCTATTTTTCTTATTTCTCCTCCACCACCGTCACTATCAACACCGCAACAAATATCATCTTCTCATTCGACGTCACCACCAGCACCACCACCTCCCTTTTTACCATAAATATCACTTTTTTGTGGGCTCCTACTCCAACCACATCTTTTTTCAAAAATTAAGTATCGAAGTTGCTACGCAACAGTTGAAGTTACTGCAGTAACTTTGATATTGTTGTAACACAACAACTAATAGTAGTTGTTGCAGGAATTATTGCAACTATTATAGTAACTCTGGCAGTTTCTGAAGCAACTCTCGTAGTTGCTGAATTTGCTGAATTATTTCTTTTCAAAATTCTTAATTTAAAAAAAATATAATTTATGAAGATTAAAAAAGGAAGAGGAACGAAATGAAAAGAGAAAGAAAAAGAAGAAGAGGAAAATCTAGAGAGAAAAAAATAAGAAGAAGAAGATGGGGAGAAGGCAATTTGGAGAGAGAAAGAAAAAAAAAAGATTGAAAGATAAGAAAAGGGGGAAAATTCTAAAATTTAAAATTTGAATTTGGAGGACTTTTTAAAAATTACACTTTACACCCCAATTAACTTAATCAGAATTTAAATGAAGTTTTGACCTTAGTTGGTCAAAGTTGTCACCATTTTTAATTTAAAGACTTTTTTGTCACCTCCCACCTAATTTTCTCTGAAAACATAGCCTGTAAGGGACCTTCTTTTATCAAGGTCTCCTGCAAAATCAAAATCAACATACCCAATTACTCCATCTCTATTTTGCCCAAACTGCAAACAAACATCAGTCGATCCATGCAAGTATTTGAAAATCCATTGAACTATTTTTCAATGTTCTTTGCCAGGATTTGTGATATATCTGCTAACTGCACTGACGGCATAAGATAAATCAGGTCGGGAACACACCATTGCATACATAAGAGACCCGACGGCACTAGAATATGGGACTCGAGACATATAGTCACGCTCAGCATCTGTCTTTGAAGATAACATAGATGAGAGTTTGAAGTGAGTTGCCAATGGAGTACTGACAGGTTTGGCATTTTGCATATTGAACCTGTGAAGCATTTTCTCAATATACTTTTTCTGACTTAAGTATAACTTACACTTCTCTCTATCCCTCAGAATTTCCATGCCAAGAATTTTCTTTGCTGCTGCTAGATCCTTCATCTCAAACTCCTTGCTGAGTTGGGCTTTGACTTTTATTATCTCTCACATATTTTTTGCTACAATCAACATATCATCAATATACAAGAGAAGATACACGAATGAACCATCACTTACCTCCTTGAAGTAGACACAACTATCATAACTACTCCTCCAAAACATATGAGAGGTCATAAAAGAATCAAACCTCTTATACCACTATTTTTGCAACTGTTTTAAGCCATAAAGAGACTTTTTCATCAAGCATACATAGTCCTTCTTTTCTGAAACTACAAAGACCTCTGGTTGTTGCATATAGATGTCCTCCTTAAGTTCTCCATGTAAGAATGTAGTTTTGACATCCAACTGCTCAAGCTCAAGATTATGCATGGCCACAATACCAAGCAAGGCTCGAATTGAACTATGCTTTACAACTAAAGAAAACACATTTATGAAGTAAACACTTGGAACCTGACTGTAACCTTTAGAACTAGTCTTTCTTTGTACCTAGCATCTTCAACTCCTGATATTTCTTTTTTCTTTTTAAATACCTACTTTCAACGAACTGTTTTCTTATATTTAGGCAATCTCACTAGATCCCATGTATCATTCTTATGAAGGGGTTCCATCTCCTCCTGCATAGCAATCATCCATCGGCCAGAATCATCACAATTAACTAACTCTGAGTAAGAAGAAGGTTCTTCACCAGAATTAATACCTTCTACTACATTCAATGCATAAGCAACCAAGTCAGCTTCAACATACTTCTGAGGAGGTCTAATATCTCTCCTAGGCCTGACTTTACCAATAAAATATTGTGGTACCACTGGTGGTGAAGAAGAAATAGTATCACTCTGTATCTCCAAGCTAGACTGAGAAGTAGGAACTGGTGTAGACTCTGCTCCAATCCATAATTCAATAAGGGTGCTTGACTTTTGCTGATTCATGTCACGAAGCTCATTTGGGGGCAAAAAACTAGATTCGAAGGGAGACCAAAGCATGACAGTTTCATCAAACACAACATCCCTGCTAATTATAATATTTCTATTTTCTGGACACCAAAGCTTATAACCTTTAACACCAGGCTTATAACCCATAAATAAGCACTTGACAGATCTAGATTCCACCTTTCCATTATCAACATGAGCATAAGCAGGACATCTAAATATCCTCAAATCATAGTAACTAGCAGGAGTACCAGACCATACCTTTTGTGGAGTCTTTTTATTAATCGCAAATGAGGGGGAGCGGTTAATAAGAAGACAAGTTGTAGAAGCAGCTTCATCCCTAAAAGACTTGGGTAAACCAACATTAGAGAGCATACAACACACTATCTCCATTATAGTGCTATTCATTCGTTCGGCCACACCATTCTGCTGCGGAATATGATGAACTGTTAAGTGCATCACAATTCCTTCTGACTTGCACAAAACATTAAATTCATTAGAATAGAACTCTAAACCATTATCAATCTGAAGATGTTTTACCTGTTTTCTTTTTTGTTTTTTTATCATAGTCTTCCTCTCCTTGAAAGTAGGCAACACATCATTCTTTTGCTTCAGGAAGAAAGCCCAAACTTTTCTGGAATAGTCATCAATTATAGTCATCATGTAATTAGCACCTCCTCTAGAAGGTACTCTAGAAGGCCCCAGATATCAAAATGAATATAATCAAGTGTGCCTTTAGTTGAGTGGATGCCTTTAGTGGATATGACTCTCTTCTACTTCCCAAAATGTAGTGCTCACAGAACTTCAGTTTAGTAATACTCTGGCCATCAATAAGTCCTCTCCTTCTTAGTTCAGCCATCCCATTTTCACTCATATTCCCTAGGCGCATATGCCAAAGTTTAACAACGTTACTTTCTAATAGAGAGGAGGTAGAAACAACAGCATCACCTATAACCGTAGAGCTTTGCAAGACGTACGAATTAGCAGTCTTTCTCTATCCCTTCATCACAACAAGGGAACCTTTGGAAACCTTCAGGACTCCACCTTCACCAGTATACTTATATCCGTTCGAATCAAGGGTACTCAAGGAAATACGATTTCTCTTTACGTTTGGGACATACCGCATATCACCAAGTGTCCTCAAAACCTCATCAAACATCTTGATCCTGGTTGTTCCAGTACCAGCTATCTTACAAGGTGTGTTATTTCCCATTAACACAACACCTTTAGAAATTATTTCATATGTTGTAAACCAATCCCGATTGCGACACATATGAAATGTGCAAGCTGAATCAAGAATCCAATTCTCACATGGTCTGGAGTTACCATCAGAAACTACCAAGAGTTCTCCATCACTACCACCATCTTCAACAAAACTAGCTTCATCGGACTTCTCTGGTTGGTTTTTCTTCAGTTTTGGAGCTTCTCTTTTCTCTCTATTCTGTAACTTATAATACTCGGATTTGATATGGCCCTTCTTCTTGCAGTAATTACAGGTTTTATTTTAGTTTCTGGATTTCAACCTATTCCTATCATCACCCCCAACATTCTTCTCACGAGTCCTTCCTCGAACAATGAGACCATCTCCTTAAGTTTCCGACTCATTCACAAGATGTTTCATCTTCTCCTTAGAGAACAATGCACCATAGACTTTATCTATGGTCAGGGTATCACGACTATATAAAATCATATCCCTAAAGGTCGTGTATGATGCAGTTAGCGAACATAACAAAATCAACCCTTGATCTTCCTCATCGTACGTAACCTCCAGAGTCTCTAAATCAGAGATAATTTCCTTAAAGACAGATAGGTTATCCTCCAAGGATGTACCCTCAAACATGTGATGGGAATAAATTCATTGTTTGAGATGTAACTTACTTGTTAGGCTCTTCATCATACATAATGATTTCAATTTTAACCACAACACAACGGTAGTGGTCTCCTTCAAAACATCCTGTAGAATTTGATTGGATAAACGAAGGTGGATCTGAGATAGAGCCTTTCGATCCTTACGTTGTTTGTCCTCATCCATCCACGATGAGGGCATCTTATCAAACCTTAATAGAGCATCATCCAAATCCATCTGCGTAAGCACAACCCGTATCTTTATCTGCCATAATAAAAATCTGGTGTTGTGATCCAATAACAAAATATCATACTTCATGGTTTCCATCCTCGATAAAATAATTGATCAAGATTTGATACCGTTTTGTTATGATTGGGCAGAAAATAAGCAAACCACAAGCAAAAGAAAAACAAGAACACACAGATTTATGTGAAAATTCTTTCGGGAAAAACCACGGGCAGAGGTAGAGAAATTCACTATAATGGAGAGAGAGTACAATGTTGGAGACGATAGTCTCAATTTTGTATGAATAGAAATTATCCAAAACAGCCCACTAAATCTCACTTATATAATACATGCGTACAAATAGGTCCTAGGCCTAATTACATAAAGGTCCATACCGCAGGGGCGAAACCTTTGCACCCTCATTGAGATCAGTGGTGGGCTCCGAGATCAGGCCTATAAACCCAATCCCTACGATACCACTACATACCATATTGAAAATCACAAACATGAATCGCACCACAAAACTTTCAGGGTCGGATCAATGAAATTCGGGTAACAACTTTAACAATTTGGTATATTAGACGTAGACACTCCAATCCTTATGGGAAACTCAGATTAGGGGTTTGACCGATGAATTAATGGCGAACTCATAATCATATAGCTTATTGGATAGTAGACATATCGAGAATACCATCTAGCTCAGAACTTGTAATACCCTAATCATTTCTTAAGCCAAAATTCATCTTTTTAGTGAATATAGATGACTTCCAAAGTGATTGATATTTAAACCATATTGTATTTCTCTAATTTCTACTTTTTTCCATGTATAGAATTGAATAGTCTTTCCATCGATACCAAATTCGCCCAAATCCGACACTCGGGTGAAGAGTTAGAGTCATTTTAGTGAGACAGTGTGCCATCTGGCACTTTAGCGCATCGCGGAGCCAGCCAAAATGGAAATTATCATTTTCCAGTGAGCCTCCACGATATTGACGCATAGCGCCAAGGCTCGATTTTAGGATTATCAAATTCCAGTGCACCAACGCGATTCCACCGCGTCGTGGTGCCCTTTCAGGTCAATAGCAAGGTGGAAAATGCGACTTCACCGCGTCGCGCCACTGAGCAATTTTCCAATTTTCCAATTCCAGTGAAGGACCGCGATCCTGGCGCGTCGCGCCTGGGCCAAAAATCGATCTCCAGTTCTAGAATTTGCTCAAGGGTATTTGGTCTTTTCCACCCGTCCTTACCCTTTATATATATACAAGTGAGGGAGAAAATCCTTATTTCCTCTTCCATCTTCTCTAAAATTCTAAGGTTTCTCTCAAAAAATCAATCCAATTCTTGTCTAAACATTGTAGACACCTAATTTTGTCCCTCCCTGATAGCATTTTTACCATTTTTTGCCTTATCATACTGCGTATCCTACCCCATAAGATAATCTCTTCGCAAAAAAACAAAAAAAATAACAAACCAACAACCTACCCTATCAAATGGCAACACCTCACCTCACTACCTTCCTACGCCACGTCACCCCACCATCTTAACCCTTTAACAAAATAAGATGACACAGCTACAAGCTCACACGCAAATACATAGATCCACATCGGGAAAGGATATACTCCTCATATTCCTCCATTGAAGCAGAAGATTCTCACACCTTCACTCACAGTTAACACTCATCAATACATAGAAAAACCACGCACAAATCACACACACTCTCTTACCAAAAAAAACACATATAAACACACACACGCAACACATACAGTGAAAACAAGAAGAAAATAAGTGAAAATGGTGTGAGATAAGTCGAGAACTGAGGAAGAAAAGGAGTTCCACGTTTTCTGGTCATTGTTCTGACGACTACTTCGCCGGAATCTCTCTGTTTCCTTTTTATTTCTGGGTTTCCGTCGGAATCACTGAGCTCACCGAAATCGGTGTTTGTTTTGACAGATCTAGGAGCCGTTGAATCCGGAAACGGTTCTCCGTCGCCGTGAAATACAGAGCAGCGACCAAACCAGTCGATTCTGGCGAGATCGGGTCAAAATCCAGTGACATATCTCACGGTTTTTCTTGGTTTTCTCCGGTAACGGCTTGGTTTTTGATCTGTTTGTCTATTTCTCTCGCGAATTTTGATTTTGGGTCAGCGGAAAACAAAAGGGTAGTGGACAAAAGTGGAGATGTCACTGTTTGTTGAGGTTCCGATGAGTTCCAGTTCGTGAGCTCTTATCAGCTACTCGATTGGAAATCAAATTTCAATCAAATAATAATCACAGTTCGAAACACTCAATTTAAGGTCCATCTTTTGTGTGATTGATTGATATCGTCACGATTTTTATCTTATTTTGTATGTTATGTGAATAATGGATGTTATATCATATTAAAGGTGGATGTTTAAAATTGTTAATCTTGAATTGTGGAAACTTGGTGTTAAAAGGGAATTCAGGGTGGGAATAAAGAAATTGATAAAAATGGAATGTAGATTAACTTTGTTTATTTTTGTTTAATTCGGAATAAGCATGAATGTGATAGATTTACGCATTGTTGAAATGGATAGGCAATATAGGTTCGGATAGACAAATTTAGAACTTGTGTCTTGGTTGAATGTTTGAATGGGCATGTGAATGTTTCTTTCTAGTTTATCATATTTGATTCAAGTGTGTTTATTTGGCTGGGGAATGCCCTGAGATTTCATGTATTTATTCACCGGGGAATGCCCCGACATATTATGTTTTCGAAGGAGGTTCGTGATCAAGTCCCGAGGCATTAGGTGAAGCATTGGAGCTTAGTCTAGGATTAGCTTAGAATAGGATTTATATTTTTCGCATTTTTCTATTTCGGACTGTATAATTGGATTGAACATTAAATTTTGGATTGTCTTGTTTTGTTTGCTTGATTGATTGTTTTGCGTGCTTTGTTGGTTTATATATTCGTAGTGTCAAATTAGCTGATACACTCCTCCAAGCGACCGTGGTCAAACCACGGGATCGAGGGGTGCCTAACACCTTCCCCTCGGTCAACAGAATTCCTTAGCCGGAATCTTTGTTCGCAAACCAGTTTTATAGAGTCAAATTATTTTGAAAAGGATTTTTCAAAGGTGACTTGGCACACCGGATTATGCCAAGTGGCTACTCTGAATAAAAAATTTTAATAATCTTTTTTCGAAACAAATTTTTATTTTTTTTGTCACTTTAATAATAAAAACCCTTTCGAACTTAAAACGAATCTTTTTTGGGGTTGGAAAAGGGGTGTGACAGCTCTGACGACTCTGTTGGGGACCTTTCAGAATTTGAGCTTATTTTTGGAGTTGTATCGGCTTTGTTTGGCATTATGGGTGTATAAACATTGTTTGTGGTTATTGTTTGTGTTATTGTTATCACTGTTGTGTGTTTCTGTGCTCTTTGTTTACAATTTTTCTTTATGTGTTACCGCTTTATATCTGGCATCATTTGCATAACCCGAGTCAATTCTTTATGCAACAAGTCTCGGAGTGCATGTCGTGCGCACGAACTCTAGTTGAGTCACCCTTATTTTAGGGGGGAGCCGTTGGATGTATAGAGTAGGTGGAAAGCAAAGAAGCCACTATCGACCATATGCTCCCCAGAACGGCCTTGTTAGTAAACCACAACGTAGGTCAGCCTTTAGGTCATTCTTATGTGCATCATATTGAGACCTAGCGGGACCCACATGACCCTTTGTAGGAAACTCACCTCTAAAGCATCCCTACGTGCTAAATGTTGCATCTCTGAGGGTAATGTGGTCATTTGACGGACCGATTTGGGGAAAACATGTGTTAGAAGTAAAGTGTGTAGACAAGAAAGTGTTGAAAAAAAAAAAGAAAAAAGGTGAATAAAAAAAAAAGTTTCGTAGTTTATTTTTAGAGTTCTTTATGACTTTTATTTTTCACAATTCAAAAATTCAAAAAAAAAAAAAAATTACCTTTCGCACTCATTTTCTTATAGACATCAAAAAGATCTTCCTTTACTCCTTTACCATGCATTCATAATTCAAAAATTCCAAAAAGATTTTTTTTACAGGAGCTTTTATAAAAGAAAATGAAAAAAGTTGGTAGAAGTTTTGTATATTTCTTATAACAAAAATGCCAAAAAGATTTTTCTTTCGTAGTTGTTGGTGTCAGTTTTCTGTGAAGTCTCAAATTGAAAACCCCAAAAAGATTTTATTCGTCTGTCTTTGGTTGTGTCTTTTAAGTTAGGGTCAATCTGTCAGTGAATCCTTAATTATCCAAACTGGACGAACTACGCACCCCTGATTCTCCTCTCTCGGGAGTGAGATATGTAGGCAACCTATTGTGGGTTCGGGGATCTTATTTCAAAAATCCAAAAAGATTTTCTTCACTCTTTATTAGAGTAGGTGTTTCATATACGTCTCTAAGAGAAAACAACAAAAAAGATTTTTCCTTTAATAGGTTCAAGTTTTGTTTTCATATGAAATTCAAAATTAAAAATCCAAAAAGTTTTTTTTTGGTAATCATAGGTTTCATTTTGTATAGGGATGTTAAAGCCGAAGAATTCAAAAATATTTTCGTCATTTCTTTTGACAAAATTTTTATTTTCTTTTTAAAGTTCCAAGAAAAAAAAAGAGTTTAATCGGCCATTTTGGAAAGACTTGAAAGGGTTTTTATTATTAAAGTGACAAAGATGAAATTTTTTTTTGAAAAATGGATTATTTATATTTAAACTCAGAGTCGCCACTTGGCATAGATCGGGTGTGCCAAGTCACCTTTGGAAATCCCTTTTCAAAATATTTTGACTCTTAAAACTGGTTTGCGAACAGAGATTCCAGCTAAGGAATTCTGTTGACCGAGGGGAAGGTGTTAGGCACCCCTCGATCCCGTGGTTTGACCACGGTCGCTTGATGGAGAGTATCGGCTAGTTAGACACTACGAATGTATAAATCACACACAAAAACAAACATACAAACCAATCAATCAAACAATCAAACAAATCCAGAATTATAGTGTTCAGTCCAATTATACAGTCCAAAATAAATAAATAAAAATGCGAAAATAAATCCTATCTAACCTACACTAATCCTAACTACGCTCCCCTGCTTTACCCGATGCCTCGGGCCTTCGTCACAAACATCTTCCTCCAACATAGTACGTCGAGGCATTCCCTGGTGAATAAATACAATGTGTCTCGGGGCATTCCCCGGCTAAATGAATACATTTAAATTAAATACGATAAACTAGAAAGAAAAATTCACACGCACATTCCAACATTCAATCAAAACAACAGGTTCTAAAATTTGCCAACCCGAACCTATATTGCCTATCCGGCTCGACCTATCATGATCCTATCACATTCAAACATCATCAGTGAATCAAAATTTATTCAAATTTACTTTTATCGAGACCAATTCCTTCCCACATTCATTCTCAAAATAATTGATCAATTCTTCGACTACCAATCAAAGTTTTCACATCCAAATCCAACATCAACCAACACAAAAATGAGGATTCAAATATGTCAAACAACAAATCATTCGCATTCATATAAAAATTAAAGGGAGAGAAGATAGAATTGGACCTCAATAGCACGCTGTGTCGATAATAAGGAAATCCAAAGACCAAAATACTCGATCGGAGATCCTCACAACGAACCAACCAAACTCGGTATTAAAATAATAACCGAACAGCTCCAAAAACCGCGAATAACAAAAAAAAAGAACTTTACTATACGACACCCGCAACCGAGAACGACAAAACAATTCGATAAAGACGAATCGAGATCCACTATCAACGACGAATCCACGAAATAAACGAAACCAAGATTAACCAACAAACAACAGGAAACCAAAAACCAAACAGATCGAGGCGGTGAGCTCACGGCGAAGGAAGAACGGCGGCAACGCCTGTTCTCCGATGGCGGCGCCGGTCAGTTCCGGCTATTTCGCCGGACGTTTCGCCAGAACTGAGCTACGACTTTTGGTGACGGTGAATGGCGATGGGTGTGACGAGCTGGTCGCGGTTTGGTCGAAAAGCCGCCGACGGAATCTGGTGACTGAGATCTGGTCGGATCTCGGATCGGCGCACCGCGGTCGGAGCTGGTCGGATCTGACCGACGAGCCGCAGCTGTAGGAGCTCGGGTCCGGTCGGGTGACACTGAGAACGGTGTCGGAGACCCACCCGCCGGCGCCGCTGTTTCTCTCTCTTTTTTTTTTTTTTTTTTTTTTTTAGGGAGTGAGAGATGGTAGAGAGGAGGAAAAGATGGTGGTATTATGGTGGTCGGAGCTCCGGTAGGTCACCGGCGATGTTTAGAGAGAGAGTGTGTGTATAGAGAAAGAGAAAGTTTAGAGAGAGAGAGTCTAGATTTTTTTTTTTGGATTTTCTCCTGTGGTTGCTCCTTTTTTTTTATGTGTATGTGTGGGTATATATTGTGTTGAGTCTTTTCTTTGTTGACAAGAAAAGAGAGGGGGGTGGGGTAACGTGGGGTAGGGGGTAGTGGTGAGGTGTTATGTTTTTATTGGGTATGTGGTTAGGATAAGATAGGGTTAGTTATTTTTGTCATTTTGTGAAGGGATTATCACACGGGTGAGGGTACGCGGTAGGATAGGGTAAACAATAGGTAAAACGATATCAGGGAGGGACGAAATTAGGTGTCTACATCATGCCCCCTTTGAATGTAAACATGAAGTGTTTTCAGGCAAAGAAGTAGACAGCGAGATAGAATTTTGTCCCGACCATTATTCAAAGAAAGAAACAGGAGAATGAAGGACTACCGGGTCTTGAATTAGGATATCCTACCTACCCAAATTATGAGGGGATCAAGTGACAAGTATCTCAAAGGATTGGAAGGAGGTGGACTATACCGAGTTGGAGAGTCGAGTGAGGTTCCGTCGAGGTTCCGGTCTGCGGCTCTGTTATTACATCAAAAATGAAAATTACAAGTTAAAACATAAATGAAATTACAAAAATCCTATCTATACAGCTTCTGTTGATTCTTGACTCAACATTTCATCACCCTATTCTTCAGGCGGGCTCCTGACTTGCAATTTCTTTCACCTTGTTTCTTGGCTTTCAATTGTTTCACTTTGTTGCTTGACTTTTCATTTTCTTCACTTTGTTCTCCCGGTGGGCTCCGAACTTGCTATTTCATCACCCTGTTCTTCAGGCGAGCTCCTGCCTTGCTATTTCATCACCCTGTTCTTCAGGCGGGCTCCTGCCTTGCTATTTCATCACCCTATTCTTCAGGCGGGCTCCTGCCTTGCTATTTCATCACCCTGTTCTTCAGGCGGGCTCCTGAAACTCAAAATTAAAACTAGAACGAAAATTATCCCAAACAAGAATTATAAATAATTAGTAATTCATTTTTGAAAGCGTTGTCCCATTTTCCAGGAGGGTCCTGAACATAAAGTAAAATCCCATTTTTCAGGAGGGTCCTGAACATAAAGCAAAATCCCATTTCTCAGAAGGGTCCTGAACATAAAGTAAAATTTCATTTTTTTTCAGGAGGGTCCTGAAAAAAAGTAAAATCCCATTCTTCAGGAGGGTCCTGAACAGAAAGTAAAGTCCCATTTTTCAGGAGGGTCCTGAACATAAAGTAAAATCCCATTTTTCAGGAGGGTCCTGAACATAAAGTAAATTCCCATTTTTCAGGAGGGTCCTGAGCATAAAGTAAAATCCCATTTTTCAGGAGGGTCCTGATCATAAAGTAAAATCCCATTTTTCAGGAGGGTCCTGAGCATAAAGTAAAGTCCCATTTTTCAGGAGGGTCCTGAACATAAAGTAAAGTCCCATTTTTCAGGAGGGTCCTGATCATAAAGTAAAATCCCATTTTTCAGGAGGGTCCTGAACATAAAGTAAAATCCTATTTTTCAGGAGGGTCCTGAACTGAAAGTAAAATCCCATTTTTCAGGAGGGTCCTGAGCATAAAGTAAAATCCCATTTTTCAGGAGGGTCCTGAACTGAAGTAAAATCCCATTTTTCAGGAGGGTCCTGAACTGAAAGTAAAATCCCATTTTTCAGGAGGGTCCTGAGCATAAAGTAAAATCCCATTTTTCAGGAGGGTCCTGAACATAAAGTAAAATCCCATTTTTCAGGAGGGTCCTGAACAGAAAATAAAATCTCATTTTTCAGGAGGGTCCTGAACATAAAGTAAAATCCCATTTTTCAGGAGGGTCCTGAACAGAAAGTAAAATCTCATTTTTCAGGAGGGTCCTGAACAGAAAGTAAATTCCCATTTTTCAGGAGGGTCCTGAACAGAAAGTAAAATCCCATTTTTCAGAAGGGTCCTGAACTGAAAGTAAATTCCCATTTTTTAGGAGGATCCTGGACATAAAGTAAAATCTCATTTTTCAGGAGGGTCCTGAACATAAAGTAAAATCCCATTTTTCAGGAGGGTCCTGAACATAAAGTAAATTCCCAATGGTTGCTGAATCAAGTGAAACGAATTTGCCCCTGTTTCAATCAAAGAAAATTTGTCAGTTAAAAACTTAGTGATGGTTTGCAGCTCTTAGCCTCTCAGGTATCTGCCCCAGTACTCGTTCCTTTCATCTTTGTTCCAAATTGCTAACACTTTCCCTGTCTTACCGCATCATTGACCAAGATCCAGATTGAGAGAGATGAGTTCTGACTCGAACAATGGGTTTCCATTTTTACCATGCCCCTGAGGTGCACTCTTTTCCCAAATCTGAATGATTCCACGAATCCAATAGCCTGTCGGTTGATAGACTCACCTTGCTTCGTGTTGAATTACGATCATATTTCTTTTCTGTGTTATTACTTGGATTTTCCTCATATAATTGGAAAGACTGGTAGTAAATTTTGAAATCCTTTCTCGCTTGTTTTGACACAGACTTGACTTAAAAAAAATGCAAAGAAATGATGGTGACTCTTGTTTTGATAAATAACATAAGAAAAGACAAAAACATGAATATGTAATTGAAAGAAAAGGGCAATGTCTCATATTCAAAAAGAAAACTTATCTGAATACGACAACCAACTCCAATGAGTATGACATGCATTTTGGATTGAGCTGCCTGATCTTCCTATCCAAACTCCCCATTTGTTGTTGAGTTCGTGCCTTTTGCCACTGAGCCTCTTCTTCAAATCCATTGGACTCATACATCATATTTGACTGACGACATCTAAAAAGACTTTCGCCAACAAATCTCTTTTTTTTCACTTTCTGCCTTTCTCTTAAACTCTCCATCGCCCTACGGTGCCCATGAGGATTTTCACCAATAAGACTCTCATTTTTGTATTTCTCTCAACTCACCCATCGCCTTATGGTGCCCGCAAAGGTTTTCACCAATAAGACTCTCTCATTTTTGTATTTCTCTCAACTCACCATCGCCTTATGGTGCCTGTAAAGGTTTTCACCAATAAAACTCTCTCATTTTTGTGTTTCTTTCCTGATTTCTTATGCTGAGGGAGACAAGCGGTACTTCGCAGTGTATCGTCATATCCATTGCATGCTTAGCCTTAACACTATCAAAAATTGATCTGAAGGACTTTCTTTGGTTGTAACTTGGCTTTTGGTCAAGGTTAGAAAAGATGGTAAGAGGCTCAAACGATACTTGAAGTGGAGGGTGGGACTTACAACTTTTGGAATCGACTCAAACAATGCATTAACTCATGCCCCAGTTTCGTTGACTGGGTGAATCTTAAATCTTTATTTGGTTGGACCGAGCCCGAAATAGGGCAGCCTACGTATCTCACTCCCGAGAGAGGAGAATCAGGTCGCACGTAGTTCCATCAGCTTGTCCTTTGCTTTGTTTTGATTTTTTCTTTTATTTTCGAACTCTTTCTTTTATTCTTATTTTCTTGACATTTATCTTTGACTCTATTTTGATTCCAAAAGAGGGATATGAAAGAAAAAATAAACGAGGCTCAAACGGGTAAACAAAAGATGGCATAATGTTTGGATAGAAGAATAAAATGCCTTTATCATATCAATCTTTAAAAATGCAAGTACTAAACATGCAATAATCTCAACAAAGGATCAAATATCATACATAGTATCTTTTGACCGCGTCAGAATTGATAGCCATTTCTGCCATTTTGCCGTCAATATCTGTCAAATATAAGGCTCCATTGGGTAACACTTTCTTCACAACGAAGGGACCTTGCCAGTTAGGGGAGAACTTTCATTTCGCTTCAACCTGGTGAGGAAGGATACGTCTTAATACCAACTGACCAACTTCAAAATTCCTGGGACGGACCTTTTTGTTATACGCACGAGCCATCCTCCTCTGATACAACTGGCCATGACACACGGACGTTAGCCTTTTTTCCTCGATCAAACTCAAAATGTTCCAGTCGGGTTTTTACCCATTCGTCATCATCAATCTCTGCTTCTACAATGACTCGAAGAGAAGGAATTTCAACTTTTGCAGGGATGACTGCTTCTGTCCCATACACTAATAAATATGGAGTTGCCCCTGTTGAAGTGCGAACAGTGGTGCATAACCTAGCAATGCAAACGGCAACTTTTCATGCAACTGTCAAGAACCTTGTACCATTTTTCGCAGTATCTTTTTTATATTTTTATTGGCGGCTTCTACAACACCATTGGCCTTTGGGCGATATGGAGTAGAATTTCGATGTGTGATCTTAAACTGTTGACACACTTCTTGCATCAAATGACTGTTGAGATTGGCAGCATTGTCTGTAATGGTCATCTTAGGAATTCCAAATCTACAAATGATATTGGCATGGACAAAATCTACCACAGCCTTCTTTGTTACTGACTTGAAAGTTACTGCTTCCACCCACTTTGTGAAGTAGTCAATGGCTACCAAAATGAATCTATGTCCATTTGATGCCTTCGTCTCAATCGGTCCAATCACATCCATTCCCCAAGCCACGAACGGCCATGGAGCGGCCATTGCATGCAACTCAACAGGAGGAGAACGTATCAGATCGCCGTGCACCTGACATTGATGACACTTTCAAACAAACTGAATAGAATCCCTCTCCATAGTAAGCCAGTAATAACCTGCTCGAAGAATCTTCTTTGACAAGACGTGACCGTTCATATGCGACCCACATACTCCAGAGTGTATTTCAACCATGATTGCCGTGGCTTCTTTTGCATCTACACACCTTAAAAGTCCCATATCTGGGGTCCTCTTATACAAGATTCCCCCACTTAAGAAAAATCCACCAGTCAAACGCCTAATAGTCCTCTTTTGATCGTTGGTGGCATATTTTGGGTATTCTCCTGACTGAATGTACCACTTGATATCCAAAAACCAAGGTTCTCCATCGAGCTCTTCTTCAACCACATTACAGTAAGCATGTTGATCACGACTCTGTATATGCACTGGATCGATGTAGGCTTTGTCAGGATGTTGGAGCATTAAAGATAGAGTGGCTAAAGCATCAGCAATTTCATTACGAATCCTTGGAATATGCCTAAATCTTACTGACACAAACCGTTGACATAGCTCCTGCAAGCATTGTCGATACGGGATGAGCTTCAAATCTCACGTCTCCCAATCGCCTTGAATTTGATGGACGAGCAAATCTGAATCTCCCATCACCAATAATTCTTGAACTCCCATATCAACAGCTAACATCAAACCAAGGATGCAGGCTTCATACTCTGCCATATTGTTAGTACAGTAGAATTGAAGTTGTGTTGTTATCGGGAAATATTGTCCCGATTCAGAGATAAGAAACGCACCTATTCCGACTCCTTTCATATTGACAGCTCCATCGAAGAATAACCTCCAACCTGGATCAGCATTTATAATGACTTCATCGACACATGACACTTCTTCGTCAGGAAAATATGTCTTTAATGGCTCGTACTCTTCATCGATGGGATTCTCAGCAAGATGATCTGCCAAGGCTTGGGCTTTCATGGCGGTTCGAGTCACATATACGATGTCGAACTCGGTAAGCAATATTTGCCACTTTGCCAATCGACCTGTCGATATAGGCTTCTGAAAGATATACTTCAAAGGATCCATGCGGGAGATGAGATAGGTAGTATAGGATGAGAGATAGTGCTTCAACTTCTGTGCTATCCAAGTTAGGGCACAACACGTCCTTCAAGAAGAGTATACCTGGCCTCATATGCGGTGAACTTCTTGCTAAGATAATAAATAGCCTGCTCCTTTTTGCCTGTGACATCATGTTGACCCAGGACACAACCGAAAGAATTGTCCATGACTGATAAATATAAGATCAAAGGCCTACCAGACTCCGGGGGTACCAACACGGACGGATTTGACAAATATCTTTTGATTCGATCGAATGCTTCCTGACATTCATCAGTCCATTTTACCGCAGCACTCTTTTTCAACAACTTGAATATGGGCTTACAAGTGGTTGTGAGTTGAGCAATAAACCTGCTAATGTAGTTCAGTCTACCAAGCAAACTCATCACCTCCGTTCTATTCTTGGGCGAGGGTAAATCCTGAATGGCTTTGATCTTTGAGGGATCCAATTCAATTCCCCGACGGCTGACTACGAACCCCAACAGCTTTCCAGATGGAACTCCAAATACACATTTGGCCGGGTTTAGTTTGAGATTATACCTGCGAAGCCTCTCAAAGAACTTTCTTAAATCTTTAATATGGTCGGCCTGACTTTTTGACTTAATAATCACGTCATCCACGTAGACCTCAATCTCTTTATGCATCATGTCATGAAACATAGTGGTCATGGCTCTCATGTATGTTGCTCCAGCATTCTTCAAACCGAACAACATCACTCGATAACAAGAAGTTCCCCATGGTGTGATAAAAGATGTTTTCTCTGCGTCTTCATCATCCATAATAATCTGGTGATATCCGGCATAGCAATCCACAAAAGAGGCAACCTCGTGTTTAGCACAGTTGTCTAACAAAATGTGAATGTTGGGCAGTGGAAAATCATCTTTAGGACTTGCTCTGTTCAAATCACGATAATCAACACACACTCGAATTTTGCCATCTTTCTTTGGTACGGGAACAACATTGGATAACCACATAGGATAACGAGACACTCGGATTACTTTGGCTTCAAGTTGTTTCATGATTTCCTCTTTGATTTTAATACTCACATCGGTTTTAAACTTCCTCAACTTCTGTTTGACAGGGGGGAACGCGGGATCAATCGGCAACTTGTGAGCCACTAATTCAGTGCTTAAACCGGGCATATCATCATAAGACCATGCAAAAACATCCTTATAATCAATCAATGCTTGAATCATTCCTTCTTTCAGCTGTGGCAAAGCATGTACACTGATTTTAGTTTCCCTAACATCTTCTTGATCCCCTAGATTTATTGACTCAGTTTCATTCAAATTAGGATTCGGTTTGTCTTCAAACTGTTCCAACTCTTTGCTTATTTCTTCTAGTGCTTGTTCTTCATCATATTCCCCATCCTGCTTCATTACATCTTAATTAGTTTGGATTTTAAAATCAGGCTGAAAATTCCGTATGCATGTCATGTCATTAGAATCAGCATAAAGAGAACTGTGTAAGAAAAGAAAAACAAACTATATTAGACACAAAACAAAAGGGACATTGCATTTCATTAAATAAAGATAGAAGGGTTTAAACACAGACACCAATATAACATAAACAAACTAAAATCCGAATTACAACCCTGAAATAACTCGGATAAACAGAAAGGAAAACAAAATAAACTACCAAAACTCCCTCCTGACGGGGAAAGGAGTGACTTCCCAATTATTGAGCCGGACAGCTGGACCTATGAATTGCACATCTTCCATACTGGTACCTTCTCCTGCTTCAACCATATCAACTTCAATAAAAAGGTTCTGGAGGTCACCCACCAATTCAACTTCAGATTCCACATGCTTCGCGACATCGCTCTTAACAAATGACTCACTGAGTAGTGGCATTGGGCGAGGGAGTGACCATATTTCCTTCTTCCTTCCCCTGATTTTCTTCAGATCTTCAGTTGTCGGCTTAAATCCCAGACCAAACGTACCCACGTTCTCACTCGGACATATGGGATGAGCTATACCATGCAGAGATGCTCCCAAACCTTTTCCTGGCTCAAATCTGTATTTCCAAAGTTCACTTACCATCATGATAGAAGCAGAAGACAATTGCGGTCCCGGTATAGCTTGCCACTCAGGGATACGACTCACTGGCACTGTATCAAAAATTTGATAGACGAATGTCTCCTCTACGTTATTTGCTTCAATAAAGGACAAGGGAGAATCTTCGTAGGCTGATAAATCTCCTTCTCCATGAATAACTACTTCTTGCCTGTCATGCTCAAACTTAATCATTTGGTGCAGCGTAGATGCAACCGCCTTGGCCTTGTGGATCCAGGGCCTTCCCAACAACAGATTGTAAGAGGATTCTACATTCAATACCTGAAACTCTATGGCGAACTCAACAGGTCCTATGGTCAACATTAGTTCTATTTCGCCAATGGAATTTGATTTTGCACCATCGAAAGCCCTGACACATACATTATTGGGCCTGATCCTCTCCGCATCAATATTCAACTTTTGCAAAGTAGAAATAGGGCAAATATTTGCACCTGAACCTCCATCAATCATAACATGAGTGACATAGAAATCTTCACACTTCACTGTAATGTAAAGGCCCCGATTATGCCCTGTACCTTCAACAGGCAATTCATCATCAGAAAAGCTGATCCGATTGACCTCAAAGATTTTTCCCACCATTTTCTCAACCTGGTTGATTGTAATCTCCCTTGGAACATATGCTTCATTCAATACCTTCAGCAAAACATCACGATGCTCCTTAGAGTGCAACAGCAAAGATAAAAGGGAAATTTGAGCAGGGGTTTTCTTCAGCTGGTCTAATACTGAATACTCTGGAAATTTCATCTTTTTCAAAAAATCTTTGGCTTCCTCCTCAGTGATAGGCTTTTTGATAGACGACGGTCCACTCACCGTTGGCTTAGACTTTCTTAAGCTTTCAGGCACGAAGCATCTTCCTGACCTGGTCAAACCTCCTACCTCATCTACATCATCCACAACTTCTTTCCCGTGATAGGTCATCACAGTCCGCCCATAATTCCAGGGAATCCTTTTCGTATCAACTATCGGAAATTGGGTCACTGGTTTGAGGACAATAGACGCTGCCAGTGCTCTTTTCACCGTCAAGATAGGCTGACTCAAAGCTCCCACCACTGTCAACTTAGGTTTATCCTGACTCGAATCACCATACCTTCTGGCGCCTTGTACTGTGATCAGGGGATTCTTTGTGCTTTCTCGGGATTTATCCTCCCTCATTCCTTCCTGGCTCAATGACATTGCTTTCAAAGACTCCGCTACATTCACCGATTTCTCCTCAGTGGTGTGTATCTTGACAATAGGCTTATAACCCCTCGAAGACTCTTTCCCATCATATATCAATTCTAACATATTGGCTTCAGCATGGGTTGGCAGCGAATTCTGGTTAATGTTTGGACCTTCCGGGGCTTTGACCAACATCTGATTTGTGTCAATCAAATCTTGGACAACTCTCTTTAAATGCCAGCATTTCTCAATATCATGACCTGGCATATCAGAACAGTACACACACCTTAAAGAATAATCAAGATTCCTTGGTGGTGGATTTGAAAGCCTTCCTTGAATTGGGCTTAAAACCTTCAACTTCCTCAACCTATCAAACAAGCTAGCATATGACTCCCCAAGAGGTGTGAATTGATTTTTGACCATTTTCTCCTGCTTATACTCGGGCCTAGGCTGAAAACTGGGTCTGGAGGGGTTTTGGTAATTTGGTGGAGCAAATGGGCAATTTTGTGAAGTTTGCGCGCGCCACTGCCGGTAAGAAGGGGTTTAGGCATATGGTTGCGCACTATATACTGGGTAAGAGGGTGGTGGAATGGAATATAAAGGGTTTTGTGGAGGGTAGTAATGGTGGGGAGGAATATACGGAGCTTGGGTGTAGACTTGGGCTTGGGATTGGGGATAGGGGCGAGGTGGTCTTTTAGGATAAGAATGGGTTCCGGCTACGACAGTCGCAACGTCCTCTTTCTTCTTTTTGCCTCCAAATGCGCCAGATCCACCTTGAATCGCTTGTGTGGTAGCTTTTAATGCAGCAAAACTCACTATTCGACCGATCTTAATCTCGTCCTCTATCATCTCCCCTATTTTGAGGACTTCCATAAAAGACTTTCCCATTGCCGGAAGTAAATGTTGAAAATAGGTCTCATCCTGCGCCTGAATGAAAACTTCTACCAACTTACTTTCTTTCATTGGAGGCTTTACCCTAGCGGCCTGTTCACGCCACCTTATCGTGTATTCCCTAAAACCTTCAATGTTTTTTTTCTTTATGTTGACCAAAGATTTTTCGTCCGGAATCAAGTCGATGTTGTACTGAAAATGTTGAACAAATTCAGAAGCCAAATCATCCCAACTGTTCCATTTGTCGATATCCCGATCGATGAACCATTCTGAAGCCAGATCTGAAAGACTCTCACCAAAGAAGGCCATGAGTAGTTCTTCCTTTCCTCTTGCAGCCCTCAACTGGTTGCAATAACATCTCAAGTGTGCAACAGGATCACCGTGCCCTGTGTACTTCTCGAACTTAGGCATCTTAAAACTGTGGGGCAGGTTGATGTCTGGGAACATGCACAGGTCTTTATAGGAAACACTTCTATAATCTCCGATTCCTTGCAAATTCCTCATAGCTTGCTCTAAACTTTTCAGTTTCCGGGCTATGAC
Organism: Capsicum pubescens; assembly: GCA_030864215.1. Taxonomy (NCBI): domain Eukaryota; kingdom Viridiplantae; phylum Streptophyta; class Magnoliopsida; order Solanales; family Solanaceae; genus Capsicum; species Capsicum pubescens. Next base: position 410,239,755 of record CM061548.1, on the reverse strand, counting down.
ATCATGTTCCTCCGTTGCGACAGGTTTCTCCGTATCAAATGGAAATGCAGGCGGCTGAGTGTACCCATACGGTTCATTCAATTGCAGAGTAGGCTCCGTGGCATAATACTGACCATCTGAAACCTTCAGTACTGGCTCACTGGAAGATCGAGAAAGCCTCATTGTGGGACGCACAGCATATATGGGAGTTTCATGTGGTGGCAGGGCCACGAATACCGGTGTGATCGGTGGCGCTGGCTGAGCAGCTGGTCTTGATTGGGGAGCTGCCAAGGGCACCCCAGAATTGCCAGGATAATAATGTCGCGGAGTGAATCCTGGCGCGTGCTCAGGTGACTCAGTAGGAGCAGAGAATTGTGCCTGAGAGAGCGGTGGGCAATTAGAGATATTCCCAAGACCTTCAGGGAGTGGAGGAGGAGGCATTCCGCTGGCCCATGCCCGGTGCAAATCTATCAATTGTTGCCTGAGCCTTACTACCTCATCATTGTGTTCTGAACTTTCTTCCCTGTGATCCTGATCCGGGTCAATGAGCGAATTTTCAATCTCCCTGCTAGCCATTGCGAGCTTTGCTTTGGACCTAGTGAAGTATGGGTGACTAGCCAGAGTGCTGCAAACCTACCACTGTTATCTGAAAGAACATGCTCATCAAAGACGACATCCGTTAGGATTAGGGTATACCAAAAGCATGGGAATCACATTGGTAAAATTGCCCTAAGTTCATGTTCATTTCTACCAGCTTTTGAGGGTAGCGAGGTCATTTCAACATCACCCCGATTTTTTTTATTTTTTTTATTTTTTTATTTTTTTATCAATATTTATTCTTTTCCTCACGTTATCTACCTTTATTTTATCATTCTTTATGGCTTTTGTTTTCCTTAAAAGAGAAAAAAAATAATGAAAAACAACGAAACAAAATGATTAGATCGAACCCAAAAGTAGGCTGCCTACGTATCATGTTGTACATGAATCAAATCTTGCGTAGTTCGGGCCTTGCCAAAATGAACAATTTGTCAACAAAACGTATAAAATTTTGGGACCACTGTAAAACTAAAAAAAATGAATACGAAACAACATTATAGACCCCTAAGACAACACAGGTGAAATTACTAATAAAGACTCTAATACCAAAAAACAACTTGACCTCGACTTAAAACAGACACCACCCTACAATGACAGACACATAAAAGACTCCAACTGAATAAAGATAAGAAGTGCTCTTTCAGACTGGTGCTCTGCGCGATGACCCTGGCTGATATGGACCTGCCTCTGAAGTTCTCTTTCTCCTATTCAAGCCTTGTAGCATATCCTGTAAAGATACCCTGATACCGGGGAAGAAGCTTCAGGCCCGTATTCCTGCTTCATGAGGAGTGCATCTGGAAAGATCATTCTGACACCTTTCTACCGTCTTGAACAAATCTGCTAACTGAACTCTCAGCGTTTCCACTTTGGACCCTACACTTTCATCCTGATGATCAGCTGCTATGCATTCTTCCTGTATTCTCCCTCTAAGCTGTGTTGGTAAAGGTTGACTGATACCCCAAGGGACAGATTGGAGCCAGACCTCATATCCCTGAGTGTGGCCCGGATTATCCAAACTTTCTTTGAATGTGTCCACACCTAGCTTTGTTGCATGCTTCCAAAACTGCTCATACCTGCTCTCACCTAAGGCTTGGTCATTGAAGTACTCAACATCCTTCAGAAGATCCACTGTTGGTGGCACGTCTTGTAGCCTACCTAACTGGCACATTACCCTGGATGGATTGTATGGTTTAGTGCAATTGAGCCCTAACATAACTAAAGAAAACTGTGTCTGACACCCCAACAATACTACCTTTGGTCGAAGCCACAGATAAGTCCACAAAATGTTGTCCTTGGTTCTTAATTCAAGAAATTCAATCCAAGCCTTGACTCTCACGGGCAGCGAGAATTTGTCCAAACGCAACCTGGAATCCATGGCTTTCACTCGATTGGGAATACAACGATCTAACACATCTGATCTAACTAAAGAAGGTGCATGCAAGTGCTCCATCATCCATAACTGCAATATCAGGTTACTGCCCTCGAAAAATCTCCTTCCCATTTTCACTTCGGTTAAAGCCTTATATATTTCTGTTAAGATCATGGGTACGAGAGTGAACCTGCCCTTTTGATTAATGCCCTTATCGTTTTGATCCTTATGAAATAGGGCCATCACCACAGATTGCAAGCGGGTATTAACATGTCTTTGTTCTAGTGGAAACACTAACGTTCCTAGCAAAGCGAGGGTGAAGACTTCAAGACGCTTTTTCTCCCACTTCTCCTTAGTCACATGAAATTCTTCCCAAAAACAATCAAAACCTTCTGAGTGCCCGAATCTATCGAACAAAAAATCTAGGGAAACCCACGAGTCACTTAAACAACCCAAACGGATACCCTTACTTTTTAGACCACAGGACTGCAAAAATCTCACGCCAGTATGATTTCGTGCTCGGATCATATCTTTCTCGATATAGGGCAAATGCAACAAACCGGATATTTCTGCCAAAGTAGGAGTCATTTCACATTCCCCAAACCTGAACACCAAACTACTCGGATCCCAAAAGGTCAACAAGGCCTCTATTAAATCTGGACGAGGGGTAACATGCAGGAGTTCTGTAAGATCACCTAATATTTTAGTCAGTTTCTGCTGATCAACATAGTTAAACATTTCCCACCATTTGATTAACTTTTTGGGCACTTTGACAACCATCAGGACTCTAGACTTGGTGGACAAATCCATCCTGTAATAACACACAAGACGTTACCTCAAAAATTCGACAGGAGTAGAAGATTCCCAACCCCTTGGGATTTTTGACGTCAATATATGTCGATGGGACAGACCACATTCATGACTCCAATTTGCCGAACAGAAGTACTGAGCAAAATCAGTCTACTTGGCAAACAACTCTAGATTACGGGACGAGAGACTTAGACTACACGAAGACCAAAGTCTGATACAAAAATTTACCAGACCCACCGAGGGTTGCCTACGTATCCCAACCCGAGGGAAGGGAATCAGGTATGCGTAGTTCATTCAGATTGAACAATTAACGATTAACTAATAAATTAACCCTAACTTAAAAGATATAATAAAAAACAAACGAATAAAACTTCTTGAATTTTTCAATTAGACACTTTAACTAAGACTGACACCATCAATTATGAAAAAAATCTTTTTGGTATTTTTGCTTTTGACAAATACGTAGAAAAATTTGCGGTGCTTTGAGAAGACAAAAAATGCAAAAATGTAAAAAATCTTTTTGAGTTTTTGGATCGTGAAGAACAAAAGCCATAACGAATTCTAAAATAAACTACGACATTTCTCTTTTTTTTTCGTTCTTATCGGCTCACTATTCTATATATATATATATATTTTATTTTATTTTATTTTGCCTACACACCTTACTCCTAACAAATTAATTTAACTTAATTTAATTTTAATTTTTTTTTTTTTTTGAAAATCAGTCCGTCAAATGACCACGTTACCCTTAATAATGCAACAATTAGCATGTAGGGATGCTTTAAAGGTGAGTCTCCTACAAAGGGCCATGTGGGTCCCGCTAGGTCTCCGCATGATGCACATAAGCATGACCTAAAGGCTGACCTACGTTGTGGTTTACTAACAAGGATGTTCAGGGGAGCGTATGGTCGATAGTTGCTGCTTTGTTTTCCACCTACTCCATAACACCGACGGCTCCCCCCTAAAATAAGGGTGACTCAACTGGAGGTTGTGTACAACACGTGTACTACAGACTTGTTGCAGAAAGAAGGCCGGGGGGTGGACTCATGATGACAGATATAAAGCGGTAACACATAAAATAAAATAATATAAACAAAGAGCACGAAAAAGCACAAAAAGTGAAAATAACACAAACAATAACCACAAACAATGTTTATACACTCATAATGCCAAACAAAGCCGATACGACTCCAAAAATAGCTCGAATTCTAAAAACTTATCGTTAGGTCCCCAGCAGAGTCGCCAGAGCTGTCACACCCCTTTTTCGACTCCAAAAATTAAAGTATTATAAGTTTCGAAAGGGTTTTTATTATTAAAGTGACAAAGATGAAAATTTGTTTTGAAAAATGGATTATTTATATTTAAACTCAGAGTCACCACTTGGCATAGATCGGGTGTGCCAAGTCACCTTTGGAAATCCCTTTTCAAAATATTTTGACTCTTAAAACTGGTTTGCGAACAGAGATTCCAGCTAAGGAATTCTGTTGACCGAGGGGAAGGTGTTAGGCACCCCTCGATCCTGTGGTTTGACCACGGTCGCTTGATGGAGAGTATCGGCTAGTTAGACACTACGAATGTATAAACCACACACAAAAAAAAACATACAAACCAATCAATCAAACAATCAAACAAATCCAGAATTATAGTGTTCAGTCCAATTATACAGTCCAAAATAAATAAATAAAAATGCGAAAATAAATCCTATCTAACCTACACTAATCCTAACTACGCTCCCCTGCTTTACCCGATGCCTCGGGCCTTCGTCACAAACATCTTCCTCCAACATAGTACGTCGAGGCATTCCCCGGTGAATAAATACAATGTGTCTCGGGGCATTCCCCGGCTAAATGAATACATTTAAATTAAATACGATAAACTAGAAAGAAAAATTCACACGCACATTCCAACATTCAATCAAAACAACAGGTTCTAAAATTTGCCAACCCGAACCTATATTGCCTATCCGGCTCGACCTATCATGATTCTATCACATTCAAACATCATCAGTGAATCAAAATTTATTCAAATTTACTTTTATCGAGACCAATTCCTTCCCACATTCATTCTCAAAATAATTGATTAATTCTTCGACTACCAATCCAAGTTTTCACATCCAAATCCAACATCAACCAACACAAAAATGAGGATTCAAATATGTCAAACAACAAATCATTTGCATTCATATAAAAATTAAAGGGAGAGAAGATAGAATTGGACCTCAATAGCACGCTGTGTCGATAATAAGGAAATCCGAAGACCAAAATACTCGATCGGAGATCCTCACAACGAACCAACCAAACTCGGTATTAAAATAATAACCGGACAGCTCCAAAATCCGTGAATAACAAAAAAAAAGAACTTTACTATACGACACCCGCAACCGAGAACGACAAAACAATTCGATAAAGACGAATCGAGATCCACTATCGACGACGAATCCACGAAATAAACGAAACCAAGATTAACCAACAAACAACAGGAAACCAAAAACCAAACAGATCGAGGCGGTGAGCTCACGGCGAAGGAAGAACGGCGGCAACACCTGTTCTCCGACGGCGGCGCCGGTCAGTTCCGGCTGCTTCGCCGGACGTTTCGCCGGAACTGAGCTACTACTTTTGGTGACGGTGAACGGCGACGGGTGTGACGAGCTGGTCGCGGTTTGGTCGAAAAGCCGCCGGCGGAATCTGGTGACTGAGATCTGGTCGGATCTCGGATCGGCGCACCGCGGCCGGAGCTGGTCGGATCTAACCGACGCGCCGCAGCTGTAGGAGATCGGGTCCGGCCGGGTGACGCTGAGAACGGTGTCGGAGACCCACCTGCCGGCGCCGCTGTTTCTCTCTCTTTTTTTTTGTTTTTTTTTGTTTTTTTTAGGGAGTGAGAGATGGTAGAGAGGAGGAGAAGATGGTGGTATTGTGGTGGTCGAAGCTCCGGTCGGTCACCGGCGATGTTTAGAGAGAGTGTGTGTGTATAGAGAGAGAGAGAGTCTAGATTTTTTTTTTGGATTTTCTCCTGTGGTTCCTCCTCTTTTTTTATGTGTATGTGTGGGTATATATTGTGTTGAGTCTTTTCTTTGTTGACAAGAAAAGAGAGGGGGGTGGGGTAACGTGGGGTATGAGGTAGTGGTGAGGTGTTATGTTTTTATTGGGTATGTGGTTAGGATAAGATAGGGTTAGTTATTTTTCTCATTTTGTGGAGGGATTATCACACGGGTGAGGGTACACGGTAGGATAGGGTAAACAATAGGTAAAACGATATCAGGGAGGGACGAAATTAGGTGTCTACAGTTGTATATTGTCATTTTGTATTGATGATTTCTAAGCGATTTAAGACAAGTGTCATGAGTTATGCTTTTTCCATGAAAAGTTTGAGCATTGAATATATTTATCGATATTGAGCTTTAGAGTCAAGAATGAGTCCTATGACGTTTTCTCGAATCTTTTGATACTTGATACGATTTGATAAGCAAGTGTACTTGATGTTGGGAAAAACTGTTTTGAGTTTGAGCCGAGTTAGGAATCCACAAGTTGTTTATGATTTACAAATGAGATATATTTATGATTTGGTCTTCATGATAGACCCTTGAGTTGATTAAGGTGGATTTCCTAACGCGTTCTGAGCTGAGTCTGGGAGGAGTATTTAGCACCGGGTGGAAGTGTGAGTTCAGCGCATCCTACTTCCCCAGAACTATGTGCCACCGTAGGATTGAGATTTGAGGGCCAAAGAGCCAAGTTGTGATCACAGAGATTAGTTTGAGGTTATACTCCCTGGTAAGAGTATAACTCTCCCGCCAATGTGGGGTTCCTTCCTTAGGAGGGCAAAACGTTGGACTCCATGCGACTCACATGGTTTATGTCAGTTATAAGAAACTCTCAAGTCCATACTAGTCTAAGTTTCTTGAGTTACCGAGTCACTCTAAGTCATGAGTTAAAGAGTTTGAGTTGAGTCCAATGATTTATGAGATTTGTGAAGTATGTGTTATTATCGATGATTTATGGAAATTATGTTTTAGGAAATTCAAGCGAACAGAGTCATTATTGTCAGCATCCATAACTTTATTTTACATTTATGATATTGTTTAAAAGTGTTGCATACACCCCCACATACTCGGTACAATCCCAAGTACTGATTCCCATACTCTTCTATGTTCTACATTTTCTCTTGATATAGGTTCAGGTGCTCAGTCTCAGCAGCGACAGTGATCTTTGAGTACCTCCATCTACATTCTTACAGTTATTGATTCCTCATGGTTCGAGGACCTATGTCCCTAATTTTTGCCTTGATAGTAGATGGTTGTTTCTTTTCAGTTCAGGCGAGTCAGTTGGGGATCTGTCTCAATGGCTCCTCAGTCTTTTGTAGTAGAGTCTTTGTCAGACTAGAGTACCAGTATGTACAGAACTTTCAGTATTTTGTTTGTATAGGACAGTATTTCTTCGTATCACAGTATGCTCATGACATGATTATTCTTTCCTATTTTAAAATGATTAGTGTTATAGTGAGTTCTGAAAGTGATGACAGGCTTAGAGGGTTAGATTGAGGCCACGTGTGGCCTTAAGCACCGTGTGACGTCTCGGAATAGGTTCTTGGAGCATTACAGAACTAAAGAAATCAGAATAGACTTTAGCCGTCAAACTTTTGTTGAAATCCGCACAATATATTTTGATGACTAAGTGTATATTTATGATGAATTATATTTAAAGCTTGCATTTGTTTTATGATTATCTCTATTATCATTATCACTATTTTGGCCGTTTTACACGCCTATACATTCTAAGTATTGGTCGTCCTCGGACGGCTACATTATCTCATAATGTAGGTTATGAGGCTCAGTCTCGTGGTTCAGCACATCAGTAGAAGTTCTTGAAGCGTCAGAGTTGGTGAGCCATCCATCCTTCGGAGGGCGTTTTATTTAGCTATTCAGTTTCTTTTAGTTTTATGGTTCGATCTGGGGCCTTGTACCGGCCTAGTCAGTTATTCACTAGTAAAGGCTTCATAGATTGATTAGACGGATATTTTGTTATGATGGGGGTTAAAGTTTTGTTATTTAGACTTCTTTGAGTTTCGTTATGTATTTTCCGCAATATATATGAATATGTTTTTGATAGAATCCTGAGGGGCCTTCCCGAGCCTTCGAAATTTGGAATTCCATTGCGGTTAGGGCCTCGGGTTGTGACAAAAGGTGACAAGAAAATAAGAATGGAGGGAATACTTGTCAATATAAAAAATCAAGAGAGAATTAATTATTCTTTCCATCTTTTACCTTAGCATTAACTATTTTACTCCCCGCGTTCATCTTTATTGTCCACTATACTCTCTTCGTTCGAATTTATATGCTACTATTTTTCTAATTTGATTTTTATTTTTAATTTTCATTTTTAACGAATCAAGAAAAGACAAAAAAGATTCATGTTCTACCTTTAACATTAATTACTTATTCTCCATATCATTTTTCAATAGCTATACTCCCTTTGGTCCAAAATAAGTGATTTTTTTGCCTAAATAGTAAATACACACTTATTAAGGAAAAGAAATTAGGACAGAGATTAGGAGACCTATCAAACTACTCTTGAAATTCCAACAAAATTAAAATAAAGTTAATTAAGTCCCTTGTAACTCATAACCCAGAAAGTATAAATGAAGGATAGAATCGAAAAAAAATTTAACATGTCTCTTGAAGAATGAACAATTCACTTATTTTGGACATTGAAAAATAGCTCACAAATTCACTTATTTTGAATAAGAGGGGGTACTAAACATCAATTAATAAGGGTAATGGTAAAGTCACCATACTAAGCATTATTTTTGTAATAAGTGTGCCAAGTCAAAATGTGGCAAGTAAATTCGAACGGAGGGAGTACTAAAAATAGATGTCCAACAACACTTGTCGAGTTTGAAAAATCAATAGATATTTTAAAATTTTATGTCCATTTTACCATTACTATTAAATAGTATTCTTTTACCCAATGTATTTTCCAACGCATGAATTTATTATATTCAAAAGTTGATATAGTAAAATAACTCTTGTTATTTATTATTTCTTAAGGTGTATGTCAATTTAATAACGGACAAGTAAAGATGGACAGAGGGAGTAGAACCTTATCTTGGCAATTAAAGGTTGTGCAAAACCTTATCCCGACAATTAAAAAGGAACGGAGAAATGAGAGTAGCTTTTAGTATCAAGGATAAAATAAATATAAAATGATAAATTATCTATTGATTTTCAAATTGAACACGTAAAATTGAATAACTATTTTTCGTATACTAGAAATTGCAAACTATTTTTTAGTATATAGAACAAATAAAGATAGATGAATGAAGTACCATTTATGAACGAATAAATACAACAAAACGTTGCTACTTATTGTCCCAAAGAGTAATGGTACTCTCTTAAAATACATTAAAACTCAAAAGGAAATTGATTTCCACTATTTAAATGTACAATAAAGTCCTAATATTAATTAAAGACTTTCAGAGGGGAAAAAAGTAACGATATATCCTACAATATAAATATTGTATATCCTCCTCCTAAATTCTCATCAAATTCCAAATCCTCTCACCTCCAAATACACTTATAATAAACTTAGATATTTTGTGAGAAAAAAATGACTTCTGTATATGCGTATGTACTTATTTTCTTATGCATATCTATTGAGGTTTCTCCGAGCGTCTCACAATTATTTGGAGGAGGCGGCCTTTTGCCTGGTTTAGGGGGTCAACCCGGTAATGGTCTTTTTCCGGATATCTCCAAATGCTTAGCATCAGTGTTCAATGTTCCTGGATGTGTTGAAGAAGTTATATCATCTTTTCTAAGTATTCAACCTCGATTAATTGGTCCTCAATGTTGCAGAGCTATATCAGACATTTCAGATACTTGTTTACCTAAAATTTTACCTTTTAGTTCATTTATCCCTTTAGTACTTGGAAACTTTTGCCCCATTCAAGGTCCACCACCACCAATTATCCCACAACCTATAGTTCCAAATGGTGGCATCAAGATGGTACGCAAAATTAAGAACTAAGTTAGGTTGTTTAATTTCCGTCCTTTAAATTCTTTCAGATCCAATAAATGGGTGGCAATGAAATTAGCACCCAGGGGTTCTTTCTGTTTTTAGTATAATGTTGAATTGTATGACCATTTCATTCAAATAATTAAGTTGTTATAAATGAATTTCATACTTTTATTTATTTAATTATGTTTTCAGTAAATTCACAGAAGAAAAAATTTTCATTTTTAGTTTGCTTACTTGTAGATTTACTTGATAAAATGGTACTAGCAAATTACCTTTTCCTAATAATCCCTAGAAATAAGTATCACGCTAATTGGCACCAATTTTACATGAAAAAAATATCATACTATATCCATATGTAAATATTTTAGAGTTTAAGAATTTTTAAATTTTCGCATGAAATCCACATGAATTTTACACAAAAAAATCAAATTAAATCTCGATGAAATCTATGCTAATCTTGCAATAATAGCACATTCACCAAGAATTTATTATAAATTGACTAGTTTATATTGATTGTCACTCTAACGTAACCTTTCTTAGTGTAGATTTTGCGTAAACATTGTTGCGATAATAAATTCAAAACAATTCCTTAAATATACATTGGACAATTTTGATCCTTTAGAAGTTTGCAAAAATCAATATGTTTATTCTTTGTCAAATATTATCAAACTTTACATGTTAGATTTGACGGAAACTATTAAAAAAAGGAGAAAGAAATTAGCAGGAACTCACGTCTAGAGTTACGATCTCTGTAATTTTTGCTATTTTTATTGTAGAGTTTATTGTAATCTTTTTTATATATATGCCATTTTAATGTCTAGTGCACTTTTTTGTGTTGCATATATTAATAGTTGATAAAACTTTCTTGATGTTGATGTTTAGATGTGCTCTTCTAATCGTTGCTACTGCCTTAATGATAGTCGAGGTGGACCCAGGATTTAAGAAGTGTGGGTGCTTAAAAAATTTAAAAGCTAAAAAAAAATAAAAAAATTACCTCAATGAGGTTCAAACCGGGATGCCCCTTCCAGTGGAGAACCTTAAAATCAATCTAAATGCGAGTGCACCAAGCCAATTTTTTATTTTAGTGTGTGCTTTTATATCTTTTATACCGATTTTTATATATTTTCTACGTAATTATACTTATTCCGCGTCGAATTTACTGGGTGTCGGAGCACCCACAAAATAATGTAGGTCCACCCTGCTTAATGATGATAGCCTTTTTTTTTTCTATTTAAATGAATGGATAGAACATTAGACGAGCGAAATGGATTTATTGGTTATATTAGACGGAGATAAGCATTCAGCACCCTTCTAGAACTCTGGCCAAAGTTGCTACGATACACTCCAACATCACAGGTTGAGCTCTATTTTAACCTATTTTTATCGCTTTTTTGTGCTGAAGTGACACCCTTATTACATAAAAATGAAGCTCATGGCAAAGTTGTCACGTCAACTAAAAGGGTGTCACGTCAGCAAAAAGGGTGACAAAAATATGTTAAAATTGAGTTCAGGGATAATAAGACCTTTGTAAAGTTGGAGTGTGTCGTAGCAAATTTGGTCATAGTTCAGGAGTATTAGATGCTTTACTTTATTAGACGAGTGAAATGGATTTATTGGTTATATTAAACAAGAGAAATGGATTTATTGGTTATATTAGACAAGCAAAATGAATTTATTGGTTATATTAGACGAGCAAAATGGATTTATTGGCTATATTAGACGAATGGATAGAACATTAGATGTGTGAAATAGATCGGTTGGGAGAGGAAGCACACACTCTCTTTTTCGCATAAGTTTGTTAAATCTAATAAACATAAATTGTTAAATATCATAGAGAGACAAATTTAACTAACTAAAGTTCAAAAGCTCTTGTCAGCCAAAAGATGAACTTACAGAGATTTCGACTATGAAATCTCAAGGTCAATTTCAATTCATCCACACACTTTGTGAAGGTAATATCACGACTGATCTTCTCGCAAATTTGGCGGAGAGTACTAAAAGAAACACTTTCTTCAATGAGGCTACTAACTTGTTACTTGACCACTCAGATTATACATGTAGACACCTAATTTCGTCCCTCCCCGATAACATTTTTTACCCATTTTACCTTATCCTACCGTGTACCTTCATCCATGTTATTATACCTCTACAAAATGACAAAAAATAACAAACTTCCTAACAAATTTTATCCTATCCTAACCCCCTTTACACCTCATCCTAACAACCTACCCCACCCCATACCCCCTACCCCACACACCTGCTCACGTTCTTTTTCATTTTTCTTTTAAACAAATCACAACAAAAAAGGGAGGGGCCCCACTGAATGTTCCTGGAATAATGCATATATACACAACATAGAGAGATAAATTGGGGGGGGGGGGGGGGGGGGAACCACTAGGGAAGGCCTTTTTCCATTAATAATTGGGAGCCTTCACTCACAGGCACAGACATACTCACATACACGGTCCACACTCAGTTTCAAGGCCATATATTTCTTTCTTCTCTACTAGCTCACCGAAGACAATCTCCATATTCACGCGCAAAAAATACACACACTAATATACATCGACACACACACAGGGAAAAGGGAGGAGCATATCAAAAAGGAGAATAAAGCACCATCGCCAGGGGCTTTTCTTTTTCCTTTTTCGGATCCACGATCCGAGGAGCAACAGGCACGCCATTTTTGTGACTCCATTCACACGCACAGCTCACCCTCACAATCCTCACGCACACACTGATGCGCACACATACACACAGTAAAGGATAAAAGAGAGTTTAGGGGAGCGAGGTGAAATCAAGAGGTGAGAAAGAGAGAAAGAGCTCGGCAAGAAGAGGTCTGTTCCGGCGCTCAGATCTCGTCGGAGCTTTGGAAAACAGCCAAAATCAGCGACCAACCCAGCTGAAACTACTAAACGAGCGATCAAATCTCAAACCGCCAGCAACTTCGTCAGAAAAATCCCAAAATCCGTCGACTGAACCGGACCCGTTTTGTCCGATTCCATTGAAATTCACTGTAAAACGAGAGAAACGATAAAGAAGTTTTGTTTCTTCATGGTATTCTGTTCTGATTGGTTAGCTCGCGGTTGTGTTCAAGTTTCGGGTTCGTCTATTTCGCGGTTCGTGGTCTATATTAGGTTTTGGGGTGGTTTGGACTTCGTATCAAAGTTTTATTCCCACTGCTTTTGAAGTTGTCCGGCTATTAGTTCTCTACACCGAGTCGATTTTGGTTGTGGTTGAGGTTCGGTTCGAAGTTTTCGGGTGCGGACTTTCTTTATTGAAATAACATTGAATTCGAAAGCTTCAAATGAGGTCCAATTCTACTCTTTCGCCTCTTTTATTTCATTGTTGATGATATCTGGTGCATTGAATTGAATATCGTGTTGGTTGATCTGTGATGATGTGAATTGTTGGTTATTTTGGTTAGTTGTTCGATTCCCTTGATTATGGATTATGTGATGAAATGATAGCTCGTTTGAGAATTAAAATTGGTTGTTTTGGGGCGAAAGTTAAAGTTGATAAAGTGATTATTGTGGGTTTGATTTATTAATATCGAACTTGATAGTATCATGGTAGTTCGAGTGGGATAGGCAAACATAAGTCGGGTAGGCAAAGTTTAGGATTTGTGATTGTTGAATGATGAAATGTTTGTAGAATGATTTTGATTTATGCATTGACATATATTGTATTTATTTGGCCAGGGAATGCCCCGAGAGATTTGTATTGATTTATCTGGGGAATGCCCCGAAATACCATGTACTCGAAGACGACGAACGATCAAGGCCCGGAACGTCGGGTGGAGAAAGCAATGGAGTGTAGTTTAGAATAGAGTAGGTTTATATTTTCGCATTTTTTCTATTTCGGGATTGTAATAATCGGACTGGACATTATAATTTTGGATTTGTTTTGTTTGTTTGTTTGATTGATTGTTTTGTGTGATTTTGTGTGGTTTATATATTCATAATGCCAAATTAGTCGATACGCTCCGTCAAGCGACCGTGGTCAAACCACGGGATCGAGGGGTGCCTAACACCTTTCCCTCGGTCAACAAAATTCCTTAGCCGGAATCTTTGTTCGCAAACCAGTTTTAAAGAGTCAAACCGTTTCAAAAAGAATTTTTCAAAGGTGACTTGGCACACCGGATTATGCCAAGTGGCAACTCTGAATTTAATTGTAAAAAATCCTTTTCGGAACAAAATTTTTATTTTTTGTCACTTAATAATAAAATCCTTTCGAACTTAAAACGAATCTTTTGGATGTTGAAAAAAGAGGTGTGACAATATATGCTTAAAAGAATGACATTAAAGACTCTCTACTTAAATTTAGAATTCGAATCGAGAAAGGCTCTTTTATTTTTATCTTGACTGAACATTTTGTTTACTACTAAACATGTTTCTCTTTTTGTGAACTTAGTTGTTAAAGAATTAAGAGACCTTTCTGATTTATTTTGTGCTTAGATCGAATTGTATGAGTGGTCTATGCTCAAGCTTTGTAATTATTGAGGTTAAGGATATATTCACTTTTTTATATCCCTTTTGATCTATCATAAAATAAACTCCCATGTCTAAAAAAAAAAGGAGTAAAGAATCTAGTACCTCTGAACTATGACCAAATTTGCTACAACACACTACAACTTCATGTGAATCCTATTACCTCCTCCTCCTCCCCCGAACCTAATTTTAGTGTATTTTTATCATCCTTTTTAGTCGACGTGATACTTTTTGTCAATCTTTTTAGCCAATTTTATACCTATTTTATGTAATAAAGATGCTATATCAACACAAAAGGGTAACAACAATACACTAAAATTAAGTTCGGAGTAAGGACCCCTGTAAATTTGGAATGCATTGTAGTAACTTTGATCATAGTTGAGAACTTTAGAGATATTGAATGCTTATCTCAAAAAAAAAAAATATTAACTAAAGTTCTTTAAGAGACTATTTTATTTTTAATTTATCCTCAAAATAAAGTATGGGACCACCTTCCACTTGTCAAACTCTAAGAAACCTCACACAACTTGTATAAGTTATGTAAGATACAATATAAAAACATTTCCTTTTAAAAAGAGAAAGATATGGAGGGAATTAAGCTGTGGTGTAGAAACTTAGAACGTGGACAGTTAGCCAATTCAAATATCAACAAATCTCTACACAAGAAGAATAATATTACTACTACTATATTAGTATTACACATTTTATATTATGCTTCCAATTTTACGAAATATTCAAATGGCTTTGAGGTTTCTTCAATATCAACCATTTTCTCCAATTTTCAATATCAACTCCCATAATAGAAAACAAAAATTCTTGATACGTAATGAAGTCTCTATTTCTTCTACCATTCCTTCCAAGCAATCCATCTCAGGTATGGCTATATTTTTTTTTTCTTCTCGCGTTGATTTCTCAAATGTTCACTTAACTAATACTCCGTGTTCTTTTAATTTGTTTGACGTATTTTGACTTGGTATAAGTTTAAGAAAGTAGTACTAGTACTTTTGAATGTTGTGTTTTTTAAAATAAATATACTCAAATGTGTCATCGAATTATTAGAAATGACTTATCTATGTCATTTGTTATAAGTTTGGCTAATTAATGTTATTGTCGCTGAATGTTTGACTCATTTATGTCATATCGCTACAGAAAGGTTTATTTGTGTCATTATTTTGTAACGGTTATTTTTGCATTGCCATTTTTGTCACGTGGTCTCTTATTAGAAGTCCACATTACCAATTTCAAATCAACTAATATTACTTAAAATAAAAATTAAAAATTGAACACATTAAAATAAAATTTGATTCGCACCGTTAAAATAAAAATTGGACTTATTAAAAATAGGAAAAAGGCTCAAATATGCCACTGAACTATCAGAAATGGCTCATTTATGCCAACCGTTAAAAATTGGGCTCATTTATGTCATCGCCGTTACAAAACTGGCTCATCCATGCCATTACTTTTTAACAGCCGGTTTTTAAAAATAGCCTTGCCACGTGGCAGCTTATTAGAGGGCCACGTCATTTTTTATTTTTTTAAAAAAATAATTAATTTTCTTTTTAAATTTATTTTTTGATCCATTAAAAAGAATTCACCCAATTTTTTGATCCATTATAAATTAATTTGATCTATTTTTTTAAAATTTGATTAATTTTTCCTGATCAAACAAATATTTAAAGAATTTTTTTTAAAAAAATCTACTACTAAAATTTATAACCAAACGCTATTCTAATTTAGCATATAGTATGTTTTAGCATACATTAAATATTTTGTCAGCCGAATGTAATTAACTTTTTATTTTTTTATTAAGCATAGAATGACATCATCAGCGTCAGGGGCGGCTCAAGCAAATTTATGGCCTAAGGCAAAAATCAAACGGAGGCCTTGCATTTTATTTTTTTATATAAAATTTTTCTTTTTTCTATAAATAGTATTTAATATATTTCTTAAAATTTGTAATTTATTATTACTAAACAAAAATAGGCCCCTCAAATTTTGGGATCTTAGGTGACCGCCTTTTCTCCTAAAGGATTGAGCTGCCCCTAATCAGCATTCAACATTTGTACGTAACACTTTATGCATCATCATTTATCATTGCAAAAACAGGAAGGCGACAACATGCCGACATATATAGTATACGTAGAGTTGGCAAAATGAGAAGCTAACTATTAATAATATAATAATAATATTTGATGTTTATATATCCCTTCAGTTTCAACTGAAAAATGATAAAAGTTTTAGTTAACGTGAATTTTTTTTAAAAAATAAAAATAAAGTGATAAAAAGTGTGGAGTGAATACTCTCTCCGTTCCCTTTTAGTTACTCGCCCGTCAATTAAAATAGCTATTTTATTATAATATATTTATTAAATGATGTTTACTATTGTATTTGAAATTAATTTGAAGAAAAAAATAATTAATATTAAAGGTAAAATATGAAAACAATCTTAATATGTCAAAAATAACAAAAAAAAACGAATCGAACGAGAATGTTTTAAGAATATATTTATGAAAAATTAATTAAATTTTAAAAGCATAGATCAAACTAATTTTCAATGGATCAAAAAGTTGCGTGAATTTTTTTTAATGGATAAAAAAAGAAAAAAAAAAAATTTAAGAATTTTTTTTTAAAAAAATTAAATTAAAATTAAAATGACGTGGCCCTTTAATAAGTTGCCACGTGGCAAGACTGTTTTTAAAAACCATCTGTTAAAAAGTAATGGCATGGATGGGCTGGTTTTGTAACGGCGATGGCATGAATGAGCCCAACTTTTAACGGATGACATAAATGAGCCATTTCTGATAGTTCAGTGGCATATTTGAGCCTTTTCCCTTAAAAATAAAAATCGGACTAATTAAAAAATAAAAATTAAACTCATTAATTGTGTCGGATTTTATTTTTATGGGTATGATTTTTTATTTTGATTTAAGTAATATTGGTTGATTTAGATTTCGTGACATGAACTTTTAATAAGAGGTCACGTGTCAAAAATGATTTTGCAAAATTACCGTTGCTAAATAATGGCAAAAATGAACTTTTTTGTAAAGACGGTGGAATAGATGAATCAAACGTTTAATGGCGATGGCATAAATAAACCAAAAGAAAAAAAGAAATTGCTAGGATTCTAAGCATCCTCCACCTCCAATACTAAGGATGTAGGTTCGAGTCACCCATGCATTAGGAGCTCCAGGAAGGAGCTGGTAAAAGAAGATGTTATATCAAACAAAAAAAAAGATTAAAATATGTCAGTAAGGTTATCAATTTGGCCTACATATCAGTTTGTCTTTTGGATGAGTTGAATTGGACTTAGTCATAATAGGTTGCGTCAATAATGAATGCGCGATTTAAGTCGATCATATTTTCATGGGCTAATTTGACACCACAACATCTAGTTCCGGTAGAGGAACTAGAAACTTTAAGGGGATTCAGAAAAAAGTAAACTTCATTGAATAAGAGTAAAGCATTAGTACCCCTTTGAACTATGACCAAATTTGCTACGACATATTCTAACTTCACGGGAGTTCTATTACCCCTGAACTAAATTTTAGCGTATTTTTTGTCAACCTTTTTAGCTAACGTGGCACCTTTTGTCAACCTTTTTAGCTGACGTGGCACCTTTGGCATGACCCCCATTTTATGTAATAAAGTTGTCATTTCAGCACAAAAGGATGACAAAAATGAGCTAAAATTGAGTTCAAGAATAATAGGAGTACCCCTGTAAAGTTGGAGTGTATCGTAGCAACTTTGTTCATAGTTCGAGGAGGTACTAGATGCTTATCTCACTGAATAAACTTGAATATCTATAGATTACAATAATTGACATGTACAAAAAAATGTTTCTACCGTATTTGTACTGTATAAGGGGATTCAGATGAACTCCTTCAACACGCTTATGTGCCCTTCCAATTATGAGATTAAGCAATGACTGACTGAACATTTTCTTAATTGTTGTTCCTTTGTTAACCGGCGCAACACTAGTAAATATTGACTATCATCTTTGCATGTAGTAAATTTCAACTTATAGTAGATTTAGCATAGATTTAGAAAATACGTGAACTTCAAATTAAGGAAAATGATAGTTCTGAAAATTGGTGGAAGTAACACTCAACAAGCTGAAAGTGCCAAGTGAATTTGGATGGGAAAAATATAGTTGCATTGTTGAATTCTATGTTCCATCGAATTATATGGGGCAAACGGAGTACTGTTTCCTGAAAAAATGAAAAATGTAAGCACGATAGTTCTCGATGTTGTAAGTTCCTAGTGTCTAACGTCTACTGAAATTGTTCTCTTCATGCTAGAGTACAACAGATTGGTATTGGGGGGACATGATAACTAGTGATGTATGCACTTTCTAATCTATGAAATATGGACGTCAGTGTAGATTGATGTTCCATTGGAAGAAAACACCGTATTTCTGAGGATCTGCCTGTGTAGGATTTTAATGTGGTTAAGTTCTCTCACTACAGGAAAAATGTTTATGTGACTGCAGAATAATGTGCAGGCAAGTCAGAAGCAGATATCGTTGTCATTGGGAGCGGTATAGGTGGGCTATGTTGTGCTGGACTTCTTGCTAGGTACGGCCAAGATGTTTTAGTACTGGAAAGTCATGATGTAGCTGGGGGTGCCGCTCACTCTTTTGATATTAAAGGGTACAAATTCGACTCTGGTCCATCATTGTTCTCCGGTTTTCAATCAAGAGGTCCTCAGGCAAATCCATTAGCACAGGTTATACTCAACATCTTTCTAATTTAGCTTTGTTTATTTAGAATGGAAAGCAGTTGGCGTATTTTGGGACAAAGATACGAGTGTATATAAGACTTCTTCTTCCCTTGTCCATCCTAGACCTTCCTTCCAAATGTAGTATGTAATGAACCAATGTCCCACATTGGAAAAAAAGAGAAATGCTAAGGGGGTATAAGTCAAATGGGTTCTCCCACCTATTAGACTAGTCTTTTGGGTTGGGCTCTCCCGTTTGGTTTATAACATTGGTGCTCTTGTTGAGAGTCCCATGCGTGGGGGCCGTGACTTGGAGTGGTGGCCTGGACCCGAGGGGTGTCAGCCGTGACCAACTGGGCATAGCCGTGACTCGGAGTGGTGGCCTGGACTCGAGGGGTGCCAGCCGTGACCAACGAGGAACAAACCACGTGTGGAGCCGCGTCTCGGAGTGGTGGCCTGTGTGCCAGTAGTAGTGGCCTGGACCCAAGAGGGGTGCCAGCCGTGACCAACTGGGCATAGCCGTAACCAACGAGGTCGTTGGTTCTCAAACGGAGGCGATTGTAATGAACCAATGTCCCACATTGGAAAAAAAAGAGAAATGCTAAGGGGGTATAAGTCAAATGGGTTCTCCAACCTATTAGACTAGTCTTTTGGGTTGGGCTCTCCCGTTTGGTTTATAACATAGTATCCGTCTAATGCGGATATAACTCGAATGAAGGGCTTTGTATATGTGTATTTTCTTTGTCGTATCAATGTTCTTAAGCTACTATTCATGAAACAAATGTATGAGATGTTAACAAATTCGACATCCATGGAGAAACCGAGGACAATATGCTGGTCCAAGAGGGGTGCCAGCCGTGACCAACTGGGCATAGCCGTGACCAACGAGGTCGTTGGTTCTCAAACGGAGGCGATTGTAATGAACCAATGTCCCACATTGGAAAAAAAGAGAAATGCTAAGGGGGTATAAGTCAAATGGGTTCTCCAACCTATTAGACTAGTCTTTTGGGTTGGGCTCTCCCGTTTGGTTTATAACATAGTATCCGTCTAATGCGGATATAACTCGAATTAAGGGCTTTGTATATGTGTATTTTCTTTGTCGTATCAATGTTCTTAAGCTACTATTCATGAAACAAATGTATGAGATGTTAACAAATTCGACATCCATGGAGAAACCGAGGACAATATGCTGGTCTTCTCTCCCGCTAGAAATCCATTCTAGAGTTTTGTTGAACACCTAAGAGTCGCCAATAATGATAGTAACACACACATGACGCGAATATTGCAGCAATGTTCTGTAAATCTGGTAGAACAGATGGTTTAACAACAAATATGTTCTGGATCCTAATGCAAAGTCCAGTTAGAACGTAAGTGAATTTGCAGCTCAATTGCTTTAGAAAAACTCCGTGGTTGGCCTAATTCACTATAGTAAATTTTTACTGTAATTTATTGTCCATTAAGTATGGCTTCTTGTTTGAAAATGCAACTCAACTTATTGATATGTTCCTCAGGTTCTTGATGCATTAGGTGAATCAATTCCCTGCATCAATTATGACTCGTGGATGGTATACGTACCTGAAGGTGAATTCCTGTCGCGCATTGGCCCAACTGAGTTTTTTAAGGTCTGACTTGCTTTTGCTTTTGGGAACAAATTCATAGACACCGTTCATGTTGTAAATTTTAAATTCTTAAGATGTTGAGCTAGTGTACGATGCTTACAGTCGAGGACTGTAAGACTTCCTTTTTTCAGATGGCACATCAGTGCACCAACAAATTTCATGTTATATTCTTAGTCTTGAGACAACCACCAATATATTTTTCTATCATAGACTATGCAAGTATGTGAGACACTAATGACTAACAAATCGGTACAACTTCACCTGGCTTACCCTATTTCACTTTTGGATTAAGGTATATGGAACATCGGATCTCGTAGCACAGTAGTTGTTTGTTGACCTTCTTGGAATGAAGGCTTGTCAAAATAGGGCATCTGTTGGGCCTTCTCCGAATTTCATCATCTTCTTCTGCGCCTTTTGTTATCTCTCTCTTTCCATCTTGTATTGTTCAATAAAGAACAGCAAGACTAAATTTCTGGTGTTCGTAGTTTAATTAAGGAAAACGTTGTACCTGAAGGATAAGAAAAGTACTTCCCACCTTTCTGCCGGTATTGACGTCTGAAATTTTCTGAGACGAATCCTTACTTGCATCCCTGCTAAACTTTGTGCTATTGTTTATTATTTAAAGCCAGGCTGAACCTTCAGAGCTGAAAATCGTTAAGTCATGTGGTCCTTCACAGACAATATTGAAGACCTAAAAATAGATTGCTAGAGTATTTTCATTGCGTTTGAGATTTGGGGCGGTATTATTTATGTGATTCTATCCTAATGAAACCATTTAACTGAATGGTTATATTTCCTTTTAACATGCTTCATGGTAATCTTTCTCACAATTCAGGATCTAGAGAAGTATGCAGGACCAGATTCAGCAAGAGAGTGGAGGAAACTTCTTGTGAGTGCTTCATACTTCCCTTACATGTGTTTCTAACGTTATTGATCGTTCTAATACCCGGAGATTCTTCCTTTACAATTTAAAATGAGATTTCTTGACAGTCCCTGGCTCTCGAACTTTTGTAAGAGCTCTTGACCGTCCCTTGTTTTTACAGGACGCAATACTTCCAATGTCAGCAGCTGCAATGGCTCTTCCTCCACTATCTATCCGAGGGGACTTGGGTGTTCTTTCCACTGCTGCTACTAGATATGCACCTTCTCTTTTAAAATCTTTTGCTCAAATGGGACCTCAAGGAGCCCTTGGTGCTACCAAACTTCTCAGACCCTTTTCAGATATCATTGATTCTTTGGGGATAAAAGACCCTTTTATTCGAAATTGGCTTGATCTCCTAGCCTTCTTGCTTGCCGGAGTCAAAACTAACGGCATACTCTCAGCAGAAATGGTAATTATGGAACATGCATATTTCCTTAAAGAGATATTTCTTGGAAGTTATGTAGTTGGCATCTATCAGAGATATTTCATCATTATTGAACAAATGCAATGGCTACAACAAGCTAATTTTGCTGAATAAATTGAATGGTTTTCACTTGGTTGGCATACGTTGGATTAAGCAGACCTTGTATTAATTAGTCACGTCTCACGAGTGTTGTACTTGATTTTATGTTTAACCTTCTCACATTTAACTTGCGTTATTGGAATAAGTATAATTATTCTCACCGTTAATTCATACAACTTCATTAATATCATCCTTGACGCTTTGTAGGTGTACATGTTTTCAGAATGGTATAAGCCAGGTTGTACTCTAGAATATCCGCTCCATGGAAGTGGAGCAATTGTTGATGCCCTTGTTCGAGGATTACAAAAGTTTGGTGGGCGGATTTCTCTCAGGAGTCACGTAGAAAACATAGTTGTTGAAAATGGTCGAGCTGTTGGAGTCAAACTAAGAGGTGGCCAAGTGAGTAAATAAAAACTATTGATGCATAGTGAAATGATACACGACATCTTTTATTGCGGTTGTGCTTTTTCCTCGTCAAATTCATAAAACCAAATTACTTATGTTGCAGTTTGTCCGTGCCAAGAAGGCTGTAGTCAGCAATGCATCTATGTGGGATACGCTGAGTTTATTGCCTCCAGAAGTTGTCCCGAAGTCATACCAGGACCGGATTGAAACGACCAAACAGTGTGAATCATTCATGCATCTGCATTTGGGTTTTGAAGCAGAGGTAAGGTACACCACAACAATGCATTGTTGATAAAACATCTGGTATCCGGAACCTACTAGTCCGGTTAATCCAATTTCACGCTGCATTTCATTCCTAGGATTTGAACCCGATATCTCTAGTTTAGGATGGAAAGATTCCATCCGTCACACAACATCCCCGGGTAGTCCAGAAACAATGCATTGTTGATAAAATATCTGGTATCCGGAACCTACTAGTCCAATTAATCCAGTTTCACACTGCATTTCATTCCTAGGATTTGAATCCGATATCTCTAGTTTAGGATGGAAAGATCCCATCCGTCACACAACATCCCTGGGTGGTCCAGAAACAAGGCATTGTTGATAAAACATCTGGTATCCGGAACCTACTAGTCCGATTAATCCAGTTTCACACTGCATTTCATTCCTAGGATTTGAATCCGATATCTCTAGTTTAGGATGGAAAGATTCCTTACGTCACACAACATCCCCGGGTGGTCCAGAAACAATGCATTGTTGATAAAACATCTGGTATCCGGAACCTACTAGTCCGATTAATCCAGTTTCACGCTGCATTTCATTCCTAGGATTTGAACCCAATATCTCTAGTTTAGGATGGAAAGATTCCATCCGTCACACAACATCCCCTGATGGTCCAGAAACATGATTGTTAATAAACATACACCAAGGAAAACCTTTATAGTGCATAGAATTCTATCTGCAATTCGATTAGTAGACTGTGACAATGGGGATATCGCTTCCATGGACTGAAAATAAAAGACCACATAAACTAAACTAGGCCACTGTGAAATAACAATTAGAAAGGTCATATTCGAGGTAATTATACTAGCACCATTCTTTTTGTTCCATTCTTTAATTGTCATTGTAATGGATCTATAGGGTATACCTGATGATCTGGGAATCCATCATATAGTAGTTAATGACTGGGACCGAGGGGTTGATGCTGATCAGAATGTTGTACTGATATCTGTGCCGAGCGTGCTTAGTCCAGATCTTGCTCCACCTGGAAAGCATGTTTTACATGCTTATACCCCTGGAACTGAGCCATTTGAAATGTGGGAAGGTCTTGATCGCCGGAGCAATGAGTACAAAAACCTCAAGGCTGAAAGATCCGAGGTACTCTTTTCTTTTCTTATTTATTAATGACAAAACATTGGTCCAACAACGGCGACATATCTAGTATAGTCCTACGAGTGGGATGACAAATAGTGGTCCCGGCTTTCGTTATTTACATAATTTTTGAGATGATAATATGCCTGATCAACTTTATCACATCACACTAGTATGATCGTAGCTAACACATTGAAATGAGAAGTTAAGCCATTGTGCGTAGCTGATTTATGCTCTAGATCAAATGCGAATCCAGGATATAAACACTATGGGTTCAATTTTTAAGATTCTTAGAATTGAACCTGCTACACTTTCTAATATTATGGGTTCAAATCTATTCTCTGTTGCAATTTTAGTGAACTTTAACACATGAACTAATGCTCCTCGTTGAAAGTACTGGGTTCAGAAAAACCCGGTGACTGAATACTGCATCCGGCACTGCTCTAGATATCTTTAATCACATGTTTGTTTTTCCTCTTTTTCCCGTTCCTCTCCTCATTAAATTTAATTTTCCTTCTCTATATGTATCTTTGCAATTTGTGACCTTCCTTCGAGAACTGTAAATTTGTATTCATACTGAGGTCCCTTTTCAGCTGATTTCGGCTTACATGACAGGTAATGTGGAAGGCTGTAGAAAAAGCACTTGGGCCAGGATTTAATCGCGAGAAGTGTGAGGTGAAATTAGTTGGAACTCCATTAACACATCAAAGATTTCTTAGAAGAAATAGAGGGACCTATGGACCAGCTATATTAGCAGGTAAATATACATATAAAAAAACTAAAATGTAGGTGTAATACATAATCAAACACTTCAAGTACTTGGTCTCGCATAGCAAGTAAGCACTCCAACTTTGAGTATACACATTTGGACACCTCAACTCGTCTCCACTGTGTCAGTTGAACACAGACACCTCAAAATTGATGTGTCACATTAGCGTCCAGTGTCCATGAGACATGGTACGAGTTGGAATGTTTTGTGTCAGTTGCACTTGTCAGCTAAGACCAAAATTGGGTGTTAGTTTATGTATTATGCCTAAAATGTATGCATTTATATGATAAAACTGATTCTTGTCTGCAGGTAAAGGCACATTTCCTGGACATTCAACGCCAATTCCACAACTCTTGTGCTGTGGAGACTCTACTTTTCCTGGCATTGGAGTGCCTGCAGTTGCTGCTAGTGGCGCCATTGTCGCGAATTCACTGGTTTCTGTTACGGAACATTCACAGCTTCTTGATGCTATAGGGATATGATCGAGCAAACAGCGCGACTGTCAAGTTGGTTTGAAGTCGTAGAAAATTTTGATTCATTATGTATAAAGCTTAGTGCATCTTGCTGTCCCTTTTCTTATTCTCTATAAAGCTTAACATTGGTTATACTCTGAACAACACTGCCTTTGTTTACATTAATGAAATGTTAAATGTATTTTTGAATTGCTTTACTATTTTTTTTCTTAAATTATTGATTAACAAGTTGTATTTGTACTTTTTTTAATTGTTAGGAGGTAGTATATTTGAGAGAAAAGAGAATATTTGAAGCATCTATGAGCTGATAAATTAATGAAGACATATAAAATAAATCACGCATCCAAGCTTTGGAAACAACCTTTTTCTGAGGAATTACCTGGTTGTCCTTTTTTCTTAGATTTGTTTTTAACCTTTTTCTGTGTAAAAAGCAATTTTTTTTTAGAACAATGTTAATAAAAAGTGGTTACATAAACCATAGGGTAGCAAGGATCGATCAATCAAGAATTAGTAGTACAAAAAAAGATATAAACTGTCCTTCTTTTTACTTCCTCCGGCCCAAAGTACCCGTCCCAAATTTTCTAATTTGATTTCTCATTTTACTTGTCTTTTTTCATTAATCAAGACAAGACAAAGATTGTTTTTATGTTTTATTCTTTGCATTAATTATTTTTTCTTCAAATTAAATTGTGAACATCATTTAATAAGGGTACTATGGTAAATTAAGAATGTTATTAATTATTTTTCTTAATCAATGTGTTATCTCAATTTGGGACGGCTAATTTGAGACGGAGGAAGTAATTTCATAACCTCAATTATTTATTATCTTTTTATTTACCTAAGTTATTACTTTTTTGAATCAAAATGTATTTTGATGTTGAGTTGATCAAATATTTGTTCTCAATCACGTACTAGCCATAGTATGATAGTTTAGAGCTTTGTTGTAGATGTTGAGATGGTGTTGATCCATGCAGGTGATATTTATCATAATCCGTTGTTTAATGCGTTTCGATTATCGCACTATGTTATTGATGGTTATTATTTCTTTCTTGCATTGTATCTTCTTAATTGTTATACTTTTCTTAATTACCTGAATTTGCTACACTTGAATCGATGATCTTTCAAAAATAATATCTCTACCTCTCTGAGGTAATAGTAAGGTCTGCATATAATTTATCCTCTTCATTTTTTACTTATGGAATTTCATTACGTTGAGTATATTGTTGTTCTCGATAACAATTTTGTGTACTTAGTATTATGAAGGTAAATTTTAATATAAAGGGTGATATTAAAATTCCTAAAAGTAAATATTTTAATAAATAATTGAAATATGAAACCGTGAAGTGTGCTAACTCAATCAATCTATCTACCTTCTGATCATTGTTTATTATACTACTACATTCCACTTTATTGCCTTTCACATTGAAAGAAGTGCAGTGAGAAATGAGTGAAACCATTTTATTTCTCTGCTTCTTATTTTTTCCAAATTAAACAGTTCTTTTTTCCTTTTTAATACTCATTTTCATTGGTGAACTTCTGTTTTTTTTCTTTAATTTCAATTAGTCTGTGTAAATTCAGCCAATGAAAGCAATTATTTTTGCTTATTAGTTGCAGATTTCTGCTTCTTGTGCATTTGAGGACTTCTATTGCCTTGTAAGTTTGTTTAATTAATTCAATTTGTTTTCATTAAAAATAAAAAGTCGTGACAGTCTCTAGCAGAAATGTAAGATAAGATAAGATTACATACAAAAGACCTTTGTGGTCGGGCCCTTTCTGATCCTGCCCATAGGGAAACTTTGGTGCATCGGACCATCTTTTTATCTTTTTTTTTAAATGTTTGAATCGACAGCTTGAGTGATGATACAAGTTAATTGATCTATCTACTTTACTATTACTAAGGGGTCTTTTGTTATACTGGATAGGATAGGTGGGGATATTCCATGAGTTGTGGTATTTCGTGGGACTATTTTGTTTCATCCTCCATATGAGATAGTAATCTCACAATTTTAGTACAAATTGTGAGATAGAATAATCTGGAAATTAGTGAATAATCGTATCAAACATAGAATAAAGTTAATTTCAAACTTTATTATGGGATTATTTTCCTTATCCAGTGTATGAAACGACCCCTAAAGGTTGCGGTGAAGTGGTAAATACTCCCCCATCCCTAAATAGCATTAATTAAAAGTTTTAAGTTTGATCTCTGTGTATGAAGTGCAAAGATATAAAGGGTGTATTAAAACTCCCGTTATGCGTGAGGTCCGGAGAAGGGCTATGTATCTTTACTTCGCATTTCTGTCAGAAGTTGTTTCCACGGTTCGAACCCTAACCGTTTAAAGATATGTTTGAGCAAATTAAAAAGTTTATGAGAACATATTAGGCCATTAGTCTAAAATTTTTTAAATGTTAGACGACAAGTTAATGTCTTGTTAGTTCCAAATTGTTTTCTGCTCCTATGTGATTTAAAACAAGAACACTAGATAGAGTTAACGGAGAGTGTCAGCCTTTTTGATGGTGGGTCAAAGTAATCCCCGTAAGGCGGGCAAACCTTAGTGCTGAGTTTTGGCAAATGCCATGTGGTGGGGCAAACCTCAGCAAGGACGTTGTGTATGTGACACCCTAGCTTAGGATAAGAGTCCCACATTGGCGAAAACCATAGGAGAGATGTTGGTTATATAAGTATGTAGGCCTTACACCCTAGTGACACATTTTAAAGTCGTGGGGGTCTAGGCTCGGAGCGGACAATATCACTAGTGGGGTAATGTGGTTGTAATATTTGTTAAAGAAGATTATTAATAAGGTGTGGGTAGGTGAGGGAATGCATTCATTCCAATATAAGTAATAATAATACTATTTTGATATGCATATTTTGAAGTTATTACTTGCAGGATTTATCAAGAAATCAACGAGTAGAGAAAACTGAAAAGGTGGAAAGTAGATGGCCGATGAGTGTTGGGGTGTGATAGTTGCCATAAACCTTGTGAAAGGCAATCATTTAGATAGTTCGACGAACAATGAACTGAATAATGCTGTGGAGCAACTAGCATTTGTAGTTGTATCTCTCGTGGCTCTGGAGGCTGCACAACTCAGGGACATATTTATAGAAACTCGTGCTGTTATTTTCGAGATATGTTCTCACATGAATAATCAAGCAGGCTCGACAAGTGGCTTCATCATCATGATTTCAGATCTGCTGAAGATAATTCGACTGGAGAATATTGCTGAGCGAATAAAAGCTGCAAAGCCTTCAAGATCATCTAGCCCAATCACTCTGGAGATGGTGGGGTCTGTTGTAGCTTTGCTTGATGGTGTTATATTTATCCTAAGCCTACTTAATGTAAAGCGTTATGATGTCCTTCCGGTGTGTCTGCTTAAAGACAAGCTAATATATCTAGAAGTCTTCTTCACATTAACTGCAAAGCAATGCATTGAACATGAGAGGATGAAGGATCTCTTTGCCCACGCTGAGGATGTAGCTTATACTGCAATACGTCTTTGTTTCTGTGCGGCAGCCTGCAAGATGGAGGAGAATGACCACCAGACACGTGTGCGTATTTCTGATGAGTACCATAATTTGCTGAAAAGGTTAAGTCCATTTAGTCCTGAATTGAGGCCGATTTATCAGAGCCTCTTGATCGGTTCAAAGTCATCAGGAACAGAACCTATAATGGATGCCAAATCTATGTCCAATTTGGTTGATGCTATCAACAAAGATCTGATGAAGCTGCTAGGCCATAATGCCAGCTGGAAAGTTACCTTTGATGATCGAATACCATGGCTCAAACAAGGACTTCCTTACCTTTCTACATTTCTCCACGAACTTGAAGAATTCAATTCTCTTCAATCACACATGGAAGATATGGCCATTGAGGCAGCAATTGTGATCTACACCTCCTATGATGAGAGAATAAATGTGAGGTCCACGGAAATAGATCGTAAGCATTTTCTTTGGCAAATGAAGTTGAATAGTGTCAAGGTAGAAATCGGTCTGATTCAGCTACTAAACAATGAAGCCACCATAATAGCTCCTCTGAAAGATCTGATTGATGATGTCCGAGAACAGCTGATATTCTTGGGAACTTTACAAATGGATTCAACGGAGCAGTGCAAAGAGCAAACTAAGATAGCTGATTTGTTGACACTGATTCAATCTGTGAATAACCAAGCATGCTTTATCATTGATTTTGTTTCTCGTCACATGAAGAAAGAAGACACGGAGCATGAAACCATGGCCAGGGAACTTAATCGCTTTCTATATAAATTGCTTCTTAAGTTCAAGTTTATTAAGGCAGTGATTAGGCAGATGTGTCCCAACATTTCAACATCATCGACACTGGATCATCCTACGATAAATCTTCTGAATTTTCTTCCTATTAACTTTGATGTCATTGATTCTTATTTCAGCACGCTAAAATCCTCAAAGACACAATCTTCGGTTAGCCCCAAGATGGATGAGGTTTTGATGGGGTTTCATGAATATATTCTTGGCAACATACTACTAAAGGATGAAAGTTATTTGACGTTTACTGTCGCAAATGAGGTTAAAAAGTACTACTATGGGTTGTTGCTCCTGGTAACATATCTTGTTGATCCTCCAGTTCAGAATGATTTATTGACAAGATTTGGAACTTTTGCAATTGATGCTGAATCTGCTCTCTGTTTAATTTATGAGGAAGCTGTGGATAGCAACAAAAGTAGGAAGGTCAATCTTGTTCTTCAGTTTTTGATGATTTCTTTCGAGCTTATCAAGTCTGAAGGATACTTAATGGTTCTACTACAGCAGGAATCCACGTTGAAAGCTGAAATTATGGATCTGATTGAATGTGTTCATACAACAACAAACCCAGTGTATTCCCACATAGTGAGGTCTGGGGAGGGTAAGATGTACGCAGTCCATACCTCTACCTCTAAAGAAGTAGAAAGGCTGTTTCCGATAGACCCCCGGCTCGAGACATGGAATACTAAACAAATTCATAGTAAAGCATGGAATAAGATGGCATAACATAAATACGACACCCACAAGTAATAGTAAACAGAGAAAAGTAAACAGATTCGTAATAAAGCATGAAACAAGGTATCATAACAAGAATAATGCCCCCACCAAGTAATGCCCTACACTAGCGACCCAAACTGACCCTAGCCTTCTGCCCTAATTCGCGTCCTCCAGATCTTCCTATCTAGGGTCATGTCCTCAGTGAGCTGTAACTGCTACATGTCCCGCCTAATCACCTCTCCCCAGTACTTTTTCGGCCTACCCCTACCCCGCCTAAAACCATCCAAAGCTAGCCTCTCACACCTACGAATCGGGGCATCCATGTCCCTCCTCATCACGTGTCCGAACCATCTCAATCGGACTTCCCGCATCTTATTCTCCACTGGAGTCACACCAACCTTCTCCCTGATAGTCTCATTCCGAACTCTATCCCCCTAGTCAGCCCACACATCCAACGCAACATCCGCATTTCCGCCACCTTCATTTTTTGAATGTGGGAGTTCTTAACTGGCCAACACTCTGCTCCATACAACATGACCGGACGGACTGTCACCCTGTAGAATTTGCCTTTAAGCTTAGGCGGCACCTTCTTATCACACAACACCCCCAAAGCGAGCTTCCACTTCATTCATCCCGCCCCAATACGGTGCGAGACATTCTCGTCAATCTCACCGTTACCCTGAATCACGGACCCGAGATACTTGAAACTATCCCTCTTACATACCACCTGTGATTCCAACTTCACTACCACCTCATTTTCCAGCCTCACGTCATTAAACTTGCATTCCAAATACTCTGTCTTGCTCCTACTCAACCTGAACCCTTTAGACTCAAGAGTTTGTCTCCACACCTCTAATTTATCATTCACCCCCCCTCCCCCCGCGTCTCATCAATCAAAACTACATCATTGCAAAAAGCATACACCAAGGCACCTCTCCTTGAATACGCCGCATCAACACATCCATCACCAAAGCAAACAAAAAGGGACTAAGAGTAGATCCCTGATGCAATCCTGTCAAGATAGTGAAATGCTCTGAGTCTCCTCCCGCCGTCCTCACCTGGGTTTTAGCTCCATCATACATGTCCTTAATTGCTCTGATATATGCCACAGGGACTCCACTCACCTCCAAGCATCTCCAAAGCACCTCCCTGGGGACTTTGTCGTATGCCTTCTCCAAGTCGATAAACACCATGTGCAGGTCCTTCTTCCTTTCCCTATACTGTTCCACCAACCTCCGCACCAGGTGAATTGCCTCCGTTGTCGAGCTTATTTTGCTTAGAGCTTTTCTGGTGGATGTTCTCATGCAACACACAGAGCTTAGCGAATTGCATGATCTCTTAATGCACGCTGAAGTGACAGCCCACAAGTTAGGACAAATCTGTAGTTTTTGTTATGGAAGTTTCGTTGACGGCTCCAGCACTCAGCAAATGAGGCTTTCATTATCTGATCCTCTACAAGAGATTGAGTCTCTGAAGGTTGAGTTCAGAAAAGTATTCATTCGACTTCTGGATGCATCACCGTGCAACATGACAGATGGAGAAGGCCTTAACAATTTCTTAGTGAACCGCCAGGACAGGCTGCCCAACTATGATGACTGTTCAATCTCTTTCCTGAAGAATCAGATCCTAGTAGGCGAAGACAAATCAGAGTATTTGGGCTCTTTTCTTGCAGATATTATACAGTATCGCAATATGCATCAAGAACTCAAAGACCTCGTGAGATGCGTTCAAGATATAAATTATGTCTGTTTCATCAATGTCAAGGGTTATAGACCCGCTTGGTATTACATGTTGTATCTCTCTGATGTCGAGAAATTGCTCAAGCATATTGAAGCGGAGGTCAAAATGATCTGTCTTAAAGTTCCACATTCATTAGGTTATAGTTTCCCCAAGACAGATGGATGAGGATTTCTCAAATGTTTCTTGGGCAAATTGGAGGAGCTGTTGCGTTCTAATCTTGCTTCGGATATCAATTTAAAGTATCGGATTGAATCAGTCAAGGAGGGCTTATTGAGTCTCAGATCATTGATAGATCATTTTGCAGAAAACTTAGATGAGCATGATGAAGTTTATGGTCTTGTAACAAGTGTTACTGAAATTGCGTACAAGGCCGAGTATGTCATTGACTCGTGCTTGGCCTGTTCTCATCCACTCTGGTACAAAATTCTTTGGATTTCTGAAGTTCTTGAGAATATTAAGCTTGAAAATAAAGTTGTTAGTGAGACTTTTCAAAGAAAGAAAATAGATGTGACAGCCCACGAAGTCAAAAAGACAACTTATCGTGCATCCTCTTTATCAGCTAGTACTACAATATCAAATGAAGAAACTGAGGGTTTCCCGGAGGCAATGGACACAATAAAAGAGCAGCTACTTGGAGGATCACCTCAGCTAGATGTCATATCATTGGTTGGAATGCCGGGAATCGGTAAGACTACTCTTGCTGAGAAGATTTACAATGATCTGATCGTTACTGGTCACTTTGATGTTCATGCTAAGTGTCATGTGACGCAAGTGTATTCATGGAGAGAACTGCTTCTGACCATTTTGAATGATGTTGTTGAGCCTGCTGATCTCACTGAAAAAGGAGATGGTGAAATAGCTGATGAGCTGCGTCGATTTTTATCAACCAAGAGATTCTTAGTTCTCATCGATGATGTGTGGGACTATAATGTGTGGGACAGTTTACATATGTGCTTTAAAGATGCTCGGTATGGGAGAAGAATTATACTAACGACCCGTTTAAGTGATGTTGCCAATTATGCTAAAAGTGAAAGCAATCCCCACCATCTTCGTTTATTCACAGATCGCGAGAGTTGGAGATTATTGCAGGAAGAGGTGTTTCAAGAAGAGAGTTGTCCATCTGAACTTAGAGACGTGGGGTTTAGGTTAGCAAAAAGTTGTGGCGGGTTGCCTCTCTTCATTGTATGAGTTGCTGGTATTCTGAAAGAGAAAAAGAAGCAAGTAGATTGGTGGAAAGAAGTGGAAGAACGTCTAGATGCGCAAAATATGGGTAGCCTGGGAGAGAGCATGCGTATAATTGGATTCAGTTATAGGAATTTACCACACTATCTGAAGCCTTGTTTTCTTTATTTTGGCGGACTTTTGAAGGGCAAGGATATTCATGTCTCCAAATTGACTGGATTGTGGCTCTGTGAAGGATTTGTACAAGCATCAGAAGATGCTGCACAAAATCTTCTGGAAGGTCTTATTAGCCGAAATCTTGTAATGGGCATGAAGAAGAGACCAAATGGCAAGGTGAAAATGTGCCGTGCTCATGACGTTACATCAATTCTGCTTGGAAAAGGCCAAACAAGAGAATTTCCTTCTCCGGATCAATAGGTATAAGAACTTAAGAACTACTCTATTCTATTCTATTCCATTATGTTCATAACTCTCATTATTCATGTGATTTTTTCTTTTCTCTCGATCAGATTCAACGAAGAGGATATGTTTCCTGAAAATCCTGAGGAATATCGATTGTTTCTTCATTCTTCCCAAAATCAGATTGATCTCTGGCAGCCATCTCGTTCAAATGTCCGGTCTTTAATATTCAACATGATTGATCTAGATAACTTGTTCTGGCCGCGTGACATCTCTTTTATCTTTGAAAGCTTCAAACTTGTTAAAGTGTTGGACTTGGAATCTTTCAACATTGCTGGTACTTTTCCTAGTGAGATCCAATCTCTAATTCATCTGAAGTACTTTTCTGCTCAAACCGAAGCAAATTCAATTCCTTCATCTATAGCTAAGCTTTGGAAGCTTGAAACGTTTGTGGTAAGAGGATTGGGAGGAGAGGTGATATTACCATCTTCCATTCTGACGATGGTCAATTTGAGGCATCTACTTGTAAAGCAGCGTGCGTCATTTAGTCTGGAGAACCGGGGTGAACCTCTTGCTTACTCTCAATTAGATAATCTGGAAATCTTTTCCACTCCACGTCTCTCTTATGGTGAAGATGCTGAAACAATATTGAGAAAGATGCCAAATTTGAGAAAGTTGAGTTGCATATTTTCAAGGGCATTAGGCTATTCAGAGAAAGTGAAGGGACGGTGTGTTCTTTTTCCCAGATTAGAGTTTTTAAGTCACCTTGAATCCCTCAAGCTTGTTTCCAACAGCTATCCGGCTAAACTTCCACATGTCTTTAATTTCCCCTTAACACTAAAGGAATTGACTTTGTCAAAGTTTCGTCTACCTTGAAACCAAATTTCAACCATTGCAGAATTGCCTAACTTGGAGATTCTAACGTTACTTCTAAGAACATTTGAAGGTGATGAATGGGAAGTGAAAGATTCAGAGTTCCGTGAACTCAAATACTTACAATTGGACGACCTCAATATTTCACAGTGGAGTGGTCTGTATCTGATGATGCTTTTCCTAAGCTTGAACGTTTGGTTTTAACCAAATGTAAGCTGCTTGAGAGAATTCCTTCTCATTTTGATGACGCTGTATGTCTCCAAAGCATTGAAGTAAACTGGTGCAGCTGGGATGTCGCCAAGTCTTGTCAGGAAATTCTAAGAACTCAACACCATGAAATGGCAAATGATGCGTTTACAGTTATGATACAGCCTCCAGATTGGGCTAGAAGATCATTCACTTGACTCTTATATGGTATGTTCCTTCCATAGTCATCTGAGTACATTTCCACTCGTTCGTTTTTCGCTTACACCAGAACATGCTTATTGGTTACCTCTTGAATGTTAAGTGCTTACTGCTAAGACTGGTGAAAGTTTTGATGTGTACTGCACTATGTCTGCAGAGTGATTGATTGACCCTTCATCTGTATCTTTTGAAACTTTCTGGTAAGGAAACCTGGAAGAATGGCATAACACATAAACAAACACTCAAACTTGGCCTCAGCTGGCAAGTAAATAC
The DNA here is from genome assembly GCA_030864215.1 of Capsicum pubescens. Lineage (NCBI taxonomy): Eukaryota > Viridiplantae > Streptophyta > Magnoliopsida > Solanales > Solanaceae > Capsicum > Capsicum pubescens. Next base: position 410,204,840 of record CM061548.1, on the reverse strand, counting down.
TCCCGACTTTGAGTATGCACATCTAGACTTCTCAACTAGTCTTCACTGTGTCAGTTGAACACTCCCAACTTACAAAATGATCAGCTAGAGACCTCCAAAGTTTATGTTCCACATCAGCATCAGGCATCCACGAGATACAATAGGGACGAGTACATTTCCACTAGTTCGTTGGGTTCAGATTATTTTGTTGCTGTTACTTGTTACTGCTGTTCCTTTTCCTGAATGCCATGTAATTCTTCCTTTATTATTTGTTATGTCTTCTTTCATTGATATATGTTACTTGAGCCGGATGTCTTCCAAATATAGCCTCTCTACCTCCAAAAGATAGTGTTATATCTGCATGCACTTCTGGATCTCCAACATATGCAAGTTCATCCGTGAATATCGCAAAGAACGAGAGTCTAAGTTGCAAAGCAGACAACACAGAATGAGATGCCTATGATTAATATTAAGCTACAACGTAATATGATGGATGAATCTAAACTAACAATCGTTGGAAGATTTCTCAAGCTAAGGCCACATATTGAGAGAATTGAAATGTATACAATTGTAAGAGTAATTGGTGATCTTTTCTATACTATTCACTGTAGATGACAGTAGTAATTCTATTCATTGCTAGTATTGCTACACTTGAAAGCGGTGACGGAGAAAGAAATTTTATTAATCGGTGTCAAAAACAAATATATAAAAGTAATACTCGTAAAAATAAGGAGAGTCAATATATTGTATATGAATTGATGTCAAATTGACAAGGTGGCTCTACCAATGCTCGAACGAAATACAAAAAAAAACATATTGAAGTACTTGTTGATTGGAGGTAGCAAAAACACTATGAAATTAGTCGAGGTACATAGCAAGCTAAAACAAACACCATGACCTACCTTTGAATGTTAAGCATGGCCTTAACTTCCCTTTGCTCTTCCATTAAATCCTCACTAACATATCTCTTCAATAGCTCCATCTTCCGCTGCACCACCATCCTTTCGATCTCCTTCTCATCTGGTAATGACACATGTACCACAAATTCTTCTCCGCTTTCCTTCTCCTCCTGCGCTGTAATACCCCATTATCATAAATTAGTGAGTGTTTTAGTTGAAAAGAAAATATACTTATATAAGAAAAATGGGCTAAAGCCCATATTAATTAGAAAGGGGAAAGGAATGGGCAATGCACATATACCCGGCCCAAACCAAATAAGAAAGGGATTAAAAGAATTGGGGATTTGAGGGGAATAGGTGGGTTTATAAGGCCTCCCCTTCATGCTGCAACTAGGCAGCCTGTAGCAGCAAACAACAACAGCAAAGAAAATAAAAACTTGTCCTTTTGGCTAAAGAAGAAGAAAAAAAAAAGAAAATTCTTTGAGAAATTCTATTGGGTTCAAGGTAAATTTCTTAACTTAGTTTTTATATTTTGATTCATATGTTTTATGGCTTCAAGTTTGGGGATTGATTTTGATTCATATGTTTTATGGCTTCAAGTTTGGGGATTGAGAGTTTAAGAACAAGGAATTCCAAGTGATAGAGAAATCTTTAAATCTTCATGAACGGAGAGATAATATTAGATGATTGAATTGTAATTTTTATACCTTCGAGTCAGGGATTAAGGTAAATCCTTTCCTACATCATTATTGCGATAACGGGTATGAAATTCAGTGAATTGAAAAATATCATGAAATCTTAAGGGTTGGGTAGTCTAATTTTATCACGAGTTAATCTAAAATAAGAGATTTAACACGAGAATGGATATGATGTGATTATAGTTTTGATCCAAGAAAGTGATACGAATCATTCGGGGTGACAAATTTGGTATTCCGACACGTGTACTGTGAGTAGTAATCTTACCATAATTTGTGTTTGTTAACTTGCATATTTTACTTGATTTTGATGAAAACAATGAGTTACGAAATGCTTTGAAATTACATGTGGGGCAAGTCATTTACTTGATATGATATTGAAATTGTTATTTGAGATATGATATTATTACTGTGAATATTCTTCACTTACATGAGAAATATGTATTTTGACATGTGTTTTTATTCAAGTTTACATGTAATATGTGTTGATATGAACTTTAAATGATATGTATTATTCTAAAAAATGCTTTCATATGAATATCCTATTGTTTACAAAGAATTTATAAATGGGAGTAGACCTTGATTTTAATCTCGTAGCTAACAGCGGGATCGTTAGACTTGGTGCACCTTGTATCTACTGATGACTGTTACAACACTGTTACTGATATGATATTTGACTCTTTTATGAAGGGTCCACTGTTATGGGTTATTCTTGATGAAGAAGAATGTCACACTGATTACATGATTCATTCTTGAAAACCTCCCAAATATGTAATATTTGATATGATACGATGCTTTTTGAGTTTATTACTGAACTATTGGTTCACTTGGCTTACATGAAACAATGATATTGTTTATTGTTACTGTTTTCTGAAAGAGCATTATTTCATGATGTTTTATGACGTGTCCCTATTTAAACGATTGTGGTTAAGTGTTATTACTCACTGAGCTAGCGTCTCACTCCTTGCTATTATTTTTTAGAGAACGCAGGTGACGGCGAGAATTACGTTAGCTAGAGAGTTCGAGGTAGCATTTTTCTAGTGAGCCCCACATTTGTTCGCTTGGGCAGGAATTTATTTATTTGTTATGTTCTATTTCTTGCAAACTCTTAGAGTCGCTCCATAGTCATGTCTTTAGAGCTTTGAGTATTCTTTCATTATTTTGGATTTGTGGAGTATTTGAACTCCCTCTCATGTTTTGGATATGGATTTTATGTTGTTATTGGGTGGTGTTGGTGACTTGTTGATGGTTTGTGATGGATTGTGTTGGTGTGATTGATGTGTTGGTTGTGGTGTTATTGATTTGAGATAGGAAATTTTCTTGATAGACCCAAAAACAGAGGAAACTCTGTCCGATTTTTTGTAGAATTCTGACGAGGCTTGCTTTGGAGTCCTAAACTCCTTAGCGCCGGTCATGATCCTATTCTGGGTCGTGACATGCACGACCCCATCCACGAACAAATTTGCACCTAATATACATTCTCTCTCCAATTTTTCCAGTATTTCATTATCATCATCTCTATATCCATAATAACTAGCATCAATCATCTTGTATATCTCATGCCTAGTTACTCTTCTTTTTCGCGATTCAGGTGGCTTCTCGAACAACTACCTAACACCAGGCAACTTCTTCGTAGCACCAAAATACATGTATCCAGGACCACGTCCATCTGACTTCGATGAACCAACAATGTTATGTTTCATGTAATTCGGTCCACCAACTTTAACAATCCTCTTCTCCCAATGACTTTTTTCGCGAATCAGCTTATTGATCTCATCGTTCATGTCATGCAAACAGTGTTCACCGAGGCCTTCGTTTTGGATCTCAAGTACTTTTCTGCCAATTTCTTGCATGACTTGTTGCCTCCATTTGTCTGCTTTAGGTAAATCTCTGCATTGTGAGGCTAAATATGGACGACAGAGTGGTTGTTGTTTGGGTTTCTTGTCTGAGATGTATCGCTTTAACATTGATTGTGATTTCTTTTGGTTACGTGCCATGGTTGGTCTTTGAATTTGAGAAGATCGAGTCTACCAAAAACAACCTTTCGTACACACTAGGTATTTATGTTGTTCTTGTTAAACCCTAGAATTTAACAATCAAGTCTAGTGAAAACAACCTCTCTAACTATACACTAGGTATGTATGTTGTTCTTGTTAAACCCTAGAATTATCGGGTCTATGGAAACAACCTCTCGAACGAATACACTGGGTATGTACACTGTATCTAGAATTTTGGATTGGGTCTATTGAAAACAACTTCTCTAACATACACACTATGTATGTATGTTGTTTTTGTTAAACCTTAGAATTTGGGGAAATAATAAACGATTTATATAGAGATTTGTTTTGGATGTATAGCAAAGCCTTTTCCTATAAGAACTTGGAGTAGTTACTGGCTAAGCTTTTGTTTTAGTCTTTTTCCTTCGATCTTGTTGCGAAAATATGTACGAAAATAATACAAGAATTTAAAGAGTTTCTAGAATATATTTCCAACTATAACCTCTATATATATAGATCCAGGTAGTCTTCAACCTATAAAGAAAACGTTCTCCTAATCCTCTAAGAATAATATTCGGGAAAATTTCAAAACTAGCAACTATAGAGTCTTAATTATAACTTTTCTAGCAACAGTTTCAAAATTACAAAAAATAGCAATATGTATTTTGTATTTGTGTAAACTATTGCTAGTTTAATACATATACAACGGAATATTTTGTTCCTAATATAACGCTAATCAGTTTCAGTTTTAATTTGGGAAAAACGGTTCCCTAATTTATGGAACAATTAATTGGTAGATTTCCTTACCATTTAAAATTCTTTTTTATTTTTCATCAAACGTTAAATTACTGCAATTAATTCAAATTCAAAAAATATTTTTCATAATCAGAAACTCAAAATCAAATAAAAAAATACAGATTCAAATTCAAAAACGTTTGATTAAACGTTCGTTTTCTGATTGACTAGCATTGTGAAGTACACTTAAAAATACAACTGTGCAATAACGGGTATGGATCAACAAAGTTTATACTATTTGTGATTTCATTATAATTATAGTGAAAAATTTGTTGAAGAAATTGTACCAAATATCTGTAATTGTTCCCGGGATTCAAAAAAATGTAGTATGTCAATTTTATCAGATTTTGAAAGAAATTGTTTAAGTGTTTTCTTTAAAATTTCAAATAAGTCGTTGTTGTTCTAAAGTTTGAAAGTTGAGTAGTAATTGTAAAACGTTAATTTGATAAAAAAAAATTGGTAAGCATGTTTCGATTAAATTTTGTTTGTTTGAATTCGCTTGGGAGTTTTGTATTAACGAATGTGTTGTTGTGTATACTACAAATTTGATATTTAAATTGATTTTTACTGTTTTGTAGTTTTGTACATATTGAAGATGGGAAGCATTGCAGTTCTTGTTAAACACTCAGGTGGATGGAATTATGAGCAATAATATGAAGAGTACGTCAGTGATGCGATATTGTTGAACGTAAACGCTACATATGACCAACTGTACACGGTACTTGCTTTTCATATTGATGTTGATTTGACGTGCAAATGCATTGAAATCGAATATCAATTAACAAAGAATGCGGTGAAAATACTTATATGTAATGATATGGGTTTGAAGGTCTACATTATGCAGAAAAAGGAGTTGAAGGATTTGAGTAATTTTCCTTTGTATGTAAGTGTTTCTGACAGAGATAATTTCAGCACATTAGTAAGTTCATCATTGTGTAATTCGAAAAGTCTAAGGATGGTTGTCAATGCGAGTAACGTGGTAAATAGAAGTACTCAAAGAGCATTAATAGCTACTTCTTCAGAAGAATGTTTGGATGTATTTGAAATGGATACAACGAGAGTTATTATCTCCGACCACATCACAAACATATTGAGGTTGAATAACTTTATGTCTCAAAAAGAGTACTAAAATTTGTTATGAAGGACTATGCAATTCGGGAGAAGTTTCAAACACTAACTGTAAGATCGAGTAAAACCTGGTAAGTATATTATGCATTTTGTTATTTATTGTTTCCTGTTGGTTGATTGTATTTGAGCTTATGTATTTATTTTTGTTTGCAGTTATACATTGTTGTGCAGATCCGGTAATTGTGCTTTTTTATTTCGTGCATCTGGTATTGGTGAATCTGGAATATTTGAGGTGAGAATTTTTATCAGAGCATACCTGTTCGATCAAGGATAAAATTTATCCTAAATTGCATGCTACTAGTAAGTTCATTTGTGGTATAGCCAAACAAAAGTTTAAATGCCACAAACAAAAATACAGTCCATCTGAAATCAAAAGTGACATGAAGGAAGACATGGGTATGGATTTAACATATATTATGTGTTGGAGAGCCAAGGAACATGCACTTGAAGAGTTAAGAGGAAAACCAGCAGCATCATACGGAAAACTACCTGCATACATGCATGTGTTAAACACTAGTTATTCCGGTTCTCATATAAGAATGAAAAAGAATGAAGACAGTGAGTTTTTATATATATTTATAGCACTAACTGCCTTCATTCAAGGGTTCGAGTATTGCAGACCTGTCATAGTTGTTGATGCAAGTTATCTAAGAGGACTGGTTACTGAAACTTTCATAGCTGCATGTACCATGAATAGAGTTGGTAAGATATTTAATTATAAATGTATTTGACTTCAAATAAGTTTCCAGATGTATGTATTTATAATATACATATATATATTGTTTATGTAATGAGATGCATTTATTAGTGTTGTCAGAAAAATGTATTTAAAATATACATATGCATTAGTTTTAGTTGTTCTCCGGAAGTTTAGTAGCTTTCCAGCTGTGTGTAGAAATAATATCAATATGCATTATTTGATGTGTAAAAAATCATGTATGCTTATATGTATTTTTTGAACATGCAGGACATATATTTCCTTTGGCCTATGGTGTTCTTGATTCCGAAAATGATGCTTCTTAGATTTGGTTCTTTGAAAATCTGAAGGAAGCATATGGTGAAAAAAGAAATATGTGTGTAGTTTCTGATCGTAATACAAGCATCATAAAAGCTGTAAGTGAGGTGTATAATGACGTACTACATTATGCATGTATGTGGCATTTATGGAAAAATGTGAAAAAAACTTTAGAAATTCACATGATTCATTATCGGATGTCTTCTATACAATGGCAAAATCATATTCAAAGACTGAATTTCACAATTTAATGGAGAAGGTGGAGGCAGTTGATGTTAGAGTGAAGAATTACTTAGAATTGGCGGGATACGATAAGTGGGCTAGGTCATATGCATCAGTTCATAGGGGATGGACTTTGACATCAAACATTGTCGAGTCAATTAATGATGCACTGGTATCGGCTAGAGAACTAGCAATATATGATTTTCTAGAGAAAGTTAGATTGATGTTTGATAGATGGAACTGTGAAAACAGACAACAGGCGTTGTATACTTTTACAGATCTTATAGGTAAATTTCAACAAATTCTTCAACAGAATGAAGCGGAGTGTACACGTATGAAGGTATGATGAAATATATATATGTATATTAGTTTCTTCTTTTTTCTTTTTGGATTATATGATTATATACACATAAGAGATTAAAGAAATTATATTTTGTAATAAAAATACATATGCATGGCAGAAAAATACATATGCTGAGATGGTTAAATATATTTGCAAAACTGTTTCTGACATAACTTTGCAAATAATTTTTGTTTTACTAATTAATTTTTTTTAATAATTTCAGGTTATACCTGCATCAGAGTATATCTATACAATCCACGACAAGGAGAAACATTTTATTGTTTGTCTTAAGAAAAAAAATATGCTTGCAATGCATTTCAGTTGAATGAGATATCGTGTGTTCATACTTGTGTAATTCTTGATAGCAAGAATTTTAAGAAGGGACCATATTGCTCTGATCTTTACAAGGCAAAAACATTCTTGCGAACATATAATCTTCTAGTTTATCATCTACCACACAAAGATGACTGGATAATTCCTAAAAAAATTTCAGATGAGGTAGTTGTGCCATCAAAATACAAGCGACCCCCTGAAAGACCTCCAAAGAAGGATCGTGAAAAGTCCGGATGAGATATGTTTGAAAAGAAAAAGAAAAATTGTTGTGGTTCGTGCGGATGTAAAGGACACAATAGGCGTTCATGTAGGAAATACAAAAAATGATAAGTTGGTTGATGTATTTAGTTAATAAACAATTGAAGATCTTTTTCCTTGATGAAAATATATATGATTTTTAATTTGAAAAAAATGTTTGATGTTATTGAAGTTGTTATTATTAATATGTTGGAAACTTTTTTAAAAAAAAAACTAAATTAAATAAAAATATATTGTAAAATTATTCCATATAACGTCTTTGATTTATACATTTTTTATAACTACACATACTGAAATGTTAATCTAAAAAACACATTTAAGAATCTTTGAAGTAGTTATGACCATATAAATAAAATTAATATATACAAATTAATGTTAAGGGATCATATATAAGGATAAATACATATGAATTATTAATATATAAAAAAATATTATGCATAAATACACATATACATTTCCATTAAGCATAAAATACATATGCATATTTCTGATCTACACCTTTTGGTTGTTTCTTCAATTTTTCTTGGCAGGTGAATTTGAAGAATCACCCTGATATTTATTTTTGTTGATTGAAAGCTTGTGTTGAATTGGAGGATCCTAAAAATCATCATCAGAATCAACATAATCTTCTTTATGATTTCCACCTCTAGGTACAACCTTCTTAGGTATCTGAAAGGTTGAAATCTCCTTTTGTGTTGGCTCAATGTTCTTAAAAACAACCTACAAAGGACATTATAGTCAGTTAACCTTGACAATAATGCAAATCAGTGACCAATTATATTTTGTAAATTAACATATATGAAAACAGTAAATGTATTTACAACATAATCAAACATCACATAAACAAAGATTTCAGGAAACTGACCTTGTCATTTGAATCATTAAACAAACTTTTCATAAGCGATTCATATCGTGAGAGAATAGCATTTGTCTTTCAATTTAAAAAATGTGAAATTTGAGAGTCCACCTTTGAAGCAACAGTACGAGGGACATCAGAACAACACTCATACAACCAAATCTAAATGGCGAGTGGCATTCCATGAAGCATATAAAACTCTCTTGTTGATTTCAACTTTTTATTCAAGCTTTTATCTAATTTTTCATATGCAACCGATCCCCAAGGATAGTCCCTGTAACGATCACTCTCCACCAAATCAAAATGAAGGTGTGGAATAATGACAGTATCAACAGACGACAACAAAAATGCGTGAATAAAATACAAATTAGCAAACTTCAACGCATCTTCGTCATTCTCATCCCCCCATATTTTACCAGTAACAGCGGCAAATAATTTCTTTTTCTGAATATATATGGCACCATCAAAATAATGATCAATAATTTTATTTGAAAAGTCTTCATCAAACACAAATCTTCCTTGTTTGAATGACAATTCAAACTAGTAATGACGGCGAATTCTCTAAGACTAAAATGCAGAGTTGTGCCCTTTGCACGAATGACTATGTCACTTGTTGAACTTTTCTTAGTCTCAAGTGATATAATGCATCTCCCTAATTGTGCTTGCACCACACAATTTTTTTTCTTCATGAAAACACCAAATATACTATCATTACAAAACATCTTGAACTGATTCTTCATTAACATTGACTTAATACGGTCTTCGATGTCGTTGACCGTATGACAACCAATATGTGGTGCAAATTTGGGCAATACTCTTGCCATGTATATTTGATCACGCAACACTTATAAACACACAAAAATATAATTATATGTCTAAAAATTCTACTTATGTATTTACAGAAGTACATCTTCAAAAGTTGGATTTCAACATAAAAACAAAGAAATAGCATATGTATTATATGAATACATCACTAGAACAAAGTAGAGATAACTAACATCAAAATACATACATTGTGATCATATCAAAAAAATTTAAAAAGTAGTGATCATAAAATACAAATTTTACTAATAACAAAATACATATATATCCAGTAATAAATACATTTGATCGATGTGATCCCTAAAATATAAAATACATATATATTCTATATATATATATATGGTCGAAAATACAAATTAACAACAAATGAAAAATAGATATACAAATACAAATTATCTTATTAATATATATACAAATACAAAACTTATCATTTTCAAATACAATATGTTACACAAGTCTTAAATACAAAAATACATATCTTAATTATCTTAAACATAATAAATACAAATCTAAAACTCATAAGTAACAATCCCTGAAAGTTTTCCAATTACATATCTATAACATAACTTATATATATCTTCACATAATAAATTACAAATTTCATATCTTGACAAAAAGTCAAAATAAGTACACAACTTATCAAGTATATATAAAAAATACATATATTAACAAATTGTCCTATACTATAAAATTTTACAAATGCAACAATACCTCCTCAACTTTCTCTTCTTCAGATGAAGATTCATGATCAGATGAAATCGGACTTGCATTTTTTTTCGATTGAGATTTTTCATATGTCTTCTTCTTTTTCATCGATTTTTTATTTTTCGTTGATTTGGAGGGATAAAGATTCCCTCACTGCTGTAGACACCTAATTTCGTCCCTCCGCAATATCATTTTTACCCATTTTTTACCTTATCCTACCGTTTACCCTCAATCATGTAATTATCCCTCCACAAATGACAAAAAATCAAAACCAACTCTAAACAAATCTTATCAAAAAATCCCCACATAATCCCAATTGATAACAAATTAACAACCTTCCCAATTAAAAGTGGACACCTAACCCTTATCCCTCCAATTAAAAAACAACACCTACCTACCCTACTCTAACAAACCCTATCCCTACCCCTACCCCTACCTCACTACCCTACCCCACTACCCCATCCTAATATATACACACACATACACACAATTAAAGGGAAGAGGACACAACAAAAGAGAAAAAAGAAAAAGAAAATCGGCTCTCTGTCTCTCTAGTCTCTCACTCTCTCTCTAACGTCGTCGCCGGCGATCGGAGCTCCGACCACCACGACACTACCACCCCACAACCGCGTCGTCACTTCCTCTCTCTCTCTCTCCGTCGACTCACCCCCCCCTCTCTCTCTTCGACGACGGCAACAGCGTCGTCGTCACTCCAATTTTCCTCCCTCTTTCTCTCCGACGACGGCAACAGCGCCGTCGTCACTCCCTCTCTCCCCCTCTCTTTCTCTCCGAACAGTCAGCTCTGGCAGCGACCAGCAGCTTCGCGGAGAACTCCGACCTCTTTGCCGCCGAATAACAGCGATCAGCGGCGGCACTAGCTCCGTCACCGCCTAGATCTGCCGCCGCCGTCCTTTCCATCGCCGTGAGCTCACCGCCTCGATCTGTTGGGTTTTTTGATCTCTTGTTGTCTTTGGTTGATTTTGGTTTCGTCTATTCCATGGTTCCACGTCGATAGTGAGTTTCAAGTTGACTTTATCGAATATCGTCGTTGTGAGTTTGGATTTTCGTAGAATAAAATTTCATTCACGGGTTTTGGAGCTGTCCGGTTATTATTTTAATACCGAGTTTGATTTGTCCTTCGTGAGGTTCTACGATCGAGTTTTGGTCTTCAGATTTCCTTATTATCGACAAAACGTTCTATCGAGGACCATTTCTTAACTCGTCTCTTATATATATATATGTGGTTGTTTGTTTTGATTGGTTGCGATGGCGAGTGTTGATTATAGTTTTGTTGAATTTTTGTTATGTTGATGTTATGATTGTGATGCTTGGTTGTTTGGTTTTTGGTAGATTAAGGCATAAACTTGATCATGTTCAATGGATGGACGGAAAGAAAGTCGGGGGGTGGAATTGGAAAAATTAACAAAAGGATAGATTCGGTTTAATTTGATTTATTGTTGGTATGAATCGTGGTAGGATTATGTCTTTAGTCTAGAACGGATAAGCAAATGGTAGGTTCGGGTAGGCAAATTTAGGCATGGCAAATTGATGACATGTTTGAAATATGTGTCGGAATGGTTTTGTTTTATCGCATTTAATTCAATGCTGTAATTTGACCGGGGAATGCCCCGAAGTACCTGTATTGATTTCACCGGGGAATGCCCCGACGTATCATGTTGGCGGAAAATAATTGTGATGAAGGCCCGCGGCGTCGGGTAAGGCATTGGAGTTTAGTCTAGATTTAGTTTAGACTAGGATTTATATTTTTTGTATTTTTTGTATTTTTTTATTTTTTTATTTTTTTGGACTGTATAATTGGACTGGACTTTACATTTTTGGATTGTTTTATTTTGTTTGATTATTTTTGTATGCCACTTGTGTGGTTTATACATTTCGTAATGCCAAAATAGTCGATACACTCCACCAAGCGACCGTGGTCGAACCACGGGATCGAGGGGTGCCTAACACCTTTCCCTCGGTCAACAGAATTCCTTAGCCGGAATCTCTGTGCGCAAACCGGTTTAAGAGTCAATTGGTTTCGAAAAAAAGGATTTTCCAAAGGTGACTTGGCACACCGGATTATGCCAAGTGGCGACTCTGAATAAAAAAATGCAAATAATCCTTTTCCGAAACAAAATTTTATTTCTTGTCACTTAAATAATAAAACTCTTTCAAACTTTAAAAATATTCCACGAATGTTTTGGAGTACGCGTAAAAAGGGGTGTGACAGCTCTGGCGACTCTGCTGGGGACATTTCAGAATTCGAGCTTATTTTTTTGAGTCGTATCGGCTTTGATTGGCATTACGAGTGTATAAGCATTGTTTGTTATTATTGTTTTGTTATTGTTTTCACTTTTGTGCGTTTTCGTGCTCTTTGTTTATAATATCTATCCTATGTGTTACCGCTTTATATCTGTCATCATGAGTCCATCCCCCCGGCCTTCTTTCTGCAACAAGTCTCGGAGCGCACGTCGTGCGCACGAAATCTAGTTGAGTCACCTTTATTTTAGGGGGGGAGCCGTTGAATGTATGGAGTAGGTGGAAAGCAAAGCAGCCACTATCGACCATATGCTCCCCCGAACGGCCTTGTTAGTAAACTACAACATAGGTCAGCCTTTAGGTCATTCTTATGTGTATCTTATTGAGACCTAGCGGGGCCTACACGGTCCTTTGTAGGAGACTCGCCTTTAAAGCATCCCTACGTGCTAACTGTTGCATATTTGAGGGTAACGTGGTCATTTGACGGACCGATTTGGGGAAAACATGTGTTAGAAGTAAAGTGTGAAAAAAAAAAAAGTGAGTCGAAAAGAATGAATCAAAAGGAGTGTCGAAGTTTATTTTAGAGTTCTTTATGGCTTTTGTTCTTCACGATCCCAAAACTCAAAAAGATTTTTTTTTACGTTTTTGCATTTATCTTCTCAAAGTCCCGTAAGTTCAAAAAAAAAAAATTGAATAAAAAAAAAAAGAGGGTTTTACTTGCTTTGTCTACTTATCTGTCAAAAACAAAATACCAAAAGATTTTTTTTATAATTGGTGGTGTCAGTCTTAGTTGAAATGTCTAGTTGAAAATCCAAAATGTTTTCACTCGTTTGTTTTTTGTTGTCTCTTAAGTTAGGGTCAATTTATTAGTTAATCATTAAGTGTCCAATCTGGACGAACTACGCATACCTGATTTCCGTCCCTCGGGGCGGGATACGTAGGCAACCCTCGGTGGGTCCGGTAACTTTTATTTTGGTCTTCGTCTTAGTATTAGGCTAGGTCTTTTACTCCGTAACCTAGAGTGGTTAGCCAAGTAGGCTGATTTTATTCAGCATTACTGTTCGGCGATTTGGAGTCATGAAGCGGTCTGTCCCATCGACGTATGTCCGCATCAAATTCCCGTTGGTTGGGAACCTTTTGCTCTTATCAAATTTTGAGACAATTTCTTATCTGCTACTACAGGATGGACCTGTCCACAAAGTCTAGAGTCCTTATGGTTGTCAAGGTACCCAAAAAGTTGATCAAGTGGTGGAGCACGTTCAATTACTCCGAAAAGCACGAAGTGAGGAAAGTGTTAGGCAATCTTGTAACACTCTTGGATCTCACGCCTCGTCCGAATTTAATAGAAGCTGCGTTGACTTTCTGGGATCCAAATAATTTGGTGTTTAGGTTCGAAAGTTGTGAATTGACTCCTACCCTGGCAGAAATATCTTGTTTGTTTCGGTTGACTTACATGGACCAGCAGATGATTTTAGCCCGCAATCATACTCGTAAGAAATTCCTTCGACTCTGTGGATTAAAAGATAACAAGCATCTGAGATGTCTCAAACAATCTTGGATTTCCTTGGACTATTTGTTTGCTAGATTTGGGTCTTTAGAGGGTTTCGACTGTTTTTGGGATGAATTCTGTACTACCAAAAAAATCTGGGAACAACGTCGTCTGGAGGTTTTCTGTCTGGCTTTGTTGGGTATCTTAGTGTTTCCGTTAGATGAGAGGTGTATCAATACTCGTCTACAATCAGTGGTGATAGCTTTATTCAAGAAAAAAGATGAGGTCACCATTGTACCAATGATCCTAACAGAAATATATAAGGCTTTAACTGAAGTAAAAGGAGGGGTACGATTTTTTGAGGGGAGTAATCTGATATTGCAGTTGTGGATGATGGAGCACTTGCATACGCCTTCTTTGATTAGAGCAGATGTGATCGACCGTTGTCTGAATGATCGAGTGCAAGCCATGCAAGAAAGAATGCGTTTTGACAAATTTTCTTTTCCTATTGGAGTCGATTCTTGGATCGAATTTCTCGGATCAAGAACTCCAAACAACATTCTTTGGTGCTATATGTGGTTTTGTCCTAAGAAAATCTTGATTGGATCTCAAATGCAACTCTTTCTAGTTTTGATAGGACTTAACTGCACTAGGCCTTACAGTCCAAGAAGGGTGATGCGTCAGTTGGGTAGAATGCAAGACGTCCCCCCAATAATTGACCTTCTAAAGGATGTAGAGTACTTTAAAGACCAAGCTGTAGGGGAAAGCAAATATGAGCAATTCTGGAATAACGCGATAAAGTTGGGTGTCGATACTTTCGAGGAAAATCCAGGATGCACTCAAAACTATGAAATCTGGCTACAATCTATGCCCCGTGGCATTAGTAGACCCTTACCAGCCCAACTTAGAGGGCGAATACGGGAAGCAATCATGGTAGAAGATGATGAGCAGGAAGATCCGGGTGTCAAGGTGGAGTTTTTGAGAGTTCAGTTGTCGCGTTTGATCACAACTATGGATGGGTGTCAGAGAAACCTTTGCGGGTGTACTCTCCAAGAGGCGGGGATACGGGCAAGAAATTTGTTTCCGGGTATCAAAACGTCATTGCAGGACATGTTGCAAAGTCTAAGTGGAAATATGGGGACTTCACAGATGGGTTCATCTTAGCTGGGGACATCACACAGAGCACCAGTTTGAAATAATTTGTCTTATCTTTATGTAGTTTGAGTCTTTTATGTTTCTGTCATTGTAGGTTGGTGTCTGTGTTAAGTCGGAGTTAAGTTGTTTTTGATATTCGGGTATTTATTGCACGCATATCGTTAGGGGTTTAAAGTGTTTTTTTTGTATTTGTTGTTTAGTTTTAAAGTGGTCCTAAATTCGTTGTATGTTTTGCTATCTTTCATCGAAATGTTAGGATAACCTTCAATTGTGTAATGTTTATGCATAAGTTGCCCGAACTACGCAAGATCTGATTCATGTACAACATGATACGTAGGCAACCTACTTTTGGGTTCGATCTAATCATTTTGTTTCGTTGTTTTTCATTATTTTTCCTCTTTTAAGGAAAACAAAAGACATAAAGAATGATAAAATAAAGGTATATAACGTGAGGAAAAGAGCGGATATTGATAAAAAAAAATAGTAATAGGTGTAGATAAAAAAAAAGTGTGTAAATAAAAATCGGGATGATGTTGAAATGACCTCGCTACCCTCAAAAGCTGGTAGAAATGAACATGAACTTAGGGCAATTTTACCAATGTGATTCCCATGCTTTTGGTATACCCTAATCCTAACGGATGTCGTCTTTGATGAGCATGTTCTTTCAGATAAAAGTGGTAGGTTTGCAGCACTCTGGCTAGTCACCCATACTTCACTAGATCCAAAGCAAAGCTCGCAATGGCTAGCAGGGAGATTGAAAATTCGCTCATTGACCCGGATCAGGATCACAGGGAAGAAAGTTCAGAACACAATGATGAGATAGTAAGGCTCAGGCAACAATTGATAGATTTGCACCGGGCATGGGCCAGCGAAATGCCTCCTCCTCCGCTCCCTGAAGGTCTTGGGAATATCTCTAATTGCCCACCGCTCTCTCAAGCACAATTCTCTGCTCCTACTGAGTCACCTGAGCACGCGCCAGGATTCACTCCGCGACATTATTATCCTGGCAATTCTGGTGTGCCCTTGGCAGCTCCCCAATCAAGACCAGCTGCTCAGCCAGCGCCATCGATCACACCGGTATTCGTGGCCCCGCCACCACAAGAAACTCCCATATATGTTGTGCGTCCCACAATGAGGCTTCCTCGATCTTCCAGTGAGCTAGCACTGAAGGTTTCAGATGGTCAGTATTATGCTACGGAGCCTTCTCTGCAATTGAATGAACCGTATGGGTACACTCAGCCGCCTGCATTTCCATTTGATACGGAGAAACCTGTCGCAACGGAGGAACAGGATGTCATAGCCCGAAAACTGAAGAGTTTAGAGCAAGCTATGAGGAATTTGCAAGGAATCGGAGATTATAGAAGTGTTTCCTATAAAGACCTGTGCATGTTCCCAGACATCAACCTGCCCCCGGGTTTTAAGATGCCTAAGTTCGAGAAGTACGCAGGGCACGGTGATCCTGTTGCACACTTGAGACGTTATTGCAACCAGTTGAGGGCTGCAGGAGGAAAGGAAAAACTACTCATGGCCTTCTTTGGCGAGAGTCTTTCAGATCTGGCTTCAGAATGGTTCATCGATCGGGATATCGATAAATGGAACAGTTGGGATGATTTGGCTTCTGAATTTGTTCAACATTTTCAGTACAACATCGATTTGATTCCGGACGAAAAATCTTTGGTCAACATGAAGAAAAAGAGTACTGAAGGTTTTAGGGAATACGCTATAAGGTGGCGTGAACAGGCCGCTAGGGTAAAGCCTCCAATGAAGGAAAGTAAGTTGGTAGAAGTTTTCATTCAGGCGCAGGATGAGACCTATTTTCAACATTTACTTCCGGCAATGGGAAAGTCTTTTATGGAAGTCCTCAAAATGGGGGAGATGATAGAGGACGGGATTAAGACCGGTCGAATAGTGAGTTTTGCTGCATTAAAAGCTACCACACAAGCGATTCAAGGTGGATCTGGCGCATTTGGAGGAAAAAAGAAGAAAGAGGATGTTGCGACTGTCGTAGCCGGAACCCATACTTATCCTAAAAGGCCACCTCGCCCCTATCCCCAATCCCAAGCCCAAGTCTACGCCCAAGCTCCATATATTCCTCCCCACCATTACTACCCTCCACAAAATCCTTTATATTCCATTCCACCACCCCCTTACCCAGTATATAGTGCGCAACCATATGCCCAAACCCCTTCTTACCCGCAGTGGCGCGCGCAAACTTTACAAAATCGCCCATTCGCTCCACCAAATTACCAAAACCCCTCCAGACCCAGTTTTCAACCTAGGCCCGAGTATAAGCAGGAGAAAACGGTCAAAAATAAATTCACACCTCTTGGGGAGTCATATGCTAGCTTGTTTGATAGGTTGAGGAAGTTGAAGGTTTTAAGCCCAATTCAAGGAAGGCTTTCAAATCCACCACCAAGGAATCTCGATTATTCTTTAAGGTGTGCGTACTGTTCTGATATGCCAGGCCATGATATTGAGAAATGCTGGCATTTAAAGAGAGCTTTCCAAGATTTGATTGACACAAATCAGATGTTGGTCCAAGCCCCGGAGGGTCCAAACATTAACCAGAATTCGCTGCCAACCCATGCTGAAGCCAATATGTTAGAATTGATATATGATGGGAAAGAGTCTTCGAGGGGTTATAAGCCTATTGTCAAGATACACACTACTGAGGAGAAATCGGTGAATGTAGCGGAGTCTTTGAAAGCAATGTCATTGAGCCAGGAAGGAATGAGGGAGGATAAATCCCGAGAAAGCACAAAGAAGCCCCTGCTCACAGTACAAGGCGCCGGAAGGTATGGTGATTCGAGTCAGGATAAACCTAAGTTGACAGTGGTGGGAGCTTTGAGTCAGCCTATCTTGACGGTGAGAGGAGCACTGGCAGCGCCTATTGTCCTTAAACCGGTGACCCAACCTCCGATAGTTGATATGAAAAGGATTCCCTAGAATTATGGGCGGACTGTGATGACCTATCACGGGAAAGAAGTTGTGGAAGATGTAGATGAGGTAGGAGGTTTGACCAGGTCAGGAAGATGCTTCGTGCCTGAAAGCTTAAGAAAGTCTAAGCCAACGGTGAGTGAACCGTCGTCTATCAAAAAACCTATCACTGAGGAGGAAGCCGAAGATTTTTTTAAAAAGATAAAATTGCCAGAGTATTCAGTATTAGACCAGTTGAAGAAAACCCCTGCTCAAATTTCCCTTTTATCTTTGCTGTTGCACTCCGAGGAGTATCGTGATGTTTTGCTGAAGGTATTGAATGAAGCATATGTTCCAAGGGAGATTACAATCAACCAGGTTGAGAAAATGGTGGGAAAAATCTTTGAGGTCAATCGGATCAGCTTTTCTGATGATGAATTGCCTGTTGAAGGTACAGGGCATAATCGGGGTCTTTACATTACAGTGAAGTGTGAGGATTTCTACGTCACTCATGTTATGATTGATGGAGGTTCAGGTGCAAATATTTGCCATATTTCTACTTTGCAAAAGCTGAATGTTGGTGCTGATAGGATCAAGCCCAACAATGTATGCGTTAGGGCTTTCGATGGTGCAAAGTCTAATTCCATTGGCGAAACAGAACTAATGTTGACCATAGGGCCTGTTGAGTTTGCCATAGAATTTCAGGTATTGAACGTAGAATCCTCTTACAATCTGTTGTTGGGAAGGCCCTGGATCCACAAGGCCAAGACGGTTGCATCCACGCTGCACCAAATGATTAAGTTTGAGCATGACAGGCAAGAAGTAGTTATTCATGGTGAAAGAGATTTATCAGCCTACGAAGATTCTCCCTTGTCCTTTATTGAAGCAAATAACGTAGAGGAGACATTCGTCTATCAAATTTTTGATACAGTGCCAGTGAGTCGTATCCCCGAGTGGCAAGTTATACCGGGACCGCAATTGTCTTCTGCTTCTATCATGATGGTGAGTGAACTTTGGAAATACGGATTTGAACCAGGAAAAGGTTTGGGAGTATCTCTTCATGGTATAGTTCATCCCATATGTCCGAGTGAGAACGTGGGCACGTTTGGTCTGGGATTTGAGCCTACAGCGGAAGATCTGAAGAAAATCAGGGGAAGGAAGAAGGAAATATGGTCCCTCCCTCGCCCAATGCCACTACTCAGTGAGTCATTTGTTAAGAGCGATGTCGCGAAGCATGTGGAATCTGAAGTTGAATTGGTGGGTGACCTCCAGAACTTTTTTATTGAAGTTGATATGGTTGAAGCAGGAGAAGGTACCAGTATGGCAGATGTGCAATTCATAGGTCCAGCTGTCCGGCTCAATAATTGGGAAGTCACTCCTCTCCCCGTCAGGAGGGAGTTTTGGTAGTTTATTTTGTTTTCCTTTCTGTTTATCCGAGTTATTTCAGGGTTGTAATTCGGATTTTAGTTTGTTTATGTTATATTGGTGTCTGTGTTTAAACCCTTCTATCTTTTATTTAATGAAATGCAATGTCCCTTTTGTTTTGTGTCTAATATAGTTTGTTTTTCTTTTTACACAGTTCTCTTTATGCTGATTCTAATGACATGACATGCATGCGGAATTTTCAGCCTGGTCTTAAAATCCAAAATAATCCAGATGTAATGGAGCAGGATGAGGAATATGATGAAAAAGAAGAATTAGAAGAAATAAGCAAAGGGTTGGAACAATTTGAAGACAAACCGAATCCTAATTTGAATGAGACTAAGCCAATAAATCTAGGGGATCAAGAAGATGTTAGGGAAACTAAAATCAGTGTACATGTTTTGCCCCAGCTAAAGGATGAAATGATTCAAACGTTAATGGATTATAAGGATGTTTTTGCATGGTCTTATGATGATATGCCTGGTTTAAGCACTGAATTAGTGTCTCACAAATTGCCAACGGATCCCGCATTCCCTCCTGTCAAACAGAAGTTGAGGAAGTTTAAAACAGATGTAAGTATTAAAATCAAAGAGGAAATCATGAAACAACTTGAAGCCAAAGTAATTCGAGTGGCCCGTTATCCCATGCGGTTATCCAATGTTGTTCCCGTACCAAAGAAAGATGGCAAAATTCGAGTGTGTGTTGATTACCGCAATTTGAACAGGGCAAGTCCAAAAGATGATTTTCCACTGCCCAACATCCATATTTTGCTAGACAACTGTGCTAAACACGAGGTTGCCTCTTTTGTGGATTGCTATGCCGGATATCACCAGATCATTATGGATGATGAAGACGCAGAGAAGACATCTTTTATCACACCATGGGGAACTTATTGTTATCGGGTGATGCCGTTCGGTTTGAAGAATGCTGGAGCAACATACATGAGAGCCATGACCACTATGTTTCATGACATGATGCATAAGGAGATTGAGGTTTACGTGGATGATGTGATTATTAAGTCAAAAAGTCAGGCCGACCATGTAAAAGACTTGAGAAAGTTCTTTGAAAGACTTCGCAGGTATAACCTCAAACTCAACCCAGCAAAATGTGTATTTGGAGTTCCATCTGGAAAGCTTTTGGGGTTTGTAGTCAGCCGTCGGGGAATTGAATTAGATCCCTCGAAAATCAAAGCCATTCAGGATTTGCCCCCGCCCAAGAATAAAATGGAGGTAATGAGTTTGCTTGGTAGACTGAACTACATTAGCAGGTTTATTGCTCAACTCACAACCACTTGTGAGCCCATATTCAAGTTGCTGAAAAAGAGTGTTGTGGTAAAATGGACTGAAGAATGTCAGGAAGCGTTCGATCGAATCAAAAGATATTTGTCAAATACGCCCGTGTTGGTACCCTCGGAGCCTGGTAGGCCTTTGATCTTATACTTGTCAGTCATGGACAATTCTTTCGGGTGTGTCCTGGGGCAACATGATGTCACAGGCAAAAAAGAGCAGACTATTTACTATCTTAGCAAGAAGTTCACCACTTATGAGGCCAGGTATACTCTTCTTGAAAGGACGTGTTGTGCCCTAACTTGGATAGCACAGAAGTTGAAGCACTATCTCTCATCCTATACTACTTATCTCATCTCCCGCATGGATCCTTTGAAGTATATCTTTCAGAAGCCTATGCCGACAGGTCGATTGGCAAAGTGGCAAATTTTGCTTACCGAGTTCGACATCGTATATGTGACTCGAACCGCCATGAAAGCCCAAGCCTTGGCAGATCATCTTGCTGAGAATCCCATTGATGAAGAGTACGAGCCATTAAAGACATATTTTCCTGACGAAGAAGTGTCGTGTGTCGATGAAGTCGTTATAGATGTTGATCCAGGTTGGAGGTTATTCTTCGATGGAGCTGTCAATATGAAAGGAGTCGGAATAGGTGCGGTTCTTGTCTCTGAATCGGGACAATATTTCCCGGTAACAGCACAACTTCGATTTTACTGTACTAACAATATGGCAGAGTATGAAGCCTGCATCCTTGGTTTGAGGTTAGCTGTTGATATGGGAGTCCAAGAATTATTGGTGTTGGGAGATTCGGATTTACTCGTCCATCAAATTCAAGGCGATTGGGAGACGCGAGATTTGAAGCTCATCCCGTATCGACAATGCTTGCAGGAGCTATGCCGACGATTTGTGTTAGTAAAATTTAGGCACATTCCAAGGATTCGTAATGAAATTGTTGATGCTTTGGCCACTTTGTCTTCAATGCTCCAACATCCTGACAAAGCCTACATCGATCCAGTGCATGTACAGAGTCGTGATCAGCATGCTTACTGCAATGTGGTTGAAGAAGAGCTCGATGGAGAACCTTGGTTCTTGGATATCAAGCGGTACATTCAATCAGGAGAATACCCAACATATGCCACCAACGATCAAAAGAGGACTCTTAGGCGTTTGGCTAGTGGATTTTTCTCGAGCGGGGGAATCTTGTATGATCGTAATTCAACACGAAGCAAAGGAAGTCTATCAACCGACAGGCTATTGGATTCGTAGAAGCATTTCAGATTTGGGAAAAGAGTGCACCTCAGGGGCATGGTAAAAATGGAAACCCATTGTTTGAGCCAGAACTCATTTCCCTCAATCTGGATCCAGGTCAATGATGCGGCAAGACACGACAAGTGTTAGCAATTTGGAACAAAGATGAAAGGAACGAGTGCTGGGCAGATACCTGAAAAGCCAAGATCTGCAAGCCACCACTATGTTTTTAACTGACAAATTTTTCTTCGATTGAAACAGGGGCAAATTTGTTTCACTTGATTCAGCTACCATTGGAAATGCACATCCATGGGATTTTACTTTATGTTCAGGACCCTCCTGAAAAATGGGAATTTTACTTTCTGTTCAGGACCCTCCTGAAAAATGGGACTTTACTTTCTGTTCAGGACCCTCCTGAAAAATGGGATTTTACTTTCTGTTTAGGACCCTCCTGAAAAATGGGACTTTACTTTCTGTTCAGGACCCTCCTGAAAAATGGGACTT
This sequence comes from Capsicum pubescens, assembly GCA_030864215.1. Taxonomy (NCBI): domain Eukaryota; kingdom Viridiplantae; phylum Streptophyta; class Magnoliopsida; order Solanales; family Solanaceae; genus Capsicum; species Capsicum pubescens. The sequence goes on along the minus strand of CM061548.1, from coordinate 410,182,514 downwards.
TACTTTCTGTTCAGGACCCTCCTGAAAAATGGGATTTTACTTTCTGTTCAGGACCCTCCTGAAAAATGGGACTTTACTTTCTGCTCAGGACCCTCCTGAAAAATGGGACTTTACTTTCTGCTCAGGACCCTCCTGAAAAATGGGACTTTACTTTCTGCTCAGGACCCTCCTGAAAAATGGGATTTTACTTTATGTTCAGGACCCTCCTGAAAAATGGGATTTTACTTTATGTTCAGGACCCTCCTGAAAAATGGGATTTTACTTTCTGTTCAGGACCCTCCTGAAAAATGGGACTTTACTTTCTGTTCAGGACCCTCCTGAAAAATGGGGCTTTACTTTCTGTTCAGGACCCTCCTGAAAAATGGGATTTTACTTTCTGTTCAGGACCCTCCTGAAAAATGAGATTTTACTTTCTGTTCAGGACCCTCCTGAAAAATGGGATTTTACTTTCTGTTCAGGACCCTCCTGAAAAATGGGATTTTACTTTCTGTTCAGGACCCTCCTGAAAAATGGGACTTTACTTTCTGTTCAGGACCCTCCTGAAAAATGGGATTTTACTTTCTGTTCAGGACCCTCCTGAAAAATAGGATTTTACTTTCTGTTCAGGACCCTCCTGTAAAATGGGATTTTACTTTCTGTTCAGGACCCTCCTGAAAAATGGGACTTTACTTTATGTTCAGGACCCTCCTGAAAAATGGGATTTTACTTTCTGTTCAGGACCCTCCTGAAAAATGGGAATTTACTTTCTGTTCAGGACCCTCCTGGAAATGGGACAATGCTTTCAAAAAAATGAAATACTAATTATTTATAATTCTTGTTTGGGATAATTTTCTTTCTAGTTTTAATTTTGAGTTTCAGGAGCCCGCCTGAAGAACAGGGTGATGAAATAGCAAGGCAGGAGCCCGCCTGAAGAACAGGGTGATGAAATAGCAAGGCAGGAGCCCGCCTGAAGAACAGGGTGATGAAATAGCAAGTCTGGAGCCCACCGGGAGAACAGAGTGAAGAAAATGAAAAGTCAAGCAACAAAGTGATGAAATAGCAAATTAGGAGCCCGCCTGGAGAATAGGGTGAAGAAACAAAAGAGTCAAGCAACAAAGTGAAGCAATTGAAAGCCAAGCAACAAGATGAAAGAAATTCCAAGTCAGGAGCCCGCCTGAAGAATAGGGTGATGAAAGTCGAGTCAAGAACCAACAGAAGCTGTATAGATAGGATTTTTGTAATTTCATTTATGTTTTTACTTGTAATTTTCATTTTGATGTAATAACAGAGCCGCGGACCGGAACCTCGACGGAACCTCACTCGACTATCCAACTCGGTATAGTCCATCTCCGTCCAATCCTTGGAGATACTTATCACTTGATCCCTTCATAACTTGGGTGGGTAGGCTTTCCTAATTCAAGACCCGGTAGTCCTTCGTTCTCCTGTTTCTTTCTTTGAATAATGGTCGGGACAAAATTCTATCTCGCTGTCTACTTCTGTGCCTGAAAACACTTCATGTTTACATTCAAAGGGGGCATGATGTAGACACCTAATTTCGTCCCTCCGCAATATCATTTTTACCCATTTTTTACCTTATCCTACCGTGTACCCTCAATCATGTAATTATCCCTCCACAAATGACAAAAAATCAAAACCAACTCTAAACAAATCTTATCAAAAAATCCCCACATAATCCCAATTGATAACAAATTAACAACCTTCCCAATTAAAAGTGGACACCTAACCCTTATCCCTCCAATTAAAAAACAACACCTACCTACCCTACTCTAACAAACCCTATTCCTACCCCTACCCCTACCTCACTACCCTACCTCACTACCCCATCCTAATATATACACACACATACACATAATTAAAGGGAAGAGGACACAACAAAAGAGAAAAAAGAAAAAGAAAATCGGCTCTCTCTCTCTAGTCTCTCACTCTCTCTCTAACGTCGTCGCCGACGATCGGAGCTCCGGCCACCACGACACTACCACCCCACAACCGCGTCGTCACTTCCTCTCTCTCTCTCTCCGTTGACTCACCCCCCTCTCTCTCTTCGACGACGGCAACAGCGCCGTCGTCACTCCGATCAGCCTCCCTCTTTCTCTCCGACGACGGCAACAGCGCCGTCGTCACTCCCTCTCTCCCCCTCTCTTTCTCTCCGAACAGTCAGCTCTGGCAGCGACCAGCAGCTTCGCGGCGAACTCCGACCTCTTTGCCGCCGAATAACAGCGACCAGCGGCGGCACTAGCTCCGTCACCGCCTAGATCTGCCGCCGCCGTCCTTTCCATCGTCGTGAGCTCACCGCCTCGATCTGTTGGGTTTTTTGATTTCTTGTTGTCTTTGGTTGATTTTGGTTTCGTCTATTCCACGGTTCCACGTCGATAGTGAGTTTCAAGTTGACTTTATCGAATATCGTCGTTGTGAGTTTGGGTTTTCGTAGAATAAAATTTCATTCACGGGTTTTGGAGCTGTCCGGTTATTATTTTAATACCGAGTTTGATTTGTCCGTCGTGAGGTTCTACGATCGAGTTTTGGTCTTCGGATTTCCTTATTATCGACAAAACGTTCTATCGAGGTCCATTTCTTAACTCGTCTCTTATATATATATATATGTGGTTGTTTGTTTTGATTGGTTGCGATGGCGAGTGTTGATTATAGTTTTGTTGAATTTTTGTTATGTTGATGTTATGATTGTGATGCTTGGTTGTTTGGTTTTTGGTAGATTAAGGCATAAACTTGATCATGTTCAATGGATGGACGGAAAGAAAGTCGGGGGGTGGAATTGGAAAAATTAACAAAAGGATAGATTCGGTTTAATTTGATTTATTGTTGGTATGAATCGTGGTAGGATTATGTCTTTAGTCTAGAACGGATAAGCAAATGGTAGGTTCGGGTAGGCAAATTTAGGCATGGCAAATTGATGACATGTTTGAAATATGTGTCGGAATGGTTTTGTTTTATCGCATTTAATTCAATGCTGTAATTTGACCGGGGAATGCCCCGAAGTACCTGTATTGATTTCACCGGGGAATGCCCCGACGTATCATGTTGGCGGAAAATAATTGTGATGAAGGCCCGCTGCGTCGGGTAAGGCATTGGAGTTTAGTCTAGATTTAGTTTAGACTAGGATTTATATTTTTTGTATTTTTTATATTTTTTTATTTTTTCGGACTGTATAATTGGACTGGACTTTACATTTTTGGATTGTTTTGTTTTGTTTGATTATTTTTGTGTGCCTCTTGTGTGGTTTATACATTTCGTAATGCCAAAATAGTCGATACACTCCACCAAGCGACCGTGGTCGAACCACGGGATCGAGGGGTGCCTAACACCTTCCCCTCGGTCAACAGAATTCCTTAGCCGGAATCTTTGTGCGCAAACCGGTTTAAGAGTCAATTGGTTTCGAAAAAAAGAATTTTCCAAAGGTGACTTGGCACACCGGATTATGCCAAGTGGCGGCTCTGAATAAAAAAATGCAAATAATCCTTTTCCGAAACAAAATTTTATTTCTTGTCACTTAAATAATAAAACCCTTTCGAACTTTAAAAATATTCCACGAATGTTTTGGAGTACGCGTAAAAAGGGGTGTGACAACTGCTTTTCGTTTCATTATTTCAACAGACTTTTGAGAATCGTATCGCTGCTTCGATCTCGACTCTTGTAAGATAACACCTCCCTTTGACTGAATATTAGAAGAAACAAAGTTAATATTTTCATCTTGGGTTAAACCAAAACTAAAAAATAGTATTTCATCAAAATTCATAGATCGTATATCTCTAACTGAACTAGAACAATTTGCATGTTTTGTCATTATAGCGGAAAATAAAAAAAATTCAACACACAAAAATTAAACTCAAAAACCCTAAACCCCAAATTCAAAACGCAGAAAAAATGGAAAAATAATGACGAAAAAGAAAAAAAAATTATATGAAAAATATAACATGCATTAACTGTAAAAATCAACTTACCTTAATAAGTGGAAAGAAGGATTATCAAGATTTAGAGAGAAAATTGCGGATTTTGAAAAAAAAAAGAGCGGAAAATTGATATTGGGGGGAATTGAAAATATTTAGAGTGACGTGAAAGTACGATTAAAGAGAGATAAAGTGGCGTGAAAATAGTAAAGTGAAAATATTTGGGTGGAATACATGCGCCAGTTAAAAAAAAGGTAAAATATTACTACTTTTACTAGTAGTTATAATTTTGATAAATTATTGCTATTATTTGTGATTAATGTCTTAAGGTTGTTAGTCTAGTAAATTTTTCCTTTTTCTATTCTTTAATTAGTGTAGAAAGTGGCAAAGGTTACTTATTAATTGACCATCGTCTTTATAACCATTTACAAAAATATAGAAAGAAAAACAAATTACTAGCTACCTTTTCAAATAGAAAAAGTCAGTGCATGCACCACATATGACTGTTCAATCTTGACCAAAATACAGTGGTTTAGCAACATATAAATATAAAAAAACAATCATATGCTCTATATTCAAAATTTGTGTACATCATGTTCAATATTGGATAGAATTAATTAATAATATCTTTTTTGTTGCTCACTTACCCACAACTGTATATATCACAAAGCCAAAAAAATCTGCGTATTAACATCTCCACAAAAATAGCAAACTCCTATACCAAAATTATTTTCTCTCAATATTTTCAACAATATTCACAAAGAAAACAAAAATGAGTCCAGCTTCATTAGCCATGTCCTTGTTCTTTCTAAGTATTATTTTTAGCTATATATTTAAAATATCATTACAAATATTTCCAGAATCAAAGTTATTAAACTACATAGATTTCATATTTTCTCAATTGAAATGGGCATGGAATGTTGTCCTCTTTCAATCTTTCTCTCATTCTTGTAGTAATTACAATTTCACTATTTTTGAAGGTGCACCTCATAGTAATAATAATGAGCTTAGAGTAACGCGTTTAGAGCGCGATAATTTGGAGTCATCATCAGTGGAATGTGCGATATGTTTATGCAAGATTGAAGATGGAGAAGAAATTAGAGAGCTAAATTGCGATCATCTTTTTCATAGGGCTTGTTTGGATAGGTGGATGAATTGTAGACGTATGACTTGTCCGTTGTGTAGAAATCATCTAATTAAGCCAAACACGATTTACTCAGACCTTCAACAAGAAGTTATTAATTTGAATTTTTTATCAGGGAGATCAAGAGATCGTTGTGATTGGTGGTTAAGGTAATATATTGTCAATAATTGTTGTAGACATGGAAGCTAAGCTAGCATGCCATGGTGATTTTATATGTCAAAATGTTGTATGGATTCCATGGTTTTGGCATTGTTTGATTTTAGTCGATTTAGTTCTATGATATAAAAATGAGAATATATGAGTTGATTTCATCACTTCACTGTAGTGAGAAAATTCATTTTTCATTTGTTAGTATTTACTTGCATTGGAGAGAAGATTTGAATCTCAATAAAATTGCTAGTAACAAAAGATGATAATACATTTGAAGTGAATTTGTTCACTTGTATTTGTTTTGGTTCACTTGGTAATTACAACAACAACATATCCAATGGGTTCTGGCGAGGGTAAAGTACACGCAGTCCATACCACTACTTCGAATAAAGTAGAGATGTTGTTTTCGATAGACCGCCGACTTAGGACAAATAACAATATAACAAACAAAAAAACATAAAATAAACAACAAAATGGGATGACACCGCTAGAAAAAAAGAAAAGAAAAAAGACACCAATAATAATATAAATTGTGTATTCGAGATCACAAACATCATCAAAACACTACAAACAAGAAACTACAAGCACAAATGCAAATAAAGCACTCCTCCCTACTATTACGGACGCACTCCTACCCACTAACTCTCTACCCTAATTCGCATCCTTCGCACCTTCCTATCAAGGGTCATGTCCTGTAAGCTGTAATTGATCCATGTCATGCCTAATCACCTCCCTCCAATATTTCTTCGAGACTGTAAATTTTTTTTATTTTTTTTGGAATCTCAAAAAAATCCACAGCCTCTGTCATTCGAATGCACACTACATAAATCTCCTCAAAATCTAGCCAAAGTATTTCCTAGGAAAATAGTTGCTTTTAAACAATACATGATTAAAATTTGGGGTTTTATAACCCTTCAATTAATTTCTTAAAAGTTTTGTTTAGGTATTTTTTATTTGATTTTTAAAATACTATACTAATATTGTTTTGAATAAACTAAAATAGGATGGTTGAAATGAAAAATATATTATTGGAGAGTAATATATATAAGATCGAAATATTGTGTTAAAGTTTAACATATTCACAAAATGAGTGTTATCGATGTGCAGTTATATAAGATTAAATAAGATTCAAAATGAGCACATTCGCCAGTATATGTAAGAACCACACATAGAGGATAAAAATGAGATAAGGTTGTGAGAGTTTGGTCATAAAATAAATAATTTTATCTATTGCATAAATTTGTATTAAAGTGTAAAAAGTTTAAATCACTTTTCGAAGATTCTTCACACTTTAGTATAATAATATAAATATAAGCATATATTTTAGTATAAGCACATATATATTTTACTAACGGAAGTTTTAAGTGGTTGATGAATCATCACTTTTGCATTTATCATGTAGTACCTCTTTCTCTTACTGCCACAAGCTACGAGAGATGCATCAATTTGAACCATATTTGTGGTACGATTATTTTTTTTCTATATTTAAAATCTTTCCTTATTTTTGAAGTCAAACATTTACAAAATCATTGATTACATTTTTATTACGTACTTAAAATTTTTAAAATTTGATACTTCTTAAATTTTTCTTATTCTAACTTTTTATATTTATTTCTAGATTTTTCAAATCTTCTTAAAATCAAATTTAGTTCATTTAGAATTCTTAAACTAATGAAAAAAAAAGTATTAATTGTCATTAATTCTGATGACTTCTAATAAGGAAAGGTTTTACCATAAATATATTTAATTAATTTTCAACTATTAAATATTAAGGAAAAAATAGTGAAAACACAATTTTGTCTAAAACAAAGACTTTTGACGAAGGATAAAAAGTTAAAACAATATTTCTAAGGCACTTCACACTTTTAAATATATTATAGATTATAGATAAATTGTCATATTTTATTTTTTGAGAGTTCGAAGGGACTAGATCTTACCATGCACAGAGGCGGAGCCAGAATTTTTCGCCGAGAGAGTTCAAAATTTAAAGAAAAACTAGTTTAAAGGGATTCAATATCTAAAATATATACGTAAAAATTTATTTAAATCATATATTAATAGCATAATTTTTCACCAAAAGAAATAAATCAAATGAACCCCTTGTGAAAGGCTGACTCCGCCCTTGACCATGCATACATCACAAATTACAAAGCAATCTAAGCAAAAAAGAGAATGTTTAAGTACATAGTGTTTATTGCATATTCTCACTAAACATACTACAAGGCTATATAATTAGCTTAAAAAAATGTTAATCCTAATATTAGGATTTAGGCAGATACATTCTATTCAAAGTACATGGTTTGTTGGCCAACTTGTATATGATCAAAATAGTAATAAGCATATGTATGTTCATCCAACTTGTTGGAGTTAATTTAGCTAAAACTTTGAAACTAAATTGGATTTAATCAGATCAATATGTTACAATTAAAATACTATAGATATTCAAAAAACATACAAAAAGTATAAGTGTTTGCATAATTTGATCCTCAAAAGCTAAACATAACACCTTACTTAGAACGAAGGACTGTATATCTATAACAAAACTTATTTATCACCATTATTTAATTATTTTTTATAATAATGACATGAGATGAAGAAGTGAAGATTGCTATAGCCGATCTAACTTTGTTTATAATGGAGATATATATAGTATTAATTGTTCTGAAACACTTCGTCATTTTAGAAAATCAAGAAAAGCAATAATGATGGAATAATTTTTATTTTCAGTTTATCAGTAAAAGCGATTTCTAGAGAGATTAAAATGTAATGATTAATAATAAACAAGTATAAATTAATCAAATAACTTTTCCTATATATACTTTTTAAATAATAGTAGCAAACTGATACTACAAATCAATAATGTTTAACAATTAATTGAAGTAATAGCAATTAATTAGAGATTCAAGCCTCCTTACCAAGTATAAATATAAGACTAATGAAATATGAATTTTTCTCATTGAAATAAAAATGATCAAATCAAGTCAATTGCAAAGAGGCCATTGTAGAATCCATGGCCAGCTTCCTACAAAATACAATCTTACCCTCTAACGTCGCATCAGTAAATTTACAATTTTACCCTCTCCACGTTTTTTTTTTCTTTGTAAATTTACCTTAGCCACCATTCATAATAATTTCTTGATCTCCCTGAGAAGAAATCTAAATTAATCACTTCTTCATGATAATGATAATGATAATGATAATGATAATGATAATGATGATGATGATGATGATGACGAAGGTCGGAGAAAGTTGTGTTTGACTTAATTAGATGATTTCTACACAACGCACAAGTCATATGTCCACAATTCATCCACCTATCCAAACAAGCCCTATGAAAAAGATGATCACAATTTAGTTCTCTAATTTCTTCTCCATCTTCAATCTTGCATAAACATATCGCACATTCCACTGATGATGACTCCAAATTATCGCGCTCTAAACGCGTTACTCTAAGCTCATTATTATTACTATGAGGTGCACCTTCAAAAATAGTGAAATTGTAATTACTACAAGAATGAGAGAAAGATTGAAAGAGGACAACATTCCATGCCCATTTCAATTGGGAAAATATGAAATCTATGTAGTTTAATAACTTTGATTGTGGAAATATTTGTAATGCTATTTGAAATATGTAGCTGAAAATAATAGTACTTAGAAAGAACAAAGACATGGATAATGAAGCTGGACTCATTTTTAATTTTTAATTTTTTTTTTGAGTGATTGTTGAAAAATATTAAGAGCTAGATGTGATTTGATGTAGGGGAATAATGTGCACACTTAGGTTTATATAGCTTGCTAAAAGTAGTACCTAAAGATCTAAGATGATTTTAAGAAATAATACAAATTGAACATGATTAATTCATTATTAATTAGTGTGATGAGACAGAAGACTTAATTAGAAATTGTGTTTGCAACATTATATTATATTATTTGTGACTGCCGTTTTCTTCTATGGTGTGTGTAGAATTAGTGTATGAAATAGGTCAATGAAAGTGTCCTAGCAAGTTTGACAAAACAAAAAAAAATTGAAAGAGTAACATTAAAATAGTTGTGTGGCAGGATTAAAATGTAAATTTTGTTAGAATTTTTGTTTTGATTTTCTTATTAAATTTGAGTTAAAAAATTTTATCGAAAGAAAGTCAAAATATTATCATAATTGCTTTTTACTTTTTGTGAATTGAAAATATAATTTTCTTCCATATTTGAAAAAACCTCTTTCTTGGAGAAAAGGTTTTGTACCTCTATAAATTCAGGACTCTTCTTCTAATTTCATAACGCAGTAACATCCACAATGTAGTCGTTAGAGAATCTTGTTTAAGGGATGATTTTCTCCCAATAAGTTTTATACTTTTTCAATATTAGGTAATAATATGTATGTCGTTTGACCAAATCACATTAATAATATGTTTTTCTTTTCGTCTGAATTAGCACCCTTCTTATTTCATAACACAGTAACATCCATAATATAGTCGTTAACGACTCTTCTTTAAGAAATAATTTGCTCCCAATAAATTTTATATTTTTTCAATATTAGTTTTTAATATATAGAATGTTTGATCAAATCCTATTAATATTATATTTTTCTTTTTGTCTGAATTATCGCCTGTATAATTTACAAATTATTAGCTAATTACAAAAAAAAAAAGGGACCTTTTCACTTTCCTAAATGCAATAATAGAGAAAATAGCAGTACGAAAAACACTTAAACACTTGAAAATCACAAAAACATAAAATAAGGAGCAGCAAGAATCAAAATATAAATGGATTAATGGGGCATTAGGGTCAATACTATGTAACTTACATAATATGATAATACTTAACGGGTAAACAGTTTATCCAATAAAAAAAATTGAGTAATTTAATTTTGCACCAGTAAATCGTTAATTATAAAATTTTAATTTATTCATCAATTATTTATCTAATAACTCCTAATAAGTTAATAAATTAATTTTATAATTAATTTAATTATCAGTTACGATTTGATTTTGAACTACCATATATAGGTTAACCTTGCACATACTTGGTGATCACTAAATAGTGGCTAAGAGTTTTTTAATAGCATAGCCAACATAACTAGATACTTGATAGATTTATACAACCAATAATGAAGCAACTATGTGATGATGTTTTTATATTATAATAAAAGGGAAAAGGCATCGTTTCCATCTTAAACTATATCCGAAAAGTCAAAGATACACCTAAATTATACTAGTGACCTTTTACACACCTAAACTATAAAAAAGTGATATTTTTTACCCCCTAGATCTGACGTGGAAAAAACATAATTAATTAAATAAAAAATGGCACGTCTACATAAAAAAAATAACGAAAAAAATAATAAAAAATTAAAAACTTCCCTCCCCCACCCCCAAACATCTTCTTCTTCATCAACCCCCCACCCCCCACCCCCCCAGCCCCAAACATCATCTTCTTCATCACCCCCACCCCAAAAATCCAACTCCACCCCAACCAACAAATCTTCTTCATCACCCCCACCTCCAAATAAACAATTTCTTTACACCCCATCCTCCACCTTCATCGAAACATCTTCTCCTTCATCACCCCCACCCCAAAAATCCAACCCCACCCCAACCAAGGAATCTTCTTCATCACCCCCAACCCCAAATAAGCAATTTCTTCACACCCCATCCTCCATCTTCATCGAATCAATATCAATTTCATCATGAACAAAATCAAATTGAATTTTCTATTGATAACATAAATTTAATTGACATCTTATGCTAAAATTCTTTGGCGGTTGATGAATTAAAATATCAATTTCAGATAGTAGTACTTATTTTAATTCATCAACCGTCAAAGAATTTTAGCATAAGATGTCAATTAAATTTATGTTATACGAATTTGAATTTTCTTTTAGCAACATTCAACATAATCATTTTTATTATTGTTTAATTTCATATGATTGTAAACATGTATCACTAATATTGCAATTTGCAAATATGTTATGAGTTCGTGGCTAGTGGTGTTAGTTTATTTTGCTTACCGTACTAGTTTATATATGTACTTATTTTTTGTGTTTGATATTCTGTTAGTTTGTCTTGTGTACCATATTAGTTATATACACTTATATTTGGGTAGGTATATGGGTATTGGTCCTAAGCTAGGGGTCTATCGGAAACAGTCTCTCTACTTCTTCTGAGGTAGTGGTATAATTTGCGTACACTTTATCCTCCCCAGACCCCACTAAGTGGGAATACACCGGATATATTGTTGTTGTTATGAAATTTTGTGGCACATGAACATTTCTTACCATGTAAAAATCCAAATCCATTTCAATTGGAAAAAAAATAAAAGGAAGTGTAGCAACTAGCATGTTATTGATCAAGAAAGTGAGAGTTGAGAGAGGATGTGATTTATTATTCTTTATTAGATGTCATTAATTTTGAGTTTTTCAAATGAAGAAACTCCTAATAGAGATTTCTACATTCTTCCTAAAATATTATTAGAAAATTGCTAATAATTTTTTATCAAAATCCCATTGAAAAATTAGCTATTTTTTTTTTATATTGAATTGATTTTACATATAAAATGCTAATTTGAATTAGTTTGACCGATCAGTAATGAATTTTGGGAAACCAATAGTTATTTAAGAAAAAAAAGAAGGAAGAAGTGAAGCGTTAAAAAGACATCTAAAATATTTTAATTTTTTGAATTTCATACCTGAATTATTAAATATGTGAGTTTCCTACCTGAACTATCATCAACTATTTATTAAAACACACCTCAACTATCAGTTGTTCATTTTTTTTATTGATAGTTGAGGTATGTTTTGATAAATATATAACCGGTGATAGTTCAGATAAAAAACTCAAGCATATACTAATTCAGATATAAAATTCGAAAAACACCATCTATACTAACCCTCTATTCAACAACCATGGAAATGAGTAAAGTCTCACTTCAAAATTCAAGAATTTTCATAACTAATATAATCATTATGAACAATGTGAAATGAAAGTTATTTCAATCGTTGTTCACGTGTGTATATTGTTCACGTCTGTATATCTATAATCTATAATTTATATCTATATCTATATCTATAATCTATAATCTATATCTATATCTATAATATATTAAAAGTGTGGAGGATCTTAGAAATATTGTTTGAACTTTTTGCCCTTCATTAAACGATTTTACTTTAGACAAAATCTTCTTTTCACCATTTTTTTTTAATATTTAAGACATAAAAATTAATTAAATATTTATGATACCTTTCCTTATTAGAAGTTGTCTGAATTAATGATAACTATTACCTTTCTCATTAATTTAAGAATTCTAAATTAACGAAAGAAAGATTTGAAAAATCTAGAAATAAATATGAAAGCATTAGAATAAGTAAAATATAAGAAGTATCAAAATTTTGAAAGTTTTAAGTAAGTAAGAAGTAGGTCATTAAAGGTTTTTTAAAGATTTAACTTTAAAAAATAAGAAAAAAATTTAAATATAGAAAAATATAAATAAAATTGTACTACAAATATGGTTCAAATCAATGCGTCTCTCTTAGCCTATAGCAGCAAGAAAAAGAGGCATGCCAAACAAAAACGTGATGATCCATCAGCCACTTGAAACTTCTGTTGATAAACATATGTGCTTATAATAAAATATATGTTACGTTTACATTATTATATCAAACTGTGAAGGATTTTTGAGAAGTGATTTAAACTTTTTGCATTTCGCAATAGACAAAATCGTCTTATTTTAAATAATCAAAAATTACACATGTGAGGCACGTGCGATTAAAATAGTACAATAAAATATATTTAGTATAGTCCGATAAATGAAGTGTTGCTTCTTGATTCAGTATTTGTATATTGGATTTCTTTTCTGATTTAATATACTTACGCGTAGAAAATGTGACATAGCGCCATATCAGTCAACCCTTTCTCTATTTCGAAAATTGGACATCAAAATGTCTTGCGCTCACAGCCCCTTCTTTACGTTGAAGTGAACCATGGAAGTAACCCTAGGTGGGAATGAATCCTTCTTATGCGCTTTCAAATCTTTCATCAATTGTTTGGTCCCGGGGAACTCACCCTTGGAACAGAAATATTTGTTTCTGCTTTTCAGTCACTACCTGTCCATCAGTTCACTCATTCTATCCATCACGACAATGGCGTGACCTTAATTAAGGGATGATTTGGCTCCTCTCCATTTTCTCCAAGTTCATGCTTAGATAGAGGACATATGCAATAAATTAAATACAATGACCGAAATGTAATTGGTCAAAGTCAGTCCTCAACCATCGGTTAGATAATAAATAAATTATATATTTAGTTTCAAAAATTATTCTAATCCCACAATCGGAGGAACATATTATCTTATTTATAAATATCAAAAAAATTAAATCGCTTCCTACCTTTACTTTCCCTACGTAAAGAGTTGCTTTCTCTTTTACATTTCATTTCGTGCGTGTATAAAAAAACACACTCGATTCACTCTAATGATTACATTATTTAATGCGTATTTTCTTATTGTTTTTTTTTTTTAAATATTATTCACCTGAAAATGTTATCGTCCAAGCTTGAAATCTTATATAAAACAGTATATTATTTTGTTATTCAATTTGTAAGTTATTAATTAAAAATAGACGATATATCCTGCGTAGGGAAAACGATACGAGGAAAGATTTTCTTTTTAGTATATTTATCGATAATAATATGTTGCTAAGATTGTGAGACTATAATAATTTTTAAAATTAAATATATAATTTTATTTATTAAATAAATCATAGTAAGTGACTTACTTTGATCAGTTAAATCTTGGTCATTGGATTTAATTTATGTCATGTGTTCGCGCAATACCGCGATTGGAGACAGCACTACATGAGATGTCGTGATGGAATTTTTGAGATTTCTCTAACTTTAATTAGATGTCTTCGATTTGAGGTACGTTACCAAAGAGCTTTTTCGGTATAGCGTTTAATCGAGTATAAATCATTTTAAAAAAAAATTATTTTTAAGGGAAAAAAAGTCCAATTTACATTGAGATTCAAATCTTCTCTCCAAGTAAATATAGCATTGAAATATGAATTGTTCATTAAAATGAAATGAACGAATATATATTCATTGTTTCCTTAGTTTGCAAAGAATGAAGTTTCATCACTAAAATAAATAGAAAAAATAAAATTAATTCTAAACTTAACCCTGTCAATCAACCATCTTGCATGGATACTGCATGCCTATAACAATTATTTACAATTTTACCCTTTCCGCACCGCTTCAATTTATTTATATTTATCTTAGCCACCATTCACAACGATCTCTTGATCTCCCTGAGAAAAAATCCAAATTAATCACTCCTTGTTGAAGCTCTGAGTAAATTGTGTTTGGCTTAATTAGATGATTTCTACACAATGGACAAGTCATACGTCCACAATTCATCCACCTATCCAAACAAGCCCTATGAAAAAGATGATCACAAGTTAGCTCTCTAATTTCTTCTCTATCTTCAATCTTGCATAAACATATCGCACATTCCACTGATGATGACTCCAAATTATCGCGCTCGAATCGCGTTACTCTAAGCTCATTATTATTCTCATTATGAACATGATCATGATGAGGTGCACCTTCGGAAATAATACTACAAGAATGAGAGAAAGATTGAAAGAACACAACATCCCAAGCCCATTTCAATTGAGAAAATATGAAGTCTATGTCGTTTAATAACTTTGATTGTGGAAATATTTGTAATGCTATTTTAAATATGTAGCTGAAAATAACACTTAGAAAGAACAAGGACATGGTTAATGAAGATGGACTCATATTTTCTTTTGGTGACTCTTGATTTTTGGGATTTGATTTAAGGGAATGATATATAGAATTTTTGTTAAAGGTGTATATATATTATATATAGTGGCTGAAGAAGTGAATTATTATATTGATGTTAAAATAAAACATTACAAATAGTTTCAAATTAATTAAGCACGTCGTACACAAAAGTTGAATTTATGGAATATGGCAACTGATTTTGACTTACAACTAGAAAAAGAAAATGTGTGGGCCGCCTATCTTTGTTGTCTAAGAAAGGAATGAACGGTTTCAACCTTGTACAACAGCATTGGCTTTTATTATTTTTATATTAGTTTCATAATTTTTCAAGTAAAAAAACTTAGAAAATTCTTATCAAATACATAGTGGGCGTTTGGACAAAGTAGCTCAATGCATTAAAGTTTTCGCTATGCATGAAGTTTGGGGAAGAACGATCATAAGAGTCTATATTGTACGCAATCTTACTCTACATTTCTAACAATGGTTGTTTTCAGGATTTAAATCAGTAACCTCCTGATATAACTTTATCAGTTACTCCAAGACATTCCTTTGCAATAAAGAAAAAAATAATACTTTATTTCAAGTTGAAAATTGGCATCGTGTCTAAATATGAATACCTATTGGAGTAGTTTCTGAATTTATGTGAGTAATTTGAAGTAAAAATTTGTGAAAATAACTTTTTTGAAATTTTTCGAACTTCAAACAATTGTACTAATTATTCTATATCCTGATCGTTTTCGAAAGAGATAATACATCAAAATCCCCCAAACTTGTCGCCAAAACTTACTTTAGCACTTAAACTAATAATCTATTTATTTACCTCCCTTAATATCTTTAAAGTGAATTAATTTCACCCCTTAATATATAATACCACTCGATCTCATAACGGAGAGTGCATCACACTCGCTGACACATCAGCGTCACATCAGCGCCACGTCAGAACCAAGTAAATAAAGTATTTTTTTAATATTTTTAATATATATATATATATATATAATATAAAAATATATATAAATATCATATATATATATATATAGTTACATATTTTTAAATATATATAAAATATTTTAAATTAAAAAAATACCCCACCCCCATTTTCCATCTTCTTCATAACCACCCACCCATCCTTCCCCTCCCCCCCTCCCGTCCACTCCCACACCTGCACACACACACCGTCCACCCCTACACTGCCACACCTGCACACACCCCCATCCACCTCCATCCACCCCCACACAACAACACACGCACACACACGTCAAATTTTTCGACGAATTTTCGCCGGAAAACGCCATTATCATCATTGAAAAATGTCACACCCCTTATTCTACGCGTACTCCAAAACATGGAATATTTTTTAAAGTTCGAAAGGATTTTATTATTTAAGTGACAAGAAATAAAATTTTGTTTCGGAAAAGGATTATTTGCATTTTTTATTCAGAGTCGCCACTTGACATAATCCGGTGTGCCAAGTCACCTTTGAAAAATCCCTTTTTCGAAACCAATTGACTCTTAAACCGGTTTGCGCACAGAGATTCCGGCTAAGGAATTCTGTTGACCGAGGGGAAGGTGTTAGGCACCCCTCGATCCCGTGGTTCGATCACGGTCGCATGGTGGAGTGTATCGACTAATTTGGCATTACAAATGCATAAGCCACACAAAAACACATAAAACAATCTATCAAACACATGAAACAAAACAAACTCCAAAATTAGTGTCCAGTCCAATTATACAGTCCCAAAAATAAAAAATGCATAAAAATAAATCCTATTCTCAATTAATCATAGACTAATGCTCTAATGCCTTACCCGATGCCACGGGCCTTCATCACGATCATTCTTCGGGTACATGATACGTCGGGGCATTCCCCGGTGAATAAATATATACAGGTACCTCGGGGCATCCCCCGGCCAAATGAATACATTTCTTAGTGCGAAAAAAAATAAAATAAAACTATTCAACAACATTCCAAACATTCCACAGAATTTCCAAACATTCAACCGAAGCCACAAATCCTAAATTTTGCCTACCCAAACTACGTTCGCCTAAACCAATCGGCGCATCATGATACTACAAAGTTCGATTAACGTTCATTTCGAAACCAAACAACCAATGAATCAAACTAAACAAAATTCAACCATTATGCCAAGTTTTCAATTCTCCCTCCCACTCGTTTCATCATTTTTTTTTTTATCAATTATACCTTCAAAGTTATTCCGATTCATTCCGCTTATCAATGAAATCACATTGTTAAAATTCTAACATCATAACATCAACCAAAATCCAACAACCACCACGGATAATCACAAACGATTCAAATAATCGAAAAATAAAGAACGAGAAGACGGGTTAAAGAAATGGACCTCGATAGAACGTTCTTGTATAATAATAAAGAGACCCGAACACCAAAAATAACTCGAACGGAGAACCTCAACTGCGAATCCCAAAAATCCGAACTCGATATCGGAAATAATCAAACGGACCCAACAACTTGACCGTAAGAGCTGAAACTCGACATTGACCGAACTCCGGTGAGCTCCAACGACGAAACAGATGGGAACGGACCGGATTCTAGCTGAATCTCATCCCAATATTGGAAGAAAATTAGGGATTTTCGCGACTATAGAACAGATTCGACTAACCAAGAGTTGATTCCGGCGAATCTCACTATTTCCCAACCAGATTCTCGCCGGTGATGGCGACGACGATGTGGTGGCTTAGGTCGTCGGTGGCTGCTGCCAGCGGGGGAGAGAAGGACGACGGAGAGATGGACGGAGACGACGGCGCTGCTGCCGTCGTCATTGGTCGGACGGAACTGAAATCTGAGAGATGGAGACGACGGCGAGAGAGAGACGACAGCGCTGCTGTCTAGGAACTGAGGTCGGAGCGGCCGGAGGAGAGAGATGGAGACAACGGCGAGACGACGGAGACGACGGCGCTGCTGCCGTCGTCGTTGGTCGGACGGAACGGCGGCCGGAGAGGTTCGTTGAAGAGAGAGTGAGAGACTAGAGAGAGAGAGAGCCCATTTTTTTTTTTTTTTTTTCTCTTTGCTGATGTCTCGCCCCTCCTCTTTAATTGTGCATAAGTGTGTATATATTAGGATGGGGGTAGTGGGGTAGGGTAGTGAGGTAGGGGTAGGGGTGGGGATAGGGTTTGTTAGAGTAGGGTAGGTAGGTGTTGTTTTTTAATTGGAGGGATAAGGGTTAGGTGTCCACTTTTAATTGGGAAGGTTGTTAATTTGTTATCAATTGGAATTATGTGGGGATTTTGGGATAAGATTTGTTTAGAGTTGGTTTTGATTTTTGTCATTTGTGGAGGTATAATTACATGATTGAGGGTACACGGTAGGATAAGGTAAAAAATGGGTAAAAATGATATTGCGGAGGGACGAAATTAGGTGTCTACATCATGCCCCCTTTGAATGTAAACATGAAGTGTTTTCAGGCAAAGAAGTAGACAGCGAGATAGAATTTTGTCCCGACCATTATTCAAAGAAAGAAACAGGAGAACGAAGGACTACCGGGTCTTGAATTAGGAAAGCCTACCCACCCAAGTTATGAAGGGATCAAGTGATAAGTATCTCCAAGGATTGGACGGAGATGGACTATACCGAGTTGGAGAGTCGAGTGAGGCTCCGTCGAGGTTCCGGTCCGCGGCTCTGTTATTACATCAAAAATGAAAATTACAAGTAAAAACATAAGTGAAATTACAAAAATCCTATCTATACAGCTTCTGTTGGTTCTTGACTCGACTTTCATCACCCTGTTCTCCAGGCGGGCTCCTGACTTGCAATTTCATTCCCTTTGTTGCTTGACTTTTCATTTTCTTCACTCTGTTCTCCCGGTGGGCTCCGAACTTGCTATTTCATCACCCTGTTCTTCAGGCGGGCTCCTGCCTTGCTATTTCATCACCCTGTTCTTCAGGCGGGCTCCTGCCTTGTTATTTCATCACCCTGTTCTTCAGGCGGGCTCCTGCCTTGCTATTTCATCACCCTGTTCTTCAGGCGGGCTCCTGCCTTGCTATTTCATCACCCTGTTCTTCAGGCGGGCTCCTGCCTGCTATTTCATCACCCTGTTCTTCAGGCGGGCTCCTGAAACTCAAAATTAAAACTAGGAAGAAAATTATCCCAAACAAGAATTATAAATAATTAGTATTTCATTTTTTTGAAAGCATTGTCCCATTTCCGGGAGGGTCCTGAACAGAAAGTAAATTCCCATTTTTCAGGAGGGTCCTGAACATAAAGTAAAATATATCTAAACAAAACTAAAGTCCCATTTTTCAGGAGGGTCCTGAACTGAAAGTAAAATCCCATTCTTCAGGAGGGTCCTGAACAGAAAGTAAAGTCCCCTTTTTTCAGGAGGGTCCTGAACATAAAGTAAAATCCCATTTTTCAGAGGGGTCCTGAACAGAAAGTAAAGTCCCATTTTTCAGGAGGGTCCTGAACAGAAAGTAAAGTCCCATTTTTCAGGAGGGTCCTGAACATAAAGTAAAATCCTATTTTTCAGGAGGGTCCTGAACAGAAAGTAAAGTCCCATTTTTCAGGAGGGTCCTGAACATAAAGTAAAATCCCATTTTTCAGGAGGGTCCTGAACATAAAGTAAAGTCCCATTTTTCAGGAGGGTCCTGAACAGAAAGTAAAGTCCCATTTTTCAGGAGGGTCCTGAACATAAAGTAAAATCCTATTTTTCAGGAGGGTCCTGAACAGAAAGTAAAGTCCCATTTTTCAGGAGGGTCCTGAACATAAAGTAAAATCCCATTTTTCAGGAGGGTCCTGAACATAAAGTAAAGTCCCATTTTTCAGGAGGGTCCTGAACAGAAAGTAAAATCCCATTTTTCAGGAGGGTCCTGAACATAAAGTAAAGTCCCATTTTTCAGGAGGGTCCTGAACAGAAAGTAAAGTCCCATTTTTCAGGAGGGTCCTGAACAGAAAGTAAAATCCCATTTTTCAGGAGGGTCCTGAACATAAAGTAAAGTCCCATTTTTCAGGAGGGTCCTGAACATAAAGTAAAATCCCATTTTTCAGGAGGGTCCTGAACATAAAGTAAAGTCCCATTTTTCAGGAGGGTCCTGAACATAAAGTAAAATCCCATTTTTCAGGAGGGTCCTGAACAGAAAGTAAAATCCCATTTTTCAGGAGGGTCCTGAACAGAAAGTAAAGTCCCATTTTTCAGGAGGGTCCTGAACAGAAAGTAAAGTCCCATTTTTCAAGAGGGTCCTGAACATAAAGTAAAATCCCATTTTTCAGGAGGGTCCTGAGCTGAAAGTAAAATCCCATTTTTCAGGAGGGTCCTGAACATAAAGTAAAGTCCCATTTTTCAGGAGGCTCCTGAACAGAAAGTAAAGTCCCATTTTTCAGGAGGGTCCTGAGCTGAAAGTAAAGTCCCATTTTTCAGGAGGGTCCTGAACATAAAGTAAAATATATCTAAACAAAACTAAAGTCCCATTTTTCAGGAGGGTCCTGAACTGAAAGTAAAATCCCATTCTTCAGGAGGGTCCTGAACAGAAAGTAAAGTCCCCTTTTTTCAGGAGGGTCCTGAACATAAAGTAAAATCCCATTTTTCAGGGGGGTCCTGAACAGAAAGTAAAGTCCCATTTTTCAGGAGGGTCCTGAACAGAAAGTAAAGTCCCATTTTTCAGGAGGGTCCTGAACATAAAGTAAAATCCCATTTTTCAGGAGGGTCCTGAACAGAAAGTAAAGTCCCATTTTTCAGGAGGGTCCTGAACATAAAGTAAAGTCCCATTTTTCAGGAGGGTCCTGAACATAAAGTAAAATCCCATTTTTCAGGAGGGTCCTGAACATAAAGTAAAGTCCCATTTTTCAGGAGGGTCCTGAACAGAAAGTAAAATCCCATTTTTCAGGAGGGTCCTGAACATAAAGTAAAGTCCCATTTTTCAGGAGGGTCCTGAACAGAAAGTAAAGTCCCATTTTTCAGGAGGGTCCTGAACAGAAAGTAAAATCCCATTTTTCAGGAGGGTCCTGAACATAAAGTAAAGTCCCATTTTTCAGGAGGGTCCTGAACATAAAGTAAAATCCCATTTTTCAGGAGGGTCCTGAACATAAAGTAAAGTCCCATTTTTCAGGAGGGTCCTGAACAGAAAGTAAAATCCCATTTTTCAGGAGGGTCCTGAACATAAAGTAAAGTCCCATTTTTCAGGAGGGTCCTGAACATAAAGTAAAATCCCATTTTTCAGGAGGGTCCTGAACAGAAAGTAAAATCCCATTTTTCAGGAGGGTCCTGAACAGAAAGTAAAGTCCCATTTTTCAGGAGGGTCCTGAACAGAAAGTAAAGTCCCATTTTTCAGGAGGGTCCTGAACATAAAGTAAAATCCCATTTTTCAGGAGGGTCCTGAGCTGAAAGTAAAATCCCATTTTTCAGGAGGGTCCTGAACATAAAGTAAAGTCCCATTTTTCAGGAGGGTCCTGAACAGAAAGTAAAGTCCCATTTTTCAGGAGGGTCCTGAACAGAAAGTAAAATCCCATTTTTCAGGAGGGTCCTGAACATAAAGTAAAGTCCCATTTTTCAGGAGGGTCCTGAACATAAAGTAAAATCCCATTTTTCAGGAGGGTCCTGAACAGAAAGTAAAATCCCATTTTTCAGGAGGGTCCTGAACAGAAAGTAAAGTCCCATTTTTCAGGAGGGTCCTGAACAGAAAGTAAAGTCCCTGGATATGCATTTCCAATGGTAGCTGAATCAAGTGAAACAAATTTGCCCCTGTTTCAATCGAAGAAAAATTTGTCAGTTAAAAACTTAGTGGTGGCTTGCAGATCTTGGCTTTTCAGGTATCTGCCCAGCACTCGTTCCTTTCATCTTTGTTCCAAATTGCTAACACTTGTCGTGTCCTGCCGCATCATTGACCTGGATCCAGATTGAGGGAAATGAGTTCTGACTCAAACAATGGGTTTCCATTTTTACCATGCCCCTGAGGTGCACTCTTTTCCCAAATCTGAAATGCTTCTACGAATCCAATAGCCTGTCGGTTGATAGACTTCCTTTGCTTCGTGTTGAATTACGATCATATTTCTTTTCTGTGGTGTTCCTTGGCTTCTCCTCATATAATTGGAAAGACTGATAGTAAATTTTGAAATCCTTTCTTGCTTGTTTTGACACAGACTTGACTTAAAATGTAAAGAAATGATGGTGACTTTTTTTTTGATAAATGACATAAAAAAAAAAAAAAAAAAAACATGAATATGTAAATGAAAGAAAGAGGGAAATGTCCCATATTCAAAAAGAAAACTTATCTGAATACGACAACCAACTCCAATGAGTATGACATGCATTTAGGATTGAGCTGCCTGATCTTCCTATCCAAAACTCCCCATTTGTTGTCGAGTTTGTGCCTTTGCCGTTGAGCCGCTTCTTCAAATCTATTGGACTCATACATCACATCCGATTGATGACATCTTAAAATACTTTTGCCAATAAATCTCTTTCTTCTCACTTTTCGCTTTTCTCTTGAACTCTCCATCGCCTTACGGTGCCCGTGAGGGTTTTCACCAATAAGACTCTCTCATTTTTGTTTTCTCACAACTCACCACCGCCTTATGGTGCCTGCAAAAGGTTTTCACCAATAAGACTCTCTCATTTTATTTTCTCACAACTCACCATCGCCTTATGGTGCCTGCAAAGGTTTTCACCAATAAGACTCTCTCATTTTTTTTGTATTTCTTTCCTGATTTCTTATGCTGAGGGAGATAAGCGGTACTTCGCAATGTATCGTCATATCCATTGCATGCTTAGCCTTAACACTATCAAAAATTGATCTGAAGGACTTTCTTTGGTTGTAACTTGGATTTTGGTCAAGGTTAGAAAATATGGTAAGAGGCTCAAACGATACTTGAAGTGGGGGTGGGACTTACAACTTTTGGAATTGACTCAAACAAATGCATTAACTCATGCCCCAGTTTTGTTGACTGGGTGAATCTTAAATCTTTATTTGGTTGGACCGAGCCCGAAATAGGGCAGCCTACGTATCTCACTCCTGAGAGAGGAGAATCAGGTCGCACGTAGTTCCATCTACTTGTCCTTTGCTTTGCTTTGATTTTTTTTTATTTTAAATATTTTTTTTTTTTTTCGAACTCATTCTTTTATTCTCATTTTCTTGACATTTATCTTTGACTCTATTTTGATTCCAAAAGAGGGATATGAAAGAAAAATAAACGAGGCTCAAAAGGGTAAACAAAGGATGACACAATATTTGGACAGAAGAATAAAATGCCTTCGTCATATCAATCTTCGAAAATGCAAGTACTAAACATGCAATAAAATCAAACAAAGGACCAAATATCATACGTAGTATCTTTTGACCGCATCAGTATTGATAGCCATTTCTGCCATTTTGCCTTCAATATCTGTCAAATATAAGGCTCCATTGGGTAACACTTTCTTCACAACGAAGGGACCTTGCCAGTTAGGGGAGAACTTGCCCTTCGCTTCAACCTGGTGAGGAAGGATACGTCTTAATACCAACTGACCAACTTCAAAATTCCTGGGACGGACCTTTTTGTTATACGCACGAGCCATCCTCTTTTGATACAACTGGCCATGACACACGGACGTTAGCCTTTTTTCCTCGATCAAACTCAAATGTTCCAGTCGGGCTTTTACCCATTCGTCGTCATCGATCTCTGCTTCTACAATGACCCGAAGAGAAGGGATTTCAACTTCTGCAGGGATGACTGCTTCTGTCCCATACACTAATAAATATGGAGTTGCCCCTGTTGAAGTGCGAACAGTGGTGCGATAACCTAGCAATGCAAACGGCAACTTTTCATGCCACTGTCTAGAACCTTGTACCATTTTTCGCAGTATCTTTTTTATATTTTTATTGGCGGCTTCTACAGCACCATTGGCCTTTGGGCGATATGGAGTAGAATTTCGATGTGCAATCTTAAACTGTTGACACACTTCTTGCATCAAATGACTATTAAGATTGGCAGCATTGTCTGTAATAATCATCTTAGGCATTCCAAATCTACAAATGATATTGGCATGAACAAAATCTACCACAACCTTCTTTGTTACCGACTTGAAAGTTACTGCTTCCACCCACTTTGTGAAGTAGTCAATGGCTACCAAAATGAATCTATGTCCATTTGATGCCTTCGGCTCAATCGGTCCAATCACATCCATTCCCCAAGCTACGAACGGCCATGGAGCGGCCATTGCATGCAATTCAACAGGAGGAGAATGTATCAGATCGCCGTGCACCTGACATTGATGACACTTTCGAACAAACTGAATAGAATCCCTCTCCATAGTAAGCCAGTAATAACCTGCTCGAAGAATCTTCTTTGACAAGACGTGACCGTTCATATGCGACCCGCATACTCCAGAGTGTATTTCAACCATGATTGCCGAGGCTTCTTTTGCATCTACACACCTTAGAAGTCCCAGATCTGGGGTCCTCTTATACAAAATTCCCCCGCTCGAGAAAAATCCACTAGCCAAACGCCTAAGAGTCCTCTTTTGATCGTTGGTGGCATATGTTGGGTATTCTCCTGATTGAATGTACCGCTTGATATCCAAGAACCAAGGTTCTCCATCGAGCTCTTCTTCAACCACATTGCAGTAAGCATGCTGATCACGACTCTGTACATGCACTGGATCGATGTAGGCTTTGTCAGGATGCTGGAGCATTGAAGACAAAGTGGCCAACGCATCAGCAATTTCATTACGAATCCTTGGAATGTGCCTAAATTTTACTAACACAAATCGTCGGCATAGCTCCTGCAGACATTGTCGATACGGGATGAGCTTCAAATCTCGCGTCTCCCAATCGCCTTGAATTTGATGGACGAGTAAATCCGAATCTCCCAACACCAATAATTCTTGGACTCCCATGTCAACAGCTAACCTCAAACCAAGGATGCAGGCTTCATACTCTGCCATATTGTTAGTACAGTAAAATCGAAGTTGTGCTGTTACCGGGAAATGTTGTCCCGATTCAGAGACAAGAACCGCACCTATTCCGACTCCTTTCATATTGACAGCTCCATCGAAGAATAACCTCCAACCTGGATCAACATCTATAACGACTTCATCGACACATGACACTTCTTCGTCAGGAAAATATGTCTTTAATGGCTCGTACTCTTCATCGATGGGATTCTCAGCAAGATGATCTGCCAAGGCTTGGGCTTTCATGGCGGTTCGAGTCACATATACGATGTCGAACTCGGTAAGCAAAATTTGCCACTTTGCCAATCGACCTGTCGGCATAGGCTTCTGAAAAATATACTTCAAAGGATCCATGCGGGAGATGAGATAAGTAGTATAGGATGAGAGATAGTGCTTCAACTTCTGTGCTATCCAAGTTAGGGCACAACACGTCCTTTCAAGAAGAGTATACCTGGCCTCATAAGTGGTGAACTTCTTGCTAAGATAGTAAATAGCCTGCTCTTTTTTGCCTGTGACATCATGTTGCCCCAGGACACACCCGAAAGAATTGTCCATGACTGACAAGTATAAGATCAAAGGCCTACCAGGCTCCGGGGGTACCAACACGGGCGGATTTGACAAATATCTTTTGATTCGATCGAACGCTTCCTGACATTCTTCAGTCCATTTCACCACAGCACTCTTTTTCAGCAACTTGAATATGGGCTCACAAGTGGTTGTGAGTTGATCAATAAACCTGCTAATGTAGTTCAGTCTACCAAGCAAACTCATTACCTCCGTTTTATTCTTGGGCGGGGGCAAATCCTGAATGGCTTTGATTTTCGAGGGATCTAATTCAATTCCCCGACGGCTGACTACAAACCCCAACAGCTTTCCAGATGGAACTCCAAATACACATTTTGCCGGGTTGAGTTTGAGGTTATACCTGCGAAGTCTTTCAAAGAACTTTCTCAAGTCTTTTACATGGTCAGCCTGACTTTTTGACTTAATAATCACATCATCCACGTAAACCTCAATCTCCTTATGCATCATGTCATGAAACATAGTGGTCATGGCTCTCATGTAGGTTGCTCCAGCATTCTTCAAACCGAACGGCATCACCCGATAACAATAAGTTCCCCATGGTGTGATAAAAGATGTCTTCTCTGCGTCTTCATCATCCATAATGATCTGGTGATATCCGGCATAGCAATCCACAAAAGAGGCAACCTCGTGTTTAGCACAGTTGTCTAGCAAAATATGGATGTTGGGCAGTGGAAAATCATCTTTTGGACTTGCCCTGTTCAAATCGCGGTAATCAACACACACTCGAATTTTGCCATCTTTCTTTGGCACGGGAACAACATTGGATAACCACATGGGATAACGAGCCACTCGAATTACTTTGGCTTCAAGTTGTTTCATGATTTCCTCTTTGATTTTAATACTTACATCTGTTTTAAACTTCCTCAACTTCTGTTTGACAGGAGGGAATGCGGGATCCGTTGGCAATTTGTGAGACACTAATTCAGTGCTTAAACCAGGCATATCATCATAAGACCATGCAAAAACATCCTTATAATCCATTAACGTTTGAATCATTTGATCCTTTAGCTGGGGCAAAACATGTACACTGATTTTAGTTTCCCTAACATCTTCTTGATCCCCTAGATTTATTGGCTTAGTTTCATTCAAATTAGGATTCGGTTTGTCTTCAAATTGTTCCAACCCTTTGCTTATTTCTTCTAATGCTTCTTTTTCATCATATTCCTCATCCTGCTCCATTACATCTGGATTATTTTGGATTTTAAGACCAGGCTGAAAAGTCCGCATGCATGTCATGTCATTAGAATCAGCATAAAGAGAACTGTGTAAAAAGAAAAACAAACTATATTAGACACAAAACAAAAGGGACATTGCATTTCATTAAATAAAGATAGAAGGGTTTAAACACAGACACCAATATAACATAAACAAACTAAAATCCGAATTACAACCCTGAAATAACTCGGATAAACAGAAAGGAAAACAAAATAAACTACCAAAACTCCCTCCTGACGGGGAGAGGAGTGACTTCCCAATTATTGAGCCGGACAGCTGGACCTATGAATTGCACATCTGCCATACTGGTACCTTCTCCTGCTTCAACCATATCAACTTCAATAAAAGAGTTCTGGAGGTCACCCACCAATTCAACTTCAGATCCCACATGCTTCGCGACATCGCTCTTAACGAATGACTCACTGAGTAGTGGCATTGGGCGAGGGAGTGACCATATTTCCTTCTTCCTTCCCCTGATTTTCTTCAGATCTTCAGCTGTTGGCTCAAATCCCAGACCAAACGTGCCCACGTTCTCACTCGGACATATGGGATGAACTATACCATGCAGAGATGCTCCCAAACCTTTTCCTGGTTCAAATCCGTATTTCCAAAGTTCACTCACCATCATGATAGAGGCAGAAGACAATTGCGGTCCCGGTATAGCTTGCCACTCAGGGATACGACTCACTGGCACTGTATCAAAAATTTGATAGACGAATGTCTCCTCTACGTTATTTGCATCAATAAAGGACAAGGGAGAATCTTCGTAGGCTGATAAATCTCCTTCACCATGAATAACTACTTCTTGCCTGTCATGCTCAAACTTAATCATTTGGTGCAGCGTGGATGCAACCGCCTTGGCCTTGTGGATCCAGGGCCTTCCCAACAACAGATTGTAAGAGGATTCTACGTTCAATACCTGAAACTCTATGGCAAACTCAACAGGCCCTATGGTCAACATTAGTTCTATTTCGCCAATGGAATTTGACTTTGCACCATCGAAAGCCCTAACACATACATTGTTGGGCTTGATCCTATCAGCACCAACATTTAGCTTTTGTAAAGTAGAAATAGGGCAAATATTTGCACCTGAACCTCCATCAATCATAACATGAGTGACGTAGAAATCCTCACACTTCACTGTAATGTAAAGACCCCGATTATGCCCTGTACCTTCAACAGGCAATTCATCATCAGAAAAGCTGATCCGATTGACCTCAAAGATTTTTCCCACCATTTTCTCAACCTGGTTGATTGTAATCTCTTTTGGAACATATGCTTCATTCAATACCTTCAGCAAAACATCACGATGCTCCTCGGAGTGCAACAACAAAGATAAAAGGGAAATTTGAGCAGGGGTTTTCTTCAGCTGGTCTAATACTGAATACTCTGGCAATTTCATCTTTTTCAAAAAATCTTCGGCTTCCTCTTCAGTGATAGGCTTTTTGATAGACGACGGTTCACTCACCGTTGGCTTAGACTTTCTTAAGCTTTCAGGCACGAAGCATCTTCCTGACCTGGTCAAACCTCCTACCTCATCTACATCTTCCACAACTTCTTTCCCGTGATAGGTCATCACAGTCCGCCCATAATTCCAGGGAATCCTTTTCATATCAACTATCGGAGGTTGGGTCACCGGTTTGAGGACAATAGGCGCTGCCAGTGCTCCTTTCACCATCAAGATAGGCTGACTCAAAGCTCCCACCACTGTCAACTTAGGTTTATCCTGACTCGAATCACCATACCTTACGGCGCCTTGTACTGTGATCAGGGGCTTCTTTGTGCTTTCTCGGGATTTATCCTCCCTCATCCCTTCCTGGATCAATGACATTGCTCTCAAAGACTCCGCTACATTCACCGATTTCTCCTCAGTGGCGTGTATCTTGACAATAGGCTTATAACCCATCGAAGACTCTTTCCCATCATATATCAATTCTAACATATTGGCTTCAGCATGGGTTGGCAGCGGATTCTGGTTAATGTTTGGACCCTCCGGGGCTTGGACCAACATCTGATTGGTGTCAATCAAATCTTGGACAGCTCTCTTCAAATGCCAGCATTTCTCAATATCATGGCCTGGCATATCAGAACAGTACGCACACCTTAAAGAATAATCGAGATTCCTTGGTGGTGGATTTGAAAGCCTTCCTTGAATTGGGCTTAAAACCTTCAACTTCCTCAACCTATCAAACAAGCTAGCATATGACTCCCCAAGAGGTGTGAATTGATTTTTGACCGTTTTCTCCTGCTTATACTCGGGCCTAGGCTGAAAACTGGGTCTGGAGGGGTTTTGGTAATTTGGTGGAGCGAATGGGCGATTTTGTGAAGTTTGCGCGCGCCACTGCGGGTAAGAAGGGGTTTGGGCATATGGTTGCGCACTATATACTGGGTAAGGGGGTGGTGGAATGGAATATAAAGGATTTTGTGGAGGGTAGTAATGGTGGGGAGGAATATATGGAGCTTGGGCGTAGACATGGGCTTGGGATTGGGGATAGGGTCGAGGTGGCCTTTTAGGATAAGTATGGGTTCCGACTACGACAGTCGCAACATCCTCTTTCTTCTTTTTTCCTCCAAATGCGCCAGATCCACCTTGAATCGCTTGTGTGGTAGCTTTTAATGCAGCAAAACTCACTATTCGACCGGTCTTAATCCCGTCCTCTATCATCTCCCCCATTTTGAGGACTTCCATAAAAGACTTTCCCATTGCCGGAAGTAAATGTTGAAAATAGGTCTCATCCTGCGCCTGAATGAAAACTTCTACCAACTTACTTTCCTTCATTGGAGGCTTTACCCTAGCGTCCTGTTCACGCCACCTTATAGCGTATTCCCTAAAACCTTCAGTGCTCTTTTTCTTCATGTTGACCAAAGATTTTTCGTCCGGAATCAAATCGATGTTGTACTGAAAATGTTGAACAAATTCAGAAGCCAAATCATCCCAACTGTTCCATTTATCGATATCCCGATCGATGAACCATTCTGAAGCCAGATCTGAAAGACTCTCGCCAAAGAAGGCCATGAGTAGTTCTTCCTTTCCTCCTGCAGCCCTCAACTGGTTGCAATAACGTCTCAAGTGTGCAACAGGATCACCGTGCCCTGCGTACTTCTCGAACTTAGGCATCTTAAAACCGGGGGGCAGGTTGATGTCTGGGAACATGCACAGGTCTTTATAGGAAACACTTCTATAATCTCCGATTCCTTGCAAATTCCTCATAGCTTGCTCTAAACTCTTCAGTTTCCGGGCTATGACATCCTGTTCCTCCGTTGCGACAGGTTTCTCCGTATCAAATGGAAATGCAGGCGGCTGAGTGTACCCATACGGTTCATTCAATTGCAGAGTAGGCTCCGTAGCATAATACTGACCATCTGAAACCTTCAGTACTGGCTCACTGGAAGACCGAGGAAGCCTCATTGTGGGACGCACAGCATATATGGGAGTTTCATGTGGTGGCGGGGCCACGAATACCGGTGTGATCGGTGGCGCTGGCTGAGCAGCTGGTCTTGATTGGGGAGCTGCCAAGGGCACACCAGAATTGTCAGGATAATAATGTCGCGGAGTGAATCCTGGCGCGTGCTCAGGTGACTCAGTAGGAGCAGAGAATTGTGCTTGAGAGAGCGGTGGGCAATTAGAGATATTCCCAAGACCTTCAGGGAGCGGAGGAGGAGGCATTCCGCTGGCCCATGCCCGGTGCAAATCTATCAATTGTTGCCTGAGTCTTACTACCTCATCATTGTGTTCTGAACTTTCTTCCCTGTGATCCTGA
Source organism: Capsicum pubescens (assembly GCA_030864215.1). Taxonomy (NCBI): domain Eukaryota; kingdom Viridiplantae; phylum Streptophyta; class Magnoliopsida; order Solanales; family Solanaceae; genus Capsicum; species Capsicum pubescens. The sequence goes on along the minus strand of CM061548.1, from coordinate 410,152,067 downwards.
TCCGGGTCAATGAGCGAATTTTCAATCTCCCTGCTAGCCATTGCGAGCTTTGCTTTGGATCTAGTAAAGTATGGGTGACTAGCCAGAGTGCTGCAAACCCACCACTTTTATCTGAAAGAACATGCTCATCAAAGACGACATCCGTTAGGATTAGGGTATACCAAAAGCATGGGAATCACATTGGTAAAATTGCCCTAAGTTCATGTTCATTTCAACCAGCTTTTGAGGGTAGCGAGGTCATTTCAACATCATCCCGATTTTTATTTACACACTTTTTTTTCTACACCTATTACTATTTTTTTTTATCAATATCCGCTCTTTTCCTCACGTTATATACCTTTATTTTATCATTCTTTATGGCTTTTATTTTCCTTAAAGGAGGAAAAATAATGAAAAACAACGAAACAAAATGATTAGATCGAACCCAAAAGTAGGCTGCCTACGTATCATGTTGTACATGAATCAGATCTTGCGTAGTTCGGGCAGCTTATGCATAAACATTACACAATTGAAGGCTTTTTTTTAACATTTCGATGAAAGATAGCAAAACATACAACGAATTTAGGACCACTTTAAAACTAAACAACAAATACAAAAAACAACACTTTAAACCCCTAACGATATGCGTGCAATAAATACCCGAATATAAAAAACAACTTAACTCCGACTTAACACAGACACCAACCTACAATGACAGAAACATAAAAGACTCAAACTACATAAAGATAAGACAAGTTCTTTCAAACTGGTGCTCTATGTGATGCCCCCGGCTGAGATGAACCCATCTGTGAAGTCCCCATTTTTCCACTTAGACTTTGCAACATGTCCTACAACGACGTTTTGATACCCGGAAACAAATTTCTTGCCCGTATCCCCGCCTCTTGGAGAGTACACCCGCAAAGGTTTCTCTGACACCCATCCATAGTTGTGATCAAACGCGACAACTGAACTCTCAAAAACTCCACCTTGACACCCGGATCTTCCTGCTCATCATCTTCTACCATGATTGCTTCCCGTATTCGCCCTCTAAGTTGGGCTGGTAAGGGTCTACTAATGCCACGGGGCATAGATTGTAGCCAGATTTCATAGTTTTGAGTGCATCCTGGATTTTCCTCGAAAGTATCGGCACCCAACTTTATCGCATTATTCCAGAATTGCCCATATTTGCTTTCCCCTACGGCTTGGTCTTTAAAGTACTCTACATCCTTTAGAAGGTCAATTATTGGGGGGACGTCCTGCATTCTACCCAACTGACGCATCACCCTTCTTGGACTGTAAGGCCTAGTGCAGTTAAGTCCTATCAAAACTAGAAAGAGTTGCATTTGAGATCCAATCAAGATTTTCTTAGGACAAAACCACATATAGCACCAAAGAATGTTGTTTGGAGTTCTTGATCCGAGAAATTCGATCCAAGAATCGACTCCAATAGGAAAAGAAAATTTGTCAAAACGCATTCTTTCTTGCATGGCTTGCACTCGATCATTCAGACAACGGTCGATCACATCTTCTCTAATCAAAGAAGGCGTATGCAAGTGCTCCATCATCCACAACTGCAATATCAGATTACTCCCCTCAAAAAATCGTACCCCTCCTTTTACTTCAGTTAAAGCCTTATATATTTCTGTTAGGATCATTGGTACAATGGTGACCTCATTTTTTTTCTTGAATAAAGCTATCACCACTGATTGTAGACGAGTATTGATACACCTCTCATCTAACGGAAACACTAAGATACCCAACAAAGCCAGACAGAAAACCTCCAGACGACGTTGTTCCCAGATTTTTTTGGTAGTGCAGAATTCATCCCAAAAACAGTCGAAACCCTCTAAAGACCCAAATCTAGCAAACAAATAGTCCAAGGAAATCCAAGATTGTTTGAGACATCCCAGATGCTTGTTGTCTTTTAATCCACAGAGTCGAAGGAATTTCTTACGAGTATGATTGCGGGCTAAAATCATCTGTTGGTCCATGTAAGTCAACCGAAACAAACAAGATATTTCTGCCAGGGTAGGAGTCAACTCACAACTTCCGAACCTAAACACCAAATTATTTGGATCCCAGAAAGTCAACGCAGCTTCTATTAAATCCGGACGAGGCGTGAGATCCATGAGTGTTACAAGATTGCCTAACACTTTCCTCACTTCGTGTTTTTCGGAGTAATTGAACGTGCCCCACCACTTGATCAACTTTTTGGGTACCTTGACAACCATAAGGACTCTAGACTTTGTGGACAGGTCCATCCTGTAGTAGCAGATAAGAAATTGTCTCAAAATTTGATAAGAGCAAAAGGTTCCCAACCAACGGGAATTTGATGCGGACATACGTCGATGGGACAGACCGCTTCATGACTCTACATCGCCGAACAGTAATGCTGAATAAAATCAGCCTACTTGGCTAACAACTCTAGGTTACGGAGTAAAAGACCTAGCCTAAGACTAAGATGAAGACAAAAATAAAGGTTACCGGACCCACCGAGGGTTGCCTACGTATCCCGTCCCGAGGGACGGAAATCAGGTATGCGTAGTTCGTCCAGATTGGACAACTAACGATTAACTAATAAATTGACCCTAACTTAAGAGACAAAACCAAAAACAAACGAATAAAAACTTTTTGGATTTTTCAATTAGACACTTTCAACTAAGACTGACGCCACCACTTATAAAAAAAATCTTTTTGGTATTTTGTTTTTGACAGATAAGTAGACAAAGAAAATAAAACCCTCTTTTTTTTTTTCATTCAATTTTTTTTTTGAACTTACGGTACTTTGAGAAGATAAATGCAAAAACGTAAAAAAAAAAAAAAAACTTTTTGAGTTTTGGGATCGTGAAGAACAAAAGCCATAAAGAACTCTAAAATAAACTTCGACACTCCTTTTGATTCATTCTTTTCGACTCACTTTTTTTCCTTTTTTTTTTTTTTTTTTTTCACACTTTACTTCTAACACATGTTTTCCCCAAATCGGTCCGTCAAATGACCACGTTACCCTCAAATATGCAACAGTTAGCACGTAGGGATGCTTTAAAGGCGAGTCTCCTACAAAGGACCGTGTAGGCCCCGCTAGGTCTCAATAAGATGCACATAAGAATGACCTAAAGGGTGACCTACGTTGTGGTTTACTAACAAGGCCGTTCGGGGGAAGTGTAGCAACTAGCATGTTATTGATCAAGAAAGTGAGAGTTGAGAGAGGATGTGATTTATTATTCTTTATTAGATGTCATTAATTTTGAGTTTTTCAAATGAAGAAACTCCTAATAGAGATTTCTACATTCTTCCTAAAATATTATTAGAAAATTGCTAATAATTTTTTATCAAAATCCCATTGAAAAATTAGCTATTTTTTTTTTATATTGAATTGATTTTACATATAAAATGCTAATTTGAATTAGTTTGACCGATCAGTAATGAATTTTGGGAAACCAATAGTTATTTAAGAAAAAAAAGAAGGAAGAAGTGAAGCGTTAAAAAGACATCTAAAATATTTTAATTTTTTGAATTTCATACCTGAATTATTAAATATGTGAGTTTCCTACCTGAACTATCATCAACTATTTATTAAAACACACCTCAACTATCAGTTGTTCATTTTTTTTATTGATAGTTGAGGTATGTTTTGATAAATATATAACCGGTGATAGTTCAGATAAAAAACTCAAGCATATACTAATTCAGATATAAAATTCGAAAAACACCATCTATACTAACCCTCTATTCAACAACCATGGAAATGAGTAAAGTCTCACTTCAAAATTCAAGAATTTTCATAACTAATATAATCATTATGAACAATGTGAAATGAAAGTTATTTCAATCGTTGTTCACGTGTGTATATTGTTCACGTCTGTATATCTATAATCTATAATTTATATCTATATCTATATCTATAATCTATAATCTATATCTATATCTATAATATATTAAAAGTGTGGAGGATCTTAGAAATATTGTTTGAACTTTTTGCCCTTCATTAAACGATTTTACTTTAGACAAAATCTTCTTTTCACCATTTTTTTTTAATATTTAAGACATAAAAATTAATTAAATATTTATGATACCTTTCCTTATTAGAAGTTGTCTGAATTAATGATAACTATTACCTTTCTCATTAATTTAAGAATTCTAAATTAACGAAAGAAAGATTTGAAAAATCTAGAAATAAATATGAAAGCATTAGAATAAGTAAAATATAAGAAGTATCAAAATTTTGAAAGTTTTAAGTAAGTAAGAAGTAGGTCATTAAAGGTTTTTTAAAGATTTAACTTTAAAAAATAAGAAAAAAATTTAAATATAGAAAAATATAAATAAAATTGTACTACAAATATGGTTCAAATCAATGCGTCTCTCTTAGCCTATAGCAGCAAGAAAAAGAGGCATGCCAAACAAAAACGTGATGATCCATCAGCCACTTGAAACTTCTGTTGATAAACATATGTGCTTATAATAAAATATATGTTACGTTTACATTATTATATCAAACTGTGAAGGATTTTTGAGAAGTGATTTAAACTTTTTGCATTTCGCAATAGACAAAATCGTCTTATTTTAAATAATCAAAAATTACACATGTGAGGCACGTGCGATTAAAATAGTACAATAAAATATATTTAGTATAGTCCGATAAATGAAGTGTTGCTTCTTGATTCAGTATTTGTATATTGGATTTCTTTTCTGATTTAATATACTTACGCGTAGAAAATGTGACATAGCGCCATATCAGTCAACCCTTTCTCTATTTCGAAAATTGGACATCAAAATGTCTTGCGCTCACAGCCCCTTCTTTACGTTGAAGTGAACCATGGAAGTAACCCTAGGTGGGAATGAATCCTTCTTATGCGCTTTCAAATCTTTCATCAATTGTTTGGTCCCGGGGAACTCACCCTTGGAACAGAAATATTTGTTTCTGCTTTTCAGTCACTACCTGTCCATCAGTTCACTCATTCTATCCATCACGACAATGGCGTGACCTTAATTAAGGGATGATTTGGCTCCTCTCCATTTTCTCCAAGTTCATGCTTAGATAGAGGACATATGCAATAAATTAAATACAATGACCGAAATGTAATTGGTCAAAGTCAGTCCTCAACCATCGGTTAGATAATAAATAAATTATATATTTAGTTTCAAAAATTATTCTAATCCCACAATCGGAGGAACATATTATCTTATTTATAAATATCAAAAAAATTAAATCGCTTCCTACCTTTACTTTCCCTACGTAAAGAGTTGCTTTCTCTTTTACATTTCATTTCGTGCGTGTATAAAAAAACACACTCGATTCACTCTAATGATTACATTATTTAATGCGTATTTTCTTATTGTTTTTTTTTTTAAATATTATTCACCTGAAAATGTTATCGTCCAAGCTTGAAATCTTATATAAAACAGTATATTATTTTGTTATTCAATTTGTAAGTTATTAATTAAAAATAGACGATATATCCTGCGTAGGGAAAACGATACGAGGAAAGATTTTCTTTTTAGTATATTTATCGATAATAATATGTTGCTAAGATTGTGAGACTATAATAATTTTTAAAATTAAATATATAATTTTATTTATTAAATAAATCATAGTAAGTGACTTACTTTGATCAGTTAAATCTTGGTCATTGGATTTAATTTATGTCATGTGTTCGCGCAATACCGCGATTGGAGACAGCACTACATGAGATGTCGTGATGGAATTTTTGAGATTTCTCTAACTTTAATTAGATGTCTTCGATTTGAGGTACGTTACCAAAGAGCTTTTTCGGTATAGCGTTTAATCGAGTATAAATCATTTTAAAAAAAAATTATTTTTAAGGGAAAAAAAGTCCAATTTACATTGAGATTCAAATCTTCTCTCCAAGTAAATATAGCATTGAAATATGAATTGTTCATTAAAATGAAATGAACGAATATATATTCATTGTTTCCTTAGTTTGCAAAGAATGAAGTTTCATCACTAAAATAAATAGAAAAAATAAAATTAATTCTAAACTTAACCCTGTCAATCAACCATCTTGCATGGATACTGCATGCCTATAACAATTATTTACAATTTTACCCTTTCCGCACCGCTTCAATTTATTTATATTTATCTTAGCCACCATTCACAACGATCTCTTGATCTCCCTGAGAAAAAATCCAAATTAATCACTCCTTGTTGAAGCTCTGAGTAAATTGTGTTTGGCTTAATTAGATGATTTCTACACAATGGACAAGTCATACGTCCACAATTCATCCACCTATCCAAACAAGCCCTATGAAAAAGATGATCACAAGTTAGCTCTCTAATTTCTTCTCTATCTTCAATCTTGCATAAACATATCGCACATTCCACTGATGATGACTCCAAATTATCGCGCTCGAATCGCGTTACTCTAAGCTCATTATTATTCTCATTATGAACATGATCATGATGAGGTGCACCTTCGGAAATAATACTACAAGAATGAGAGAAAGATTGAAAGAACACAACATCCCAAGCCCATTTCAATTGAGAAAATATGAAGTCTATGTCGTTTAATAACTTTGATTGTGGAAATATTTGTAATGCTATTTTAAATATGTAGCTGAAAATAACACTTAGAAAGAACAAGGACATGGTTAATGAAGATGGACTCATATTTTCTTTTGGTGACTCTTGATTTTTGGGATTTGATTTAAGGGAATGATATATAGAATTTTTGTTAAAGGTGTATATATATTATATATAGTGGCTGAAGAAGTGAATTATTATATTGATGTTAAAATAAAACATTACAAATAGTTTCAAATTAATTAAGCACGTCGTACACAAAAGTTGAATTTATGGAATATGGCAACTGATTTTGACTTACAACTAGAAAAAGAAAATGTGTGGGCCGCCTATCTTTGTTGTCTAAGAAAGGAATGAACGGTTTCAACCTTGTACAACAGCATTGGCTTTTATTATTTTTATATTAGTTTCATAATTTTTCAAGTAAAAAAACTTAGAAAATTCTTATCAAATACATAGTGGGCGTTTGGACAAAGTAGCTCAATGCATTAAAGTTTTCGCTATGCATGAAGTTTGGGGAAGAACGATCATAAGAGTCTATATTGTACGCAATCTTACTCTACATTTCTAACAATGGTTGTTTTCAGGATTTAAATCAGTAACCTCCTGATATAACTTTATCAGTTACTCCAAGACATTCCTTTGCAATAAAGAAAAAAATAATACTTTATTTCAAGTTGAAAATTGGCATCGTGTCTAAATATGAATACCTATTGGAGTAGTTTCTGAATTTATGTGAGTAATTTGAAGTAAAAATTTGTGAAAATAACTTTTTTGAAATTTTTCGAACTTCAAACAATTGTACTAATTATTCTATATCCTGATCGTTTTCGAAAGAGATAATACATCAAAATCCCCCAAACTTGTCGCCAAAACTTACTTTAGCACTTAAACTAATAATCTATTTATTTACCTCCCTTAATATCTTTAAAGTGAATTAATTTCACCCCTTAATATATAATACCACTCGATCTCATAACGGAGAGTGCATCACACTCGCTGACACATCAGCGTCACATCAGCGCCACGTCAGAACCAAGTAAATAAAGTATTTTTTTAATATTTTTAATATATATATATATATATATATAATATAAAAATATATATAAATATCATATATATATATATATAGTTACATATTTTTAAATATATATAAAATATTTTAAATTAAAAAAATACCCCACCCCCATTTTCCATCTTCTTCATAACCACCCACCCATCCTTCCCCTCCCCCCCTCCCGTCCACTCCCACACCTGCACACACACACCGTCCACCCCTACACTGCCACACCTGCACACACCCCCATCCACCTCCATCCACCCCCACACAACAACACACGCACACACACGTCAAATTTTTCGACGAATTTTCGCCGGAAAACGCCATTATCATCATTGAAAAATGTCACACCCCTTATTCTACGCGTACTCCAAAACATGGAATATTTTTTAAAGTTCGAAAGGATTTTATTATTTAAGTGACAAGAAATAAAATTTTGTTTCGGAAAAGGATTATTTGCATTTTTTATTCAGAGTCGCCACTTGACATAATCCGGTGTGCCAAGTCACCTTTGAAAAATCCCTTTTTCGAAACCAATTGACTCTTAAACCGGTTTGCGCACAGAGATTCCGGCTAAGGAATTCTGTTGACCGAGGGGAAGGTGTTAGGCACCCCTCGATCCCGTGGTTCGATCACGGTCGCATGGTGGAGTGTATCGACTAATTTGGCATTACAAATGCATAAGCCACACAAAAACACATAAAACAATCTATCAAACACATGAAACAAAACAAACTCCAAAATTAGTGTCCAGTCCAATTATACAGTCCCAAAAATAAAAAATGCATAAAAATAAATCCTATTCTCAATTAATCATAGACTAATGCTCTAATGCCTTACCCGATGCCACGGGCCTTCATCACGATCATTCTTCGGGTACATGATACGTCGGGGCATTCCCCGGTGAATAAATATATACAGGTACCTCGGGGCATCCCCCGGCCAAATGAATACATTTCTTAGTGCGAAAAAAAATAAAATAAAACTATTCAACAACATTCCAAACATTCCACAGAATTTCCAAACATTCAACCGAAGCCACAAATCCTAAATTTTGCCTACCCAAACTACGTTCGCCTAAACCAATCGGCGCATCATGATACTACAAAGTTCGATTAACGTTCATTTCGAAACCAAACAACCAATGAATCAAACTAAACAAAATTCAACCATTATGCCAAGTTTTCAATTCTCCCTCCCACTCGTTTCATCATTTTTTTTTTTATCAATTATACCTTCAAAGTTATTCCGATTCATTCCGCTTATCAATGAAATCACATTGTTAAAATTCTAACATCATAACATCAACCAAAATCCAACAACCACCACGGATAATCACAAACGATTCAAATAATCGAAAAATAAAGAACGAGAAGACGGGTTAAAGAAATGGACCTCGATAGAACGTTCTTGTATAATAATAAAGAGACCCGAACACCAAAAATAACTCGAACGGAGAACCTCAACTGCGAATCCCAAAAATCCGAACTCGATATCGGAAATAATCAAACGGACCCAACAACTTGACCGTAAGAGCTGAAACTCGACATTGACCGAACTCCGGTGAGCTCCAACGACGAAACAGATGGGAACGGACCGGATTCTAGCTGAATCTCATCCCAATATTGGAAGAAAATTAGGGATTTTCGCGACTATAGAACAGATTCGACTAACCAAGAGTTGATTCCGGCGAATCTCACTATTTCCCAACCAGATTCTCGCCGGTGATGGCGACGACGATGTGGTGGCTTAGGTCGTCGGTGGCTGCTGCCAGCGGGGGAGAGAAGGACGACGGAGAGATGGACGGAGACGACGGCGCTGCTGCCGTCGTCGTTGGTCGGACGGAACTGAAATCTGAGAGATGGAGACGACGGCGAGAGAGAGACGACAGCGCTGCTGTCTAGGAACTGAGGTCGGAGCGGCCGGAGGAGAGAGATGGAGACAACGGCGAGACGACGGAGACGACGGCGCTGCTGCCGTCGTCGTTGGTCGGACGGAACGGCGGCCGGAGAGGTTCGTTGAAGAGAGAGTGAGAGACTAGAGAGAGAGAGAGCCCATTTTTCTTTTTCTTTTTTTTTCTCTTTGCTGATGTCTCGCCCCTCCTCTTTAATTGTGCATAAGTGTGTATATATTAGGATGGGGGTAGTGGGGTAGGGTAGTGAGGTAGGGGTAGGGGTAGGGATAGGGTTTGTTAGAGTAGGGTAGGTAGGTGTTGTTTTTTAATTGGAGGGATAAGGGTTAGGTGTCCACTTTTAATTGGGAAGGTTGTTAATTTGTTATCAATTGGAATTATGTGGGGATTTTGGGATAAGATTTGTTTAGAGTTGGTTTTGATTTTTGTCATTTGTGGAGGTATAATTACATGATTGAGGGTACACGGTAGGATAAGGTAAAAAATGGGTAAAAATGATATTGCGGAGGGACGAAATTAGGTGTCTACAAAAAATACCTTAAAATAGTGATAAAAAACTCAAACCACCTGATAAATTCGATCAAATCAACACCAAATTCTCTAAAATCAATAACCAAACATCCAAATCAATCATTTCCAACATAGAAAAAGATGCAAGACTTAGATAAGTTTATTAATTCTACAGTTTCAATTTTATTTTATCAAATTATTCTGGAAAAAAAAAAAACACAATCAAAGATGTCTATCAGTGGGGATTTTGATGCACGTGTGTTGAATCTGCAACAATTACAAATCAAGAAATCAACAATTACTTTAGCACTTAAATTTTTTTATTGTAGATTCAACAACAAATACATAAATCTCATTTTTTTGTTGTCAAATTCAAGAAATGAGTGATGGTGGTGGTGACAGATATGACAGTTGAAGGGAGGAGTGGGGTGGGGGTGTTGGTGGGTGGGATGGGTGAAGAAGAAGGAGGGATTTTTCTTTTCTTTTTCTATTATTTATATATATATATATATATATATATATAATAAAGTGGGCCCTTGTTTTAAAGAAAAAAGTATCACTCGCTTTTTTTTTTCCCACGTCAGTCGTAGGGGGTGAATTTAATTCACTTAAAAGTTGTTAAGAGGGGTAAATAATTGCCCAGTTAGTTTAGGGTCTAAAGTAAGTTTTGGCGACAAGTTCGGGGGTTGATGTCTTTTCTCGATTTCGAAACAATATTCTAAAAAAAGGTGAATACTATCCATCAATAAACAGATTCTATATAAAGTGCCCCCAAGAACGCGCTATATCTATATATTTTACATAATTTGGCCTATACAAAGTATCAAAATTTTGCAACGAAGCGGATTCATTTGAACCCACTTGCATCTGTGTGAGTCCGTCCCTGAATCCAAGAAGCTTTTTCCTTTTTAATTAAAGAATTGTTAATTCGTGAGATGATGCAAATTTAAATTAGTTGAGCCAAACAAATATGGATAATGAATGATTATACAAAATGTATATAATGCAAAGGAAGAACATGTTTTGTACACACACTTGTGTGTGTGTGTGTATAGCATGCAAATTGTGACACTAAAAATTAACCAAAATAGTTTCTAAAAGGTATGATAACTACAGTATCAATAGTATAGAAGACTATCTTATAATTAGCAGAGTAAAATTCAACCTTCAAATCCAATGATCTCATTAGCATTTAGCAATCTATGTCCCTTGGTCATCAGTTATGAATAAGTACTAATAAAATTATTTGACAATTATTACTCCCTTCGTTAAGTGATACTTTTTTCTTTTTAGTAAATCCCAAAAAAGTGGTACGCTTATCTATTTAGTATCAATTTAACTTTAAAAAGTCCAATCTACCGTTAATGAGATAATTTTACAACCAGATGAATATCTATGATTCATTCAAGATCCAAATTTCAAAACTTTTTTTCTTGAATTTTATGCTCGGTTAAATTAAATACCTTCACATAAATTAATCAGATTCAAGATTTGGCCAAGCTAAGAACATACATCATAAGGTTTTTTTTTTTCTTTTTTTTTTTAAATTTAATCGTAAGGTTTAACATTGCTATCATGAAGCTAATCAAGTCGCGGATGTACTTGGCAAATGGAGTATTACATTTTTATCTGGGATTTTTGCCTCCAATATCCATTGTAATTGAGGCATAGACATGTAATCCTCCTCTAACTATAATTTTGGTGGTATGCAAAGATAAAAAGCTTTTTTTTTTAAAAAAAAAGAGAATTGGAAAAAGAATAATATGGTAGTTGGATAAAGGTGTTAAGTGGGCTGGGCCGGGTCAACCCGGAACCAGCCCGTGAGAGTAATCCGGGTTGTGGGCCGGGTCGGATCTGGGCCTGGTTAAACAGGCCGGTCTGGTTTCGGGCCCAACAGTAAAAAAATTCAAAACAACCTTAACCCGGCCCTCTTAACTCAACCAACCTAAACCCGATCAAAACCGGTGAAAAAGCAAAAAAAAAAGGTTTTTTCTCCATTATACACTATATATACCCACCTATATACATTTTAAATACGTTAAATAATAGATATACACTATATATATAGCATATACTACATGACTGTTTAAAAAATATATACACATAATACATATACACAATTACACATGTAATATATACGTATCATAGAAGATATATACACATATATACGTACCATTCAATATATACATACTACTTTAAGTAAAATGTACTACAATATATACACACACACACACACACACTATATATATATATATAGAGAGAGAGAGAGAGAGTTATATACTAATTTATAAAATATATACACATGTATACGTTAAATATATAGTACTTTAGAAAATATATACACATATATATACATACTATTCAATATACACATACTACTTTAAAATATATGTACTTCTTTAAATAAAACATATGCTACTTCATATAATAAACTAATAATACTTTATAGTAAATTAGTAATATATTAAAACTAAGTATTTAATTTAAACTAAAAATTCAATTTAAATCATTAAATGGAATAAATTACAAAGTAAGGACTAAGGAGTGAATGAATGTTGAATTTTATTGATTGCAAAATGATCCAAAATTTATAATTTACATGGATGAAAAATCTACAAATTTTGCATCATTTTTTCCAACTCATTCATGTTAATATTAACAGGAACTTGCATAGGATAGTCAAAGTCAACGGGGGTAAAACCATGCATTGCACTTGATTCTGCTGAGTTCTCCCGTGAAGTCCTAATTTCTTCAAGTCTCTGCTCATCGTTCGGCTCCGTTTTCATTCCTTGATATCTTCTTTCGGCTCTAATCCAATCTCTAAGGCAAACTAGAACATTCATCGCATTACTTCCCAATGAATGTCAGTTGTCTCCAAGCTGTTGTCGTCCTTGACTAAAAGCGTTATCCGATGCAACGGTTGATATTGGAACATTCAGGATATCTCTAGCTAATCTTGAAAGCACAGGATATTGTGTTTCATTACTCCTCCACCAATCCAACGTGTTGATCCGTCGTCTGCGATCCTCTAGCGGCGACCGAAGATAATACTTAAGCTCTTCCTGATAAGTTGATGTGTAAGCTCCCTCCTCAACATTGTTCCAACAAGGTAAATCATAAAAGGAATCAGAAAAACCACTATGTGCCGGCCTTTTAGAAGATGATGGCTCCTTGGGAGGATGAGGAGCGACAATTGGAGTGATATTTGTGGGTACAGCTAAATCAACTAAATCAGCATAGTGGTTATATAATTTATCTATGTAAGCATTCGCATCACCCATAGCAGTCCACAAATCAGGTTGTACTTGTTCAGAATCATTGTTAGTATTTATCTTAAAATAAATAAGAGTACTAAAGTGGCACATAGTAGTATATTTCATACACGAATTTAGCATAGCACCAACCAAGTAAATAAGGGGAATCGGAAATAAATATTTTTTAAATTTAGCAAACATGGCAACAATAGCTTCTTCGTAACCTTTTTTATTTTTATATTCTTTGAGCAAAACAGAAATATCGGCTATATATGCCAAAATATTACAAACAGTAGGATAATAAGCACCGGAAAATTAAACCGTAGCTATATAAATTTTTTGCAAAAACTTAACAAGATCATTAATTACAGCCCAATCAGAATCATGTAGCATGCAATCAGCAGAATCGACAAAAGAACCACAATGTTGGTTAAAAGATAGTGTAATAGAAATTTTATATTTATAACAAGTTTTTAAAAAATCATACATAACATTCCATCTAATATCACATTCTTCAGGCATCAAGATCGGTGCAAATTTATTTTGTTCACATTTAAGTTTAAAGTCCCTAATTCTTGATCTTCGATTATTCCCTTGAATAAAACCAACGGCAAGCCAGATTTTTTCAATATAAAACTTGTCAACACCCCATTTTTACGCGTATTCCAAACATTGGAATACATTTTTGAAGTTCGAAAGGGTTTTATTATTTAAGTGACCAGAAATGAAAATTTGTTTCGGAAAAAGGATTATTTGTATTTTTTATTCAGAGTCGCCACTTGGCATAATCCGGTGTGCCAAGTCACCTTTGGAAAATCCCTTTTTCGAAACCAATTGACTCTTAAACCGGTTTGCGCACAGAGATTCCGGCTAAGGAATTCTGTTGACCGAGGGGAAGGTGTTAGGCACCCCTCGATCCCGTGGTTCGACCACGGTCGCTTGGTGGAGTGTATCGACTATTTTGGCACTACAAAATGTATAAACCACACAAAAGTACATAAAATAATCAAACAATAAACAAAACAAAACAATCAAAAAATGTAAAGTCCAGTCTAATTATACAGTCCAAAAATAGAAAATACGAAAATATAAATCCTATTCTAAACTAAATCTAGACTAAGCTCCAATGTCTTACCCGATGCCGCGGGCCTTCATCACGATCATTCTTCGGGTACAGGATACGTCGGGGCATTCCCCGGTGAATAAATATATACAGATGCTTCGGGGCATTCCCCGGCCAAATTATACAATTTGATTCAAAAGTGATAAAATCAAACCATTCAATCAAATTTCAAACATTCAAATCAACCCACAATCTCTAGATTTGCCTACCCGACCTACATCTATCATGATACTATCCAATTCGACAATATTCAGTAATGAATCAAAACAAACAACCTTCAACTTATTTGATTATCAATTTTCAATCCCGACCCCCAAATCAACAAGTTTAATCCTCAAGCCATGGTTAACAAATTTTTGATTATCAAACCATTGTTTAAAAGTCTAGAATCAACATCAAACATATACATCCAATGAAGATTCAAACATTTAAGCACATCACTCCTACGTATCCACAACAACGATCAATATTCTACTAAAAATTCAATCAAACACAAAAATCACGGCATTAACCAAAATCCGAGAAAAATGAAAAAGTAGAGTTGAAGAGATGGACCTTAATAGAATTCGTTATCGTTGATAATAAAGAAATCCGAGACCGATATCCTCGAATGGGCCTCAACAACGAATGAACCAACTCGAATAAAGGAAGACCAAATAGACAGATTTAAACAAACCAAAGCAAACCCACTACGGTCCTCTCGAATCGCGACTCAACCACGAATGAACCCCGAATCAGCCTTGAAGAATACCATAACTACGAACCAGAATCCAACTCGGTAATCGAGAAAATTGCAGCCTGAAACTAATCACGACAAATAGATCGAGACAAACGGGACCCCAAATTTCAAACTAGTAACGAAGCACGATTATCCCAAATCGAGAAACAGAGCAGAACGCAACCCGTACACGAACTATAAAAAAAATGCGTTAAAAATAGGGCTGATTTCAGTAAAAATCCACTGATGGTTCATGTTTTCATCGAATCTTAGCGTTTTACAACCAGTTCAACCTAGAAATCTAAGGAAAACGAGGGGATTCTGAATTCTGGGATTGAACCGATCGAAATGAAGAGTTAAAAAAATAATAATTTCGGTGAGATTTTCTTGCTAGAATTCCACAGAAAGATAACCAATTTCTCACATCATCTTCATTCTCGCTTCCTCGCTCAACGTGTATGTGTGCACCAGATCTGTGCACGCCTGTTAGGAATCCAAAAATGGAAAAGAATCCAGAGTCCCCTTGGTGAGCGACGGTCGAAAAGAGGGGAGAAGAAGCTAGCCGGAACTGAGCTGGCCGGCGGCAGCCATGGATGCCGATGGTGTCGTTTTTGGTCGCCGGCGTGATGGTTGTGAAAGAGAGAATGAGAGAGACGACGGCGAGACGACGACGATGTTGCCGTCGTCGGAGCTGATGATCGGATAGAGAGTCGAGTGAGGGAGAGATCGAGCTCAGAGAGAGAGAGAGCCCAAAAATGTTGATCTTTTCTCCTTTCTTCTCCTTCTTTGCTGTGTCTATTTTTTTTTTTTAATTGTGTGTATGTGTATGTATATATTAGGATGGGGTAGTGGGGTAGGGTAGTGAGGTAGGGGTAGGGGTAGGGATAGGGTTTGTTAGAGTAGGGTAGGTAGGTGTTGTTTTTAATTGGAGGGATAAGGGTTAGGTGTCCACTTTTAATTGGGAAAGTTGTTAATTTGTTATCAATTGGGATTATGTGGGGATTTTGGGATAAGATTTGTTTAGAGTTGATTTTGATTTTTGTCATTTGTGGAGGGATAATTACATGATTGAGGGTACACGGTAGGATAAGGTAAAAAATGGGTAAAAATAATATTGCGGAGGGACGAAATTAAGTGTCTACAAAACTCAAAAAATTTAAGACCGTCTCTTACAGTTAAATTATATATATGACAAGCACACTTAGCATGAAAAATTTTAGGTAACAACGGAGATGACTTAGATTTTAACTTTTTAATAGCAGTCTTATTGTTAGAAGCATTATCAAAATCAATACATAAGATTTTATTTTCGATACCATAAAATTTAGCAACTTTAGCAATCGAATCAGCAATAAAATCTCCAGTATGTTTACAATCTTCATCATATAAAAAAGCAAGAATACGTTTTTGCACAACAAAATTACTATCTATCCAGTGACAAGTAACAGTTAAATAATCATTTTTATTTACAGTACGACCAAGATCAAAAGTTAGGAAAATTCTACATTGAATATTTTTTAACAATGTTGATAAATAAAAACAAGGGATAATACTCACAAAAATATTTGAAGTTTGACCGGATTACCAGTTGAGCATATTGAATTTTGCGGGGGTCCTATTACACACCTATACTTTTTTAAGTGAAATTAGTTCTCCCCCCCAGACTTTTTGAAAGTTGAATTAATTGCCCCCCGCAAAGTTATACCCAGTTTTGATGTCGGAAGTGTAGTACACTCGCTTTGTCTTCTCCATTTTATCACTTTTCAATATTTTTTCACCATTATAACCATATTAAAGATTATACAACTCAAATTCCTTCTACAAATCAAATTTCAAATAATTTCATTGAGTCAATTGCAAATTTCAAGTCCAAAAAACTGGAAATTCAAATTCAAATTTTAATTTTCGACTATTGAACACAACCTGTGGCACATTGAACGCAATGAAACTTGAAATTGGAAACTGGAAATTGAATTTGAATTCAAGTATGAAATTGAATTTGAATTTGAAATTATTCAAAGTTTCAAATTGAAAACTTTCTTCAAAAATTATTCAAATTTGCTTCTAGTTTCGACGAATAATTTTCCCCCTCTCTTGGTGGACTTTTCTTTTTGATTTTTCCCCTTAGTTGGTGGCTGATCAATGGTGGTTGGTTGGTGGTGGCAATGATGGGTTAAATTTCGACGGCAACTTTTCATGCCACTGTCTAGAACCTTGTACCATTTTTCGCAGTATCTTTTTTATATTTTTATTGGCGGCTTCTACAGCACCATTGGCCTTTGGGCGATATGGAGTAGAATTTCGATGTGCGATCTTAAACTGTTGACACACTTCTTGCATCAAATGACTATTGAGATTGGCAGCATTGTCTGTAATAATCATCTTAGGAATTCCAAATCTACAAATGATATTGGCATGAACAAAATCTACCACAACCTTCTTTGTCACCGACTTGAAAGTTACTGCTTCCACCCACTTTGTGAAGTAGTCAATGGCTACCAAAATGAATCTATGTCCATTTGATGCCTTCGGCTCAATCGGTCCAATCACATCCATTCCCCAAGCTACGAACGGCCATGGAGCGGCCATTGCATGCAACTCAACAGGAGGAGAACGTATCAGATCGTCGTGCACCTGACATTGATGACACTTTCGAACAAACTGAATAGAATCCCTCTCCATAGTAAGCCAGTAATAACCTGCTCGAAGAATCTTCTTTGACAAGACGTGACCGTTCATATGCGACCCGCATACTCCAGAGTGTATTTCAACCATGATTGCTGAGGCTTCTTTTGCATCTACACACCTTAGAAGTCCCAGATCTGGGGTCCTCTTATACAAGATTCCCCCGCTCGAGAAAAATCCACTAGCCAAACACCTAAGAGTCCTCTTTTGATCGTTGGTGGCATATGTTGGGTATTCTCCTGATTGAATGTACCGCTTGATATCCAAGAACCAAGGTTCTCCATCGAGCTCTTCTTCAACCACATTGCAGTAAGCATGCTGATCACGACTTTGTACATGCACTGGATCGATGTAGGCTTTGTCAGGATGTTGGAGCATTGAAAACAAAGTGGCCAAAGCATCAGCAATTTCATTACGAATCCTTGGAATGTGCCTAAATTTTACTAACACAAATCGTTGGCATAGCTCCTGCAAGCATTGTCAATACGGGATGAGCTTCAAATCTCGCGTCTCCCAATCGCCTTGAATTTGATGGACGAGTAAATCCGAATCTCCCAACACCAATAATTCTTGGACTCCCATATCAACAGCTAACCTCAAACCAAGGATGCAGGCTTCATACTCTGCCATATTGTTAGTACAGTAGAATCGAAGTTGTGCTGTTACCGGGAAATATTGTCCCGATTCAGAGACAAGAACCGCACCTATTCCGACTCCTTTCATATTGACAGCTCCATCGAAGAATAACCTCCAACCTGGATCAACATCTATAACGACTTCATCGACACACGACACTTCTTCGTCAGGAAAATATGTCTTTAATGGCTCGTACTCTTCATCGATGGGATTCTCAGCAAGATGATCTGCCAAGGCTTGGGCTTTCATGGCGGTTCGAGTCACATATACGATGTCGAACTCGGTAAGCAAAATTTGCCACTTTGCCAATCGACATGTCGGCATAGGCTTCTGAAAGATATACTTCAAAGGATCCATGCGGGAGATGAGATAAGTAGTATAGGATGAGAGATAGTGCTTCAACTTCTGTGCTATCCAAGTTAGGGCACAACACATCCTTTCAAGAAGAGTATACCTGGCCTCATAAGTGGTGAACTTCTAGCTAAGATAGTAAATAGCCTGCTCTTTTTTGCCTGTGACATCATGTTGCCCCAGGACACACCCGAAAGAATTGTCCATGACTGACAAGTATAAGATCAAAGGCCTACCAGGCTCCGGGGGTACCAACACGGGCGGATTTGACAAATATCTTTTGATTCGCTCGAACGCTTCCTAACATTCTTCAGTCCATTTTACTACAGCACTCTTTTTCAGCAACTTGAATATGGGCTCACAAGTGGTTGTGAGTTGAGCAATAAACCTGCTAATGTAGTTCAGTCTACCAAGCAAACTCATTACCTCCGTTTTATTCTTGGGCGGGGGCAAATCCTGAATGGCTTTGATTTTCGAGGGATCTAATTCAATTCCCCGACGGCTGACTACAAACCCCAACAGCTTTCCAGATGGAACTCCAAATACACATTTTGCCGGGTTGAGTTTGAGGTTATACCTGCGAAGTCTTTCAAAGAACTTTCTCAAGTCTTTTACATGGTCAGCCTGACTTTTTGACTTAATAATCACATCATCCACGTAAACCTCAATCTCCTTATGCATCATGTCATGAAACATAGTGGTCATGGCTCTCATGTATGTTGCTCCAGCATTCTTCAAACCGAACGGCATCACCCGATAACAATAAGTTCCCCATGGTGTGATAAAAGATGTCTTCTCCGCATCTTCATCATCCCTAATGATCTGGTGATATCCGGCATAGCAATCCACAAAAGAGGCAACCTCGTGTTTAGCACAGTTGTCTAGCAAAATATGGATGTTGGGCAGTGGAAAATCATCTTTTGGACTTGCCCTGTTCAAATCGCGGTAATCAACACACACTCGAATTTTTCCATCTTTCTTGGGTACGGGAACAACATTGGATAACCACATGGGATAACGAGCCACTCGAATTACTTTGGCTTCAAGTTGTTTCATGATTTCCTCTTTGATTTTAATACTTACATCTGTTTTAAACTTCCTCAACTTCTGTTTGACAGGAGGGAATGCGGGATCCGTTGGCAATTTGTGAGACACTAATTCAGTGCTTAAACCAGGCATATCATCATAAGACCATGCAAAAACATCCTTATAATCCATTAACGTTTGAATCATTTCATCCTTTAGCTGGGGCAAAACATGTATACTGATTTTAGTTTCCCTAACATCTTCTTGATCCCCTAGATTTATTGGCTTAGTCTCATTCAAATTAGGATTCGGTTTGTCTTCAAATTGTTCCAACCCTTTGCTTATTTTTCTAATGCTTCTTTTTCATCATATTCCTCATCCTGCTCCATTACATCTGGATTACTTTGGATTTTAAGACCAGGCTGAAAATTCCGCATGCATGTCATGTCATTAGAATCAGCATAAAGAGAACTGTGTAAAAAGAAAAACAAACTATATTAGACACAAAACAAAAGGGACATTGCATTTCATTAAATAAAAGATAGAAGGGTTTAAACATAGACACCAATATAACATAAACAAACTAAAATCCGAATTACAACCCTGAAATAACTCGGATAAACAGAAAGGAAAACAAAATAAACTACCAAAACTCCCTCCTGACGGGGAAATGAGTGACTTCCCAATTATTGAGCCGGACCGCTGGACCTATGAATTGCACATCTGCCATACTGGTACCTTCTCCTGCTTCAACCATATCAACTTCAATAAAAAAGTTCTGGAGGTCACCCACCAATTCAACTTCAGGTTCCACATGCTTCGCGACATCGCTCTTAACAAATGACTCACTGAGTAGTGGCATTGGGTGAGGGAGTGACCATATTTCCTTCTTCCTTCCCCTGATTTTCTTCAGATCTTCAGCTGTAGGCTCAAATCCCAGACCAAACGTGCCCACGTTCTCACTCGGACATATGGGATGAACTATACCATGCAGAGATGCTCCCAAACCTTTTCCTGGTTCAAATCCGTATTTCCAAAGTTCACTCACCATCATGATAGAAGCAGAAGACAATTGCGGTCCCGTTATAGCTTGCCACTCAGGGATGCGACTCACTGGCACTGTATCAAAAATTTGATAGACGAATGCCTCCTCTACGTTATTTGCTTCAATAAAGGACAAGGGAGAATCTTCGTAGGCTGATAAATCTCCTTCACCATGAATAACTACTTCTTGCCTGTCATGCTCAAACTTAATCATTTGGTGCAGCGTGGATGCCACCGCCTTGGCCTTGTGGATCCAGGGCCTTCCCAACAACAGATTGTAAGAGGATTCTACGTTCAATACCTGAAACTCTATGGCAAACTCAACAGGCCCTATGGTCAACATTAGTTCTATTTCGCCAATGGAATTTGACTTTGCACCATCGAAAGCCCTAACACATACATTGTTGGGCTTGATCCTATCATCACCAACATTTAGCTTTTGCAAAGTAGAAATAGGGCAAATATTTGCACCTGAACCTCCATCAATCATAACATGAGTGACGTAGAAATCCTCACACTTCACTGTAATGTAAAGACCCCGATTATGCCCTGTACCTTCAACAGGCAATTCATCATCAGAAAAGCTGATCCGATTGACCTCAAAGATTTTTCCCACCATTTTCTCAACCTGGTTGATTGTAATCTCCTTTGGAACATATGCTTCATTCAATACCTTCAGCAAAACATTACGATGCTCCTCGGAGTGCAACAGCAAAGATAAAAGGGAAATTTGAGCAGGGGTTTTCTTCAGCTGGTCTAATACTGAATACTCTGGAAATTTTATCTTTTTCAAAAAATCTTCGGCTTCCTCCTCAGTGATAGGTTTTTTGATAGACGACGGTTCACTCACCGTTGACTTAGACTTTCTTAAGCTTTCAGGCACGAAGCATCTTCCTGACCTGGTCAAACCTCCTACCTCATCTACATCTTCCACAACTTCTTTCCCGTGATAGGTCATCACAGTCCGCCCATAATTCCAGGGAATCCTTTTCATATCAACTATCGGAGGTTGGGTCACCGATTTGAGGACAATAGGCGCTGTCAGTGCTCCTTTCACCGTCAAGATAGGCTGACTCAAATCTCCCACCACTGTCAACTTAGGTTTATCCTGACTCGAATCACCATACCTTCTGGCGCCTTGTACTGTGATCAGGGGCTTCTTTGTGCTTTCTCGGGATTTATCCTCCCTCATTCCTTCCTGGCTCAATGACATTGCTTTCAAAGACTCCGCTACATTCACCGATTTCTCCTCAGTGGTGTGTATCTTGACAATAGGCTTATAACCCCTCGAAGACTCTTTCCCATCATATATCAATTCTAACATATTGGCTTCAGCATGGGTTGGCAACGGATTCTGGTTAATGTTTGGACCCTCCGGGGCTTGGACCAACATCTGATTTGTGTCAATCAAGTCTTGGACAGCTCTCTTTAAATGCCAGCATTTCTCAATATCATGGCCTGGCATATCAGAACAGTACGCACACCTTAAAGAATAATCGAGATTCCTTGGTGGTGGATTTGAAAGCCTTTCTTGAATTGGGCTTAAAACCTTCAACTTCCTCAACCTATCAAACAAACTAGCATATGACTCCCCAAGAGGTGTGAATTGATTTTTGACCGTTTTCTCCTGCTTATACTCGGGCCTAGGCTGAAAACTGGGTCTGGGGGGGTTTTGGTAATTTGGTGGAGCGAATGGGCGATTTTGTGAAGTTTGCGCGCGCCACTGCGGGTAAGAAGGGGTTTGGGCATATGGTTGCGCACTATATACTGGGTAAGGGGGTGGTGGAATGGAATATAAAGGATTTTGTGGAGGGTAGTAATGGTGGGGAGGAATATATGGAGCTTGGGCGTAGACTTGGGCTTGGGATTGGGGATAGGGGCGAGGTGGCCTTTTAGGATAAGTATGGGTTCCGGCTACGACAGTCGCAACATCCTCTTTCTTCTTTTTTCCTCCAAATGCGCCAGATCCACCTTGAATCGCTTGTGTGGTAGCTTTTAATGCAGCAAAACTCACTATTCGACCGGTCTTAATCCCGTCCTCTATCATCTCCCTCATTTTGAGGACTTCTATAAAAGACTTTCCCATTGCCGGAAGTAAATGTTGAAAATAGGTCTCATCCTGCGCCTGAATGAAAACTTCTACCAACTTACTTTCCTTCATTTGAGGCTTTACCCTAGCGGCCTGTTCACGCCACCTTATAGCGTATTCCCTAAAACCTTCAGTGCTCTTTTTCTTCATGTTGACCAAAGATTTTTCGTCCGGAATCAAGTCGATGTTGTACTGAAAATGTTGAACAAATTCAGAAGCCAAATCATCCCAACTGTTCCATTTATCGATATCCCGATCGATGAACCATTCTGAAGCCAGATCTGAAAGACTCTCGTCAAAGAAGGCCATGAGTAGTTCTTCCTTTCCTCCTGCAGCCCTCAACTGGTTGCAATAACGTCTCAAGTGTGCAACAGGATCACCGTGCCCTGCGTACTTCTCGAACTTAGGCATCTTAAAACCGGGGGGCAGGTTGATGTCTGGGAACATGCACAGGTCTTTATAGGAAACACTTCTATAATCTCCGATTCCTTGCAAATTCCTCATAGCTTGTTCTAAACTCTTCAGTTTCCGGGCTATGACATCCTGTTCCTCCGTTGCGACAGGTTTCTCCGTATCAAATGGAAATGCAGGCGGCTGAGTGTACCCATACGGTTCATTCAATTGCAGAGTAGGCTCCGTAGCATAATACTGACCATCTGAAACCTTCAGTGTTGGCTCACTGGAAGACCGAGGAAGCCTCATTGTGGGACGCACAACATATATGGGAGTTTCTTGTGGTGGCGGGGCCACGAATACCGGTGTGATCGGTGGCGCTGGCTGAGCAGCTGGTCTTGATTGGGGAGCTGCCAAGGGCACACCAGAATTGCCAGGATAATAATGTCGCGAAGTGAATCCTGGCGCGTGCTCAGGTGACTCAGTAGGAGCAGAGAATTGTGCTTGAGAGAGCGGTGGGCAATTAGAGATATTCCCAAGACCTTCAGGGAGCGGAAGAGGAGGCATTCCGCTGGCCCATGCCCGGTGCAAATCTATCAATTGTTGCCTGAGCCTTACTACCTCATCATTGTGTTCTGAACTTTCTTCCCTGTGATCCTGATCCGGGTCAATGAGCGAATTTTCAATCTCCCTGCTAGCCATTGCGAGCTTTGCTTTGGACCTAGTGAAGTATGGGTGACTAGCCAGAGTGCTGCAAACCTACCACTGTTATCTGAAAGAACATGCTCATCAAAGACGACATCCGTTAGGATTAGGGTATACCAAAAGCATGGGAATCACATTGGTAAAAATTGCCCTAAGTTCATCTTCATATCTACCAGCTTTTGAGGGTAGCGAGGTCATTTCAACATCATCCCGATTTTATTTACACATTTTTTTATTATTATTATTATTATTATTATTATTTTTTGCATCAATATCTGTTCTTTTCCTCACGTTATCTACCTTTATTTTATCATTCTTTATGGCTTTTGTTTTCCTGAAAAAACAACGAAACAAAATGATTAGATCGAACCCAAAAGTAGGCTGCCTACGTATCATGTTGTACATGAATCAGATCTTGCGTAGTTCGGGCCTTGCCAAAATGGCCAATTGATTTTTTATTTTTATTTTTATTTTTTTTTTGAAACTTTAAGAAGAAAAGAAAAATAACAATTTATCAACAAAACGTATAAAATTTTGGGACCACTGAATAACTAAAAAAAAAAAACGAATACGAAACAACATTATAGACCCCTAAGACGACACAGGTGAAATTACTAATAAAGACTCTAATACCAAAAACAACTTGACCTCGACTTAAAACAGACACCACCCTACAATGACAGACACATAAAAGACTCCAACTGAATAAAGATAAGAAGTGCTCTTTCAGACTGGTGCTCTGCGCGATGACCCTGGCTGATATGGACCTGCCTCTGAAGTTCTCTTTCTCCCATTCAAGCCTTGTAGCATATCCTGTAAAGATACCCTGATACCGGGGAAGAAGCTTCGGGCCCGTATTCCTGCTTCATGAGGAGTGCATCTGGAAAGATCATTCTGACACCTTTCTACCGTCTTGAACAAATCTGCTAACTGAACTCTCAGCGTTTCCACTTTGGACCCTACACTTTCATCCTGATGATCAGCTGTTATGCATTCTTCCTGTATTCTCCCTCTAAGCTGTGTTGGTAAAGGTTGACTGATACCCCAAGGGACAGATTGGAGCCAGACCTCATATCCCTGAGTGTGGCCCGGATTATCCAAACTTTCTTTGAATGTGTCCACACCTAGCTTTGTTGCATGCTTCCAAAACTGCTCATACCTGCTCTCACCTAAGGCTTGGTCTTTGAAGTACTCAACATCCTTCAGAAGATCCACTGCTGGTGGCACGTCTTGTAGCCTACCTAACTGGCGCATTACCCTGGATGGATTGTATGGTTTAGTGCAATTGAGCCCTAACATAACTAAAGGAAACTCTGTCTGACACCCCAACAATACTACCTTTGGTCGAAGCCACAGATAAGTCCACAAAATGTTGTCCTTGGTTCTTAATTCAAGAAATTCAATCCAAGCCTTGACTCCCACGGGCAGCGAGAATTTGTCCAAACGCAACCTGGAATCCATGGCTTTCACTCGATTGGGAATACAACGATCTAACACATCTGATCTAACTAAAGAAGGTGCATGCAAATGCTCCATCATCCATAACTGCAAGATCAGGTTACTGCCCTCGAAAAATCTCCTTCCCATTTTCACTTCGGTTAAAGCCTTATATATTTCTGTTAAGATCATGGGTACGAGAGTGAACCTGCCCTTTTGATTAATGCCCTTATCGTTTTGATCCTTATGAAATAGGGCCATCACCACAGATTGCAAGCGGGTATTAACATGTCTTTCTTCTAGTGGAAACACTAACGTTCCTAGCAAAGCGAGGGTGAAGACTTCAAGACGTTTTTTCTTCCACTTCTCCTTAGTCACATGAAATTCTTCCCAAAAACAATCAAAACCTTCTGAGTGCCCGAATCTATCGAACAAAAAATCTAGGGAAACCCATGAGTCACTTAAACAACCCAAACGGATACCCTTACTTTTTAGACCACAGGACTGCAAAAATCTCACGCCAGTATGATTTCGTGCTCGGATCATATCCTTCTCGATATAGGGCAAATGCAACAAACCGGATATTTCTGCCAAAGTAGGAGTCATTTCACATTTCCCAAACCTGAGCACCAAACTACTCGGATCCCAAAAGGTCAACAAGGCCTCTATTAAATCTGGACGAGGGGTAACATGCAGGAGTTCTGTAAGATCACCTAATATTTTAGTCAGTTTTTGCTGATCAACATAGTTAAACATTTCCCACCATTTGATTAACTTTTTGGGCACTTTGACAACCATCAGGACTCTAGACTTGGTGGACAAATCCATCCTGTAATAACACACAAGACGTTACCTCAAAAATTCGACAGGAGTAGAAGATTCCCAACCCCTTGGGATTTTTGACGTCAACATATGTCGATGGGACAGACCACATTCATGACTCCAATTTGCCGAACAGAAGTACTGAGCGAAATCAGTCTACTTGGCAAACAACTCTAGATTATGGGACGAGAGACTTAGACTATACGAAGACCAAAGTCTGATACAAAAATTTACCGGACCCACCGAGGGTTGCCTACGTATCCCAACCCGAGGGAAGGGAATCAGGTATGCGTAGTTCATTCAAATTGGACAATTAACGATTAACTAATAAATTAACCCTAACTTAAAAGATATAATAAAAAACAAACGAATAAAACTTCTTGGATGCTCAATTAGATACTTTAACTAAGACTGACACCATCAATTATGGAAAAAATCTTTTTGGTATTTTTGCTTTTGACAAATACGTAGAAAAAAATTACGGCTTTGAGAAGACAAAAAAAATGCAAAAAAAAAATCTTTTTGAGTTTTTGGATCGTGAAGAACAAAAGCCATAACGAATTCTAAAACAAACTACGACATTCCTTTTTTTTTTTTCTTATCGGCTCACTATTCTATATATATATATATATATTTTTTTTTTTTATTTTATTTTTTTTTTATTTTTTTTTTGAAAATCAGTCCGTCAAATGACCACGTTACCCTTAATAATGCAACAATTAGCATGTATGGATGCTTTAAAGGTGAGTCTCCTACAAAGGGCCATGTGGGTCCCGCTAGGTCTCCACATGATGCACATAAGCATGACCTAAAGGCTGACCTACATTGTGGTTTACTAACAAGGCTGTTCGGGGGAGCGTATGGTCGATAGTGGCTGCTTTGCTTTCCACCTACTCCATAACACCGACGGCTCCCCCCCTAAAATAAGGGTGACTCAACTAGAGGTTGTGTACAACACGTGTACTACAGACTTGTTGCAGAAAGAAGGCCGGGGGGATGGACTCATGATGACAGATATAAAGCGGTAACACATAGGATAAATACTATAAACAAAGAGCACGAAAACGCACAAAAGTGAAAACAATAACAAAACAATAATCACAAACAATGTTTATACACTCGTAATGCCAAACAAAGCCGATACGACTCAAAAAATAAGCTCGAATTCTGAAAGTCCCCAGCAGAGTCGCCAGAGCTGTCAACACCCCGTTTTTACGCGTATTCCAAACATTGGAATATATTTTTGAAGTTCGAAAGGGTTTTATTATTTAAGTGACCAGAAATGAAAGTTTGTTTCGGAAAAAGGATTATTTGTATTTTTTATTCAGAGTCGCCACTTGGCATAATCCGGTGTGCCAAGTCACCTTTGGAAAATCCCTTTTTCGAAACCAATTGACTCTTAAACCGGTTTGCGCACAGAGATTCCGGCTAAGGAATTCTGTTGACCGAGGGGAAGGTGTTAGGCACCCCTCGATCCCGTGGTTCGACCACGGTCGCTTGGTGGAGTGTATCGACTATTTTGGCACTACAAAATGTATAAACCACACAAAAGTACATAAAATAATCAAACAATAAACAAAACAAAACAATCAAAAAATGTAAAGTCCAGTCTAATTATACAGTCCAAAAATAGAAAATACGAAAATATAAATCCTATTCTAAACTAAATCTAGACTAAGCTCCAATGTCTTACCCGATGCCGCGGGCCTTCATCACGATCATTCTTCGGGTACAGGATACGTCGGGGCATTCCCCGGTGAATAAATATATACAGATGCTTCGGGGCATTCCCCGGCCAAATTATACAATTTGATTCAAAAGTGCTAAAATCAAACCATTCAATCAAATTTCAAACATTCAAATCAACCCACAATCTCTAGATTTGCCTACCCGACCTACATCTATCATGATACTATCCAATTCGACAATATTCAGTAATGAATCAAAACAAACAACCTTCAACTTATTTGATTATCAATTTTCAATCCCGACCCCCAAATCAACAAGTTTAATCCTCAAGCCATGGTTAACAAATTTTCGATTATCAAACCATTGTTTAAAAGTCTAGAATCAACATCAAACATATACATCCAATGAAGATTCAAACATTTAAGCACATCACTCCTACGTATCCACAACAACGATCAATATTCTACTAAAAATTCAATCAAACACAAAAATCACGGCATTAACCAAAATCCGAGAAAAATGAAAAAGTAGAGTTGAAGAGATGGACCTTAATAGAATTCGTTATCGTTGATAATAAAGAAATCCGAGACCTATATCCTCGAATGGGCCTCAACAACGAATGAACCAACTCGAATAAAGGAAGACCAAATAGACAGATTTAAACAAACCAAAGCAAACCCACTACGGTCCTCTCGAATCGCGACTCAACCATGAATGAACCCCGAATCAGCCTTGAAGAATACCATAACTACGAACCAGAATCCAACCCGGTAATCGAGAAAATTGCAGCCTGAAACTAATCACGACAAATAGATCGAGGCAAACGGGACCCCAAATTTCAAACTAGTAACGAAGCACGATTATCCCAAATCGAGAAACAGAGCAGAACGCAACCCGTACACGAACTATAAAAAAAAATGCGTTAAAAATAGGGCTGATTTCAGTAAAAATCCACTGATGGTTCATGTTTTCATCGAATCTTAGCGTTTTACAACCAGTTCAACCTAGAAATCTAAGGAAAACGAGGGGATTCTGAATTCTGGGATTGAACCGATCGAAATGAAGAGTTAAAAAAAAAAAATTCGGTGAGATTTTCTTGCTAGAATTCCACAGAAAGATAACCAATTTCTCACATCATCTTC
This sequence comes from Capsicum pubescens, assembly GCA_030864215.1. Taxonomy (NCBI): domain Eukaryota; kingdom Viridiplantae; phylum Streptophyta; class Magnoliopsida; order Solanales; family Solanaceae; genus Capsicum; species Capsicum pubescens. The sequence continues at coordinate 410,122,954 of CM061548.1, read as the reverse complement.
ATTCTCGCTTCCTCGCTCAACGTGTATGTGTGCACCAGATCTGTGCACGCCTGTTAGGAATCCAAAAATGGAAAAGAATCCAGAGTCCCCTTGGTGAGCGACGGTCGAAAAGAGGGGAGAAGAAGCTAGCCGGAACTGAGCTGGCCGGCGGCAGCCATGGATGCCGATGGTGTCGTTTTTGGTCGCCGGCGTGATGGTTGTGAAAGAGAGAATGAGAGAGACGACGGCGAGACGACGACGATGTTGCCGTCGTCGGAGCTGATGATCGGATAGAGAGTCGAGTGAGGGAGAGATCGAGCTCAGAGAGAGAGAGAGCCCAAAAATGTTGATCTTTTCTCCTTTCTTCTCCTTCTTTGCTGTGTCTATTTTTTTTTTAATTGTGTGTATGTGTGTGTATATATTAGGATGGGGTAGTGGGGTAGGGTAGTGAGGTAGGGGTAGGGGTAGGGATAGGGTTTGTTAGAGTAGGGTAGGTAGGTGTTGTTTTTTAATTGGAGGGATAAGGGTTAGGTGTCCACTTTTAATTGGGAAGGTTGTTAATTTGTTATCAATTGGGATTATGTGGGGATTTTGGGATAATATTTGTTTAGAGTTGGTTTTGATTTTTGTCATTTGTGGAGGGATAATTACATGATTGAGGGTACACGGTAGGATAAGGTAAAAATGGGTAAAAATAATATTGCGGAGGGACGAAATTAAGTGTCTACAAAACTCAAAAAATTTAAGACCGTCTCTTACAGTTAAATTATATATATGACAAGCACACTTAGCATGAAAAATTTTAGGTAACAGCGGAGATGACTTAGATTTTAACTTTTTAATAGCAGTCTTATTGTTAGAAGCATTATCAAAATCAATACATAAGATTTTATTTTCGATACCATAAAATTTAGCAACTTTAGCAATCGAATCAGCAATAAAATCTCCAGTATGTTTACAATCTTCATCATATAAAAAAGCAAGAATACGTTTTTGCACAACAAAATTACTATCTATCCAGTGACAAGTAACAGTTAAATAATCATTTTTATTTACAGTACGACCAAGATCAAAAGTTAGGAAAATTCTACATTGAATATTTTTTAACAATGTTGATAAATAAAAACAAGGGATAATACTCACAAAAATATTTGAAGTTTGACCGGATTACCAGTTGAGCATATTGAATTTTGCGGGGGTCCTATTACACACCTATACTTTTTTAAGTGAAATTAGTTCTCCCCCCCTGACTTTTTGAAAGTTGAATTAATTGCCCCCCGCAAAGTTATACCCAGTTTTGATGTCGGAAGTGTAGTACACGCGCTTTGTCTTCTCCATTTTATCACTTTTCAATATTTTTTCACCATTATAACCATATTAAAGATTATACAACTCAAATTCCTTCTACAAATCAAATTTCAAATAATTTCATTGAGTCAATTACAAATTTCAAGTCCAAAAAACTGGAAATTCAAATTCAAATTTTAATTTTCGACTATTGAACACAACCTGTGGCACATTGAACGCAATGAAACTTGAAATTGGAAACTGGAAATTGAATTTGAATTCAAGTATGAAATTGAATTTGAATTTGAAATTATTCAAAGTTTCAAATTGAAAACTTTCTTCAAAAATTATTCAAATTTGCTTCTAGTTTCGACGAATAATTTTTCCCCCTCTCTTGGTGGACTTTTCTTTTTGATTTTTCCCCTTAGTTGGTGGCTGATCAATGGTGGTTGGTTGGTGGTGGCAATGATGGGTTAAATTTTGTCATTTTGATGGAATTGAAGATGACCCGTTTGAGGTGTGTGTTGAAATTGAATCAAATTGATGTAATTGAATTGAGTGTGTTGAATATGACCCATTTGGGTGTGTATGTGTGTGATGAAATTGTGTTCAATTTCAATTCAATAATAGAGCAACCATTGTTGAAGACTCCATTGTTGGAGAGAATAAAGAAAGAAGAGAGAAGAGAAGAATAAAAAAATAAATAAAAAATATAAAACTTTAAAAAATTAGAAAATTTAGGGGTTGTTTGACAAAAAAATAGGAGTTTTTAACAGCTTCACGCGCTCAATGCACGTGACTAACGTGCAATGGGTCAAGTGGCAGATATATGCCATTAAAATACGAAAAAAAAGTCTGGTTGGGGGGGGGGGGGGAGGGGTAATAGGACCCCCGCAAAGTTCAGTATGCTCAACTGGTAATCCAGTCAAACTTCAGGTATTTTTGTGAGTATTTTTCCTAAAAAACAATATTGTGAATGAAGTCTAAAAATATCGGTCCGACAAGTACTTCTAGGAATACTATTAAACATAGAATTATAAATTGCTTGAATATAATGAATAAAGGCATCAGAAGAAGGAAAACTAAAAGGCAAACAACCCTTTTAATGTGATTCAACCAAAAAAATTAACTAAATATGAAATACTTTTACCAAAAAAAAAAAAACTCTTTTCGCGATAAATTCTCATAATATCTCTTAACGTACATTTCAAAACTTCTTAATTATAAAATATATTTTTTTCTTATCAGATATTTTAATTTTTTTACTTTTAAATATTAATTAAAACTTTTAAAATAATAACAGATACATATTAAGACTCATGGTGTACATGCACTCATCCTAGAAGATGTAAATTAGATCCTTCTGCCAAGTTTTAAAAAAATGGCACTGTGGTGTGAAGTGTGCACCCGTGTCGTCTCCTAGTTTTGATTCGTAAAGGTAAAAAATGAATTACACTAAATTTTAGGGTAATTAGCCGTTTTTTTTTTCTTTTGGAAAAACTACTACCCAACCAAAAAATCCTTACCCATAAAATTAGGAGTTTAGTTGTAAATACAAAACCTTTCCCAATTAATATTTAGTAGGTTTAATATTGTAATAATTTTAAAAAAAAAAAAGGGAAAAAGACGATTTTGTTAAAAGCAGAAATTTTTAATGAAGGGTAAAAAATTCGAATTACTTTTTTAAGGGCCTTCACATTTTTAATATATTATATATAAGAAAGTATGAGATTTTAATAGTCTTCACATCAATTTTTTTTATTAATTTTATCCCTAATTTAAATTTTAATTACTCTACAAATTTTCATCCATTTTGGTAAATTTGAACAATGATATGAGCTTATTAAATGCTACAAAAGTGTTGAGTCGTAGAAAAATGATAGTGACACTATAAAAACTATTTGTACAATCAAGTTCAAAATTGATACAAGGATTTATTGTCTTTCTATTTTGTCGAAATGTTTATTAATCTTACTTCAATTTTTCATTTTTCTTTACAAATTTATCATGGACAAGTAATTAAAGTATGTTGACATTCCCTTTCTAACTAAGTGCATGCTTAATTATTAAATAAAAAGTTATATTTTATATATAGCTAAAAATATTTGAAAATTCAATTTTTTTAAAAATATAATTTAAGTCTCCAAATATTAATGATACTAAATAATGAAAAACGAGAGTAATTCTTTTTCACATATTTTGATAATGATTTTTTTTAACAAAAAATGGGATTATCAACATTTTATAGATGTTAGGACAAAATAAGTAGTTTAATATGAAATATTAAAGCTTCATACACGTTTAAGAAATATCAACATAAATTTCTTAACATGTATTTTTAGGAAAAAGTAACTACTGAAGTTTAAAAAAGATAATTTTTTAATTTCTTTTGTATGGTTGATATGAAGGAAAATCTACAAAAGTATTTTATTGAACTAAGTTTTTTTAATTATTTAAATTAAATTCTATCGCTATTTATAAATTAACTTTATTGATGTTGTCATATAATAATTTGCAGTGTTAAATATTTATTGTATCACTTTGAATGTCAGAATTTTTTTTTTCATAATAAATGGGTTAATTAATATGACTTTAATTGAAAAAAACTTAATGAAAAAGAATTGAGAAAAAAATGATGAAGTTAATTCAACATAAGATAAAACTTAATTAAGTTAAATAAGGTGAAGGGTATTTTTGTAAACAAACTATCTATTCTTAGAAAATTTGCAATGCATATTGTTTTTAGTAACACAAACCAAGCAATCACTAAAAATTAATATCACGATAACTAATCTCAGGACAAGTAATCCCAATATAATTAATCCCAACATAACTAATACCAACATAACTTGTTTCCCAACCAAACGACCCCCCTATAGTAATAACATGGGTGGACTTATGATTTTTTTTTTCCTTCGTCGTTCATTAAATTCGAAATAGATTAGATATAATTATATAAATATATATAAAAGTTGATAAAAGTTTGAAAAAGTATTCAGTAAATCAAGAAAATAGTTTAATATTTTAATTTTCAAGCCGAACTTTAAAGCTTCGAACATCAATATACGTATTCGAACATTCTAAGCATCCATAATCCCTAAACTTTGAGTCTGCTGTACTGAGCAATAACTATTAAAGTGACATTTCAGGATGTAATTCTCTTTAAAAAGTAAACTGAATAGTGATTGATTTGTACTATGTCACCTAATAATATTTTAGTACTACTAGTTTAAGTGTACGCGTCTTGCGTGTGTATCTCACTTTAATGAGTTCAGATACTTCATTAAATAGGATATTTGTTTAAATAATAAAGATGAATATAATAATTAAATTTAATATTTTTTACCTATGTAAAGATGGAGAATTTATTTAGTAAACCTAATCCTTACCAAAAATATTTTTAAAAGTCGATCAACATTCATCTACAATCTATAAATTGCAACAAAATAATACAATGATAGAGACATCAAAATAATGCAATTAAATCTAATCTTTACATACAAAATTTTTCTCAAAGTCTTCCGCCACTCATCTACCACCTGTAAACAATAACAAAATAATACGATAATTGAGATATCAAAATAATACAACTAAACATAACCTTTACATAAAAAAATTCTTCAAAGCCGACCAATCAAGCATCCATCATCTAGACATGCAACCGAATCAAGTTAGATGAGCATCAATCATATTCTCCCAATAGGCAAACCGATTTGTTCTCTAGTTTAACGCACATCTCAATATTTATAGAAGTATTTTCTTAATAGAGTCCTATTTTAGGAGTTTTTTCTAATTGAACAGTACATAGAAAAATATTAATTAATTCTCCTACCAAATATTTTAGGAGTCCCATATATTTTAGGAAGAATAGTAGAAAGGAAAATATTAATTAATTCTACTACCATATATTTTAGGATTCTCATATATTTTAGGAAGTCTAGTTAATATAATAAAAAATAATAAATTAAAAAATAGTGAAAAGACAGTTTTGTCTAAAGAAGAGTCTTTTAATGAAGGCTAAAAAGTTCACATCACTTTTCTAGGGGTGTTCACACTTTTAATATATTATATATTATAGATAAGAGAGGGTATTACGATTTTGGTACTTCTCACAAGGACTTTTTTGATATTTTAATTTTTTCTTGTGAAATAAAATTATTACACATAGCAATTATAGTGTCTAGTGAGATAAGGTGGGAGTCGCTTCGGTGAAAGTCAAGATGAGGGAAGCAAGGTTGAGATGGTTCGGTCATGTGATGCGAAGGAACATGAATGCCCCAGTGCGGAGGTGTGAGAGGTTCGCTATGGATAGTTTCAAGCGAGGTAGAGGTAGACCGAAGAAATATTGGACGGAAGTAATTAGACATGACATGGAGCAGATTCAGCTTACCGAGGACATGACCCTGGATAGAAAATTGTGGAGGAGGCGAATTAGAGTAGAAAGTTAGTCTGAGTTAGGATATTGTATGTTTTGGTGTATACTTGAAGTATCTCGCTTTGAGTATTATTGAGTATGTTAATTTCTAGTATATCTTCTTGTTTTATTATTATTTCTTATCTTATCTTAGATTGCTTTATTTGAGCCGGGGATCTATCGAAAACAACCTCTCTATCTCACGTTGGGGTAATGATATGGACTGCGTACACTTATCCTTCCCAGACCCCACTTGGTGAAAATATACAGGGTATGTTGTTGTTATTGTGCAGCAATTATAGTGTCTTTTTTATTACATATTTTTATTTTCACCCTTATTCTTTTTATTAAGACTATTTCACTTGGGTTTTCATGATTGATTTTTTCTTGCCACTTGTTAGATGAATATTTAGTTAAACCTTCCTTCATTTTAAATTAACAATCACTTTAACTCAAAAAAAATAAAAAATTCAAGTTAACTTCTAATACAAAATAAAAGTTTGCAATGTTTTCAACTACAATCTCATACATAGTTCGTTTTGATATTATTCAGTTCTCAAAATATATAATTAAAATGGGACAAATAGAATACTCTTGTAAGGGGCGTGGAAAAAATAAACATGATAAGTAAATGGACCGAATTGAGTAATCTATTTTTTTTTCATCCGGTGTCTGATATCTGCATTGAAGCCCGACTAATTCGGATTCGCGCCGCGTAGGGCCCCATTCGGAGGGAAGCGCTCCCTAACCAAGTAATCTATTAATGTAGTTTATTATCATTCAATATCCTTATAGATTATTTTTTTAGTTAATTTATATAAAGGCTCTAAGTTAAGTTTATAATTGTTATAGTATAAACTTGAAATTATTGATTTTGTTTTAGATGATTCTATTGGTGAAAAGAAAAATTATTTTGCAAAAACTACTGCCACTAAAATTATGAGAGAAGTTAAAACTCAATAAATATCAAAACAAATTTATTTTTAGCTATAACTAAGAAATTACATACTAGCAAATTTATAAAAGTATCAATATTTTTTTCTATTCAGAATATTCATCAAAGTGTAATTATTAAATATTTTCAATCATGTCATTGTATAAAATATCGAGTTACTGTAATCTTTTGATATATTCTAATTCTCTGGTAATATTTTATTCGTCACAAATAATATTTTATTAAAAACTATCCAATTATGTGATTAGCAACTTTACTAATTAGAAAAATTTATTAACAAAAGTTGTTTAACATATACCATTAGATTATACTGATTATAAAATATTTATATATATATATATATATTACAAAGTATAATTTTAAATTAAAATTATTATTTTTTATATCTTAAATTTGAGCACGAACCTCGTAAAACTAATTTTATTATAGATACATCAAAATATCATCCTAAAAATTCATATGTTCCTAATTTCTTGCCGTACACAGTAAAGAATACCTGCTAAGCTTCGTTTGAAAACTTGAGCAATCAACAAACTTAAGATCATAAGCCACATCAAAGATTAATCTTATGAAACGAAACGCTGAGACAAATCTCTAAAATTATTTCAAATTGAGATTAACATATGGAGTGTCACATCATTTTTTTCAATATAAAATTAAAAAATTCAGATGATTTTTTTTTTTAAACATAGGATAAATTAGATGACTTTATGTGATTAAAAAAATAGAAAAAATGACATAAACTAAAATCAGATGACTTTTATATATACGCTATAAATTAGAAAAATAATTTTTGCATAATAATTCCTAAAATTGAGTAATAAAAATAGAAAAATAACTTTTATGTGATAAACATAGAGTTGAATGACCATGAGTAAAATTTACTCTATAACTATGGTTTTTAATCTTTTCACGCTTTCTTTTCACAGTTAAAAAATTAAAATTTGAACTGTGATATAGACGCTGCTCTAACATACCGCGATAAACACCATTGGCCAATACTATCGATCGCGATTCATTCCATGTTTTTTAAACTACTATTGCTTCACAAAATACATGTAATTTTTTGTTTTATCGTCTCCATGCTATCTATTTAGTTTAGAATAATTCTTAACGGGTCGTTTGGTTGGGAAAACGTATCCCGAGATAATTAATTCCAGGGTTAGTTATCTCATCATGTATATGGTATAACTTATTCCATCACTATAGTGTAAATCGTGGGATAAATAATTCCGCTACTAACTAATACTTCAACCAAACATAAAATAAAATAATACTAGTTCTTTATTCTACTTCGAGATTATTTAATCCTTACACCTCACCCCAAACGAAGCCTAAGAACCATACATGTTCCTCCTGTCACATCAAGTCATGGAAGAAGAAATGTCAATATCATCCTCACAATAATCATACTACTATAATATATGAATAGTCCAATATATTTTATCAGTCAAATTAATTGACTGCACAAGTGTAAGCTAGGTTCAATGAATCCTCACAAGTCACAACTATCTTCCTGTCACAATTGTCATATTTCAATAGTTCCGAATATTTTCTTCTAAAAACTACAGTATGCAAGAAGAATTTTTATTAATGAATCTAACTTTATTAATGACTAGTACATTTTGTTATTACGTTGAATTATCGTTTCTGACAATTATAATTTTCCAAATTCATCGTGGAAAAATGATTTACGTACTATTATTTTTAAAGTTGAAAAGTATTTAAATTTTCTCGTAAAAAGTATGTGTAAAGACTTCTTATTCTCTTGTTGAAATTACATGATCACAACTACTATGGTTGTGTTAATTACAGCTTGTTTGAATGGTTACGGTGTTACATATTGTATTGTATTGTGTCGTCTAGTCAAATAGCTACAATGTTTTATATATATATAAACACAAAATGTTGCTTTAGTTTGACATTTAAATTTTATTTTATCATATTATTAAATTCATCATCATCAGCAATAACATACTCAGTGCAATCCCATCAAGTAGGATCTCGAGACGATAGGGTGTACGCAGACTTAAATTCTACCTTAGAAGTTGAGCGGCTATTTTCGATAGACCCTCGACTTTAAGATAAAAATAGTCTATAAAAGAAGTATCAGAAATAAAAGAAATAACAGACAGTACTAAAAATAACAGACAATAACAGAACAATACTATACAACAAAATACGGATATAATCAAACTACACGAAACAACAAATAATAATAGAAATTGAAGCCCAAGAAACAAAAATGCGCTGCTAGAATGAACAACCAGATAAATAGATAATACCGTCCTACCCACTAGTACATAATCCTATCTTCTATCCTTCTACCCTAATCCATAAACTGCATAACCTCCTGACCAAAGTCGATCCTATCCTCGGTAAGTTGCAGATGCACCATATGTCCTGTCTAATCACTTTTGCTCAATGCATCTTCGGCCTACCTCTATACCCCTTTTGTAACCATCCATAGCAACTTCTCACACACCTCCGGATTGGGGCATTCGTGCATGTATCTGATCCTCCTCACATGCCTGAACCATCTCAATCTCGCTTGTCGCATCTTGTTCTTCATCAAGGCCACTCCTTTCTTATTCCGGATATCTTCATTTCTAATCGTATCATTCTTAGTGTGCTCACACATCACATCCTCATTTCTACAATTTTCAACTTCTGAATGTAGGAGTTCTTGACTAGGTAGCCAGAATTCCACCCATACAACATACCCGTACGTTCTGTCTTCCGATTACTACCGCCTTGTAGAACTCACCTTTTAGTTTTGATGACACCTTCTATTCACTAAAATCATTGTTAAATAATAATAAAACATCACATTTTATATAACGATTAATATGGTGTAATCACGCGGTTACCTTATTCTTACTTCATTCTTACTTCATCTAAGTTGATAAACAAATGAATCATTTGTCCCCCCCACATTTAATCAGAGTGAAAAGTCATATTTTTATAAGTTTATCCCTAGTAGAGGTGAAAAGGTCTTTGTGCATGTGCATGGATAATTTGCAGTATTAGGTTTATTTGTATGAATTTCCAGCACTTATATTATATTATATTATATTATATTCTTTGGAAATTAAATATTTTAATCCACTTGTCTCTCTACCTGGCTAGCAAATTAAATTGAATTAAATATGGTTGGTGACACTTTTCTTGACCTAACCTTTGATCAATTAAGAATTAATCCAGATTTTTATATTATCATACTGTTTTGAATATTCTGTCGAAAATGACACTTTCAAATAAATTACTACAATAATAACGAAAATCGATAAATTAAATAATCGATTGAAATTTCCAATTGTAGAAACAGAATTACTGAAGATAACGACTAGTTAATTGAACGCCCTTTGTATTAAATTATAATCCTATGTAAATAACATTAATATTATTTTTTATATATACATATACATATATTAAATATTTAATATTCTTTTTTAGAAAAATTCCTAGCTTTATCGGTCTTTGTAATGTAATCATCACACATCACTACAAGAAAATAACAATTAGAAGCAAGGGACAACTTTCTGCTACTATTATTAAAGTCAGTTGCTAAATTTTATTTCATAACGACTTTTTAGTAAAAGAATGAATTATTAGTAAGAGAATGAGTTATTCAGTGATAGATTAATAACGAATGTCAAGCTAATTCTTTTTTTTTTTCTTTTTCTTTTAAGTGCTTCCCCTTCTTTTTGAAAGTCATATATATATATATTGTCTAATAAAATACTTTTAGCCCATCAAGACAATTTTAGAAATCTAGCTTTTAAAATAAATTAAAACATTTCCTGTCTTTTTATATGTGACACTTTTAAAATCTATTTTCTTATTAAAAAATGTTATCGTTTACGAATTTAAGAACAATTTAATAATAATTTTTTTTAATTACTCTTAATGCGACTAAGTTTAAATACACACACATATTAACACTTGTTTAGCCATCTATAGTATGTTAGATGAAAGCGAAAATGTCCTTTCTAGTAAGTATTTCTTTTACTTATTTTTCTATGTTTGATAATAAACATAAAATATTATCACAATAATATTTATATATAATCTAAATAAATATTTTGAAGGTCAAGACGAGATGGGTGGTGAAGTTAGAATAGAAAATCAACGAGATATGTCATTTTATAAAACGTATTTTGTCTACAAAGTACAAACCCATTGTCATCTTTGTTAGGTTGTTGTCGTAAAGTTTCGCTCTTTTTTCCTATTTCTTTTGTTGATTAAAAAAAAATAAAAAATACAGATTTAAGATAAAAGAAGACAAGTTACATCATGAGAGGACATGCAAACCATAATATATTTTGTAATTTCCCTTGTAATAATCGTATGACAATTCAAATTGATGACCATGGAAATAAGAAAGAAGAAAAACACGATTTTCAAGAAAAAAGTCCAATAAATTGCATGAGCTACAGTGTTTGGAAAATATCCATATAATTATTGGCATATCCAACATCTTCCAAAATTTTGATGTCATTTCTAAAATTCAATATCATGAGAGTTATGACCAAATTGACTATAACGGGTCATTTGGTGTGAGGTATAAGGAATAAATAGTTCCGAAGAATTATTTTATTTTATATTTGGTATGAAGTATTAGCTAGTACTGCAGTTATTTATTCCATCATTTACTAGTGATGTGATAAGTTATCTCATATACATGGTGGGATATCTAATCCAGAAATTAATTAGTGATTGACCACTGATTAGTGAATACTATATTTAACTACTAAACCTAATTCTTCTAAAGTCATTCTTTCTTCCAAAGAGCGATTGCTTGGCGAGCTCAACCTAAAGGTACAACTGGTCAATATCGAGGCACATCAACATATGTTACAAGAAAATGTATATGACTCTTTGCCGATAAAATCATATATTGTCTGAATTCTAAAAAGCGTAATTGATCCGATCCTAGATCATCTTCTGAAATTCTATAATTGTCGAAAATATATCACTTCTTCCAACACCAATAGAATATTTAGGTTATTATTCTTGAAGAATTTCTTTTAAAAAAAATATTCATAAAATTAATTAAATAAAAGCTTATATTAGTAAAGATAAATTAATCATAGTGTAATTTTTTTAATATTAATAAGAATATTATAGATTAAGAGAATTATTACATGTCAAATGACCACCTTATATAATTAAGAAGGCCAGGCTATCCCCTCCTTTCTTTGTGGTACTTTGCAAATTCAAAAGAGGTAATGACATCGTAACTTATTTTAAAAAAAAAGTTATTACAAAAAGATCGAAATAACAAAAATAAATGTAAAATTATAAATCCTAAGAAAAATTTAGTGTTATTAAGCAAAACTTAAGAGGACGTCGTGACTTTGTTTATTTTTTATTTATTTAACTCTAAACACCCGATCCTTGCTGTCTTTTTTCTAGATTATTTTTGTTTTGAGCTGGGGGTTTATCGAAAATAACTTTTCTATCTCAACTATAAGGTAGTAGTACACTGTGGTGGATTTAGGATTTTTCTTCAAGGGGTTCGAAAGTAGCAGAAAAATAGTGAATTAACTAAAAAAGTGACAGTCAGTGCACCCAGCGGGATAGAACCCAGATGTGGGCCTCAAGAAGTGCAATCAATGCCACTAAGCTATCTAACATCCTTGATTTAGATGGTTTAAATTTAATATATGTACATAAATATAGATTTTCTACCTTATATATTGATACAAGTATGATCATGATCATGACATTTTTGAGTATTTTTGAAGACTAGTCACTAAAGGGCTCTTTTGTCATTTCTCTATTATTTGTAATGTTGTATAAATAGAACCTTGTAGGGTTTATTTTCTTAGTTTATGCTTTATATTGAAGACACTACTCTTGTGAGAGAGAGTTCTCAAAACTGAAATTAGGGCATAGCATAAGGGTGGATTCTCTTGTGTGTTGCAAAGCTTGAGACTTTGGTGTTTTGAGAGATGGATGCCCCTCTTGTGTCATTGTAAGAGTTAGGTGTTTGTTGTATGAAGTGTTAAAGGTCCAAGAGTGAATATGCTCTTGGGTTGTTAAGACTACATCAACACTTGTCTAACTATCTATCTTTGTTTCTTGTCCTAATCTTGTAGTTTGTGTTGTTGTTGTTCAAGCCGTTTGGTTATTGTGGTTGTAACATTGTTGTTCTTCATTTTTATTGTCATAATATAGTTTGGTTTGCTGCTGGAAATTAGGTGTTAAACACCTCATTACATGGTGTTCTTTTTGTGTTCTTGAATCCGAGAGGGGTCACCAAAAGAGGTCCATAGTTACTTGAACTAGTTGACTGTTTTGGTGTTTGTTTTCTTGTGTTCTTGGGTTGTCTTGTATCATTAGGTATCAAAACAAGGTTTGATTTTGTTCCAACAAAATCAATCTTGGGATTGTGATATGATTCAAATGGCTACCTTAGCTTTCAATAACATCATTCGAAGTCAGTACGTGGGGCATCAAGCTTTGGTCAAATTAAGGAAACGGGATCCTACATGGAGGGGCCGATTTGAGTACACCAAAGAGCAATCCCACGTGTGAAAGATTGCTTGGAGAATTGAAGATTGAGGAATCACGGTTTTGGGCCTTCATTAAGGACATTTTGGTTACTTAGCCTTGTCCAAGTAACACTCCATGACCACCCCTTTTTCATTAAGGGTATTGTGTTCATTTTATTATGTAATAAGTTAGACTATAAATAGGTTCTATTAGTTCATTTGCTAGTTAGTTTATGAACGATAAAAGATTGAAACACTTGAAATTCTCTCTCTTGAGAGTAGACCACCTTAGTATAGTCTTAGTTAGGACTTGGAAAAGTCATTCTTACTATAGGTCTTGAAAAAGTCAATATTGTTCTTTGCTTGGAAACGGTGGATCTTGAGGTGAGTCGATTACCTTGACGGTCACCGTAAGAGTGTGGTTTTGATTATTACATTCATTAGGAGTTAATGTTGAAATATACTTGATTCTTAATCTTGTAATAATCTTGGTCTCACTATCTATCCTTTCATTATTTTGCAAATCCGTGTGTTTTTGTGTTTGTCATCTTGTATCCCTTTATGTTGCTTGTTCTTCTCACGTTTTGTGGACTGTTTTGGCATTTTGGTGGACTGATTTGTATCAGATTGTTATCTTAAAAATAAAATAAAAAAGTGAAAAGGAAGAAAAAGAAAAAAAGTTATTGTTCACGTTTTTAGGGCCTTTAAAAAAAACTTGATTTTTGTGTGTTTTGTGTGTTTCTAGTGTTATATCCTTGTTCCCTAACACTATTAGAGTCTAGAAATTGAAAATCTCAACAAAAAAAAGTGTCAAAATCAAAAATCCCCTTCAAAAAAAAAAACTAAACCCGTTTTTGACCCTAGATCAAATTTTGAGTTTTTGATTTTGTGTTTTTCTTGTGCTTTTAGTGTTAGATTTGTGTTCTCTAACACTATAGGAGTATAGGGTTAGAATTTGAGCTAAATTGGAGGTTATTTGAGCCATCCACCATTGTTAAGCTTGAGTTTGAAGAAACCTGAAGGTGGGATCTCGTTGTGGGAGGTTGTTTTGAACTCACATGTGTTTTGTAGAATTTGTATTGTATTGTTGTGTGTGGCGTTGTGGACTGATTGAGCGTCTTGTTGGACCGTAACTTGAAGGGTTATTTTTGGTATAACCACAATGGAACCCGAGGCTTCAAATGCTCAAACAATGGATAATAATGCCATCAATCTCATTTTGGCTCGCCTTGAAACTATGTCTCGAGATGTGGCTAGGTTGAATGTGGGTCTTTATAAATTAGATACGGATGTGGTATCAATAAGTTGGATATTAGAACGTGTGTAAAGCCAAAGGAGTCGACCTTCCACACCTCAAAATAATTCCCCAACTAATACTCCCGGGCCCATGCAACAAATGCTATATCCACCAATTGCCACAAATTCAACCAATCTCTACTCCCGAAGACAAGAACAAGATAGACCAAACCATCCTCCACTCCACCAAGTCCAACAAGAAGGTCTTGGAACCTAAATACCACCACCAAACCCGAACCCTCTTATCCAAACTCCACTTGACCAAACACATCACTATCAAAATCCAATCCCGCCACCACAAGCTCCACTTAACCCAAATAGACCAATCCATGTTGAGGGATATGGTAGGGGAGAAAAACATGGTGGTTATAGGCCATATGATGATGTTTACTTGAGGGAAGAAACAATGAGGGGTAGACATGGGGAGTTAGACCGAGAGGTGATATATGGACATCCAAATCGAGATGTAGGTCTCAATTCCATCAAAGTGAGCCATCCCGTTTTCAAAGGTGAGAGTAATCCTAAAGCCTACCTTGCATGGGAGTCGTCTTGTGACAAGATCTTCCAACTTAATGATCTCACTGAAGAAAAGAAAAGTTTCTATGCTATAGCTCACTTCGAAGGGTATGCTAATACATAGTGAAAGTATGTTAAACGGTTTAGGAATGAGATGATTAGGGGACAACCTCCTCCTTGGTTTCAGTTGAAGAACCTTATGCAGCACCGGTAATTGCCCGAGACTTATAGGCATGAGCTTCTTGCCAAGTTGTATAATTTGAGGCAAGGGAGCAAGAGTGTCATGGCTTACTACGATGAATTTCAACAATTGATGTTGAAACTTGACCAACGAAGCGAGCAAGTAAGTCATGACATTGTGCGCTTCAAGGTTGGGTTAAATAAGGACATCTCCACTCGCATGACGCTTCACAAATTTGACACCGTAGATGGTATCTTCCACGCGGCTTTAGAGGTTGAAATGGAGCTCAAAGAGAACTCATTCATGGCTACCCAACCCGAGGCCACTAAGGGTTTCCAAAAACATCCTCCAAGGTATGAAGGTAAATTGAATTCAACTTCCAATCCCAAGGGATTTCAATGCTTCAAGTGTCAAGGGTGGGGGCATAAGGCTAGTGAGTTCCCAAACTGGCGGAATATGATCCTAAGGGAGGGGGGTAGATTGTACTATCTTAGAGAAGAGATGGGCATTAAATCGGTTAAGAATGATGACAAACCGCAAGATGGAGAGCAAAAATATCACGCCTCAAATCCTATTGGGGCGGACCGGCACCCGTAACCGATGGGGCTCGGGAGAACCAGCTCATAACCTTATACTTCCCATGCATACCTCTATGACAACCCAAAATTCGGACAACATCATGTCGCATATAAAAAAAAATAATCACCTGTATAAGATCGAGCACACATATATATGTATATATAATACTTTGCCGTTGGAGCCATCACGTCTATTAACAAAATATCACCTTGACTGTACATTAGGTCTACAAAGCCTCTAGACAATACACAGAGTTTAACTAATGTCGGGACACACCCCGCCATATAACTAACTTCTATACAATACCAAAAGTGATTGGATATGACACGGAAATCCCCGAAGCAAACTGGAGCTCACCAAAAGCAACTGGATATCCTGGCTCCTACTTGTGAGGTGTATGAGCTGAGGTACATGTGCCTGCAGCATGAAATGCAGGTCCCCCGTGGGGGACGTCAGTACAAAATATGTACTGAGTATGTAAAGCTGTAGATAATCACATATGATATAGGAGCTCAATAGAAATCAGAAACAAGTGAATAAATCGTAATAGGAGTGGACCACACTTACTAGAACTTGTGACAACCTGTACATTGTATTTATTCAATCACTTTACCTTCGTTCTTATCATCTTTGTAATCATTACTGTACTGTACTGTGATCATTAGGCTGCCTCCAGTACATATCAACTGGGATCGACCCATGATGGGTTTATGCCCCTGGGATACCACCCATAAACACATAAATAGGGATCAACCCATGATAGGCTTATGCCCCTGGGATACCACCCGATAAGAGAGAACTTCCATCACTTAGTTAATTTAATCTTTGAGATTGTTATTTCGGTCGCCACCGCATTTTTGATACTTTGAAACAATGATACATCAATAAGAGACATATAAATAGACCATCAATGCAATAACAATGAAGTAAGAACTCATTGGCACATCAATGAAGTATTTTGGAGTCATTAATGCCATAACAATGAAGTAGGAACTTATTGGTATATCAATGAAACGTTTTGGAGTCATTAATAGCACATGGATCTTGTTTGAGTAACCGGATACCTTCTGACATTCATTAGTGCAATAAACATGTAAGATTTGGAAAACAAGTAAGTATTGGAATGTCTTGACATCTTGTAGGGTGGAAACAAGTTCATTGGTAACGTAGGACATCATACAAAACCATTATGGATCACATGTTATTGAATAACTTTGGAAACTTTCTTAATAGAACAATTGTTCACTTTCCTGCCAAAGATATGGTATAGAGTATGCTTTACATACCTGACTGTCAACCTTCAATACTAGTCCCAAATGGACTTCCCGTCTTTTCAGATTACTTATCTACAATGAACATATATAGCAATCTAGTATTAGCAACCAAACGTCACAATTTAATTATTTGAATTCACCAAACTAGTGGTTAAGTAGTAAGACTTAATTACACCATAAAGGGTGTCACTTTAACCCTCTTATACTCCAATTACATTCACATGGCATGCATATTCATACAACATCCTCCAATATCAAGTTTGGATTCATTTATCCTTCCAACCAATCCATTAAATCAAATTGAGCCATAGACATAAATAATCATCAATTCAATAGTATATCACCATATCCACCTTCCATAACTCAATTACCATATCCACCTTCCACAATTCAATACAACCAAACCATGCAAAATAGTCCATAACCCTATTTCCATCACCTTTCAATAACAACCAATACATATAATCCTCTATCACCCATATACATATGGAAAAGAACAAAGGCAAACAATATTAATACCTTAGAATTCACCTCTTGATTATGAAATCCTGTTTGCACAAATAATAGGTGTCGTTCGAAGCTCTCGAGATGACAAACGCAGTTATCAAAAGTAATTTAAAGGTCAAATTTGGCTAGGGTTTGTTCTTTCTCAATGATTGATAATGAAAATGAGTTTTTGAACTCATATACAAGTATATATACACATATTCCCGTCCATAATATAATAGGAAATGACCAAAATGCCTTTAAAATTTAAATAATGTCAAATCTGTCCTTTGGTGGACTGTTTTGATAAGCTAAAGTAGATCGACCATAACTCTTTGCTCCGATATCGGATTTGGGTAAAAATGGTATCGTTGGAAGGATAATTCAAAGGTATTTCATTTCATATAAAGTAGGCCATCCAGTTCGTCCTGTACAAGGAGTTATGGTCGTTTGAAGCTGACCCTAAAAATCTATTTTGATAGGCTGAAGTAAAATGAGTATAACTCCTTACTCAGACGTTGGATTTGTATGAAACCAATTGAATTAGAAAGAAGACTCAATGATATTTCTTTTCATAGGTCGCAGCTCTCCCAGTTCATTATATTAAGGGAGTTATGATCGTTCGAAGTTGACCCAAAAATTCGGCTGGCCTCAGTAGTTTGTGTGTAGGAAATTTTCCTGCACATTTACTATTCCCAAATATCCCGGCCACCATTTTATAGTTTCAAACGTGGTCGATTATATCCGAAACCTATTCGTTTTTAGAAATCTTTATATCATTGGAAAGCTTATTCAATAACCTTCGCATGGAACCATCGACGGGCAAATTCTGGTATAAATAAAATAAAAAATTAATTCCATATAAATAAGACCAATACATGTACTTGAATACGCTAATACATGTACTTGAATACAGGGTGTTATAAAAAAGAAGTCGAATTGCAAAATGAAGAGTATGGAGAAGATGTGTGGCCGGAAGAAGGAGAATGTGAAGTGCCTTTGTAAAATAGGTGAGCCCGTGAATTTGTGGTCAAATTCCTCTCAAGATTGAGAGGATGATACAAGTATGATCATGATCATGACATTTTTGAGTATTTTTGAAGACTAGTCACTAAAGGGCTTTTTTGTCACTTCTCTATTATTTGTAATATTGTATAAATAAAAACTTGTGGGGTTTATTTTCTTAGTTTATGCTTGATATTGAAGACACTACTCTTGTGAGAGAGTTTTATCAAAACTGAAATTAGGGCATAGCATAACGGTGGATTCTCTTGTGTGTTGCAAAGCTTGAGACTTTGGTTCTTTGAGAGGTGGATGCCCCTCTTGTGTCATTATAAGAGTTAGGAGTTTGTTGTATGAAGTGTTAAAGTTCCAATAGTGAATATGCTCTTGGGTTGTTAAGACTACATCAACACTTGTCTAACTATCTATCTTTGCTTCTTGTCCTAATCTTGTAGTTTGTGTTGTTGTTGTTCAAGCCGTTTGGTTATTGTGGTTGTAACATTGTTGTTCTTCATTTTTATTGTCATAATATAGTTTGGTTTGCTTCCAGAAATTAGGTGTTAAACACCTCATTACATTGTGTTCTTGTTGTGTTCTTGAATCTGAGAGGGGTCACCAAAAGAGGTTCATAGTTCCTTGAACTAGTGGACTGTTTTGGTGTTTGTTTTCTTGTGTTCTTGGGCTATGTTGTATCATTTGGTATCAAAGAAAGGTTTGATTTTGTTCCAACAAAATCAATCTTGGGATTGTGATATGATTCAAATAGCCACCTTAGCTTTCAATGACATCATTCGAAGTCAGTACGTGGGGCATCAAGCCTTGGTCACATTAGGGAAACGGGATCCTACATGGAGGGGCCGATTTGAGTACACCAAAGAGCAATCCCACGTGTGAAAGATTGCTTGGAGAATTGAAGATTGAGGACTCACGGTTTTGGGCCTTCATTAAGGACATTTTGGTTACTTAGCCTTGTCAAGGTAACACTCCATGACCACCCCTTTTCATTAAGGGTATTGTGGTTATTTTGTTATGTAATATGTTAGACTATAAATAGGTTCTATTAGTTAATTTGCTAGTTAGTTTATGAGCTATGAAAGATTGAAACACTTGAAATCCTCTCTCTTGAGAGTAGACCACCTTAGTATAGTCTTAGTTAGGACTTGGAAAAGTCATCCTTACTATAGGTCTTGAAAAAGCCAATATTGTTCTTTTCTTGGAAACGGTGGATCTTGAGGTGAGTCGATTACCTTGGCGGTCACCGTAAGAGTGTGGTTTTGATTATTACATTCATTAGGAGTTAATGTTGAAATATACTTGGTTCTTAATCTTGTAATAATCTTGGGCTCACTATCTATCCTTTCATTATTTTGCAAATCCATGTGTTTTTATGTTTGTCATCTTGTATCCCTTTGTGTTGCTTGTTCTTCGCACGTTTTGTGGACTTTTTTGGCATCTTGGTGGACTGATTTGTATTAGATTGTTTTCTTGAGAATAAAAAAAAATTGAAAAGGAAGAAAAAGAAAAAAAGTTATTGTTCACGTTTTTAGGGTCTTTCAAAAAAACTTGATTTTTGTGTGTTTTGTGTATTTCTAGTGTTACATCCTTGTTCCCTAACACTATTAGAGTCTAGAAATTGAAAATTCCAATAAAAAAAGTGTCAAAATCAAAAATCCCCTCCAAAAAAACTAAATCCTTTTTTGACCCTAGGTCAAATTTTGAGTTTTTGATTTTATGTTTTTCTTGTGTGTTTTAGTGTTAGATTTGTGTTCTCTAATACTATAGGAGTATAGGGTTAGAATTTGAGCTAATTTTGAGGTTATTTGAGCCATCCACTATTGTTAAGCTTGAGTTTGAAGAAACCTGAAAGTGGGATCTCATTGTGGGAGGTTGTTTTGAACTCACATGTGTTTTGTTATATATAATTTGTATTGTATTGTTGTGTGTGGCGTTGTGGACTGATTGAGTGTCTTGTTGGACCGTAACTTGAAGGGTTATTTTTGGTATAACCACAATGGAACCCGAGGCTTCAAATGCTCAAACAATGGATAATAATGTCATCAATCTCATTTTGGCTCACCTTGATACTATGTCCCGAGATGTGTCTAGGTTGAATGTGGGTCTTTATAAATTATATACGGATGTGGCATCAATAAGTGGGATATTAGAACGTGTGAAAAACCAAAGGAGTCGACCTTCCATACCTCAAAACAATTCCCCAACTAATACTCCTGGGCCCATGCAACAAATGTTATATCCACCAATTGCCACAAATCCAACCAATCTCTACTCTCGAAGACAAGAACAAGATAGACCAAACCATCCTCCACTCCACCAAGTCCAACAAGAAGGTCTTGGAACCTAAATACCACCACCAAACCCGAACCCTCTCATCCAAACTCCACTTGACCAAATACCTCACTATCCAAATCCAATCCCGCCACCACAAACTCCTCTTAACCGAAATACACCCATCCATGTTGAGGGCTATGGTAGGGGAGAACAACATGGTGGTTATGGGCCGTATGATGATGTTTACTTGAGGGAAGAAAGAATGAGAGGTAGACATGGGGAGTTAGACCGAGAGGTGAGATATGGCCATCCAAATCGAGATGTAGGTCTCAATTTCATCAAAGTGAGCCTTCCCGTTTTCAAAGGTGAGAGTGATCCTGAAGCCTACCTTGCATGAGAGTCGTCTTGTGACAAGATCTTCTAACTTAATGATCTCACTGAAGAAAAGAAAAGTTTCTATGCTATAGCTCACTTCGAAGGGTATGCTAATACATGGTGGAAGTATGTTAAATGGTTTGGTAATGAGATGATTGGGTGACAACCTCCTCCTCAGTTTCGTTTGAAGAACCTTATGCGGCAACGGTACTTGCCCGAGACTTATAGGCAAGAGCTTCTTTCCAAATTGTATAATTTGAGGAAAGGGAGCAAGAGTTTCATGGCTTGCTACGATGAATTTCAACAATTGATGTTGAAACTTGACCTCCGAGGCGAGAAAGTAAGTCATGACATTGTGCGCTTCAAGGTTGGGTTAAATAAGGACATTTCCACTCGCATGGCGCTTCACAAATTTGACACCATAGATGGCATCTTCCACGCAGCTTTATAGGTTGAAGGAGAGTTCAAAGAGAACTCATTCATGGCTACCCAACCCGAGGAAACTAAGGGTTTCCAAAAACATCCTCCAAGGTATGAAGGTAAATTGAATTCAACTTCCAATCCCAAGGGATTTCAATGCTTCAAGTGTCAAGGGTGGGGGCACAAGGCTAGTGAGTGCCCAAACCGGTGGAATATGATCCTAAGGGAGGGGGTATATTGTACTATCTTGGATAAGAGGTGGGCATTGAATCGGTTAAGAATGCTGACAAATCGCAGGATGGGGAGCAGAAAGAAGCCAAAGTACAAAATGAAGAGTTTGGAGAAGATGTGTAGCCGAAAGAAGGAGATTGTGAAGTGCCTTTGTAAAAGAGGTGAGCCCGTGAATTTGTGGTCAAATTCCTCTCAAGATAGAGAGGATGATACAAGTATGATCATCATCATGACATTTTTGAGTATTTTTGAAGACTAGTCACTAAAGGGCTCTTTTGTCATTTCTCTATTATTTGTAATGTTGTATAAATAGAACCTTGTAGGGTTTATTTTCTTAGTTTATGCTTGATATTGAAGACACTACTCTTGTTAGAGAGAGTTCTCAAAACTAAAATTAGGGCATAACATAAGGATGGATTCTCTTGTGTGTTGCAAAGCTTGAGATTTTGGTGCTTTTGAGAGGTGGATGCCCCTCTTGTGTCATTGTAAGAGTTAAGTGTTTGTTGTATGAAGTGTTAAAGGTCCAAGAGTGAATATTCTCTTGGGTTGTTATGACTACATTATCACTTGTCTAACTATCTATCTTTGTTTTTTGTCCTAATCTTGTAGTTTGTGTTGTTGTTGTTCAAGCCGTTTGGTTATTGTGATTGTAACATTGTTGTTCTTCATTTTTATTGTCATAATATAGTTTGGTTTGCTTCTGGAAATTAGGTGTTAAACACCTCATTACATGGTGTTCTTGTTGTGTTCTTGAATCCGAGAGGGGTCACCAAAAGAGGTCCATAATTCCTTGAACTAGTGGACTGTTTTGGTGTTTGTTTTCTTGTGTTCTTGGGCTGTCTTGTATCTATATACAACACATTTTTTTGTCGAGGGTAGTACGGACTTTATCCTCCCCAGTAGCAGTAGAGCCAAGATTTTCATTAAGAGAGTTTAAAAGTATACACATAAACTAGTCGAATGGATTCAATATCTACTACATATACATAAAAAATAATTTTAACCATATATATGCTGTAACTTTCCGCCAAAAGGGATTTTGATGAACCCTCTGAGCTTAAGCTAGCACCGGACCTGCTCGCCAGATGTCACTTAATGATCTATGAAAATACATTAAACTAAAAACTACACAAACCCACTACTTAAGTTTCAGTTATTACAAAAAATTTCATCTCTCCAAACATATTATAAAAATCCTAGTTTTCTCTAAAAATGCATATACATAGCTTTCTATGTATATGTCGGCCCTGTTGTGTATATGAATCGGCTATGTTATGTATATGCCGGCTTTGTTATGTATATGTTGGACTTGTCATACTTGTTATGTATATGAATCGGTCTTGTTATGTATATGTTGTCCTTATCATATACAAAGGTTTTTATGTATATGTCAGCCTTGTTATGTATATGAATCGGGAGAGAGAGTAAAGTAATTAAGAAAGTGGGAGAGAGTGTAAATAATTCTAATAAGGTTATAATTTATGTTATTTTTACTACATTAAATATGTTGTTATTGTCGTTAATTTTAACCACCCAAGTTTTCAACTCGTGTGTTGGGGATGGGGTGGGGTGGGGTGAAGTGGGAGGTGTTTGGCATGACCCTACCATGTTGATCTTAGCAAAACACAAGGTCATAGCAAAACAATGAGAGGGATATAATCCTGACCACCACATTCAAAAGTCAAATAAATCAACATAAGAAAAAGTTAGGAATAACATCATATGCATTGTTGTTGGCCATATATATTATATAGGCTAGGATTTAGGCCAAACACATCGACAGTCTCCTTAACTTGACACCATCTTTCACTTTGACACCTCAAATAGACATTGTTCACTTTAGGCACCTCAAGCAGCATACGAGTGTGTTATTTTGACATTTTTTGCCGAGTCATTAGTGGACGTGTGCTACACGCATTTTAAGCGCATTTGAGGGGTATTTTCGAAATTTTAAATTTTTTTAAAATTATTAAAAATGTTCATTGGCAAATCATCAACCATTTCCATCTTGAGCAACACTCTTACCCCATTAATGAAAATCTTCATTGGCAATATTTTTACCTTTCTGAATATTAGAGGATTCAATAGAAACTTCCCTCAATTTTGAACTGAAATCATCATCATCAGTTTTCATATATTTAAAATTTTCAGAATATTTATCATCAGTGTCAAGAACGGTAACAACTGTCACACCCCCTTTTTTACCACCAAAAAGATTATATTTAAGGGTCGAAAGGGTTTTATTATTAAAGTGACAAAAGATTGAAAATTTGTTTCGAAAAAGGATTATTTACGTTTAAACTCAGAGTTGGCACTTGGCATAGATTGGGTGTGCCAAGTCACCTTTGGAAATCCCTTTTCAAAATATTTTGACTCTTAAAACTGGTTTGCAAACAGAGATTCCGCTAAGAATTCTGTTGACCGAGGGGAAGGTGTTAGGCACCCCTCGATTCCGTGGTTTGACCACGGTCGCTTGGTGGAGAGTATTGGCTAGTTAGACACTATGAATGTATAAACCACACAAAGCACATAAAACAAGCAAACAAACAAATCAAACAGCGTTCGAAACCAAAATAATGTCCGGTCCGAATTATACAATCCCAAAAAATAAAAAAATACGAAAATGTAAATCCTATTCTAAACTAATCCTAGACTAAGTTCCAATGCCTCACCCGATGCCTCGGGCCTTCATCTCGAACGTCTTCCGCCGACATATTACGTTGGGGCATTCCCCGGTTAATAAATATATACATGTGGCCTCGAGGCATTACCCGGTGAATAAATACATCTTTTCAATGCGAGAAACCCAAACCATTCAACAAAATTTCAAACATTCAATAAAACCACAAATTCTAAACTTTGCCTACCCAACCTACGTTTGCCTATCGATTTAACGACCTAATCATGCTACTATCGTGTTCAACAATGTTCATACTTATACCAAATTAAACCAAAATCAACAAATCTTAATCCATCCAAATTCACCCTTTTTGTCAATTTCTTAATTCCACCCTGAACTCCCTTTTAACACCAAATTTACATTATTCACGATTAACAATTTCAACTGTCTACCATCAATATAATATAACACCCATCATTCACATCACACGCAGAATAAAAGAAAGATTGAGAAGATATCAATCAATCACACAAAAACCAAGAATTAACTAAGAGTAAGATGAGAGAGATGGACCTTAAATTGAGTGTTTCGAACTGTGATTGTTATTTGATCGCACTTTTGATTTCAAACCGAGCAGCTGACCAGAGCTCACGATCTGAACCTCATCGGAACCTCAACGAATACCGAAATCTCGACTATGAACCAATTGTAGCACCAAAAAAAATCCCTCAAAATTCAATTCGAAAAGAGACCCGCGATAACTCAAAAGGAAAACCCAAATAATGACACCTAGCTCTGACCAAGATTTGAGTCAAGAATGAAATTGCGCATCCATTTACATCACCGCTAGAATTTTCTGATGAGATGTGATAGGACGGAAAAGACTGGTCAATTTTTGGTCGAGTTTTCGAATGTTTTCCGGTGAGGTTTCCTGGTGGATTTTGGTGGTTTAGGGTTTCTGGTCTCCAATGTTTCCCGATGGTTTGACCGGACTGATCAACTCCAATGAAGGTTGCTCTCCGGTTGGTATGTGAACTATTTTTTCTGGTGAAATTTCACCGAAAATTAGAACAAAAACTTCTATTTCTCTCTTTTTCCTCTCTCTCGCCTCTCTCCTCTCTTAATCTCTCCCTCTAATTTTCTCATCATCCCTCAGTATGTGTACGTTTTATTGTGTAGGGGTGTGTGTGTTCTGTGAGGGGTTCTGAGAGTGCGTGAAGAAGAAGAAAGGAAAAGGTGGAATCCCCCCTGTGCTTACGGTCCCCCCTCCTTTATTCTTGTTTTAAATGGAAATTCAGAATGAATTTCTTTGTTGTGTGGCCCACGAGTGAGGTCTTTATTGTGAAAATATGGGAAAAGAGGGGATCACGTGAGGTGACCCTATCCCTTTTGTTTGTTATGGCTAATTGGGAGTATATGGATGTGGTCCCCTCTTTTCTTTTTCTTTTCTTCTCCAAGGGATAAAAAAGGGGGTTAGTGGGGTAAGGGGTAGGAGGTGAGGTAAGGTAGGGTGTGGGGTGGGGTGGGGTAGGTTGTTAGGATGAGGTGTAAAGGAGTTAGGATGGGATAAAATTTGTTAGGGAGTTTGTTATTTTTGGTTCTTTTACGAGGGATAATTACACGGTTGGGGGTACATGGTAGAATAAGGTAAATAGGTGAAAATTAATCTTTCGGAGGGACAAAATTACGTGTCTACATCATGCCCCCTTTGAATGTAAACACGTAGTGTTTTAAGACAAAGAAGTAGACAACGAGACAGAATTTTGTCCCGACCATTATTCAAAAGAAGAAACAGAAGGAAGAAGGACAACCAAGCCTTGACTTAGGAAAACCTACCTACCCAAGTTATGGGAAAATCAATTGACTGGTATCTCAAAGGATTGGAAGGAAACGGACTATACCGAGTTGGAGAGTCGAGTGAGGTTCCATCGAGGTTTAGGTTCGCTACTCTGTTATTTCATCAAAATGAAAATTACAAGTTAAAATATAAATGAAATTATAAAAATCCTATCTATGCAGCTTTCCTTGACTCTTGACTCGCTACTTCATCACCCTATTGTTCAGGAAGACTCCTAACTTGCCATTTTTGCCTTTCAATTTTATCACCCTGTTCTTCAGGCGGGTTCCTTACTGTTAGTTTCATCAACTTCCCATTTTGTCACCCTATTCTTCAGGCGGGCTTCCTAAAACCACAATCAAAACTAGAACGAAGATTATCCCAAACAAAGATTATAATTGAGAAGAATTTATTTATTCAAAAGTATGGTCCCATTTTCCTGAAGGATTCTGAGCATAAAATAAATTTCTATTTTTCAGGAGGGTCCTGAATAGAAAGTAAAGTCCCATTTTTCAGGAGGGTCTTGAACAAAAAGTAAAGTCCTATTTTTCAGGAGGGTCCTGAACAAAAAGTAAAGTCCCATTTTTCAGGAGGGTCCTGAACATAAAGTAAAGTCCCATTTTTCAGGAGGGTCCTAAATAAAAAGTAAAGTCCCATTTTCCAGGAGGGTCCTGAGCATAAAGTAGAATCCCATTTTTCAGGAGGATCCTGAAGATAAAGTAAAGTCCCATTTTTCAGGAGGGTCCTGAACAGAAAGTAAAGTCCCATTTTTCAGGGGGATCCTGAACAGAAAGTAAAGTCCCATTTTTCAGGAGGGTCCTGAACAGAAAGTAAAGTCCCATTTTTCAGGAGGGTCCTGAACATAAAGTAAAGTCCCATTTTTCAAGAGAGTCCTGAACAAAAAGTAAAATCTCATTTTTCAGGAGGGTCTGGAACATAAAGTAAAATCCTATTTTTCAGGAGGGTCTTGAACATAAAGTAAAATCCCATTTTTTAGAAGGGTCCTGAACAGAAAGCAAAATCCCATTTTCCAGGAGGGTTCTGAGCATAAAGTAGAATTTTGTTTTTCAGGAGGGTCCTGAACATAAAGTAAAATTCCATTTTTCAGGAGTGTCCTGAACATAAGGTAAAATCCCATTTTTCAGGAGGGTCCTGAATAGAAAGTAAAATCTCATTTTTCAGGAGGGTCCTGAAAATAAAGTGAAATCCCATTTTTCAGGAGGATCCTGAACAGAAAGTGAATTTCCATTTTTTAGGAGGGTCCTGAACAGAAAGTAAAGTCCCATTTTTCAGGAGGGTCCTGAACAGAAAGTAAAGTCCCATTTTCCAGGAGGGTCTTGACCATAAAGTAGAATCTCATTTTTCAGGAGGGTCCTGAACATAAGGTAAAATCCCATTTTTCAGGAGGGTCCTGAACAGAAAGTAAAGTCTCATTTTTCAGAAGGATCCTGAACAGAAAGTAAAATTCTATTTTTCAGGAGGGTCCTGAACAGAAAGTAAAGTCCCATTTTTCAGGAGGGTCCTGAACAAAAATAAATTTCTATTTTCAGGAGGGTCCAGGACAGAAAGTAACATCCTATTTTCCAGGAGGGTCCTGAACATAAGGTAAAGTCTCATTTTCCAGGAGGGTCCTGAGCATAAAGTAGAATCCCATTTTTCAGGAGGGTCCTGAACATAAAGTAAAATCCCATTTTTCAGGAAACTCCTGACCAGAAAGTAAAATTCTATTTTTCAGGAGGGTCCTGAACATAAAGTAAAATTCTATTTTTCAGGAGGGTCCTGAACAGAAAGTAAAATCCCATTTTCCAAGAGGGTCCTGAGCATAAAGTAGAATCCCATTTTCCAGGAGGGTGCTGAACATAAAGTAAAATGGGATTTTTTTAGGAGGGTCCTGAAAAAAAGGTAAAATCTCATTTTTCAGGAGGGTCCTGAACAGAAAGTAAAATCTCATTTTTCAGGAGGGTCCTGAACATAAAGTGAAATCCCATTTTTCAGAAGGGTCCAGAATAGAAAGTGAATTTCTATTTTTCAGGAGGGTCCTGAACAGAAAGTAAAGTCCCATTTTTCAGGAGGATCCTGAACAGAAATTAAAATCTCATTTTTCAGGAGGGTCCTGAACATAAAGTAAAATCTTATTTTTCAGGAGGGTCCTGAACAGAAAGTAAAATCCCATTTTTCAGGAGAGTCTTGAGCATAAAGTAGAATCTCATTTTTCAGGAGGGTCCTGAACAGAAAGTAAAATCCCATTTTTAGGAGGGTGCTGAACAGAAAGTAAAATCCCATTTTTCAGGAGGGTCCTGAACAGAAAGTAAAATCCCATTTTTCAGGAGGGTCCTGAACAGAAAGTGAAATCTCATTTTTCAGAAGGGTCCTGAACAGAAAGTGAATTCCCATTTTTTAGGAGGGTCCTGAACAGAAAGTAAAGTCCCATTTTTCAGGAGGGTCCTTAACATAAAGTAAAATCTCATTTTTCAGGAGGGTCCTGAACATAAGGTAAAATCCTATTTTTCAGGAGGGTCCTGAACAGAAAGTAATATCTCATTTTTCAGGAGAGTCCTGAAAATAAAGTGAAATTCCATTTTTCAGGAGGGCCTTGAACAGAAAGTGAATTTCCATTTTTCAGGAGGGTTCTGAACAAAAAGTAAAGTCTCATTTTTCAGGATGGTCCTGAACAGAAAGTAAAGTCCTATTTTCAGGAGGGTCTTGACCATAAAGTAGAATCCCATTTTTTAGGATGGTCCTGAACAAAAAGTTCGATCCCATTTTTCAGGAGGGTCCTGAACAGAAAGTGAATTCCCATTTTTCAGGAGTGTCTTGAATAGAAAGTAAAGTCCCATTTTTCAGGAGGGTTTTGAACAGAAAGTAAAGTTCCATTTTCTAGGAGGGTCCTGAGCATAAAGTAGAATCCCATTTTTCAGGAGGGTCCTGAACATAAAGTAAAATCCCATTTTTCAGGAGGGTCCTGAACATAAGGTAAAAATCCCATTTTTCAGGAGTGTCCTGAACAAAAAGTAAAGTCTCATTTTTCAGGAGGGTCCTGAACAGAAAGTAAAATCCCATTTTTCAGGTGGGTCCTGGACAGAAAGTAAATTCTCATTTTTCAGGAGGGTCTTGAACAAAAATAAAGTTCTATTTTTCAGGAAGGTCCTTGATAGAAAGTAACATCCCATTTTCCAGGAGGGTCCTGAACATAAGGTAAAGTCCCATTTTTCAGGAGGGTCCTGAGCATAAAGTAAAATACCATTTTTAGGAGGGTCCTAAACATAAAGTAAATCACATTTTTCAGAAGGGTCCTGAACAGAAAGTAAAATCCCATTTTTCAGGAGGGTCCTGAACATAAAGTAAAATTCTATTTTTAAGGAGGGTCCTGAATAGAAAGTAAATTCCCACAGATGTGCATTTCTAATGGTAGCTGAATTAAGTGAAGCGAATTTTCCTCTGTTTCAACAAAGAAAATTCATCAGTTAAAAACTTAGTGGTGGCTTGCGGCACTTGGTTGTCCCGACACCTGCTCCAGTGTTCATTCCCTTCATTTTGTTTCAGATTGCTGGCACTTGCCCCTGCTTTGTCGTGTCATTGACCCAAACTCATATTATTAAGAGTGACTCTGAAATAAACACAGTATCTCTGCTTTATCATGCTTCTCGGATAAACCCTTTATACCTTGGTATTTTCATGAGTTCCCCAGCTTGTCTGTTGACAAAACGTTCTGCATGCCTTATTCAGCTCCCAATCATGTCTCTTTCATATGCCGACTTAGTCTTACTTTGTGCAATTGAAGAAAATGGTAGTCAGTTTTAAAATCTTTTCTCACTTGTTTTGATATGGACTTGACTCAAAAATAAGAGAAAAATGACAATGACTTTTATTTGGACCACTGACTCAAGAAAACAAAATAAAAATAAAGAGAAGAAAGATAAGACAATGAATGTTCCCGTTTGAAACAAAGAAATGAAAAATTTATCTAGAAATGACAGTCAACTCTAATGATTATGCCATGCATATCGGATTAAACTGCCTGATCTTTCTATCCAAAACCTTCTACTAATTGTTGTTGAGTTAATGACCTCGAAATTGAGTTGCTTTCTTAGGTCAATTGCATTTAAGACCTCATTCGGCTAGTGGCGCCTTGAAAGGTTTTTGCCAACAAGCCTCTCTCATTTTCTTTTTCCCAGCTCATCATTGCCCGATGGTGTCCGGGAGGGTTTTTCACCGTTGAGACTCTCTTATTTTTATTTCTCTCAACTCACAGTCATCTTATGGTGCCCGTGAGGGTTTTCACCAATAAGACTCTCATTTTTCTCTCTCAACTTACCATCGCCTTATGGTGTCCATGAGGGTTTTCCTCAATAAGACTCTCTTATTTTTATTTCTCTCTTGATTCCCTATGCTGAGAAAGATGAGCAGTTCCCAAAATGTGTCGTCATTTTCATTGTATGCTTAGCCTTAACACTCTCAAAGATTGATTTGAAAGTCTTTCTTTTGTTGTAACTTGGCTTTTGGATAGGATTAGAAAGAAAGGATGGCATGAGGCCCAAACGACACTTGAAGTGGGGTAGGACTTACAACTTTTGGAATCAACAAACAATGAGGATTAACTAATGTCCCAATTTTTTTTGATTGGGCAATTCCAAATTGTTTATTTGGTTGGATCGAGCCCGGAGTAGGGCAGCCTACGTATCTCACCCCTGAAAGAGGAGAATCAGGTCACGCTTAGTTCTGGCAGCTTATTTTGCATGATTTAGACTTTTGATTCTTTTTCTTTTATTGACCCTCTTTTCTCTTTGGATTTTTTCTGACTCTATTTGTTTTGACACTTTTCTTTTCTTTTTCTTTTTGGACATATTTTCTTTTTCTTCTCTTTTTTTTGAACTTTTTCTGACTCTATTGTTTTGCTCGACACTTTTCTTTTGAGCTTTGCTGACTCTATCTTGATTCCAAAAGAGGGGTATGAAAGAAAATAGGACTAAAGCTCAAATGGGGTAAACAAAGGATGACACGATGTTTGGATAGCAGAATGAAATACCTTCATCATATCAATCCTTGAAAATGCAAGTACATATCATGCAATATGAAAGTGAGAGATGAAGATCATTTGTGACATTTTTTAAGCATTAACTTTAACTGAGTCTGTGCGTCACTACTCTTGCACTTTGTTCAACATATCACTCCACTTTTGTTGTACATTCCTCACATCGAATGACTCATGCTTTTGTGGAGTTGATTTTTCTGTCCCTCGGTATCACACATCCGCTATAAGACCTAATTGAGCAATGTTTTTCAATTGATGATCAAGTTATTCTTGTGATTCTCAAAATAATTACCTTAATTTTCAAAGAAGGCTTGAACTTGTCACCAAATGTCTCAGCACACTACCTATTTTCTCAGATGCTTTTTTTTCTAACTTTAACCCTCTGATTCAATGTTCATGCTTATATTGAATTTTAAGATCAGGCTGAAAATTTCGCTAGCATATCATATCACTAGAATTAACCTAAAATGTACTGTGTAAAGAAAACAAACAAACAACACATATTTAAAACACAAAGGAAAAAGGGACACTTCATTTAATTAAAATAAAAGATAGAAGGGTTTGAACATAACGACAAATGAAAAAGACAAGATAGATCCCGACCTACAACCCTAAAATAATTTGGATAACAGAAAATAAAATAAAATAAACTACCAGACCTCTTCCTAGTAGGGAGAGGGGAGACTTCTCAATTGCTCAGCCCGACATCTTAGCCAATGGTTTGCATATCAACATGACTAGAGTTTTCCTTACTGTCAATGTTCTGCACCATAATTAATTTGTCTCGAATCATCTTTTCAATTTCTCTTTTCAAAGCACGACAATATTCAATATTGTGACCATGAACATTAGAATGATATGCACATCGTATATTAGGATTAAAACTTCTTGAATGCGGGTCAGGAGTATACCCAAGGAGAGAAGTAATCATGCCTCGCTGTGCCAATCTCTGAAATAAACTGGCATACGACTCTCCAATTGGTGTGAAACTATCTCTCAATTTCTACCTTATTTAATTGTTTAACTTGGATCGAACATCGAGCCTAGAAGGGCTTTGGTATGTTTGTGGAATTGGAAGATGACTTTGAAGAGTTGGTGCGTGCCATTGTGGGTAAAGAGGGAGTTGAACATATGGTTATGCATAATATACTAGATATGGAGGTGGGGAAACAGAGTATATTGGATTTTGAGAGTGATTATGGAGAGCTTAGGTATGAACTCGGGATTGAGACTGACGGTAACGACGACGTCTTCTTCTTGGATGTGCCCGTTCTCCAACTACATTGACAGTTGCATCTTTCTTATTCTTCTTCCCTCCAGGTTTCCTTAATTGATTGCAATATTATCCCAAATGTTTCACGAATTCCTCATGCCCATTTTGCTCCTCAAATTTTGACATCTCAAAGATTGGAGGAAGGTTAGCACTTGAAGGCATGCCCTAGTCTTTGTATGAAACATCTTCTTTACCCGCAGGTCCTAGAGAATTTTTCATAACATTTTCTGCACTCTTCACTTTTTCAACCATTTTCACCGACTCTTCTGGCACACTGGACTTCTTGTTAAGAAATTTTGGTGGTCCAGTTAACTTAAAAGTAGGATCAGGAGTATAACAATGATCACCAAAAGTGTTGAACAAGGGTCTACTAGCAGCATGGGGAAGCACAACCGTTGGGCTGCTAGCCAATTTAGAAGCCTTAGTAGAGGATTGAGCAACAAAATCACGAACGACATATGGTGTTGTGAATGTAACAGGCTTATACTGAGGAGCTAGAGGAAAAGTGGTGGAAGTATTGAGATGCTTTGGGCTTGGAATGAATTCTGAGTCATATTGCGGTGCATCAACAACAGTAGAAAACTAACTTTGAGATTTTGGTGAAAAACTCGAAGTATTTGTAGGATCAATAAAGGGAAATGGAGGAGGAGGCAACCCACTGGCCCAAGGTCGATACATTTCTGTTATTTGTTGTCTTAGCCTCCTAATCTCTTGCTTCAAACTCTCATTTTCCTGATTCTTTGTTAGATCCATGATGTCACTCTCTATATCTTGGTTGGACACAACTAACCCTTTGGATTTGGTGTGATATGAAGGACCAGCCAGAATGCCACAAACCAACCACCTTAAACTGACTCAACAAGAAAACAACAAATGTGTTAGAGTTCAACACTTTTTCAAAATCTCTTTTTCCTTTTTTTTTTTGAAAAGATCACCGAACCCAAGAAGGGCGCCTACGTATTTCACTCTCGAGAGAGAAGAATCATGTGTGCTTAGTTCGTGAAGTCTTGCCAAAATGTCCAATCAAACTCTTTTCTTTTTCATTTTCTTGAACTTTACAAAGAAAAAAAATAACAAATTGTCAAAAGAATTGACGAAAATCTTTTTGAATTTTCAGCTATAAAATTCCTATACAAAATGAAACCTACAATTATCAAGGAAAAATCTTTTTGGATTTTCAATTTTGCATTCATACGTAAATAAAACTTGAAACTATTAAAGGAAAATCTTTTTGTGGTTTTCTTTTAGAGATGTATATGACACCTACTCTAAATGAAGAGTGAAGAAGATCTTTTTTTTTTTGAATTTTTCAGATTTCTATACAAAATAAAACCTATAATTACCAAGGAAAAATCTTTTGGGGTTTTCAATTTTAAATTTCATACGAAAATGAAACTTGAAACTATTAAAGAAAAATCTTGTTGTAGTTTTCTCTTGAAGATGTATATGAAACACCTACTCTAAATGAAGAGTGCATAATTTTTTTTTTTTGAATTTTTGAAATAAGATCCCCGAACCCACAATAGGCTGCCTACGTATGTCACTCCCGAGAGAGGAGAATCAGGGGTGCGTAGTTTATCCAAGTTGGACAAATAAGGATTAAAACGAACTAAGACTTGACTTGAGAGACGTGATTACAGAAGGACGATGAAAATAAAATCTTTTGGATTTTCAATTAGACACTTCACGCAAAACTGACACCAACAACTATGAAAGAGAAAAAAATCTTTTTGGTATTTTCATTATATGAAATGTACAAAACTTCTACCATTTGTTTTTGAATTTTTCTTTTACAAAAACTCCTATGAATGAAAAATATTTTTAGAATTTTTGAATTGTGAATGCATGGTGAAGGAAACTCTTTTTGATGTTTTTGAGAAAATGAGTGCAAAAGGTAAAAAAATCTTTTTGAATTTTTGGATTGTGAAAGAAAAATCAAAAGCCACAAAAAACTCTAAAAACTTACGAAACTCTTTTTTTTCTATTTTTTTTTTCAACATTTCTTGCCTGTGCACCTTATTTCTAACATATGATTTCCCCAAATCAGTCCGTCAAATGACCATATTACCCAAAAAAATGCAACATTTAGTACGTAGGGATGCTTTAGAGGTGAGTCCCTTACAAAGGGCCATATGGGTCCCGCTAGGTCTCAATATGATGCAGATAAGCATGACCTAAAGGCCGACCTACGCTGGGGTCCACTAACAAGGTTGTTCGGGGAGCGTATGGTCGATAGTGGATTTCTTTAGCTGTCCACCTACTCCATACAACCCAACGGCTCCCCCTCCTAAAATAAAGGTGACTCAACTAGAGGTTGTGTACAACACATGTACTACAGACTTGTTGCAGAAAGAATGACTCGGGTTATGCACATGATGCCAGATATAAAACGGTAACACATAAGGTAAAAACTGTAAACAAAGAGCACGTAGGCACTCAAAAATGATAAAACAATAACACAAAACAACACAAACAATGTCTATACAGCCGTAATGACAAACAAAGCCGATACAACTCCAAAAATAAGCTCGAATTCTGAAAAAGATCCTCAGCAGAGTCATCAGAGCTGTCATACCCCCTTTTTTACCACCAAAAAGATTATATTTAAGGGTCGAAAGGGTTTTATTATTATAGTGACAAAAGATTGAAAATTTATTTTGAAAAAGGATTATTTACGTTTAAACTCAGAGTTGCCACTCGGCATAGATCGGGTGTGCCAAGTCACCTTTGGAAATCCCTTTTCAAAAGATTTTGACTATTAAAACTGGTTTGCAAACAGAGATTCTGGCTAAGGAATTCTGTTGACCGAGGGGAAGGTGTTAGACACCCCTCGATTCCGTGGTTTAACCACGATCGCTTGGTGGAGAGTATTGACTAGTTAGACACTACGAATGTATAAATCACACAAAGCACATAAAACAAGCAAACAAACAAATCAAACAGAGTTCGAAACCAAAATAATGTCCGGTCCGAATTATACAATCCCAAAAAATAGAAAAATACGAAAATATAAATCCTATTCTAAACTAATCCTAGACTAAGTTCCAATGCCTCACCCGATGCCTCGGGCCTTCATCTCGAACGTCTTCCACCGACATAATACGTCGGGGCATTCCCCGGTGAATAAATATATACACGTGATCTCGAGGCACTCCCCGGTGAATAAATACATCTTTTTAATGCGAGAAACCCAAACCATTCAACAAAATTTCAAACATTCAATAAAACCACAAATTCTAAACTTTGCCTACCCAACCTACGTTTGCCTATCGATTTAACGGCCTAATCATGATACTATCGTGTTCAACAATGTTCATACTTAAACCAAATTAAACCAAAATCAACAAATCTTAATCCATTCAAATTCACCCTTTTTATCAATTTCTCAATTTCACCCTGAACTCCCTTTTAACACCAAATTTACATAATTCACGATTAATAATTTCAACCGTCTACCATCAATATAATATAACACCTATCATTCACATCACACGCAGAATAAAAGAAAAATTGAGACGATATCAATCAATCACACAAAAACCAAGAATTAACTAAGAGTAAGATGAGAGAGATGGACCTTAAATTGAGTGTTTCGAACTATGATTATTATTTGATCGCACTTTTGATTTCAAACCGAGCAGCTGACCAGAGCTCACGATCTGAACCTCATCGGAACCTCAACGAATACCAAAATCTCGACTATGAACCAATTGTAGCAAAAAAAAATCCCTCAAAATTCAATTCGAAAAGAGATCTGCGATAACTCGAAAGGAAAACCCAAACAATGACACCTAACTCTGACTAAAATTTGAGAAATGAATGAAATTGCGCATCCATTTACATCACCGCTGGAATTTTCTGATGAGATGCGATGGGACGGAAAAGACGGATCAATATTTGGTCGGGTTTTCGAATGTTTTCCGGTGAGGTTTCCTGGTGGATTTTGGTGGTTTGGGGTTTCTGGTCTCCAATGTTTCCCGATGGTTTAACCGGAACGATCAGCTCCGATGAAGGTTGCTCTCCGGTTGGTATGTGAACTATTTTTTTCGATGAAATTTCAGTGGAAATTAGAACAAAAGCTGCTATTTCTATCTGTTTTTCTCTCTTTCTCCTCTCTCTCACCACTCTCCTCTCTTAATCTCTCCCTCCGATTTCCTCACCGTCCCTTTGTATGTGTACGATTTATTGTGTAGGGGTGTGTGTGTTCTATGGGGGGTTCTGAGAGTGTGTGAAGAAGAAAGGAAAAGGTGGAATCCCCCCTGTGCTTATGGTCCCCCCCTTTATTCTTGTTTTAAATGGAAATTCAGAATGAATTCCTTTGTTGTGTGGCCCACGAGTGAGGTTTTTGTTGTGAAAATATGGGAAATGAGGGGATCACGTGAGGTGTCCCTATCCCTTTTATTTGTTATGGTTAATTGGGAGTATATGGATGTGGTCCCCTCTTTTCTTTTTCTTTTCTTCTCCAAGGGATCAAAAACGTGAAAGGGTTAGTGGGGTAAGGGGTAGGAGGTGAGGTAAGGTAGGGTGTGGGGTGGGGTAGGTTGCTAGGATGAGGTGTAAAGGGGTTAGGATGGGATAAAATTTGTTAGGAAGTTTGTTATTTTTGGTTCTTTTATGAGGGATAATTACACGGTTGGGGGTACATGGTAGAGTAAGGTAAATAGGTAAAAATTAATCTTTCGGAGGGACAAAATTACGTGTCTACAACAACCTTAGCTGAAACCTAGAATTCAAATTCGTTGATTTCTTGAGATAATTTGATGGGGCTTTTGTAAAATTCACCTTCCCCATGCCACATCATTTTCAATTAAAATCAGTTGTCCAACCTGCTTCATATTCACCGGAACACCTTCACCGACCAAATCAGTTGGTGTAGAAGACTAGAACCAAAATTGGTTGAGATGAGATTGATTTTTTATGGGACTTTTAATTTTTCTGTATTCCCAGTACCTTTTCCCATCAAATTGTGTTGGGAATTTGGAGGGAAAGGTTGGAGAAATAATTTTGAAGTGGTGGTGCATGCAAGAAAAATTAAAGGATGATTTGAAAAGAAATTGAATTTAGGGGGAAGGGGGGGCATTGTAGCGGGTAGGGGTGTACATAGGTCGGGTTGGTTCAATTTTTTATTAAAATATAACCAAACCAATAATGTCGGTTTTCCAAATCTATAAACCAAATCAAATCAATATACAATTATTATTTTTATTTTGGAAGTTCCAATAAAAATTAAGTTGGCAAATTACTAAGACGTCTAAACTACTATCTCTCAAAGTAATATTATGTGGATACCCAAGTAGTTCAATTTCCAAGTCACTAGTCACAGTAGCGTCTGAAAGTTCCCTTCATATAAAATGTGAGCATACAAAAGAACAAAGAATTAGAGACAACTTATTAAAAACTTAACTCCATAAAGTAATTAATTATAACATAATTCCATTAAAAAAAAAAAGAGAAAGAAGAGAAACAAACCTAAATCACAATTTGACGAATGAGAAAAGTAAGATGAAAGTAAGATGAGTAAATAATGAGAACTCTCTGAAAACTTGGAAAGTAAAATTTAAAAAGTGAATCAATTAAAGAGTTTTAGTTTTTTATATTAATATTGGGCTTTGTATAAATTTGTTATTAATGGAAAAATGCTATAATTAAAGGCCCAAGAATATATATCTATTTTCTGAATATAAAAGGCAAAATGACCTTCTGGACCCCTCTACTATGTCAGTTTTGTAAGTTGGACACTTCTACTTACATATTTGTCATCTGGACCCTTGAACCCATCAAAAAGTAACATTTCGCATCCTTTGACCGTTGACCTTGCCTATGTAGCAAGGTCATGGTGACTAGGACAAAGAGAGTGTAACCACTCGCCTAGGGGTGCGAGTGGGGGTCAATTTTTGGCCAATTTTACATTAAAATAATAATAATAAAATAATAGTAAAATTTTAAAAAAAAAAAATTAAAAAGGGTCCTTTTTTTTCCTCCATCTTTTTAAATTTAAAAATATTTTTAAAAATTTTAAAATAATTCAAAAATATTTTTAAAATTTTTAAAATAATTTAAAAATATTTTAAATTTTTTTTAAAAAAATTAAAAAAAGGATCCTTTTTTCCCTCCATCTTTTTAAATTTAAAAATATTTTTAAAATTTTAAAAATAATTTAAAAATATTTTGAAAAATTCAAAATAATTTTAAAATATTTTTAAAAATTTAAAAATTATTTTAAAAATATTTTTCAAAATTAAAAAAAAAATATTTTTTCCATCTCCATCCCACCCCCATCCCCCTACCCCACCCCAACACCCGTCCAGCCTTTCCCCACCCCACCCCAGCTCATCCCCACCCCCCACACCCTACCCAGCCCCATCCCACCCCATGACCCTCACCCCCCACACCTTACCAGCCCCATCCAGCCCCTCCCCATCCCACCCCCAGCCCCCACTCCCCACCCCAACACTCTTCCAGCCCCCCTCCCCCCCACATTCACTTTTTATTTTTTATTTTAATTTTTCCTCTCAATTCATTTTTTTAATTAAAATTTTAATTTGAAATATTTTTATTTTTTTGGGGATTAAAATTTAAATTTAAATTGAAAGCGAGTGATAGTGAATATTAAAAAAAATTAGTGAATTTCGCTTGAAAAAAATTAAACTTTTTGTGAATTTGTTAAAAATATTCAAATATAAAAATAAAAAATTTATTATGTTTGTATATATGAATTTATAGTTAAAAATTTAAATTAGTTGGAGAAGAATTTTAATTATTTGAAATGAATTTGATGTTTAATTTGTGAGCAAAAATAAAAACATGATTATTCAAATTTTTCTACAATTTATAAATTTTTCTTATTTAATTAAATTAATTTTAATATTTAATTTGTTATGTAGCATTTTAAAAATGACTTGGAATTTAATGTAATACTTTTTTTTTAAATAACGTGACAGACGTGTCAGGCGTGACAGACGTGACAGCTGGCGTGGGGGAGAGTGTGTTACACTTACCAAAAAAGGGTTTAAAATATTGCTTTTTAGTGGCTTCAGGGGTCCAGATGACAAACATGTAAGTAGAAGTGTCCAACTTACAAAACCGACATAGTACAGGGGTCCAGAAAGTCATTTTGCCAATATAAAACAATAATAAAAGTAATTAGAAAGTAGATTATAAGTAGTATTTTTTTATGTATAAAAATTAAAATTATATATGTATTAGTTCGGTTCGGTTTGATTTTATTTTTGCTAATACCAAACCAAATCAAGAATGATCATTTTTTTTTTCCAACACCAAACCAATCAAATCAAACCATAAGTCGGTTTTTTCCCTCGGTTTGGTTTGATTCATCGGTTCGATTTGACTTAACGGTTTGGTTTGTACACCCCTAGTAGCGAGCATTGGAGAAGATGATGTTGTGTGGGTGTGGGTGGGGGGAGGGTTGGTTATTTGTTGATTATTTCTTTAAATTTAAATTAATTATTTCAAAATTATTTTAGAAAAAAGAGACAAATTTCATCATATTATTTTGTCACTTTCCACGTTATCAGCGCGTGTAATACACGCACATGGTTTATTTTTGCTAATTAGGTAAAAAATGCCAAATTAACACACCCGTATGCTTCTTGAGGTGCCTAAAGTGAACAACATCTACTTGAGGTGTCAAAGTGAAAGATGATGGCAAGTTGAGAGATCTGTAAATGTGTTTGGCTTAGGATTTGGGTGCACTACAATGGATCATTAGATGATGGTAGAAAGTGATAAATTATATATACTAAAATTAATACATACTTCATGGTTGTTAACAATTTTAGCTATGTATAAATTTAGCAGAAAATGGAATAAATACTACATGAATATAATATCCAACTCATGCATAACTGCTCCATGCATTATCAATATATATATATTAAGAACATTAGTTAATGCATGTATTCGTAATACAAAATTAATTATGAACGATTTAATTATTAACTATTAAAAAAAATTAGTGATGAACAAATTGTGTAGTCAAATAATAAATCAACCGCTAATCATATTTAGCAATGAATTATCAAAAAAGAAATTGTTGGCTACAACTAGTATAGCAACAAAGTACATAGCTAATTCTAATTTTTTTAGCGATACATATATTGATACATAACGTATACATATTTTTCAATTACGTAAGATTGCAAATTAATAATCAAACATCATACTTGATATGTTAAATTTTATATATTCATAGTGATTAAAATACTACCAAAATATGTGATATTAATTATACTAACTTTAATACATAAATAATCCACTTCCTACCCAGTGTTAATTAAGTCAATTGAGGAGAAAATAATATCACCCTATATACTTATTATAGAATAGAATGTAAGTCATGGAGGATAAAGAACCAAGTGGAGTGTTTTTCTGCCCTTAATTTCATTTTGTTATTTCTAGAGGGTCCTTTGCTTCATTAGGTAGCTCACTTTCTGATTAAAAAAAAATAATTATTTCCAAAAAAAAAAAAAAAACTCCTTAAAAACTCATAATTTTAAATGTGTAATGATTAGTGAGAATGAGAATATTAAAGGTTGAACCTAACCTGTCATATTTAATGCGTAGATTTGCGTCTATAAATTTTCTATTTATCAGAAAAATTATTTTTCTTAATCGGGAAAAAGAATAAAGAAATCAAATTTAAGATATAGAAAAGAAGACAATAAGTTACATGAGGAGAGAATAGTGAACCACAATGTACGTATTTAAATGACAATGAACACAAACACAAAAGAGAGTAAAAACAAACACAATATTTTCTGAGAAAAGTCTTTTAAGAAAAAAATGTTCTAACAAATTAAATCCATTTAATTAATGTCATTTCTTATTCTGTTTTTTTTTTAGTTTCTCATCCGGTGTCCGGTACCCGCATTGGAGCCCGACTAATTTGAATTCGCGTCGGGTAGGGCCCCATTCGGAAGTAGCACTCCCAACAAAGTTTTCTCCATGCCCAGGGTCGAACCCTCGACCTCTGGTAAGACATTTCTTATTCACTTAGAAGCATGAGTACCTAAATTCATAGAATTTCTACTTAATTTAAAGAATTTAATTACAAAATCAAATAAAGTTAGGAGTCTACATTCTTAATTAGGATCTTGAATTTGAGTTTTGTATATGAAAAAAATCTTGCAGTTTGAGAGTAATTTTCTTCTTAAATGAGTTTTATATTATTCATATTCGTAGTAATCAGAGCTTCAATATGAATATCGAATATCAGGCGGCAAACCAAAAAGCAGACTATGAAAAATTAGAATAAAAATTATTACGAGAAAATTATCATGACTAATTATGAAAGTACTGTCTGATTTTTTTTATATATATGTATGTATATATATCATTTTTTGTTTTTTATATATATGCTTTTTCTACTTCTTTATTTTCTAGGCAAAATTTAAATTATATACATTGATAATATACGGTGTTTTTGCATTATTGAGTTATACTTAATGATCTTTCAGTTTAGTATATATGCATACGTCAGACAGGTTAAAAGAGTTGGTTGTTGAAAGTTAATTAACTTAATCTGATGATGTAAAAGTTTTTTCTTTTTTTTTTTGGTTAAAGATGATGTAAAAGTTATTCACAGCTCATGCATATATATAATTTAAACTCTGAGTATTCTTTCCTTTTTTCATAAGTATCAATTTAATTTCTTTTTGTAGCAAAACATTATTTAGATTTTCACAGAGTAGGTTGTAAATTTTTGAAAATGTAGGAAATAAATTTGCTGTGTTTGAAAAGTGCCAAAATCAAAAAACAGAAAACAATGTTGTAATATTTGATTCCCCTCTCCCCTTTATTTTGCAAGAACTATTTGGAGACTTTCAAATAAATGAAACTATTTGAATAGTTCCTTGTGTGTAATAAACTCTATGTTTTGATTCATAAATCGTTATTCCTAAGAGAGAAAAAAACATTTCGAGCATCAGGGTAGGGGGTAGGGGGTAGGGGATAGGGGCGGTTCCAATGTTGATATATATAATTGAAATAAATTCTGTTTTGATACTATATAAAGAAATGAATCTTGATTCTAATTAACTCAATCTAAAAAAAAAAGTAATTCATGAGGAAAGTATAACTCAAATAATATTATATTAAAAAGACCACAGCTCTCTTAAACCACTAAAAGTGGGACTCTTCCCACACACCCCTCACACTAATGATTGGACATTTGACGCGTGAGAAATTTAATGTGAGCGCCCAACATCGGAAAACAAAAGTTGGAATGAGTCGTGCTTTGATAACATTTACAGAAATGAGTTTTGAATCTACCTCAATCATAAAAGCTAACTCGTGACAGAAGAGTTACCTAAAACAATAATGAGACGCGACACATTTCTTTTTCATCCTATATGAGATTGTTTATGTACTCTATAACTTTTCATGTGCAATCAAATTCCATATTAAATATATATAACTATTAATTTAATTATTATTATAATTTTAACTTAAATTCATTTCATAAATTTATAAATTTTAAATTTTGAATCTCCGTTAGCCATAAGTTCGACAATACTTTTTAGTTTCCCTTGTGGAACATCTATATATCTCCCCTAACTTTTTTACTATTTCATTCGATAATAATAATCATCTATCTTGTCTTTTATCTTTTTTACTTTTATTAAATTAATGTGTCCTAAATCTGGGGTCGTTTGGTTTGAGGTATAAGTAATCTCGGGATAAAATATAAAAATCAATTGAACGAGTGTTTGGTTGGAGGGATTAATCAATGGTGGGATAACTTATCCCACCATTTACACCATAGTGATGGAATAACTTATCCCATATACATGATGGGATAAGTTATCCCGGGTAGTCCCGGGATACCTAATTCCGGTATTAGTTATCCCGGGATAACAATTTCCCAACCAAACGACCCTATAGTAAAAGTCACTGCCCCATAGTATAGACCCTCTAATTATCCAAGTTATACAGCGGCAGACATTATTACCACTTCATTTAATTTTAATACAAATTTTCAATGTGTTTATTCTTGAAAAAACGTGTACAAATATTTCCAAAATTTCCATAGATGTACTTTCTTCTTTGGTTACCTAATTTGCTATTAGTCCTCTTCTATATATATAGCTCCTTTATTCCCATAAAACATACAGATAGAAGGAGCACGAGGAGGAGGAGAAGGAGAAAAAATGCGTCCAGCATCATTAGCTATCACTTTTTTCCTCGCTTTTCTAATTTCTATCTATATTTTGAAGAAAACCCTAAAAATGTTTCCTCGTTTATCAACAACTATAGTACTAAACTACATCATTTTTATAGTTACTCAGCTGAAATGGGCATGGGATATTCTCCTCCTTCAATCTTTTTCTCATCCATATAATCTTAGTACAATTTCTTCAGAAAATGATCATGATCATGAGCTTGAAGTTATGCATTATGAACCCGAACCGGGGTCTTCTAATTTAGATTCAGTAGAATGTGCGGTTTGTTTATGCAAGATTGAAGAAGGAGAAGAAGTTAGAGAATTGAGATGTGATCATCTTTTTCACAGGGTTTGTTTGGATAGGTGGTTAGGTATGGGGCGTATGACATGTCCATTATGTCGAAATCATCTCAAGCAACCTCGTCTCTTTGCGAATTTACATCAAGAGGTTATATTGTTTGATTTCGTGGAGGGGACAAGGTCAAGGGATCGTTGTCAATGGTGGTTACGGTAAATAAAGAGTTTAATTGCATAGTTGCTCAAAGTCTTCAGAAAAATGTTTCAATATTTGTGTCAGATATCTTTCGAAAATGTATTACTCATGAAGATCAGGATACAATCGATAGCTTTTTTGAAGAGTCTAAAT
This sequence comes from Capsicum pubescens, assembly GCA_030864215.1. Classification (NCBI taxonomy): domain Eukaryota; kingdom Viridiplantae; phylum Streptophyta; class Magnoliopsida; order Solanales; family Solanaceae; genus Capsicum; species Capsicum pubescens. Next base: position 410,078,580 of record CM061548.1, on the reverse strand, counting down.
AGCATAGGAGGAAGGGAGATGAACAAAATAATCATATTACTTAGTAGGATATGTATCATGGCCATAATCTTGCACTTTATTTTTGTATTATAAGGCATGATATATAGGTTTAATGATGATGATGAAGAAAAAGACATCCATATTTGTAGATATGCATGTATTGTATGTGTATCCCTTCTGAATTAATTTGTAGTATCAACTAATTATTGGTATATTCACTCTCTAATCAATCTCTTTATTATAGCACTATATATAGGTAGAAAATTCAGAGTCATCTTTAATTTGAAGATTTCTATACATCTTTGTGATTAATAGGTTAGAAACCCAATGATCTAGTTTGAAAATGTAGTAATAAATAAGGATTCGTGTGGAAAATAGGCTGGCCTCCCTTAGTCTAATCATATCGAGACTTGAGTGTGACTCTATCTGAAGCTCATTTTACAAATCAAGCGAAAAAATATTAAACGTAAGATTGTACATTAGCACTCTTGCAAGAAAACAGATATACTAAGGATAATTTTTATATTCTTCTTCTTTTGTTTCTCTTATTTGTTTTCTGGTGATCAGTATCGAAGTAAGAAATTTCATAATTGGTATACGTTCAAGATTTAATATATAGATTAGTCTTTCTATTTCAAGTGTACTTTTCTATTTAATTTTTTCATATTTTAAAAGAAATCTCATTTATTTTACTCATAATAATGAGATAATTTACAGCCACATAACTATCCTAATTTGATTTAGACAAAAGTTTTTTGTTCCTTATTAAATTAGATGTCTTCTCAAAATACATCACATAAATTATACTATCAGCAAAAAAATTATAGATATAAAAAATATTTTTTAATATAATTTTCTTATATACTATATTTCTGACAAAGAATGTTCAACATCTTTCAATTCATGTGACTCCAGTACCATAGTACTAGGGGTGAGGGGTTGATTTATTTTGATATATTGTCAATTGGATTAAAATCACTTACATCCTCGTATTTTGTTGTAAAAATCAAACATTTCCCTCAACTTTGAACAATAATTATTCTCCCTCCTTTTTCTTATTTGATTTTTCAAAATACCAACTTTATCCTTGTATTTATATCAACATTTAAATATTTTTTTTATAAAAACTTTTTTATAAACACAATTTTTATTTTTTAATCTATATAACATATTTTCTATAAAAAGTTAAAGGTTATTTTTTAGATGAAAAAATAAAAGCGAGAAATATTAATTGAGTATATAAGTTAATGACATTCTATAACGAAATAAATGAGCAAAATAATAAAAATTAATTTTATTAAAAGTAAAAATTCTAATATCTATTTATACGTGAAAATAATTGGTAATTATATTTTTATAAATATATTTCAATGCAGGTAATACAAATTAATTAATAGTCGAGGGTCCTTTGAAAACAACTTATCTACCTCCCCACGGTAGTGGTAACGTTTGCATACCCCTACCCTCCACATACCTCACTTAGGCAATTTCACTGGATATAGTGTTGTTGTAGCTCTATATTTATTACAAATCAAATGATTATTGTTAATGAATTTTAAATTACAATTTACAAAATAATTCATATTGACAACTAAAACTCGTTTATCTATATAGATGTTAAAAAATAAGAGTGAATCAAAATATGTATCTATATACATAATTATATATACACACATACATACTTAATACCTATAATATAAAAATTTTGAATGTAAAAAATACCATTAGATTTTGTAATTAATTTATAAAAGAATTTACTAATAATGTAAATGAATTTTAATAAAAATATAAATACATCGGTTAAGAAAGATAAATATATATAATATAAAAAATATTATATAAATAGAAGATTAAAAATATTAAGGGTAAAATAGGTATTACATAGTGAAAAGGGAGGAGAATGATTGTTGCTCAATATTAAGGAGGTGTTTGATTGATTTTCACCTCAGTGAAATCCCCTAAGTGAGGTAGAAGGAGGGTAGGGGTACGCAAACCCTACCACTACCCCAGAGAGGTCGAGAAGTTGTTTTTGAAGGACCCTCTACTATTAATTAATTCGTATTACCTGCATTGAAATATATTTATAAAAATATAATTACCCATTATTTCCACATATATTATTAGAATTTTTATTTTTAATAAAATTAATTTTTATTATTTCGTTATATAATGTCATTAATTTATATACTCAATTAATATTTCTCACTTTTATTTTTTCATCTAAAAAAAACTTTTAGCTTTTTATAGAAAATATGTTATATAGATTAAAAAATAAAAATTGTGTCTATAAATTTTTTATTTTTTTTTAAACTCAAATGTTGATATAAATACAAAGGTAAAATAGGTATTTTAAAAAATCAAATAGAAAAAAGGAGAAATAATGATTATTATTGAAAGTTGAGGGAGGTGTTTGATTTTTACAATAAAGTTCGGGGATGTAAACAATTTTAACCCTTTGTCAATTCAAATTTCTTTGTCTCACCAAAAACTCTCAATTCTATGAAACCTTAGATATTTGTTGGAAGTTGGAACTTTATTTAACACATATCCTTGTCACTTTCTTGGAATTAAATTAAGTTGGGAGAGGTGTTTGATTTTTACAAGAAAATTCGGGGATATAAACGATTTTAACCCCTTGTCAATTCAAATTTGTTTGTCTCACCAAAGGCTCTCAATTCTATGAAACCTTAGATATTTGTTGGAAGTTGGAACTGTATTTAACACATATCCTTGTCACTTTCTTGAAATTAAATTAACGCCCCCCCAAAGTGGAATTAGTTTGTAGCTTGCACACTTAAACTGAACATTTTAATGATATTAAGATTTTGTTGCAGATCATTTATGTCATTACCATTTGTCGCTATTTCTAATATCATTAAGATATTTATTCAATGATTTGTATGAAATTAGCCGTCCACCAATTTCATTCATTCATAACAACCAATTCATCATTAATTACTGTCATCTACTTCACACAATTACTATCGTCGTTTATTAGCATAATCAATCGTCACTATCACTAACCGTCATTTAATTACGATAAACACCACCAAACATCGTTACTCTAACAACCATCATTAGTCACCACAATATTTCGCCAATGCCACTATATTTTTTTTTATTCACTATATATCATCAATCACAATCATCTTTAGTTATCACTGTCATTCATCTAAGCTATCAGCCTCCGCCACCAATTATCACCTCAACCACTATCACTACTAGCTACCAACGCACAACACCACCATTAGCTAACACCGTTCTCAATCGATACTCACAATCATTATCTCTAGTTATCACCACCATCTAACAGTATAGAATTTGTTTAAAATATTTTATTGATATATTATTAGTTTAATTTATCATTATATTAATTTTTAAATAAACATAAATTTCTAGATGTTGAATATAATTAACAGTCTTAATTATATTCAAGTTGTAATACAATAATATTCATATGTGTGTTTAAATTCAGATACAACTAAATGTTAATGCACATGAAGAATAAATCACATAATATAATAAAATGAAACATATTTTAATCTTATAACATTAAACTATACCCGCTATAATCTGACTAACGTATATATATATAAAATACAATTTTTAATATCGAAAATGAGAATTATGGTAATCAAAATAAGATAAGATAGGTCTATCAACATGTAATAAGGTATCATGGTCATTCTAAATTCAATAATAGATCCTTTTTCTGTGGTCAACAATTCATCATAATTCCTAAACATTGTAAACGTTGGTTGATTTTTTTTCTTGGAAGCTTTAATTAAAAGAGGACAAATGTATTTAAATATGACAATTGCAAGAGTATAATGTAAGCTGATAAGAAATTCCTTCAAGAGTTTTTGTTACTATAAATGACAAAAAATAATTAGTGATGCAAATTAAATCTCAAGAAGTAATATTAGCCATCCAAGTTATTTGTAAGTCATTTACTAATTAAAACGTGTTTCTCAATTTTATCACAATCTCATTAAAACATTGTGAATATAATAATTATCTTAAAAAAACAACAAAAAATATTTTTTCCTAAAAGTTTTCAAATATCAATATATATAATTCTACACATGCATGAGTGTAGGAAACGAATGTCCCGACTACATAAGTTAAAAGACTATAATTATAAGATAGATTAAAAGTGACTCACTTAATTATTCCACTCTCTGATCTTATAGTAAAAGTCACTGCCACATAATTATCCAAGTTATACAGCGGCAGACGTTATTACCACTTCATTTTAATACAAATGTTCAATATCTTTATTCTTGAAAAACGTGTACAAATATTTCCAACATTTCTATTTTGAATTATATGTATTTTCTTCTTTAGGTACCTAATTTGCTACTAGTCCTCTTCTATAGATATAGCTCTTTTATTTCCACAAAACATATAGATAGAAGGAGGAGGGGGGGAAATGCGTCCAGCATCATTAGCTATCACTTTTTTTCTCGCTTTTCTAATTTCTATCTATATTTTCAAAAAATCCCTAAAAAGTTTTCCTCGTTTATCAACAACTATAGTACTAAACTACATCATTTTTATAGTTACTCAGCTGAAATGGGCATGGGATATTCTCCTCCTTCAATCTAAGGGTGTCAAACGGGCCGGGCTGACCCGGCCCGATCCGGCCCTATTAGCTAACCCGGCCCGGTTTGACCCGGCCCGGTAAGTCCTAGGGCTTAAGGGTTCCGGGTCCAGGGCCGTTTTTTTTTTTAAAATGGGCCCGGTTAACCCGGCCCGGACCAAGCCCGGTCCAGGCCCGCCGGTTAACCGGCCCGGCCCGGCCCGGAATATAAAAAAAAAATTAATTTTGTGCCAACTAGCCGTTGGCCCAACGGCTATATAGCCGTTTTTGGGTCCAAACGGCTAGTTTGGGCCCATTTAATTAAAAAAAAAAAAAAAAAACTTTAAAAAATATTTTTTAATCCCCAAAAAAAATCTATAAATACCCTACAACTTCAAATCATTTTTCACACAATTTTTCACTCTCTCAAATCTCATTCTCTCTCAAATCTCAATTCTCAATTCTCTAATATTCAATATATTTAATTTCTTAAAGTGTTCACTTTAATTTTTTAATTTTCGTTTACAAAGTACGAGCGGAAGTTTCCAAAGTCGCAATCTTCGGATACTTCCAAAATTTGGTATTGTCGTTCCATCTCTTACGTTTAATTTTTATTTATTGTATTAATTGTTTATTATTTAATTTTATTATATTTGTGTATTTTGAATATTTTTAGTTTAATTTAATTTATATTATGGATAAATTAAAAAACCTCGCTGCTAAAGGTGTTAAAATTTTTTGTCCCGGAAGCGGTAGTGGTAGTAAAAAGCGAATTACTAGTGGTAGAGGTAGTTCAAGTAATAGATATACCCGTGTGCCTTCGCCTCCGGTACCGCTTGGTACACCTTTTGAGGAAGAAATAGGTGTAGGTGCTCACGATATGGATTATGTAGAAGCTCAGGAAAATTATGGTATAGAAGAAGAAAATGAAGTAGATGCAGTTAATTTAGACGAAGATAATGAAAATATTGCTGAAACACCCGCAGTAGGAGATGCTAACGTTAGATCTGAATCAGTTAATCTCCCTTCCCGTCCTCCCAGTGCCCCAAAACCTCGTAAAAGAACTAGTATTGCATGGCAATTTTTTGAACGTATATCAGATATTGAGGTGCAGTGCAATATTTGTCAACAAATATATAAGCATAGAAGTGGAGGCAAGTAAGGGGGTACGGGTACGTTAATGAGACATATAGATGAAGATCACAAAAGAGAGTTAAATATTGCAAAAGGTGGTGGGGATGTTGGTGGGTCAACGCAAACTAGAATGGACCCAACAACCGGTCAAGTAGCGAAAAAGTATAATAAATTGAGGGACAAGGAAGAAATAGCTAAAATGGTAGTTGTGGGTTGTTTGCCTTTTAGTTTTCCTTCTTCTGATGCTTTTATTCGTTATATACAAGCAATTTATAATCCTATGTTTAATGGTATTCCTAGAACTACTTGTCGGTCTGATATTTTTAGACTCCATTCACAATATTGTTTTTATTTATCAACATTGTTAAAAAATATTCAATGTAGATTGTCCCTAACTTCTGATCTTGGTCGTGCTGTAAATAAAAATGATTATTTAACCGTTACTTGTCATTGGATGGATAGTAATTTCGTGATGCAAAAACGTATTCTTGCTTTTTTATATGATGAAGATCGTAAACATACTGGACAATTTATTGCTGATTCTATTGTTAAAATTGCCGGATACTATGGTATAGAAAATAAAATTTTATGTATTGCTTTTGATAATGCTTCTAACAACAAGACTGCTATAACAAAAATAAAATCTACGCTATCTCCGTCCTTGCCTGAAATTTTTCATATTAAGTGTGCATGTCATATATATAATTTAATTGTAAAAGATGGTCTTGAGTTTTTTGAGCTTTATATTGAAAAAATTCGTCTTGCCGTTGGTTTTATTCAAGGAAATAATCGTAGATCGAGAATTAGAGAATTTAAAGTTAAATGTCAAGAAAATGGACTTACACCGATTTTGATGCCTGAGGAAATTGATACTAGATGGAATTCTACGTATGAATTTTTAAAAACTTGTTATAAATATAGAATTCCTATTACACTAGCTTTTAACCAACATTGCGGTTCATTTGTTGATTCTGCTGATTGCATGCTACATAATTCTGATTGGGTTGTAATTAATGATCTTGTTATGTTTTTAGAAAAATTTTATGTAGCTACGGTTGAATTTTCCAGTGCTTACTATCCTACTGTTTGTAATATTTTGGCATATATAGCCGATATTTCTGGTTTGCTCCAACAATATAAAAATAAAGAAGGTTATAAAGAAGCTGTTGGCGCCATGTTTACAAAATTTAAAAAATATTTTTTCCCGATTCCCCCTATTTACTTGGTTGGTGCTATGCTAAATCCGTGCATGAAATATAATAATATGTGTCACTTTAGTACTCTTATTTATACTAACTTAGAAATAAATACTAACCATGATTCTGAACAAGTACAACCTGATTTGTGGACGGCTACGGCTGATGCAAAAGATTATATAGAAAAATTATATAATCACTATGTTGATTTATTTGATTCAGCCGTACCTACAAATATCACTCCAACTGTCGCTCCTCATCCTCCCGAGGAGCCATCATCTTCTAAAAGGCCGGCACATAGTGGTTTTTCTGATTCGTTTTATGATTTAAATTGTTGGAACAGTGTTGATGAGAGAACTTACACATCAACTTATCGGGAAGAGCTGAAATATTATCTTCGGACGGCACCAGAGGATCGCAGACGACGGATCAACACGCTGGATTGGTGGAGGAATAATGAATCACAATATCCTGTGCTTTCAAGATTAGCTAGAGATATCTTGAATGTTCCAATGTCAACCGTTGCATCAGAGAGCGCCTTCAGTCAGGGACGACAGCAGCTTGGAGACAACCGACACTCATTGGGAAGCAATGCAATGAATGTTCTAGTTTGCCTCAGAGATTGGATTAGAGCGGAAAGAAGAAACCAAGGAATGGAACCGGAGCCGAGCGACGAGCTGAAACTAGAAGAAATTATGACTTCACGGGAGAACTCAGCAGAATCAAGTCCAATGCATGGTTTTGCCCCCGTTGACTTTGATTATCCTATGCAAGTTCCCATTAATATTAACATGAATGAGTTGAAAAAAATTATGCATAATTTATAGATTTTTCATTCATGCAAATTATAAATTTTGGATCATTTTGCAATCAATAAAATTCCCCAAATTCATTCAGTCCTTAGTCGTTGTTTTTTTATTTTATTTTTGAATAAATTTTGAATATTTGTGCATATATCTTCTATAGAAGTGTATATTTAACGTATACATGTGTATATGTTTTATAAATTAGTATATAAGTATATCTATACATATTGTAATGTATATATAATGTAGTATATTTTATAAGTAGTAGTATATATACATTTAATGGTGCGTATACACGTGTATATATCTTCTATAGAAGTGTATATTTAATGTATACATGTGTATATATTTTATAAATTAGTATATAACTATACAAATATATATTGTAATGTATATACATTATAGTATATTTCGTTTAAAGTATTACATATACATAGAATAGAGTGTATATATGTGAATGGATCTTCTATAGACGTGTATATTTAACGTATACATGTGTATATATTTTATAAATTAGTATATAACTATACAAATATATATTGTAATGTATATATATTGCATATATCTCATTTAAAGTATTACATATACATAGAATAGAGTGTATATATGTGAATAGATCTTCTATAGACGTGTATATTTAACGTATACATTACTTTATGTTTTATAAATTAGTATATATATTGTAGTATATACTTTTTTTAAAGTAGTACATATATATTGAATGGTGCGTATATATGTGTATATATCTTCTATAGACGTATATCTTTAAAGTATACAAGTGTATATGTTTTATAAATTAGTATGTAACTATATATATATACATATTATTGTATATATATATATATGTATATCACTATATTGTAGTATATATTTTATTTAAAGTAGTACATATATATTGAATGGTGCATATATATGTGTATATATCTTCTAAAGTAGTATATATTTAACGTATACATGTGTATATGTTTTATAAATTAGTATATATATATATTGTAGTGTGTATATATATATATTATACTATTATAGCAAATGTTTTATTTAAAGTAGTACGTATAGTCATATATAATTATATATTGAATGGTACGTATATATGTGCATATATCTTCTATAGAAGTGTATATTTAACGTATACATGTGTATATGTTTTATAAATTAGTATATAAGTATATCTATACATATTGTAATGTATATATAATGTAGTATATTTTATAAGTAGTAGTATATATACATTTAATGGTGCGTATACACGTGTATATATCTTCTATAGAAGTGTATATTTAATGTATACATGCGTATATGTTTTATAAATTAGTATATAACTATACAAATATATATTGTAATGTATATACATTATAGTATATTTCGTTTAAAGTATTACATATACATAGAATAGAGTGTATATATGTGAATGGATCTTCTATAGACGTGTATATTTAACGTATACATGTGTATATATTTTATAAATTAGTATATAACTATACAAATATATATTGTAATGTATATATATTGCATATATCTCATTTAAAGTATTACATATACATACAATAGAGTGTATATATGTGAATAGATCTTCTATAGACGTGTATATTTAACGTATACATTACTTTATGTTTTATAAATTAGTATATATATTGTAGTATATACTTTTTTTAAAGTAGTACATATATATTGAATGGTGCGTATATATGTGTATATATCTTCTATAGACGTATATCTTTAAAGTATACAAGTGTATATGTTTTATAAATTAGTATGTAACTATACATATATACATATTATTGTATATATATATATGTATATCACTATATTGTAGTATATATTTTATTTAAAGTAGTACATATATATTGAATGGTGCATATATATGTGTATATATCTTCTAAAGTAGTATATATTTAACGTATACATGTGTATATGTTTTATAAATTAGTATATATATATATATTGTAGTGTATATATATATATATATATTATACTATTATAACAAATGTTTTATTTAAAGTAGTACGTATAGTCATATATAATTATATATTGAATGGTACGTATATATGTGTAATTGTTTATACTTTATATATTTTTTTAAAAATATATGTTGTATATTGGAGTGTATATAGTGTATATTGGATTATTTATTTATTTTTTAAACGGATTTGACCGGTTTTTAACCGGGTTTGACCGGGTCTTGGTGGGTTTGACCGGATTGGGTTTAGTGGGCCGGGTCCGGGTGGATTTTAATTTTTTTACTGTTTGGCCTGGCCCGGCCCGGCCCGGTTAACGCCAAACCCGGCTCGGAACCGGCCCGGAACCCGGGTAAAATGGGAGGGCCGGTTCCGGGTTGGCCCGGCCCGGCCCGTTAGACACCCCTACTTCAATCTCTTTCTCATCCATATAATCTTAGTACAATTTCTTCACAAAATGATCATGATCATGAGCTTGAAGTTATGCATTATGAACCCGAACCGGGGTCTTCTAATTTAGATTCAGTAGAATGTGCGATTTGTTTATGCAAGATTGAAGAAGGAGAAGTTAGAGAATTGAGATGTGATCATCTTTTTCATAGGGTTTGTTTGGATAGGTGGCTAGGTATGGGACGTATGACTTGTCCATTATGTCGAAACCATCTCAAGCAACCTCGTCTCTTGCAAAATTTACATCAAGAGGTTATATTGTTTGATTTCGGGAAGCGAACAAGGTCAAGGGATCGTTGTCAATGGTGGTTACGGTAAATAAAGAGTTTAATCGCATGGTTGCTCAGAGTCTTCAGAAAAATGTTACAATATTTGCGTCAGATATATCTTCTAAAAATGTATTACTCTTGAAGATCAGCATGCACCCGATCGATAGCTTTTTTAAAGAGTCTGAATAGCATAGGAGGAAGGGAGATGAATATAAAATAATCATATTACTTAGTAGGATATGTATCGTGGCCATTATCTTGCACTTTGTTTTTGTATTATATGGCATGATATATAGGTTTGATGATGAAGAAAAAGAGAGATCCATATTTGTAGATATGCATGTATTGTATCCCTTTTGAATTAGTTTGTAGTATCAACTAATTATTGGTATATTCACTCTCAATCAATCTCTTTATTATAGCACTATATGTAAGTAGAAATGTTAGAATCATCTTTGAAGATTACTATGCATCGTACGATCAATAGGTTAGAAATCCAATGAGTTACTTCCCTTCTTCCAATCATATCGAAACTTGAGTGCGACTCTATTTGAAGCTCATTTTGCAAACCAAGGGAAAAAATATTAAACGTAAGGTTGCCCATTAGCACTCCCGCAAGAAAACAGATGCACTAAAGATAATTTACATATTCTTCTTCTTTTGTTTCTCTTATTTGTTTTGTGGAGATCAGTGTCAAAGTAAGAAATTTCACAATAGGTATATGTTCAAGATTTAATATATAGATTAGTCTCTCTATTTCAAGTGTACTTTTCTATTTAATTTTTTCATATTTTAAAAAAAAATCTCATTTATTTTACACATAATAATAAGATAATCAAAAGTTTTTTGTTCCTTATTAAATTAGATATCTTATCAAAATGCGTCACATAAATTATATCAGCAGAAAAATTATAGATATAAAAAATATTTTTTAATATAATTTCCCATACACTATATTTCTGACAAAGAATGTTCAACAACATCTTTCAATACATGTGACTCCAGTACCATAGTACTTGGGGTGAGGGGTTGATTTATTTTGATATATTGTCAATTCAAATTTGTTTGTTGTCACCAAAGCCTCTCAATTCTATGAAACCTTAGATATTTGTTGGAAGTTGGAGCATTATTTAACACATATCCTTGTCACTTTCTTGCAATTAACCGTTTGGTTTGTAGCTTGCACACTTAAATTTAACATTCTAATGATATTAAGATTTTATTACAGATCATTTATATTATTATTAATTATTGCTATTTTTAATATCATTAAGATATTTATTCAAAGATTTGTCTAAAATTAGTCGTCCACCAATTTCATTCATTCATAACAACCAATCCATCATTAATTACTGTCATTTACTACGCACAATCATCATTGCCGTTAATTAGCATAATCAGTCGTCACTATCACTAACCATCATTTAATTATGATCAACACCACCAAACATCGTCACCCTAACAACCATCATGGCATCATTAGTCACCACAATATTTCGCCAATGCCACTATATTTTTTTTATTCACTATATATCATCAATCACAATCATCTTTAGTTATCACTATCATTCATCTTAGCTATCAGCTGCCGCCGCCAATTATCACCTCAGCCGCTATCACTACAAGCTACCAACTCACAATACTACCATTAGCTAACACCGTTCTCAACCGATACTCACAATCATTATCTCTAGTTATCACCACCATCTAATGATATAAATTTTGTTTAAAATATATTATTGATCCATTATTAGATTAATTTAATACTATATTAATTTTTAAATAAACATAAATTTCAAGATGTTGAAAATAATTAATAGTCTTAATTATATTCAGGTTTTAATACAATAATATTCATATGTGTGTTTAAATTCAGATACAACTAAATGTTAGTGCACATGTAGAATAAATCACATAATATAATAGAATGAAACACATTTTACTCTTTTAATACTAAATTATACCCGCTATAATCTGATTATCGTATATATAAAAATACAATTTTTAATATCGAACATGAGAACTATTTTAATCAAAGTAAGATAAGATAGATCCATCAACATGTAATAAGATATCATGGTCATTCTAAATTCATCTTCTTGTTGTGTGGTCTACAAATCATCATAATTCCTAAACATTGTAAACGTTGGTTGGATTTTTTCTTGGAAGCTTTAATTAAAAGAGGACAAATGTATTTAAATATGAAAATTGCAAGAAAGCATAATGTATGCTGATAAGAACCAACATGAGTTGTGGTGCAGTAGATGGAGCTACTCCACCCTTAACCAAAGGTTGAGGATTCGATCGTGGGTACGGAGAAGACTCTGTCAGGGAGTGCTTCCCCCCGAATAGGGCCCTACGCGGCGCGAATCCGGATTAATCGGGCTCCAATACGAGTACCGGACATCGGATGAAAAAAAAAGAAGAAATTTCTTCAAGACTTTTTTTCACTATAAATGACAAAAAAAATAATTATTGATGCAAATCCCAAGAAGTAATATTAGCCATCCAAGTTATTAGTAAGTGATTTACTACTAATTAAAACGCGTTTCTCAATTTTATCAGAATCTCATCAAAACATTGTGAATATACAAATTATGTTTAAACAGCAACAAAAATATTTTTTCCTAAAATATATATTTCCAAAATTTCTTTTTTAATTATGTACTTTCTGCTTTCGGTACCTAATTTGCTACTGGTCCTCTTCAATACATAGAGAGATCTTCCCCCATAAAACATATAGATAGAAGGAGGACGAGGAGAAAAAATGCGTCCAACATCATTAGCTATCACTTTTTTCCTCGCTTTACTAATTTCCATCTATATTTTGAGGAAAACCCAAAAAATATTTCCTCGTTTATCAACAACTATAGCACTAAACTACGTCATTTTTATAGTTACTCAGCTGAAATGGATTGGGATATTCTCTTCCTTCAATGTTTTACTCATCCTTATAATCTTAGTACAATTTCTTCACAAAATGATCATGATCATGATCACGAGCTTGAGGTTATGCATTATGAACCCGAACCGGGATCTTCTAATTCAGATTCAGTAGAATAATGTGCGGTTTGTTTTTGAAAGATTGAAGAAGGAGAAGAAGTTAGAGAATTGAGATGTGATCATCTTTTTCATAGGGCCGGTTTGTTTGGATAGGTGTCTAGGTATGGGACGTATGACATGTCCATTATGTCGAAACCATCTCAAGCAACCTCGTCTCTTTGCGAGTTTACATCAAGAGGTTATATTGTTTGATTTCGTGGAGGGGACAAGGTCAAGGGATCGTTGTCAATGATGGTTACGGTAAATAAATAAGAGTTTAATTGCATGGTTGCTCAGAGTCTTCAAAAAAATGTTACAATATTTGCGTCAGATATATCTTCCAAAAATGTATTACTCCCGAAGATCATCATGCACCAGATAGCTTTTTTGAAGAGTCTGAATAGCATAGAAAGAAGGGAGATGGAAAAAATAATCATATTACTTGATAAGCGTGTATTGTATCCCTTTTGAATTAATTTGTAGTGTCAACTAATTATTGGTATATTCACTCTCTAATCAATCTCTTTATTATAGCACTATATATAAGTAGAAAGGTCAGAGTCATCTTTGAAGATTACTATGTATATATCGTACAATCAATATGTTAGAAATTCAATTATTTACTTTGAAAATGTAGTAATAAATAAGGATTAGTGAGGAAAAGAGGCTGGTCTCGCTTCTTCCAATCATACCGAGACTTGACTGCTACTCTATCTGAAGCTCATTTTGCAAACCAAGTGAAAAAATATTAAACGTAAGGTTGTACATTAGCACTCCGATTTTCATATTTTTCTTCTTTTGTTTCTCTTATTTGTTTTGTGAAAGTGTCGAAGTAAGAAATTTCACAACAGATATGTTAGGTTGTGGAGCCTGATTAATATGTGACGTACTGTTATATATTAATGTTCACGCAATTCAACCTTTTATTCTCATTCTCTATGTAATTGTACATACTCCAAGTCATTAATATAAATAGCTCGTCCGCCGTGGAGGTTATCCACGGGTGTTACCACGAAATTAATTCTCTCTCTCTCCTAAATAACTCTCTCTAGTTTTTTTATCCTCTCCACAGATTTAGTGTGTGTGAACTGCTAATCGATCCTAGCAACTGGTATCAGAGATTGAGAGATTTATCAAAATCACTGCAGATGGAAGGATCGAAGTTTGGAATCGAGAAGTTTGATGGATCCGATTTTGGTTTCTGGAAGATGTAGATCGAAGACTATCTGTACCAGAAAGATCTTCACAAACCCTTGACCGGGGTGAAGCTGGAGTCCATGAAGGAGGAGGATTGAAAGCTCAAGGATCGACAGGCTCCAGGGCTGATCCGGCAGACTTTGTCGAGAAATGTGGCGTTCAACATCGTCAAGGAGAAAAACACGCCCGATCTGTTTAAGGCACTATCAAATATGTACAAAAAGCCATCTGCGATGAACACGGTATATTTGATGTGTAGATTGTTCAATTTACAGATGTCTGAGAATGGATCTTTTGTTGATCATATAAACGAGTTCAATATGATTGTTAGTCAACTGTGTTCTGTAGATATTAATTTCGAAGATGAAATTAAAGCACTAATTTTGATGTCATCTCTGCTCGAGTCTTGGGATACTGTTGTTACTGCGATTAGCAGTTCCCATGGATCTGAGAAATTGAAGTTTGATGAAATACGAGATGTTTTTCTTAGAGAAAACATTCACAAATGAGAAATTGGAGAGTCATCTGGTAGTGCTCTCAGTGTTGATCGAAAGGGGGAGAGACCAATCGAGGGGTCAGAATACATATGGCAGATCAAAATCGAAGAATCGTGGAAAATATCCACAAAAATCCAACGTGACATATTGGAATTATGGAGAGAAATGACATTTTCGGACAGAGTGCAAGAAACCCAAGAAGAAGAAGAATCAGAAATCTGGAGATGATAATGATTCTGTTAATTCAGCAGAAGACATTGGGGATGCTCTAATCCTTAGTGTGGACAGCCCGGTTGAATCCTGAATGTTGGATTCTGGTGCATCTTTTCATTCATCTCCTAGCAAGGAATTGTTCCACAACTTCAAGTCTGGAAACTTTGAAAAGGTGTATCTTGCTGACAACAAGCCGTTGGCGATTGAAGGAAAGGGGGATGTTTGCATAAAAACTCCAGCAGAAAATCAGTGGACATTGGAGGATGTCAGATATATTCCTGGTCTCAAGAAGAATCTGATCTCTGTTGGTCAGTTGGATAGCACAGGCTACGCAACAGAGTTTGGGAAAGGTTCGTGGAAAATTATGAAGGATGCTATGTTTGTAGCACGTGGCACAAAATCTAGAACTTTGTACACCACTGCAGGGTGTATAAACATGGTTGCTGTTGCTGAGGGTGCTTTCGGTTCATGTCTGTGGCACAACATACTTGGACACATGAGTGCCACAGAAATAAAGATGCTGGCTGTAAAAGAAGCTTTAGAGGGGCTGAAATCTGTTGACATGGGTCTTTGTAAGAGTTGTGTTATGGGTAAACAGAAACAAGTAAGCTTTATGAAGACTGCGAGAGAGCCAAAGAAAGTACGACTGGAAATGGTCCATACAGACGTTTGGGGACCATCTCCTATTTCATCACTTGGTGGATTAAGATTCTATATCACTGTCATTGATGATTTCAGCAGGAAGGTATGGGTTTACTTCTTGAAACATAAGTCAGATGTGTTTGCCACTTTCAAGAGGTGGAAAACTGAAGTTGAAAATCAGACTGTCTTGAAAATCAAATGCTTGAGGTCTGATAATGGAAGAGAATATGACAAGTCAAAATTCAAAAAATTTTGTGCAATTGAGGGAATCAGATTGATGAGGACAGTTCCTGGGAAGGCAAGGCAGAATGGAGTTGCTGAAAGGATGAACAAAACATTGAATGAGCATGCAAGGAGAATAAGGATACACTGTGGGATGCCTAAGATGTTTTGGGCAGATGCTGTGAGCACAACTGCATACTTGATCAATAGGGGACCATAAGTTCCTATGGGGTTCAAGATTCCTGAAGAAGAATAGACAGGAAAAGTGCTCAAGTATTCTCACTTGAGAACTTTTGGTTGCACTGCTTATGTTCATGTTGATCCAGATAAGAGAGATAAGCTTAATGCTAAAGATATAAAGTTCTACTTTATAGGTTATGGTTCTGACATATTCGGGTACAGGTTTTGGGATGACAAGAACAAAAAGATCCTAAGACATTGTGATGTGACATTTGATGAAAATGTCTTGTACAAGGACAGAGAGCAAAAGGTTTAAGAAACTACAAAGCAAGTGGGAGTTGATCTTGATTTGCCGAAGAGTACACCCAAATATGTTGCAGCAGATACTCAACAAACTCCAGAGACTGTCGTTGAGGAACCAGAGGTGGAACAAGTGACACCTGAGTAGGATGAGAGGAGATCATCCAGGACCATTAGAGCACCAGATAGGTATTCACCATCATTACATTATCTATTGCTGAATGATGAAGGGGAACCATAGTCTGTTGCTGAGGCCTTGTAGGTGGAGGATTCAATAAAGTGGGAGCAAGCCATGGATGATGAGATGAGCTCACCTGAGAAGAATAACACGTGGATGTTGACTGAGTTACCTGCAGGGAAGAGAGCCTTGTTGAACAAGTGGGTGTTTAGAATCAAGGCAGAACCAAATAGCAAAAGAAGGTTCAAGGCTCAGTTAGTAGTTAAAGGATATTCACAAAGGAACTGTTGTGAAATTAACTACTATCCAAATTTTATTGAGCATTGTTGCATCGGAGAATTTGTATCTTGAGTAAATGGATGTAAAGACTGCATTTTTACATGGAGATTTGGACAAGGAAATCTATATGCAGCAGCCAGAGGGGTTTGTAGTTCCATGCAAGGAACACATGGTGTGCAAGCTCAACAGGAGCTTGTATGGGTTGAAGCAAGTATCTAGACAGTGGTACAAGAAGTTTGACTCCTTGATGAGCAAGAGTGGCTTCCGCAGGAGTGACAAGGATCAGTGTTGCTACTTCAAGAAATATACTGATTCTTATGTATTTTTACTCTTGTATGTGGATGACATGTTGATTGCAGGATCCAGTATGAAGGAGATAAACTCTCTGAAGGCAAGGCTGTCTTCTGAGTTTGAGATAGATTTAGGTGCAGCGAAGTAGATTTTTGGGATGAGAATTTCTCGGGATAGATCTACTGACACTTTGAATCTATCCCAAGAGCAGTACGTCGAGAAGGTGCTGGCCAGATTCAGAGTTAATGATACTAAGCCCAGGACAACTCCATTGGAAAATTACATAAAATTGTCAAAAGAGCAGTCACCGAAGGCAGCTTAGGAGCGGGAACACATGACACTTGTTCCATATGCTTCTGCAGTTGGAAGTCTGAAGTATGCTATGGTTTGAACTAGACCTGACATAATGATAACGCTCAAACTACAACTCTCGTAAGAGTGTAAGCGGTCGTTGTCAAATATAGAACCCAACTGGGTTGGGTGTCGAATCGCACAGGGAATACTTGGTCACTAAGTATGCAACGATTAGTAGCCTGTTGATCAAAAATTCTACGAAAAAAGGGGGGGATTTAATTTTAGCGTGAATTAAGAGTATTAAGTAACAAAGAAAAATGGAATGTTAGTAGGTTTTAATCAATGAGAATTGTAAGTTAGGGTTATGTCCACCTTATGAGTTTTACGTATCTATTGGCTATGAGTTATGCGGAATTTAGACATGCATGCGCTTATAGAGATTCGTATTCTATGGTAAACCCTAGCGTCTTTCGACCATCAAGGATTATATCACTTTAACTCTTTCGAGCTTAAAGCGTATACTAATGGTACGAATTCTCCAAGAGGTTAATCCAGTTACGGCACTAACTTTTAAACAGGGGTTGGTAGCCCTATTTCCTTGTCATTCTCTCTTTTCCAGACATGTAACTTTTCTTTCGAACAAGTTAATGCTATACTGGCGTATTCTATATGTTTGCAACCACAAGAATTTAATTAAGATGAAGAGAGTAATGATATAAGCAGCATACGTATCAAGAATTCATAAACTCATAGCAATAGATAGTATCTCATAAGGCTTCCATAACCCTAACAGAGAAGTTTAGCTACTCATGAGTGCAACAGAAATCACAATAGACATCATCATCATACCAAAATCTAGAACAAGCTTGACGATTTAGATGATTTTTGGCGTCAAAAACTCTCACACGTTTTTGCCCTAGCCGTTCTTCTCAAGAGAGTCGTGTTTCTCTGTTAAAACTTACAGAATCTGTAACTTGAATAATAGTAAAAGTCGAATGGAAAGGACTTGAATTAATGAATGAGTGAGTTGAATGAATGATTAACTGAATGCTGAAAAATTCAGCAAAATAGGGTATTTATAACACCCATATCCTATTCCTACTAGGCTACTGCGTACTTATCCTAATCCTACTAGGTTACTGCATCCTAATCCTACTAAGTTACTGTTGATCCCCAAAGTCTTTAGAAATGCTGTTTTTTTCCAGGACAAGTTATCCATGCATCACTTTCAGTCCATAGGCGTCCAAACGCTGCTTTTCTTCTTTCGTGAAGCTTCCTTTGGCGTCAAGTTATCCATAAAGTGCTGGAATCTTCATCATTTATACCTGAAAACTTGCTAATCACATTTGTTAGCTCACTTACAGGAAAAAGGACTAAAAGTGCAGGAATTATATATTTTGTCCTCAAAACTTAGCTAAAATATGGGTACATTAAGGTGCTTTAGGCGTGTAAATACGCCTATCATCAACACCCCACACTTAAAGCTTTGTTCGTCCTCGATCAATATATCATGTCCATATAAACATCTACTTAGGGTTTCACAGTAACAACACAAAATATTTATCAAGACAGGCACGACAATTATTAACAAAGAGTAGTTTTCTAATCACTTCTAGAAACAATTCAACCTCCAACATAGACTCGTGATGATGGTTAATTCGTATTCAAAAGTTAAGGCACAAAGAATCATACAAGACTACCCAAAACTCATCAACCATGTGTGTCTCACATAAGATACTACCCATAATCACTCACAAGTATTGCATTTTTCAGAACATGGGTATAAGATTATCCTTGCTCTCACTCTCACAAAGAATTCATATGTTGTAACTAATGACCATAGGCTTGCCCTTAGTGTAATGTTCCACTAATATCAGAATGCTAAGCTTAGGATCAAATAGGTCTTTTACAAGTTGTAATGTAGGCTAAGGGACAGGTAGGACTATTTTGGCCAGAAATAGTGACTATGTTCCTAAGCGCTTTAATACATCACATTATGCCATTTACACTTTCTTTCAAACAACCTTTCTACTTTCTTTTAATCTACCACCCCTTCTCACCTCTTTTGTTTTTCAATTTTAAACATAACTAACTTTTTAGTTTTCTTTTCATAACACACCTCTATGATAGCAATTCTTTTTTCATAACAAATTCAAGCACCAATACATTCTAAGGCATCACACTCACCTAATTTCCTCTTATTTTATCACATGACTTTACAATTTAAAGCACTTAGGAATTTGGATCAAATTATGGTCTTGAAAAAATGGATTAGGCTACATATGAGGCTGTCAAAGAAAATGGCTAAAGGCTCAATGGGGTTGACTAGGATAATGTCCACGGGTAGGTAAAACGAAGGTAAACATGTATCGGTTGCCAAAGATATGCCTAAATCATCTCCTACACTCACACTCTTTATTTCGCTTTACACACACACCAGGCAAGTTCTAGCATCAGCCACAAACACAGAATATACTATCACCTCACACACACAAGGCACATGGTCGACTTTATTGGGAGTAGTACAGACTCTTAACCCAACAGATGAAGGAATTAAACCACACACTTATCACATAATGAGTCACATTTAGAGCCTAAATGTCTCAATAGTAATGATTCTAGCACAAACTCTTGTCATAACACCATGCCGCTTATCAGAACAATTTCATGCATCAAAATCTACGACAAACAAAAAAAATATGACCATAAATGTAGGCAAAGAAGTACAGCATACGAATACCAGCACCCCACACTTAGACGGGACACACTGCCCTCAGTGGAAAATAAATACAGAAAACCTGATTAGTCAAACTCCTCTTCTATGTCTGGGGTCATTCCCCCTGTGTCGGAATCATCATCAGAGTCGTCATCCTCAGAGTTTCCTCAAATTGTACCCACTTGATCCAAAAGTGCGTTGAGGTATTTGTAGTGAGGAGGATTCATCTTGCTCTTTTCTTCCCCTTTTCTGGCCTTTCTGCGAGGTGGTTGCTTTGTCTTTTTCTTGGCGTGCTTTTGGTGCCATTGTACCTGAGATTAAAATGATAGTCATGTTAGCTTCATCTCGGTAGATACAGTCGACAAAAAAAACAGTAGTGGCACCATCCCACACTTAATTTGTTGGCACAAACTAATTAAGTGAACATTGTCGATTACTCAGACTTCATCGATATACGTTTAGGCGTTATGTTCCAACAATATGTTCAGCACAGTCATACTTTCATGTCGTCTTAACTATCCTTTCCAACTCTATTTCATGTAATCTTGATCATACTTTCATGTTTGGATTAATGGACTTTTTGAACAAGACTACTACATAGAGATCGTATCAAGTTATGGCATAGAAATAATCACAACATCTCATGCTTGTATTCAATCATGATCTTTATCTCGATGAATGAGTCATTCAAACATTCAAGCATTCAATTTTGAAGATTATGCAATTAACTTCACCATGTCGACTCCGCAAAAGTATGACAGTGTATAACAATCAAATATAAGTCGGAACAAAATCAAGAACACCCACACGTATTCTTTCACTCAATGAGATGTATCACAACAAATCAGCCACATTCAAATCACCAATACTACTTCAAGATTTAACAATTCATTATAGGTGTAGTAGTGTAGTACTTACGGAATATAAAAGAAGAACAAAGAAGTACTTACTTGGTTGATGGCCTCGGAAGATGTTCTTGCAAAGTAAAAGAGCAAAAGGAAAATTTTTGAGAGATTTAGGAGAGGTAGGCGGCACTTAGGTTGACTTTGCAATGCATTTTTGTTCTAAGACTAAGGTTCTATTTATAGGACAATCTTGGGTCGGGTTTTGACCCATTTGGAATCGGATTTGGAGGCCAAAAGTGACCATAGGCGGCGCCTAATGCTTTGCCTATACTTGGCATAGGCGGCGCCTATGCTATGGAATTGTTAGGCATAGGCGGCGCCTATGCCATGGCATACTAGATTCAGAGACAAAATGCTTTTGCATAGGCGGCGCCTATGCTATGGCATTGTTGAGCATAGGCGGCGCCTATGCCATGGCATTGTAGAATCCGAGAGCTTAGGCCATAGCATAGGTCTTGCCTTGTTCGTGGCCTAGATTTACATAGGCCTTGCCTTGTTCTTTGCCTATATTTTCATAGGCAATGCCTAACCCATAGCCTTTTGCTTCTTCATTCCTAACTTACCACCTTCAACATGCAATACTTTCAAATCAAAATTTGAAACCAATCTCCTCCTTTACACCTATTGCACCTACACTTATTCAAAAATAACAAAAACGATTAGAACGATGGGTTGCCTCCCATCAAGCGCCTTAGTTTTGGTCGTGGCTCGATAAAATCTTAAGAAAATAAAACAATTAAAAATGATGGGTTGCCTCCCACCAAGCGCTTGATTTATTGTCGCGGCACGACATAGCTATCTCGATTACTTAGACTTCATCGAGATAGATGGGGCATCATTTTCTGAATGGATTCAGACGACGCTGATGCTTACTTGTAGGCATGCAATCTTCTTCGATATGACTTTTGTGCATACATATCCCAGGAGGGATACCAATTATATCATCAATAGTCCAACCCATAGCTCTCTTGTATCTCTTCAGAGCAGAGATGAGAGCCTCTACGTGCTGTTCACTTAAATCATCCGCCACACTCACCAGAAGTGTATTTCCACTTCCCAAGAACGCATACCTTAGATAATTGGGGAGCTCTTTTGATTCTAGCACTGGGGGCTCTTCAATGGAAGTCTTCGCTGTTGGTGACGGTTGATTCTTAAGATCAAGGTCCGGCTGCTTAGGAGTATGAGAATAGGACCCTATTTCTGTTAGAGCACACATAGTTTCTTTATAATCTTCATCGTCCTCATGCTCAACATTCAGCAGCGCAGCAGACAATGGCTCAACAGTAAGCTGTTTCTCTACAGATAATGCTTTCTTATCCTCATAATGAACATCAGCTACGGAGAACACATTTATATCACTGGGCTACTTCATTGCTTTGCATATATCAAAGCGGACCACTTCGTCATTCAACCGAAATAAAAACTCATTAGCTCTCATGTCAATAAGCACACTTTCTGTTGCAAGGAAAGGACGTCCCAAGATTATGGGAACTTCAGAATCCACCTCGCAATCCAAAATCACAAAGTCTGCTGGAAAAATGAAGGTAGACACCTTCACCAACACATCATTCAAGATACCCACAGGTCGTTTTACCGACCTATCTGCCATCACGAGCTGCATATTGGTTGGTGTAGGGTCGCCCAACCCCAACTTTCTGTAGACAGATAGTGGCATCAAATTGATGCTAGCTCCCAAATCGCACAATGCCTTAGCAAAATTCATAGATCCAACCGTGCAAGGAATAGTGAAAGCACCAGGGTCTGTCTTCTTCTGTACTAAGGACCTTGTGGCAATTGCACTGCAATGATGAATATTATCTGCCGGCTCATAGCTTACTGCCTGCTTCTTTGTTAAAATATCCTTCATAAATTTTGCGTACCCAGGCATTTTCTCTAGCGCTTTCACCATAGGGACATTAATAGTCAGCTGCTTCAACATAGTCATGAATTTACTGAACCTGGTATCATCAGCTTTCTTCTTCAGTCTCTGCGGGAAAGGTGGTGGTGGAAGGGGAATTGTTTTCTCCACCACTTCCTTTTTATCTTGCTTCCGATTATCAACCTTTTCAGGAGTGTCGTCAGCCTTCTTCTTCAGTCTCTGAGGAAAAGGTGGTGGTGGAAGGGGAATAGTTTTCTCCACCACTTTCTTTTTACCTTGCTTCCAACTATCAATCTTTTCAGGCTGCAGACGTCTAGGGGTGACGTCATGAACACACTCTTCAGCTTCTTCGGCCTCTTCACATTCTGCATCAATAACATTATCCGCTATATCATCAACTACCTGCTTGCCTTTAGATGGATTTTCCAACACTTTACCACTTCGGGTAGTAATAGCCATACACGATCCATCATTCCTCGGATTTTACACTGTGTTGCTAGGTAGCGTGCCAGCCTTTCTTTGGTTGAATGCCATTGATAATTGACTCAATTGTTGCTCCAGCTGTTTTATTGCAGTAGAATGCGAGTCAACCAATTGATTTATTGAGGACAAATCATTCTTTACCTCAGTAACTCCCGTGTTGGTTGCCTCCACTCCTTTCAACATCTTAGCCATCATATCTTCCATGGACATCTTTCCAGAGCCAGATGCCACAGCCTCAAGATTTCCAGGAGGAATATACAAACCACTCATGTCAGTCTTATTCTTCCAACCACCTTGATCGCGGTCCTTGTATCCAGATTTATCATAATAGTTCCGACCTTGGTTTCCTTGGGCATTGCCTCGGAAACCCCCTGATTATTCAAGTAGTTGGCTTCTTCCTCTGAATCAGATTCGGCTCTTCCTTTTGACGCAACTTCTTTGACTTTTTCGGTCTTTCCTGATAATAGATGCTTTGTAAGAAGATCCATCTGTGTTTTCATGTGCGCCATATCTTGATCACGTTCCTCTTTTCTACGTCTCTGCTCTGCAGTCATGCCAATAGATACGGTAGAGCTTGCTACCTCAGAATCCCTGGTATGCCAAGCTCTACTCTGCTTTGTCATACAATCTAGCATATCACTTGCCTCGAGAAAAGTAAGGTCCATGAATGACCCACCTGCAGTATTATCAACCACTGGCTTAGTCACTGAGTTCAAAGCCCGGTATAATATCTCCATCAAGTGGATGTTGGTCATCTGATGATTTGGGCACCGTATAAGCTTCTTCTTAAACCTCTCCCATGTTTTGTGGAGAGCTTCAGTTGGAAGCTGTCGAAAATTGTTGATCTCATCTCTCAACTGTGCTCTCTTGGATGACAGAAAGAATCTTTCTAGGAAAACGTCTTTCAGTTTTCTCCAATTAGTAATAGAATCAGGAGTCAGCCCATTCAACTATAGAGTTGCCTCCCCAGATAGAGACAATGGAAATAAGCGCAGCCGAATTGCATTCTGTCCAACGCCTGGATTGTCGAATGACTTGCATGTAGAGATGAAGTTGATCAGATGCATATTCGGATCATCGCCTGCAAGTCCACCAAATAATCCCTTGTGCTGCAATAGTTGAATCATGGTGCTGGTGATATTGAACTTTGCTCCAAGTGCCAAGGGCGGAGGAATAATAGCTCCTGTGGCACCAGCTTCATCCAGATCGTCATCATCATCATCAAAAGGAGCCTGCACAGCTCGGCGGTCAGGTTTCATTCTAGCTTGATGATCTCTTCTATGCATAGGTGCCGCCACTTCATCAGTACGCCTAGGATTCAGTAGCTCCTCATCACCCAGGTCCTCATCATCAGGATTTGTTGCACGACCTGGGTTATCAATATTCTGTTGATGCACTTAAGCAGCTGCCAGTGCAGCTAGTCTAGCCTGCTCCTGTTGAGCCGCCCTTCTGTCAATGTCACGTTGTGCATCCATTCTGCCAATAAGTTGCGGTTCAGGGTTTATGGGTAATAATGGTTGACCAGAACTTCGAGTATTTGGCATGCACTGAACAAAACCTGCAGAAAACAAAAACAACAACTTAAAGTAAAGTACGAGAATCTTTGACCAAAGGGTCTAGTAACTATCACAAACTTAGTTGACAACCGTATTCCCCGGTAATGGCGCCAAAATTTGATAACGCTCAAACTACAACTCTCGTAAGAGTGTAAGCGGTCATTGTCAAATATAGAACCCAACTGGGTTGGGTGTCGAATCCCACAGGGAATACTTGGTCACTAAGTATGCAACGATTAGTAGCCTGTTGATCGAAAATTCTACGAAAAAAAGGGGGATTTAATTTTAGCGTGAATTAAGAGTATCAAGTAACAAAGAAAAACGGAATGTTAGTAGGTTTTAATCAATGAGAATTGTAAGTTAGGGTTATGTCCACCTTATGAGTTTTACGTATCTATTGGCTATGAGTTATGCGAAATTTAGACATGAAGGCGCTTATAGAGATTCGTATTCTATGGTAAACCCTAGCGTCTTTCGACCATCAAGGATTATATCACTTTAACTCTTTCGAGCTTAAAGCGTATACTAATGGTACGAATTCTCCAAGAGGTTAATCCAGTTACGGCACTAACTTTTAAACAGGGGTTGGTAGCCCTATTTCCTTGTCATTCTCTCTTTTCCAGACATGTAACTTTTCTTTCGAACAAGTTAATGCTATACTGGCGTATTCTATATGTTTGCAACCACAAAAATTTAATTAAGATGAAGAGAGTAATGATATAAGCAGCATACGTATCAAGAATTCATAAACTCATAGCAATAGATAGTATCTCATAAGGCTTCCATAACCCTAACAGAGAAGTTTAGCTACTCATGAGTGCAACGGAAATCACAATAGACATCATCATCATACCAAAATCTAGAACAAGCTTGACGATTTAGATGATTTTTGGCGTCAAAAACTCTCACACATCTTTGCCCTAGCCGTTCTTCTCAAGAGAGTCGTGTTTCTCTGTTAAAACTTACAGAATCTGTAACTTGAATAATAGTAAAAGTCGAATGGAAAGGACTTGAATTAATGAATGAGTGAGTTGAATGAATGATTAACTGAATGCTGAAAAATTCAGCAAAATAGGGTATTTATAACACCCATATCCTATTCCTACTAGGCTACTGCGTACTTATCCTAATCCTACTAGGTTACTGCATCCTTATCCTAATCCTACTAAGTTACTGTTGATCCCTAAAGTCTTTAGAAATGCTGTTTTTTCCCGGGACAAGTTATTCATGCATCACTTTCAGTCCATAGGCGTCCAAACGCTGCTTTCCTTCTTTCGTGAAGCTTCCTTTGGCGTCAAGTTATCCATAAAGTGCTGGAATCTTCATCATTTATACCTGAAAACTTGCTAATCACGTTTGTTTGCTCACTTACAGGAAAAAGGACTAAAAGTGCAGGAATTATATATTTTGTTCTCAAAACTTAGCTAAAATATGGGTACATTAAGGTGCTTTAGGCGTGTAAATACGCCTATCATCACATAACACATGCAGTGGGAGTTTTTAGCAGGTACATGGAAAACCCCAGGAAAGAGCATTGGAAAGCTGTGAAGTGGCTTCTAAGATATCTGAAAGGTACATCCCGTACTTCACTTTGTTTTGGCAATGGTGAAGTGCTTCTGCAAGGTTTTGTTGATGCTGATCTTAGTGGGGATGTGGAATCAAGCATGGGCACTTCCGGATACATTTACACCGTAGGTGGTACAACAGTGAGTTGGATGTCCAGGCTTCAGAAGTGCGTTGCTCTTTCATCTACTGAGATTGAGTATGTGGCAATAGCTGAAGCTGGAAAAGAGATGATATGGATGACAGATTATCTGGAAGAACTGGGCAAGAAACAACTTAAGAAGATTTTTTACACAGATAGCCAGAGTGCCATACAGTTGGTGAAGAACCCAGTCTATCATTCGAAGACGAAGTACATTAGAAGACGGTACCATTTCACTCGCAGGGCAGTAGAAGAAGGTGATATGTGTTTGGAAAAGATAGAGGGTGCAAAGAATCCAACAGACATGTTGACTAAATGTGTTGATGTTGGTAACCTAAGGTTGTGCAAAACCTTAGTTGGATTTCTGTAGTTGTGTCTACAGATATTACGGTGTGGCGAACATAGTGATGATGGAGGAATATTTTTTAATTTTTTGAGAATGTAATTCTTGGATGACAGGATCAGTCTTCAAGTTGGAGAATTGTTATGTTGTGGAGCCTGATTAATATGTGACATACTGTTATATATTAATGTTCACGCGGTTCAACCTTTTATTCTCATTCTCTGTGTAATTGTACATACTCCAAGTCATTAATATAAATATCCCGTCCGCCGTGGAGGTTACCCACGGGTGTTACTACGAAATTAATTCTCTCTCTCTCTCTTAAAGAACTCTCTCTCTAGTTTTCTTCATCCTCTCCACAGATTTAGGGCCCGTTTGGCCACAAAAATTTTTCTCTTTTTTTCAAAAAAAAATTTCGGAGTTGGAAATTGTGGTGTTTGACCATGAAAATTCGGAAAATAATTCCAAATTTTTTTTCTGAAAAGGGAAAACAGGTTTTTGTTGTTTTCACAATTTTCCAACTCCAATTCCAACTTTTATTATTATTTCATATGACCCCAATCTTTTAAATTTTTACATAAAACTCTCCTTTTAACATTACTTTTTCAATATTACGTATATAGTAGTTTTAAAGAATAAGATAATTATAATTTCAAACTTAATGCTATCCTAATTAATATATATCTCTTTTTCCCTCTCATCATTATTTTTATCCCTTATTTAATTTTCTCCCTTATTTAAGACATTATTTTACTGCTAATTTATATTTATACCCATAAATATATAAAGTATTATATTTGTCACACCCCTTTTCTAACCAAAAAGATATTGGATTTTAAGTTTCGAAAGGGTTTTTATTATTAAAGTGACAAAACGAAGGTTGTTTCGAAAAAGGATTATTTACAATTTTTTATTCAGATTTGCCACTTGGCATAATCTGGTGTGCCAAGTCACCTTTGGAAAATCCTTTTCAAAATCATTTGACTCTTTGAAACTGGTGTGCGAACAGAGATTCCGGCTAAGGACTTCTGTTGATCGAGGGGAAGGTGTTAGGCACCCCTCGATCCCATGGTTCGACCACGGTCGCTTGGTGGAGCGTATCGGCTAATTGACTTTACAAATGTATAAATCCACACAAAAAACATAAAGTGATCAATCAAACACACAAAATAAAGCAAATCCAAAATATAATGTTCAGTCCAATTATACAGACCAAAATAAAAATTGCAAAATGTAAATCCTATTCTAACCTACATTAATCCTAACTACGCTCTTGTGCTTCACCCGATGCCTCGGGCCTTCATCACGAATGTATTTCGCCAACACAATACGTCGGTGCATTCCCCGGTGAATAAATACAATGTGTCTTGGGGAATTCCCCGGCTAAATGAATACATATGAATTAAATACGATAAACTAGAAAGAGACACTCACACGCACATTCCAAAATTCAACCAAAACTCAAGTTCTAAATTTGCCTACCCGAACCTATATTTGCCTATCCCACTCGACCTATCACGATACTACCAAGTTCGATATCAATGAATCAAAACAACAATAATCACTTTATCAACTTTTAACCTCTGCCCCAAAACAACCAATTTTAATTCTCAAACGAGATACCGTTTCATCACATAATCCATAATCAATTCACAATCAAGGGAATCAAATGATGAATCAAAACAACAAATAATTCACATCATCACGGATCAACCAACATGGTATTCTATTCAATGCATCGGATATCATCAATAATGAAATAAAAGAGGTGAAAAAGTAGAATTGGACCTCATTTGTAGCTTTCGAATTCAATGTTATTAGAATAAAGAAAGTCCACACCGAAAACCTCTAACCGAACCTCGATCCACGAATCTGCAACTCGAATCTCTAACCCGACAAACCAAACTTGAACAACTAATTCTAAAACCAATTAATCCTAACGAAGCTAGGAACTCACAGAAGCTAACGAGATTAGAAAATCGTCGATGACCATTATATAATCTCCAGTGAAATTTGAGCGAGAAAAGACGACGGGAGGGAACTGATTTGGTTGTTGTTTCACCGGAGTTTCAAAAAAGGCTCAGACAGTGCCGGGAAATGGATCACAACCCAATTTTAAAGCAACAACGATGTTTTCCAGCGAGAAAATCACCGGAATTATTAGCCACGACTTCTCCCTTCTCTCTCTCTCCCTCTCCACTACTCTCTCTCTCTATTCTTTGTTCTGTTTCTCTACCCATGAAGAAGAAAATCAGGAAAATGGAGTTTTTTTTATATCAGTGCCCGTTCATCTATTTGGAAGAAGATGGATTTTTTGTGTGCATTTTTCGTGGACCCCCTGAGTGTATATATATTCTGTTAGTTGAGATTATTGTACCGAGGGATGAGTTGTCCCCTTTCCCGTGGGTCCCACCTTCTATTTTGTTGCTTTATATGTTGATGCCCTTTTCTTCCCTGTGGGCCCCTTTGGAATTGTCTATAAGAATAAAAAAAAAGAAATGGCATGCCTTTCATGAATTGTGAGAATGTGAATGTATATGTCATCTGTGGGGCCCTTCTTTTTTGTTGTATTTTTTTTTGTTCCCTTTTCTGTTAGTGATAATTGAATGTGAAAGAAGGAGTGGGGTATAGGGTCGGTGTGTGGGTTGGTGAGTTGGGAGTGGGGTAGGTTGTTAGGATGAGTTGTAAAGTTGGTTAGGATAGGATTAAAACAAGATAGAATTTATTAGGGATTATGTTAAGAGTTGTTGTTTTTTGTATTTTTGTGGAAGGATTATCACACGGTTGGGGGTAAACGGTAGAATAAGGTAAAATGAGTAAAAATGATATCGGGGAGGGACAAAATTAGGTTTATACATCATGTCCCCTTTGAATATAAACACGAAGTGTTTTCAGACAAAGAAGTAGACCACGAGACAAAATTTTGACCCAACCATTATTCAAAAGGAAGACAGACACAACTGATTCCTTACTTTGGCCATACTACCCATCCCGAATTATGTAGGGATCAAGTGCCCAGTGGTTCAAGGATTGAGAAGGAAGAATTGTATCGAGTTGGAGAGTCGAGTGAGGTCCTGTTGAGATTCCGGTCCGTGGCTCTGTCATTACATCAAAATGAAAATTACAAGTTAAAACATAAATAAAATTACAAAATCCTATCTATGTAGCTTCTTTTGGACTCTTGACTTGAGGTTCATCACCCTACTCTTCAGGCGGACTCCTAACTTGCAATTACTTCATTCTATTTTTCGGGCGAGATCCCAACTTGCAATTTCATCACTTGTTGCTTGGTTTCAATTTCTTCACCCTGTTCTTCAGGCGGGTTCCTGACTTGCTATTTTTTAATTTGTTGATTTTCAATTTCTGCACCTTGTTGCTTGACTTTCAACTTCTTCACCATGTTGCTTGAATTTTCACTTATTCGCTCTGTTCTTCAGGCGGGCTCCTGAAATCACATCAAAATTAAAAGAAAATTATCCCAAACAAAGATTATTATAAAGAGATTTCATTTGCTAGAAAAGTGAAGTTCCAAACACAAGAATTAAATTTGCCCCAGTTTATCATCAAAGGACTTTTTTGAAAGTCACATCATTATAAGAATCAAGGAGAATGACTCGACTAAAAGGTACATCTTATAGGAATCAAAGGGAATGACTAGACTAAAAGGTACGTCTTCTAGGAATCAAGGGGGATGGATAACTCGACTAAAAGATATGTCTTATAGGAATCATAGGGAATGACTCGACTAAAAGGTACGTCTTATAGGAATCAAGGGGAATGACTCTACTAAAAGGTACATCTTGTAGGAATCAAAGGAAATGATTCGACTAAAAGGTACATCTTATAGGAATCAAGGGGTATGATTTGACTAAAATGTATGTCTTATAGGAATCAAGGGGTATGATTCGACTAAAAGGTACGTCTTATAGGAATCAAAGGGAATGAATCGACAAAAAGGTACGTCTTATAGGAATAAAGAGGGATGACTCTACTAAAAGGTACGTCTTCTAAGAGTCAAAGGAAATAACTCGACTAGAAGGTACGTCTTCTAGGAGACAAGGAAATGACTAGACTAAAAGGTACGTTTTATAGGAATCAAGGGATATGACTCGACTAAAAGGTATGTCTTATAGGAATCCAGGAAAATGACTCGACTAAAAGGTATGCCTTATAGGAATCAAAAGAGATGACTCGATTAAAAGGTATGTATTATAGGAATCAAAGGGAATGACTCGACTAAAAGGTACGTCTTCTAGGGGTCAAAGTGAATGACTTGACTAAAAGGTACATCTTATAGGAATCAAAGGAGATGACTCGACTAAAAGGTACGTTTTATAGGAATCAAAGGGAATGATTCGACTAAAAGGTACGTCTTGTAGGAATCAAAGGGAATGACTCGACTAAAAGGTACATCTTATAGGAATCAAAGGAGATGGCTCGACTAAAAGGTACGTCTTATAGGAATCAAAGGAAATGACTCGACTAAAAGGTACGTCTTCTAGGAGTTTTTACCCTGATTTAATTATCAAACCTGTGCAGTAACATTGCTTCCTGTATTTGTAAAAGTGAGAAATTACGGGCTTTGATGTTTAGGCTTTGAAATCCTT
The DNA here is from genome assembly GCA_030864215.1 of Capsicum pubescens. NCBI lineage: Eukaryota > Viridiplantae > Streptophyta > Magnoliopsida > Solanales > Solanaceae > Capsicum > Capsicum pubescens. The sequence goes on along the minus strand of CM061548.1, from coordinate 410,046,659 downwards.
GATTTGAAGGTAACATGTGTTCCTATTTCATACAAAGAAAGGTGGTGAGTTTAAACACATGGAGGCAGGTTTGTGGCTTTGGCTTTCGTGGAAAACGCTCTTGCCGTCATCAAATTTAACCTTGCTTCCAACCATTACATATATCATTGACTTGATGCATCATTGACGCAAACTTAAATTATTAAGAGTAACTTTGAAACAAACACAGTGTCTTTGCTTTTCCATGCTCTTCAGATAAACCCTTTGAACTTTGGTATTTCCATGAGGTCCCAGACTTGTCTATTGATAAAACTTTCTGTATGCCTTATTTTGACTCACAATCATATCTCTTTCATGCGTTGGCCTTTCTGCCTTGCTTTGTACAATTGAAGAAGCTAGTAGCCACTTTTGAAATCTTTTCTCACTTGTTTTGACATAGACTTGACTCAAAGACAAGATAAAAATGACAATGATTTTATTTGGATAACTGACTCAAGAAAAATAAAAATATAACTATAGAAAAGAAAGAAATGGTGATGAATGTCCCCATTGAAAAAGATGAAAGAAAAGTTTATCTAAAAATGACAGTCAACTCTAATGATTATGACATGCATATCGGATTAAACTGTCTGATCTTTCCATCCAAAACTCTCACAAATTGTTGTTGAGTGAATGACCCTGAAAGTGAGTTGCTTTCTTGGGCCAATTGCATTCGGAGACCTCATTCGGCTAGTGGCGTCTTGAAGGATTTTCGCCAACAAACCTCTCTCATTTCCTTTTATCACCTGACCATTGCCTTATAGTATCTGAGAGGTTTTTTTTTTACCAATAAGATTCCCTTATTTTTATTTTGTTCAACTCACAGTCGTCTCACAATGCCCGTAAGGGTTTTCTCCGATAAGACTCTCTCATTTTTATCTCTCTCAACTTACCATCATCTTACGGTGCCCATGACGGTTTTCACCAATAAGACTCTCTCATTTTTATTTCTCTCTTGATTCCTTATGCCGAGAAAGATAAGTAGTATCCAAAATGCGTCATCACATCCATTGCATGCTTAGCGTTAATATTCTCAAATATTGATCTGAAGGTCTTTCTTTGGTTGTAACTTGGCTTTTGGATAGGGTTAGAAAGAAAATATGGCATGGGGCCTAAACGACACCTGAAGTGGGGTATGACTTACAACTTTTGGAATCGACTCAAACAATGAGGATTAACTCATGCCCCAGTTTCTTTTGACTGGGCAATTCTAAACTATTTATTTGGTTGGACCGAGCCCGAAGTAGGGCATCCTACGTATCTCACCCCCGAAAGAGGAGAATCAGGTCACGCGTAGTTCCGACGGCTTGTACTTTTGCTTGATTCTGATTTTTTTCCTTTTTTTCAAAACCTCTTTTTTTTGTTTTTGAAAAGGTCACCGAACCCAAGAAGGGAGCCTACGTATCTCACTCCCGAGAGAGGAGAATCAGGTGTGCGTAGTTTGTGAAGTCTTGCCAAAATGGCCAATCAAACTCTTTTCTTTTTCATTTTCTTGAAACTTTACGAAGAAAATAAAATAACAAATTGTCAAAAGAATTGAAAAAAAACTTTTTGAATTTTCAGCTATAAAATTCCTATACAAAATGAAACCTACGATTATCAAAGAAAAATCTTTTTGGATTTTCAATTTTGCATTCATACGTAAATAGAACTTGAAACTATTAAAGGAAAATCTTTTTGTGGTTTACTTTTAGAGATGTATATGACACCTACTCTAAATGAACAGAGAAGAAGATCCTTTTTTTAAAAAAAAAAAAAATCAGATTTCTATACAAAATAAAACCTATAATTACCAAGGAAAAATCTTTTGGGGTTTTCAATTTTGAATTTCATACGAAAATGAAACTTGAAACTATTAAAGGAAAATCTTGTTGTAGTTTTCTCTTGAAGATGTACATGAAACACCTACTCTAAATGAAAAGTGCATAAAATCTTTTTTGGATTTTTGAAATAAGATCCCTGAATCCACAATAGGTTGCCTACGTATCACACTCTCGAGAGAGGAGAATCAGGGGAGCGTAGTTCGTCCAGATTGGACAATTAACGATTAACTAACAGATTGACCCTAACTTAAGAGACACAACCAAAGACAAACAAATAAAATCTTTTTGGGTTTTTTAATTAGGCACTTCAACTAAAACTGACACCAACAATTACGAAGGAAAATCTTTTTGCCATTTTCACTATATAAAAATGGACAAAGCTCCTATTGAAAGGAAAAAATATTTTTGGAGTTTTCGAATTATGAATGCTTACTAAAGAAATAAAATTAATTTTTTTTAACGTTTTTGATTTTTTGGGAAATGAGTGCAAAAAGTAAAAAATGATTTTTTTAAAAAAAAAATTTGAATTATGAAAAACAAAAGCCATAAAGAACTCTAAAAACTACCAAATCTTTTTTCTTTCCTTTTTTCTTTCCTTTTTTCACTCTTTTTTTCTTATTTTTTTTTTCTAACAATTTCTTGTCTACACACTTTGCTTCTAACTCATGCTTTTGCCCAAATCAATCTGTCTAATGACCTCGTTACTCTTAAAGATGCAACATTTAGTACCTAGGGATGCCTTAGAGGTGAGTTTCCTACAAAGGACCAAGTGGGTCCTTCTAGGTCTCCAATATGATGCACAAAAGCATGACCTAAAGGCTGACCTACATTGGAGTTCACTAACAAGGCTGTCGGGGGAGCGTATGGTCGATAGTGGCTTCTTTGATTTCCACCTACTCCATAACACCGACGCCCCTCCCTAAAATAAAGGTGACTCAACTAGAGGTCGTGTACAACACGTGTACTGCGGAGTTGTTGCGGAAAAAATGACTCGAGTTATGCACATGATGCCAGATATAAAGCGGTAACACATAAGATAAAAATTGTAAACAAAGAGCACGTAGGCATTCAACAGTGATAATACAATAACACAAGACAGCACAAACAAAATGTCCATACACCTATAGTTCCAAACTAAGCCGATACAACTCCAAAATAAGCTTGAATTCTAAAATAATCCCCAGCAGAGTCGCCATAGCTGTCACACCCCTTTTCTAACCAAAAAGATATTGGATTTTAAGTTTTGAAAGGGTTTTTATTATTAAAGTGACAAAATGAAGGTTGTTTCAAAAAAGGATTATTTATAATTTTTTATTCAGAGTCGCCACTTGGCATAATCCAGTGTGCCAAGTCACCTTTGGAAAATCCTTTTCAAAACCGTTTGACTCTTTAAAACTGGTGTGCGAACAGAGATTCCGGCTAAGGAATTTTGTTGATCGAGGGGAAGATGTTAGGCACCCCTCGATCCCATGGTTCGACCACGATCTCTTGGTGGAGCATATCGGCTAATTGACATTACAAATGTATAAATCTACACAAAACACATAAAGTGATCAATCAAACACACAAAATAAAGCAAATCCAAAATACAATGTTCAGTCCAATTATACAGTCTGTAGACACCTAATTTTTTCCCTCCCGAAGACTCAATCTATCCGTTCGTTTACCTTCATCTTACCACGTGCCCTATCCCGTGTAATTATTCCCCCACAAAATGACAAAATAACAAATCCAACAACCCTTAACAAATTTTATCTTCTTTAATAACCAATTAACAACCCTCTCCATTAAAAAACAATACCTCGCCTCTCACCTAACCACCTCATACCCCTACCCTCACCCCTACACCACGTGACTCCCCTCATATTTCTTGACCACAAAGAAAAAGGGATCTTCCAAGAAAGATACCTAGGTGGGACCCACCCCAATTCTCACATTGATACCCACTTCCCCTTTGATATATTTTTAGCATTCAATAGAGAAAAGGGGGGACCCAAGGTCATCTTCATTAGAGAGACACAGAAAAAAAGATCACTAGGAGGACACCATGAACACATCCGATTAACACATACTCACAATAACAATCTTCACACAAAATCGACGCACGCACACACATATACTCGGTAAACACACGCATATGACACATATAGTGAAAACTACAGGAAAAGAAGGGGAAAAGGGCATGAGAATTGAGGTGGAAGAATGAATTGCGGACTTTCAGTTACTGTTTCGACGACGGCTTCGCCAGAAATGCTTCAAACGTCACCAGATCTGTTCAAAATCGTCGTCAGTCCACGTCCTCCGATCGATTTCTCTGACGAATCTGGCCGAAAAAACATTTTGAGCCGGTTTCTTGTTCTTTTTTGGTGGAAAATACCTTTAAACGGGTAAGATTTCAAAAATTAGGTCCATTTGTTTTTTTACGGGTTGTAGCATTGCTATATCAGCCTATTTGGGTTGATTCCATTGGGGTTTTGGGTGAATTTTGGTGAAACTGGTGTACGGGGGTTTCGGTTTTGTTCATATCTAGAATTTAGTTTGAATCGAAACTAGAGCTATCGTATTGCTGGTTTGTTTCGCTACTAATTGGGAGAATCGAATTGGAGGTTATCGCGTCTTGGACAATTTGTCAACTGATTTTGAGGGTCGAGGTTGCATTGGTATTCTTTGAGGTTATCGGAGCGGCTCTTATTTCTCTTATTAAAATCAATCGAAAGCTCTTGAGGTCCATCTCTTTACTCTTGTTCTTTCTTCTTTATTTTATTTTTTTGTAATGGCTGCGATTACGTATTGGGTGATTGTAATTGTTTGATGTTGTTGATGTTATGATTATGTGCTTAGTGATGTGACAGCTTTGACGACTCCGCTGGGGACCATTTCAGAATTCGAGCTTATTTTTTAGAGTTTTATCGGCTTAGTTTGGCATTATGGGTGTATAGACATTGTTTGTGTTGTTTTGTGTTATTGTTTTTTTTCATTGTTGAGTTCCTCGGTGCTCTTTGTTTACAGTTTTTATCTTATGTGTTACCGCTTTATATCTGGCATCATGTGCATAACCCGAGTCATTTTTTCTGCAACAAGTCCATAGTGCACGCTGTGTACACGACCTCTAGCTGAGTCACCCTTATCTTAGGAGAGGGAGCCATTGGCTAGTATGGAGTGGGTGGAAAGCTAAAACAGCCACTATCGACCATACGCTCCCCTGAACAGCCTTGTTTGTGAACCCCAACATAGGTCTGCCTTTAGGTCATGCTTATCTGCATCATATTGAGACCTAGCGGGACCCACTTGGTCCTTTGTAGGAAACTCACCTCAGAGGCATCCCTACGTGCTAAATGTTGCATCTTTGAGGGTAATGAGGTCATTTGACAGACTGATTTGGGGAAAAACTTGTGTTAGAAATAAAGTGTGTAAGCAATGAAAAAAAACGTGAGTAAAAAAAAAAGGGAGTTTCGTAGTTTTTAGAGTTCTTTATGACTTTTGTTTTCCACAATCCAAAATTCAAAAAAAAAATCTTTTACCTTTCGCACTCATTTTCTTCAAAATACCAAAAAGTTTTTTTTTTTTAGTTATTGATGTCAATGTTATGTGAAGTGTTTAATAAAAAAAAAGATTTTATTTCTCATCGTTCGTCTGTAATCGCGTCTCTCGAGTCAAGTCGTAGTTTATTTTAATCCTTAATTGTCCAAGCTGCACGAACTACGCATACCTAATTCCCGTCCCTCGGGACGGGATACGTAGGCAAACCTCGGTGGGTCCGGTAACCTTTATTTTAACCTTTGTATGAGCCTTAGCCTAGGTCTTTCTTCTCTTAATTTAGTGTTGTTAGTACATTTTAGCCAAGTAGGCTGATATTATTCAGTGATACTGTTCGACGAATTGGAGTCATAAGGCGGTCTGTCCCTTCGACATATGTCCGCGTCAAAGTCCTAAGGGTTGGGAATCTTTCGTTCCTATCGAATTTTGAGATAATGTCTTATGTGTTATTACAGGATGGATCTTTTCACAAAGTCTAGAGTCCGGATGGTTGGCAAGGTGCCTAAAAAGTTAATCAAATGGTGGGGCATGTTTAACTATGTCGAACAACGAGAATTAGAGAAGAAGCTCGGCACTCTAATTTCTCTTTTTTCTATCACACCCCGCCCAAACCTAATCGAGGATGCATTGACTTTTTGTGATCCGACTTGTTAAGTTTTTAGGTTTGGAAGTTGTGAAATGACGCCTACCCTGGCAGAAATATCCAGTTTATTTGGATTGCCCTACATTAAGAAGACGATGATTCAGGCGCGATGTCATTCTCCCAATAGGTTTCTCCACTGTTATGGATTGAAAGTTAATAACCAACTAGGGTGCCTTAACCAATCTTGGATCTCTTTCGATTACTTGTATGCTCGGTTTGGCCTTTCAGACGGTTTCGATTGTTTTTGGGATGAATTTTATACAACTAAGAAGAATTAGGAGAAACGTCGTCGTGAGGTCTTCACCTTTGTTTTTTTAGGCACTTTGGTATGCCCTTTGTAAGATAGGCGTCTTAATACTCGTTTGCAAACTGTAGCGATGGCCTTATTTAACAAAGATAAGGGAGACGAGGTCACTATCGTACCCATGATTTTAGTGGAGATATACAAAGCTTTGACCGAGGTAATAGGGGGTATGCTATTTTTTTAGAGGAGCAACCTAGTACTACAACTATGGATGATGGAGCATTTGCACGCCCCTTCTTTGCTTAAGTCAGATATAATAAACCGTTTTTTGCCCAGTTGAGTGGAAACCATAGAAGACAGAATGCGCTTTGCTAAATTTTCATTGCCCGTAGGAGTCAATGCTTGGATTGAGTTTCTTGAATCAAGAACAGATGACAATATCCTATGGACCTATATATGGCTCCGGCCGAAAGTAATCTTGGTTGGATCTAGTATACACCCCGTTCTATTTTTGTTGGGGTTTAATTGTACCCGACCATATACTCCTCTTAGGGTAATGCGTCAATTGGGTAGAGTGAAATATGTTCCGCCAATAGTGGACTTTCAACAGGATGTGGAGTACTTTAGGGACCAAGCCAGGGGTGACATCAAGTATGAGCAATTCTGGAGTAATGCAATATGGCAGGGCATGGATACTCTCAAGACAGGTTTAGATAATCCCGGATATACTCAAGGATATGGAATCTGGTTACAATATATTCCTCTGGGTGTTAGCATACCATTACCAATGCAGCTTAGAGGGAGGATACATGATGAATGCATAGTTGGTGACCGTCAGGATGAAGGGGCAGGGGCCAAAGTAGAGACACTGAGAGTTCAGTTATTAGGTTTTCTCAAAACTATAGAGGGGTATCAAAACAGTCTTTTCAAGTGTACTCCTCATGAGGCAAGAATAAGTGCCAGAGGCATCTTTCCAAATATTAAAGGGTCCTTACAAGATATGCTACATAGTTTGAATGGGAGAAAGAGAACTTCACAGGCAAGTCCATCTCAGCCAGGGTCTCACGCAGGGCACCAGTTTGAAGGAGCATTTCCTATCCTTTTAGTTTGAGTCCTTTACTTTTCTGCCATTTGTAGTATTGTGTCTTTGTTAAGTCGGTGTCAAGTTTGCTTTAACTTTGGAGTCTTTATTAGGAGCATTATGTGTGTTGTCATGCTATGTCTAGAATGGCATTCAGTCTTTGTTGATTAGTATCGAGGTTGTCTTAATTTCGTTGTATGTTTTTGTTGTTTCTTTCATCAAAATGTTATGATGTTACGTCTTTCTTTCGTTTGTCTGTTTCATTTTTCGTGAAAAAACAAACAAACAAAAAAAACCTTTAATTATGTGATGTTTATGCATATGCATCCTGAACTATGCAAGAGATGATTCATGTACAACATGATACGTAGGCAACCTACTTTTGGGTTTGATCTAATCATTTTGTTTCGTTGTTTTTTATTATTTTTCCTCTTTTAAAGAAAAGCAAAAGCCATAAAGAATGATAAAATGAAGGTAGATAGTGAGAGAAAAAAAGAAAGAAAGGATGATGAGAAAGTTAAGGAAGGGAAGTGAGGGCGAAGTAAAAGAGGTATGGTTGGAAGAAAGAAGCAAAAGAGTGTAGATGAAAATTGGGATGATGCTAAAATGACCTCGCTACCCTCAAAGGCTGGTAGAAATGAACATGAATCTAGGAAAATTTTACCAATGTGATTCCCATGCTTGTTGTATGGCCTAATCCTAACGGATGTTGTCATTGATGAGCATGTTCTTTCAGATAACAGTGGTTGGTTTACAACACTCTGGCTAGTCACCCGTACTTTACTAGAGCAAAAACAAAGCTTGTCATGGCTAGCAAGGAGATTGAAAATTTGCTCATTGACCCAGATCAGGATCCCAGGGAAGAAAGTTCAGAACATAATGATGAGGTAGTAAGGCTCAGACAACAATTGATAGATTTGCACCGAGCATGGGCTAGTGGCATGCCTCATCCCCCGCTCCCTGAAGGTCTTGGGAATATCCCTAATTGCCCACCACTCTCTCAGGCGCAATTCTCTGCTCCTACTGAATCACCTCAACACGCGCCAGGATTCACGCCGCGACATTATTATCCTGGCACGTCTAGTGTGCCCTTGGCAGCTCCCCAACCAAGACCCGCTGCTCAGCCGGCACCACCGATCACACCGGTGTTCGTGGCTCCGCCACCACCTGAAGCTCCCACATATGTTGTGCGTTTGACAATGGGGCTTCCTCGGCCTGCCAGTGAGCTGGTATTGAAGGTTCCAGATAGTCAGTATTATGCCCCTGAGCCTACTTTGATAATGAATGAACCATATAGATACACTCAGCCACCTGTATTTCCATTTGATACGGAGAAACCCGTCACAACAGTGGAATAGGAAGTCATAGCGCGGAAATTAAAAAGTTTGGAATATGCCATGAGGAATTTGCAGGGAATCAAAGCGTATAAGAGTTTTTCCTATAAAGATCTTTGCATGTTCCTAGACGCCAACCTTCCCCTCGGTTTTAAAATGCCCAAGTTCGAGAAGTATGCTGGGCACGGTGATCCCATGGCACACTTGAGACGTTATTACAACCAATTGAGGCTGCAGGGGGAAGGGAATAGTTGCTCATGGCTTTCTTTGGCGAGAGTCTTTCTGATTTGGCTTTAGAATGGTTTGTCGATCAAGATATCGACAAGTGGAATAGTTGGGATGACTTAGCTTCTGAGTTTGTGTAACATTTTTAGTATAACGTCGACCTGATTCTGGACAAAAAATCCTTGGTCAACATGAAGAAGAAAAACACTGAAGGCTTTAGGGAATACGCGATAAGGTGGCGTGAACAGGACTCTAGGGTAAAGCCTCCAATGAAGGAGAGTAAGCTGGTAGAGGTCTTCATTCAGGCACAGGATGAGACCTATTTTCAACATTTACTTTTGGCAATGGGAAAGTCTTTTATTGAAGTCCTCAAAATGGGGGAGATGATAGAGGACGAAATCAAGATCGACCGAATAGTGAGTTTTGCCGCATTGAAAGCCACCACGCAAGCGATTCAAGATGGATCTGGCGCGTTTGGAGGTAAAAAGAAGAAAGAGGATGTGGTGACCGTTGTAGCTGGAACCCATTCCTATCCCAAAAGACCGCCTCGCCCCTATCCCCAATCCTAAGTCCAAGTCTACGCCCAAGCTCCATATATTCTTCTCCACCATTACTACCTTCCACAAAACCCATTATATTCCATTCCACCACCCCCGTACCCAGTATATAGCACGCAGCCATATGCCCAAACCCCTTCTTACCCGCAATGGAGTGCGCAAGCTCCACAAAATTACCAAAACCCCTCTAGACCCGGTTTCCAACCCAGGCCCGAGTACAATAAAGAGAAGGCGGTCAAAAATCAGTTCATACCTCTTGGAGAGTCATATGCTAGCTTGTTTGATAGGTTGAGAAAGATGAAGGTCTTAAGCCCAATTCAAGGAAGGCTTTCAAATCCACCTCCGAGGAATCTCGATTATTCTTTAAGGTGTGCGTATTGTTCTGACATGACAAGGCATGATATTGAGAAATGCTGGCATTTGAAGAGATCCATCCAAGATTTAATTGATGCAAATCAGATTCTGGTCCAGGCCCCGAAGGTTTCGAACATCAACCAAAATTCGCTGCCAACCCATGTTGAAACCAATATGTTAGAACTAATATATGATGGGAAAGAGTCATCAAGGTGTTATAAGCCTATTGTCAGAATACAGACCAATGAGGATAAATCAGTGAATGTGGCAGATTTGTTGAAAGTAATGTCATTAAGCCAGGAAGGAATTGGAGAAGATAAAGCCCAAGAAAGCACAAAGAAGCCCGTGATCACAATGCAAGGTGCCTGAAGATATGTTGATTTAAGTCAGGATAAACCTAAGTTAACGGTGGTAGGAGCTCTGAGTAAGCCCATCGTGACGGTAAAAGGAGTACTGGCAGTGCCTATTATCCTCAAACCAGTGACCCAACCTCCGATAGTTGATACAAAAAGGGTTTCCTGGAACTATGGGCGGACTGTGATGACCTATCAGGGGAAGGAAATAGTAGAAGATGTAGATGAGATAGGGGGTTTGACTCGGTCAGGAAGATGCTTCGTGCCTGAAAGTTTAAGGAAGTCCAAGTCAATTGTGAGTGGACCTTCATCTATCGAAAAGCCTGTCACCGAAGAAGAAGCCAAAGAATTTTTGAAAAAGATGAAGTTTCCAGAGTATTCATTAATAGATCAGTTAAAGAAAATCCCTGCTCAAATTTCCCTCTTATCTTTGTTGTTGCATTCCAAGGAACATCATGATATTATACTGAAGGTATTAAATGAAGCATATGTCCCTAGGGAGATTACAGTAAATCAGCTTGAAAAAATGGTGGGAAAAATCTTTGAAGTAAATCGGATCAGCTTCTCTGATGATGAATTTCCTGTTGAAGGTACGGGGCATAACCGGGGCCTTTACATTACAGTGAAGTACGAAGATTTCTACGTCACTCATGTCATGATTGACGGAGGTTCAGGTGCAAATATCTGCCCTATTTCTACTTTGTAAAAGTTGAATATTGGTGTTGAGATGATCAGGCCCAACAACGTATGTGTCAGGGCTTTCGATGGTGCAAAATCAAATTCCATTGGCAAAATAGAACTAATGTTAATTATAGGGCCTGTCGAATTCGCCGTAGAGTTTCAAGTATTGAATATCGAATCCTCTTACAATCTTTTGTTGGGAAGATCGTGGATCCAAAAGGCCAAGACGGTTGCATCTATACTACACCAGATGATTAAGTTTGAGCATGACAGGCAAGAAGTAGTTATTCATGGTGAAAGAGATTTGTCCTCCTGTGAAGATTCTCCCTTGTCTCTTATTGAAGCAAACAATGTAGATGAGACATTGATAACGCTCAATATACAGCTCTCGTAGGAGTGTAAAGCAGTCGTTAGCAAATATAGAACCCAACCTGGGTTGGGTATCGATCCCACAGGGAATAGCTTGGTCAACAAGTAAGCAACGATTACTAGACTTTTAGTGCAAGTCTCGTAAAAAGGGGGGAATTGTATTGTGATAGTAATGTAACCAAAATAAGAGAGTAAAGCAGAAAATAACAAAGTAAAAGAACGAATGTTTTGTAAGTTGTGAACAATGAGAATTGAGGAGTTGGGGTTATGTCCACCTTTAGAGTTATACATCTCTATTGACTATGACTGTGTTGAATTCAGACATGCATGTGCTTATAGAGAATTGTATTCGATGGTAAATCCAGGCGTCTTTCGACCTATTCGAGGATTATTTCACTTTAACTCTTTCGAGCTTAAAGTGTGTCTAACGGTACGAATTCTCCAAGAGGTTAATCCAGTTACGGCACTAACTTTTTAATAGGGGATGAGACCCTACTACCTTGACATTATCTCTTTTCCAGACAGATAACCTTTCTTTCGAACAAGTTAAATGTTATACTGGCGTATTCTTGCGTTTGCAACCACAAAGAATTTAGATTAAGATGAAGAGAATAATGATATAAGCAACATACGTGTCACAAACTCACAAACTCACAGCAATAGATAGTATCTCATTCGGCTTCCATAACCCCAACAGAGAAGTTTAGTTACCCATGAGTGCGAAGGAAATCACAATTGACATTGTTGTTATACAACCAATAAAGATTTCACGTTTGTAATGGTGTGGTAGGCGTTAGGCGTGAATCCCTTAGCAAAAAGTAACGTTTCTCTTGTTGTGGAATTTAAGAATAGATGAATAGAAGAAGAAAAATAGAATCAATGGAAGAATGATTGTTTAGAACTAGAATGTCTTAGAAGTAGAATAGAATGGAATTGAATGTAAGAAGATCTCTTAAAATCTCTAGCAAGATAGGGTATTTATAATACCCATATCCTATTCCTACTAAGCTAATGAAATGCTTAACCAAATCCTACTAAGCTAATGAAATACTTAACCCAATTGTACTAGGTTAATGTATCATTATCCTAATCCTAATAAGCTAATGAAATACTTAACCCAATTGTACTATGTTAATGTATCATTATCCTAATCCTACTAAATTACTGCTAGTCCCCAAAGTCTTCAGAAATGTTGTTTTAGCCCGGGACAGATTTTCCATGCGCCATTTTTAGTCCTTGGCGTCCAAGATTGGCTTTTCTCCTTTCGTGAAGCTTTCTTTGGCGTCAGGTTATCCATAAAATGCTGAATTCTGCATCATTTATACCTGAAACTTTGCTAATCATGTTCGTTAGCTCACTTACAGGAAAAAGGACTAAAAGTGCATAAAATATATAATTTGTTCTCGAAACTAGGCTAAAATATGGGCAAAATATAGTGCTATAGGCGTGTAAATTCGCCTATCATCAACACCCCACACTTAAAGCTTTGTTCGTCCTCGAACAAAATATCATGTCCCTCTAAACATCAACTTAGGGTTTCACAGCAACAACATAAAATATTCGTCAAGACAAGCACAACAATTATCAGCAAAGAGTAGTTTTTGGATCATTAGTAGAGACCATTTAGCCTCCAACATAGACTCGTGATGGTGGTCAACTCATATTCAAAAGTTAAGGCACAAAGAATCATACACAACTACCCAAAACTCATCAACCATGTGTGTCTCACAATATATTACCCATAATCACTCACAAGTATAGCATATTTTTCAAACATGGGTATCAAAATATCCTTGCTCTCACTCTCACAAAGAAGTCATATGTAGCAACTGATGACCATAGGCTTGCCCTTAGTGTAATGCTCCACTAAATGTCAGAATGCTAAGCTTAGAATCTAATAGGTCTTTTGATGGTTGTAATGTAGGCTAAGGGACGGGTAGGACTATTTTGGCCAGAAATAGTAACTATGTTCCTAAGCGCTTTAATACATCACATTGTGTCATTAACACTTTTCTTTCTAACAACCTTTCTTTCATTTATTCTACCACCCTTTTTCTCCTCTTTTGTTTTTCGATTTTAAACATGACTAACTTTTCAGTTTTTTCTTTCTTTTTCTTTTCATAACATACCTCTTATGACAGCACTTCTTTTTCATAGCAATTTCAAGCACCAATGCATTCTAAAGCATCATACTCACCCAATTTCCCCTTATTTTGTCACATGACTTTTTCACTTTAAAGCACTTAGGAATTTGGATCAAATTATGGTTTTGAAAAAAATGGATTAGGCTTACATACGAGGTTTGTCAAAGAAAATAGGCTAAAGGCTCAAAAGGGTTTAACTAGGATGATGTCCATGGGTAGGTAAAAAGAAGGTAAATAATCATAGGTTGCCAAAGAAATGCCTAAATCATCTCCTAGACTTGCACTTTTTATTTTCGCTTTACATACATACCAGGCAAGTTCTAGCATCAGCCACAAGCACAAAATATACTATTATCTCACACACACAAGGCACATGGTCGACTTTATTGGGAGTAGTATAGACTCTTGACCCAACAGATGAAGGAATTAAACCAAACAATATCATATAGTGAGTCACAATTAGAGCCTAAATGTCTCAATAGTCATGATTTTAGCACAAACTCTTGTCATAATCTCATGCTGCCTATTAGAATAATTTCATGCGAAGCTAAGCTAAAAAAAACAATTAACTACAAAGAAACATAAATAAATGCAAATGTGGATGGAGAAGTATAGCATGCAAATACCAGCACCCCACACTTAGACGGGACACATTGTCCTCAGTGGAAAATAAATAAGAAGAACCTGGTCAATCGGACTCCTCCTCAATGTCGGGGTTTATACCCCCTTCGTCAGAATCATCATCAGAGTCGTCGCCATCAGAGTTCTCCTCCATGTCGGAGTTTGGCATTCTGCGATCATCATCGGTTGGCACATCGTCATCAAGAGGTTCCTCAACGTATACCCCTACTCCACACATGGCCTTCGCATGCTCATTCATTGGGTAGTCATAGTCCAGCTGTTGGAGCTCTGCAGCAGTTGGAACACGACCTCCGCTCATCATTGTAAACCTCATCATGCCGTACATATGGTGGGAGAAGCTATCATCCCAAGCATGTCTCTCTGCCGTAGTAAGGTTGATGCCATGTGTTGATTCAGCATCTTTGACCTTTGTGAGGTCAACCTTCTTCGGATTGTGTGGGAGTTTATGATCAGCTGGTTCCTCTTCGATGTCTTCCTTCCTCAAGATTGCAGTCAACAGATTGCCGAAGCTGAAATGGGACTGCTTGTGTAGCCTAGCCTTCCGCATTATAGATCGGATGATTACCCCAATGTTGATAGGGACATTCATCATCAATGCGTATACCAAGCACACACTAAAAGAAATAAGCAAAGAGTTGGAACAGTTTGAAGACAAACCGAATCCTAATTTGAATGAAACTGAGCCAATCAATCTAGGGAATATAGAAGATGTTAGGGAAACTAAAATCAGTGTACATTCTTTACCACAGTTAAAAGATGAAATGATTCAAGCATTAACTGATTATAAGGATGTTTTTGCATGGTCTTATGATGATATGCCTGGTTTAAGTATTGAATTAGTGGCCCATAAATTGCCAACTGATCCCACATTCCCTTCTGTCAAATAGAAGTTGAGGAAGTTTAAAACTGATGTAAGTATTAAAATCAAATAGGAAATCATGAAACAACTTGAAGCCAAAGTAATTCGAGTGGCTCGTTATCCCACGTGGTTATCCAATGTCGTTCCTGTCCCAAAGAAAGATGGAAAAATTTGGGTATGTGTTGATTACCGTGATTTGAACAGAGAAAGTACGAAAGATGATTTTCCGCTGCCCAACATCCATATTTTGTTGGACAACTATGCTAAATATAAAGTTGCTTCTTTTGTGGATTGCTATGCCGGATACCACCAGATCATTATGGATGATGAAGCCGCGGAGAAGACGTCTTTTATCACACCATGGGGGACCCATTGTTTCGAGTGATGTCATTCAATTTGAAGAATGCTGGAGCAACATACATGAGATCCATGACCACTATGTTTCATGATATGATGCATAAGGAGATTGAGGTCTATGTAGATGATATGATTATTAAGTCAAAAAGTCAGGCTGACCATGTTAAAGATTTAAGAAAGTTCTATGAAAGGCTTCGCATGTATAATCTCAAGTTCAACCATGAAAAATGTGTATTTGGAGTTCCGTCTGGAAAGCTGTTAGGTTTTATAGTCAGCCGTCGGGGAATTGAATTGGATCCCTAAAAAATTAAAGTCATTTAGTATTTCCCCCACCCAAGAATAGAACGTAGGTGATAAATTTGCTTGGTAGACTGAACTACATCAGCAGGTTTATTTCTCAACTCACAACCACTTATGAGCCCATATTCAAGTTGCTAAAAAAGAGTGTTGTAGTAGAATGGACTGAAGAATGTTAGGAAGCGTTCGACAGAATCAAAAGATATTTGTCAAATCCGCTCGTGCTGGTACCACCGAAGCTTGGTAGGCCTTTGATCTTATATTTATCATTCATGGACAATTCTTTTGGTTGTGTCCTAGGTCAACATGATGTCAAAGGCAAAAAGGAGCAGGCTATTTATTATCTTAGCAAGAAATTCACCACATATGTGGACAGGTACACTCTTCTTGAAAGGACGTGTTGTGCCCGAACTTGGGTAGCACAGAAGTTGAAGCATTATCTTTCATCCTACACTACTTATTTCATCTCCCGCATGGTTCCGTTGAAGTATATCTTTCAGAAGCCTATGAAGACAGGTCGATTGGCAAAGAAATATTGCTTACCGAGTTTGACATTGTGTATGTGACTCGAACCGACATGTAAGCTCAAGCCTTAGCAGACCATCTTGCTGAGAACCCCATTGATGAAGAGTATGAACCACTAAAGACATATTTTCCTGATGAAGAGGTATTGTGGGTCGATGAAGTCGTTATAGATGATGATCCAGGTTGGAAGTTGTTCTTCGATGGAGCTGTCAACATGAAAGGAGTTGGAATAAGTGCAGTCCTTATCTCTGAGGTGGGGTAATATTTTCTGGTAATAGTGCAACTTCCATTTTATTGTACCAATAACATAGCGGAATACGAAGCGTGCATTCTTGGTTTGAGGTTAGCTGTTGATATGGGAGTCCAGGAACTATTAGTGTCTGGGGATTCAAATTTGCTCGTCCATCAAATTCAAGGCGATTGGGAGACATGAGATTTGAAGCTCATACCGTATCAACAATGCTTGCAGGAGCTATGTCAACGGTTTGTGTCAGTAAAATTTAGGCATATTCCAAGGATTCATAATGAGATTGTTGATGCTTTAGCCACTCTGTCTTCAATGCTCCAACATCCTGATAAAGCCTATGTCGATCCAGTGCATATACAGAGTCGTGATCAGCATGCTTACTGTAATACGGTTGAAGAAGAGCTCGATGGAGAACCTTGGTTCTTCGATATCAAGCGATACATTCAGTCAGGAGAATACCCAACACATGCCACCTGTGATCAAAAGAGGACTATTAGGCATTTGGCTAGTGGATTTTTCTTAAGTGGGGGAATCTTATATAAGAGAACTCTGGATCTGGGACTTTTGAGGTGTGTAGATGCAAGAGAAGCCTCGGCTATCATGGTTGAAATACACTCTGGAGTATGCAGACCACATATGAACGGTTGTGTCTTATCAAAGAAGATACTTCGAGCAGGTTATTATTGGCTTACTATAGAGCGGGATTCTATTCGTTTTGTTCAGAAATGTCATCAATGTTAGGTACACAGTGATCTGATACATTCCCCTCCTGCTGAGTTGCACGCGATACCTGCAATATGGCCTTTCATAGCTTGGGGTATGGACATGATTGGACCGATTGAGCTGAAAGCGTCAAATGGGTATAAATTCATTTTGGTGGCCATTGATTACTTTACAGAGTGGGTAGAAGAAATAACTTTCAAGTTAGTAACAAAGAAAGCGGTGGTAGATTTTGTTCATGCCAACATCATTTGTAGGTTTGGAGTTCCAAATATGACCATTACAGATAATGCTGTCAATCTCAATAGTCATTTGATGCAAGAAGTGTGTCAACAGTTTAAGATCGCACACCGAAATGTCACTCTATATCGTCCAAAGACTAATGGCGCAGTGGAAGATGCCAATAAGAATATCAAGAAGATACTATGGAAAATGGTACAAGGGTCTAGACAATGGCATGAGAAGTTACCATTTGCATTTCTAGGTTATCGCACTACTGTTTGCACTTCAACAGGGGCAACTCCATATTTATTGTTGTATGGAACAGAAGCAGTCATTCCTGCAGAAGTTAAAATTCCCTCTCTTCGAGTCATTGTGGAAGCAGAGATTGATGATGACGAGTAGGGCAAAACCCGACTAGAACAATTGAGTTTGATTGAGGAAAAAAGGCTAACGTCGGTATGTCATGGCCAATTGTATCAGAATAGAATAGCTCGAGCGTATAACAAAAAGGTACGACCCAGGCATTTTGAAGTTGGTCAGTTGGTATGAAGCGTATCCTTCCTCACCAGGTTGAAGCGAAAGACAATTTCTCCCCAAACTGGCAAGGTCCCCTCATTGTGAAGAAAATGTTGCCTAATGAAGCCTTATATTTGACGAATATTGAAGGCAAAATGGCAGAAATAGCTATCAATGTTGATGAGGTCAAAAGATATTATGTATGATATTTTATCGTTTGTTAATTTTATTGCATGTTTAGTACTTGTATTTTTTAAGATTGATATGATGAAGGCATTTTATTCTTCTATCCAAACATTGTGTCATCCTTTGTTTACTCGTTTGAGCTTAGTTTTATTTTTCTTTCATATCCCTCTTTTGGAATAAAAAATATGAGTCAAAGATAAATGTCAGGAAAATAAGAATAGAAGAAAGAGTTCGAAAATAAACAAAAAAGAGAGAGAAAAAAGAAAATCAAATAAAAAAAACAAAGAACAAGCTGATGGAACTACGTGCGACCTGATTCTCCTTTCTTGAGAGTGAGATACGTAGGCTGCCCTATTCAGGGCTCGGTCCAACCAAATAAAATTTTAAAGTCACCCAGTCGACAAAAAATTGGGGCATGAGTTAATGTGTTGTTTGAGTCGATTTCAAAAGTTGTAAGTCCCACCCCCACTTCAAGTATCATTTGATCCTCATGTCATCCTTGTCTTTCTAACCTTATCCAAAATCCAAGTTACAACCAAAGAAAGACCTTCAGATTAATCTTTGATAATGTTAAGGCTAAGCATACAATGGATATGATGACGCATTTTGGGGTACTACTTGTCTTCCTCAGCATAAAAAAATTGAAAATAAAAATAAAATAAAAATGAGAGAGTCTTATTGGTGAAAACCCTCGCGGGCACCATAAGGCGATGGTGAGTCGAGAGAAATAAAATGAGAGAGTCTTACAGATGAAAATCCTCACGGGCACTATAAGGAAATGGGGAGTTGAGAGAAATAAAAATGAGAGAGCCTTATTGGTGAAAACCCCCCACGGGCACCGTAAGGCGATGGCGAGTTCAAGAGAAAACTGAAAAGGAAAGAGATTTGTTGGCGGAAGTCTTTTAAGATGGCGTCAATTGAATGAGATATATGAGTCCAATGGGTTTGAAGAAATGGCTCAGCGGTAAAAGGCATGAACTCAACAACAAAAGGGAAGTTTGGATAGGAAGATCAGGCAGCTCAATCCAAAATGCATGTCATATTCATTGGAGTTGGTTGCCGTATTCAGATAAGTTTTATTTTTGAATAAGGGACATTACCCTTTTCTTTCATTTGCATATTCATAATTTTGTCTTTTTATGTCATTTATCAAAATAAAGTCACCATCATTTCTTTATATTTTGAGTTGAGTCTGTGTCAAAACAAGCGAGAAAGGATTTCAAAACTTGCTATCAGCCTTTCCAATTGTATGAGGAAAAGACGAGGACCAGCACATGAAAGAAATATGACCGTAATTCAACACAAAGCAAAGGAAGTCTATCAACCAACAGGCTGCTGGGTTCGTGAGAGTATTCAAATTCAGAAAATGGTGCATCTCAGAGGCATGGTAAAATGGAAATTCATTATTTGAGTCAGAACTCATTTCCCTCAATCTGGATCCGGGTCAATGACGCGACAAGACAGGGGCAAAAGACAACGATATGAAACAAAGGTGAAAGGAACAACGGTTGGAACAGATGCCTGAGAAGCCAAGTGCTGCAAGCCACCACTAAGTTTTTAACTGACAAGTTTTCTTTGTTGAAACAGGGGCAAATTCATTTCACTTAATTTAGTTACCATTGGAAAAACACATCCATGAGGATTTTACTTTCTGTTCAGGAACCTCCTGAAGAATGGGACTTTACTTTCTGTTCAGAACCCTCCTGAAGAATGGGACTTTACTTTTGTTCAGGACCCTCCTGAAAAATGAGATTTTACTTTCTGCTCAGGACCCTCCTGAAAAATGGAAATTTATTTTTCTGTTCAGGACCCTCCTGGAAAATGGAATTTTACTTTACGCTCAGGACCCTCCTGAAAAATGGGACTTTACTTTTGTTCAGGACCCTCCTGAAAGAATGAGACTTTACTTTTTGTTTAGGACCCACCTGAAAAATGAGATTTTACTTTATGCCCAGGACACTCCTGAAGAATGGGACTTTACTTTTTGTTCAGGACCCTCCTGAAAGAATGATACTTTAAATTTTGTTCAGCACCCTCCTGAAAAATGGGATTCTACTTTATGCTCAGGACCCTCCTAAAGAATAGGACTTTACTTTTTGTTCAGAACCCTCCTGAAAAATGGGACTTTACTTTTGTTCAGGACCCTCCTGAAAAATGAGATTTTACTTTCTGTTCAGAACCCTCCTGAAAAATGGGATTTTACTTTATGCTCAGGACCCTCCTGAAAAATGGGACTTTACTTTCTGTTCAGGACCCTCCTGAAGAATGGGACTTTACTTTCTGTTCAGGACCCTCCTGAAAAATGGGATTTTACTTTATGCTCAGGACCCTCCTGAAGAATGGGACTTTACTTTTTATTCAGGACCCTCCTGGAAAATGAGACTTTACTTTTGTTCAGGACCCTCCTGAAAGAATGGGATTTTACTTTTTGTTCAGGACCCCTCCTGAAAAATGGGATTCTGCTTTATGCTCAGGACCCTCCTGAAAAATGGGATTCTACTTTATGCTCAGGACCTTCCTAAAAAATGGGACTTTACTTTCTGTTCAGGACTCTCCTGAAAAATGGGATTTTACTTTTTGTTCAGGACCCTCCTGATAAATGGGATTTTACTTTCTGTTCAGGACGCTCCTGAAAAATGGGAGTTTACTTTATGCTCAGGACCTCCTAAAAAATGGGATTTTACTTTTGTTCAGGACCCTCCTGAAATATGAGATTTTACTTTCTGTTCATAACTCTCCTGAAAAATGGGGTTTTACTTTCTGATCAGGACCCTCCTGATGAATGGGACATTACTTTCAAAAAATGAAATCTTTTTTTATCCTAATTTTTGTTTGGGATAATTTTTGTTCTAGTTTTAATTCTGGTTTCAGGAGCCCTGCTGAAGAACAGGGTGATGAAATAGCAAGTCAGGAACCCGCTTAGAGAACAGGGTGATGAAATTGCAAGTCAGGAGCCCGCCTGAAGAATAGGGTGATGAAAACTTAAGTCAGGAGTCCAACAGAAGCTGTATAGATAGGATTTTGTAATTTTATTTATGTTTTAACTTGTAATTTTAATTTTGATGTAATGACAGAGCCGCGGACCGAAACCTCGATGGAACCTCACTCGACTCTCCAACACGATATAGTCCATCTCCTGCCAATCCTTTGAATTACCCGTCACTTGACTCCTCCATAACTTGGGTGGGTAGGATGTCCCGAGCCAGGACTCGGTTGTCTTTCTTCTTTCTGTTTCTTTCCTTGAATAACGGTCGGGTCAAAATTTGATCTTGTTGTCTACTTCTTTGTATGAAAACGCTTAGTGTTTACATTCAAATGGGGCATGATGTAGACACCTAATTTTGTCTCTCCCGAAGACTCAATCTATCCGTTCGTTTACCTTCATCTTACCACGTGCTCTATCCCGTGTAATTATCCCTCCACAAAATGACAAAATAACAAATCCAACAACCCTTAACAAATTTTATCTTCTTTAATAACCAATTAACAACCCTCTCCATTAAAAAACAATACCTCGCCTCTCACCTAACCACCTCATACCCCTACCCTCACCCCTACCCCACGTGACCCCCCTCATATTTCTTGACCACAAAGAAAAAGAGACCTTCCAAGAAAGATACCTAGGTGGGACCCACCCCAATTCTCACATTGATACCCACTTCCCCTTTGATATATTTTTAGCATTCAATAGAGAAAAGGGGGGGCCCAAGGTCATCTTCATCAGAGAGACACATAAGAAAAGATCACCAGGAGGACACCATGAACACATCCGATTAACACACACTCACAATAACAATCTTTACACGAAATCGATGCGCGCGCAAACATATACTCGGTAAACACACGCACATGACACATATAGTGAAAACTACAGGAAAAAGAGGGGGAAAAGGCGTGAGAATCGAGGTGGAAGAACTAATTGCGGACTTCTGATTACTGTTTCGACGACGGCTTCGCCGAAAACGCTTTAAACGTCACCAGATCTGTTCAAAATCGTCGTCAGTCCACGTTCTCCGATCGATTTCTCTGACGAATCTGGCCGGAAAAACATTTTGAGTCGGTTTCTTGTTCTTTTTCGGTGGAAAATACCTTTAAATGGGTAAAATTTCAAAAATTAGGTCCGTTCGTTTCTTTTACGGGTTGTAACATTGCTATATCGGCCTGTTCGGGTTGATTCCGTTGGGGTTTTGGGTAAATTTTGGTGAAACTTGTGTACGAGGGTTTCAATTTTGTTCATATTTACTGGTTTGGGTATTCATCTGGAATTTAGTTCGAATCGAAACTCGAGCTATCGTATTGCTGGTTTGTTTCGCTACTGATTGGGAGAATCGAATTGGGGGTTATCGCGTCTTGGACTATTTTTCGACTGATTTGGAGGGTCGAGGTTGCATTGGTATTCTTCGAGGTTATCAGAGCGGCTCTTATTTCTCTTATTAAAATCAATCGAAAGCTCTTAAGGTCCATCTCTTTACTCCTGTTCTTTCTTCTTTATTTTATTTTGTTGAAATGGCGGCGATTACGTGTTGGGTGATTATAATTGTTTGATGTTGTTGATGTTATGATTATGTGCTTGGTGATGTGACACAGTCCAAAATAAAAATTGCGAAATGTAAATCCTATTCTAACCTACATTAATCCTAACTACGCTCTCGTGCTTCACCCGATGCCTCGGGCCTTCATCACGAATGTCTTTCGCCAACACAATACATCGGGGAAATCCCCGGTGAATAAATATAATGTGTCTCGGGGCATTCCCCGACTAAATGAATACATATGAATTAAATACGATAAACTAGAAAGAGACACTCACACGCACATTCCAACATTCAACCAAAACACAAGTTCTAAATTTGCCTACCCGAACCTATATTTGCCTATCCCACTCGATCTATCACGATACTAACAAGTTCGATATCAATGAATCAAAACAACAATAATCACTTTATCAACTTTTAACTTCTGCCCCAAAACAACCAATTTTAATTCTCAAATGAGATACCGTTTCATCACATAATCCATAATTAATTCACAATCAAGGGAATCAAACGATGAATCAAAACAACAAACAATTCACATCATAACGGATCAACCAACACGGTATTCAATTCAATGCATCGGATATCATCAATGATGAAATAAAAGAGGCGAAAGAGTAGAATTGGACCTCATTTGTAGCTTTCGAATTCAATGTTATTAGAATAAAGAAAGTCCGCATCGAAAACCTCTAACTGAACCTTGATCCACAAACCCGCAACTTGAATCTCTAACCCGACGAACCAAACTTGAACAACTAATTCTATAACCAATTAATCCCAACGAAGCTAGGAACTTACAGAAGCTAACGAGATTAGAAAATTGTCGATGAACATTATATAATCTCCAGTGAAATTTGAGCGAGAAAAGACGAAGGGAGGGAACTGATTTGGTTGTTGTTTCGCCGGAGTTTCGAAAAAGGCTCAGACAACGCCGGGAAATGGATCACAGCCCAATTTTAAAGCAACAACGATGTTTTCCGGCCAGAAACTCGCCGGAATTGTTAGCCTCTACTTCTTCCTTCTCTCTCTCTCCCTTTTGCTACTCTCTCTCTCTATTCTTTGTTCTGTTTCTCTATCCGTGAAGAAGAAAATCAGGAAAATGGAGTTTTTTTTTTATCAGTGCCCGTTCATCTATGTGGAAGAAGATGAATTTTTTGTGTGCCTTTTTCGTGGACCCCCTGAGTGTATATATATTCTGTTAGTTGAGATTATTGTACTGAGGGATGAGTTGTCCCCTTTCCCGTGGGTCCCACCTCCTATTTTGTTGCTTTGTATATTGAAGCCCTTTTCTTCTCTGTGGGCCCCTTTGGAATTGTCTATAAGAATAAAAAAATACAAAAAAATGGCGTGCCTTTCATGAATTGTGAGAATGTGAATGTATATGTCATCTGTGGGGCCCTTCTTTTTTGTTGTATTCCTTTTTTGTTCCCTTTTCTGTTAGTGATAATGGAATGTGAAAAGAAGGGGTGGGGTATAGGATAGGGGTGTGGGGTGGTGAGTAGGGAGTGGGGTAGGTTGTTAGGATGAGTTGTAAAGTTGGTTAGGATAAGATTAAAATAAGATAGAATTTGTTAGGAATTATGTTAAGAGTTGTTGTTTTTTGTATCTTTGTGGAGGAATTATCACATGGTTGGGGGTAAACGGTAGGATAAGGTAAAATGAGTAAAAGTGATATCAGGGAGGGACAAAATTAGGTGTCTACAATATTTATAATAGAAATATACAAAGTATGTTATATATAAAGTTTATGTCATGTATATACCATATACACACATATATAAATATAGAGAGTATTAAGAAACATACTACGCATATTTATAATATAAATATACAAAGTATGTTATATATGAAATTTATACCATGTATATACTATGGGTGTCAAGTGGGCCGGCCCGACCTGGCCCGACCCAGCCCGACCCGGCCCGGTAAGCCCTAGGGCTTTAGGGTTCCGGGTCCTGGGCCGGTTATTTTTTTAAAATGGGCCCGGCTAACCCGGCCCGGACCAAGCCCGATCCAGGCCCGCCGGTTAACCGGCCCGGCCCGAATATTTTTTTTTTAAACAAAAATAAAATAAAAGAGATTTTGGCTTTTGGGCCTAACTAGCCGTTGGCTCAATGGCTATATAGCCATTTTTGGGTCCAAACGGCTAGTTTGGGCCCATTTATTAAAAAAAGAAAAACTTTAAAAAATATTTTTTAATCCCCAAAAAAAATCTAAAAATACCCTACAACTTCAAATCATTTTTCATACAATTTTTCATTCTCTCAAATCTCATTCTCTCTCAAATCTCAATTCTCAATTCTCAAATATTCAATATATTTAATTTCTTAAAGTGTTCACTTTAATTTTTTAATTTTTCGTTTACAAAGTACTAGCGGAAGTTTCTAAAGTCGCAATCTTCGAATACTTCCAAAATTTGGTATTGTCGTTCCATCTCTTACGTTTAATTTTTATTTATTGTATTAATTGTTTAATATTTAATTTTATTATATTTGTGTATTTTGAATATTTTTAGTTTAATTTAATTTATATTATGGATAAATTAAGAAACCTCGCTACTAAAGGTGTTAAAATTTTTTGTCCCGAAAGCGGTAGTGGTAGTAAAAAGCGAATTACTAGCGGTAGAGGTAGTTCAAGTAGTAGATATACCCGTGTGCCTTCGCCTCCGGTACCGCTTGGTACACCTTTTGAGGAAGAAATAGGTGTAGGTGCTCACGATATGGATTATGTAGAAGCTCAGAAAAATTATGGTATAGAAGAAGAAAATGAAGTAGATGCGGTTAATTTAGACGAAGATAATGAAAATATTGCTGAGACACCCACAGTAGGAGATGCTAACGTTAGATCTGAATCAGTTAATCTCCCTTCCCGTCCTCCCAGTGCCCCCAAACCTCGTAAAAGAACTAGTATTGCATGACAATTTTTGAACGTATATCAGATATTGAGGTCCAATGCAATATTTGTCAACAAATATATAAGCATAGAAGTGGAGGCAAGCAAGGGGGTACGGGTACGTTAATGAAACATGTAGCTGAAGATCACAAAAGAGAGTTAAATATTGCAAAAGGTGGTGGGGATGTTGGTGGGTCAACGCAAACTAGAATGGACCCAACAACCGGTCAAGTAGCGAAAAAGTATAATAAATTGAGAAACCGGGAAGAAATAGCTAAAATGGTAGTTGTAGGTTGTTTGTCTTTTAATTTTCCTTCTTCTGATGCCTTTATTCGTTATATACAAGCAATTTATAATCCTATGTTTAACGGTATTCCTAGAACTACTTGTCGGTCTGATATTTTTAGACTTCATTCACAATATTATTTTTATTTATCAACATTGTTAAAAAATATTCAATATAGATTGTCCCTAACTTCTGATCTTGGTCGTGTTGTAAATAAAAATGATTATTTAACTGTTACTTGTCATTGGATGGATAGTAATTTCGTGATGCAAAAACGTATTCTTGCTTTTTTTATATGATAAAGAGCGTAAACATACTGGACAATTTATTGTTGATTCTATTGTTAAAATTGTCGGATATTATGGTATCGAAAATAAAATTTTATGTATTGCTTTTGATAATGCTTTTAACAACAACACTGCTATAAAAAAATTAAAATCTACGCTATCTCCGCCCTTGCCTGAAATTTTTCATATTAAGTGTGCATGTCATATATATAATTTAATTGTAAAAGATGGTCTTGAGTTTTTTGAGTTTTATATTGAAAAAATTCGCCTTACTGTTGGTTTTATTCAAGGAAATAATCGTAGATCGAGAATTAGAGAATGTAAAGTTAAATGTCAAGAAAATGGACTTACACCAATTTTGATGCCTGAGGAAATTGATACTAGATGGAATTCTACGTATGAATTTTTAAAAACTTGTTATAAATATAGAATTCATATTACACTAGTTTTTAACCAACATTGCGGTTCATTTGATGATTCTGCTGATTGCATGCTACATAATTCTGATTGGGTTGTAATTAATGATCTTGTTAAATTTTTAGAAAAATTTTATGTAGCTACGGTTGAATTTTCCGGTGCTTATTATCCTACTATTTGTAATATTTTGGCATATATAGCCGATATTTCTGGTTTGTTCAAAGAATATAAAAATAAAGAAGGTTATAAAGAAGCTGTTGGCGCCATGTTTACGAAATTTAAAAAATATTTTTTCCCAATTCCCCCTATTTACTTGGTTGGTGCTATGCTAAATCCGTGCATGAAATATAATAATATGTGTCACTTTAGTACTCTTATTTATACTAACTTAGAAATAAATACTAACCATGATTCTGAACAAGTACAACCTGATTTGTGAACGGCTACGACTGATGCAAAGGAGTACATAGAAAAATTATATAATCATTATGCTGATTTATTTGATTTAGCCGTACCTACAAATATCACTTCAACTGTCGCTCCTCATCCTCCTGAGGAGCCATCATCTTCTAAAAGGCCGGCACATAGTGGTTTTTCTGATTCGTTTTATGATTTAAATTGTTGGAACAGTGTTGATGAGAGAACTTACACATCAACTTATCGGGAAGAGCTGAAATATTATCTTCGGACGGCACCAAAGGATCGCAGACGACGGATCAACACGCTGGATTGGTGGAGGAATAATGAATCACAATATCCTGTGCTTTCAAGATTAGCTAGAGATATCTTGAATGTTCCAATGCCAACCGTTGCATCAGAGAGCGCCTTTAGTCAGGGACGACAGCAGGTTGGAGACAACCGACACTCATTGGGAAGCAATGCAATGAATGTTCTAGTTTGCCTCAGAGATTGGATTAGAGCGGAAAGAAGAAACCAAGGAATGGAACCGGAGCCGAGCGACGAGCTGAAACTTGAAGAAATTATGACTTCACGGGATAACTCAGCAGAATCAAGTCCAATGCATGGTTTTGCCCCCGTTGACTTCGACTATCCTATGCAAGTTCCCATTAATATTAACATGAATGAGTTGAAAAAAATGATGCATAATTATAGATTTTTCATTCATGTAAATTATAAATTTTGGATCATTTTGCAATCAATAAAATTCCCCAAATTCATTCACTCCTTAGTCCTTGTTTTTTATATTTTTTCATTTAACGATTTAAAATTTTAAATTGAATTTCTAGTTTTCTATTTTAAATTAAAAACTTACTTCTAATATGTTATTAATTTACTACCAAATATTATTAATTTATTATATTAAGTAACATATATTTTGTATATTTGTGTTTATATCTTCTATAGAAGTGTATATTTAACGTATACATGTGTATATGTTTTATAAATTAGTATATAAGTATATCTATATATATTGTAATATATATATAATGTAGTATATTTTATAAGTAGCAGTATATATACATTGAATGGTGCGTATACACGTGTATATATCTTCTATAGAAGTGTATATTTAACGTATACATGTGTATATGTTTTATAAATTAGTATATAAGTATATCTATATATATTGTAATATATATATAATGTAGTATATTTTATAAGTAGCAGTATATATACATTGAATGGTGCGTATACACGTGTATATATCTTCTATAGAAGTGTATATTTAACGTATACATGTGTATATGTTTTATAAATTAGTATATAAGTATATCTATATATATTGTAATGTATATATAATGTAGTATATTTTATAAGTAGCAGTATATATACATTGAATGGTGCGTATACACGTGTATATATCTTCTATAGAAGTGTATATTTAACGTATACATGTGTATATGTTTTATAAATTGGATATCTTCTATAGAAGTGTATATATGTGTATATATCTTCTACAGATGTATATATTTAATGTATACAAGTGTATATGTTTTACAAATTAACATATAACTATATATATACATATTGTAGTATATATTTTATTTAAAATAGTACATATATATTGAATGGTGTGTATATATGTGTATATATCTTCATATACAAATGTATATGTTTTTACAAATTAGTATATAACTATATATATATACATATTCATATTGTAGTATATATATATGTATATTGTAGTATATATTTTATTTAAAGTAGTACATATATATTGAATGGTGTGTATATATGTGTATATATCTTCTCTAGACATATATATTTAACGTATACAAGTGTATATGTTTTACAAATTAGTATATAACTATATATATATACATATTCATATTGTAGTATATATATATGTATATTGTAGTATATATTTTATTTAAAGTAGTACATATATATTGAATGGTGTGTATATATGTGTATATATCTTCTGTAGACGTATATATTTAACGTATACAAGTGTATATATTTTACAAATTAGTATATAACTATATATATATACATATTGTAGTATATATATATATGTATATTGTAGTATATATTTTATTTGAAGTAGTACATATATTTTGAAAGGTGTGTATATATGTGTATATATCTTCTACAGATGTATATATTTAATGTATCCAAGTGTATATGCTTTATAAATAAGTATATAACTATATATATATATATATATATATATATATATATACATATTGTAGTATATATATATGTATATTGTAGTATATATTTTATTTAAAATAGTACATATATATTGAATGGTGTGTATATATGTGTATATATACGTATATCTTTAACGTATACATGTGTATATGTTCTATAAATTAGTATGTAACTATATATATATATATATTGTTGTATATATATATATGTATATTGTAGTATATATTTTATTTAAAGAAGTACATATATATTGAATGGTGTGTATATATGTGTATATATCTTCTAAAGTAGTATACATTTAACATATACAAGTGTATATGTTTTATAAATTAGTATGTAAGTGTGTGTGTATATATATATATATATATATATATATATATATATATATATATATATATATTGTAGTATATACTTTATTTAAAGTAGTACATATATATTGAATGGTGCGTATATATGTGTATATATCTTCTATAGACGTATATCTTTAATGTATACAAGTGTATATGTTTTATAAATTAGTATGTAACTATATATATATGCATATTGTTGTATATATATATGTATATTGTAGTATATATTATATATTGAATGGTACGTATATATGTGTAATTGTTTATATGTTTTTTTAAAAATATATATTGTATATTGGAGTGTATATAGTGTATATTGGATTTTTTATTTATTTTTTAAACGGGTTTGACCGGTTTTTAACCGGGTTTGATCGGGTTTTGGTGGGTTTGACCGGATTGGGTTAAGTGGGCTGGGTTGGGTGGGTTTTAATTTTTTTACTGTTTGGCCCGGGGTTGGCCCAACCCGTTTGGCACCCATAGTATATACCATATAAACACATATATAAAATACAAAGTATAAAGAAACATACTAAGCATATTTATATATTTATAGTATATGATATAATATACCATAAATATGCAAAACATGTTTTACATAGAAATAATTTAGTCACACACAGTAAAATCTTTCGTGTATAAAAAAATTAAAGAAATAAATTAGCGACACTCTAAAATTTAATAACAACTCATTATTTCTTATTTTTTAGGAACAAGAAATGAAGGAAATAAATTAAATAAATTCCTAAAAAATAAATTTGTTTGAAAGATAATACGTGTCTATAAGTTTACTAAGCATGGAATGCATAACAAGCAAGGAAGGAAATGTCTTTCCATCCTAGTAGTGCTGAAAAGGATATCACACATACACAACCCATATATTTACAGAGTATTTACAAGCTAAGAGATGGAGAACTGTTGGGAGACTCAGTTGAAACAAGAGGATATGGGTGAAGTTCAAGCAGCACGTAGTAATGACACAAAAATAAAGTGACATTAAGTTTACCAGATTCATGACATCCCAAAGGAAAAGTTGGGAATTTTGGCGACAACAGCTAGGTAACATCCTTCACAGGCGGCGGATTTTGTGGAAATGTAAGAATGAAGAGTGGACAGATAGGTGCTTTCGGATATTAAGGATTTTCGGACATAGCCCAATTGTTGGGTTCAGGTTCTTTCCTTTTCAGAATTGTATTGGAACTTTGGGCTTTCAGTTGAAATAAAATGGTCCTAGGACCCAAAAGTTAATAAAAAAAAAAAAAAGAGATGACAAATGTATTTAAATATGATAATTGCAAGAGCATAATGTAAGCTGATAAGAAATTCCGTCAAGACTTTTTGTTACTATAAATGACAAAAAATAATTAGTAATGCAAATTAAA
Source organism: Capsicum pubescens (assembly GCA_030864215.1). Taxonomy (NCBI): domain Eukaryota; kingdom Viridiplantae; phylum Streptophyta; class Magnoliopsida; order Solanales; family Solanaceae; genus Capsicum; species Capsicum pubescens. The sequence goes on along the minus strand of CM061548.1, from coordinate 410,015,963 downwards.
TCTCAAGAAGTAATATTAGCCATCCAAGTTATTAGTAAGTGATTTACTACTAATTAAAACGCGTTTCTCAATTTTATCACAATATCATTAAAACATTTTGAATATACATGTTAAAACAGCAACAAAAATATTTTTTCCTAAAAGTTTTCAAATATCAATATATATAATTCTACACATGCCTGAGTGTAGTAAACCAACGTTCCAACTACATAAGCTAAAAGACTATAATTATAAAACAGATCAAAAGTGACTCACTTAATTATTCCACCCTCTAATCTTATAGTAAAAGTCACTGCCCCATATTATGGACCCGCAAGTTATCCAAGTTATACAGCGGCAGACATTATTACCACTTTCATTTTAATACATATTTTCAATGCTTTTATTCTTGATAAACGTGTACAAATATTTCCAAAATTTCTTTTTTTAATTATATACTTTCTTCTTCATGTACCTAATTTGTTACTAGTCCTCTTCTATATATACATATATAGCTCCTTTATTCCTACAAAACATATAGATAGAAGGAAGACGAGGAGGAGGAGAAGGAGAAAAAAATGCGTCCAGCATCATTATCTATTACTTTTTTCCTCGCTTTTCTAATTTCTATCTATATTTTGAAGAAAACCCTAAAAATGTTTCCTCGTTTATCAACAACTATAGCACTCAACTATGTTGTTTTTATAGTTACTCAGCTGAAATGGGCATGGAATATTCTCCTCCTTCAATGTTTTACTCATCCTTATAATCTTAGTACAATTTCTTCACAAAATGATCATGATCATGATCATGAGCTTGAAGTTATGCATTATGAACTCGAACCGGGGTCTTCTAATTCAGATTCAGTAGAATGTGCGGTTTGTTTATGCAAGATTGAAGAAGGAGAAGAAGTTAGAGAATTGAGATGTGATCATCTTTTTCATAGGGTTTGTTTGGATAGGTGGCTAGGTATGGGACGTATGACATGTCCATTATGTCGAAACCAACTCAAGCAACCTCGTCTCTTTGCGAATTTGCATCAAGAGGTTATATTGTTTGATTTCGTGGAGGGGACAAGGTCAAGGGATCGTTGTCAATGGTGGTTACGGTAAATAAATAAGAGTTTAATCGCATAATTGCTCAGAGTCTTCAAAAAAATGTGACAATATTTGCTTTAGACATCTTTCAAAAATTTATTGCTTTTGAAGATCAGAATGCACTCGATAGCTTTTTTGAAGAGGCTGAATAAGATAGGAAGAAGGGAGATGAACAAAATAATCATATTACTTACCTAGTAGGATATGTATCATGGCCATTATCTTGCACTTTATTTTTGTATTATAAGGCATGATATATAGGTTTAATCATGATGAAGAAATAGATATCCATATTTGTAGATATGAATGTATTGTATCCCTTCTGAATTAATCTGTAGTAGAAACTAATTATTGGTGTATTCACTCTCTAATCAATCTCTTTATTATAGCATTATATATAAGTAGAAAGGCCAGTCATCTTTGAAGCTTACTATGCATCCTTGTGATCAATAGATTAAGAAATTTAATGATTTACTTTGAAAATGTAGTAATAAATAAGGATTGGTGTGAAAAAGAGGCTGGCCTCCCTTCGTCTAATCATACCGAGACTTGAGTGTGACTCTGTCTGAAGCTCATTTTGCAAAACAAGCGGAAAAAAAATTAAACGTAAGGTTGTGCGTCAGCACTTCCACAAGAAAATTGATGCATTAAGGATATTTTTCATATATTTTTTCTTCTTCTTTTTTGTGGGGATTAGTGTCGAAGTAAAAAATTTCGTAATAGGTGTACGTTCAAGATTTAATATATAGATTAGTCTCTCTACTTCAAGTGCAGTTTTCTAATTAATTTTTTCATACTTTAAAAGAAATCTCATTTATGTTTCTCATAATGAGATAATTTACATAACTATCTCTATTTGATTTAGACAAAAGTTTTTTGCTCTTTCTTAAATTATATGTTTTGTCAAAATACGCCACATAAATTATATCACGGAGAAAGTATATACCCAAAAAATATTTTTTCCGTAATATAATTTTCTTATACACTATTTCTGACAAAGAATGTCCAACATCTTTCAAATTCATGTGACTCCAGTACCATAGTACTAGGTCTAGGGGTGTTGTATTGTCAATTCAAATTTGTTTATTCTGAGTTCGGAAGTAAAATATGTCATTATTTTAAATAAAAAAGTGATCAATTTATGTCATATAATTTATTTTTTAATCAAAGTAGGCTTTGTGAACTTATTTAGTGCAAAATCTCTTTAGATTTTAACGGAAGGTGTCCAGATGGGGTTAAAAAAGATAAAGTTTAGATTGTGCACTAAATAAGTGCACAATTTATTTATTTATTTTATGAATTTTGTACTTTCTTAGTGCACAATTCTTTTTTTTAAACATTGTGCATTTATTTAGTGCATAATCTATTTATTTATTGATTGTGCATTAAATAAGTGTACAATACATTCACTTTTTCCTTAAACGGACAATTCATTTTTTAAAGACATTTATTTATATATTGTGCACTAAAAAAGTGTACAATATATTATTTTCAGATTGTGCACTAGAAAGTGTAAACATAAGGATCTCCTGAGAATTTCTGTTTCTAGTGTAAATTCACAGTTTCTTAGCTAAAAAAGTATATTTTCTGCTCAATAATTGCATTCTTACTTCTAACTGTTGGTCTGGAAATTATTGTGCTATATGTGTTAGTTTGAATATGTCATTTTGTTCCATAATGTTTAGTATTTTTTCTTCCCGAGATTCAATTAAGCTATAATATAATCAATAAAGGTACCCTTTTCATCAATTTGGTATATATGGGGATAATACTTTCTGTTGTTTTTTTAAGTATTGAAATTCGATTTTTGAAATGAATGAATTAATCTAGTAGAATGATCACCAAGCAAATTGAGATACAGATAGTACATGTAAGTATTGGTGCATTGTATTTCATAAGTTTGGTGTTGTGAATCTTTTGATAAACTTTCAGGCACTGTACGAAGTGTAGTACTGAAGTTTGTATCTTGTCTATATTAATCACACGGTATTGTGCCATTTACTCATTATGTGTGGATGGAAATAAAAGTAGTGTATCACACTATATGCAGTGAGTTCTGATTCTGTTGGATAGTGCACAATATATAAATAAATATCTTTAAAAAAATGAATTGTTTGTTTAAGGAAAAAGTGAATGTATTGTGCACTTATTTAGTGCACAATCTATAAATAAATAGATTGTGCACTAAATAAGTGCACAATTCATAAGTAAATTCATAAAAAAAAAATGAATTGTGCACTCATTTAGTGCACAATCTGAACTTTACCTTTTTTAACGCCTTTCATTAAAATCCAAAGGGATTGTGCACTAAATAAATGCACAAAGCCTACTTTAGTAAAAAAAAATTATATGGCATAGATTGATCACTTTTTTAAAGTGATGACATATTTTAATTCCGGACTTGGACACCAAAGCCTCTCAATTCTATGAAACCCTAGATATTTGTTGGAAATATATTTAATACATATCCTTGTTACCTTTCATGGAAACCCCCACCCCCACCCCAACCCTTTAAAAGTTGAATATTTAAATTGGACATTTTAATAATATTAAGATTTTATTACAGATTATTTATACCATTATCAGTTGTCGTTATTTCAAATATCATTAAGATATTTATTTAAAGATTTGTATGGAATTAGCCGTCTACCAACTTCGTTCATTCATAACAACCATCATCATCCACAATTTTTACTCACCACTGTCACCACCCATCATTATTTATGTTACTTGCCATCTACTATCCATAATCACCATTGTCGTCAATTAGCGTAATCAGTCGTCACTATCACTAATCACCATTTAATTATAATTAACACCACCAAACATCGTTACCCTAGCAACCATCCTTAGTCACCAGTATATATCGCCAACGTAACTTATTCACAAGCATCTTTAGTTATCACAATCATTCATCTCAACTATCAGCCATCACCATCAATCAACCATTAATGTACTCGGCCACTATCAGCCTTAGCTACTATCTCACACATTAGCTAACATTGTTCTCCATCGATACTCACAACCATTATCGCTAGTCATCACAACCATCTAACGCTATAGAATTTGTTTAAAACATTTTATTGATATATTATTAAATTAATTTAATATTTTATTAACTTTTTATATAAATATAAATTTCACACATGTAGACATTGAAAATAATGAACAGTCTTAATTATATTTAGATTTTAATACAATAATATTCATACGTGTGTTTAAATTCAGATATAACTAAATGTTAATGCATATGTAGAATAAATCACATAATATAATAGGATGAAGTCATGAAACACATTTTAATCTTATAACACTAAACTATACCCGCTATAATCTGATTATCGTATATATAGAAATACACTTTTTAATATCAACATGAGAATTATGATACTCAAAATAAGATAAGATAGGTCTATCAACATGTAATAAGGTATCATGGTCATTCTAAATTCAATAATAGATCCTTTTTCTGTGGTCTACAATTCATCATAATTCCTAAACATTGTAAACGTTGGTTGATTTTTTTTCTTGGAAGCTTTAATAAAAAGAGGACAAATGTATTTAAGTATGATAACTGCAAGAGCAAAATGTAAGCTGATAAGAAATCACTTCAAAACTTTTTGTTGCTATAAATGACAAAAAATAATTAGACATGCAAATCTCAAGAAGTAATATTAGCCATCCAAGTTATTAGAAAGTGATTAGTACTAATTAAAAAGTGTTTCTCAATTTTATCACAATCTCATTAAATCATTGTGAATATACTAATTATGTTAAAACAACAACAAAAATATTTTTTTCCTAAAAGTTTTCAAATATCAATATATATAATTCTACACATGCATGAGTGTAGGAAACCAACGTTAGCTAAAAGACTATGACTATAAGACAGATCAGAAGCGACTCACTTAATTATTCCACTCTAACTTTTTTCCTTAAAATAACATATAATTATTCCACTTAATTAATCACAACTAATTGTCTATGGAGTAGACATGTTAGACAAAGAATATCTTCTTAATTGAAAGTGCATACTATGTTCTATCAATCAATGTTATAATTTATTGTTTTATTCTTCTAAATTCTAATTCAACTGTCTTTCCCATCTAAACTTTAAATCAACATTACGTAGTCATCATGAATAATAGGGTGTAATAAGGAAAAAATGTCATTAATATTTCTTAATTTTCAAAATGAAATCATTATGGAAATAGAAGAAAAAAGTAAAAATAACGTAAATCCCAACCTTATTAGAATTATTTACACTCTCTCCCACTTCCTTAATTACTTTACTCTCTCTTCCGATTCATGTACATAACAAAGGCCGACATATACATAGAAACCTTTGTATATGACAAGACCGACATGTACATAACAAGACTGATTCATACACATAACAAGTATGACATGATCGACATATACATAACAAAGCCAATTCATAGACATACCAGGGCCGACATATACATAGAAGTTATGTATATGTATTTTTAGAGAAAAATAAGATTTTTATAATATGTTTGAAGAAATGAAATTTTTTGTAATATGTGAAACTTAAGTTGTGAGTTTGTGTAATTTTTAGAAGAAAAAAAGGCCCATTAAGGGATATCCGATGACCAAACAAACCGAAAAAATAATAATTTAGTAAGTGTTTGCACATAAATTTAGTTAAAACTCGAAAAAAATGTAGATTTTGTAATTAGAGTGGAGAATAATACTCTTCACGTCTTAATTTATTCGGCATTTTTTATTTTTTAGTCAGTTCAAAAAAGAATAACACCTTTCTATATTTAGTAATACGTTAACGTTAAACTTCTCATTTTAATCTTAATAATGATTTACAACTACATATTTCTTCATACTCTCCCTATTTGTTTTTACTTGTCACATTTTAATTTGACACATTCATTAAGAAAATAATTATTGATATGACTATTTTACCATAGTACTCCTATTAACTGATGTTTATTAGTGTCTTGAAGTTAGTTTGGAGAATAAACATTTAATATTGAGGATACAATAGAAAAAAATTATCTTTTTTCTTGATATGTCAAAAATGATAAGTGAAAATAAACATTCAATTAGGAAATAAGTGACAATTAAAAATGAACGGAGGGAGTAACTTATAAATTTAGATCATAGATTTCAAAGATCTCTTTTCGTTCTTAATTTCTGCACCAAGTGAAATACTGGTGCAATACTATCAACGTGTAAATTAAGACAGAGGAAGTATTTGGAAGTTGAAATCGGCTTTGAACATACATTTCACTTGAAAAAGAAAAACATATATAGTACTCTATAGGAAAGTGCATTTTAACTTGACTTCAGTTGACATCTACGTCCTCGAACTCTGATTGTGCATAAGTAGACACTTAAACTTATATAAAATTAAATATGTAGACATTTGTTCTATGTGGCATCCTATGTATATTAAATATATTTTTAAAAATAATAACTTCCAAACAAATCTTTAAATAAACTTAAAGGAATTTTCCAAGAAGGAACCTATAAGAGTAAAAAGAAAAATTAATAAAAAAGAAAAACTAAGTCACGTGGAGTACTAATTCAATAACCATTTTTCTCAGCCACCAAATATGAAGCAAATTTTTATACGTAATAGTCAAGTTTGGAAAATTTTAACATTATTTTAATAAATTTTGGTAATTTTTTATTCAAGGGAGTTGTTTTAATTTTTATTTCACTTGCTTTAAGTGAGTCAAAAAAGATTTTTCTTAAAAAAATCCTTTTTAGGTAATAATAAAATAAAAACAAACACTCCAATTTGGAAGAAAAAAAATGATTGAGAATAGTAGTCATTACAGTCAGCTAAGAAGTTTTAATTAACTTCAAAATGTTTTTCATTTCTTATTAATAGAAATTATTATAATCCGAATAGTCATAAGATAAAGCGATAAATACCTACTCTTAGATTGTACCTGCAATTTTTCCCCATGACATCTTTTTCTAAATCAACTCTATTTGATTTCTCTTTTTTTTTTTTATAATTTCCTCCCGGAGGGAGGTGATTAGACATGATATGGAGCAGTTACAGCTTACAGAGGACATGACCAAGGAAGGTGTGGAAGATGTGAATTAGGATAGAGGGTTAGTGGGTAGGAGTTCATTTGTAACAGTAGGGGAGAGTGCTTTGTTGGTGTCTGGAGTTTCTTATTCGTGGTGTTTTGGTGATGTCTATGATTACGAATAGAGAGTTTATAGTATTATCGTCTTGTGGTTGTCTTGCTTCCTATATTAGCTAGCAGTTTGTTATCTCATTTTGTTGTGTGCTTTTATATTTTGGGTTTGTTAAACTGTTATCTGTTTTGAGCCGAGGATCTATCAAAAACGATCTTTCTACTTCATTAGAGGTACTGATATGATGATCTCTGCATACACATTACCTTTTTCAGACCCCACTACGTGAAAATATGTTGGGTTTATTATTATTGTTATTTTCTGGATCAACTCTATTTGCTTTTTCTTTTTGCGCAATAGTACAAAACATCATATATAACACATATTTTCTCTCTAAATAACACGTAAAGTTAGAAAAAAAGGATAGTCTAAATTATAATGTAGGAGGTAGTTAGGTCTTACATGCCCAACATGAATTTAAATCAATCAAAACCTCAAAACAAATATGAAATATCTCATACTGATAAGAAAAAAAAAAAAAAAACACAAAAAAAAAAGTAGGTAAAATGGATCTAATGGAGAATAATGATGGACAAATTTGGTTGGGTTTTTATTGTTAATAACAAGTATACGTGGGCCAAGCAAAATTGAATAAAATTCAATATCCAATTTACATCTCAGAGTTTTTTCTGGCTGTCCTATCTAGTCACCCTGAGTTTAAATTTAACGTATGCTATCGATAGAGATGTTTGTGGAACTATTTCGTTTAGATCAGTTTCTTTTTGTAGCTCGGTGTATTAAAGTTTCTGTATGCATTGAGTTCAAAAAAAGATCAAACCACAAAGGTTTATTGTATGAACCCTTACATTACAATTCTATAAGAGACTATTTCTACGACTTGAACCTGTGACCTCCTAATCACATGACACTACTTTGTCAGTTACTGCAAGACTCAACTTCCTCCATGGACGAACCCAGTGGCAGAACCAGAATTTTCATTGAGGGGGTTCACAAGTAAATATACGGACTAGTCAAAGGGGGTTCAACATTTACTATATATACATAAAAATATTTTGAACCAAGTAAAAATAGTATAATTTTCCGACGAAGGGGTTCGGATGAACCGCCTGACTTCAATGTGCTCCGCCACTGGATACACTTCAAATGTCCTTCATGAGATGACATAATAAAAACTAATGTGTTGTAAATTTAACTACTTCTACTTTTCTTTTTCTTTTCATGCAATATTATCCTCATGAAGAACATTTGAAGTAACTATAATGGACAAATATTTGAATGGGTCACACAATGTTTGTTAAAGATTTAGAGAGAGAGAAAATGTGTGGAACAAAATTGTTCTGCAATCATGTCAATTAAACTTTATCAAGTACATACATTGGAATTTTCAAATTTAGATAAGTGGTTGTCATTGCTAACATCGAATTGAAAACCTTAAAAATAACGTTTTAATCGTTTAAGGTGTATATTGGAAGTAAGGGTGTCAAACGGGCCGGGCTGACCCGGCCCTATTAGCTAACCCGGCCCGGTTTGACCCGGCCCGGTAAGCCCTAGGGCTTAAGGGTTCCGGGTCCCAGGCCAGTTTTTTTTTTAAATGGGCCCGGTTAATCCGGCCCGGACCAAGCCCGGTCCAGGCCCGCCGGTTAACCGGCCCGGCCCGGAATATTAAAAAAAAAAAAAAAATTAATTTTGGGCCAACTAGCCGTTGGCCCAACGGCTATATAGCCGTTTTTGGGTCCAAACGGCTAGTTTGGGCCCATTTAATTAAAAAAAAAAAAAAAACTTTAAAAAATATTTTTTAATCCCCAAAAAAAATCTATAAATACCCTACAACTTCAAATCATTTTTCACACAATTTTTCACTCTCTCAAATCTCATTCTCTCTCAAATCTCAATTCTCAATTCTCTAATATTCAATATATTTAATTTCTTAAAGTGTTCACTTTAATTTTTTAATTTTCGTTTACAAAGTACGAGCGGAAGTTTCCAAAGTCGCAATCTTCGGATACTTCCAAAATTTGGTATTGTCGTTCCATCTCTTACGTTTAATTTTTATTTATTGTATTAATTGTTTATTATTTAATTTTATTATATTTGTGTATTTTGAATATTTTTAGTTTAATTTAATTTATATTATGGATAAATTAAAAAACCTCGCTGCTAAAGGTGTTAAAATTTTTTGTCCCGGAAGCGGTAGTGGTAGTAAAAAGCGAATTACTAGTGGTAGAGGTAGTTCAAGTAATAGATATACCCGTGTGCCTTCGCCTCCGGTACCGCTTGATACACCTTTTGAGGAAGAAATAGGTGTAGGTGCTCACGATATGGATTATGTAGAAGCTCAGGAAAATTATGGTATAGAAGAAGAAAATGAAGTAGATGCAGTTAATTTAGACGAAGATAATGAAAATATTGCTGAAACACCCGCAGTAGGAGATGCTAACGTTAGATCTGAATCAGTTAATCTCCCTTCCCGTCCTCCCAGTGCCCCAAAACCTCGTAAAAGAACTAGTATTGCATGGCAATTTTTTGAACGTATATCAGATATTGAGGTGCAGTGCAATATTTGTCAACAAATATATAAGCATAGAAGTGGAGGCAAGCAAGGGGGTACGGGTACGTTAATGAGACATATAGATGAAGATCACAAAAGAGAGTTAAATATTGCAAAAGGTGGTGGGGATGTTGGTGGGTCAACGCAAACTAGAATGGACCCAACAACCGGTCAAGTAGCGAAAAAGTATAATAAATTGAGGGACAGGGAAGAAATAGCTAAAATGATAGCTGTGGGTTGTTTGCCTTTTAGTTTTCCTTCTTCTGATGCTTTTATTCGTTATATACAAGCAATTTATAATCCTATGTTTAATGGTATTCCTAGAACTACTTGTCGGTCTGATATTTTTAGACTCCATTCACAATATTGTTTTTATTTATCAACATTGTTAAAAAATATTCAATGTAGATTGTCCCTAACTTGTGATCTTGGTCGTGCTGTAAATAAAAATGATTATTTAACCGTTACTTGTCATTGGATGGATAGTAATTTCATAATGCAAAAACTTATTCTTGCTTTTTTATATGATGAAGATCGTAAACATACTGGACAATTTATTGCTGATTCTATTGTTAAAATTGCCGGATACTATGGTATAGAAAATAAAATTTTATGTATTGCTTTTGATAATGCTTCTAACAACAAGACTGCTATAACAAAAATAAAATCTACGCTATCTCCGTCCTTGCCTGAAATTTTTCATATTAAGTGTGCATGTCATATATATAATTTAATTGTAAAAGATGGTCTTGAGTTTTTTGAGCTTTATATTGAAAAAATTCGTCTTGCCGTTGGTTTTATTCAAGGAAATAATCGTAGATCGAGAATTAGAGAATTTAAAGTTAAATGTCAAGAAAATGGACTTACACCGATTTTGATGCCTGAGGAAATTGATACTAGATGGAATTCTACGTATGAGTTTTTAAAAACTTGTTATAAATATAGAATTCCTATTGCACTAGCTTTTAACCAACATTGCGGTTCATTTGCTGATTCTGCTGATTGCATGCTACATAATTCTGATTGGGTTGTAATTAATGATCTTGTTATGTTTTTAGAAAAATTTTATGTAGCTACGGTTGAATTTTCCGGTGCTTACTATCCTACTGTTTGTAATATTTTGGCATATATAGCCGATATTTCTGGTTTGCTCCAACAATATAAAAATAAAGAAGGTTATAAAGAAGCTGTTGGCGCCATGTTTACAAAATTTAAAAAATATTTTTTCCCGATTCCCCCTATTTACTTGGTTGGTGCTATGCTAAATCCGTGCATGAAATATAATAATATGTGTCACTTTAGTACTCTTATTTATACTAACTTAGAAATAAATACTAACCATGATTCTGAACAACTACAGCCTGATTTGTGGACGGCTACGGCTGATGCAAAAGATTATATAGAAAAATTATATAATCACTATGCTGATTTATTTGATTCAGCCGTACCTACAAATATCACTCCAACTGTCGCTCCTCATCCTCCCGAGGAGCCATCATCTTCTAAAAGGCCGGCACATAGTGGTTTTTCTGATTCGTTTTATGATTTAAATTGTTGGAACAGTGTTGATGAGAGAACTTACACATCAACTTATCGGGAAGAGCTGAAATATTATCTTCGGACGGCACCAGAGGATCGCAGACGACGGATCAACACGCTGGATTGGTGGAGGAATAATGAATCACAATATCCTGTGCTTTCAAGATTAGCTAGAGATATCTTGAATGTTCCAATGTCAACCGTTGCATCAGAGAGCGCCTTCAGTCAGGGACGACAGCAGCTTGGAGACAACCGACACTCATTGGGAAGCAATGCAATGAATGTTCTAGTTTGCCTCAGAGATTGGATTAGAGCGGAAAGAAGAAACCAAGGAATGGAACCGGAGCCGAGCGACGAGCTGAAACTAGAAGAAATTATGACTTCACGGGAGAACTCAGCAGAATCAAGTCCAATGCATGGTTTTGCCCCCGTTGACTTTGATTATCCTATGCAAGTTCCCATTAATATTAACATGAATGAGTTGGAAAAAATGATGCATAATTTATAGATTTTTCATTCATGTACATTATAAATTTTGGATCATTTTGCAATCAATAAAATTTCCCAAATTCATTCAGTCCTTAGTCGTTCTTTTTTATTTTTTTTTGAATAAATTTTGAATATTTGTGCATATATCTTCTATAGAAGTGTATATTTAACGTATACATGTGTATATGTTTTATAAATTAGTATATAAGTATATCTATACATATTGTAATGTATATATAATGTAGTATATTTTATAAGTAGTAGTATATATACATTTAATGGTGCGTATACACGTGTATATATCTTCTATATAAGTGTATATTTAATGTATACATGCGTATATGTTTTATAAATTAGTATATAACTATACAAATATATATTGTAATGTATATACATTATAGTATATTTCATTTAAAGTATTACATATACATAGAATAGAGTGTATATATGTGAATGGATCTTCTATAGACGTGTATATTTAACGTATACATGTGTATATATTTTATAAATTAGTATATAACTATACAAATATATATTGTAATGTATATATATTGCATATATCTCATTTAAAGTATTACATATACATAGAATAGAGTGTATATATGTGAATAGATCTTCTATAGACGTGTATATTTAACGTATACATTACTTTATGTTTTATAAATTAGTATATATATTGTAGTATATACTTTTTTTAAAGTAGTACATATATATTGAATGGTGCGTATATATGTGTATATATCTTCTATAGACGTATATCTTTAAAGTATACAAGTGTATATGTTTTATAAATTAGTATGTAACTATATATATATACATATTATTGTATATATATATATGTATATCACTATATTGTAGTATATATTTTATTTAAAGTAGTACATATATATTGAATGGTGCATATATATGTGTATATATCTTCTAAAGTAGTATATATTTAACGTATACATGTGTATATGTTTTATAAATTAGTATATATATATATTGTAGTGTATATATATATATATTATACTATTATAGCAAATGTTTTATTTAAAGTAGTACGTATAGTCATATATAATTATATATTGAATGGTACGTATATATGTGCATATATCTTCTATAGAAGTGTATATTTAACGTATACATGTGTATATGTTTTATAAATTAGTATATAAGTATATCTATACATATTGTAATGTATATATAATGTAGTATATTTTATAAGTAGTAGTATATATACATTTAATGGTGCGTATACACGTGTATATATCTTCTATAGAAGTGTATATTTAATGTATACATGCGTATATGTTTTATAAATTAGTATATAACTATACAAATATATATTGTAATGTATATACATTATAGTATATTTCATTTAAAGTATTACATATACATAGAATAGAGTGTATATATGTGAATGGATCTTCTATAGACGTGTATATTTAACGTATACATTACTTTATATTTTATAAATTAGTATATAACTATACAAATATATATTGTAATGTATAGATATTGCATATATCTCATTTAAAGTATTACATATACATAGAATAGAGTGTATATATGTGAATAGATCTTCTATAGACGTGTATATTTAACGTATACATTACTTTATATTTTATAAATTAGTATATATATTGTAGTATATACTTTTTTTAAAGTAGTACATATCTTTTGAATGGTGCGTATATATGTGTATATATCTTCTATAGACGTATATCTTTAAAGTATACAAGTGTATATGTTTTATAAATTAGTATGTAACTATATATATATACATATTATTGTATATATATATATGTATATCACTATATTGTTGTATATATTTTATTTAAAGTAGTACATATATATTGAATGGTGCATATATATGTGTATATATCTTCTAAATTAGTATATATTTAACGTATACATGTGTATATGTTTTATAAATTAGTATATATATATATTGTAGTGTATATATATATATATTATACTATTATAGCAAATGTTTTATTTAAAGTAGTACGTATAGTCATATATAATTATATATTGAATGGTACGTATATATGTGTAATTGTTTATACTTTATATATTTTTTTAAAAATATATGTTGTATATTGGAGTGTATATAGTGTATATTGGATTTTTTATTTATTTTTTAAACGGGTTTGACCGGTTTTTAACCGGGTTTGACCGGGTCTTGGTGGGTTTGACCGGATTGGGTTTAGTGGGCCGGGTCCGGGTGGGTTTTAATTTTTTTACTGTTTGGCCCGGCCCCGCCCGGTTAACGCCAAACCCGGCCCGGAACCAGCCCGGAACCCGGATAAAATGGGAGGGCCGGTTCCGGGTTGGCCCGGCCCGGCCCGTTAGACACCCTTAATTGGAAGTGACTAGGGAATGTCAAATTGAACCTAAAAACTTGCCTGAATGAGTACTAGCATATACTCCATGTGAAGTGGGCATAAAAATATAAAGAAAAATACACATTAAGTTGTAAATCTGAGAAATTGTCCATCATAGGAACAGTAACAATACCTTTGAATATGTGATATTGTCTCACATTTTGATGATGACTAGTTGATATTGGAGGATCAGGTTCCTTGCATAACTTGTTCTGATACAACTGTCACATCTCTACACAGTTTTGTTCGCTAGTGCAATAAATTTTGCAGGTGCACAGTGTACCTGATTAGACATCTGGTCCAATCAAAATTTAACCTTTAATTCTACACTACTATAAATTCAAAGAGATGCTTCTTCCTCAACAGTTTTTGTAAATCGGAGAAATCCTTGGTAGTGGCGAAAACTCTCAAAGCTCATGTTCTAAATTGTTACTGTTTTTAGTTGAAGGTTCTTGAGCCTTGCTTTGTAACTGATTTACTCAATATGTAAGAGTAAAACTTTCTTATTGTTGTAGAGTTCTTAAGTGGGGTTACCTAAGGTGTGTCGATTAGAGTTAATCGATTTTGAAGTGACAAGGTTGTCAAGAGGTGGTTGTAGTAGAGTTATTACAACTTGAAGAACTTAGAGTTAAGTTCATTGGAGTCTGTAATAAATGAATTTTAATTATAGTGAAGTTTGAGTGTTTGTGAGGGCAAGCCGTGGTTTTTCCTCCCCTAAGTAAGGAGTTTTTCAAGTAAATTTCTGTGTTCTTTTATTTTATGCAAACTCTTGTGTGTTCACTGTTTTATTGCTATTCTCCTCACTTAAGGAACCTGGTCTCTTTACAGTATTGCACCTCCCACATTTCAATAATTGGTATCAGAGTAAGGTCACTCTAAAAGGTTAACACCTAGAGTGATTTTTGGATCATGGTTGCTCCACCTAATCTATAGGAAGGACAATCTACTACTAGATCACCTTGCTTTAATGGGAAATACTATGGATAGTGAAAAACTAGGATGTACGACTTTATCATGGCCGAGGACAATGAACTGATAAATATGATACTTGATGGTCCTCATGTGCCAGTTAAGGTGGTTAAAGAAGGAGACATAACTAGAATGGTTGTCAAAATCAGGAGAGAATATGATGAAGAAGATCATAAGAAAATTGAAAAAAAAAAAAACAAGGCCAAAAAATTATTTGTGTGTGGAATAGGACCTGACAAATATAATCAAAATTTTGCTTGTGATAATGCAAAAGAAATCTAGGACTATCTGAGAACAGTACATGAAGGTACAATAATATGACGGAGTTCAAAGTGGATATGTTGGCCACTCAATATGAAGCTTTCTCCATGAAGGAAGGAGAAACCATTCAAGAAATGCATACAAGGTTTACCTCAATCACCAATGAGCTGCACTATTTGGGTGAGGTCATTCCTCTGCATAAGCAAATAAGGAAAATCCTCAGAGTTCTTTCTAAGTCCTCGGAAAGCAAAATTGATGTTATCACTGAGGCAAGAAACTTGAAGGCTCTTACCATGGATGAACTAATTAGAAATTTAAAGACTCATGAAATTAAAAAACAACAATGTCAAGAAAAAAAAAAAGAAACTAAAAAATAAGTCTCTAGCATTAAAAGCCTCAAAGTCTGATTCAAGCGAGGAGGACACTGATATTTTCTATTTGGCCAAGAAGATTGTGAGGACTATGAAGAAAAGTAATTAGTTTCAAAGGAATGAAAGCATCAGCAGAAAGGGAGGTACTATTGATGTTTGTCACAGGTGTGAAAAAATTGGCTATTTCATCAAAGATTGCCCATTACACAAAATGGACTATCAAGAATATCTAAAATCAGGTGATGACAAAGGAAAGAAGAAGAACCAGGTTCCAGAGAAGTCAAGAAGGAAGGTTATAGTTGATTATGTAGTGAAACAGGCTTTAGCAGTCTGGGGAGATACTTCTAGTGAATCTGATGAATTTGAAAAGCCTGAAGATGTCTCTATGTTAGCAGTGGAAGACACTGAAATAACCTATGATTCCTTGTTTGCTCTCATGGCAAAATCAGATGATGAAGAAGAAAATGAGGTAACTCTTTCTGAAATTTAGGAAAAACTTAGATAATTATTCTCCTAAGAAGAAAAAGAAGCTTGCAAATGTATTGATTGATTCTGTGTGTGAACTGACTGCTGAGAAAAATGTTCTTGAAGATAAAGTAGAAAATCTAGAACTTGAATTAGTTGCCTTAACTATTCAGTTGTCTGAAATAGAAGAACAATCCTCAAAACTGAAATTAGTAGATCAACTGAAGAAAATAGATGAGTTTGATGGTAAGGATAAGAAAGAAGCCTCAAAGCTTCAAACTGGGCTTGAAGAAAAATTGAAGAATTCTCGAAGGCATCTTACGACTGCACTTCATAAGAATGAAGAATTAGAAATGGATATGATCCGAATAAAAAAAGATCTTAATAAATTCCTAAAATGGACCCGATCTTCACAAATCCTTGCTAATCTAACTAGTCAGGGGAATCAATTTTTCCCCATGACATTATTTTCTAAATCAACTCTATTTGATTTCTCTTTTTTCATAATTTCCTCCAAAATAATTATTATGATCCGAATACTCGTAAAATAAAGTTGACCAATACCTCCTCTCGAACTGTACTTGTAATTTTTCCCTACAACACTTTCTTTCTTTTTGTTTTTTAGATCAACTCAATTTGTTTTGTTTTTTTTTGTTTTCGCAATACGAAGCATCATATACAGTAAATATTTTTCTCTCTACATATCATGTCAAGTTTTTAAAAAAGAAATATTTAAATATAATGCAGGAAGTAGTTAGGTCTTACATAAGCAAATTAATTGAAACATCAATACAAATATGTGATACTGAATAAGAAAACACACCCACAACAAAAAGGAGGTTATAAAATGGAGATTGGATCTAGTGGAGGATAATAATGAACAAATTTGGTTGGATTTTTATTGTTAATACTAACAAGTATTTTTCTCCATGTTGTTTAAGGAATTGGGCCCAACAAAATTGAATAAAATTCAATATTCAATTTACATCAAAGTGTTTTCTTCTGGCTGTCTTATTCTTTGTGGAATTATTTCGTTTAGATCAGTTTCTTTTTGAGCTCGGTGTATTAAAGTGTTTGTTATGTATTGGGTTGAAAAAGAATCGAATCACAAAAGTTTATTGTGTGCAGCCTTGTATCATAATTCTGTAAGAAACTGTTTTTATGGCTAGAATCCATAACTTTCTGATCACATGACAATAACTTTGTCAGTTACTGCAAGGCTCACCTTCATCCATTGACAATAACTTTGTCAGTTACTGCAAGGCCCACCTTCATCCATGAACGAACCTTAATATATATAAATAAAATACTTTTATTTAAAGAGATATATAGTCACTTCAAATGTTACTTTCATGAGATCCAAATAATAAAAAACTATTTTTTAAAGATATATTGTAAATTTTAATACACCCTTAATAAAAATTTTATTTCGCTACTAGTTCTACTTTCTTTTTTTCTTTTCATGCAATATTATCTCATGAAGACCATTTGAAGTGATTATAATGAACAAATATTTGAATGGGTCACACAATGTTTTGTTAAAAATTTGGAGAGAGAGAAAATGTGCGGAACAAAATTGTTCTCTAATCATGTCAATCAAATTATATTTGTTAGAGGTTTTATCCTGATTTTCTTATAAAATTTAAATTTTATTTTTTTTTAGAAGAAAATTAAAAGTATTATAATTCTTTTCCTTATTTGTCTAACCTCTTTTTGGAGGAAAAGTTTTGGAATTATATAAATTGAATATCCCTTCTCATACAACAACACAATATTCACAATGCAAAGTTTTGTTTAGGGGGAGATTTTTTCTCTAAAGTTTATATATTTCATTTAATATTAGGTTTTATATGTAGGTCAATTAGCAAAAACATATAATAATACTATACTTTTTAATTTATTTTTGTGTCATCTGAATTATCGTCTCTATGATTTGTAAAATATATATTAGCTTCTACATGACACTTTCTCAATTTCAAATCCAACAAGTGAGAAGAAAGATATTATGTCCAACAAGTAAACCTTTTTCCACCAAAAAAGGTAATTTTAATTATAATAGATAATCAAATAAAATAGAAAATTGAGGACAAATGTTAACAAATCTCCCCTTAGACCAGAACATTTGAAGTGACTATAATGGACTGGAAGGGGTCTCACAATGATTGTTACAGATTTGGAGAGAGAGAAAATTTGTGGAACGAAATTGCTTTGCTAGCTATATTAAGTACGTAAATTATTGGAATTATGAATTATGAGATTTAATGGGTGGTTGTCATTGCTAGCTAACATCTAATTGAAAACCTTAAAAATAACGATTTAATTATGTAAGGTATCTATTGGAAGTGACTAGGGGTGTCAAATTGCATGTTTTGTCCAAATATTTTTCATCGTATTCAGTAGGATGTGACCTCGAGTTGGGTCTTAGGTGGAGGTAAGGGTATTAAGTGGGTCGGGCCGGGTCAATCCAAAATCGGTCCATCATATTTAATCGGTTTGTGGGCCGGGCTGGATCTGAGCCTGGTTAAATGAGCCGGTCCGATTCCGGGCCAACAATAATTTTTTTAAAAGCAACCCTGAATCGGCCCACTTAACTTAACCTGGTTCAATCCACTTAAACCCGATCAAATCCGATCCATAATCCGGGTCAAAACGGTCAAAACTCAAAACAAAAAAGTTTTTTTTTCAATATACACTCTATATACCTACCTATATACATTTTAAATACATTAAACACTATATATACACTATATATATATATATATATAGTATATACTACATTAGAATTTAAAAAATATATACACATATACAATTACACATGTAATCGTGTATACGACTATACGTTAGTTAAATATATATACTACTCCAAATAAAATATATACTACAAGATATGTACTACAATATAATGATACATATACTAATTTATAAAACATATACACATGTATACGTTAAATATATATTACTTTAGAGTCTATAGAAAATATATACACATATATACGTACCATTCAATATATATGTACTACTTTAAATAAAATATACTACAATATATATACTACAATATAATGATATATATACTAATTTATAAAATATATACACATATGTATACGTTAAATATACACTACTTTAGAGTCTATAGAAGATATATATACACATATATACGTACCATTCAATATATATGTACTACTTTAAATAAAATATACTACAATATATATACTACAACATATACACACACACTATATATATAGTTATATACTGATAAAACATATACTACAAGATATATACTACAATATAATGATATATTTACTAATTTATAAAACTTATACACGTGTATACATTAAATATATATTACTTTACTTTAGAGCCTATAGAAGATATATACACATATATACGTACCATTCAATATATCCGTACTACTTTAAAAAATATGCTACTTAATATAATAAATTAATAATACTTGATAGTAAATTAGTAATATATTAAAACTATGTATTCAATTTAAATCATTAAATGGAAAAAATTATAAAGTAAGGACTAAGGAGTGAATGAATGATTGAATGTTGAATTTTATTGATTGCAAAATAATCCAAAATTTATAATTTACATTAATGAAAAATCTACAAATTTTGCATCATTTTTTTCAATTCATTCATGTTAATGTTAACGGGAACTTGCATAGGATAGTCAAAGTCAATGAGGGCAAAACCATGCATTGGACTTGACTTTGCTGAGTTCTCCCATGATGTCATAATTTCTTCAAGTCTCTGGTCGTCGTTCGGTTCCGCCTCCATTCCTTGATTTCTTCGTTCCGCTCTAATTCAATCTCTAAGGCAAACTAGAACATTCATTGCCTTGCTTCCCAATGAGTGTCGGTTGTCTCCAAGCTGCTGTCGTCCCTGACTAAAAGCGCTCTCCGATGCAACGGTTGACATTGGAACATTCAAGATATCTCTAGCTAATCTTGAAAGCACAGGATATTGTGTTTCATTATTCCTCCACCAATCCAACGCGTTGATCCGTCATCTGCGATCCTTTATCGGCGTTCGAAGATAATACTTAAGCTCTTCCCGATAAGTTATTGTGTAAGTTTCCGCCTCAATACTGTTTCAATAATTTAAATCATAAAAGTAATCAGAAAACCCACTATGTGCTGGCCTTTTAGAAGATGATGACTCATCGGGAGGATAAGGAGCGACAGTTGGAGTGATATTTGTCGGTACAGCTAAATCAAGTAAATCAACATAATGGTTATATAATTTATCTATGTAAGTGTTCGCATCGGTCATAGCCGTCCACAAATTAGGTTGTTCTTGTTCTTCATCATCAAAATCATTGTTAGCATTTATCTCTAAGTTAGCATAAATAAGAGTACTAAAGTGGCACATAGTATTATGTTTCATGCACGAATTTAGCATAGCACCAACCAAGTAAATAGGGGGAATCAAAAAAAATATTTTTAAAATTTAGCAAACATAGCACCAACAGCTTCTTTGTAACCTTCTTTATTTTTATATTCTTTGAGCAAATCAGAAATATCGGCTATTTATGTTAAAATATTACAAACAGTAGGATAATAAGCACCGAAAAATTCAACCGTAGCTATATAAATTTTTTTCAAAAACTTAACAAGATCATCAATTATAGCTCAATCAGAATCATGTAGCATGCATTCAGCCGAATCAGCAAATGAACCATAATGTTGGTTAAAAGATAGTGTAATAAGAACTCTATATTTATGACAAGTTTTTAAAAAATCATACGTTGCATTCCATCTAGTATCACATTCTTCAGGCATCAATATCGGTGCAAGTCCATTTTGTTCACATTTAAGTTTAAAGTCTCTAATTTTTTTTTGCTTCGATTATTTCCTTGAATAAAACTAACAACAAGCCGAATTTTTTCAATATAAAGCTCAAAAAACTCAAGGCCATCTCTTACAATTAAATTATATATATGATAAGCACACTTAACATGAAATATTTCAGGTAACAGCGGAGATAGCTTAGATTTTAACTTTGTAATAGCAGTCTTGTTGTTAGAAGCATTATCAAAATCAATACATAAGATTTTATTTTTAATACCATAAAATTTTGCAACTTTAGCAATCGAATCAACAATAAAATCTCCAGTATGTTTACGATCTTCATCATACAAAAAAGCTAGAATACGTTTTTGCATAACAAAATTACTATCTATCCAGTGACAAGTAATCATTAAATAATCATTTTTATTAACAACACGACCAAGATCGAAAGTTAGAGACATTCTACATTGAATATTTTTTAACAATGTTGCATTCTACATTGAATATTTTTTAACAATGTTGATAAATAAAAATAATATTGTGAATGAAGTCTAAAAATATCGGTCTGACAAGTACTTCTAGGAATACCATTAAACATATGATTATAAATTGCTTGAATATAATGAATAAAAACATCAGAAGAAGGAAAACTAAAAGGCAAACAACCCACAGATACCATTTTTGTTATTTCTTCCCGATCCCTCAATTTATTATACTTCTTCATTACCTGACCGGTTACTGAGTTCATTCTAGTTTATGTTGGCCCACCAACATCCGCACCACCTTTTGCAATATTTAATTCTCTTGTGTGATTATCACTTATATGTCTCATTAATGTACTCGTTCCCCCTTGCTTGCCTCCTCTTTTATGCTTATATATTTGTTGAAAAATATTGCATTGCACCTCAGTATCTGATATACGTGAAAAAAATTATCATGCAATACTAGTTGTTTTACGAACTCTAGAGGCAGGGGGAGGACGGGGAGGGCGATTAACCGATTCAGACCTAACGTTAGCATTTTCTATTGCGGGTGTCTCACCAATATTTTCATCATCTTCATCTAAATCAACCGCATCTACTTCTTTTTCTTCTTCTATACCGTAATTTTTATGAGCTTCTACATAATCCATATCGTGAGCACCTACACCTATTTTTTTCTCAAAAAGTTGACTAAGCGGTATCGGAGGCGGAGGCACACAGGTATATCTACTACTTAAAGTACCTCTACCACTAGTAATTCACTTTTTACTACCACTACCACTTCCGGGATAAAAATATTTTACACGTTTAGTGGCGAGGTTTCTTAATTTATCTATAATATAAATTAAACTAAAAAAATTCAAAATACACAAATATAATAAAATTAAATATTCAACAATGAATACACTAATTAAAAATTAAAAGTAAGAGATGAAACGACAATACCAAATTTTGAAAGTATCCGAAGATTGCGACTTTAGAAACTTTCACTCGTACTTTGTAATCGCAAAATTAAAAAATTAAAGTGAGCACTTTAGAAAATATATAGAATATTTGAGAATTGAGATGTGAGAGAGAATGAGATTTGAGAGAATGAAAAATTGTGTGGAAAATGATTTGAAAGTGTAGGGTATATATAGGAATTTTTTTGGGTTAAAAAAAATATTTTAAATGAATATTTTTTTCTTTTTAATATAATTGGTCATATAGCCGTTTTTGGGCTCCCAACGGTCATATAGCCGTTGGGCCCAACGGCTATAATGGCCCAACGGACACTTTTTGTAAAATTTGATTTAAAAAAAAAGTTATATGGGCCCGACCGGTTAACCGACGGGCCTGAACCGGTTTTGATCCGGAACGGGATAACCGGGCCCAAAAAAAATTAATCCATCCCGAAACTCGGTACCTTACAGCCCGTAGGTTAACCGGGCCGGGTCAAACCATACCGGAGTTGTTTAGTGGGTCGGGTCGGGCTGGGTCAACCCGGCCCGTTTGACATGCTTAGGTGGGGGGCTCAAGGTTGGAATTGAATCTCATGTCTAGTTCAGGGCATAAATTTCGGGCCTCGATCAGTGGTGGAGTCAGGATTTTCATCAAAGGGTTCACAAGTGAACATACAAACTAACCGAAGGAGGTTCGACATCTGCTATATATACATAAAAAATAATTTTAACCATGTATATATAGTATAACTAGTTTAGTATACGTGCATTGCACGTGTATCATGTGTTTTTTATAAGAATTGGAAGGAGCCTAAATTGACACAAATCTGACTGTTTTTCGTTGTTTTATGTTTGTTTTTTTCTTGAGAAATTATTATCTAAAATCAATTTTAAAACACGTTTAAGACAAAATTATTATTTTGAATAGATCAATATTGCCTATAAGTCGATCTTACGCATGAACATTCAAAAATTATAGGAAATAATATAGTTTTATGATATGAGAAATAATTTAGATATTTTAGTACTAATAAGCAACGTTATGTATCCTCCCATCTTCTTCTCTTCATTTGTGACTCATAATGTACTCGTTAAAGCTTTTGTGACTCGTGAAGAATGTGATTTTCACACATATGTGACTCAAAGTGTATCCCTGAGGCTTTTGTGATTTGCGAACAATACAATTTACATGCACATATCTGTGACTCAGAATGCACTTGAATAACATACGTACTTTTGTTAATTTATTACTTTGGAAAGAGGTGAAAAAATGTTGAAGTCCTAAATATTAGTGGTTCTTGTATATAATTATGTGCATCTTGTATTAAATTATTTTATGTCTAAATTTAATTTTTAAAATTCAAATTGTGCCACATAAATTAAGACAAAGGAAATAATCAGAGAAATGCACATATAATTCCATATGAAAACAACGTAAAAAAAATAAAAAATAATATTGAACAAAGAATATCTCCAATGAGAGAGAAGAAAAAAGCCTTCCATGTGATTTGCATATTCCCTATTTTCTAAGTTAGAGAAGTTACTGATGAAACATTTTTGGAGTCGATTCCTCATATTATCACTCAACTTAAGAAAATGTCCTACTAAAATCACTTATCTTTTTTTGTTCCAGTAATGTCATTCAATTTTGTACATTTTCCTTACAAACTAACAATTGCTAAAATAGTCCTTATTCTTTGTAAGAAAAATGAGCAAAATAGTCCGTTAAGTTAAACCGTGAATTTAAATAGTCTTTATTCTTTAATTTAAAATATTAATAGGCTTCCAACTATATTTCACATTTTTACTTTTTTACATACTCCCTCTACCCCTTTTAGTTGGATACATTTCATTTTACACGGTGATTAAAAAATTATAAATTAAATGAATTTTTTTTATTATTTTACCCTTTAACAATATTAATGATATGGGCATAGAAATGAATATTGAAATTGAAATTGTTCACATTTTAATGTATACTATGAATTGTAGGGGTATCATTGAAAAAATTAATCAATTTTATTTCTATTTAGTAAATGATCAACTAATATGAGTCATTTATTTTTAGTAAGACGACCAACTAAAATGGGACAGAGGGAGTAATTAAATTTAAAAAGACATATCACAATATTAAAAATAAAAATAAATAAAAATTGAGAGATGTGTTTATTTTTTAAAGTCAAGTTGAAGAAGTAATATAGTTTTTTCCCAAATAATATCACAAGATTGACAAAAATAATATTTGAAAATTTTAACATTTTTAAATTAATTACACAATGATTATATGAACTTTTCTAATTTTATTTGATGTTGATTGATTTATGATATTATCATGATATCCTTCATCAATAATTTAATTTATTATAGAAATTCTTTAAAACATTTTCATATGATTGTTTTTCTACTCACTAGAGAGTCGGAAGGTTGAAGGAATTTATCGTCTTCTATATGAATTATGAATTTTTTGACAATTATGTATAAAAGAAACTAACAACTAAATTCAAACTATTTTATCAAAAATAAAAATTAATCATAAAATAAATAAATATAAAACATTATTTATCGTTGAACTCCTAAGTTTTCAAATAAATAGAGTGAATATAAGTTTTTTTAACAATATCAATCACGTTTTTGGTGGACTATATTATTTTAATATTACAAATAGAAGTTGAATTAAAATTATACACACTGTTTTTTATAGGTAAAAAGTTATTAGTATATCATATTATTAAAGAACATGGATCATTCCAATTAAAAAATTAACTTAAGGGACTATTTTGGTTATTTTTCTTTTAAAGAATGAGGATTATTTTAGCAATTATTATTTTGTAAGAAAAATCTACAAAGTTAAATGACATTATTGAAACAACAAAAAGATAAATGACTTTAGTGGGATACATTCCAAAGTTGAATGACAATATGATGAATTGCTCCAGCATTTTTGGGTTCAATTTAAGAAGAGAATATCTCACAGGCGAACCCAAAACTTCATATATTCTCTAACCCAAAACTTTATGTATTCTCTAACAGACTTAAAACTAACAAAAAGTGACACAATATGAAAATTATCTACTGGGTGGTTTAAAATAAGTAGTTCAACAAAAGTTTGTCAACAAAGAAAAATTAAAATGGACAAAATTACGTACAATAGACTCTGGTCTAGTGCATTCACACCAGAAACTATGAATAAGTTGTTAGCCTTATACATGTTTTGATTCTTTTAGCCTTGTAGACACCTAATTTCGTCCCTCCACAATGTCGTTTTTACCTATTTTATTTTATTTTATTTTATTTATTTTTATCCTACCGTGTACCCTCACCCACGTGATTACACCCCACAAAATACAAAAAAATAATAAATAACTAATCTTATCTTATCCTAACAACCTACCCAATAAAAAAATAACACCTCACCGCTACCCCCCCTACCCCACGTTACCCCACCCCCTCTCTTTTTTTCTTGTCCAAGAAGAAAGGACTCAAAATACAATATATACATACCCACATACACACAAAAAAAAGAGGGAGTAACCAAAAACAAGAGGACAAAAAAATCGGATAGAGACAAAAAATATTGAGCTTTTTTTTCTCTCTCTAAAACTCTCTCTCTCTCTCCCCGATCTCTCTCTCCGATCTCAGCTCCGACGACGGCAACAGCGTCGTCGTCTCTCTCTCTCTCTCTCTCTTTCTCTCCGACCACTCTCCGGCGTAAGGTACAGAAACAGCGACGCCGACGACCAGCAGCGACAAACACCAACTCCGACTAATGCGTCAGCTCCGACGGTGGCAGTCACCAAAAAAAGTGACGTCGGCGACCGGCAACAACATCCAACCCGTTTCCCATCGACTGCGATGAGATTTCGTGTACGGGTCTTCTCGATTTTTTATAAATTCAATCTCGGTTCATCTGGTATTTCTTATTTCTTCGTGCAAGGATAGTTGGAAATTGATGGTTTGGGGTTTCGAATTTGAGATCTTGGGTTGTTTTTGAGTTTTATTCGAGTTTACGGATTATTCATCGTGAGGTTTGGTCGTGGTTTTCCGATCTGTCCGGTTGAATTCAATATCGAGTTTGGTTTGCTCGTTGTGAGGTTCTTCGGTCGAGTATTTCGGTCTTCAGATTTCTTTATTATCGACAAGGATCAATTTCATCGAGGTCCATTTCTTCTAACCGAATCTTTAATTTATTTTTCGTGATGTTGTGGGTATGGATGATTTTATTTGTTGCGTGCTTGGTATGTTCGAATATGTGTTATGTGTTGGTTGATGTTGGTTTCAGACTTCGAAAAGTGAATTGATAAATCGAAGCATGTTTAATCGTATTGTTTGAAATAAATTTGGGGAAGGGAATCGAAAATTGATAAAAGTAAATATTTTGATATTTTTGATACATTGTTGATGTTGAATGCGGTATGTCGACGAGCGGGTAGGAAAACGTAGGCCGGGTAGGCAAAATTTAGGAATAAGTATCTCGTGGGATGTTGGAATGTGCGTGTGAATGTCTCTTTCTAGATTATCGTGTTTAAATTCAGATGTATTTATTTAGCCGGGGAATGCCCCGACGTATCATGTTAGCGAAAAATAATCGTGATGAAGGCCTGCGGCGTCGGGTAAGGCATTGGAGCTTAGTCTAGATTTAGTTTAGACTAGGATTTATATTTTTGTATTTTTTCTATTTTTCGGACTGTATAATTGGACTGGACTTTTACGTTTTTGGACTGTTTTATTTTGTTTATTGTTTGATTATTTTGTGTTCTTTTGTGTGGTTTATACATTTCATAATGCCAAAATAGTCGATACACTCCACCAAGCGACCGTGGTCGAACCACGGGATCGAGGAGTGCCTAACACCTTCCCCTCAGTCAACAGAATTCCTTAGCCGGAATCTTTGTTCGCAAACCGGTTTAAGAGTAAAATGGTTTCGAAAAGGACTTTTCAAAGGTGACTTGGCACACCGGATTATGCCAAGTGGTGACTCTGAATAAAAAATGCAAATAATCCTTTTCCGAAACAAATTTTCATTTCTTGTAATTTAAATAATAAAACCCTTTCGCGCTAAAACATAATATTTTGGAGTACGTAAAAAAGGGGTGTGACAAGCCTTATTTGAGTTGTTTCATTGAAATTTATTGTTATTTTGTACTCGAGTTTAGTATACCAAGAGCTATAACTAATTATAGACCACAATTTGTCAGTTGCGCTTTTTTAAAAATATACTTCATCTGTCTTAAATTATTTGTCATAGTTGTTACAAATAGTTACCTCAAATTATATGTCCTTAAAGAAATTTAAAGTAATTATTTTAGGAGCAATTGTTTTGGAAGACTACAAACGTCTCAATTATGAAAATATAATACATAAATAGAGTACATATTCAATGAAGAAAATGATATCTTAAGACATGAAATTGTTTTTGGCATGCGAGTCTAGAACGAATGATACAGTAATAATTCTCACTTTCACCTATTCAAGGAGTAGATTTTTTTCTTTTGTCTTTCTCATACATAATAGAGAAACGGGAGCGAGGGAGTAATAGATATAATTGCAGACAACAAAACAAAGACAAAAATACCTGCAAGTAAGTAGATTAGGTCACCGTCGAACAATATATATCCATCTAGAGAAAGCCTTTCAATGTTTTATTCATCCCTTGAATACCTAAACCAAAGAGAGTATATATGTTTATAGATGTGGTTTACATATTTTCTAATTTTGAAGGTGAAATTACTGTTGGAACATTTTCGTGTTCAAATTCAGAAGAGAAAATCTCTAACGACAGAATTTGGGTGAATGTCTGAATTTTCAAATTTTCTTCCCCATTGATACAGTACTGATGCGTTGCTCGTACGTTCTCATTACACATTAATGACGACGTGAAAAAAAGAGAATCTTTGTTTGTACTCTTACAAATAAAACATATACAGTCAATCAAACATGGTTAACAAGCAAAGCACAAAATAGATGTATATAGTTGAATTAAATTCATTCAATCATCAAGAGATATAGCTATTTACTGAAAAGGAAGAAGAGGCAAAGGCGAGATAAAATTGTAACAAAGAAGTCGAGTAAGAAAATTTGAAACTAGAGTAGTTTCTTTTCTTTTCTATATTATAGAAGAGTTGGTTCGGTCAAGGGATGGAAATGACATAACAAATTTCTCTAGGGGTAATTTGGTCATTACAATAAATTATAAGCTTAATTCAATTATTTTTT
Source organism: Capsicum pubescens (assembly GCA_030864215.1). NCBI lineage: Eukaryota > Viridiplantae > Streptophyta > Magnoliopsida > Solanales > Solanaceae > Capsicum > Capsicum pubescens. The sequence goes on along the minus strand of CM061548.1, from coordinate 409,987,289 downwards.
GTGCTTTAACTTTGGAACTTCATCAAAAGTTTGAATAAAAACCCATTATTTTCTCTTTAATTACAAGCAATGTCATTGAAGAAATTTACCATAATGCCATCACACATATGGCATTATGGTAAATTTATGTCATATGTGTGATGGCATTATGGTAAATCACACATTGAAGAAATTTACCATAATGCCATCACACATAATTTTATCTTCCATTTATTTTTCAATCTTATTTATCTTTTTTATTTTTATGTATAAAATTATTTCAAATATATTTAAGTAAATTGATTAGTAGGATGATAATTTATTGTAAAAACTAATTATAATTGATGCAATTAAATAAATTTTATTATTTATTTAATTTCATATCAAACATATAATTTACTTTCTTTCTTATTTGTTATTACATTTTCACCTAATTTAAATTTTTTCCTAATATATTCAATCATGATTTTACTATATCATCTCTAATTAATTATTATGGTCATCTAAGTATCATGTCACTTAAATTGGAGTAGAAAAAGTTTTACACAATAATTAAAAATTTCAATTATTTAAAAAAATATTATTTTTCTTTTCTTTTCTAGTATATTATATATATATATATATATATATATATATATATATATATATATTCTTTTCTTTTCTTTACTCTTCTATAATATAGGATAATAAGGTTTATAAAATACTTTGCAAGATTAGTTTGTTTAGGAAAATTGTATTTTATTTTTTAATATTTGGACCTTATCAACAACTATAAGAAAAGTCCTTCCATTTTGAATTAATTACAACTCATGTCATTCCCATAAATTACCACTTTGCCATTGAAGCTACTCCTATTGAATATGATGGAGCTCACATATAATTAATTATTATAAATTATTTATTTATTAAAAATTAATAATATTTAATTAAAAATCAAATAAATATTTATGACATACCTGCTTCAATCGTAATTGTACTATATTACCCCTAACTAATTATTATATCACACCTAATTAATTATTATAAGTTATTTATATATTAAAAAATTAATAATATTTAATTAAAAATAAAATAGATATTTATGACATGTCTTCTTCAACCGTAATTGTACCATATCACTTCTAATTAATTATTATACTGCTCCTAATTAATTATTATAAGTTATTTATACATTAAGAAATTAATACCATTTAAGTAAAAAATAAAATAGACATTTATGACATATCTGCTTCAACCGTAATTTTACTATATCACCCCTAATTAATTATTATGGTCATTTAAGCATTGTGACACATAAGTTGAAATAGAAAAAAATAATTTAATATGTTATATATTTCAAAAAATATTACATGAAAAATACTAGAAATCACAATAATTAACAACTTAAAAGATTTAAAAGATATAAAATATTTGGTCAACTCTTGAAGTTATATTAGTGTCACTGAAAATGGAATAGAAGAAAAGTATTATAAATCACAATAATTAAAAACTTAAATTATTTTTAAAATATAATTGATTATCAATGCCACAAAAATTTGGACAAGAAGAGTAACGTATTCAAAGGGCAAAGGAGTAAAATTTTCATGACATTTTTTTTAAAAATAAAAATTGCTACGTATACTCAAAGGGTAAAAGAGTAAAAACACATAAGAGATAAGTGTTGAGAAATAAAGAAGCACCAAATGTTACAAATGTATTATTAACATTTGTAACATTCAACACATTTCTAAATGTTTCCAAATTCTTCTTGAATCAACACATACACATAATAAAAATAATAAATAATAATAATTACATTTTACTAAATCACCCCTAATTAATTATTATGGTCATTTAAGCATTGTGTCACATAAGTTGAAATAGAAAAAATATTATAAATTATAATGATAAAAAATTTAAATTATTTAAAAAATATAATTGGCTATCGTCGACACAAAACTCTGGACAAGGAGAGTAGCATATATTATTCAAAAAAAATTATATAAAAAGTATTATAAATTACAATAGTTAACAAGTTAAAATATCTAAGAACAATTTAATATGTTATATATTTCAAAAAAATTACATGAAAAATACTAGAAATCACAATAATTAACAACTTAAAAGATTTAAAAAATATAAAATATTTGGTCGACTTTTGAAATTATATTAGTGTCACTGAAATTGGAATAGAAGAAAAGTATTATAAATCACAATAATTAAAAACTTAAATTATTTTTGAAACATAATTGACTATCAATGCCATAAAAAATTGAACAAGAAGAGTAACGTATTTAAAGAGCAAAAGAGTAAAAACAAACAAGAGATAAATGTAGAGAAATCAAGAAGCACCAAATGGATTATTAACATTTGTAACATTCAACACATTTCTAAATGTTTCCAAATTCTTCTTGAATCAACACATATACATAATAAAAATAATAAATAATAATAATTACATTTTACTATATCACCCCTAATTAATTATTATGGTCATTTAAGCATTGTTCCACATAAGTTGAAATAGAAAAAATATTATAAATTACAATGATAAAAAATTTAAATTATTTAAAAAATATAATTGGCTATCGTCGACACAAAACTCTGGACAAAGAGAGTAGCATATATTATTCAAAAAAAATTATATAAAAAGTATTATAAATTACAATAGTTAACAATTTAAAATATCTAAAAATAATTTAATATGTTATATATTTCAAAAAAATTACATGAAAAATACTAGAAATCACAATAATTAACAACTTAAAATATTTAAAAGATATAAAATATTTGGTCGACTCTTGAAATTATATTAGTGTCACTAAAATTGGAATAGAAGAAAAGTATTATAAATCACAATAATTAAAAACTTAAATTATTTTTTAAATATAATTGACTATCAATGCCACAAAAGTTTGGACAAGAAAAATAATACATATTATTTGAAAATTACATAAAAATATTATAAATTACAATAGTTAACAAATTAAATTATCTAAATACCTATTAAAAGTATGATTGATTATCTAAATTCTATTTGTGTCATATAAATTGAGATAAAAATTAATATATTGAACCCATGCTAGATCTCGAATGAATCTTAAAATGTATATGCAATTCTTTTTTTTAAAAAAAACTTTTATTTAAATATATCAAAATCGAAAAGGTAAATTTTAATGCAGCACGTTAAACAATGTATAAGAACTAATGTTTATATAAATAATACAAGCATTTACTAATAGAATCATTACTAATACAAATATTACTAATATATTCTATTCAAAAAGAAAATTTATACACTATAACAAACGACTCCTACGTTTCAATAGAAGGAACATATACAAAAGAAAAGTTTGATAAAAAATTTACAGAAATATATTTTATAAGTATATTTTATCGTATCAATGAAAACATTCTACTGTTCAAACTTCCTACTCCAACATAAATTTTAAAACTTAAAAATTGCAATTCACATATTTTATTGTTGGGTCCGTGCTGACACGGGCCTTGCACTTCTAGTTTTAATAGAAATAGAGGAATTATACATAAAAAGGGACACTAACTAATTAGTTTTGACTTTTAATAGAAATAGAGAAATCATACAAAAAGGACGCTAATTAATATTGCAACATGGCTTTTATATTGCCATATATATTAGGCTAATTTTTTACCTTTTCTTTTTTGAGAAGTGGCGTAAAAACCAGCAAAATCACGTTCTTTAAAGAAAAGTCAACCCAAGCTATTTTTTTTGGAAATTTTTTTATTATATTTATTGTAGTTGATATTTAATTTATAAAATAATAATATAATAATTAAAGAAAAAAAGTGAAAAGATGATTTTGTCTAAAGCAAAGACTTTTAATGAAGGACAAAAAAGTTTTAATAACCTTTTTAAGTTCACAATTTTAATATATTATAGATTATAAATATAGATTATAGATTTTCCATCGAAGGGGGTTCGGATGAAACCCCTATCATACTTGTAGCTCCGCCACTGGCCTTGATCGGGTCTTTGATCAAGGTCAGGTTCAAAAACAGGTTTGGTTTTCAAGTCGGGATCGGGTTTCAAGTTCCCTAGTCAAGCTTGAGTATTAAGATCTATATCAGATCGGGGTCGGATTCGAGTGTCGAATTGTAGTCAGGTTTCAGATAGGGCTCGATTCTTGGGTCGTGGTCGAATCTCTTATTTTTTTGACTTTTCTTTCGGATTGGTGTCTCTTCCTTTTACATCGTATGTAAATATTTTTTTAGCTTAAGCGGGTCAAAATTGGGTGATTCATGACCCGTTTCAGTTTTTAGTTTATCTTAACCTATTCAATTTCAAGTCAATCCACCTATTTAACACCCCTTTAATTATGTTAGCCACCTTTCATATTGTTGATGAGTAGTATTGAAACTAAAATTAGAACTTCTAAAACCTCCATATTATATAATATCATGAGAACATGTACATATTAACATATTGAAGGGATCATGATTCATGCAATGTTGTTAAAAGTTTTAGAGAGAGAAAAAAAAATGTGAAACAAATTTGCTTTGCAACCACGTCAATTAAATTGTAGAAGTACATGGTATATTTTAATTATAAATATGTGAAACAAATTTGCTTTGCAATCACGTCAATTAAATTGTAGAAGTACATGGTATATTTTAATTATACATTTTAATTGTGAAGTTTAGACAAGTGCTATAGAAATAGTTCTTTGTAGAAATATAAGGTAAGATTGCATATAATAGACTTTTGTAGTTCGATTCTTCTCCGAACCCAGCACAGAGCGAAAGCTTTAGTATATCATGTGCCCTTTTAAAAAAAATGTAGAAGAGTGGTTCTCATAATAAACATAAAAAATCGTGATTTCATCATGAACTATAGTTTTAATTGACAACCTTCTTTTATTTGGTAGATGAGTAGTACTGAGATTTGAAATCAAGATTTCTAAGATTGCCACATAATATAAAATCATGAGATCCATAAAATTATAGAAAAAGAGATATTTTTACTTCTTTTTTTCTTTTTTTGCAATATGTATCTCGTGAAAAACATTATAAGTGACTTGTGAAGCTAAACGATGAGCAAATATTTGAACGAATCACGTAACTTTAGTTACAATTTGGAAAGAGAAAAAAATGAGTTAATATTCTGATTATGTGGTTTAGATTAATGGTTGTCACTATATTGATAACAACTAACTAAACACCAAAAATCAATGTTTTATCACTTTCACATAATTAAAAGAGAGAATTTTTTTTACTCTTTAAATTGGGGGTAGGGGAAGGGGAATGGGGGAGAGAATTACAATGTGGGAAATCGAACCTTCACTAACAGGGTGGAAGTTCAGGTAACTAAGCTACTAAGATTCCCCAAAAGAGAGAAAAGTAATATGCATACAGACTTTTGCAAGCTAAGGTGTGAGTACTTGTTTTCACAAATATTATATTCCTTACGTTTCAAAATACTTATGATGTTTCATATTTTAAAAGTCAAACTACATCAACGAACTTTGACGAATATTTAGTGACCTATTTTTCACCATATTGAATTATTGATAATAACAATAATAATATACTCAGTATATTCCCATCAAGTGGTATCTGAGGAGAGTTAGTGTAAGCGGTCTATACACTTGTAGACATTGAAATTTTGTGGACTGTACAAGAAGAGTTTAACTTCTGTTAGAGTTCTTGAGGGCTACTTTTAGCTTGGTAGCTACTTTGTTCTAAAATCCTAAATTACGCCTATACTAAAATTCTAAATTACGCCTATATAAAGGGCAAACATTCCTTAAAAGTATATCTCAAAAACTCATGGGATATTCATAAAGAGATCAAAATCCTTTCTTCTTGAAAATACATCAAGAAGATCCACAAATTCAATCCGCTTTTCATGGAGATCAAACCCAAATACTTTCATGGAGATCAAACTCAAATATTCCTACGTGCAAGAAATATGTCACTAACAACCCTCGAATTACGGAGAAATCCATATCAAATCCAAATATGCCTACGTTCGAACGTTCGAGTAATACGCTACTGACGACCCTCGAATTACGGTGAAAATCAAGAGAGAAGAATCAAGGGAGGAACAGAATATTCCTACGTTCAAGAAATACGCCACTAACAACTCTCGAATTACGGAGAAATTCATATCAAATCCAAATATGGCTACGTTCGAACGTTTGAGAAATACGCTACTGACGACCCTCGAATTACGGTGAAAATCAAGAGAGAAGAATCAAGGGAGGAACATATCTGTACACACGTAGTTTATTAATAAAAAATACATGTTTCTTCATATTTCTATTTGTGATTGAATACGCTACTGACCGCTCTCAAAAAATAGATTTGTACACACATTGTTTATTAATAAAAATACATGTTTCTTCATATTTTTATTTATGATTACAATTTATTTGTTGGAAACACCACTAGCTCAGAGATAGAAATGTTGTTTTTGATAGACCTCCGACTCAAGATAAAACAATCAAGAAAAGAAATAGTAAAAGTACAAGATATAATAGAAATTACCACACTCAATAATATCATAAACAAGACTCACCAAGTAATACAACAAACGATACAACATTCTGAAATAATACTAGTACTATAACTACTAACACCGATGACAAAGTCCTCCTACCTACTAGCACTGACGCACTCGTTCCTACTATCCTTCTACTCTAATCCGCCTTTCCCACACCTTTCTATCCAGTGTCGCGTCCTCGATAAGCTGAATCTGCTCCATGTCATGTCTAATCACCTTCCTCCATTATTTCTTTGGTTTATCTCTACGTCACTTCAATCCACTCCCAGCCAACCTCTCACACCTTCGCACGGGGGCATCCGTGTCCCTCTTCATCACATGTACGAATCAATTCAACCTTGCTTCCTTCATCTTGGCTTCCACCGAAGCCACTCCTACCTTATCTTGAATAACCTCATTTCTAATCCTATCTTTTCTAGTACACCCACACATCCACCATAGCATTCTCATCTCCGCCACCTTCATCTTTTGGGGGTGAAACTTCTTGACAAGTCAACACTCCACTTCATACTACAAATCTAATATTGATACAAGAAAATATTTAACTCATGATACCTTCCATACACTTTTCAATTATTGAATTTTAATCTAAAAATTTTGAATTAATAAAAAATAGGCAAATTGATTCTCGATAAATGAAGATGGAAAAGTATTTTTTGGACCGAGGAGTACCAAAGTACTAATCAATTGCTATAGCACTAGCTGGTCGGTGTCACACCCCTTTTTTAACTCAAAAAAAAAATTCATTTTAGTTCGAAAGGGCTTTTATTAAAGTGACAAAAAATAAAAATTTATTTCGAAAAGAACCATTTACATTCAAAACTCAGAGTCGCCACTTGGCATAATCTGGTGTGCCAAGTCACCATTGGAAAATCCTTTTCAAAACCATTTGACTCTTTAAACTGGTTTGCAAACAGAGATTCCGGCTAAGAAATTCTGTTGACCGAGAGGAAGGTGTTAGGCACCTCTCGATCCCATAGTTCGACCACGGTCGCTTGATGGAGCATATCGATCACACAAAGCACGCAAAGCAATCAAGCAAGCAAAACAAAACAAAACAATCCAAAATTTAGTGTCCCGTCCAATTATACAGTCTCGAAATAAATAAAAATGTGAAAATAAGTCTTATCTAATCTATACTAATCCTAACTACGCTCCTCGGCTTTACCCGATGCCTCGGACCTTGTTCTCGATCCGCCTTTGCCAACATAGTACGTCGGGGCATTCCCCGGTGAATAAATACAGATACTTCGGGGAATTCCCCAGCCAAATAGTACAATTGATCCAAAAGTGATAAAACAAAAACCCTTCATCCCCCACTTCAACATTCAACGCATTCAATCAACACACCACTTCTAACTTTTGGTTAATGTTGTGATTTTAAATATATACTACTTTAGAGTCTATAGAAAATATATACACATATATACGTACCATTCAATATATATGTACTACTTTAAATAAAATATACTACAATATATATACTACAATATAATGATATATATACTAATTTATAAAATATATACACATATGTATACGTTAAATATACACTACTTTAGAGTCTATAGAAGATATATATACACATATATACGTACCATTCAATATGTATGTACTACTTTAAATAAAATATACTACAATATATATACTACAACATATACACACACACTATATATATAGTTATATACTGATAAAACATATACTACAAGATATATACTACAATATAATGATATATTTACTAATTTATAAAACATATACACGTGTATACGTTAAATATATATTACTTTACTTTAGAGCCTATAGAAGATATATACACATATATACGTACCATTCAATATATCCGTACTACTTTAAAAAATATGCTACTTAATATAATAAATTAATAATACTTGATAGTCAATTAGTAATATATTGAAACTATGTATTCAATTTAAACTAAAAATTCAATTTAAATCATTAAATGGAAAAAATTATAAAGTAAGGACTAAGGAGTGAATGAATGATTGAATGTTGGATTTTATTGATTGCAAAATGATCCAAAATTTATAATTTACATTAATGAAAAATCTACAAATTTTGCATCATTTTTTTCAATTCATTCATGTTAATGTAAACGGAAACTTGCATAGGATAGTCAAAGTCAATGAGGGCAAAACCATGCATTGGACTTGACTTTGCTGAGTTCTCCCATGATGTCATAATTTCTTCAAGTCTCTGGTCGTCGTTCGGTTCCGCCTCCATTCCTTGATTTCTTCGTTCCGCTCTAATTCAATCTCTAAGGCAAACTAGAACATTCATTGCATTGCTTCCCAATGAGTGTCGGTTGTCTCCAAGCTGCTGTCGTCCCTGACTAAAAGCGCTCTCCGATGCAACGGTTGACATTGGAACATTCAAGATATCTCTAGCTAATCTTGAAAGCACAGGATATTGTGTTTCATTAGTCCTCCACCAATCCAACGCGTTGATCCGTCATCTGCGATCCTCTATCGGCGTTCGAAGATAATACTTAAGCTCTTCCCGATAAGTTATTGTATAAGTTTCCGCCTCAATACTGTTTCAATAATTTAAATCATAAAAGTAATCAGAAAACCCACTATGTGCTGGCCTTTTAGAAGATGATGACTCATCGGGAGGATAGGGAGCGACAGTTCGAGTGATATTTGTCGGTACAGCTAAATCAAGTAAATCAACATAATGGTTATATAATTTATCTATGTAAGTGTTCGCATCGGTCATAGCCGTCCACAAATCAGGTTGTTCTTGTTCTTCATCATCAAAATCATTGTTAGCATTTATCTCTAAGTTAGCATAAATAAGAGTACTAAAGTGGCACATAGCATTATGTTTCATGCACGAATTTAGCATAGCACCAACCAAGTAAATAGGGGGAATCAAAACAAATATTTTTAAAATTTAGCAAACATAGCACCAACAACTTCTTTGTAACCTTCTTTATTATGAATTATGAATTTTTTGACAATTATGTATAAAAGAAACTAACAACTAAATTCAAACTATTTTATCAAAAATAAAAATTAATCATAAAATAAATAAATATAAAACATTATTTATCGTTGAACTCCTAAGTTTTCAAATAAATAGAGTGAATATAAGTTTTTTTAACAATATCAATCACGTTTTTGGTGGACTATATTATTTTAATATTACAAATAGAAGTTGAATTAAAATTATACGCACTGTTTTTTATAGGTAAAAAGTTATTAGTATATCATATTATTAAAGAACATGGATCATTCCAATTAAAAAATTAACTTAAGGGACTATTTTGGTTATTTTTCTTTTAAAGAATGAGGATTATTTTAGCAATTATTATTTTGTAAGAAAAATCTACAAAGTTAAATGACATTATTGAAACAACAAAAAGATAAATGACTTTAGTGGGATACATTCCAAAGTTGAATGACAATATGATGAATTGCTCCAGCATTTTTGGGTTCAATTTAAGAAGAGAATATCTCACAGGCGAACCCAAAACTTCATATATTCTCTAACCCAAAACTTCATGTATTCTCTAACAGACTTAAAACTAACAAAAAGTAACACAATATGAAAATTGTCTACTGGGTGGTTTAAAATAAGTAGTTCAACAAAAGTTTGTCAACAAAGAAAAATTAAAATGGACAAAATTACGTACAATAGACTCTGGTCTAGTGCATTCACACCAGAAACTATGAATAAGCTGTTAGCCTTATACATGTTTTGATTCTTTTAGCCTTATTTGAGTTGTTTCATTGAAATTTATTGTTATTTTGTACTCGAGTTTAGTATACCAAGAGCTATAACTAATTATAGACCACAATTTGTCAGTTGCGCTTTTTTAAAAATATTCTTCATCTGTCTTAAATTATTTGTCATAGTTGTTACAAATAGTTACCTCAGATTATATGTCCTTAAAGAAATTTAAAGTAATTATTTTAGGAGCAATTGTTTTGGAAGACTACAAACGTCTCAATTATGAAAATATAATACATAAATAGAGTACATATTCAATGAAGAAAATGATATCTTAAGACATGAAATTGTTTTTGGCATGCGAGTCTAGAACGAATGATACAGTAATAATTCTCACTTTCACCTATTCAAGGAGTAGATTTTTTTCTTTTGTCTTTCTCATACATAATAGAGAAACGGGAGCGAGGGAGTAATAGATATAATTGCAGACAACAAAACAAAGACAAAAATACCTGCAAGTAAGTAGATTAGGTCACCGTCGAACAATATATATCCATCTAGAGAAAGCCTTTCAATGTTTTATTCATCCCTTGAATACCTAAACCAAAGAGAGTATATATGTTTATAGATGTGGTTTACATATTTTCTAATTTTGAAGGTGAAATTACTGTTGGAACATTTTCGTGTTTAAATTCAGAAGAGAAAATCTCTAACGACAGAATTTGGGTGAATGTCTGAATTTTCAAATTTTCTTCCCCATTGATACAGTACTGATGCGTTGCTCGTACATTCTCATTACACATTAATGACGACGTGAAAAAAAGAGAATCTTTGTTTGTACTCTTACAAATAAAACATATACAATCAATCAAACATGGTTAACAAGCAAAGCACAAAATAGATGTATATAGTTGAATTAAATTCATTCAATCATCAAGAGATATAGCTATTTACTGAAAAGGAAGAAGAGGCAAAGGCGAGATAAAATTGTAACAAAGAGGTCGAGTAAGAAAATTTGAAACTAGAGTAGTTTCTTTTCTTTTCTATATTATAGAAGAGTTGGTTTGGTCATGGGATGGAAATGACATAACAAATTTCTCTAGGGGTAATTTGGTCATTACAATAAATTATAAGCTCAATTCAATTATTTTTTGTGCTTTAACTTTGGAACTTCATCAAAAGTTTTAATAAAAACCCATTATTTTCTCTTTAATTACAAGCAATGTCATTGAAGAAATTTACCATAATGTCATCACACATATTTCCACACATGTGGGCCCTCCTCTATCTTCCATTTATTTTTCAATCTTATTTATCTTTTTTATTTTTATGCATAAAATTATTTCAAATATATTTAAGTAAATTGATTAGTAGGATGATAATTTATTGTAAAAATTAATTATAATTGATGCAATTAAATAAATTATATTATTTATTTAATTTCATATCAAACATATAATTTACTTTCTTTCTTATTTGTTATTACATTTTCACCTAATTTAAATTTTTTCCTAATATATTCAATCGTGATTTTACTATATCATCTATAATTAATTATTATGGTCATCTAAGTATCATGTCACTTAAATTGGAGTAGAAAAAGTTTTACACAATAATTAAAAATTTAAATTATTTAAAAAAATATTTTTTCCTTTTCTTTTCTATTATATTATACTATATATATATATATATATATATATATATTCTTTTCTTTTCTTAACTCTTCTATAATATAGGATAATAAGGTTTATAAAATACTTTGCAAGATTAGTTTGTTTAGGAAAATTGTATTTTGTTTTTTAATATTTGGACCTTATCAACAACTATAAGAAAAGTCCTTCCATTTTGAATTAATTACGAGTCATGCCATTCCCATAAATTACCACTTTGCCATTGAAGCTACTCCTATTGAATATGATGGAGCTCACATATAATTAATTATTATAAATTATTTATATATTAAAAATTAATAATATTTAATTAAAAAATTAAACAAATATTTATGACATGCCTGCTTCAACCGTAATTGTACTATATTACCCCTAACTAATTATTATATCACACCTAATTAATTATTATAAGTTATTTATATATTAAAAAATTAATAATATTTAATTAAAAATAAAATAGATATTTATGACATGTCTTCTTCAACCGTAATTGTACCATATCACCTCTAATTAATTATTATACTGCTCCTAATTAATTATTATAAGTTATTTATACATTAAGAAATTAATAATATTTAAGTAAAAAATAAAATAGACATTTATGACATATCTGCTTCAACCGTAATTTTACTATATCGCCCCTAATTAATTATTATGGTCATTTAAGCATTGTGTCACATAAGTTGAAATAGAAAAAAATAATTTAATATGTTATATATTTCAAAAAAAAATTACATGAAAAATACTAGAAATCACAATAATTAACAACTTAAAAGATTTAAAAGATATAAAATATTTGGTCGACTCTTGAAGTTATATTAGTGTCACTGAAAATGGAATAGAAGAAAAGTATTATAAATCACAATAATTAAAAACTTAAATTATTTTTAAAATATAATTGATTATCAATGCCACAAAAATTTGGACAAGAAGAGTAACGTATTCAAAGGGCAAAGGAGTAAAATTTTCATGACATTTTTAAAATAAAATAAAATTAAATTGCTACATATACTCAAAGGGTAAGAGAGTAAAAACACATAAGAGATAAGTGTTGAGAAATCAAGAAGCACCAAATGTTACAAGTGTATTATTAACATTTGTAGCATTCAACACATTTCTAAATGTTTCCAAATTCTTCTTGAATCAACACGTACACATAATAAAAATAATAAATAATAATAATTACATTTTACTATATCACCCCTAATTAATTATTATGGTCATTTAAGCATTGTGTCACATAAGTTGAAATAGAAAAAATATTATAAATTATAATGATAAAAAATTTAAATTATTTAAAAAATATAATTGGCTATCGTCGACACAAAACTCTGGACAAGGAGAGTAGCATATATTATTCAAAAAAAATTATATAAAAAGTATTATAAATTACAATAGTTAACAAGCTAAAATATCTAAGAACAATTTAATATGTTATATATTTCAAAAAAATTACATGAAAAATACTAGAAATCACAATAATTAACAACTTAAAAGATTTAAAAAATATAAAATATTTGGTCGACTTTTGAAATTATATTAATGTCACTGAAATTGGAATAGAAGAAAAGTATTATAAATCACAATAATTAAAAACTTAAATTATTTTTAAAACATAATTGACTATCAATGCCATAAAAATTTGAACAAGAAGAGTAACGTATTTAAAGGGCAAAAGAGTAAAAACAAACAAGAGATAAATGTAGAGAAATCAAGAAGCACCAAATGGATTATTAACATTTGTAACATTCAACATATTTCTAAATGTTTCCAAATTCTTCTTGAATCAACACATATACATAATAAAAATAATAAATAATAATAAGTACATTTTACTATATCACCCCTAATTAATTATTATGGTCATTTAAGCATTATTCCACATAAGTTGAAATAGAAAAAATATTATAAATTACAATGATAAAAAATTTAAATTATTTAAAAAATATAATTGGCTATCGTCGACACAAAACTCTGGACAAAGAGAGTAGCATATATTATTCAAAAAAAATTATATAAAAAGTATTATAAATTACAATAGTTAACAATGTAAAATATCTAAAAATAATTTAATATGTTATATATTTCAAAAAAATTACATGAAAAATACTAGAAATCACAATAATTAACAACTTAAAATATTTAAAAGATATAAAATATCTGGTCGACTCTTGAAATTATATTAGTGTCACTAAAATTGGAATAGAAGAAAAGTATTATAAATCACAATAATTAAAAACTTAAATTATTTTTTAAATATAATTGACTATCAATGCCACAAAAGTTTGGACAAGAAAAATAATACATATTATTTGAAAATTACATAAAAATATTATAAATTACAATAGTTAACAAATTAAAGTATCTAAATACCTATTAAAAGTATGATTGATTATCTAAATTCTATTTGTGTCATATAAATTGAGATAAAAATTAATATATTGAACCCATGCTAGATCTCGAATGAATCTTAAAATGTATATGCAATTCGTTTTTTCAAAAAAAACTTTTATTTAAATATATCAAAATCGAAAAGGTAAATTTTAATGCAACACGTTAAACAATGTATAAGAACTAATGGTTATATAAATAATACCAGCATTTACTAATAGAAGCATTACTAATACAAATATTACTAATATATTCTATTCAAAAAGAAAATTTATACACTATAACAAACGACTCCTACGTTTCAATAGAAGGAACATATACAAAAGAAAAGTTTGATAAAATATTTACAGAAATATATTTTATAAGTATATTTTATCGTATCAATGAAAACATTCTACTGTTCAAACTTCCTACTCCAACATAAATTCTAAAACTTAAAAATTGCAATCCACATATTTTATTATTGGGCCCGTGCTGACACGGGCCTTGCACTTCTGGTTTTAATAGAAATAGAGGAATTATACATAAAAAGGGACACTAACTAATTAGTTTTGACTTTTAATAGAAATAGAGAAATCATACAAAAAGGACGCTAATTAATATTTCAACGTGGCTTTTATATTGCCATATATATTAGGCTAATTTTTTACCTTTTCTTTTTTGAGAAGTGGCGTAAAAACCAGCAAAATCACGTTCTTTAAAGAAAAGTCAACCCAAGCTAATTTTTTTGGAAAATTTTTATTATATTTATTGTAGTTGATATTTAATATTATAAAATAATAATATAATAATTAAAGAAAAAAAGTGAAAAGATGATTTTGTCTAAAGCAAAGACTTTTAATGAAGGACAAAAAAGTTTGAATCACTTTTCTAAGTTCACAATTTTAATATATTATAGATTATAAATATAGATTATAGATTTTCCATCGAAGGGGGTTCGGATGAACCCCCTATCATACTTGTAGCTCCGCCACTGGCCTTGATCGGGTCTTTGATCAAGGTCAGGTTCAAAAACAGGTTTGGTTTTCAAGTCGGGATCGGGTTTCAAGTTCCCTAGTCAAGCTTGAGTATTAAGATCTATATCATATTGGGGTCGGATTCGAGTGTCGAATTGTAGTCGGGTTTCAGATAGGGCTCGATTCTTGGGTCGTGGTCGAATCTCTTATTTTTTTGACTTTTCTTTCGGATTGATGTCTCTTCCTTTTACATCATATGTAAATATTTTTTTAGCTTAAGCGGTAAACCTGTCAAACGGGCCGGGCTGGCCCGGCCCGAACCGGCCCTACATATCAAACCGGACCGGTTTGACCCGACCCGGTAAGCCCTAGGGCTTTAGGGTTCCGGGTTCCGGTCCGTTTTTTTTTTTAAACTGGGCCCGGTTAACCCGGCCCGGACCAACCCGGTCCAGGCCCGCCGGTTAACCGGCCCGGCCCGGCATTAAAAATAAAAATAAAAAAATTAATTATTGGGCCAAACTAGCCGTTGGCCCAACGGCTATATTACCGTTTTTGGGTCCAAACGGCTAGTTTGGGCCCATTAACTTAAAAAAAAAAAAAAAATATTTTTTAATCCCCAAAATAAATCTATAAATACCCTACAACTTCAAATCATTTCTCACACAATTTTTCACTCTCTCAAATCTCATTCTCTCTCAAATCTCAATTCTCAATTCTCAAATATTCAATATATTTAATTTCTTAAAGTGTTCAATTTAAATTTTTAATTTTTCGTTTACAAAGTACGAGCGGAAGTTTCTAAAGTCGCAATCTTCGGATACTTCCAAAATTTGGTATTGTCGTTCCATCTCTTACGTTTAATTTTTATTTATTGTATTAATTGTTTAATATTTAATTTTATTATATTTTTGTATTTTGAATATTTTTAGTTTAATTTAATTTATACTATGGATAAATTAAAAAACCTCGCTGCTAAAGGTGTTAAAATTTTTTGTCCCGGAGGCGGTAGTGGTAGTAAAAAGCGAATTACTAGCGGTAGAGGTAGTTCAAGTAATAGATATACCCGTGTGACTTCGCCTCCGGTACCGCTTGGTACACCTTTTGAGGAAGAAATAGGTGTAGGTGCTCACGATATGGATTATGTAGAATTTCAGGAAAATTACGGTATAGAAGAAGAAAATGAAGTAGATGCAGTTAATGTAGACGAAGATGATGAAAATATTGCTGAAACACCCGCAGTAGGACATGCTAACGTTAGATCTGAATCAGTTAATCTCCCTTCCCGTCCTCCCAGTGCCCCAAAACCCCGTAAAAGAACTAGTATTGTATGACAATTTTTTGAACGTATATCAGATATTGAGGTGCAGTGCAATATTTATCAACAAAAATATAAGCATAGAAGTGGCGGTAAGCAAGGGGGTACAGGTACGTTAATGAGACATATAGCTGAAGATCACACTAGAGAGTTCAATATTGCAAAAGGTGGTGGGGATGTTGGTGGGTCAACGCAAACTAGAATGGACCCAACAACCGGTCAAGTAGCGAAAAAGTATAATAAATTGAGGGACAGAGAAGAAATAGCTAAAATGGTAGCTGTGGGTTGTTTGCCTTTTAGTTTTCCTTCTTCTGATGCCTTTATTCGTTATATACAAGCAATTTATAATCCTATGTTTAATGGTATTCCTAGAACTACTTGTCGGTCTGATATTTTTAGACTCCATTCACAATATTGTTTTTATTTATCAACATTCTTAAGAAATATTCAATGTAGATTGTCCCTAACTTCCGATCTTGGTCGTGCTGTAAATAAAAATGATTATTTAACCGTTACTTGTCATTGGATGGATAGTAATTTCATAATGCAAAAACGTATTCTTGCTTTTTTATATGATGAAGATCGGAAACATACTGGACAATTTATTGCTGATTCTATTATTAAAATTGCCGGATATTATGATATAGAAAATAAAATTTTATGTATTGCTTTTGATAATGCTTCTAACAACAAGACTGCTATAACAAAAATAAAATCTACGCTATCTCCGCCCTTTCCTGAAATTTTTCATGTTAAGTGTGCATGTCATATATATAATTTAATTGTAAAAGATGGTCTTGACTTTTTTGAGGTTTATATTAAAAAAATTCGTCTTGCTGTTGGTTTTATTTAAGGAAATAATCGTAGATCTAGAATTAAAGAATTTAAAGTTAAATGTCAAGAAAATGGACTTGCACCGATTTTGATGCCTGAGAAAATTGATATTAGATGGAATTCTACGTATGAATTTTTAAAAACTTGTTATAAATATAGAATTCCTATTACACTAGCTTTTAACCAACATTGTGGTTCATTTGCTGATTCTGCTGATTGCATGCTACATAATTCTGATTGGGTTATAATTAATGATCTTGTTAAGTTCTTAGAAAAATTTTATGTAGCTACGGTTGAATTTTCCGGTGCATACTATCCTACTGTTTGTAATATTTTGGCATATATAGCCGATATTTCTGGTTTGCTCCGACAATATAAAGATAAAGAAGGTTATAAAGAAGCTGTTGGCGCTATGTTTACGAAATTTAAAAAATATTTCTTCCCGATTCCCCCTATTTACTTGGTTGCTGCTATGTTAAATCCGTGCATGAAATATAATCATATGTGTCACTTTAGTACTCTTATTTATACTAACTTAGAAATAAATACTAACCATGATTCTGAACAAGTACAACCTGATTTGTGGACGGCTACGGCTGATGCAAAGGATTATATAGAAAAATTATATAATCACTATGCTGATTTATTTGATTCAGCCGTACCTACAAATATCACTCCAACTGTCGCTCCTCATCCTCCCGAGGAGCCATCAACTTCTAAAAGGCCGGCACATAGTGGTTTTCCTGATTCGTTTTATGATTTAAATTGTTGGAACAGTGTGGATGAGAGAGCTTACACATCAACTTATCGGGAAGAGCTAAAATATTATCTGCGGACGCCACCAGAGGATCGCAGACGACGGATCAACACGCTGGATTGGTGGAGGAATAATGAATCACAATATCCTGTACTTTCAAGATTAGCCAGAGATATCTTGAATGTTCCAATGTCAACCGTTGCATCAGAGAGCGCCTTCAGTCAGGGACGACAGCAGCTTGGAGACAACCGACACTCATTGGGAAGCAACGCAATGAATGTTTTAGTTTGCCTCAGAGATTGGATTAGAGAAAAAAGAAGAAACCAAGGAATGGAACCAGAGCCCAACGACGACCTCAAACTTGAAGAAATTATGACTTCACGGGAGAACTCAGCAGAATCAAGTCCAATGCATGGTTTTTCGCCCGTTGACTTCGACTACCCTATGCAAGTTCCAATTAATATTAACATGAATGAGTTGGAAAAAATGATGCATAATTTATAGATTTTTCATTCATGTAAATTATAAATTTTGGATCATTTTGCAATCAATAAAATTCCACAAATTCATTCACTCCTTAGTCGTTGTTTTTTATTTTTTTTTATTTAACGATTTATAATTTTAATATCTTCTATACAAGTGTATATTTAATGTATACATGTGTATATGTTTATATATCTTATATAGAAGTGTATATTTAATGTATACACGTGTATATATCTTCTATAGAAGTGTATATTTAATGTATACATTGTGTATATAGCGTATATAGTGTATATTTGACCGGTTTTTAACCGGGTTTGACCGGGTTTGACCGGGTTTTAGTGGGTTTGACCGGGTTTGACCGGGTTTTAGTGGATTTAAAGTATTACATATACATAGAATAGAGTGTATATATGTGAATAGATCTTCTAAAGATGTGTATATTTAACGTATACATGTGTATATATTTTATAAATTAGTATATAACTATACAAATATATGTTGTAATGTATATATATTGTAGTATATCTCATGTAACGTATTACATATACATAGAATAGAGTGTATATATGTGAATAGATCTTCTATAGACGTGTATATTTAACATATACATGTGTATATATTTTATAAATTAGTATATAACTATACAAATATATATTGTAATGTATATATATTGTAGTATATCTCATTTAAAGTATTACATATACATAGAATAGAGTGTATGAATGTTAATAGATCTTCTATAGACGTGTATATTTAATGTATATATGTGTATATATTTTATAAATTAGAATATAACTATACAAATATATATTGTAATGTATATATATTGTAGTATATCTCATTTAAAGTATTACCTATACATAGAATAGAATGTATATATGTGAATAGATCTTCTATAGACATGTATATTTAACGTATACATGTGTATATGTTTTATAAATTAGTATATAACTATACAAATATATATTTTAATGTATATATATTGTAGTATATCTCATTTAAAGTATTACATATACATAGAATAGAGTGTATGAATGTTAATAGATCTTCTATAGACGTGTATATTTAACGTATATATGTGTATATATTTTATAAATTAGAATATAACTATACAAATATATATTGTAATGTATATATATTGTAGTATATCTCATTTAAAGTATTACCTATACATAGAATAGAATGTATATATGTGAATAGATATTCTATAGACATGTATATTTAACGTATACATGCGTATATGTTTTATAAATTAGTATATAACTATACAAATATATATTGTAATGTATATATATTGTAGTATATCTCATTTAAAGTATTACATATACATAGAATAGAGTGTATGAATGTTAATAGATCTTCTATAGACGTGTATATTTAACGTATATATGTGTATATATTTTATAAATTAGAATATAACTATACAAATATATATTGTAATGTATATATATTGTAGTATATCTCATTTAAAGTATTACCTATACATAGAATAGAGTGTATATATGTGAATAGATCTTCTATAGACATGTATATTTAACGTATACATGTGTATATGTTTTATAAATTAGTATATAACTATACAAATATATATTGTAATGTATATATATTGTAGTATATCTCATTTAAAGTATTACATATACATAGAATAGAGTGTATGAATGTTAATAGATCTTCTATAGACGTGTATATTTAACGTATAGTCGTTGTTTTTTATTTTTTTTTATTTAACGATTTATAATTTTAATATCTTCTATACAAGTGTATATTTAATGTATACACGTGTATATATCTTCTATAAAAGTGTATATTTAATGTATATACTATGTATATAGCGTATATAGTGTATATTTGACCGGTTTTTAACCGGGTTTGACCGGGTTTTAGTGGGTTTGACTGGATTGGGTTAAGTGGGCCGGTTTCGGGTGGGTTTTAATATTTTTACTGTGCAGCCCGGCCCGGCCCGGTTAAGGCCAAACCCGGACCGTAACCGGCCCGGAACCCGGTAAGAATGAGAGGGCCGGTTCCGGGTTGAACCGGCCCGGCCCGTTAGACAGTCTTATTAAGCGGGTCAAAATTGGGTGATTCATGACCCGTTTCAGTTTTTAGTTTATCTTAACCTATTCAATTTCAAGTCAATCCACCTATTTAACACCCCTTTAATTGTGTTAGCCACCTTTCATATTGTTGATTAGTAGTATTGAAACTAAAATTAGAACTTCTAAAACCTCCATATTATATAATATCATGAGAACATGTACATATTAACATATTGAAGGGATCATGATTCATGCAATGTTGTTAAAAGTTTTAGAGAGAGACAAAAAATATGTGAAACAAATTTGCTTTGCAACCACGTCAATTAAATTGTAGAAATACATGGTATATTTTAATTATAAATATGTGAAACAAATTTGCTTTGCAATCACGTCAATTAAATTGTAGAAGTACATGGTATATTTTAATTATACATTTTAATTGTGAAGTTTAGACAAGTGCTATAGAAATAGTTCTTTGTAGAAATATAAGGTAAGATTGCATATAATAGACTTTTGTAGTTCGATTCTTCTCCGAACCCAGCACAGAGCGAAAGCTTTAGTATATCATGTGCCCTTTTTAAAAAAATGTAGAAGAGTGGTTCTCATAATAAACATAAAAAATCGTGATTTCATCATGAACTATAGTTTTAATTGACAACCTTCTTTTATTTGGTAGATGAGTAGTACTGAGATTTGAAATCAAGATTTCTAAGATTGCCACATAATATAAAATCATGAGAACCATAAAATTATAGAAAAAGAGATATTTTTACTTCTTTTTTTCTTTTTTTGCAATATGTATCTCGTGAAAAACATTATAAGTGACTTGTGAAGCTAAACGATGAGCAAATATTTGAACGAATCACGTAACTTTAGTTACAATTTGGAAAGAGAAAAAAATGAGTTAATATTCTGATTATGTGGTTTAGATTAATGGTTGTCACTATATTGATAACAACTAACTAAACACCAAAAATCAATGTTTTATCACTTTCACATAATTAAAAGAGAGAATTTTTTTTTTCTTTAAATTGGGGGTAGGGGAAGGGGAATGGGGGAGAGAATTACAATGTGGGAAATCGAACCTTCACTAACAGGGTGGAAGTTCAGGTAACTAAGCTACTAAGATTCCCCAAAAGAGAGAAAAGTAATATGCATACAGACTTTTGCAAGCTAAGGTGTGAGTACTTGTTTTCACAAATATTATATTCCTTACGTTTCAAAATACTTATGATGTTTCATATTTTAAAAGTCAAACTACATCAACGAACTTTGACGAATATTTAGTGACCTATTTTTCACCATATTGAATTATTGATAACAACAATAATAATATACTCAGTATATTCTCATCAAGTGGTATCTGAGGAGAGTTAGTGTAAGCGGTCTATACACTTGTAGACATTGAAATTTTGTGGACTGTACAAGAAGAGTTTAACTTCTGTTAGAGTTCTTGAGGGCTACTTTTAGCTTGGTAGCTACTTTGTTCTAAAATCCTAAATTACGCCTATACTAAAATTCTAAATTACGCCTATATAAAGGGCAAACATTCCTTAAAAGTATATCTCAAAAACTCATGGGATATTCATAAAGAGATCAAAATCCTTTCTTCTTGAAAATACATCAAGAAGATCCACAAATTCAATCCGCTTTTCATGGAGATCAAACCCAAATACTTTCATGGAGATCAAACTCAAATATTCCTACGTGCAAGAAATATGTCACTAACAACCCTCGAATTACGGAGAAATCCATATCAAATCCAAATATGCCTACGTTCGAACGTTCGAGTAATACGCTACTGACGACCCTCGAATTACGGTGAAAATCAAGAGAGAAGAATCAAGGGAGGAACAAAATATTCCTACGTTCAAGAAATACGCCACTAACAACTCTCGAATTACGGAGAAATTCATATCAAATCCAAATATGGCTACGTTCGAACGTTTGAGAAATACGCTACTGACGACCCTCGAATTACGGTGAAAATCAAGAGAGAAGAATCAAGGGAGGAACATATTTGTACACACGTAGTTTATTAATAAAAAATACATGTTTCTTCATATTTCTATTTGTGATTGAATACGCTACTGACCGCTCTCAAAAAATAGATTTGTACACACATTGTTTATTAATAAAAATACATGTTTCTTCATATTTTTATTTATGATTACAATTTATTTGTTGGAAACACCACTAGCTCAGAGATAGAAATGTTGTTTTTGATAGACCTCCGACTCAAGATAAAACAATCAAGAAAAGAAATAGTAAAAGTACAAGATATAATAGAAATTACCACACTCAATAATATCATAAACAAGACTCACCAAGTAATACAACAAACGATACAACATTCTGAAATAATACTAGTACTATAACTACTAACACCGATGACAAAGTCCTCCTACCTACTAGCACTGACGCACTCGTTCCTACTATCCTTCTACTCTAATCCGCCTTTCCCACACCTTTCTATCCAGTGTCGCGTCCTCGATAAGCTGAATCTGCTCCATGTCATGTCTAATCACCTTCCTCCATTATTTCTTTGGTTTATCTCTACGTCACTTCAATCCACTCCCAGCCAACCTCTCACACCTTCGCACGGGGGCATCCGTGTCCCTCTTCATCACATGTACGAATCAATTCAACCTTGCTTCCTTCATCTTGGCTTCCACCGAAGCCACTCCTACCTTATCTTGAATAACCTCATTTCTAATCCTATCTGTTCTAGTACACCCACACATCCACCGTAGCATTCTCATCTCCGCCACCTTCATCTTTTGGGGGTGAAACTTCTTGACAAGTCAACACTCCACTTCATACAACAAATCTAATATTGATACAAGAAAATATTTAACTCATGATACCTTCCATACACTTTTCAATTATTGAATTTTAATCTAAAAATTTTGAATTAATAAAAAATAGTCAAATTGATTCTCGATAAATGAAGATGGAAAAGTATTTTTTGGACCGAGGAGTACCAAAGTACTAATCAATTGCTATAGCACTAGCTGGTCGGTGTCACACCCCTTTTTTAACTCAAAAAAAAAGATTCATTTTAGTTCGAAAGGGTTTTTATTAAAGTGACAAAAAATAAAAATTTATTTCGAAAAGAACCATTTACATTCAAAACTCAGAGTCGCCACTTGGCATAATCTGGTGTGCCAAGTCACCATTGGAAAATCCTTTTCAAAACCATTTGACTCTTTAAACTGGTTTGCAAACAGAGATTCCGGCTAAGAAATTCTGTTGACCGAGAGGAAGGTGTTAGGCACCTCTCGATCCCATAGTTCGACCACGGTCGCTTGATGGAGCATATCGATTAATTTGACACTACGAATGTATAAACCACACAAAGCACGCAAAATAATCAAGCAAGCAAAACAAAACAAAACAATCCAAAATTTAGTGTCCCGTCCAATTATACAGTCTCGAAATAAATAAAAATGTGAAAATAAGTCTTATCTAATCTATACTAATCCTAACTACGCTCCTCGGCTTTACCCGATGCCTCGGACCTTGTTCTCGATCCGCCTTTGCCAACATAGTACGTCGGGGCATTCCCCGGTGAATAAATACAGATACTTCGGGGAATTCCCCAGCCAAATAGTACAATTGATCCAAAAGTGATAAAACAAAAACCCTTCATCCCCCACTTCAACATTCAACGCATTCAATCAACACACCACTTCTAACTTTTGCCTACCCGCATCTAATATTTGCCTATCCAACTCGGCCTAAAACATGGTATTACCATATTCGAGAGAATCAATAAGTATTTCTAATTAATTCAATCAACTAACCGAAATTAATCTGATTCCGCTTTATCAAGATCAATCCCTTCCCCAAATTATTATCCATTAAGCAATCACTTAATTCTCCATCAAACAAACGTTCAACTCAAATAATCCATCAACACCAACGAATACTTACGGTGATTCGAACGTATTGAAACCAAACTAGAACAAAGCTCGTGCACATCATTAATTCAACACATAAGCATCAAGTGATAAAGATTAATCGAGAAATAGGATGAGAAATGGACCTTTCGAGATTGACTTTTGATGATAATATGAGTTAAAGAAATCCACGCTCGAAGCCCCGAGTAGACAACCTCAACTCCAATTTCACCAGACGACTAAAACCAGCTCCAAAATATTGATACCCCCTAAACTATGAGTGGAACAGGAATCCAAAAACCCGCGGACAACCCAAACGAAGACCGCGTCGAGACTACCGAGAGAGAACCGTATAATTCCGGCGTGACTTTGCCAGAATCAAACCACGAACAGAACGGCGATCCGAACGGGGATGAGATGCCGGAGCTCCGGTGAGCTCAACTAGTGTCCGAAAAAAAAAGGAAAAATGGGTCGGATCTCGACTAATTTTTGGGTTAGATTGATATTTTTTAGGCGAATCTGGGCAGATTTGAGCTGGTATTGACGCGTTTCCAACGAATATGTTGCCGAAACAGTAACGAGACGAGATTCTCAGCTCCTTCTTCAATCCCGTAACCCCCTTTTCTCTCTACTCCATTTTTCTTTTGTTTTTGAATATTCCGTGAGTGTATGTGTGTGCGAGATTCGTGTGTGGTGGTGTATTCGTATGTGATGGTGAGGAGTGTATGTATGTTTTAATTCTAGTGAACTCTCCCCTGGATGTTGTTGTGTGCGCCTTCTTTTGTGAATGGAGAATTGGGTCTCCTTGTATGTGCCTGTGAGGTCCCTTTTTGTGTATTTCTTTGTTTGAGGGGGGAGGGGTCATGTGAGGTGGGGGTAGGAGGGGTAGGGGTTAGGATGTGTTGTAAATTTTTAATAGGGAGGGTTGTTGAGTTGTTATCAAAAGAATATTTTTGGATTAGGTTTGTTAGGGTTTTGTTATTTTGTCATTTTATGAAGGGTATAATCACATGGATGAGGGTGTGTGGTAATGTGAGCTAAAAATGAATAAAATTGGACTTGGGAGGGACAAAATTAGGTGTCTATAACATGCCCCCTTTGAATGTAAACATGAAGTGTTTTCAGACAAAAAAGTAGACAACAAGATAGAATTTTGTCCCGACCATTATTAAAAGAATGAAACAGAAGGAAGGAGGGACACCAAGTCTACACCAGGACATCTTAACTACCCAAGTTATGAAGGAATCAAGTGACAGGTATCTTAAAGGATTGGAAGGAAGATGGACTATACCGAGTTGGAGAGTCGAGTGAGGTCCCATCGAGGTTCCAGTCCGCGGCTCTGTTATTACATCAGAAATGAAAATTACAAGTTAAAAATAAATAAAATTACACAAATCCTATTTATGCAGCTTCTTTTGGACTCTTGACTTGAGTTTCGTCACCCTATTCTTCATGCGGGCTCCTGACTTGCAATTTCTTCAACTTGTTGTTTGACTTTAAATTTCTTCAAATTGTTACTTGACTTTCAATCCCTTCACCGTGTTGCTTGACTTTCAATTTCATCACCTTATTCTTCAGGCGGGCTCCTGACTTGCCATTTTATCACCATGTTTTTCAGGCGGGCTCCTGACTTTTAATTTTATCACCCTGTTC
This sequence comes from Capsicum pubescens, assembly GCA_030864215.1. Classification (NCBI taxonomy): domain Eukaryota; kingdom Viridiplantae; phylum Streptophyta; class Magnoliopsida; order Solanales; family Solanaceae; genus Capsicum; species Capsicum pubescens. The sequence goes on along the minus strand of CM061548.1, from coordinate 409,961,100 downwards.
TTCAGGCGGGCTCCTGACTTGCTATTTTTTAATCTGTTTAACTTTCAATTCCTTCACCTTATTGCTTGGTTTTTCATTTATTCGCCCTGTGCTTCGGGCATGCTCCTGAAATCACATCAAAACTGAAAAGAAAATTATCCCAAACAAAGAAATGCATTTTCTATGAGTTAATTGGAATGACTCGACTAAAAGATACGTCTTATAGGAATCAAAGGGAATGACTCGACTAAAAGGTACGTCTTCTAGGAATCAAAGGGGATGACTCTACTAAAAGGTACGTCTTATAGGAATCAAAGGGAGTGACTCGACTAAAAGGTACGTCTTCTAGGAATCAGGGGAATGACTCGACTAAAAGGTACGTCTTCTAGGAATCAGGGAAATGACTCGACTAAAAGGTACGTCTTCTAGGGGTCAAGGGGAATGACTCGACTAAAAGGTACGTCTTATAGGAATCAGAGGGAATGACTCGACTTAAAGGTACATCTTATAGGAATCAAAGGAGATGACTCGACTGAAAGGTACGTTTTTTAGGGATCAAGGGGGATGACTCGACTAAAAGGTATGTCTTATAGGAATCAAAGAAAATGACTCGACTAAAAGGTACGTCTTCTAGGAATCAAGGAAAATGACTCGACTAAAAGGTACGTCTTCTAGGGGTCAAAGGGGATGACTCGACTAAAAGGTACGTCTTATAGGAATCAAAGGGAAAGACTCAACTAAAAGGTACGTCTTATAGGAATCAAAGGGAATGACTCGACTAAAAGGTACGTCTTCTAGGAGTGAAGGTTTAATTTAAGAAGTGTATCACCCAGCAAATAAAAACTGAAATCCCTGGACAAGAAAGTGTGTCTCCGAGGGATATAAGATGATGAATTTTTACCATGATTTAATTATCAAACCTGTGCAGCAATATTGCTTCCTGCATTTGTGAAAGTGAGAAATTACGGGTCTTGATGTTTAGGCTTTGAAATCCTTGATTTGAAGGTAACATGTGTTCCTGTTTCATGCAAAGAAAGGTTGTGAGTTTAAAAACATGGTGGTTGGTTTGTGGCTTTGGCTTTCGTGGCAAACGCTCTTGCCATCATCACATTTAACCTTGCTTCCAACCATTAGCCTGTGTCATTGAATTGCTGCTTCATTGACCAAACTCAGATTATTAAGAGTGACTGAGATAAACACAGCATCTCTACTTTTGTATGCTTCTCAGATAGACCCCTTAGAACCCTGGTATTTCATGAGTTCCCAGACTTCTCTGTTGACAAAATTTCTACATACCCTTTTTGGCTCACAATCATGTCTCTTTCATGTGTTAACTTTTGTCTTTCTTTGTGCAATTAATGAAGCTGGTAGCTAGTTTTGGAATCTTTTCTCACTTGTTTTGACACGGACTTGACTCAAAGACAAGAAAAGAAAACAGAATGACAATTTTTATTTAGATAACTGACTCAAAGATAAACAAAAATAAACTGAAGAAAGAAAAGACAATGAATGTCCCCGTTTGAAACAAAGAAACAAAAATTATCTAAAAATAATAGTCAACTCGTGATTATGCCATGTATTTTGGATTAAGCTGCCTGATCTTTCCATCCAAACTTTCTACCAATTGTTGTTGAGTTAAGGGCCCTGAAACTGAGTTACTTTGTTGGGCCAATTGCATTCGGAGACCTCATTCGGCTAGTGGCGCCTTGAAGGATTGTTGACAACAAGCCTCTCTCATTTTCTTTCTCTCAGCTCACCATTTTTCTATGGCGTCCGTGAGGGGTTTCAATAATGAGACTGTCATTTCACTACTCTCAGCTCACCAGTCGTCTTACGGTGCCCGTGAGGGTTTTCACCGATAAGACTCTCTCATTTTTATTTCTCTCAACTTACTATCATCTTACGGTGCCCGTGAGGGTTTTCACCAATAAGACTCTCTCATTTTTATTTCTCTCAACTTACTATCGTCTTACGGTGCCCGTGAGGATTTTCACCAATAAGACTCTCTCATTTTTATTTCTCTCTTGATTCCCTATGCTGAGGAAGACAAATAGTTCTCAAATGCATCATCATATCCCTTGCATGCTCAGCCTTAACATCCTCAAAGATTGATCTGAAGGTCTTTCTTTGGTTGTAACTTGGCTTTTGGATAAGGTTAGAAAAAAAGGATGACATGAGGCCCAAACGACACGTGAAGTGGGGTAGGACTTACAACTTTTGGAATCGACTCAAACAATGAGGATTAACTCATGCCCCAGTTTCTTTTGATTGGGTGACTCTAAATTGTTTATTTGGTTAGACCGAGCCTTGAGTAGGGCAGCCTACGTATCTCACCCTCGAGAGAGGAGAATCAGGTCATGCGTAGTTCTGGCAGCTTGTTCTTTTGCTTTGATTCTAATTTTTTTTTTATCTTTTTTTCTTTTAACTCTTTTTCTTTGTGATTTTTCTGACTTTATTTTTCTCGACATTCTTCTTTTTCTCCTTTTGGACACATTTTTCTCTTCTTTTTTTTTTGAAACTTTTCTGACTCTACTGTTTTACTCGACACCTTTTATTTTGAGCTTTGTTGACTCTATATGATTCCAAAAGAGGGGTATGAAAGAAAATATGACTAAAGCTCAAATCGGTAAACAAAGGATGACATGATGTTTGGATAGTAAAATGAAAGGCCTTCGTCATATCAATCCTTAAAAATGCAAGTACATATCATGCAATATGAAAATGAAAGATGAAGATCATTTGTGGCACTTTAACAACACTAACTTCAACTGAGCATGTATGTCACTTCTTTTTCTACACTTGTCAAACATACAACTCCATTTTTATTGTATATTCCTCATGCTGAAGGACTCATGACTTCGTGGAGCTGATTTTCTTTCTGTTCCTCTTGATATAGGATCACGTAGCCACTGTTTGACCTAATCGAGACATGTATTTCAATTGTTGACCAAGTTAGTCTTGTAATCTCAAAATGATTGCCTTAATTTTCAAAGAAGACTTCAACTTGATCACCAAATGTCTCAACACTCTACCTATTTTCTCAGATGCTTTTTCTAACTTTAACCCTCTGATTCCATGTTCATGCTTAAACTGGATTTTAACATCTGGCTGAAAATTCCGCTAGCATATCATATCACTAGAATCAACATAAAATATACTATGTAAAGAAAACAAACAAACAACACTTTTAAATTACAAAGGAAAATGGGACACTCCATTTAATTAAAATGAAAGATAGAAGGGTTTGAACATAATGACAAAGGGACAAAACAAAATAGATCCCGGACTACAACCCTGAAATAATTTGAAAAACAGAAAAGAAGACAAAACAAACTACCAGACCTCTTCCTAGTAAGGAGAGGGGTGACTTCTCAATTGCTCAGCCTGACATCTTAGCCACTGATTTGCATATCAATATTACTAGATTTTTCCTCACTATCAATGTTCTGCACCATAATTAATTTATCTTGAATCATCTTTTCAATTTCTCTTTTCAAAGCACGACAATCTTCAATATTGTGTCCCTGAACATCAGAATGATATGCACATCGTACATTAGGATCAAAACTTTTTGAATATGGGTCAGGAGTATATCCAAGGAGAGGAGTGATCATGCCCTTCTGTACAAATCTCTGGAATAAACTGGCATAGGATTCCCCAATAGGAGTGAAATTCTCTTTTTCCTTCCTCCTCTTTGTGAACTCTGGCCTCGTATGAAACTTGGATTTAGAGGTTCCTTGGTAAATTTGTGGGGGTCGAGGACGATGTTGAGGGACAGGTTCATGCCATTGTGGATAAGAAGAAGGATGAGCATACAATTGTGCATTGTTCAAAGGATATTGAGGAAGTGAAATGGGATTTCTTAGATTTTGGGGAAAGAAACCTTGTTGCAAGTGGTTATGTGGATCTAATATGTAAGCTCGGGATTGAGGCTAACTGTATTGGTGGGTTGGACCTCTCAAACTCTGCTTTGTCTCTGGCATGGCAATAGGTGCGTTTTTCTTCTTCTTTCCTTCAGTTTCCCTTGGTTGATTGCAATGTCGTCCCGAATGTTTCACAGAATCCTTCTGTCCATCAGGCTCTCCAAATTTTAATATCTCAAAGCTGGGATGAAGGTTAACACTTGAAGACATGCCCCAATTTTTATATGAAACATCTTCATAGCCCATAAGTCCAGGGAAATTTTTCATATCATTTTCTACACTCTTTACTTTCCCAACCATGTTCTATGGCTCTTTTGGCATGCTAGGCTTCTTAGTAAGAAATTTTGGCGGTCCACTTAACTTAATTGTAGGCTCAAGAGTATACCCATGATCATCAACAGTATTGAACGTGGATTCACTAGTGGACTGGGGAAGCTTGGATTGATAGACAAAGTGGAAGCCTTAGTAGAAGGTTGAGCTACAAAATCACAGATAGTATGTGGTGCTGTGAATGTGGTAGACTTATACTGAGGAGATAAAGAAAGAGTGGTGGAAGTATTGAGGTGTATTTGACGTGGAATGGATTCTGAGGCATGCTGTGGTGCATCAACAACAGTAGGAAACTGACTTTGCGATTTTGGTGGAAGACTCAAGGTATTTGCAGGATCAAAAGTGGGGAACGGAGGTGGAGGAAGCCCACTGGCCCAAGCTCGGTACATTTCCATCCTTTGTTGTCTCAGTCTCAAATTCTCTTCCTTTAAACTCTCAATTTCCTGACTCTTTGTTTCATCCATGATGCCACTCTCTGTATCCTTGTTGGACACAACTAACCCTTCCTTGAATTTGGTGTGATATGGAGGGCCAGCCAGGAAGCCACAAACCAACCACCTTAAGCTAACTGAACAAGAGGCAACAAATATGTTAGAGTTCAATATTTTTCAAAATCTTTTTTTTTTTTGAAAAGATCACCGAACCCAAGAAGGGTGCCTACGTATCTCACCCCCGAGAGAGGGGAATCAGGTGTGCGTAGTTCGTGAAGTCTTGCCAAAATGGCCGATTAAACTCCTTTTCTTTTTTCTTTTCTTTTTCTTGAAACTTTAAAAAGAAAAGAAAATAAAAATTTGTCAAAAGAAATGACGAAAATATTTTTGAATTCTTCGGCTTTAACATCTCAGTACAAAATGAAACCTATGATTACCAAAGAAAATCTTTTTGGGTTTACGATTTTGAATTTCATATGAAAACGAAACTTGAACCTATTAAAGGAAAGATCTTTTTTGTTGTTTTCTCTTAAAGACGTATATGAAACACCTACTCTAATAAAGAGTGAAGAATTTTTTTTTGGATTTTTGAAATAAGATCCCCGAACCCACAATAGGTTGTCTACGTATCTCACTCCCGAGAGAGGAGAATTAGGGGTGCGTAGTTCGTCCAAATTGGACAATTAATGATTAAATAACGGATTGCACCCTGACTTGAGACACGACCAAAGACATACGATGAACAACATAACAATTTTTTTTAATTTTTTTTTGAGTTTTCAATTTGACACTTCACATAAAAAATGACACCAACAGCTATGAAAGAAATTTTATTTTATTTTTGGTATTTTCGTTATATGAAATGTACAAAACTTCTACCACCTTTTTTGCATTTTTATTTTTTTATAAAAAGCTCCTAAAAAATCTTTTTGGAGTTTTCGAATTGTGAATGCTTGTTAAAGGAAACAAAAGGAAAATCTTTTTGATGCTTTTTTTTTTTTTTTTTTTGAAAAATGAGTGCAAAAAGTAAAAAAAAATCGTTTTTGAATTGTGAAATTGTGAAAAACAAAAGCCATAAAGAACCTAAAAACTATGAAACTCTTTTTGATTCACCTTTTTTTTTTTTCAACACTTTCTTGTCTACACACTTTACTTCTAACACATGCTTTCCCCAAATCGGTCCGTCAAATGACCACATTACTCTCAGAGATGCAACATTTAGCACGTAGGGATGCTTTAGAGGTGAGTTTCCTACAAAGGATCGTGTGGGTCCCTCTAGGTCTCAATATGATGCATATAAGAATGACCTAAAGGCTGACCTACGTTGTGGTTTACTAACAAGGCCGTTCGGGGGAGCATATGATCGATAGTGGCTGTTTTGCTTTCCACCTACTTCATACATCCAACGGCTCCCCCCCTAAAATAAAGGTGACTTAACTAGAGTTCGTGCGCACGACGTGCGCTCCGAGACTTATTTCGGAAAGAATGACTCGGGTTATGCACATGATGTCAGATATAAAAGCGGTAACACATAGGATAAATACTATAAACAAAGAGCACGAAAACGTACAAAAGTGAAAACACAAACAAAAATCACAAACAATGCTTATAGACTCGTAATGCCAAACAAAGCCGATACGACTCCAAAAAAAGCTCAAATTCTAAAAAAATTCCCCAGCAGAGTCGCCAGAACTGTCACACCCTTTTTTTAACTCCAAAAAAAAAAGATTCATTTTAGTTCGAAAGGGCTTTTATTAAAGTGACAAAAAATAAAAATTTGTTTCGAAAAGAACCATTTACATTCAAAACTCATAGTCGCCATTTGGCATAATCTGGTGTGCCAAGTCACCATTGGAAAATTCTTTTCAAAACCATTTGACTCTTTAAACTGGTTTGCAAACAGATATTCCGGCTAAGGAATTCTGTTGACCGAGGGGAAGGTGTTAGGCATCTCTCGATCCCATAGTTCGATCACGGTCGCTTGATGGAGCATATCGGTTAATTTGACACTACGAATGTATAAACCACACAAAGCACGCAAAACAATCAAGCAAGCAAAACAAAACAAAAAAATCCAAAATTTAGTGTTCAGTCCAATTATACAATCCCGAAATAAATAAAAATGTGAAAATAAGTCTTATCTAATCTATACTAATCCTAACTACGCTCCTCGGCTTTACCCGATGCCTCGGGCCTTGTTCTCGATCCGCCTTTGCCAACATAGTACGTCGGGGCATTCCCCGATGAATAAATACAGATACTTCGGGGCATTCCCCGGCCAAATAGTACAATTGATCCAAAAGTGATAAAACAAAAACCCTTCATCCCCCACTTCTACATTCAACGCATTCAATCAACACACCACTTCTAACTTTTGCCTACCCGCACCTAACATTTGCCTATCCAACTCGGCCTAAAACTTGGTATTACCATATTTGAGAGAATCAATAAGTATTTCTAATTAATTCAACCAACTAACCGAAATTAATCCGATTCCGCTTTATCAAGATCAATCCCTCCCCCAAATTATTATCTATTAAGCAATCACTTAATTCTCCATCAAACAAACGTTCAACTCAAATAATCCATCAACACCAACGAATACTTACGGTGATTCAAACGTATCGAAACCAAACTAGAATAAAGCTCGTGCACATCATTAATTCAACACATAAGCATCAAGTGATAAAGATTAATCGAGAAATAGGATGAGAAATGGACCTTTTGAGATTGACTTTTGATGATAATATGAGTTAAAGAAATCCGCGCTCGAAGCCCCGAGTAGACAACCTCGACTCCAAGTTCACCAGTCGACTAAAACCAGCTCCAAAATATCGATACCCCCTAAACTATGAGTGGAACAGAAATCCAAAAACCCGCGGACAACCCAAACGAAGACTGCGTCAAGACTACCGAGAGAGAACCGTATAATTCCGGCGTGACTTTGCCGGAATCAAACCACGAACAGAACGGCGATCCGAACGGTGACGAGACGTCGGAGCTCCGGTGAGCTCAACTAGCGTCCGAAAAAAAAAAGAAGGAAAAATGGGTCGGATCTCGACTAATTTTTGGGTTAGATTGACGTTTTTTAGACGAATCTGGGCAGATTTGAGCTGGTATTGAAGCGTTTCCAGCGAATATGTTGCCGAAACAGTAACGAGACGAGATTCTCAGCTCTCTCCTCAATCCCGTAACCCCCTTTTCTACCTATTCCATTTTTCTTTTGTTTTTGAATATTCCGTGAGTGTATGTGTGTGCGAGATTCGTGTGTGGTGGTGTATTCGTATGTGATGGTAAGGAGTGTATGTATGTTTTAATTCTAGTGAACTCTCCCCTGGATGTTGTTGTGCGCACCTTCTTTTGTGAATGGAGAATTGGGTCTCCCTGTATGTGCCTGTGAGGTCCCTTTTTGTGTATTTCTTTGTTTGAGGGGGGAGGGGTCACGTGAAGTGGGGGTAGGGGTTAGGATGTGTTGTAAATTTTTAATAGGGAGGGTTGTTGAGTTGTTATCAAAAGAATATTTTTGGATTAGGTTTGTTAGGGTTTTGTTATTTTGTCATTTTTGGAGGGTATAATCACATGGATAAGGGTGTGTGGTAATGTGAGCTAAAAATGAATTAAATTGAACTTGGGAGGGACAAAATTAAGTGTCTACAGTCGGTGATGCAATCAAGACATTCTCTAAGTACTCATACGTGAAACAGCTAGAAATTTAAGGGTGTGTTTATATTTTTATATTTGATTGATCAAAATAATTTAAAAAGTACTCCCTCCATTTAAAAAAGAATGACCTACTTTCCTTTTTAGTTCGTTTAAAAAAGAATGATCCCTTTCCTTTTTTGGCAATACTTTAATTTCAACTTTCCACATGGCATGTTTAGGACCACAGGATTAAAGGACATTTTGGTACATTTGACACAACTTTAATTTAAAGCCACAAGATTCAAAAGTTTCTTTATTTTCTTAAACTTTGTGCCAAGTCAAAGTAGGTCATTCTTTTTTAAACGGAGGGAGTATTTATTTTCAAACAAAATAAATTCCTTAAAAGTAAAACATTTACTTTCCTTATAGGTTAGTACACCACATGACTCAAAATCCTCATATTAATGGTTCTGATTTGGTAGACGACATGACTCAAAATTCTCTAACAATAAACAATTCCAATTTGGACTTATAGACAAAAGGATAGAAAATTCTCATGTTAACAGTTTCAAACTGGATTGTTAGACTACAGGACTCAAAATCCTCATATTAATGATTCCAGTTTGGTAGACCAAAACACAAAATCCTCATAACGATTTTGATCTGAATTGATCGACGGCATGATTCAACATCCTCATGTTAACAGTTCCAATTTGGTATATGTGACAATACTCAAAATCCTCATATTAATGCTTTCAATTAAAAAAAATAGATAAATTAAATTAGTTTTATGAATGACATTTCATGTTTTCACTTTTCCGTCCTACCTATTACACGTCCACTCTTAAATTTTTTTTTTTTTAGATTCTCCACAAATACTTTTTAGATAATTTTTTTTTTATATATATCGAACATCAGAAATATGACAAGTACAAGAACTATGTTGCTCGAGTCTTACAAATATTGTCATACTTGTATTGAATCCTATAAAAATACATTACTTTAAAAGAGTTAACCCCTCATTTTACATAACATTTTTAAAGAGTTCAAACTATAAAAGCTAACGATTAGACCTCATAAACATCAAAGAAGAACCACTTGCATTAAAGCTTCCACTATGCGCAAGATTCCAAAAAAGACCGAATCAGAAATGTCTATTATATGCATACTTCTTACCTTGTATTTCTATCAGAAGCTGCTTCCACAACTTAAACTCATAATTTACTAATCACATGGCATCAACTTTACCAATTGCTCCAACGCTCTCCTTCTGACTGGTCAAATCGCTCTATTAATCAATTTCTTAGTGTTATAAATATCCTTTTTATCATTATACGTGATTAAAATTACACTTCATTCCATCTTTAGAAACGAATTTAGTATCATTACATTGAATATGGGGATATTTCACAAAGATTATGATGTTTTTGTGATATTAGTTGGTTGTGCAAATTTTTGTGATAGGTAGAGATTGTTTCTGATGATCCTCGACTCAAAAGAAGTGAAATAACAGCAAGATTGAAAAGAAAGATAACAGCAACGGGAGATTTTTAAATCCTAGAATCACAATTTAAAAATGAATATCAATCATAATATAATCAAATTTCCAATGGAAAAATGACTCATATCATATAAATTTACAAATGCCTCAATCGAATATAAGTTGTTTACCTTATATTACACGCGATTTAATCGAAAGAAAATAGTCAAAAATTACAAAATTCGCTTTACAAACGAACTCACAGACACTCACCAAGAACCAAATTGAGGGGGAAAATTCAGTTTAGGCCAAAACCAGATACTGTCCTCACCTTTTTGTACAACAAATGAATCGTCATTGCTTTAGCACCATTTGAATAGCATCATGTTGAGCTTTCGTCAAACTCTGCTGCAAACATCGGTTGTTAAAACTATAATAACGCGTTCAAAATATGATATCGTAGTAAGAGTTTGCACTGAACCTGTGAAAGATGACTGAAAATTGTTCCTTCACTGTGGGAGAATTTCTTGAGAAAATCTACTAGATAATTCACCAGATTTATCTGAAGACGCAGTTGAGTTGGATAAGTCAGTTTATACTAATGCAGCGACAACGTTCAGATATGATGTATGTTGTATAGCACAGGATGCACAAATACCTCATTAAGGGGGTCGACACCACTAAGAAGATCATCATCATCACCATCATCCTGGTCCTAGTAAAATGAATTTAAGGATTAAAAGGTGATTAGTTCGAAGGAAATTGATGGAGTGACAGATGAGAAAGAGAGAGAATAGCAGCGTTTGATAAACCTCGTCGAAAGCCTTGGCCATCGCATCAAGGTAATCATGAGATGGTCTACCACGGGGTATGGCACTACTTGATAAAATTAAAGCATCATCTGTCTCAACGTCTCCGTCTTGAACTTCCTCCCAATCACTATCCTGGCACAAGGAATTTGTGTAAGATTTAGGATCTTATGGGCTAGTATTTATACAGTGCTTTAAGGACTGGAATTACCTCGTCACCACCAACTACAACTTGCTCTTGAATTTCGATCAAGGCGTCCGCTAATAAAGCAAGTATCTATCAAGTCCATAAATACAAGTTGTGTTAGAAGATCTAATAGTTACTACTCAGCAAAGTTAAATTACATATCTGCTTAAGAACACACCAAGATAGAAGTACGCGCCATAAATCAATTGCTGAAAGACAGATGAAAATGAAGAATGTGGTATACATGAATTTATCATTAACGGGTGAGCAAGCAATGTCAACTGATGATACGGGAAAAACAAGAGAACACAAAACAACTCCAAAACAGTCCACTAATCTTAAGGATTTGAGGACCCGAGACAGGTGGCCACCCTTTGGGTGCCATCCAACTGAAGAATTAAAAGTCCTATACAACAAACGTTGTGTCATGCCTGATGAGAACTCGGCATGTACTTCATGTGAAGTGGGCATAAACATACAAAGAAAAATACACATTAAGCTGTAAATCTCAGAAATTGTCCATCGTATGAACAGTAACAATACCTTTGCAGGAAGAGGCATCAACGTCCATTGATCTGGAGCTATTTTAGCTTTTGAGCGTGTAGTTATCCCTGCAGTAGACTTCAAAATAACCAGAAAATGGATTTCAGTCTTTGGTGAACTCTGCTTCTAAATGAACTGAGCAAAAACAAAACCAACCTGAATTATATAGCCTTGAACATTCAGTTTCCCCAATTCAACGTGCTTTGTAAGTAAAAGTAAAGCCAAAGCTGTAGTGGTAACTTTGATCTGGTAGGCCCCCTGAATTTCGCCTGAATATTAACATGTTTTTAGTAGAGCAAATATACAAGCAGGTGTCAAGATGTAATCATGACGCATAACCGAGACAAAGCAAATAGAGCAAAAGATCGATAATATGCTCAAACGATGCATTTACAAGTTCCTAGATAATGCCAATAAAGGACCAGTAAGCCCGTAAACTTGCCTTGCAACTTTGTCCACTGAATCATTAAGTACACGAAGGAGTTAGGATGACCTTCTGCTGGGATTGACACCAACAACTCAATAAATTGTTCAACATGAGGAGCACTCATGTGGACCTACAACGAAAAATACACCTCAGATCATTCCAGCATCTCCACATTGCTATAGAAAAGCATCAAGTACAAACGGGAATAAGCAGTTAAAAGAACAAGATTCCCAAATTCGTTACTGATAAACTTGCAAATACTAGTTTATCTGTAAAGCAAGAACGGGAACATTGTAATAACTAATATGTGAGTGCTATCAGAAGATGTGCTGGCAAACGACTACCAAAATCTCAATTTCTGAAAAGAAAAAAAATGAGAAGAAATCACAATTTTGTTTTGGATCTGATCCTAAAGCATCCCAAAGTATCGTGAATTAAAAGCTAAATACGAAAAAAGACCTTTTATGTGTGTTGTGTGTAGTCCACAAATTTATGTTAAGAGTCTACTTATTTCCTTTTTAACATCTACAACCAAAAAGTGGCATGTTGATATAAGCAAATTTAGCTCATTGGGCGACTGAAACGAGACCGCCACATATGCAGCAGTTACCAGCCAAAAACGCAAAGACATCCTCAAATAAGGGTGAGGAAACCATACCAATCTGGCAAATATAACCAACAAAGAGCTTCTTAACCCAGAATGTTTACAAGATTGCATGCGCCTCAGAAGAGCAGCAACCAGGTCTCTGATATGTTGGGCCATCTGTGAAGGGAGATGCAGAATAAGTTGCAGGATATAGCTCCCAACAAAAAGTGCTCCAGAACTTTCTAGATCAGGGTCCAGAAGCCTGCACACAGTACTTGTCAACAATAAACCATTCAAGCAGCATAAATATATCGTTCACACAGTATAGTAGATGTCTACGATTCTGCAACCCTCAACATAATCACAGGACAAGCTCAATATGATCCCTTCTAGATGATCTTCTAACTTAAGCAACAACTATAGCTGCCTCAGGTGCTCAATAGCTGAAAAAACTAATAATAGGAATGAAACTATATGTGGTTATCTTTACTATCAGGTTGTACACCTCCTGCCTCCCCACCGAGGAAAATGGTTAAAACGAGAGGAAAAATAGACAAAAGAGTGAGCAAACAGATGAAAAGCATGAATCTCCCATACTTTTAAACTTCTACTTTGAAGTATTACAGCAATCTACAAGATTTCAGTGCTCCATGTTAAAGTGGAAGACAAAAAGAATAATCAGCTTATGCTGGTAAGTATCTTGATATGACATCTGTGCACCATGTTACAGTGGAAGATCAAAGAGATTGCTCGATCAAAAATAGATGATAGCAAGTGATCGATGAGCCTACCAGCCCCATATTACAAATGAAGCATGATAAACAGACAAATTGAAATTCAAAGGCTCAACAGGGCAGATGGGAAAAGGAAGAATGACAACCCAACCTTGAAGCCACATCAAGCAAACTTCTCATTGCAAATGCAGTGTCACCACCCCAAGTAAGCAATTCTTCTTTCCCCGCAGATATAAGAGCAGCTAAGCACTGTGTTGCATTCTGGACCCAAACCAACACTAATGTGTTACTTCAAGCTTCTGACATCGAAGTAATACTAACAGAAGCATAAGTTAGAAGCAATTTCCAAGTAGAAACAGAGTGCACATATGTAACCTGCATTTCACTATGATCATCACTTTGAAGGACTATACGAACAACAGGATCAAAAGAGACTTCATACACCGCCTTGACTACGTCAGTTGGGGCATTCTGAAAAAAACACATAATTGATACATTAGATAACTTCATAACAAAGTATCTTCCAATCGGACAAGAAACAGAAGTTACATAAAGATGGTATCAATAAAGATCCTTATTTTACGCAGAACATCACCTTCAGCAACATTGTCACGAGATCTAGTGAAGCAGCAACTAAACCCTCCGGCTGCTGTTGTGGCTGACAGATGACGAAAACTTTATCAGGCACAATTACTAATACAACCTTTCTATGAATAAGATAATCTAATTTCAAGAAAAAACACCCTTTATAAGACATAAAATTCAGAACATACATTATTTAGAATGGGCCCAATATAAGGTAAAACTCGAGAAACCACTGGGTGTATACAACCGGGAGCATTTTTTATTGCCTGTAAGCAAAAGGGAAATTGGAGGCCAATTAACATTGTACCAGAAGATAATATAATTAAAGTCCTTAAGCAAGCGATGTCACACAGCAAATATCTATAAATTCAATAAGAAAAATGCATGAAAAGTGAGAATTCATCTGAAATAAGAACATTACATATACATACACATGCATACATATATAATGCACACACACACACATATAAATGCTCATTACGGATTTCCATCTACTATAAATCACAAATATATTCTACACATTTACCTGAGCCAAAGGAAAGGAGGTAGGTTCAAAGACAGAACTGACTTTTACCAAAGCAGTTAGGACAAGTTCCCTGGTTTTGGCATGACATTAAGTGATAAGTTGACTTGCTTATATTTGTCAACTATGTTGATACGGGTTTGGGTACCCAATGCGGGTGTGGATCTAGAGGTTGGATTCTTCATCACAAAAATTTTATCGCAATAAAAGATGTATATCACGACATATATACGTATATATTTTTATTAATTCAAGTTGCTGAACTAAAACTAATAAACTCATCCTTTATAAACACCTAAGATTTTATTCACAAGATATCCCATGTATAGCATAGTGTTTACCTACACGGTTACGACACTCAGAAGTCAAACAAAATACACAATCAATCTATACTTCTTGGTCAAAGATGTAGCCAAAGCACCCAGGTAAGTTGGCCAAATCCGATGTGAATCCCACATCCACACCCAAATCATGAAGATCCACCACGGTAACAGCAGGGATTTGAAGGGTCTAAGCAACAAAGCATGTCAATCAAAATCAAAGGGAAGCAGAAGCAGGAATGTATTACTTATCAACCTTCAGCTTCGATCGAACATCAATCCACTACCATTCCATCTTTTGGCTAAAATTGATAGAAGACTTAGCTAGAGCATTGCAAAAATGGTCAAATAACTAAATCGTGCACAGTAAAAGGATTTAGCTAACGCACTAAAGACACAGGTGATTTTAATAGTTCAACCTGTCATCAAAAATTCACCTAGTTGATGGTGATTTTCATCTCTAGACTGTATCATGCATATAGTAACATGTTGATTCAATTTTCAGGTGAAGTCCATCTAATATTGTTAAATTAGATTTCTGTAATAAAAAAACAGCCTTTCAATTAATACCTCCAGAACCTCAAGAGCATCAATGCTGACAAAAGGATCCGCAACATTCGAAGCCCACATATTGAGGATAATGGGAGAGAGAACTGGCTCAATAGACACCGCCAACTCAGGGCCTACATAGGTAAAATATGTTAGGAACTTCAAACATAGAGTGCTTGGAAAATTTGAGGAGATACTCCACTTGGAAGCTTTGAAACTCCAAAACAGAACTGCACGCTAAGCTGAACTTATATTCTGTTTATATTCTTCGAACCTGCTTTCACAGTTTCCTGTAGTGTTTCAAGCACTAGATGCATGGTCTCGTCAGAAGCCTGGGGAGTAGACACAACCTTTGCTTGAACAGAAGAAAAATAGAAGACAATATGGAGGAAGTTTGCTTTCATAGTTACTTACATGCTTAAGAAGATCTGTAAGTGATGAAAGTATATCCAAGAAATGAGGACGGAGAATCTCTTTATTTGTATCAGGTAAAAGTTGAGAAAGTGCTCTACATGCCCCTACTTTTACAGGTGGAGGCCTGTTGCAGTTAATCATCGTCAATATTC
This sequence comes from Capsicum pubescens, assembly GCA_030864215.1. NCBI lineage: Eukaryota > Viridiplantae > Streptophyta > Magnoliopsida > Solanales > Solanaceae > Capsicum > Capsicum pubescens. The sequence continues at coordinate 409,945,486 of CM061548.1, read as the reverse complement.
AATAATTGAGCCCTTTATTTTTCTTTGATAGTAGAATTAACTCATTAAGTACTAAATTAGGTTCTCACATATCCATGCCAAGTGCTTTGATGGCTGCACATAGGAAGTGCTCGATTAGACCCTGGCTGACCTGAGCAAACAGCAAGTAATTGTGAGCCATACAGTGTGGCAAAATGAAAGATGAAGTCCTAATGGTATAATGGGAATTATAAAGACAATTACCATGGAGGAGAACTTGGCAATGGAAGAGAATATACGTGCATATAAGAAGGGATATTCATTTACCCCTGCAAAATCCATAATAGCACTAATTTGGTTAAGGATATCACAGCATCTACATTAGTGAGTCAACACTATATCCAATATAATGGACCTTACACATGTAACATGCCAAGTAACCTAAAATCCAATTTGATACACAAAACCGGATTTACCTGTTGACATATCTTCTGAAAGAATTTGCTCTAAGGTATTTCCTAAACTGACTTTAGTGATTTCAGGAGCCTGACAGGAAAGTAAAACAAAATGAATTGTTACTACAATTTACAAAGAAAAACGAATCTACCAGGAACTCTCTATTATTTTTTAAGTTAACAAGCAGAAAATCAGGAAATCAACATTTAAAGTATTGAAAGCAACACGAACCTCAGCTTCAAGTAACTGTTCAGACACTGAAGCCAAAGCAAAAAGTGTGGCCTCCTTCATCTGCCAAAAGTAAGAGTTATCAGGAGGCATGGTGCAAGAGTATTACTTGTAAAACGCTACTAAATTGGTTTAGCAGTATGAAATGCAATTATTACTGCTGACAATCACAGGGAATAAAGAAGGATTGTGGTGAGAAGGTGCTATTTTTATATCAGGAGAGTGGGGAGGAGGATACAGAGGATACAGATTATCTCTTGCTACAAAACAGTATTGCTACTAGCTTATCTTTTCCACTTACCCTCCACCAGCCTGAAGCACCAGATGCTTTTTCTTGCTGAGACTCCATAAATCGCGTCTTTGCAGAGTCAATGATAGCATGAATTCCCTGTGTACCACAAGAACTAATGATTTCTTCCAACAAAAGGGCACCTGGAATGACAGTTTTATATCAAAGAAAGAACAGAATAGAGCTATCTGACGGTATAGATAAATCATGCCCGTAGTTGAAACAATCAAGTAGACAGTAGATAAAATCAAGAAGAAAGAAAGCACAGCCTCAGTAAAGAAGGTCAAATCTGAGAAAACAAAAGATCCTTTTCTATTTATTTGTTATCATGAGCTTAAGTTTTTTAACAGAACACTGAAACAGTCCATATCAAAATCAGAAAACTCCTCAGAAGTAAATCCCCAAGGGAAGTGAAACTGGTCTGCTTTACATCACTAATAAATTTAGTCTTGAGGGTACAAAAAATCAAATGCTTAACCACTTAAATTATTGGCATATATTAGTCAGAAAATAAGTGCCGTAATTCCAACCTTGTGTGAAGTTCACATTGTACATCTAAGTACTTCTTGTGGTTAACTATACTAAACCTTCTATCTAAAATCTCATAACTCTGGTGACAATAATCCTTGCTGCAATACTAAGTTCATGATCCTAAATGTGAAATAGCTAATAATTCCTATCCACTGAGAGAGAGAGAGAAATAGAAAGACTACAAGGCTTTATGAAAAGGGATGGAAAGTTAGCACCTAGAAACAACTCACCAGAAGCACGACAACTGTAAGTATTATCATCCTCATCAGCAACATATTGGTTGGCATCAACAAACCAGGCGTGAACCTGGGATTCAAATCAAAAGACAAGATAAAGACAGAAGGCACATGGAAACTTTATTTTAATAAGAATAACATAAATGTATAAAAACAAGTAAAGTTGTGATCAAGTAGCAAATAAAGAAGAAGATGCATCGATTCCATAGAGAGGGGAGATGATAAAAATAAAAATACTGCAGAAATCATAGCAGACATAGAATCTTGATACTAATAATTAGCAACTGAAAACAAGCTGTCATATATACTGAGTTAAATATATATCTCCTACCAGATATACTGAGTAGACAAACCACTCAAAGACAAACTCAGGCTTTAAATTGCCAGTAAAACAAAGAAATTGCATCTTTAGGACAACACACAAGATACCAAGAGAATCACAAGAGAAATATACTAAGATGCACAGGTTCCATGACCACACTATTCTGGTTAGTGACACAATCTCTGCCACCTTCCCCAATTTGGAAATTAGACGCCCAAAGATACACAAAGCCCATAGGAAGGAGCTTCTCCTTCTATAACAAATAAATGCTGCAAATCTTAGCATGTTTCAGATTCAGGTTCACTCAGAAATGGTTATTCAACTAATTGTTAACGCTATCCAAGGATTCTTTTATCAGAGGTTTGAGTAATGATGATGTATTTTTGGCATGCCGAGATAACTTAAAAATAAGTGATTTCTCGATAATAAACCAGATCTGCACAACCACAGCTTTTAATCTCAAACTAATTGGAAAAAGAAAACTAATTATTACCTGCTGTTCTGTTGTCTGCATAAAGGCAATAGTGTAATAAACCAACTCCTTTACATTGTTCCCCACTACCTACAATGATATCTCCAACTCTAAAACATCATCAACCGTTATAATTAGGAAGGTACAGACAAGAAGTTATGGAACATACCTTTACAAATTTGGGGCTGCCCAAAATGGTCAATAGAAACTCAAACACCTGCGAGACCACAATAAAAAATGCATCACTCATATAGACAAGACAAAAGATAAAGTAAATGTTCCATTAAAGGCATCAAGAAGATTTGCAAGATTTTGGAAAAACATTTGCAAGCTATGGGAGGAATTTTCTCAGCATAAACACTTCACAGTGGGGAATGGACTCCATATAAGATTTTGGAAAGACAAATGGCTCTGCAACACAATTCTGATGGATGATTATCCAGGTCTTTTCCACTTAGCCAGGTATCCAGATTCAACAGTCTCGCAAAATAGAGATGGAGCAATTTGGAGCATTATGTTTAGAAGAAATATGCATGATTGGGAGCTTAACGACTAGGTCAAACTTCTACAGAGTTTCTCTTTCAGTACTCAGGCAACAGATCAGTTCAAGCGGGACACTACAGGAGGAGCAGGGAACTACACAGTCAGTGCAGCCTACAGGTAGTCGGGAGCACTTAATCAAGTCACTGACCACTGGCCATGGAAGCTAATTTGGAAAATTAAGCTACCACCCAAAATCATCTGTTTTAGTTGGACTGTGCTATATGAAGCTTGCCTAACTCAAGACAACCTCTATAGAAGGAAACGCTACATTGTGAATGGATGCTACTTATGTCAGAAAGCAGCAGAAAGCAACAAACACCTTTTTTTGCATTGTACTGTTACAGCAAGTCTGTGGAACATGTTTTGCTCTCTTTTTGGACTCAGTTGGGTCATGCCACATAGTATCAAAGCAGCTCTTGAGAGTTGGTGCTGCTGGAAAGTTGACAACACCATCAAACAAGCTTGAAAATGATACCTGCAGCAATTCTTTAGAGTATCTGGAAGGAACGTAATAGAAGATGTTTTGATGGCCTATCAACGCCTCTACATTCTCTCAAAGCTGATTGTCTCATTTGTCTGTATAGTTGGGTTAATATGTCCTTTGTAGATTCCCTAGATAGTTTCTTGAACTTTGTTAGCTCCCTAGCTATAGCATAATTGTACCAGAGCTAACAGACCCAACTACTTTTGCTCTTACTTTTGTAACTAATTTGCATCTTCTTGATGCCTTTAATGGAACATTTACTTTATCAAAAAAAAAAAAAAGACAAGGCAAAAGAACACAAAGATGAGAATCACTGAATAAAGAATTTAGTCAATGTCCACATTGATACAAGATTAAGCATACAACAAGAACAATAGTGAATCAAAGGCCCCACTCGGTTTCACTATATCAAGAGGCAAAAACAAGATTCAAAGGATAGTTAACTTGACATACAATATCCTAGAATCTAAGAACCCTAACACATGTTAAATGAAAGAACCCTAAGACTAAAAGATATACACACCAAGAGGAACCCAATGACCTCAAGACCCTAAGTTTCTAGCCAAGGAACAACACAAGTGTTACTACACTTTGTTGTTCAAGTTTCAGGTTCCACTCTCAAGAACAAGAGAGAGATAAGTTTCCAATATTACAAGACTTGTATTGTGAAATATCAATTATGAACTAACTATGGAAATAACCCTAATATTATCTATATATAGAACATCACAAAATGAAAGGAAAACGACCACTCTATCCTTGGTCCTAGGGGCGGCTTTGGAGTGTAAGTTTATTACACTTCAAAGTCCTTCTTCACACTTCAAAACATGTAATCCCTTAGATGGATTAATTACACACTCACACACGGACATATTCATGAACATGGCTTGGAGTTTTTGTAACTCCCGAGCTTGGCTACGTGTGAATGGAGTTACAAAAACTCCAAGCCATGTTCATGAATATGGCCGTGTGTGAGTGTGTTATAAATCCAGCTAAGGGATTACATATTTTGAAGTGTGACGAGGGACTTTGAAGTGTAATAAACTTACACTCCAAAGCCACCCTTAGACAAGGACAAGATGGTCATTCATTTTGTGATATACTATATATAGGACATATTACGGTTATTTTAGCTCTTAGTTCATTATTGATGTTTATACAAGACTTGTAATATTTTAAATCTCTCTCTCTTCTCTCTTGAGAGCTACTCGAAACTACAAAGTGCAGTGACACTTTTGTTGTGCGCTGGCTAGAAACTTGGGTCTTGAGGTGCTTGAGTTCCTCTTGGTCTAAGTAAGAACTTGGTGTTGATATCTTCTAGTCTTAGGGTCCTTTTATTTGAAACATATTAGGGTTCTTAGACTTTAGGATATTGTATGTCAATAACTATCTTGTAATCTTATTGATGTTCATCTTGTTCTAGTGAAGCCGTGTAGGGCATTTTTGTTTCTATATTGTGTTGAATCTTGTTTCCTTGTGGTGTTGGCTGATTTTTGTATCATTTGTTATCAAAGCTCAAGCCTTGATTTTGTTCCAACAAAATCAAATCTTGGGAAGATCTTACCAAACGTAGTAACATTGTGTTGTTGTATCTCGACCGAGAAGTGATTGTGTTCTAGAAGTATCTTGGCCGAAACTTTGTGACTAGATCTAGAAGTATTTTGTTTGTTTTGAATGTTTCTAGTGTTAGTTTCTTCATCACTAATACTAAAAGGTGTCTAGATCTAAATGTTTGAGCTTATGTTGTTGAAATTGTTGTTGTGAACTTAAAGTTTGGCCGTGTGTTGTGGTGGATTGGAGTTGGACGTTGGATGTTGTTGTTCTTGTTGTGTTCTTGAAGTTCTTCACCACATTCATGATCTTGTTAAACACTAAAAGTGAGCCTTAAATCAAAAAGGTGAAAGGCAAAGTTGTAGTACTTGTTGGGAAGGGGCTTGTTCACATCACTCAAAGATTTGACAACCACTTTTCCATGTCTTAAGGACCATGTTTTAAGGAAAAAGTACAAAGAAGGTCAAGTCTTGTTTTTGAATTGGAAAGAAGACTCCAAGACTATATTTTCCTCCTTTAACCAAATCCACCAATTCCAAATTGTAAATTGGTCAAGACTTGAATTGTAAAGAAAAAAGATAAAAAAAATTTGATAAATCCGCAACCAATAGCGGGCTGCCACATCACCATTTACTGCTCACACATCAATTTTAAGCTCAAACTTTGGATTCTTAGTTTCATTTTATTGTCTTTTAGTTTCATTTGTTGGTCCTAGTACCAATTAACAAGCTAGTAAACTCCTACTGGGTTGTCAATTAGTCCTTGAATCCGTTGTTCGTGTTTGCATGCCTTGAGTGCTTTTGTCTTTTTGATTCGTTGTAAATTCTTGGTTCAAGTTCGACGAGATTTTTTTGAGTCTTCAAACGAAAATCTATTCCGGACCAAGAGTAGACTTATCCCTCGACTATTCACGGGTCACTAGCCAACTTACAATACTTGTGGAGCTAAGTGTGAGGTAATCAAAGTGTGAGAGTGTGGCGAGGTAATTTTTGAGCTAACTTCTTGTTGTTTAGTAGGTATTTTCTTAGGTACATTGCAGCGGAAGGAATGACCTCCCAAACTGTGGGCAACAATGATACCAATATCCTCATGGCTTCTATTGAGGGCCTCAACCGCACTTTGGAAAGAATGCAAGTGAGTCTTGGGAAGTTAAAAACGGATGTGTCTTCGGTGAAAGGGGATATAACATCATTGAAAGGGAAAGTGACAACAATGAGTGGGAGGTTGGAACATGTGGAGAGTCAAAGGAACTCTCGCCCTATTACTTCTCAACACTACCATGTTTCTTCAAGTGGACATGACCAAAACACTTCCCCTACCATTTCCCCCGAAACCTCACATCCAATGCTCAATCCACCAAGACCACCACTAAATGCCGCAAGCCAAGCTACTCCTTACCCCCAAAACCGAGACTTCCATAGCCTCTTTCATTCACAATCTCCTCAAGTCCCACAAGAAGGACTTGGTTGTCAATTACCTCCACTAAATCCGAACCCTCCCTTCCAAGCTCCACTCAACCAAAGGCCACCACCACCACACTAAATACAATTACTCCAAACCAAGTTCCACTTAACCAAAACTGACCCATCCACTTTGAGGAATATGATAGAGAGGAACATGAAGGGTATGTAATAAGAATCGGGTTACGTTAATAAACAAGAAGATAATGCGGAATCGAAAATACTAAGATTAAAGACAAGAAATTAAAGATGGGCAAAATTGGAGAATAAAATCCTCAATTTCGAGATTAAGTGCTAAGAACCCTAATTGATCTTAGTATTCAAAATTAACGGATTAAGACTAATTATGATACTAATAGAGTCAATTCAAAAACTTAGATCAAAAGTGATCTAAACCCCTATTTCAAAGAAACTAAAGATAACAATTAGTATAAGACTAATCACCTTCTTTAATTAACTTTAATAGAAACCAAAGATATCAAATTAAGAATTAATCTTACCTCCTAAAGAATCGTTCTTATAGGGTTGCAATATAAATCCCAAGTAGCCACACACAAAGGTGTAAATAAGAAAAACTCTCAATTAATAATAACATTGTCTGATTGAAAATAACAAAATCCATCCATATATATATATATATATATAGGGAAAAACCCATCCCAGATAGCATGGGATTCGAATTCTACTTTTATGGAAATAAATAAATCTACGAAACTTTAAACTAGGAAACTGTTAAACTAGGAAACTTTAAACTAGGTAACTTTTAAACTAGGAAACTTTAAACTTGGAAAGCAAAAGTTTCCGAATTTAGGATATTGTATGTTAAGTAACTATCTTGTAATCTTGTTGATGTTCATCTTGTTCTAGTTTAAACTTGGAAACTTTAAACTTGGAAAGCAAAAGATTCCGCATTATCTTCTTGTTTATTAACGTAACCCGATTCTTATTACATACCCTTCATGTTCCTCTCTACCATATTCCTCAAAGTGGATGGGACGATTTTGGTTAAGTGGAACTTGATTTGGAGGAATTGGATTTTGTGGAGGTGGTGGGTCTTTGGGTTAGTGGAGCTTGGAATAGAGGGTTCGAATTTAGTGGAGGTAATTGATAACCAAGTCTTTCTTGGGGAACTTGAGGAGATTGGGGATGGAATGGGCTATTAGGATCTCGGTTTGGAGGGAAAGGGGTAGTTTGGCTTGCGGCATTTAGTGGAGCTTGTGGTGGATTTAACATTTGATGCAAGATTTCGGGAGTAATAGTGGCGGAGGAATTTCTATCATGTCCATTTGAAGAAACATGTTGAGGCGTAGAAGGGCGAGAGTTCCTTTGACACTCCACTTGTTCTAACCTCCCACTAATTGTTGACACATCCCCCTTTATTGTTGTCAAATCTCCTTTCACGGTTCCAACTTCCGCACTCAATCTTTCAAGTGTCCGGGTGATAGCCTCTAGAGAGACTCTCATAATCTCAAGAGAATTGTTATCCATGGTTTGAGACGTGGTTCCTTTCATTGTTAAGGTACCCGAATTGAACACCTACAAAATCAACAAACAAGTTAGTTTTAAAAGAGCCTCACCACACTCACACTCTTTGGATCACTTCACACTTAGTTCCACAAGTGTTAGTAACCCGTGAGTACCAAGGGATGAGTATGCTCTTGTCCGGAGTAGATTCTTGTTTGAAGACTCAAAGAAATCTCGGCGGACTGGAACAAAGAAAGTGCAACAAATTCAAAAGATAAAAGCACTCAAGAGAACGTAGACACGAACAATGGATTCAAGGACTAATTGACAACCTAGTAGGAGTTTACTAGCTTGTTAATTAGTTCTAGGATCAATTAATGAAACCAAGGATCAACAATTAGAAACTAAGAATCCAAGTTTGAGCTTAAAATTAATGGTGAACAGTAACAATAGTGACGTGGCAACATGCAATTGGTCCTTGAAGTTTTTTTGTCATTACACAATTTGGAATGGAAGAAATTGGTCTTGGAGGGAAAGTACAAGTCTTAGAACCTTTTTCAAATTCAATCTCAAAAGGTAAGACTTGACTTGTACTACTTCCTCAAAACAAGGTCCTTGATATATAGAAAAGTGGTTGCCAAATCTATGAAGTGATGTGTTCAAGTCCCTTCATCAACAAGCTTTACAACTTTAGCTTTCACTCTTTTAGATCTATTATGCACTCTTTTTTTTTTTTGGTCAAAATATGAGAATAGATGAAGAACAACAAGAACACAACAACAACGTTCAAGAACAACAACAACAACAACACCAACGGCCACTCCAACCTTCAACAACAAGTCACAACACACGGCCAACTTCAAGTCCACAACAACAATGTCAATACTATACGCTCAACTTTAGATCTAGACACTTTTAGTGTTAGTGAGAAAGAAACCAACACTAGAAACACTCTAGACAAGTAAAGACTACTAGATCTAGTCACAAACTCTAGGCCAAGTCAACACAACAAGACAACAAGTTTCGGCCAAGGTTCAACAACAACACAATGTTACTGCTTTGGTAAGATCTTCCCAAGATTGACTTTGTTGGAACAAAATCAAGCCTTGAGCTCTGATACCAAATGACACAAGATTAAGCATATAACAAGAACAACAAAAGAACAACAACAATAGTGAATCAAAGGCCCCACTCGGCTTCACTATATCAAGAGGCAAAAATAACAAGATTACAAGATTCAAAGGATAGTTAACTTGGCATACAATATCCTAGAATCTAAGAACCCTAACACATGTTAAATGAAAGGACCCTAAGACTAAAAGATACACACACCAAGTTCTTACTTAGATCAAGAGGAACCCAATGACCTCAAGACCCTAAGTTTCTAGCCAAGGAACAACACAAGTGTTACTGCACTTTGTGGTTCAAGGTTCGGATTCCACTCTCAAGAATAAGAGAGAGATAAGTTTCCAATATTACAAGACATGTATTGTGAAATATCAATTATGAACTAACTATAGAAATGACCCTAATATTATTTATATATAGTACATCACAAAATGAAAGGAAAATAACCACTCTACCCTTGGTCCTAGGGGTGGCTTTGGAGTGTAAGTTTATTACACTTCAAAGTCCCTCTTCACACTTCAAAACATGTAATCCCTTAGATGGATTAATTACATACTCCCACACAACCATATTCATGAACATGGCTTGGAGTTTTTGTAACTCCCGAGCTTGGCTACGTGTGAATGGTCTTGAGCTTGTTGCACTTGTATCACACATATGAGAACCACAAAATTTTCAGATCTAATAATGTTAAGATTAAATACGATTCTGCTTTCATATGACAGAGGAGAAAGAAGTTCCAGGTTTCCATAGTCAAAAGAATATAACATTCACAATTTCAAATGTTGCAACAGATATAGGTAGGGCCTGAAATCTAGTAAGTCTGAACAGCTGAAACTTCTGTTTTTACTGAAGGGAGAAATCTTCTTAAGAAATAAACAAGCTTTGACTAGTGATTATTAGATTACAACAGAACTCAGTCTCTTTTACCTGGATGATGAATGATTCAAGACTTTGCTCTGCACCATCAGAATCATATCTCCCATCATAAGGATCTTCTATTCCTTCGATTGATGATCGTGTATATACTCCTAGAGATGATACAAATGTCTGCCACAATGGCCCCATAAAAACTGAAATGAAGTAGGCAAAACAAAATAGCCATAAATGTCAGAATATTGTACCATCTATGCATGGCCATGTCACTTTAACATATAACATTAAAGAGTGACCTATTCCTGGAGAATAGATGAGGATACTGACCACTAAATTGACTTTCCATAAGGCTCGGGAAGTTTTGGAGGAACTGATTCAAGCACTTTATAACCTAAACGTATCAAGGAAAAGTTATAATCTATGACAAAAAAGTTAAGATACAGCATCACACAATTTTGACAAAAACAAAGAAAATCAACCTCCATCCGGATGCCCCAATCATCAGGGTCTTCTGATTGCACTGGATGTTCTAGAATAGAAGAGAATTGGTTGATCCAAGATTGAAGCATAGGTGACATCATTGCACTTGTCTCCATCTTAACACAAAGAATAAGTAACGATGATAGAACTACACAATGTTGCAAACTTCAAGTATTTCTTACAGAATGAAAATACCTTATACACACCGCTCATAGCCCCTAGCATTGAGGTACAAGCATAAACAATTGAAAGAGCCTTCATGCGCAAAGGTTTCTCATAAATCTGCAGAAAAAGAGAGCAGTACTTTCTGGGTGACACAAAAAGCAAAAGAATTAAAAGAAATTACCAACCACTACCATTTGCAGACATTTAAGATACGTACTACCGCAAATCAAAAAAAGGCACAGTAAAATAAATTAACCTGAGGTGATGAAACAATTGTGTGCAAGCATGGAAATAAAACAGGTACAAGTTTCGGAACCATATTATCGTCCAAATCCACCGATACAAGAGCAAAACACCTCAAAGCTCCATGAACTGCAGAATTTTAGCATCAGACTTCAAAATTCTCAGTTTTAAGAAGTCAAAAAAATAAGGATCCCAACGAGGCAACCACTAAGTTGCATGCAATTCAGATGACCAAAACAAGTTTATTCCAATCTGTTAACTTCGTGATAAGGTGAAGCAAATGACTCACCAGCATTCATGTTTGTTTGGTCAGAGATACACTTCACTAGCGATGGTAAAAGATCAGGCCACTCTTCTGGCCAATCGTAATGGGCAATAGATGCCACAGCCATACCAATGGCTGTGCAGATCTTTCTATGAGGATCATCAAGCAACGGCAACAGCAGGCCACGTATAGCTACCTGATAAAATACACAGAATCACATCAGAAACAGTATAGAGAAAGTGAAACAACAGAGCTTCCCTAAACACCTGAGATGTAATCCCAAAGATACAATAGGATCTAGCTTCTGATAAAGTAGGTGTTGCATGAAGGAAGCTTGATTTCCTGCGGTCCAGATCATCACCAAATCAATATGGTCGAAAAAACTTAGGTTCACGCAGGAACCCTTTTTCTTGCTCAATTTGCTAGAGTTTTCTTCCTTTCTGAATCTAAGCTATGAACAAGATGAGAATGTCTAAATATCTTACTGTTATATCTTATATCTATCTAGAGTCTGATCTTTTCAAAAGCCAACTGTAAGTTGTTATTACATTGATCACCATAATTCCTCTAGTTATACAAAAGACTAACATAATCTTTATCTTTCTACTAAAAATAGCAGTTACAAAAGTCAAGTTTCTCAAAGGTTAAAACCGCATTGAGCACATATATACGTCTTCTAGAAGGAATTAAAAGCAAATTTATGTAGGTCAATCCACCTAAAGGATTCCTAAGAAACTTATGGTCCCTCTCAATTATTGTTCCTTACAAGAATCAGAAGGGCGTGCAATCAGTGCAAAAACTTTTATGGCCTCCCAACTACTATTCCTTCCAGCATTACAACGGGGTGTAATCAGTACAAAAAATAACGGAAAAGGCTGTCTTACTGCTCTAAGCCTCAAACTGCCTATACAAAGATTAGCTAAAATTTATTTAACACACGATATAATTGTGACGAGGAAGTCATTGATATCCAAACCACAAAAATTCTAAGGAGGTCTCCACCTGCAAATGATTGACGCCTTCGACTGTTAAAATAACAGCATCTTCATGAAGAAAGTTTGTGCTAACTCTAAGCAAAGGTTAAAGCATATATCATGATAATCTAGTAAGCTACATGATAACAAACTAATCAGTTATTCTAGTATGAATATTAACAGCACAAATTGACCAATAAATTAGACCTTTAAAGAGGAAAAAGTTAATAACACCAACAGTAAGTTAAACCCACATATTAAAGGACTGCAAAATGTCCTAAGTAGGCGTTTGGCCATGGGAATTTTTACAGTTTTTTTTTTCAGAAAATTATTTCACTATAGTGAAAAAAATAAAAATAGTAGTGTTTGGCCATAAGAATTATTTCACTTTAGTGAAAATTATTTTTGGAAAAGTGAAAACAAGTAAAACTTGTTTTCGGTTTTTTCACTCCTATTTCTCTTTCAAAATTTCAAAAACAATCCAGTTTATATTCATGGCCAAACACAACACCAACTCCAACTCCAACTCCAACTCCGGAAATTATTATTTTCATGGCCAAACAGTATTAGCATTTCAAAGAATCAATAAGACAATGGTGAAAAATTAGGAGATGAAACAGATCCAAGGGTAAGGGAAACAGGATTAACAACCTTTTCATCAATTGAAACAACAGGATGCTCAAAACCCTCTTCATCCTCCTGCCAGTGCTTCTTTATAAATTGCTTTAGAATAACAGCAGCTAGGTAAAAAGCAAGTTAAGCTTACAAGGCCAGAAGGAAGAAAACAAGACAATCGACAAAAAATGATGAACAAAAGCCCATTAATCGTGGATTAGCACATTGGTACAACTTGAAAGGAAAGAAGCTAATATATAAAGGTGTGTTTTTGTGTGTGAATATGTATAACAGGATATCTGACGCAATCCCAGCGGTAGCTCTCTCTTTGCCGCAATTCTACACAATGAGCTTCCAAAACCTTCAGGAGAAGAAAACATTATCAAGGATTAAAGTTTATCCTATCTATAGAATTTCTTCAAAAAACATGAATAAATTCATGAAGAATCCTGGAATATATAAACCCAACCATGTTTATAGATCAGCAGAATTCACACACATAGCAGAAAGCTTAATCCTAAACTTGAAACTTGTGTCAGTAGTCAAGACTTCATGGATTGCTTTACATGTTTATATATCATCAATACTTCGTGCTTTGATGATTTCTCTTTTTCATTTTTCCTCACTTGAAGATGTGGAGTATGCTATTAAGAAAGTTAAAAACAATCATTCATGCAGTACAGAGAAAAGCAGTAAAATTGAAACTCACAAAACTACTCTTAAGATTCGAACTTTACATAAATTATAAACCTTTAAGCATCTTCCAAACAATTCAAACATAAAAATTAACTCCCATCCCCACCCAATTACTGACACACCAATGCCAGCTAATTTATGATCATTCTATTAATATCAGCTATAGTAAAATTGAAACTCATTAAACTACTCCAAGATCCAAACTTTACATAAATTAGAAACCTTTAAGCATCTACCAAGCAACTCAAACACAAATTTCAACCCCCAGCCCCAATTACGGACACATCAATGCCAGCTAATTCAGTTAAATATGATGTACATTATAATTGAAACTCACTAAACTACTCCAAGATCCAAACTTTACATAAATTAGAAACCTTTAAGCATCTACCAAGCAACTCAAACACAAATTTCAACCCCCACCCCCAATTACGGACACATCAACGCCAGCTAATTCAGTTAAATATGATGTACATTATAATTGAAGCTCACTAAACTACTTCAAGATTCAAACTTAACATAAATAAGACACCTTTAAGCATCCACCCCCAACTCAAACACAATCACTAACCCCCACCCCACCCAACACATCAATATCAGTTAATTACAATCATTCTATTAATATCAGCTACAGTAAAATTACCACCACCACCACCACATACACACACACACACAAAACAAGACACAATTTTTTAGCATGGATGCAAACTCACTAAACTACTCCAAGATTCAAACTTCACCTAAATTATAAGCCTTTAAGCATCTTCCAAGCAACTCAAACACAAAAATTAACCCCCCCTACCCCATCCAACACATCAATATCAGTTAATTACGATCATTCTATCAGCTACAGTAAAATTAACCCCCCACCCCCACAAACTCACTAAACTACTCCAAGATTCAAACTTTACCTAAATTATAAGGCTTTAAGCATCTCCCCAGTAACTCAAACACAAAAATTAACCCCACCCCACCACCCAATTTTTCTAATTTTGATAATTTAGTCGACATGAGGTACAGTAAAACTGAAGGGGAATAAAAAAGCAGATTAATTACCAGGTCGAAGAAAAGCTTGATGAAGAGAAGTTTCAGCAAAAGAACGAACTTGCTGATTTGGGTCTAGTGTTGCATTCAAACACTTTACTAGCCATTCTTGATCTTCATCCATTCTGAAGAAAAATGGGTTTCACACAGTTAGCGTGTTGTGTGTGTTTTGGGAATGAAAATGGGAGGGAATTTAGGCTTTTTGTAATGTGCATTTTATAGGTCATCTTAGGGTTTTGCCCGGTTCGATAATTATTGGTGGGGTCTTCATTTTCTTGATGGACCGGGTTCACCGGTTCAAGTGGCTTTTTACTTCTGATTCCACAAAAAAATACGGGCAAACAACACAAATTTCGATAATTTGGAGCTTAATTGTAGAAAAAATCAATATTTTGTATGATCACTGAAAATATCGATTTTGGGTTTGTTGAGATGTATAATTAGTTTTCGATACATCCAATGAAGATACATTTTTTCCTTTATAGATACATAATTAGCTTTCAATATATATTTTTTGATTTGTGGTCTGTCGAAATACATAATACATCCAACGAAGATAAATAATTTTCCATTGTAAAGATACATAATTAGCTTCTTATATATTTTTTCCGATTTTGGGTATGTCGAGATACATAATTAGCTCTCGATATATTCAACAAAAATACATAATTAGTTGAGATTTTTGTAATTACTTTGTAAGGGTGAAAATTTGTGTAAATAAGATAAGTTAAGGTATATGTTTATGTTATTTTTTTCAAAAACAATTATTGATGTGTATAAAGTTTATTTTCGATAGATTCTTGACTCAAAGAAAAAATAAAATTCAAAGCAGTTTGGAAAATAAAATTTGGTAGAAATTCACCACTTCTAAATTCTAATTCATGGGCCTATACAGAGTTAGCTTAGTTCACAACAATCCACAACTTATCAAAAGTTTGGCCCAATAGAATGTTAAAATTCGTGCATAGTCGTTGTATGCCACATAAAGTACAATGAATGAAGGACTAATAAGAGTTTAATTTCTAAGCGATGACATCGGAAAGCATTATTTATATAATTAAGTCAGCTGAAATGTAATCTATAATCTATAATTTATATTTATAATCTATAATCTATATCTATAATGGTTTTAGAAACGTTGTTTGGACTTTTTGCCCTTCATTAAAAGTCTATGCTTTAAACAAAATTGTCTTTTTATTATTTCTCTTTAATTATTCATTTATTAAATTTAGGAATCCTAAAATATATGGGAAGAACCTTAATAAAATAAATATATGGAAAGAAATAAATAGACAATCCTAAAATATATGTGAATCAACTAAGAATCCTAAAATATACATAAAGAACCGCAACTTCATCGTTTGTCTACCGTTTCATGTGAAGTGATGGTTGGTCAAAAGCTTATGTTGTTGTTGCGTCTGTCAAGTGGGAGGAGAGTATAATGATATTTTTTATTTGGTATTGGGTAAATTGTGATGGACTTTTTTGTAATGGTAAGTGAGTAATGATATTAGTTAGCCATGTGAATTACTAATTAATGTTGCGTGTCTGCATAATTTTTTAGGTTCTTTACTGGCTCTCCAGCTTAATATAAATGGGCGAGAATTTTATAGCTAAGTTTGGTTCTCAACGTGCTGCTTCAAGTTAGGGTGTGACACTTTTTATTGATGCAGAAAAATAATAAAGTTAAGCCAAGTTATCCTTTTCAATTAAGCAAAATATTGGTATTTGAAGTACACGTATTTATTATGTTTTGTCCTAAAATTTGTATGTATCAATATCTTGTTATATTTGATATCTATGTTATTACTTCATCTTCATCTAACAGATTGCTACAACCAATTACATGCAGATTTATGTTGTCTCAATTACTATACATATTGTGGTAAGTATCACGATCTTGTTAACCGTTTTATTCGAAGATGTAAGTGTGGGCTAATACAAGTAGTAATATTTTCAAGTATAATTTACCTATATCCCGACATGTTTGGAAATATTTAACTAAAATCCCAACATTTTTTTTAATTTCGTAAAATCCCAATATTTAGTCGTTGAAGATACATTTAATTAACGTTAGATACATCTTAGAGATACATATAATTAGTAAACTAATTTGTTTAAATTAAGGCCTGTAACAGTTAAATTTCCTTAAATGTAGCAATTAAGATAACTAATAATAGTAAATGCTCAATATAATCCCACAAAAAAAGGTTATTGTTTCTTATTCCATATTATTAAACGAAATATCTTCCATTATCACTTTCTAGAAAGATTCCAACTTTTTTTTTCACGTTTGTTGATTTTCTTTGACGTATCCACTCATCATCACTACATTAGATAAGTTTTCTAGTGAAATGTTGTTTGATGGGAATGTTGGTGTCGTAATGTGTTTGGAGAGTCCATCAGAAAAAGTTGCGGAATTAATTAGTTACAAATCTAATTCTACTGCTCCTTTGCGTTCGTTAGATAGGAAGGGGAACAAGATCATTACTGACTGCAAACATAGTGATGTTAAGGTTGGGCAAATCTACAAGGACAAGGGTACTCTGATTTCGGTTATGGGAAGATTTGCAATTGAGCATTCCTTCAATTTCTATGCTAAGAGATCGGACAAGAAAAGGTATATTATGATTTTCTATGTATCAGTTGTTGTTATTAACCTGTACAGTAATGTTATGATGTTATGTTAATTAGACTGAGATACATTTTTATGCTAAAAGATACTTTTTGCTCATCTTGTATCTAAGTTTATAGATTGATGTCTAATTATGTATCTCGTTGTGTTTTAGTGTAATGTATATCTATATACGAAGAAATCATAAAAGTATTACATTAGATACATGTTGTGCAAGTTTGTGAGGTAGATGCATCTAATACTCTGTTGTTTGACAGTAACTCAAGGTAAAAAAATTAAAGTTTTGTTTTAATTGATTCAGCTGTGTCCTAGAAGAAGGACTGGATTGTGCCATAAGAAGTTATAGATGAAATTGTGTTACCACCTAAATTCAAACGTCCACCTGCAAGGCCAAAGAAAAACAGGCACAAGAAATCAAATGAAACTATGACATCAAGCAATAATTATTGCGGGAGATGTGGTTATGAAGGTTACAACAGGCGCACTTGCAACTTCTTTTCAAAGGAGGAGTGATAATGTGGTTGACTGATGAATAATGTTGAGTAGTTTCTCAGTATGTTGCTGGGTTTTTTAATACATATTCTTATTTTTTATAAATTTTAAGAAAGACATTTATCAAAATAAATAGCGTTTTTGTTCCTTTGTTAATTAGTTATATATTTTTCATGATGTATTTTGTCGTGACACATCAATTAGAAATTAAGATATATTAAATTGACAATGTTATTAAATAGTCTATTCATAGTTTTGTCATAGTAAATGATAGAAAAGATACATTCTTATAGGATATATCTCCCTTAAATTTATAGATAAAAATTTACAAAATATGTATCGATTGTAAAATATAATTTGTCAATATTATTAAGATATAGTAATATAAGTTCTGCGTTAATTTGTTATACAGGTTAGAGTCATACATGTAATCCTATTAACAAAAAGGGGTTATAGATACATAAAAATGTATTAATTTGTTGGTTACTATGATTATATAGTAAAACATGTTTCCTTATAATAGATACGTAGAATACGGTAAGATGTATCTCGTATTAATTAATAGATACAAGTTTAAATAATTTGTATCACCTGTAAAATGTAATGGGTCAATAGTTTTAAAAGTTAGTTCTATTAAGTTATGTTATAATTTGGCACGTTAGAGACAACATGGATTAATATCCATATATTGTAATATATCTTTCTTTAATTTAGATACATAAAATTGTAAAATATGTATCAAACACAATGTCTGTAAATAGTGTAACCAAAAACATGTAACGAAAATATAAATATATCTTTACATGATTTAGCATTTCGTTAGAATGTTAATGCAAATAGAAGTAATTAATCATTGAAGAAACTTAATGTATGTTTATCTAAACACTACTAACATCATCAAAATATCAACAAAGTTTATATCATCAACAACGTTTTTAATAGACAACTAGTCAACAAATAAACAACTACTGAATACTCGAAACACGGTCTGTATCTTTTGGTGTGAACTTGATCCTTGGCCTTGGTGGATCGTCATTCTCACTAAAGTATCCATTCTCCGCTTTTCAGATTCGTACATGCACAAAAGACTAGCATATCTCAGACAATGGTATTGAGCATTAATTTTTGAAGAAGGAATGTCTAATCCCTCGCTCAGATACTCGGTATATAATACACTTTGAAAAAGTAATCTGCAGTAGTGTATCTCTTGATTGAAAAATTCTTGTTCTTGTACTTCTTCCTCAAGTAGTACATGATGACATCTAAATGCTGTCCAAATTACAATCAAATGTAATATATCATACATCAGCGAACTGTGATGATTAAAACTGAAAGAGATACAAATTAAATGCTTTATGTATCTATTGTGATTAATGCAAGTGATAGAAAATTGCTTCAGATAATGAACAAGATACATATTAATATAGATAAATACATATTTTGTTATTATGTATCTAATACAAAATAAATTAAGGGTGCACTAAATCATGCACAACCATTCTGCTCCAAGACTAAACTAGCACTGATCAACATTAATAACAATTATCTTACAAGATGAATCATTCCATAATTCTTCAAGGAAAAAGTTGCACATATCCCTTTACAAGCTATAAATTACTGAACCTTTATCTCCTTCAACACCTACTAACAACATCATGGTGCTAGTTTATGATTTATAGGTGATTGGTTGAAGGATATAGAGCTCTAGTAATTTATAGTTTTACTAAAATAAAGAAGTCACATCTTAAGGTGACCTTCTCGAACACTATAGCGTCATCGCTCAATTTTCAATTTGATTACTTAAGAGCAACCTGAGTTTTTCTGGAGGTTTTGCAATCTTTGAGCCTAAGCATGAGTTCTTTTAAAAATATTTGTCTTCTCTTTATGTATAACTTAACACGATCTCATCACTCCCTGTGATTTTGAAATTTGATTATTATAGAATAACATGATCTAAAATAATCAAATTTCAAAATAACAAAGTGATGAGTGATGACACATCAAGCTATCCACAAAGTCGTAAAAAAAAATCAGGCTGCTCTAAAACTACAATATCACATCAAGCTACACATGAAGACAATACATCTAAAAAGCTCAGGCTGCTCTAAAATAGTAAATTTCATAATCAATGGGACTACAGTATCACGTCAAGCTCCAATGGCACAACAGTATTCCAAACGATCACGTCAAGATATAAACAAAGACAAGACATACTTTAGGAAAACCTCAGGCTTATCTAAAACAACACATTCATAATCAATGAGACTACAGTGGAGTCAAGCTCCAATGATACCACAATATTTCAAACGATCACATTAAGCTATACACAAACACAATACAGGCTTACAAAAACCTCAGGTTGCTCTAAATTAACCAAATTTCAAAATAACGTAGAGAAATATAAATCAACCTAATCTATCCAAGAAATAATACAAGTAACCGAAAAAAATAAACTCAGACCACTCTACAGTATACCAGCAAATCATGTAAAACAAAAAAAATATAAATGATAAAATTAATTGAGATGCAACAAATCTACATTAAGATATTACAATATATATAAAAACTCTAAGAACGTCATACATTAGATACAAGATAACACAAATGTATCTTTAAGGTTAAAAAATATGTATCTTAGAAGAAAAACATGTATCTTGTGTAATACGACTTTCAATAACATTTAAACAACACTACATACATTTCAAAGCATTAACAGTATGTCATAGATATAAATTAACACAACATGTATCTCAGAAAGAAAAACATATATCTTAGAAGAAAAAACATGTATCTCTTTTCATAAGACTTTCATAAAAATTTAAACAACACTAGATACAAATCAAAGCATTAACAATAACTCACAGATACGAGTCAATGTAACATGTATCTATGTACTTATGAACTTGTATCTTTTGTTATATGAAATTTAATAAAACATCAAAAACACAAGATACATATAAATTGACAAAAAAAAAACTTATAAGCAATAAATTTCTAAACGTATCATACAAGTCAAAATATGTATCTCGGCCTAATATTCAACAGATCTAACTATACAATTACCTTGGGAAGCTCATATCTGAAATTTGCTTCGACAATTCTTTTTCTCTTGGCGGGAGCTTTACTTGCTGGACTGTTGGATCCCCTTTTCTTAGAACCACTTTTTTTTTGTCCTTCTTAGCATGCTTTTGGCGCAATTTCTTCATAGTTTGGGGATCGTTTTTGTGCTTTGATCTATTTTTATCAAAGCCCATAAATTCGTAATCAAAACTTTCGAGAATGAGGTTTACAACTTCTTGAGATTCTTTGATACTTTCTAATTGAGAAAACCCAAGACTAAAATAAGGTGCCAAATCTTTATTCATAATGGTAATTCAAACAATGAAGCCTAAAAAATGAACAATCGAATAATTGCTCAACCAAAACACTGAAATTTCACTTTGAAAGAATGGACAAAATTTTTTTTTGAAAAAAAAAAGAAAGTAAAAAAGGATTAGAAGAAATAGAACCTGATTTTAGGAAGGAAAATTACCTTACTTCAAAGTTTTGAATTAGATGGAGAAAATTGATAAAAATCACACCAGAAATTGCAAGTTTTGAATTAGATGGAGAAAATTGATAGAAATTGCACCAGAAATTGCGGCGTATAGAGAGGAGAAGAAGTGGGTTATTTTTGGTAAAGGATTGACTCTTAATTGTAAGTTTTAACTTGTATCTCAACTTTACCAAAAAACATGAAATGTTGGGACTTAAGTAATTTTTTAGAAGTGAAGGGATTTTAAGAAGTTTAGAAACTTATGTTGTTTATTTAGGTAATTTTTTCTATTTTCAAAATACTATAAGAACTGATATTGTAGGTTAATTTTTTTATTACAAAGAAATTTGAAATTGGTATTACTGTTAATTTTACTTTTTCCGAGGTTATACATATTTCAAATTAAGCAAAACTCGGTCACCGATTCTCTAGCTATATAATATACAAGGTACAACAGGAGACATTAATGAAATCTACTACAAAGAAGATGTACCAGAATGTTCTAAAGGACCATTAAGATTCAAGTATGCAAATTTTATAATATTTGCCTTTTATTAAAATAGTTTGGTAATTTTGGTCTAATTATGTTTTATATTATTTTTTAGGCTAATTGCTTGATTTTCATTAATAGAAGTATATTGTTTCACTTAAATAAATATGTCATGTTTTTATTTGAGACTTGTAGAAATGTTGCCATGTTGGAAGTTTACAATGGAAGAATATTATAAGAGAGTTATTCAGTAAGTATATATCAACTCTCTTATATTTCTCCCTAAGTTACTTGGGGGTTTGGGCCACAGGTGACAAAAGAGTTTTAAAATGAGGTGTAGGTGACACAAGTCTTAATTATTAGTTGGAGGTGACAATTACTTTATTGTGTATTAAAAAAGTTGGGGAAGTTTTAAAATAATCCACAAGTTTTTAAATTTACACTTTGATCCCAATATATACCTAAAATAATGAGAAACAGAGGGAAAAAAAGGTGTCTTTCTCTCTCTTCTCATCCATTGTTGTTTTCTCTCTCTTAGCGATTTTTGTTGTTAATTGTTTCTGTTTCTGCTGCTTTATTCATCATCTTCTGCTTCATCTTCTTCTTGTCGACCATTTGTTGTTGTTGGTACAACGCTACTGCTATGATCTAACCAATTTCTTAGGTCAAATTTTGTTTACTACATCACTTTTCACTTTGGCATTACTTCATAGGTTACTTTGGTAAGTAAAATTATGATTTTTATTCGTATTTGTCATCTGGGTACATTTCTATTTTTCCAACAATGGATAGAACCCCGATTATGAATCCAGTACAAGTGCCCATAATTTAAACAGATCAATCATCTGGTGCATCAGATGAGTAAGTTGTTATATCAGACTATTTATCTGTTGCATCATCGTATTATCTATTGCATCAGACGTATTATCTGTTGTATCAGGATATTTATCTGTTGCACCAGACTAATTATTTGTTGCATCAGAATATTTATCTGTTGCACCAGACTAATTATCTATTGCAACGAATGATTAATCTGTTTCAAACAACACAAATCAACCCCTGCCACAAACCCAACAGATAAATCTTGCTATTGCTACTGGATTCTAAATTATTCCTTTTTACGTCGAATCATCGAAATATTTGTTGAGAAGATAATAGACAGAATGAAAATTAAATATGGATTAAAACGTCAAAGATAAAACATAATTTATTTATTAAACAAATAAAAATACATATAATAGACTAAAAGAAAAATAATAGTCTAATTATTATTATTATTATTATCAGCATCATCATTGCCAGCCGACCAATCTTCAACCGGAAGTAGCAACAAATCCCTCCTCAGCCTGCGTATCTCGCGGAGCATTCTTGATCTAACTCCTCCCAATTCCCATTGCAGATCACGAACTTGATTCTGAAGTTCATTCACGGCGTCTTGCAGAAAAGCAACATCCCACACTGGGTCAGCCATAATCTTATCTTCTAAAGTGTAATATGAAAGACGAGATGCACTAAATAAATAGAGTGTGTATTTGAATAAACAATTGAGTAAGGACGAACCTATTTATAGATGATTGAATTTGAATGAGAGGCAAAAAGGCGCGACTATTCACCTCCATACATTAATTAAATTTTTGATTAAATTAAGAAAATAAATATTGTGATATAAGTCATGACTTTTTAGATTATTATTATTAATTAGTCTTTCAAAGAACCGTTTTTATTGAGTTGTGCAGCAGATTCTATATCTGTTGCATCAGATAACACATCTGTGACAACAGATATATTATCTGTTGCAACAAATATAAAATATGTTGCATCAGATAACATATCTGTTGCAACATATAATCTAACTGTTCACCTCCATTTATTAATTATATTTTTTATTAATGTGAAAAGTAATGAATTAATTAAATTAAGAAATATTGTGATAAGTCATGACTTTTCAGATTATTATTATTAATTATTTCTTTCCAAGAACTGCTTTTATTGAGTTGTGACTCGATATAGGTTGCATCAGATAAATCATCTATGACAACAGATATATCATCTGTTGCAACCATAGTGAACCTGTTGCATCAGATAATTTAATTGTTGCAACATATAATCTACTTTTTTTTTAAAAAAAACTATATCATCATATCATTAATACAAATTTTCTTACTTTTTTATTTTATAAATAAATAAAAAATACCTTTTCAAATTTCTTAATAAAATAATAATCATTTTATTATATAATAAATAATTTTAAAAACAAAAATGGTGAAAAGTCACGATCAGTTATTAAAATTGTGGTTATAAATTGTGTTTATTATTTATTTCCTTATTATTTATTTACGAAACATTTTTCATATTGAATAATCGGAACTCCGAGTCATGTCTTTCTTTTCACTCTCTCAATAACAACAATAGCCCTTTTTTATTAATAACCGCCAGGTGCAACATATGATCGATCTGTCATAGCAGATTAACCTTTAACTGTTGACACAAATTGCTGCTCAATCCCTACCACCAACCGTCGACATGTTGAGAACAAGGAATAAACATAATGATTATTATTAAATACTAAATAAGAATTAAAAAATCAAAGTCGACAACAAAATGAAATGAATGTTCATAGATTTTTGAATCCCTTGGGAAGATTTGATATACAAAAGGAGGAAAATAATCGCTAAAATAAAAAACATTACCTAATTATTATTACTACTATTATTATTATTGTCAATCAGACATCTTTCATTCATCCGGCAGCCTTGCTCCGAAGTCAGCCAAATATCTCTCTGGAGTTCATCAATCAAACAACCTTTGAAATTCATGCAAGGACTCTATATGAATATTCTTGTACGAATCTGGGTCATCCATATTTGTAAGGAGAGACCTATTTATAAATTATTGTATCTCGGAAAGAAAAGAAAATTGCTTTAAAATAAATCTAACAGATGGGTAATCTGTTACAAAATATATTCTTTCTGTTAGATAACTTACAAACAACATACTGGCAATCTTTTTGCAACATATGTATATATCTGTTTGATTTCTGCAACAGGTTGATCACTGTCGTAACAGATGTTTCCAATTGATTGACAATATAAACAGATGTGTCATCTGTTACAACAAGCTAGTCATCTGTTTATTCAATTTAAGCCATAGATGGGCTAGGAAGAATAAGGTGCGTGCAGATGGATCCACTATCATATGTGTGGGAGTTAAGTATGTATTACTGATAAGGTTACCGGGATAACACACACAAAGTACAATATTTTTATGAATGCAGTTTTTAACCGATTAGGCATTGATCATTCAAACAAGATCCTGCATTGTACCGTTAAGTTTGATGGGTTCGAAATTGATAAGGCTGAGGACCTCATGAAGATGGTGCAGATACCCTGTTACGAATTACTGACGGTTGGTGCTCGTGTTTATGTGTGTAAAGTTTTGAGAAGGGATCAATATTTGTCGTCACTGCAGAGAACCAATAACGATTGGACTTAACTTTAAGTATGCATTGGACCCTTAGAGGGCCCTCGAAGCCTTGCACTGCATCAAACAAGAATAGAAAACCAATATAGTTATTGCCCTGGCCAAAATTTATATGGTTGGGTTGCTCGCTAGGAGAATGCTTTCAAGGGAAAATGGATTGTTGATGGAAGACTATATCATCTGAGAGCTAATTGAAGAAGAGACACAGGGTAAAAAGTAACTTCTAACGAATCTGGCCGATGAAATTATCTTAACAGATGCGAAATCTGAATCAAGTGCAAATATGAAAGTGTATTTGGTAATGTAATTTCGTCTGTTGTGTGTCTGAAAAAAAAACAATGTAGATGGACACTTTGATAGGAAGCTGCATGGTCGGGATTATCACCTAGGTAGAAAATAGGAGAAGACCAACAAAGCAGCCTCACGAGCATCCAGGGTAGAAATGATGTTCAACAAGTCTAGAAAACTTATGCCAATAACAACCGCAGTGAAAATAAGAAAACTACGCGAAGGCGGAAATTTATGAATTTTAAATTTCATCCCATCTTCTTGTTTGTGTTTTCGATCAGGTCCACTGCCATTGGCCTGATCGGAACCACAAACGAGATTGAAAGGAAAATAAAGTATCATTGCTTCCTTAGCAATATGGTTATAATTGATTGTGTTTTCTTGCCTTGGCATGCTTTCAATATTCCTTGGAGAAGATTAGATGTTTGCTGTAGTATGTGAATCCCAATAATTTTCAAGCTTGCCTCTAGCTTGTTGATTCGGTATTCAAGCTGGTCGTTACCGTCTTCAAAGTTGGTAAGGAGTTCCTTGTCTCTTGTGAGCTCGATCAGGAACACTACCTTCAAAGTTGTGGCATTCTAGAAGCCCTTCAGAAAACTCTCTTCAAAAGCTTTAAAGGATACATGGAGGGCCGCTGTGTTTGTTTTAGGCCAAAATGTGTTGATGCATGTTGAAGATGTGGTCCCAAAAGTTGAACAACACACTTTTATCTAGAGTTGCTCCATGCTTCTTGCTCAACCAATTTGATAAATTAGTAAGCATGGAGTTACGTAGCATGTGATTTAAACCGGCTTTACCAAGCCTATCAAACGTTACATAACTCCAAGCTCATTACCCTATCAAAATAATATGCCCGAATTAGTGAACATAGAAAAAAAGCCCAATCTGTCAGCCTTTCTGCTGATCACTCTTCTCCAATATAGATGACAAGATATCTGCTATGCAAAAGTCTACACCATCGCCAGACATAATTGCCTGGGAATATGTCTGCGATGGTGTAGACTTTTGCATAGCAGATATCTTGTCATCTATATTGGAGAAGAGCAATCAGCAGAAAGGCTGAGAGATTGAGCTCGTTCGATTTGTGCACTAACTCGGTCATATTTTTTTGATAGAGTAATGAGCTTTAGAGTTACGTAACGTTTGATAGGCTTGGTAGAGCCGGTTTAGATCACACGCTACGTAACTCCATGCTTACTAATTTATCAAATTGGTTGAGCAAGATGCATGGAGCAAAGCTAGATAAAAGTGTGTTTTTCAACTTTTGGGACCACATATTCAACGTGCATCAACACATTTTGACCTAAAACAAACACAGAGACCCTCCATGTATCCTTTAAGGCTTCTGAAGAAAGTGTTCTGAAGGGCTTCTAGAATGCCACAACTTTGAAGGTAGTGTTCCTGATCGAGCTCACAAGAGACGAGGAACTCTTTACCAACTTCGAAGAGGGCAACGACCAGCTTGAATACAGAATCAACAAGCTGGAGGCAAGCTTGAAAATTATCAGGATTCACATACTACAACAAACATCTGATCTTCTCCAAGGATTGTTGAAAGCATGTCAAGGCAAGAAAACACAATCAATTATAACCATATTGCTAAGGAAGCAATGATACTTTATTTGCCTTTCTATCTCGTTTGTGGTTCCGATCAGGTCAACGACAGTGGACCTGATCGGAAACACAAACAAGAAGGCATAGGATGAAATTTAAAATTCAGAAATTTGCTGCCTTCGCTTAGATTCCTTATTTTAACTGCAGTTGCTGTTGGCATAAGTTTTCTAGACTTGCTGTACATCATTTCTACCCTCGATGCCAGTGAGGCTTCTTTGTTGGTCTTCTCCTATTTTCTATCTAGGTGATAATCCCGACCACGCAGCTCCCTAGCAAAGTGTCCATCTGCATTGTTTTTCTTTCAAAGACACAACAGATGAAATTACATTATCGAATACACTTTCATATTTGCACTTGATTCAAATCTCGCATCTGTTAAGATAATTCCACCGGCCGTATTCGTTAGAATTTACTTTCTACCCTATGTCTCTTCTTCAATTATCTCTCAGATGATATAGTCTTCCATCAACCACCTATTTTCCTTCAAAAGCATTCTCCTACTGCACATTATGGCATAAAATCATCACCCCGAGCGAGCAACACAGCCATATAAATTTTGGCCAGGGTAATAAATATATTAATTTTCCGTTCTTATTAGATGCAGTGCTAAGCTTCGAAGGCCCTCTAAGGGTCCAATGCACCCTAAAAGTTAGTCCTATCGCTATTGAATCTCTTTACAATGACACAAAAATTAGATCCCTTCAAAATGCCTGACAAATAAACATGAGCAACAACCGACATTAAATCTTAACAGGCTATCAGAACCATATTCATTGTCCCTCATCCTTATCAGTTCGGACCTATCAAACTTTACTGTAAAATTACAGACATCTTGTTTGAACGATCTATGACTAATCAGTAAAAAAATCATTCACAAAATTAGTGCACTCTATGCGTGTTTTCACGATAACATTATCAGTGATACATACCTCTCATATATGAAGTGGTTCCATCTAAAAATAACCTATTCCTCCGATCCCATCTTTACTGCAGCCTCTTGAGATAGTCCGTCAAAAGTTGATCAACTGTCAGTTCCTTATATCTACAAAGAAGAGGAAAAAAATTGATGTCACAAAAAGAACATTGTCCATCTGTTGCAACAAATGTGGAGTTTGATGGAATACATCAAACCAACCTTTCTGGTGGTTTTATTTGTTCCAACAGTTTCTCCATCTATTGCAACATCAACAACAACATAAACATCAATAAAAAAGAAACAACATTTGTTCCAACAACATCATCAACAACAAAGAAGCAAGATCCTTTGTGCCAGAACCATCAACAACACCACAAGTTCCAACAACGCCAACCCCACCAACAACATCAATAACTACATCAACAATAATGAAACAAACAAAATACATACAAAAAAAATGATACTGTCAATAAGGCTTTTAAACTTCTTCCAACAGATGACTTTTTTCTCATATTGTAATAAAAATTCTTGGATTGTTTATTCAACACTTACAAGTTCCTTAATTTTTTTTAATAAATATGATATGGATAAATAGTAATTAAATAAAAAACAGATGTAAATAACATGCAAAAAAGAAGACGAGAATGAAAGAGTAATAATGAACCATACCTTAATATCAAAAAGGGGATCAAAATAGAAATTTAAGTCGAGAAAAGATATGGATAGGTTTAGATCCGAAAAGATCTTTATGAAAAGAGAAGAGAAAAGAGAGAAAAAAGGCTGTGATCCTAAAGAGGAGAGAGAAAAAGATGAGAGTTGAATAAAATAAACTGCAGCTGAAGGAAGAGATGAGATAATTTCTATAGATGTATTATAGACGTAGACGTGGTGGTTTTCAATATTCATTAATTAATATTCATTAATTTCATTAATAATTTGAGGAGCACGAGGAAGACTAAGACTACTGACATTGAAAAGACAAGACAAGACTGCTCAATGAACTCACTTTTGAGATATCCAAGAAATATTTTTTACCGCCTTTAGTAGTAAGTACTACTACTTGATATTATCTACACAGACCAGAAGCTTCTTGCTTTAAAATTAAAAGAGATAAAAAGATTTTCAAACAGATATGTCATCTGTTGCAACATATATAAATATTTGTTTAGAAATTCGAACAACTCAGTCATCTGTTACAACAGATATAAATATCTGTTTAAAAATCCCAAAAGCTCAGTCATCTGTGACAACAGATGAAAATGTTCATTTGATAATTAATAAAATCAGATATGTCATCTGTTACAATAGATATAAATATTTTTTGAAAATTTCCAACAGCTCAGTCATCTGTCATAACATATGCAAATATCTATTTGATAATAAAATTAGATATGTCATCTGTTGCAACATATATGTTCCTGTTTAAAAATTTTCAATAGCTTAGTCGTTTGTTGCAACAAATTTCATAGCAATTGATTTAGGTGGAACTAGGGATGAATAAATTAGCTCGCAGGGTCAACTACAAATCCAATCGAGTCTTTGCAATTGCATGGCATTGGTATTGCGTTCATGCCGACCCGAGTCATCGATTGATCACTCTGAGTTGAAATAAGTTCTCATCAACTCAATGTTAGGATAGTGATAGTACCTAAGTTGATTTAGGTGGAACTAGGGATGAATGAGTGATCTCGCAGGGTCAACTACAAATCCAATCGAGTCTTTGCAATTGCATGGCGTTGGTATTGCGTTCATACCGACCCGAGTCATTGATCGATCACTCTGAGTTGAAATAAGTTCTCATCAACTCAATATTAGGATAGTGATAGTACCTAAGTTGATTTAGATAGAACTAGGGATGAATGAGTGATCTCGCACGGTCAACTACAAATCCAATCGAGTCTTTGCAATTACATGGCATTGGTATTGCGTTCATCCCGACCCAAGTCATCGATCTATCACTCTAAGTTGAAATGAGTTCTCATCAACTCAATTTTAGGATAGTGATAGTACCTAAGTTGATTTAGGTGGAACTAGGGATGAATGCGTGAGCTCACAGGGTCAACTACAAATCCAATACTGTCTTTGCAATTGCATGGCGTTGGTATTGCGTTCATCCCGACCCGAGTCCTCGATAGATCACTCTGAGTTGAAGTGAGTTCCCATCAACTTAATGTTAGGATAGTGATAGTACCTAATTTGATTTAGGTGGAACTAGGGATGAATGAATGAGCTCGCAGGGTCAACTACAAA
Organism: Capsicum pubescens; assembly: GCA_030864215.1. Lineage (NCBI taxonomy): Eukaryota > Viridiplantae > Streptophyta > Magnoliopsida > Solanales > Solanaceae > Capsicum > Capsicum pubescens. The sequence goes on along the minus strand of CM061548.1, from coordinate 409,915,306 downwards.
TCCAATTGAGTCTTTGCAATTGCATGGCGTTGGTATTGCGTTCATCCCGACCCGAGTCGTCGATCGATCACTCTAAGTTGAAATGAGTTCTCATCAACTCAATGTTAGGATAGTGATAGTACCTAAGTTGATTTAGGTGGAACTAGGGATGAATGAATGAGCTCGTAGGGTCAACTACAAATCCAATCGAGTCTTTGCAATTGCATGACGCTGGTATTGCATTCATCTTGACCCGAGTCGTCGATCGATCACTCTGAGTAGAAATGAGTTATCATCAACTCAATGTTTTAAAAACTATATCTTTTAAATTTTTTAAAATTAATTAGTATTAATTCGGACCAAATTAGCAATTTCAAAACTTATCATTCTTTTCCAAAATTACAAATCAACCCATACAAATCATCCATTTGCGCGAAAAATTTTCATTTCAAATCTTAAGTTCTTGCTCTTCTCTCTCTCTCTCTCTCTCTCTCTCGGGGTGTCCTCTCCCTCTCAACAATACAAATAATATAAATAACAACTACTCAACATATTGCTCAACCCTTCAAAACAGGTCGATTTTCTTCCCATTTACGACTACATATAGTTGTTTTTTTTGACTTTATTCCCTCTTATATCCATTGTTTTCTCTATTTTCGCATGTAACAGAGTTCAAGAAGAGTTCTACATTTGTTCTTTATTCTAAAAAATAGGGCTTTTTAGTTAATGATAAAAAAAAGACTTTTAGTTGTATTATCTTCGAGACTGGGTTAACAATTTTGAGTTTTGATGCTAAAAAAGTAGAAAACACCCAAGAAAACCCTAGTTTTTCTCTCAGTGTTTTGTTGACTGTCGTGGTATTGTTGGATGGTGTTTGTGGTGTTATTGGTGACTGTTATTGGTGGTGTTGGTATTTGTGTTTTTTGGCAGTGGTGTCGTGGTCTTGGTGTTGGTATTGGAGGCATTGGTGGTGGTCTTGGTGGAATTGGTCGTGGCATTGGTTGTGGTGGTGGTGGTCCATCTGTTGTAACGGGTGGAAGATCTGTTGGGAGATATTAAATAGGTCTTTAAACAGATTCCCCATCTGTTCCAACTGATGGGTTATCCGTTGGAGTATTTTCTTGTAATGTAGCAGAGAATAATTTATTGAAATTTCTCCACCTATTGCAACAGGTGGAATATCTGTAGGGAGATATTAAATAGGTCTTCAAACAGATTCGGGTTCCCCATCTGTTCCAACTGATGGGTTGTCCGTTGGAGTATTTTTTTTTAGTTATGTGGTAAGAATAATTTATTGAAATTTGTCTCACCTTTTTTAAAAAAATTATGCAGACATCAAATGTAATGTATTTTTTGTTTTTCTTTTGTTTGTAGTTAAAAGATGTCTCCCAAAAGAAAAGAAATAGAAAGTGGAGAAAGTGGATCAACTTTCGATCACCAAACAAAAAAGGCTAGAGTACAGATAGATTCGGAGGAACTTCCAGAACAATCTCAGTCAGGACAAAATAAAGCCGAGGAAAGTGATAACTCCTCCTCACCAATGGGGCGTGAAATAATACCAAAATTCCAGCATGATTCTATTAAAACCATTAGTATTGACAAGTTTCGAGTTGCGTTGCCAATGAATAACCCTAATGCAGTATTTGATGATCTTGTACTTAAATGTCAGTTGGGGAAACCTTTTGACGAACTTAGGAGTGTTATGAAGAAGGAAAACATAGATGGACTTTTAAAGAAGAGCTGCTTTGCACACTTTCTTGAGCTGTCTGGGCCCCGCCCTCTCCGTTTTCCAATGATCATGGTATATGGCTTTCTCAAGCACAGGATCATATATGCGGGGGATGATGGAGGTCCGAAGGAGGGAGGAAATAAGATGGATGAAGTCTGGATCAACTACTGTGGCATGTCGGTTTGTTTTGGATTGAAAGAGTTTGCCATTGTGACGGGCTTGAGATGCGATCGTCCAGAAGAACCTACCATCAAGAAAACACCCCACAAAGGGTCCAACAAACGCAAGGTAAAAAAGATGGGTTGTTGGCATTGTTGGACCTAGCTACAAAGTGAAGGATTTGATAGCGGATCTCCAGAATAAAGACATACCAAAGCACTACAGGGAGAAATTGTGCTTAGTTTGGTTTGTCCATTCCGTTTTATTGGCAAAAGACGTCAAGAAAGTCATAGAACGTGATTTGTTGGTGCTTGCTGATGATTTTGGGAGATTCAACGATTATCCCTGGGGCTACGACAGCTAATACTTGACTGTCAAATATTTACTGAAAGAGCTAAAGCCAAAGACGACCACATTATACGGCTTTCCTTGGGCTTTCATGGTAAAATTGATCACTATTTTTTCTCATTCATTAATTTATATTGAATATACTTGTGACTTTTTTTTTGCTTGCTTCCTGTTTACAATTTTTAGGCTTAGGCATGTGAAGCCATTCCCCCCCCTCAAAAGCATTTCATGGATTACTCGGATAAGGTTTCTCATCCAAGGATCCTTAGGTGGTTGGCTACAGTAGAGAGCAACAAAAAAATATTAACGAGGCTGATCTCTTTAACCCTCTGGATGATGCAGTACATCTTTTTTCAACTAAAATAATTTGCCTCAAAGAAAGATATTGAAATAGATGTTTCATCTGTTGCAAGAGATTACCCGTCAACTGCAACTGGTGCAATGGGTAATCTGTTGCAACAGACGATCCATATTTCGCAACAGATTAACCATATGTTGCTCTATTCTCTGAACCCTACTTAACAAATTACCCATCTACTGTAAATTATGCAACAGATGGGTATTCTGATGCAACATATTATCAATCTGTTTCAACATACAGATCAGCTGTTGCGGTAGCTAGATCATCTGTTGTATAAGTTGGCTGTGTTAACATAACCCGAGCCCCATGTAACCCAACTGACTGCAAATTATTATTATATGATTTAAATTTCTCTTGTTTTTTTTATAGGTTGTGTATCCTTGGATCGTGCCTACCATTGATGAGCTGGGGATGACTTCTTTTCTTACTCTGGGTCTTGTTGATACAAAAGAAGAACCAACGGTGGAGTTAATAAAGAAGGAATTGGATAGAGCAACATCATAAGAAGAGCAGTTAGGCAAGGTCAGTCTAATGTTGAAGCTCTTCACGACCTAACTCAAACTGCAACAGAACTGGGTGCTTGTTCTGGGGGTGTTGCTGGTGGAGTTGTTTGTTATGGTGGCAGCCATCCTGCTTCTGCTTCTGCTGCCAATCGTGATTATGAGCATGTTGGTGCTCAGCAAAAAATAAATATGTTTGAAAACACCCCTTGCACAGGTCCTCCCTCTCACCCCTACACCGATCCCTCCCACCCTTACAGTGGTCCCTCTCACCCCTCCTCACCCTCATGTTCTCATTGTAAATGCAAAGTGTGTAAGGACAGAGAGGATAAATACCTCGACAAGCTAGAGGCTATTGCTGAAGCTACTGAGGAGTTGAAATCCAGGAGGGGTGTCATACCATCCAATGAGGTGAGGGAGCCATGCACTCCTACAGTGGAGGTTAGGAGGAAGAGAATAAAAATTAGACAAATTCTCTCTGTTCTGAAATCAGCAAAAAATGCAACTCCCCCCGCTCCAATAGTTGTTGAAGTTCAGGGGCCGCCGAAGAAAGTGGACATATTTGCGGCGCTTGGCAAGGAGAAGAAGAAGGAACTGGAAAGATTCATCAAGATGAAGGTTCAAAAAGAATACGCTATGCATTCATTTGCCACCAAAGACTTCTCAAATATGAAAAATATGTGCGTGTGGTACGAGGACAAGGTAAGTTTACTTTTGCTAACCTACCCTTCCAATCTACTCCATGAAGAAGAATCTACGCAGCAGATATGTAATCTTTTGCAATAGCTTGGTATTCTGTTGCAACATATTACACATCTATTGCATAAGTTGCGTTGGCTGGGTAATCTGTGAACTGATTCAGAGAACCCTCTGCATCAGATTCTTTCCACTGTGTTTTTATTCTTTACAATTACTATCCTATTTAAAAATTATCTTCTTATACCACAGTATGTTGATGAAATTCTCTGCCCCATGAGGGGCAGGCAATTAGCGTACCCAAATGCTTATGATGCTGCTGATAGAATAATGACCTCAACTTCTACAATAATTTCAAAGATAGGTACGCTGATCTTCGCAATCTAGCTGATTCCGGTGGCCTGAGATTTGATCATCTAGTTTCTACGTTCCAATGGGATGAAGAAGCGATTAAATATGTTAGAGGGAAGAGGCCATATCCATAAAGCAAGAGCTGGACCAAGGCAAAGAAAATCCTTGCAGTCATAAACATGGATGTCACCCATTTTCTCACTGTTGAGATACTACTATACGAGGGAAATATTAAGGTTTATGACTGCAACTTACCTGTGTTCAGCGAGAAGACGTTTTTAACCCATATACAGTCACTCTTGAAGTTGTTGACGCAGAGTAAGCTGATGGATCATTTGCCGGCTGAAGTCTTGGTGAAGGAATCACGGGTTTTTGAAGGTCGAAATAAGAACATCCAGCTCCCAAAAATTACAACCGATGCAGCGTGCGGGCCATACTTGCTTGCATACATAGATTGTTTGCTGACTGGCACACAAATGACCGGTGTGTGCGACACTATTGTGGGAAAGATGCAATGGGTCTAGGCATATGGGGTACTAACTAAATGGTTGGAGCCCATGTATAAAAAAGAACATGTACAAAGACAGAGACGAACACGATAACAAATTTTCATTTCAAGTCAATTTACTATATATATAGGGGCAATAATTTTTATGTCTGGTAAAGTTGAATTTTTATAATGCAATAGATTTTATATCTGTCGTAAAAGATATAGTATCTGTTGTGACAGATTGATTATCTGTTGGAATAGGTTGGTCATCTGTTGCATTATGCAGATGTTCCCCGTCTGTCTGTCGCAACAGATTACCAATCTATTGCAACATATAACTTATCTATTGCAACTGATCGATAATCTGTTGGAGCAATTAAAAAAAGTAGGAAGACCTGTTATATAATTTCCAGCAAATGACCTACGTGTTGCATCTTATGTTGCAACATATGTCTAAATTTGTCTGATAAGATATGTCGTCTGTTGCAACAGATTATTATCTGTTGCGATATTTGAATCTAGTACTCCATTTCAATTAACATGTTCAAAACTCATAATTAATTATATTCATAGACAAAATAAAATAAATCAAAGCCTTCGGAAATTACATGAAATAAAATAACTCAACAAATAAATGAAATGTAAAAAAAATCATTATGAGTACAAACGATCTACTCTACAAATAAATCAACAAGTTAAACCAAGGAGGATAGGTTATTACATTGACGGACTCTAGCTATAAAGATCTAATCAATATGGACAAGTTGTTCTTCATCCAGTGCTATGAAATTCGGCTTTGGTCGTCGTGGATCTTTAACGTCGGTTGCGTACGGCTTCTGATCTTTCGCTTCTCCATATTTCCATAAAAGAGCAACATATCTTTTGCAGAGTAATCCGGCATCAAGTCCATCATTTGGTACTTGTAATCCATCACTCAAATACTCGGCATAGGCGGCAAAAAAAGGACCGCAATCCCTGCGTTATAAAAAAATAGATAATCAATATCTTGCAGTTCATGCAAGCGTTGTGAAATTTGTGAAATAAAACTAAATCATGACACTTAAACTTACAGGCTACCAATGGTTTGTTGAGAAATTCCGTCAACATATTGTACATCAAATGGATTAGCCATTTTATCCCGGTATGCTTCAATCGTCGACCAATCAGTACGAACCTTTTGATCTAAAAAACTACTCATATCAAGGTAAATAGGCAATATTTTGGCCAGCTTTTGTATCTCAGATGATGGCCCGGAACGTCTCCTTCGCGACATCGACTTTTAAACTCGGATGCGCCTCTCTTTTAGAACGACGATAGCCAACACCCAATGGAATTCATCACCACAATTGATTGGGATGTACACTCCGTCGACCAAATGCCAAGGTAAGCTAGCCGAAATGCTAAAACCTTTGATGATGTTGATTAAGCATTCCTCGTTTCGGAAAACTTTTGGCTGCTATTGACAATACCTATTGTAGGCATTATTGATGTAAACTTTGTATAAATAATTTCCTGTTGTGTATCTGTATTGTTCTTGTGTTTGCAACTTGACCTTCTTTCGGAGGTAGTAAAAAATGACATCGATGTGCTGCACGTATTATCAAATATTTCATATTACGTGACGAAAAAATCAATACGCAGATGAAATTAAATAAATTATTAATTAATAGTAATATGTATGGCCTTTAAACCTTATCATTCCAGCAAGTATGGGGCTGTGACATCAAATAGAACCAATTCTTCATTTCGGGATATGCAACAACAAAGTCGAACATATCAAAACTAAGACTCGATTCGTTCACTTTGTAGCACTCGCCATTTTATTTTCTACATGATGATTTATATGTGTTAATGTCAGGTTCTTACAACAAGAATTGTATAATCCAATATCCATAAAATTGATTTATGTACCTACCGGCATGATGGTTTAACAACCCATCGGCAATCCATTCTGAATAGTCGTTGATCAACTGTATTAGTTTTTTTGGACCCTCGTACGAGATGTTGAACCCTTCAAACAGGTAATTCTTCCATTCTCCCAAACTGACAGGCTCCACTTTTCTTCATCTTTTGAAGCAGTTGATGGATACTCAACCGTCATATTATGCTCTTCGGCAGTAGCTGTGACATCCACCTGGAAATCCAGAATTGTCAATGCTAAGTAGAGATATACAACAAATTTTCCATCTGTTGCAACAGATGATTCTTATGTTGCATTAGATGGATTATCTGTTGAGACAAATTTGAACAGGTAAATTAGAGCAGTACGATAATTTTGAATAGATGACCCATCTGTTGCAACATAAGATTCATCTGTTGAAACTGATAACAAATCTGATGCAACAGGTTAGACAACAGTTGCAACAAATATATACATTTGTTTGATAATTTTCAGCAGTGTATCATCTGTTGAAACAAATATGTGCTTATTTGTTTTTTGGAACAGATGATGTACATTCACCTTTTTCAGCTCATGCTGCTCTTTTGTGGCCCTTGCACACTGAATATTGGTGCAAGACAAAGACAGAGGCATTGCAATCTTGCTTTTTTTGATGATTCATGATGCCTTGGAAGTGTCTTTCCTTCTCCTCTTAGCCGCCTTGATCTCTAGTGGAGTGTCTGGATATGAAATCCTCTTTGATGGAATGACACCCCTCTTAGATGTCATTTTCTTTACAGAAGAAGTTAGTGCATTAATAGCATTAATCACTCCATCGTGTTTCGCCTTGCAGTCTTGATATTTGCGTGAAGAACATTCGCTAGATGCGGCAAAATCTGTACAACCATTATGATCATACTCATAATGGCTTGTTGTTTCAAAAACTGTAAGAGGAGCATCATTAGACCCACCCTCCAAAATTGTTTTTCTTGTGATGGCTGTTGCTCCAAGCAATTTTATTTTTATTCCATCAACGATCTTAGGGTCCGATAAAGTTTGCATAGATCATAAAGTAAGAAAAAATGGCATCTTCAACTCTCGATTGGTCGGAACAAGCCACGGATGAACAATCTAAAATAAATCGGTACATATATTAAGAATGATGATGAAATCATTTAATCATTAATTAAAACAAAAACTTGATTAGAATTGGACTTATTGCTTCCTTGGGGGGATTGAAAAGATCAAGAAATTTTGCATTTTTATCGGTTTTGGCCGACAACCATCTCAAAATTCTTAGACAGAAAACTTCTTCCTGGTAGTTCACTTGTTGTCTCAAATAAGGAATGGCTTCAAATGCCCAAGACTATAACATAACACCAATAAATCAAAAGCATTATTGAATAAAAAATGATGAATCATATCATGATAAAAGAAATATTTACCATGAAGGCCCATGGAAAACCATATAAGTTGACTATTTTTGGCGTTAACGGAGTCAACAAATATTCGACAGTCATTTTGAAGCTTTCATAACCCCAAGGATAGTTGTTAAATGCCTCAAGATCCTCGAAGAGATTTATTAAACCGAGGCTTATGTTGTTGTTAACGTCTCTCGCCCAAAGAACATTATGTACAAACCAAACCAAGCACAATGATTGCTTGTGCTTCTTTGAAAGTCCTTTACCTTTCAACGCTTCAATCATATTTTTATTTTTGAAGCTTGGACCAACAATGGACACCAGGTCATCACGATCACTCGACTTGCCTTTTCCTTTTTTGGGTGTGCGGGGTGCTTTTTTTTGGGTTAAAGTAGGTATAACTTGAGAAGGAGGATAACATTTTAGTTCGGTCACTATGGAAAACTCCTCCCAACCAAAACAAACAGGTATGCCACAATAATTTATCCATACCTCATCCATCTTATCTTTGTTTTCATACATAAACCTGCGCTTGAGAAGATCATATACTATTTTCATCTGGAAATGAGCATTGTTGTCCTCCGGCAAATCAAGATATTTCCCAAAGCAGCTTTCCCTGAAATAAAAATCCAATTTTTGTTCTCAAAGTATTTTTCTGAAGGCGTCTAAAGATTTTCCCATGACTAACTTAACCACGAGATCACCCGTTAAATCTGTGGCACCATCGCACTGCATTCTCACAGGGTAACAATTAATGCTGAAGGTTTTGATCAACTCTTCGACGGAAGGGCTATTAGCATTTGGATCATCTCTTTTGAAAGATTCCTCCTCCCTATGTTTATTATCTTCTGCTCCTGATTGAGATAACGCTTGTAAAGCAAACTCATAGAGTGGTGGATGTAGCTGAGCTGCTGCACTTGTTCCTTTACTTGGACTTGATTCGATTTCTTTTATTTTGGGAGCCATGTTATCTTAAATTAATAGGAACATAATATAGATTATAATTAATTAATGCATAACAGTAATATAACAGTTCCAACAGACAACTAATCTGTTGCACCAAGTATGCTATCTATTGCAACATATAACCGACCTGTAGAAATGGATGAGTAATACGTGGGAACCATAAAAACAACATTATCTGTTGCACCTGGTATTTTATCTGATGCAACACATAACTGAACCGTTGCAACAGATGAGTAATCCATTGGAAATAATAAAAATAGATCACTAATCTGTTGCACCAGGTATTTTATCTATTGCAACATATAACCTACCTATTGCAACAAATGAGTAAATCGTTGGAAAGAATAAAAACGGATCACTAATCTGTTGCACCAGGTATGTTGTCTGTTGCAACAGATAACCGACCTGTATGAGTAAATCATTGAAAAGAATAAAAACAGTCCTAATCTGTTGTAAAATGGAGAGTAAACCGTTGGAAAGAATAAAAATAGATCACTAATCTGTTATCTGTTGGATCAATATTGTTTAGATTTCTTCCAAACAGAAGAGTCATCTATCGCAACAGATGAATGATCTGTTAGATTGTTCACCTGTTGCATCAGATTTTCATAGTTGCATTAGATTTTTAATCTGTTGCATTAGATTTTAAAATAAAGAGTAAACCGTTGGAAAGAATAAAAATAGATCACTAATCAGTTATCTATTGAATCAATATTATTTAGATTTCTTCCAAACAGAAGAGTCGTCTGTCGTAACAGATGAATGATCTGTTAGATTGTTCACCTGTTGCATCAGATTTTCATAGTTGCATCAGATTTTCATCTGTTGCATCATATGTTTCATCTATTACATCATATGTTTCAACTGTTGTAATACCATTTCTACCAGGACAAACAACAAATCAACCCAGCAACACCAATATATCACACACACATACACACTAAGAACATCAACTGTGACCAAAAATCACCAATAAATTTGAATCAACAGTACGACAACTAGAATAAGAAATGCAGAAATACCAGAAATTAGGGTTTTATTCAGTCCACATTTCAATACCAGAAGAGTAGTTGGCTCAAGTTCCTCTATTTCTTCATAATTTTTTACCTGTGAAAAAGGAAATGGGAGGACGAAGAACTCAAAGTTGTTGTCGTCGGAGAAGTATTCACGTCGATTGACGGTTGAAAGTCAAAAAGGAACTCGCCCGATTATTTGTCGCCAGAGGTTGAAGGGAGAAATTTTGCAGAACTGTCGGTTGGGAGAAGCTGGAGAGAGAGAGTGGTTGATTAGGATTGAAGAAGGGTGTGGGTTGGGTTGATTTGTATTTTTGAAAAGATTAAAAAGTTTTGAAAATATTAATCAAGTCCACAATTAACTTAATCAAGTTTCCTAATGATGTTTGACCCTATCTGTTGGTCAATGTCACCAATCCTTCATTCAAGACTTAAAAGACACCTTTCCTTCAATTTTCTCAAGTTACTTGGATTGTAACTCATTACAAAATTTAAGTATGCATATATGAATAGAAATAAATAAAGCACAATATTCTACTTACATACTTTCTTATTTTTATTTTGTAAATAGTTTTTCTACTTTCATAAGATAGTGCATATACACATCATCCTAACTTCGCAGACCCCGCTTTTGAGATTACATTAGATAAGTTGTTGTCGTTGTTGCTGCTACCTTAGTTTTGTATAATTATCTTATTTTGTTTTGCTGCTTAGGAATCTTGGCAAAAGAGTATGTCAATTGTTGCTCTAGCTTTGAGCGTGAATGGAAATTTCTTTGAACTGATTGATGTTTTCAATTCATCAACATTTTTTTCGTTCTGTGCATTATACAGGTAAGACTTTAGATATTTTATTTGATGGCTTCACTTGTTGTAAAATTATGTTTTAAAGATTAACAGAAAACAAAAAAAGGAGAAACTTTCGTGATGTTGAAAGTATAAAACAGAAGATGAAGTAGAAGTGATGATGATGATTGTGAGAGTAAGCGTATTAATTATATGTGTTGTTTGAAAATATTCTTTTTCTTACACCCAACCTCCTAGGAGGATCGATGGAGTTCTCACTTACCCTCCAGTGTGGCTCGAACCTTCAACCTAACGGTTGATGGTGGAGTAAGATCATTTTCTCTTAAATCAGGATAAGTATATAGAGAACTTGATGACAAATATCTCCAACTATGGGCATGGTATGACTTGTGTTTTTTGGTTACAAGTTGTTAGAGCTAAGATTGTAATTGATGAATTGAAACTTGGTAATTTCACTTTCTGCAGTGGAAGGAAGAATATTGTCATTGTTAATTTATTTTGTGGCACTATTATGTTCATATATAATATAAAAAAGTCTAAAATAATATAGTAAAAGAAAAATAGAAAAACTATCTCACAGGTCTTTGTTCATTTCGTCTTGTGAAGGTTGAGACAGACAAAAAGTAAGCGAAAAATGTTGGCCGGTCCAAAGAATACAGGGAAAGGGCTCGCCATCAATGAATGGGTTATTTACTATTTCAACTACTCATAGCTAGAATCTTGTATTTCCTTTTCAATAGGCCATGTTCAGAAAGCGTGATGTGAAAAAAACCCCGATAAGGCTCCATATCATGCATTACACGAAGAGTGAAGTGATGCAAGCGCATCATTGAAGTGAAGCGCAATTTAAAAAAAAATTAAAAATAAATAGAGCTTCAAAATAGTAAGAGAGAATTGAAAAGAACACACTGATATACTCAACAATAAAAAGAGAATATATATATATATATATATATATATATATATATATATATATATATATATTTATATAGGGCTGTTCAAAATCGAACCATATCCAATAAGCCAACCGTAAAATTGACTTATTGGCTTATCGGATAAACGGTTGGTGAACGGATTAAAATTTTATAATTAATGGCTTATCAGTGTGGGGATGGATTACTTAATTTTCTTATCGGATAAGACTGTTTCTGTTCTTTCAACCTTCCAAAGTGCAGATTACTATGGCAAAGTAACACAACCAAGAGGAACAATATTTGTAAACAATATACACAGAGGTTTAGAAATTAACAAAACCAAAGATCTATTTGCTTTATTCTTGGAAATTCCAACTGCAAGTAGTAGAATGACTTAGTAGTCTCTTCCCTGCACAACCATGTTGCATAGAAAGTTAGAAGAGCCTTCGCTTTATCACGATATAGTACTACTATTTGTCTATTTTTGTTGTCAAATTGTGGAGGTTTGATACACCGCCCGATAACCGTCCAATAATTTTTTATCCATTACCGAACCAACCGATATCTTATTGGTTGGCTAGTAGATTTATATATTTTAAAACCGATAACCGATAAGCCAAACCGTTAAGTGTAATGGTCCATCCGATCCGTCCGCTAAGCAGCCCTATATATATATAAGCAAAAGTTTAAATTAAACATGAAAATCCCAAGTTTGATCTTTGAAACACTTGCCAAAACAGACCAGCAAAACAACAAATCACAATAGCAAAACAGTTCAGTAAAATAGCAAAGTTAACTCTAGAAAATCGCCACAGTGGTAGTCACAACGATAGACTCTTTTTTTAAAACATTAAAATTGACTCTAAATATAAAGTCAACACGAAGGGATAATTTTTTTAATTTAAAATTAACCCTAAAAATAAAATCAACATGATGCACTCGCATCGGCTAGCTTCTTGCATCGACTCCTGCATCTCGCATAATTCTGTGATGCGTCCGCTTCTATAAGGTTGGCTTGCATCAGCCACTCGCAGCGAGGGGGGCTTGCATCGCTTTGCATCTTCGCATTATGTGATGATTCAAGCGCATTCCTTTGTGGATGTATATGTTGGAAAGACTGTTAAATGAATTTGGGATAAACGTGCAACACACGTTTTCATAGACTAGTTCTGTTTAATAGCATTGACTAATAAACTAGAATACATGAAAAATAACGTGTTATAAAAGATTAAATTACATCAATATATTTGATATTATTCTAATATACATTATCGTGACATATTATTAATATTTTCCTAATATTTGTGTAGACTCTGGCCATTTCCTTGTAGGTAGGGGTGGAGTCCGGTAGGACTAAGGAGTTCATTAGAACTTTCTCCATATATGGTTAAAATTATTTTTTTTAATGTATATATACTAGGTGTTGAACCCCCTTTGACTTCTTCTCGTGTTTTTTTCTTCATCTATTGAACACCCAAGTGAAAACAATGACCCCGTCATTGATTGCTGGCAATCATTTTTCATGGCAAAACTAACCAAGATGAGTCAAAGTCCTCATAAATTAGCAACTTGTTCACTGAAAGAAAACAAAGAGAAAAAAAAAATGGATGCCAAGCTGTTGAAGCAGAGTTAGAGACTAATAAATTGTCATGGCCTGACATAGGGCCTTAGACGTGCCACGCACCCGATACTATTGCTCGTACGAGCGAACGTTCTGGCATATCACCCAAGCATACTTCTAATACAAATGAATAAAGCGGAAATAATGCAAAAATTTATTTAAGATTTACTCAAGAGATAAAACTTTACCAAAGTTTATTAGCACTGCATAATGTCCAACAATACTAATAGTTATGGTAAATAAAAACTGGAAATGACAAAGTTTGTTTGACAACTACATCAGCCTGTGAAGCCTTTAATAAGTACCAATACTGAAAGAAAAAAAAATATGAAGAAGTCATCATATCCCGTCCAGCCTCCTGGTAGAAATGAGGCTCACCAACGACAGAAGATAGAGATCCTATAAGGCACCTGACCACTAACTTGAGAGCCAGAACCTACACCGTAAAACGATGTAGCGCCAAAGACGATCAATACGTGGAATGTATTGGATGTAAAACCATTTCAGAAGGATAGTACAACAAGAGATTATAAATGACAATAAAATATTAATTAAGTGAAGACAACTGGAAAAGAGCAAGAATATAAACTAAATCTATAATTGATCAAGTAAGGTAAATTTAGTTTCTTTGATTATTTGCAGGAGAAAGTAGTGAATCGTCATAAACCACCATGTAAGCGCATGGAGTCTGAGCTCGATCCGATCAGCTAATCCATCCTATACCTTGCTGGGCACAGAACATGACATGACATAATTTGTTAAGAATATCCATGATTATCCCCTTTTTGGGACACATGATAAAAAAAGAGCCGACTTGCGGAACAATCTCTATCCTTTGTCGACAAACTTGGTTTCAGGCATTTGTCGTTTAAACCTATGCCTTCACGATCAGCTAACTAACTCCCTTAGACTCATGACGTTATCTTACTTATTTATATTCAAAGTGTTACCCTCATTAGGCTCGTGCTCATCATTTAGCCCTTTCAGGCTCATGTTCATAGTTTAGCCATTTTAGGCCAAAATTCATAAAGTGCCACTTTAGGACCCATATAAGGTAATTTCATGGTTCATTATGTTATAATTCATGAATATGACTTACATATGCTAGTTCACAAGAATATTCATGTTGATGATATTAATTATTACCTATGCAATAGGCAGATTCGTGAGACTTGTCTTCACATCTTTGTTGACTGTGGGTGCACAAAATATGTTAAATTGAAGCTACTGCAATGATAGTTGTTCACATCAAGAGGGTGGAACAAGTAGGTATTGAAACACATTAAAACAGAAACTGGGAGCAGCTAAAAAGGGGATTGTGGCAGCACTTATGGGAGCAATTATATTCCATGTTTGAACTTACTAGGAACTAAAAAATTTTCAGAAAGGTAAACGTACATATAGAGACACTAGTTGAGAAAATAAAAAGAGAAATGTAGAAAAGGTAGATCATTGAAAGCTGTCCAAATGAATCCATAGATGAAGTAGTTTCGCGCATTAAATATTCTGTAACTAGTGATTGTTCTTTCTACTTTGTTGATACTTTAGTTTCTTAAATTATTTTCTTTTCTGGCTGGAAAGTTGTGCTCTTGTAACTTTCATATTTTTCTCTAAGTTCCTTTTTGTCGTTATAAGTTCTATTAATTCTGTTATCGATTATAAAAACAAATACAACCAAAACCACCTTCAACTAGAAATTACACATACTTGTTAAACTTAAAGAGATTTGGCATGTTAACATATAATCAGGAATGAATATCAACTTATGAGACAAAAGGGAACAATGCTTATGTCTAAGTAGGCTTTGATGATTTTCACAAAAAAAAAGGCCAATAAGTATTCATGATCTGTGGTGATTTTTCATATTTTCAGAAAACTTTCAGAAAACTTAATTAAAGAACCAACATAACAGATGAAGGTAAAGAAATCCGTGATTTTCCAGAAAACTTATTTAAAGAACCTAGACATGTTAAGAGTAATTCGAACAGAGAGAAACAAGAGAACTTACAAATGTAAAGAGATGGTTCTACATACCTCTTAAACGTTGAAAGAACTTGAGATTGAAAGGAGAAATTTGAACTTGATAGTCATTAATTTTGTTAAGTTCTTAGTTTTGATGATTGACAAATTCATAGTTTGGGACCTGTTTCCTGGAACCCTTGTTGTAATAACAAAGGCTCTCTGCGTATTAGGGAACAGGTTGGGCTCACTGGTCACTGTCACAGTCAATAGTCCAGCTGACACATAGTACAAAAGTTGGTGAAAAGTTGCTGCCACCTTTTTGCCTCAACCAATGAGATTGCTTCTAGGTTTTCTTGTCTCACAATATATAATGCTCATCTTCCTGAACAAGAAAACCAATACTTTTATATACTCACAATTAAAGATCTTTCTGAAGTGGAGAAACATTGTAAATCAAAGGCTAGGGGAACTTGTTGTTCATCAAGTTTACTTTCTTGTTATAGTTGAGTCTTTGTAATCTGTACTCAAATGCTTGCGTACGCTTTCTTATGATTGTAGTAGGTGTTGTGGTGTAATGAATCTTTGTAATCATCTAGAGTTAGGTGATTGTCCATGCTAGAGTTAGCTTGAGGAGTCTAGTTAGAGTTAGCTAGAAGTGTTGCCTGTTAAAGTTAGCTGGTGAGAAACAGTAGAGTTACTGCTTGGGTTTTCTTGTAATAGAGTTATTGCTGGGAAATAAAGGATTAGGATTTTAATCCTTGGAGTTCAAGAGGTTGCTTGAATATAGTGGAGTTTGAAATCCTGAAGGCGGGTCGTGGTTTTTCTCACTTGAGCAAGGAGTTTCCACGTAAAAATTCTGTGTCTTTACTTTTCTGTACTCCTGCATTATTACTTTATTTATCTCCTAGTTCTTATTGCGTATGTAATTCTGTAAAAAGTTGATTGAGTCGAGGAGCAACCCACCTCAACCCTTCAAATTATCTTGTGCTTCTTAGGAGTTGTGATTGAAAGGAAGAATGGGGATATTTGCTAATGGAAAACTTTTGAAAATTGATCGGGAAGTGAGGCTTTTTATTGTATGAACTGGTGGAAAACAGAGTGACTTGTTTAACGCATATAACTGATGGGAAATAAGAGATGTATCTGGTTGAAAACTAACGTTCTATTGAGGAAAATAACATATGGAAAATGATAACTTAAAAGGGTTTTAATTTCGTGAAATAAAGTATAAAATGAAAATACAAAATTATCCTTGAGATATCTCACAAAGCAATAGGCTCGAGATGTTACATAAATACATGATCTTTCAATTATGTCAAAAGCCTACTCAAAAATCAATCTTTATAGGCATACTAAATATCTTTTTTTTGTGTGTGTCAAATTTTTTATCTGATTAATGAGATTATACTGGATATGTTGTTGTGTCGAATATATGGAATTTTTATACAGCTAAAAAACTTCTACAAATAGACAAATCGATTGGGATTTATCTCAACTTTGAAAGAGTGGATTTTGCTCTGTCAATATATAGAACTTATCGAGTTGTCAAGATGCATTGTACAGACGACTTCTGTAAGGAGCTTGAATTTTCATTTACACTAAGTCTTATTAACAACACGTTGTAATGTTGTTTAAAAATGCAGATCCAGCTCGTTCTGTATATACTCTAGTTGAATAGTCTTAAATTTTATTTGACAAGTTAAGGATGCACGAAAGAGAACAAAGACCTTTATATTTAATTGTCTGGAATCAAGTTACATACTCTGTATTTAGACAAATAAGGACACATATTAATACTTTTACTTGTCCACTTCAGCATATTGAGTTAAAAATAATTATTATTCTTGTTTTATCCTTTGGATTAATTACTCAATGGCCTATATCATTTTCTTATACTTTTTGAAATTCTTGTAATCCTACTCTAGATTTTAGGAATTTCCTTGTAGTATATGGTCATTTTCTTTTTTCTCCTGTGCCATATATTGTGAAAAATAGTAAAGTAGTTTTTTAAGGAATCACAGATTTTCTAGTAAAGTTTCTAGAATACTTTGGTATAGTATCAAGGATAATTATTTAAAGAAATATCTAGATAATTTTAAGATAACTCTAAGGTAAAAGTTCTCTCTAGAGTATTCTTAAATAGCTATAAAATAAAGGTTATCTAGATTGTTCTTGTAGATGCATCTAGATGAATCTAGATTATTCTTAAATAGTTATAAGGTAAAACTTATCTAGATTGTTCTTATAAATGCATCTAGAAGAATCCAGATTATTCTTAAATATCTAAAAGATAAAAGTTATCTCAAGATTATTCTTAGATAGCTATAACGTAAAAGTTATCTAGATTATTCTTGTAGATGTATTTAGAAGAATCTATATTATTCTTAGATAGCTATAAGGTAAAAGTTATCTAGATTGTTCTTGTAGATGCATCTAGAAGAATCTAGATTATTCTTAGATAACTATAGGTAAAAGCTTTCTAGATTGTTCTTGTAGATGCATCTAGAAGAATCTAGAATCATCCATAGAGGCAAGTATAAATAGGAGTGACATTGTACATTAATTCTCAACTCCTATAAAATATTGAGATTTAAATTTGTAATTAGAAATTTTCTTGGAAGTTCAAAAGTGTCTGAACTGGAGGTTTAAATTCTTGGAATGATGAGAAATGGAGTACAGTCGACAAGGTTCATGGGATGAATTGTGAAAAAATGATTTTTGAAAGCTGGTGTGGCAAGTAAAGACTTCATTTCCTTTCTGATCGTTGTATTTGCAACTGAATCAGAAGATGATGAGTGGCTTTTGACCACAATGAGGTAATGCATTTTGATTTATGGAGTCATCATTTGGCATTGATGATGCTTCCAGAAGTTTGCTGGATGATCATGTTGTATTGATCCCCCTCGTCATATCCAACTTCTAGAAGCATCATCAATGCCAAATAACTCCGTACATCAAAATTTGGTACCTCCTTGTGGTCAAAAAGCCACTCATAATCTTTGATTCAGTTGCAAATGTATCAATGAGAAAGAGCTAATGAAGTCATTAACTGCCTCATCATCTTCCAGAAATCATTCCCGTAGTTGAATTGCGTCAAAACTTTAATTCTTGTTTTTATGATTAAATTGAAAGCTTGACTCTTTTCTTCTTATTTAATATGAGAGAACTTGAATTTACCGCACCTCTCTAATTACTGTAAAATTAGATTGTGTATAAAAGGAATAAGGTTAGACTTCTTTGTGCCCGCTCTTGTCTCCTAATTTCTATATAAGTTGAGAGATGACTTTGTACAATCTTTAAAGGTTTTTTTCAATTTCTATACATTTTTTTTGCAATCTTTAGTGATGTTCTTACTGTCTTGAAATATCATATTTGGTGGTATCAATAATCAGTTAATGCATACTATTTTTGGAAGGAGCTTGTTGAGATGAACAAGAAGAAATGCTCAAGATTTCCAGCTCAAAAAGAAGCTGATTAGCTTAGTTAACAAGAAACACTGTTCATAACTGACTTTGTGAAAAGTTAGTTATGACCGTTAGCATCTTAAGAGTTTGTTAGGATTAGTTAAGTCTAGAAGCTTCTATGCTTATCTATCTATCTATCTATATATATATATTGATCTCTCATGTATATGGATTAAGTTTGAATAGAAACAACTTCATCTTGATCTCTCAATTACTGTATAATCACATTCTTCTCTCCTTCTTCTTCTCAATTCTGTTATTAAAGCTTCCATAAGAGAAGCTTGTTGATTCTTAATGATCTTCATGATCATTGTTACTACTAATCTCTCATAAATTCTACAGAGCTTGAATGTTTGTTTACACTGTCTTATTATCAACACATTTTGATGCTATTTAAAAACACTTTAATGTAAAAAGATCTAGGCCGCTCTGGCTATACTCTAGTTAATAGTCTCAAATTTTATTTGACAAGTTAAGAGTGCAGGAAAGCTAACAAAGAACCTTTATATTTAATTGTCTAGAATTGGTTTTTAAAAACAAGCACTTTTACGTAAAAAAAAAAAAAGCACATTTAGGAAAAGTTAGCTTGGCCAAATAGGCTATTATTCACCACTAAGCCCTTACGGAGTTAGCTTGGTTCACATCAATCCACAACTTATCAAAAGCTCGGCCAAAAAGAATGTTAGTTTCTTGCATAGTCAATGTTTGCCACATAAAGTACAATGAATGAAGAATAATAAGCGTTTGATTTCTAAGCAATGACATCGTAAAATATTATTTATATAATTAAGTCAGCAGAAATGTAATTCTATTTAATACTAACATTGACTAATAAGTGTAATACCACACATTTTTGGGCTAGTCATTGAACCGTCGTTTCTACGTGTATAAGCTATAGTTTAAATGATTTTTCATGTGAATATAAGTTTCATGATCTTTATCCTCATGTTTTATTTGCTTTTGAGGTAAAAAATGTTCATAAGAATCACTTAGAACAAAGTTGAGCTTAGAGCCTTTGATTCGTCCAAAGTTTGGCATTCGATTCTACAAGGGTCTAGTTTAAATGAGCATAACTTTTTATATACATATAATTTTGTAGATCAAGAACCACCAAATTGTATATATTTGAATTAGCTTTCCAACGATACCAATTTTGCAAAAATCCGATACCCGAGCGAAAAGTTATGGCATTTTCCGTGTGAGGCAGTAAGCCGATGCGATAGAGACGCGACGCGTCAGCATGCGCGTTTCGAAACTGTTTCACACGCTAATTCAGTTTCTAAAGGGTCTATGGGAACTTCGGTCACTTCCCCTCATCCAAATCCGCCCATAACACTTAATTTTAGCCCCCAAAAGCAATATACACTCAATTTTTCATCTTTTCTCTCAAAGAAAAACTCTAGCCTTCTCAAGAACATCAAGAACTTCATTAATTTTCTTCAAGAAAAGCCAGCAAGTTTCTTAATTCAAAAATGCTTTCAAGATTGTGTTTCTCCTTCAAGATTAAAGCTTTAAGGTATGTGGAAGTTCATCCATGGGTCCTCTTTTACCCATGAAGCCCAAGAACTCTTTTCTTTTAATTAAAGAATGAATTTTCCATTACTATGGTATTTTGTATGCTCAAGAAAGATTGAATTTCATGTTTTCATGACGTTTTTAATTCAATTCAGCCCATGTATGATTACATAAAAGATTTTAAATTCCTCATGCTTTATTCAAGTAACTTCCATGATAGATCCTAAGGATAGTTCACTACTTGATCATGTGAGTGATGTGATTCAAAATCCTCAAGTTAGTGTTCATTCTTGTAATATTGACCATGATATTGGACATATTCCTTTGAGCTTGTGAGATGTAAACCGTGCTACTAGTTTTGCTCAAGGTAATCATATGCTTGGAAAACTTTTGAATAAAGGTGTGCTTTCTCTTAAGAGAAGACTTCTAGGCCACAACTCTTTAGTCTAGGTTGATAGCCTAGTAAAGGCTTATACCCTTGGTTACACCATCCCTTTGATCCCGGAACACTAGTGGGTTGGGAAAGGGGTTGCCTCGGCTTATGCTTTTCTTTCCTTGATGATTATCTTATCCCTATCCTTTGTAATGTTCAAAATACGTTTTTCATGGTAGAAGCAAAGGATTGATGGTTGTATTTTAAAAGTGTATCCCCTCGGCAAGATGTCTTCACACTTGATTCCTTTCTATACTACCTCTTTACCTATGATGATAACCATGTTAATTTCGAATTTGTATTATGTAGTGGTAGGAAGTTTGGTGGCTGGTTTCCTTGTTTCCACGATGGTGATATGACGTTGAGGTGGATCTTAAGATCAATAGTGGCACTATATTTGATGAGGTACTTTGTAGAGGTAATAAAACAAATGTATCTTATGGTTCCTAAGATAAAGGTAGTCTTACCTTTTGGGTATAGTAAAGCCATTAAGACCATTGTAGTTTCGTTATCTCTTGATATTTGTTAGAGTTACTTCCTTTGTGCCATTCATGATAAGCTTTTCATGTCACACACAAAGGACCCGTGGGTATTTTACAAATGTGAACAACCTTGGCTTGATGACATATGTGATAGTTTCGGATTGCACTCCTCTTTCCTTGATGTTTATCTTAGCCATGTCCTTTGTGATGCTTGTGGTACGTGTTTCATGATCATAAAAAAAGATTGTTGGTTGATTCCAAAAGTGTACCCCCTTGGCATGTCTATATTATTTATGGTACTAATGCTAACCCTCCTATCATGAGGATTGTGTGCTTGTTTTCCCTCTCTTTGATTTTGCAAGGTGCAATTTGAGGACAAATTCCTTTCAATATGGAGAGGATGATACAATAATGAGGAACACAAGGATTACAAGTTTTTGTTGAAGGTCTAAGTTTCGGATTTGCAAAGTGAATTGAAGACCTTTTTCAAAGCCTTGTCCAAGCTCGGGAACTACAAAGACTACAAGGCATGTTTATGAAAATAGACGCGGTTGAGCTTGTTGTGAATGCTCCCAAGGGAGTGTATGCCTTGACATGTGAGGGATGGCCTTAGGTGCTCAAAAATACACCCAAGGCTTCCCCAAATACACTCCACACCCGCCACCCTCATTAAGGGCAAAGGAGTCCTTTTGCAACACCTTTTGTAATAGACTATTTAAATGTTTTACTTAGTCTTGTTCCTTAGTTAGCTTATTTTGAATGAATATTGTAACATTGAAACACCATTTTCCTCTCAAGAAGAGAGTAGACCACCAACTTTGAACATCACAAGTGAAAGGTTCCACTTGTGTTGTGAAACGGCTAGAAACGTAAGTGCTTGAGTGAACCGAGTTCCTCTTGTGTTCTCATAAGAACTTGGTGCTTGTTAATGTGATTTGTAGAGGTTTTAGAGTTTGATACACTCTTTAGTTGCTACATTTCGTATTTTCTTTGTGTCAAGTTATCTATCTTCTTTATCTTTCAAGTTTGTGTTTGTTTTTTCCACTTAGTGTCTTGTATGTGTGGGCTGTTTTGCGAGATTCCGGATTGTTTTGTGCTCATTTAGATACCATTTGGTATCAGTGTTGGCTGGAACTATTAAAGGATTATGACATGAGCTTGCACTATTATCCAGGCAAGGCGAATGTGGTGGCCGATGCCCTCAACAGATTACCTATGGGCAGTCTTTCTCATGTTGAGGAAGGAAAGAGGAAAATTGTGAAAGATATTCACCGGGTTGCAAATTTAGGGGTACGACTTTTGGATTCCGAAGATGGAGGAGTAGTTGTCCATGAAGTATCTAAATCTTCCTTATGTGCGGAAGTTAAGGAGAAATAGGCCGAGGACCCCATCTTGGTGTAGATTAAGAAAGATATGGGACAAAAGAAGGTGATGGCATTTGAAATTGGTGGTAATGGTATTTTGAGGTACCAAGGCACTCTGTGTGTACTGAATGTGGATGGTTTGCAAGAAAGGATCCTTGATGAAGCTCACACTTTGAGGTATGTAGTTCACCCAGGCTCTACTAAGATGTACCGTGATCTTAAAGCTATATATTAGTGGAATACTATGAAATGTGATGTTGATGATTTTGTTTCCAAGTGTTTGAATTGCCAACAAGTTAAAGTGGAACATTTGAGACCAGGTGGCACTTCACAAGAGATAGCTTTGCCTATGTGGCAGTGGGAGATGATCAATATAGACTTCATCACGGGACTTATGATGTCCCGAAACCAATATGATTCCATTTGGGTAATTGTGGACTAGATGACCAAGTCAGCTCACTTTCTGCCGGTGAGGACTAACTATTCGGGACTTGATTATGCCAAGCTATACATTGAGGAAATAGTTCTCTTGCATGGGACACCAGTATCCATTATATCCGATCGAGGTACGCAATTCTCTTCACAGTTTTGGTGATCTTTTCAGAGGGGTTTAGGTACCCAAGTGAACCTGAGTATTGCATTCCACCCTCAGACCGATGGGCAAGCTGAACGCACCATTCAGAACTTAGAGGATATGTTAAAGGCCTGTGTAATTGACTTCAAGGGTAGTTGGGTAGATCATTTTCCATTGATAGAGTTTGCCTACAATAATAGTTACCATGCTAGCATTAAGATGGCTCCTTTTGAAACACTTTATGGGAGAAGAAATAGATTACTAATTGGGTGGTATGAAGTGGGTGAGACGTGGTTGTTTGGGCCTGATCTTGTTCATCAGGCAATGAAGAAGGTGAAAATTATTAGGGAGTGACTTAAGACAACTCAGAGTCTCCAAAAATACTATGCCGATGATAGGAGAAGGGAGCTGGAATTTGAGGTTAGTCAGTGGGTGTTTCTAAAAGTCTCCCCGATAAAGGGAGTCATGTGATTCGGGAAGAAAGGGAAGCTTAGTACTCGTTTTATAGGACCATACCAGATTTTGAGAAGGATAGGTGGAGTTGGCTATGAATTGGAATTTCCCATGAGTTTAGGATCCGTACATCCCGTGTTCTATGTGTCTATGTTGAAAAAGTGTATTGGGGACCATTCCTTGGTGTTTCCTATAGAGGAAATCAATGTGAAAGACTCCTTGACATATGAAGAAGAACCCATTGCTATTCTGGATCGTCAAGTCTGGAAGTTGAGAAGCAAGGAAATAACTTCAGTTAAGGTGCTGTGGAAAAATCAGAAAGTTGAGGAAGCTACTTGGGAGTTGGAGGACGATATGCGTGCAAGATATCCCAATATTTTTGATCCGGTGAATGACGAAATAGAAGGTACAATTCTTGCCTTATTCTTTTTATCTTCTGCTCACTGAGATAAATCGTGCTTACCTGTGTTCCGTGTCATTATTGTAGGATGAATGATCCCAAAGGGGGGATAATGTAACACCCCACAAAAATCTTCTACGTGGCATCTCACCTAGTAGCATGTTTGAGAGGCGGGCAACTTGAAAATTTCCTAAGTGCCAAAATGGACTTAGTCATATTTTAAACTCCTAAACTTGTGTGATCTCTAAATTGATTTTTCCAATCTTGAGATATGGATTTTTAAGTTGTTTCATGTTCTGGGGAGTAAAGGAAATATGTCGGGGAAGTTTCAATTTTTTTGGACAGCGTTAGAGGTGAGTTTGGATGTTGGAAATAGTGAACCAACGCGAAGTCGATGCACTGCATCGATGAAGCAGTGAACCGATACGATATCGACGCGTCGCATTAGTTGGAGCATTGGTTTCCCAATTTACGTTTTCTTTTAAATTTCGGGTCAGGAGGGGTATATTAGTCAATTTCCCTCATTAAAACTCTGCCTTAACACGAAATTAAATCATTTTTGGGGCTAATTACATAAAAAAACTACTTCTCTCTCTCAAATCCAAAACCCTAGGTTCTTCCCCAAAGATCAAGGAACTCATCCTCAGAAGTCAAGAGTATCAAGAACTTAGTCAAGATTCGGGCTCCGCTCTTTCTCCTAAGTAATCTAAGGTACGTGGAGTTTTCCTAAATTGCATGGTTTTGTGTAAAATACTTTTAATATGGTTTAAAGTTTTAGAAATCATAAATTTACAAAGGGGTTTTGAGATTTACGTTTACAAGTGTGAATTATGAACTCTTTAATGATATTATTCCTTTGGTCTTAAGGCCCCCCCTGAAAATTGAACTCTTACTTCTATATATATATGTAAATGCATGCACTTTATGAGTTTAAATGTTGAATTGAGAGCATCAATTATTGGAAATCCCTCTCTTGTTTAAAGATAAGTCATGTTTCATTCGAATGTATTTTATGAAGTATAATACAAATGTCTTTGTGGTTGTTGAGACTTAATTGTGGATTTGCATTGAAGAGGGGGTATTTCACTTGGTTTTAAAGGTTAAAGATACTTATTAAGAAAAAATGAATGTTTTGTCATAAATTTCATGACCACCACATGTTTGTTGAAAAGCTGAAATAGTGACTTTTACATAATTTGACAAATGTTTTGGAGTATGAATCTTTTGAATTGTTTGAAGTATGGTGGTCCAAGCTTTATGTTTTGAAATAAGAGATTTTTAATATAATAATTATGGCTTAGAAGCATCACCTGCAAGTCTTGGTAGGACGATACCAAATCAGATAAAGCCATGGTAAAAGTCAGAACAGAATACAAATTTTAGTTTAGTTTTCAAATTTTGAATTCAGAAAGATGCATGTTTGGGAAAGAATAGGATAAAAATGGGCACTAAGAGAATTAGGTGGTTATCTGAAGTAGGCATAGGTAAGTCGATTCATTGCCCAAAATCGTGTTTTGCCGATACGGGTATATTATTATACGCTGGCCTAGTTCCCTGGGGCGTATCAGAATCAAAATTAGAAACTCCAACTCTTGCGACAAACTCGGGTTGGGGGCTTTACCACTGAGTTAAGGGTGGATCCCATATAGCCCGTGGGATACTTTAAAAAATGTAGGGTTTACCACCTTGTTCAGAAGTAATACTAAGAATGGAATTGCATTGACAAGATTATTTTAAGATCATTTGTGATGGCCCATGTATTTTAAACTATTTCATGCATAATATTTTATGAATTTCTCTCACTTATGTTATATATGTATAAATTCATTATTTTGGATTGCTTTGCGTACCAGTACAACTTTATTGACCCCCTATATTTCAGGGTCTGAGGCTCAGTCTAGAGGTCCTGTTAAGCCGTAGAGTTTTCAGACAAAAGTGAAGTGTGCAGTTGGTGAGCCTTCTCTATTCCGGAAGGCCTATTTCTTTCAGATACTTGTTATTTTCTTTTGTTTAGGTCCACTGGGCCTTGTCCCAATTTTAGACAGTTTGATAATTTCGTATGTAATAGAGATTTCGCAGACAGAAACAGATGTTGTCTAGATGTTGATGGATTTTCTTTTGCATTGATATTCTTAACTCAGAACATGACCATGATTCCGTAATGACTTACATTTACGCATCCTTTCTTTATTGTATGAGTATTGTGCATGGTAAACAGCTATAGAAGGGCGCCCGATCCTCCACGGTTTGGGATGCTCGTTACGGCCAGGGCTCGGCTCGGGTCATGACAATGTAATAGCAATATTGCAAACATCAATCTAGCTCCAATGATTTTGCATCTTGCCAATTTTTTTTGGCAATAGCTATTTTGGTATGAAACAAAATCTAATGGTAAATACTAGCCTTGGCAGTGGATTTCTTTGAGCATCTCTCTTTCCAAGTGACCAACAAACAATGTTCGGTGTAATTCTATTAATTTTGTAGTTTCTGTTGTTGGTTTAAAATCGTTAAAGGGAAATAACATGAATTCAATTCAAAAGGTAGCTGTTAAAACATACATGGAGTTTGAAGAAGAGAATATGCAGAGAGGTTGATTATTTTCTTGTAAAACCCTTGTTTTATTGATCATCAATTAGCAACTTAAATAGTTGCTATTACAAATAAAAATAGGACAAAGAAACAACCTATTTCTACCAAAATTAAAGTAACTAATTAGTTTCCTACTAAAGATAGGACTCCTAATTTAACTAGGATTGTACGTAAAAGAAAAACTGGAGAAAAAAGAAAAAAACAGTTGCATTCTTAAAGCAACTTTCAACACTCTTTGCTTTATGAAATGCAAACACCAATTCTTTGCCTTAGAAACTCGAACTTGCTGACTGGAAGTAGCTTAGTGAATAGGTCTGCTAGCTGGTTTTCAGATTTGCACTAAAGGAATCGCTACCAATTTTTAACTGCTGATTGCTACCATCACTGCGATGTGCATTGTAACTGGGATTTGCCTGAAGGAATGGTTTACTGAGAATCTGTCCGAACAATTTTACATCACCATTCCTACAATGTTTCTCCACGGTTGATGAACTACCTGCTGTCTTCTGGATTTCTTGCAATGCATTTGATGTTCTGCTGCCAGGATCTCCAAACTATGTGAGAGCCGATTCCCCCACTGAATAGCTACCAAGAATCTGGCAGGATTCAACCTGGGATAACCGGGAATTGCTTGGCAAAGGCAGATCAACTGACTGAGTTGCATTCTCACACTGCTTATCACAAACATTCTCAAGTTCTAGTTCTGATAATTTATCAGCATTAGCAGCTTCAGGCATCTATTTCCTCTGAACTAAAATATTGCTTTTCAAGTAAAGCTTACACTCAGAGTCAGATTCCAAATGAGTCTTATTATGGAATCCATTAACAGGGCACAATCCCCCTCCCCTAGCAAGACCGGAATTATTTCCCGACAACACCATATTGGGCTTTCTATCTTCCAAATCATGCTTAGGCGAAGAAATTTCTTCACTTAAATGCTTAGCAGAAACTTCATTCAGACAAGGTATGTCAGGCAGGACATTCTCTGAGTCATCCGATGGAAATCCAGAAATATCATCTAGCTTCTCCCCAGATGCAGCAGCATCAACTTTTTTAGGATATACTTTCTCCCAGCTGTCAGTGGCAGAAAGGTCTCCTTGAATATCATTAAGCAAGTCAATGCAGTCAACTTTGCAATCGCAACCAGAACAAAGCCAACCTTTATCATCAGGTGGAATGTCTTCTTTTAGCAGAGGTGGATCCACACACAACGGGTGAAATCCATGCTCTTCTTCCAATGGATTTAATGAGAAACTTCTGCCTCTCATTTTGATTTTAAATAGGTCTTGTCCAGATGCTTCCTTGATCAAGCAGTGTTTATCTTTGAAATACAATTTGAAACCTTTTTCTAATAACTGGCCAACACTTAACAAGTTTTGGTCCAAATTGGGTACATAAAGAACATCAGAAATTGTTTTAGTGCCCGATTGTGTTTCAATTGAAATGGTTTCAATTCCTTTTGATGGAATATAACCACCATGGTCAATTCTAACTTTTGTAACTTTAGTAGGCCTCAAATCTTTAAAAAAATCTTTATCGTAAGTCATATGATTTGTGCATCCACTATCGATCAGCCATAACTCCTTGAGGCACTGCTTGTAAAACATGATGCGACAAGGAGTTGATCTTCTTCCTGTTCATAAAAAACTCAAGCCTCTGCATCTTGCTGCTGAGTTTTGTTCTTGCAGATGATCACTTCATGCCCAAGCTGATTGCACTTAGTGCACTTAGCATCAGGCCTCTCCCAATACTTGAAAGATGCATGCCCGATCTTGCTGCAATGCTTACAAGGAGGGTAATTTTCTTTGAAACCACCTATTTTGTTTTTGTTGTTGTGCGCTGCACCTTCTTCATCATTTGGTTGGTACTTCTTCTTCTTCTTCTTCATAGAACGTCTATCATCTTGATGCTTGGCTGGTAAGGCACCTTCGACAACACCTCCTTGTCTCATAACACGCCGTTGCTCTTGAGCTTGAAAAGCACTTAAGAGCTCTGCAAGTGTGATCTTAGACAAGTCCTTAGTATTTTCTAAGGTTGTTATGGTAGACTCAAATCTTTCAGGTACCGTTACTAGGATTTTTTCAATGATTCTTGAATCATTGAAAGTGGAACCCAACAATCTGATGCGATTTGCTAAATTAAGAAGTCTGTCAGAGTACTCTTTTATGGTTTCACTTTGTTTCATCCTTTGCAGCTCAAACTCACGTACTAAATTCATCACTTGCATCCCTCGAATCCTTTTATCTCCTTCATACTCAGTCTTGAGATAATCCCATACCTCTTTCGCTGATTGCAGAGACATGATACGAGTCAAGATATTAGATCAAACTACAGTAAATAGCCATGCCATTGCCTTTGATTTCCTCGTTTTCATCTCCTTGTGAGTTTTAATATGTGCCACTGTGGGATTGTCCGGCAAGGGAGCTATCTCGTATTCATCTTCAACAGCTTCCCAGAGATCCAAAGCTTGCAGATATATCCGCATTCTAACTGCCCAAATTTGAGAACTTGCTTCATCGAAAGTTGGTGGTGCCATTGAAGAAAAATTTGTTTCTCCGTTCATGGTATCCACTGGATCAGATTGATGCAAACACTCACAGGTCCCTTAAGATTAAAGCTATGATACCAATTGTTGGTTTAAAACCGTTAAAGGGAAATAACAGAAATTCAATTCAAAAGCTAGCCGCTAAAACAGAGATGGAGTTTGAAGAAGAGAATATGCAGAGAGGTTGATTATTTTCCTGTAAAAGCCTTGTTTTATTGATCATCAATTAGCAACTTAAATAGTTGCTATTACAACTAAAAATAGGACAAAGAAACAACCTATTTCTACCAAAATTAAAATAACTAATTAGTTTCCTACTAAAGATAGGACCCGTAACTTAACTATGATTGTACGTAAAAGAAAAACTGGAGAAAAAAAGAAAATAACAGTTACATTCTTAAAGCAACTTTCAACATGTGCATTGCATTATTGGAGCTTGACTGCATCCAGTTTTAAAGAATTTGATTGATATTGTTTCTGTCAAAATCTACTCCGAGAGGTCTAGAGATCATATCCCAAACCTGTTAAGCTATGTCTCCAGTAGCAAGTAAATGATTGTATGATTCCCGTCTTGCCACCCTGAAACAAACACAATCAATCCACTCCAAGTGTATACATTATGGATCACCTGAATTCAGTAGTTTCGACTCAAGTGCAGTATAAGTGTTGGGAAGTGTGAGTTGGGTTTGACATCATGACCCTTAGATTAGCTAATGTCTCACACAAAAAACTCCTCACAAAATAAAGAATTTTTTGGGCTCAACACAAACAGTAATGCTTGTATTAGAGTAGACTATCGACATCTCACCTCATAGGGTGCAATCCTTCCCCAAACTATGCATGAATGAGGAATGCTTTGAAGTAGATGTTACCGGCTAGTATATAAATGACCATTCAATTTCCTTCCTTTACTAAGGAACTTCCTACTAAAATTTGTACATTTATACTCCAGTTATTGTAACTCAAAAGTAAACTAAATAACTGAAGGTAATTTTCTTTTCCTTTTTTCTCACCAAAACTACCCAGGCTGAAGCAGTAAAAATTCCCCAGTTTGTACATGGTTAAAAATTATATTTATGTATAGAACGTAGATGCTCAATCCCCTTTGATTTCTTCGTGTGTTTACATCTTCATCTTTTGAACTCCCTGGTGAAAATTATGGCTCTGCCACTATTGTTGGCAGTCATTTTCCGCAGCAAAAGTAACCTAGCCAACCGCCAAAGACCTTATAAATTAGCGACCATTTCACAGAAAAAATGCAAAGAGAAATAAAAATGGAGACCAAGATGTTGAAGCAGAGTTAGAGGCTAATAAATGCATAAGCATACTAAATATCTTTCTTATTCTGTAAGATTTATCTGATTTGTGAGATTACATTGGATATGTTGTTGTGTTGAATTTATGGAATTTTTATACTGCTAAAAAACTTCCACAAATAGATGAATAGGTTGGAATTAATCTCAACTTTGAAGGAGTGGTTTATTGACAAGTTAAGGATGCACGGAAAGCTAAGAAAGAATATTAATATTTAATTGTCTGAAATCAAGTTACATACTATTTTGACAAATATGGACTTTTTAGCATATCTAGCAAAAAAATAACTAATTTTCTTGTTTGACCCTTTGGATTAACTACTCAATGCCCTATATCATTTTCTCATACTTTTTGAAATGCCTGTAATCCTGCTCTAGATTTCAGGCATTTCCTTGTAGTGGATGGCCATTTTCTTTTGTACCCATGCCATATATTGTGAAAAATATTAAAGTAGATTTTTTGGAATCATAAATTTTCTAGAAGTTTCTAGACTACTCTGATATGATATCTAGGATAATCATCTTAAAGAAATATCTAGATTATCCTTAGATAGCTATAAGGTAAAAGTTATCTTTGGATTATTCTTAGATAGCTAGAAGATAAGGTTATCTAGATTGTTCTTGTAGATGCATCTAGAAGAATTTAGAATCATCCACAAGTATAAAGAGGAGTGACATTGTACATTGATTCTCAACACTTAAAAAGTATTGAGATTTAAATTTGTAATTAGAAATTTTTTTGAAAGTCCAAAAGTGTCTGAATTGGAGGTTTCTACTCCTGGAGTTGATGAGAAATGGAGTAGAGTGGACAAGGTTCATTGGATGGATTGCGAAAAATATGATTTTTCGAAGCTGATGAGGCAAGTGAAGACTTCATTAGTTTTCTGATCGTTATGTTTGCAACTGAATCAAAAGATTACAAGTGGTTTTTTGACCAGAAGGAAGTAATGAATTTTGATGTACGGAGTCACCAATTGGCATTGATGATGCTTCCAGAAGTTTGCTGGATGATCATGTTGTATTGACCCCCCTCGTCATATCAAACTTCTAGAAGAAGCATCATCAATGCCAAATGACACCATACATCAAATTTGTTACTTCCTTGTGATAAAAAAGCCACTCGTGTTCTTCTGATTCATCTGCAAGCGTAACAATCAGAAAGCTCAATGAAGTCTTCTCGTTAACTTTCTAAAATCATTCCCGCTGTTGAATGATTTACCTTGACGCTATGTCCTATTCTACTCTTGCCTTGCTTTTGCTTCAAAAACTTTAATTCTTGCAGTTGTATTCATTGTCTTTAATTTATGTAGCTACTTGTTTTTATGACTAAATTGACAGCATAACTCTTTTGTTCTTATATAATAAGAGAGAACTTGAATTTATCGGACCTCTTTAATTTCCTTCCTTGTGCCTGTTCCTCTCTCCTAATTTCTATATAAGCTGAGAGGTGTCTGCAATATTTAAGGGTTTTCTTCAATTTCTGAACATTTTTGTTGCAATCTTTAGCGATGTTCTTACTCCCTTGAAATATCATATTTGGTGGTATCTATATTCAGTAAATGTAAATGAGGTTCACCGATCACGCATACTACCTTTGTAAGGAGCTTGAATGTTCGTTTATACTGAGTCTTATTATGAACACATTTTAATGCTATTTAAAAACACTTTAATATAAAAACAACTAGCTCGTTCTGGCTATTCTCTAGTTGAATAGACTTAAATTTTATTTGACAAGTTAAGGATGAATGAAAGCTAACAAAGAACCTTTATATTTAATTGTATGGAATCAAGTTACAACTCGATTTTTACAAATAAGCACTTTTACGAAAAAAAAAAACACTTCTGAAAAAGCTTGGCCAAACAGGCTATTATTCACCACTAGGCCCTTGCAGAGTTAGCTTGGTTCACAACAATCCACAATTTATCAAAAGCTCGGCCAAAGAGAATGATAAGTTTCGTGCATAGTCAATGTATGCCACATAAAGTACAATGAATGAAGGAATAATAAGAGTTTAACTTCTAAGCAATGACATCGTAAAATATTATTTATATAATAGAGTCAGCTGAAATGTAATTCTGCTTAATATTAACATTGACTAATAAGCTAGAATAAATGAAAAATAACGTGTTATAAAAGATTAAATTACATCGAAATATTTTAAATTATTTGATATACATTATCGTGGCATATTATTAAGATTTCACTAATATTTGTCTAGACTCTCGCCATTTCCTTGTAGGCAGGGGAGGAGCTAGGTAGGACTAAGGAGTTCATATGAACGTTCTCCATTTGAAAATTACATCGTTTATACACGGTTAAAATTATTATTTATGTATATATGTTAGGATTCAGACAGAATAAGCAACCCAAAAGTAAAAGAAAACAAGAACAACACACAGATTTACGTGGAAATCTTTGCGGGAAAAACCACGGGCAAAGGCAGAGGAGGTTTCACTATAATGGAAACAGAGTACAATGTGGAGAAGACAGAATTTTCTGAATAATAAAATAACCTACTAAATTGCACTTATATATTACGTGCGTACAAATAGGTCCTAGGCCCAAAAACATAAAGGTCCATCAATCAAAATTCGGGTCACAACTCTAACAATCTCCACCTTAACACGAATTCTAATTCAGAACTCAAATCCATTTCAAGACAAACTCTCCACCTCTTCCACAAAAGCCCCTAAGGGCACATCTTAACAACTAACACTAACCAAGTTCAAGCAATGCTTAAACTTGGCACTTGGTAGTGTCTTGGTCATCATATCAGCGGGATTATCATGAGTACTAATCTTGCTCACCACAATATTACCACGGGCAATAATTTCACTCATAAAATGATACCGAATATCGATGTGATTTTTCCTCTCGTGAAACATCTGATCTTTCGTAAGGAAGATAGCACTCTGACTGTCGCAAAAGACCATAGTAATCTGTAAGTCTTTGCTAAGTTCACCAAACAGACCCTTCAACCAAATAGCATCCTTGAAAGTCTCTGTAATAGCCATGTATTCTTCCCCAGTAGTTGACAATGCAACCGTACTGTAAGGTATCTTTCCAACTAATAGCACAACCACCAATGGTTATCACGATCTCCTGAAAAATCAGAATTAACATATCCGATTACTCCATCTCTATTTTGCCCAAACTGCAAACAAACATCAGCAGATCCATGCAAGTATCTGAAAATCCACTGAACTACTTTCCAATGTTCTTTGCCAGTATTTACCATGTATCTGCTAACTGCACTGACGATATAAGATAAATCTGGTCGGGAACAAACCATCGCATACATAAGAGACCCGACGGTACTAGAGTATGAAACTTGAGACATATAGTCACGCTCATCATCTATTTTTGGAGATAAAGTGGTCGAGAGTTTGAAGTGAGCTGCCAATAGAGTACTTACAAGTTTGGCATTTTGCATATTGAACCTGTGAAGCACTTTCTCAATATACCTTTTATGACTCAAATATAACATACTCTTTTCTGTATCCCGCATAATTTCCATGCTAAGGATCTTCTTTGCTGCTCCTAGATCCTTCATCTCAAACTCCTTAATGAGCTGGGATTTGACTTTTATTATCTCTCTCCTATCCTTTGTTGCAATCAACATACCATCAACATACAAGAGAAGATACATGAATGAACCATCACTTACCTCATTGAAGTAGACACAACTATCATATCTGCTCTTTTGTAACATATGAGAGGTCATAAAAGAGTCAAACCTCTTATACCACTACCTGGGCGACTGCTTTAAGCCATAAAGAGACTTTTTCAACAAACATACATAGTCCTCCTTTCTTGAGACTAAAAAAACCCTCTGGTTTCTGCATATAGATGTCCTCCTCAAGTTCTCCATGTAAGAATGCAGTTTTGATATCCAACTGCTCAAGCTCAAGATTATGTATGGACAGAATACCAAGAAATGCTCGAATCGAACTATGCTTTACAACTGGAGAAAACACATCTGTGAAGTCAATACCTGAAATAATCTTTAGCAACTAGTCTTGCTTTGTACCTAGCATCTTCAACTCCCGATGTTCCTTTTTTCTTTTTGATTAACCACTTGCAACGGACAACTTTCTTATCTTTAGGCAATCTTACCAAATCCCATGTGCCATTCTTATGAATTGATTCCATCTTCTTCTTCATCGGAATCAATACCTTCTGCTACACTCAATGCATAAGCAACCAAATCAGCTTTAGCATACTTCTGAGAAGGTTTAATATCTCTTCTAGGCCTGTCTTTAGCAATAGAATATTGTGGCATCACTGGTGGTGAAGAAGAAATAGTACCACTCTGTATCTCCGGGATAGACTGAGAAGTAGGCACTGGTGTAGACTCTGCTCCAATCTGCAATTCAACATAGGTGCTTGACTTTTGCTGATTTATGTCACTAAGCTCATTTGGGTGAAACACTAGATTTGGAGGGAGCCCAAAGCATGACAGTTTCATCAAAAACAACATCACTGCTAATTTTAACCTTTCTGGTTTCTGGACACCAAAGCTTATAACCTTTAACACCAGGCTTATAACCCATAAATAAGCACTTGACAGATCTAGGTTCCAACTTTCCATTATAAACATAAGCATACACAGGACATCCAAATATCCTCAAATCAGAATAACTAGAAGGAGTACTAGACCATACCTCTAGTGGAGTCTTTTTATCAATCGCGACTGAGGGAGAGCGGTTAATAAGAAGGCAAGCTGTGGAAGCAGCTTCAGACCAAAAAGACTTGGGTAAACCAGCATTAGAGAGCATACAATGCACCTTCTCCATTATATTTCTATTCATTTGTCCGGCCACACCATTCTGCTATGGAGTATGAGAAACTGTCAAGGAACTGTCATATGACTCGTGCCTTCTTCGGGTAACCACTTAACTCTCTTAATGACCATTTTTAATCTGTTCTAAACATGCATCTGTCTGAGTTCTAAATCTGAAAATCTAAAATGAAATGTGTATCTTTAATCTGTTCTAAATCTGCAATGACATTATCTGAATTGGTATCGTCATACCAAGACTTGCAAGTCGTATATCTGAGCCATAAGTTATCATGCAAGATTCTTTCACTTAAAACAATATTCATACCACCAAGGCATTCAAACAAGTGTAAGAGATTTCATATTTCAAACATAAGTCAAAACCATGCAAAGATTCTCATCTTTTCAACACTTTCAACAAATATGTGGTGGTAATGTATTTTTTTTACAAAAACATGCAATTCTTTCAATATAAATTTTCAGCACTTATCAACATGTAAACCCCCCCTCTCATCAAAATCAAAACCATCATCAAGGCATTTGAAATCATGCTTCTCAAAATACATTCAAATAATCAAGACTTACGAAAACAAGAAATCTTTAAACAAGAGAGGGATTTCCAATAATTGATATGCTTACAATTCAACTCTCAATTTCATCAAGTGCATGCATTCATATATATATATATATATATATATATATATATATATATATATATATATATATATATATATATATATATATATAAGAGTTCAATTTTCTAGGGGAAGGCCTCAAGACCAAAGTAATAATATCATTTTAGAGTTCAAAATGCACAATTGAAATGCAAATTTCCAAAACACCTTTGTAATTCATGATTTCTAAACTTTAAACCATACTCAAAGTGTTTCAACTAGCCCATGTAGTTTTAGAAAAATCCCACATACCTTAGATTATTAGGTTTGAAAGATGGAACCTGGATCTTGATCCGTTTCTTGGAATTCTTGATCTTAGGGATGAGTTCTTGATCTTTGGAGAAGGAGTTAGGGTTTCGATTTTGAGAGAAAGAGTGAATAATAGGTAATTTTGGCTTCTTGGGGCTGAAATTCTATGTTATAGACGGATTTTGTTTGAGGGGAAGTGACCAAAATTCCCCTAGACCCATTAGAAATTGAAATAATGCGTAAAACAACTTTATATTCACGTCAGGTTTCATGTCAGGGCGCAGTCGACGCGACGCATCAAGATCGCATCGGCTTACTGCCTCATACGGAAAATGCCATAACTTTTTGCTCGATTATCGGTGTTCGGCAAAATTGGTATCGTTGAAAAGCTAATTCAATTATATACAATTTGATGGGTCTTGAGCTGAAAAATTCTGTGTATCGAAAGTTATACACGTTTAAAGTAGACCCTTGTAGAATCGAATATCAAACTTTGGATGAATGAATGACTCTTAGCTCAACTTTGCTCCAAGTGATCTTTATGAACACTTTTCACCTCATAATCACTTCATACACTAGGAGAAGGATCATGACACATGAATTTAAATATAAACCATGGAATTAGAGCTTACGCATGTAGGAATGAAAGTTTGATTTCTAGCTAAAAAAAGCGGGGCGTTACAATATCATATCAATTTCACAGTCCACCTCATTCAAAACATGTAATCCTTCATTTTAATTCAATGAGTAAAGTTGTGGCAAGAAGACTCCCTCTCATAATGTCATAAACCATGTTAATTACAACAACAATAAGAAATTTACTTTCAAAACACTAGTTCATGCATTTGAAATAATCCATAATACAATTAGACCATATTGTCATACCAAGAGAGGGAAGTTGTTGTTCATGATCTCAATCAAATCTTTCAAAATACATTCGAAAACACATGTATATATAGTCGTAATTCAATTCGATATAAAAGAGTTCAAAACGAACGTATACTTTTATCAAAACAAAACCATGATGCATATCATTCAAACGTTATCAAGAACAACCCCTTTCATAATCACGATTTTATATCTTTAAATTTAGTAAAAATATTAAAACTCATTCCCATGGGGTTTAAGGATAGTCCCATATACCTTAAGTTATTTAGTTCAAAGAATGGAACTCTAGTCTTGACTCTTTTCTTGAAATCTTGAACTTAGATGAAACCCTAGTTTGATCTTGTTCTTGAGAGTGGGGAGGATTTGATATGTTGTAAAACTGATAAAGGTTGATGAATAACGTTTAGAATATAATTTAATTTATGTGAGAAGTTTCTAGGGAGGAAAAGTACCAAAATACCCCATTAAAAATGCACTTTTTGCGTGATTCGACATCAACTTACGGTTTGTTTGACAGACCATCAGTATGGTGATGGACCATCACTCCAACCGCCAGTTCTTGGCCATAAAATGAGCTTACAGCCTAAGGTTTGATGGGAATCTTGACGGACCGTCACTAGTTTTATGGTCCGCCAGTTTTTCTATCGCACCTCGTTAGTCTGACACCTCTCAGGAAAACGGGTACAACTTTTTACCCCAATATTGTATGAGGGCAAAACCAGTGGTGTCGGAAAGAAGACTCAAAGATATTTTATTTGATATATATTAGACCATCTAATTTGTTATTGAAAATAAGTTATGGTCGATGAAATTTGACCCAAGTTTAGACACTCACTAAAACTCAATCAATAGGAAAGTTTTCAACTCGTCTTTGAATTAAGGGATCTCATGATCTCAATTTATGCTCAAATAGATTCCCACACTACATAAATGATTAAAACACTAAATATGGATAGGAGTTATTGTCTTTTGGAACTTTTACACATTGAATGATGGTTTACGTTCTAGCCCAAAATATGGGTTGTTACATTATCCCCCCTTGGGATCATTCATCACCAAATGATAACTCGGGACTCAACAAACACGATTTCAAGAACTAAAATGGAAATAAAAGAGTAGTATGAGGTTTGTACTTTCTAAACCATCGTCCATAGTTTTGAAGAGAGTTAGGTACCTCATACGCATGCCATCTTCTGACTCCCACGTAGCATCCTCAACTTTTTGTTTCTTCCACAACACCTTAACCGAAGCTATTTCCTTACTTCTCAGCTTTTAAACTTGGCAATCCAAAGTAGCAATGGGTTCTTCTTCATACAACAAAGAGTCATTTACATTGATCTCATCTATAGGAAACACTAGGGAATGATCTCCAATGCACTTCTTCAACACGGACACATGAAATACTGGATGGATAGAAACCAGACTTGCGAGCAAAACTAACTCATAGGAAACCCCACCGAGCCTCTTCACAATCTGATATGGTCCTATGTAATGAGGACTAAGCTTCCCCTTTCTTCTAAATCACATGACTCCCTTCATAGGGGAGACTTTTAGAAACACCCAATCACCAACCTCAAACTCTAACTCCCCTTTTCTCACACCGACATAGGATTTCTGGTGACTCTAAGCTGTCTTAAGTCATTCTCTAATGATCTTTGCGTTCTCCATTGCCTTATGAACAAGGTCAGACCCAAAAAACTGGGTTTCACCCACTTCATACCATTTAATTGGTGATCTACATCTTCTTCCATAAAGTGCTTCAAAAAGAGCCATCTGAATACTGACATGGTAGCTATTGTTGTAGGCGAACTCTATCAACGACAAATGATCCACCCAACTTCCTTTAAAGTCAATTACACAGGCCCTCAACATATTCTTAAGGGTTTGAATGGTGCATTTAGATTGCCCATCAGTCTGAGGGTGGAAAGAAGTACTCAGGTTTACTTGGATACCTAAACCCCTCTGAAAAAATTGCCAAAACTGCAAAGAGAATTGCATACATCGATCGGATATAATGGATAATGGTGACCCATGCAAGCAAACTATTTCCTCAATGTACATCATAATCATCTCCCAAATAGTTAGTCCTCACAGGTAGAAAGTGAGCTGACTTGGTCATCCGATCTACAATCATCCAAATAGAGTCATATTGGTTCTGGGACTTCGGGAGACCCATGATGAAATCCATATTGATCATTTCCCATTTCCACATAGGCAAGGCTATCTCTTGGGAAGTACCACCTGGTCTCAAATGTTCCACTTTGACTTGTTGACAATTCAAACACTTAGACACAAAGTTAGCAACATCTCTTTTCATATTATTCCACCAGTAAATAACCTTAAGGTCATGATATATCTTAGTAGAGCCTGCGTGAACAACATACCTCAAAGTGTGAGCTTCAGCAAGAATCCTCTCTCATAAACCATCCACGTTTGGTACACATATCCTACACTGATACCTTAAAATCCAATCACCTCCAATTTCAAAAGCCATCACCTTCTGTTGACCCACATCATTCCTAATCTACAACAAGATAGGGTATTTAACCTTATTTTCCTTAACTTTAGCATAACTCCAGAACATAGGGAAGATTTAGCTATCTCATGAACAATTACTCCTGTATCTTCGAAATCCAGTAGTCGAACCCCTAGATTTGCAAGCCGGTGAATATCTTTCACCATCTCCCTTTTGTCTTTCTCAACATGAGAAAGATTGCCCATTGACATCCTGCTTAGGGTGTCGCCCATCATATTTGCCTTGCCCGGATGATAGTGCAGACTAATGTCATAGTCCTTCAACAATTCTAACTATAGCCTTTTCTTGAGATTAAGTTCTTTCTACGAGAAAACATACTGTAAACTTTTATGGTTAGTAAATATATCAACATGTACACCATACAAATAATGGCGCCATATCTTAAGTGCGAACACCACTGTTGCCAACTCCAAGTCATGGGTGGGGTAATTTTGCTCGTGCACCTTCAACTGGCTAGATGTATAATCTACCACCTTACTATGCTGCATGAGTACATACCCAAGTCCCACCTGGGACGCATTAAAATAAATAACAAAACCCTCTGTACCTTCGGGAAAAGTCAAAACAGGCAAGGTAGTCAATTTGTGTTTCAATTTCTCAAAGCTATTCTCACAGGAGACAGATCACACATATTTTACTTTCTTCTGGGTCAACTTGGTAAGTAGAGAAGCTATGGAGGAAAAACTTTCTATGAACCTTCTGTAATACCCTGCCAAACCCAAGAAGCTCCTGATATCGGTTGGAGTAATGGGTCTAGGACATTTTCTCACTGCGTCAACCTTTTGGGGGTTGATCTTAATCCCTTCACTAGAAATAATGTGACCCAGGAAAGAAATAGCACTAAGCCAGAGTTCACACTTGGAAAATTTTGCATACAACTTATGATCTTATAGGGTCTGAAGGACGGTTTAGAGGTGATTGGCATAATCCTACTCATTCTTAGAATAAACTAAGATGTCATCAATGAAAACTATCACGGACAGGTCTAGAAACTGATGGAACACCCTATTTATTAGGTCCATGAAAGCTACAGGGGCGTTAGTCAATCCGAAGGACATGACTAGGAATTCATAACGGCCATATCGGGTTAGGGAAGTTGTTTTGGGAATGTCAGCCTCCCTAACCTTTAACTGATGATACCCCGAACGAAGGTCTATCTTAGAAAAATATTTTTCACCTTCGAGTTGATCAAACAAATCATTAATTCTGGGAAGAGGATTTTTATTTTTAACAATGTCCTTATTTAGCTGACGGTAGTCTATACACATACGGAGGAAACTATCTTTCTTACACAGAAAGAGTACAGGTGCACCCTATAGAGAAACACTAGGATGGATAAATCCCTTTTAAGAAGATCTGTTAGTTGTTTTTTCAACTTATTCAATTCTGCTGGAGCCATTCTATATGGCAAAATAAAAATAGGTCGGGT
Source organism: Capsicum pubescens (assembly GCA_030864215.1). Taxonomy (NCBI): domain Eukaryota; kingdom Viridiplantae; phylum Streptophyta; class Magnoliopsida; order Solanales; family Solanaceae; genus Capsicum; species Capsicum pubescens. The sequence goes on along the minus strand of CM061548.1, from coordinate 409,874,422 downwards.
GTACTACAATAAGTCAATGCCAAAATCTATCTCCCTATCAGGTGGTATCCCTAGGATATCATCGAGAAAGACTTCCAGGAACTCATTAACTACAAGGACAGACTGGAGGGAAGGAATTTCAGCACTGGAATCTTTGACCCAAATAAAATGGTACAAACAACCCTTTGATATAAGCCTATTGGCTCTAAGATAAGATATGAATTTCCCTTTGGGTGCTAAAGAATACCCCCCTTCTCTATCACTGGCTCATTTGAAAAGGAGAAAGTAACTTTCAGGTTCTACAATCTAATGTGGCATAACACGAATGAAGCCAATCCATCTCCAAGATAGCATCAAAGTCAATCATATAAAGATCTACAAGGTCTTCCATAGTATCACAATCACAAATGGACACAAAACAGTTTCCATACACCCTCCTAGCCACAATAGAGTCACCACTAGGAGTAGAAACTGAGAAAGGTCCCAGAATAATTTCAGGCTCAAACCCAAAATTGACTGCCACATACGGGGTCACATAATACAATGTAGACCTTGGGTCAAGCAACACATACACATTTCAGGAAAAGATTTGCAATGTACCCGTGACAACATCTGGCAAAGCCTCTGCATCCTGGCGGTTAAACAAAGCATATAATCGGGTGTGACTTCCCCCGGTAGATGAAGTAGTACCCTTGAGTGGTGGTGGTGGTGCTGAGGAATTTGCTTGGGACATAGTGCCCCTAGAATTTCCTCAAATAGTAGGGCAATCCCTCTTGAAATAACCTATCTGCCCACAAGTATAGCACATTCGCTCACTATAGATGCACCTTCTCGGATGGTTCTTCCCACAAGTACCGCAACAAGGACAATGCCTAAACGACTGGGTCACACTCCCTTGTGATAGAGTACCTTGCACTCTGGGCCCATTGTTAGGCTGAAAATTCTGAAATTGCCAATCAACAGGAGTTCTAGGCGCTGGGGCACTAGCCGAAGACTGAGCATTACTCCAAAACTTTTTCTTCGATCAACGATCACCCCAATTACCACCTTGATGTTGACTGTTATTCTGGTCTATAGATCTGGCCCTCTTGGCCTGCCTGTATTTCTCCCTTGCCTGTGCCAACCTTTTCTTCTGCTCTTCAATTTGCTGTATATGAATGTACAACCTTGAAAAATCCATGTCTCTATTCAGCATTGCTCCTTTGCATTCTAATACCAGATCATTCGAGAGATCAAATGCAAACTTCCTCATGTAAGGTCTTATGTTACCCACCAATTTTAGAGCATAACAGGATACATGGTTGAACTTCAGGGTGTACTCCTTGACACTCACTTTCCCTTATTTCAAATTGATAAATTCTTCATCTTTTGACTCCCTCAATTCCTGGGAAAAGAAACGATCTAAGAAAGCCTCCATAAACTCACCCCACACGAAAGGCTTAGGATCACTACCCTTCGAATCCTCCCATTCACTATACCTCTGAATGGATATACCTACAACTAATAGGCTGCTAATTCAACCCCTTAAACCTTATTCATGTGCATAACTTTGAAAATTTTCTCTAGTTCATCAATGAACCCTTGGGGGTCTTGCTCAACCTTCGTGCCAGTAAACATAAGTGGGTTCAGCCTCATGAATTGGCCAACACAGGTAACCTTAGATGAACCAGATACAAAACCCATATCTTCAGACCTATGAGTTTGAGAGGCCACTAGCCGAGCTATCATATGAATGGATTGTCTGAATTCAGCATTTGAAACTTCCCTCTAAGAAGACTGGGGATGGTTAGCACCAGTCCGGGGAGCCCGGGGTGGATTGTTCGGAACTGGAGAAACTCCCAGAGTAGGAACAAGCTTTGAGGTGAGAGCTCTATTATGGGTCCACATCCCATGAGTGGGACGAACATCCTTCGCCTGAGTATTTTGTTCATTGGTTCTACGGGGAGGTATGGTAACTTTTTGAAATATACAAGATCATTGATTAGAGGACATTTAGACTCTATAGAATGAACTAAATCATGAAAGAAAGAGAAAATTTTCTAAACGACTTATAGCCTCCCATTTATAAGTATGGCGCACTACACACCCATAAATAGGACTCAACCCGACACGATTTTGAAGACACCCTAGGACCATGAACCATGCTTTGATGCAAAGTTTTTCACGCCCCGAGCCAAAGCCCTGGCTGCGATGAGCATCCCAAACCATGAAGGCCTAAGCATCCTTCACTATCTGGTAATCATACATATCATTCATATACTACAAAGGAAAATGCAGAAATATACAACATTATGGAATCATGGTCAACATTATAATTCAACTGAATAGTTCGAAAAGAAATTCATAACCTCTAAACAACACTTAACATTAGTCTACAAAATCTCTAACACATCAAACCAATATCTTGTCTAAAATCAAAACTGATACAAGGCCCCTAGTCTGACCATAAACCATAATGAAATAGCATAGTCTAATAACCAGGATTCCCGAAAAAGAGAAGGCTTACCAACAATAATTTTTGACACATAAGTCTACTGCTTAGCGGGACCCCAGACTGAGCATCAGATCCTAAAATATAGGGGGTCAATATAATTGTACTGGTATGTGAAACAAAACCAAGAAAAATAGAATTTTTATTACACAATATAGTCGAGAGCATTTCGTAAAACATTACATATAAGATAAGTAAACACATGGGCATAATTTAGAATTTTCAAAGTCTTTCTTGCAATCATGAATCAACACTTTGTTACTCTTCCGAGCTAATCGGTACACCCTACAAATCTGTACTTCCATGGGCTATATGGAATCCGCCCTTGATCGGCGGCCAAGCCTCCAATCCAAGTATGCCTCAAGGATTAGAGTTCTTAATAGTTTGGTATACCCCCTTATAAGTATACTGTGGCATCACCCTTACATGACGTCCACATTATTCTTTTTTTAGGATAATAACCATATCGTCAACTACGGTTTCCAATGATGAGCCCTTACACTCAAACACCTTCTTCAGGTAACCGACTAGCTCTCTTAAGCCCACTTTTTAGTTCTTCGAAAAACATGCTTCATACTTTCAAATCATTCAACATTTATTCTATCAAGGGCCTATCATCATCGGGTATTGTCATACTTTGACTTGCAAGTCATTCATACCATATCAATTTCACAGCCCACCTCATTTAAAACATGCAATCCTTCATTTAAATTCAATGAGTAAAGTTGTGGAAAGAAGACCCCCTCTCATCATTTCATAAACCATGTCAATTACAACAACAATAAGAAATTTACTTTCAAAACACTAGTTCATTCATTTGAAATAATCCACAATACAATTAGACCATATTGTCATACCAAGAGCGAGAAGTTGTTATTCATGCTCTCAATCAAATCTGTCAAAATACATTCAAAAACATATGTATACAAGTCATAATTCAATTATATATACAAGAGTTCAAAACCAACGTATACTTTTATCAAAACAAAATCATGATGCATATCATTCGAACGTTATCAAGAACACCTTTCATAATCACGATTTTATATCTTTAAATTTAGTAAAAATATTAAAACTCATGCCCATGAGGTTTAAGGATAGTCCCACATACCTTAAGTTATTTAGTTTGAAGAATGGAACTCTAGTATTGAGTCTTTTCATGGAATCTTGAACTTAGATGAAACCCTAGTTTGATCTTGTTCTTGAGAGTGGAGAGGATTTGATATGTTGTAAAATTGATAAAAGTTGAAGAATAACATTTAGAATATAATTCAATTCGTGTGAAAATTTTCTAGGGAGGAAAAGTACTAAAATACCTCATTAAAAATGAACTTTTTGCGCGATTCGGCCTCAACTGACAGTTTGGTTGACGGACCTCCAGTCTGGTGATGGACCATCACTCCAACCATCAGTTATTGGCCAAAAAAATGATCTTAGTGCCTAATATTTGATGGGAATTATGATGGGCTATCACTGGCTTGACGGTCTGTTAATCTGTCCGTCGCACCTCAGCAGTCTGACACCTATCATGAAAACTGGCATAACTTTTTACCCCAATATTGGATTAGGGAGAAACTAAAGGTGTTGGAAATAAGACTCAAATATCTTTCATTTGATATATATTAGACTCTCTAATTCATTATAGATAAGAATTTATGGTCTATGGAAGTTGACCCAAGTTTAGACACTCACTAAAACTCAATTGATAGGAAAGTTTTAAACTCATCTTTGAATTAAGGGACCTCTATGATCTCAATTTATGCTCAAATAAATCCCCCCCCCCCTCCCTACATAATTGATTCTGACACTAAATTTTCATAGGAGTTATTGGCTTTTGGAACTTTTACGCGTAGGAATGGCGGTTTACGTTCTAGCCCGAAATGCGGGTAGTTACACAAATAGGTTGGGATTTATCTCAACTTTGAAAGAATGGTTTTTTTCTGTCAACAGAACTTATCGCGTTGTCAAGCTGCACTGTACTGACTTCTGTAAGGACCTTGAATGTTTATTTATACTAAGTCTTTATTAACAACGCGCTGTAATGCTATTTAAAAATGCTTTCAATATAAAAAGATCGAGCTCATTTTGGATATACTCTAGATGAAAAGTCATAAATTTTATTTGACCAGTTAAGGATACACGGAAGCTAACAAATAACATTTATATTAATTGTCTGGAATTAGGTTACATACATTGTATTAAGACAAAAAAGACATATATTTATACTTTTACTTGTCCGCTTTAGCATATCTAGCAAAAAATAATTATTATTCTTGTTTTACCCATTGTATTAATTACTCAATGCCCTATATCATTTTCTAATACTTTTTGAAATACTTGTAATCCTGCTCTAGATTCCCCGAATTTCTTTCTAGTAGATGGTCATATCTTTTTTTTTTCCTGTGCCATATCTTGTTTAAAATAAGGTAAAAGTTATTTAGATTGTTCTTGTATATGCATCTAGAAGAATCTAGATTATTTTTAGATAGCTATTAGGTAAAACTTATCTAGATTGTTCTTATAGATCCATCTAGAAATATCTAGATTATTCTTAGATAGCTATAAGGTAAAAGTTATTTAGATTGTTATTGTAGATGCATCTAGAAGAATCTAGATTATTCTTAGATATAGATTAGGTAAAACTTATCTAGATTGTTCTTATAGATCTCTCTAGAAATATCTAGATTATTCTTAGATAGCTCCAAGGTAAAAGTTATCTAGATTGTTCTTGTAGATGCATCTAGAAGAATCTAGAGTCATCCATAGACAAGTATAAATAGGATGACATTGTACATTGTTTCTCAGCCCTTATAAAGTATTGATATTTAAATTTGTAGTTAGAAATTTTCTTGGAAGTCCAAAAGTGTCTGAATTGGAGGTCTATACTCTTGGAGTTGTGAGCATGGAGAAATGTGATCAAGGTTCATTGGATGAATTGCGTAAAAAATGATTGTTGGTAGATGATGAGTCAAGTAAAGACTTCATTTGGTTTCTGATCGTTCTGTTAGCAATTGGATCAGAAGATTACACACGACTTTTTGACCACAAGGAGGTAATGAATTTTGATGTACGGAGTCATCATTTGGTATTGGTGATGCTTCCAGAAGTTTGTGCCAAATTACTCCGTACATCAATTTTTTTTACCTCCTTGTGTTCAAATTTCAAAAAGCCACTGTAATCTTCTAACTCAGTTGCAAATGTAACAATCAGCAAGCACAATGAAGACTTTACTCGCTTCATCGTCGTCCAAAAATCATTCCCGCGATTGAATGATTTATCTTGAAGTTATGACCTGTTCTATGCTTGCCTTGCTTTTGTGTCAAAACTTTAATTCCCACAGTTGTCTTTATTGTCTTTAATTGATGTAGCTACTTGTTTTCATGATTAAATTGACATCTTGACTCTTTTGTTCTTATTTAATATGAGAAAACTTGAATTCATCGCACCTCTCTAATCGATATCTATAATCTATATCTATAATATATTAAAAATGTGAAGACCCTTATAAAAGTGATTTGAACTTTTTACTCTTCATTAAAAGGCTCTTTTTTAAACAAAATTGTCTTTTCATTATTTTTTTTAATTTATTATTTAATTATTTTTTATTATATTAACTAGACTTCCTAAAATATATGGGACTCCTAAAATATATGGTAGGGAATTAATTAATATTTTCCTTTCTACTAGACTTTCTAAAATATATGGGACTCCTAAAATATATGGTAGGAGAATTAATTAATATTTTCCTTTCTACTTTCAATTAGAAAAATACCCCTAAAATAGGAATCTATTGAGGAAATACTTCTATAAATATATTTTCTTTTCACTTATTTCTTTTAATTATATATTTAAAATTAAGGAGTCCTAAAATTGATAAGACAAAAATAGATGGAGAATTAATGCTGGTAAGTTTTATTTTTCCTTATGTACATAAAAAAGGAATCCTAAAAATTATAATAATAATAAGAAAAATATGTCGAGGTTTTCATCAAAATTGAATAGTAGTAACAACATATAATAACAATTTTATTTCTTAAGAATTAATGTAATAAAAAAAATTATGAGTCATCCCGCATTTTAGATAAGGAAACTTATTATCACCATGTTTAAGGAAACTATTCAAGGTAGGATTGGGATACAAGCATTATAAGGAAAATTTTCTTACACGTAAAACATTTTATTGTTTGGTAATACAAATAGTAGTAGTAATATATTACTAATTATAGAATTATCAAAAAAAGGAAAAAAGAAGAAGGAAAAGGGAAACAACAAATCCCAATTTCCAAAGGTTTATGTTAAATAAATTTATCTATAAATACACAAAACTCCATTAACTTTCCTTTAACTTTTCTCTAATTATTTTTAGGGTTTAGTTATTTGAGAAAATTGAAGGAAATGTGTCTTTTAAGTCTTGAATGAAGGGTTGGTGACATTGACCAACTTAAAGGGTCAAATATCATTAGAAAACTTGATTAAATTAATTGTGGACTTGATTAATAATTTCAAAACTTTCTAATCTTTTTAAAAATACAAATCAATCCAACCCACACCCCTCTTCAATCCAAATCAATTAGTCTCTCTCCTCTCTTTCTCGACAGCTTCTCTCAACTCTCTCCCAACCAACAGTTCTACAAATTTCTCCTTTCAATTCTTGGCAACTTCAACATCCGACGATAAATAGTTGGGCTTCGAGTTCCTTTTCGACTTCAACCTTTAATCGATGTGACTGCCTTCCTCTCCGGCCACAACAGCTTCGAATTCTTCAACCTTCAATAGACGTGACTGCCTTGCTCTCTGACCACAACAACTTCGAATTCATCATCGTTTCTTTTCTTCTTTCACAGGTAAAAATTTATGTCCTTTTTAGTTTTGAAGAAAACGAGGAACTTGAGCCAACTTCTCTTATAGTATTGGTTAACAATTTCAATATTTGTTGCTTTAATTTGAAATGCAGTCTCAATAAAATCCTAATTTCTAGTATTTTTTCTCTTCTCTTTTCGAAGTGAATTATGATTTTTGGTTGCTTGATGTATTTTTTTAAAGTTTGATTTTGGTTGTTTGTGTTTATAAAAATAAAACAACGATTTGGGTTGATTTGTTCTGTTCTTGTTCTTAGTAAAAATGGTGATATTGTTGTTTTTCTGTTGAACAAAATCATGCTACTATTTTTTATTTTATCAAACAGATTATCCACCTGGTGCAACATATTAACCATCTGATGCAAAAGATCAACCATCTAATGCACCAGAGGAACCATCAGATTATAATTCTGATACAACAGATTAATCATTTGGTGCAACAGATTTAGCATATGATGCAACAGTTTAACTATTTGATGCAATAGATTAACCAGATGTTGCAACAAATTAAGCATCGGATAAAAAATCTGATGCAACAGAAGAACCATCAGATTAATGATCTGATGCAATAGATGAACCTCCTGTTGGATAAAATCCTATCAACTCTTCCAACAGGACATGTCCAAGATATGATTTTTCCAACTGATCATTCATCTGCCGCGATAGACTACCCAATGTTGGAAGAAATTTAACTAATATTGACCGTTAATAACTGTTTCAACAGATCACTCATGTGTTGCAACAGATGTGTAACCTGTTGCACAGACCATTCATCTTTCTCAACGGATGAGTGATATATTTTATATTATCGCAACAGATTACTCAGCCATTGCTGCAGGTTAGTTAACTATTTCGATAGATCACTTATATGTCGTAACAAATGTGTGATGAGTGATCTCGTGCATAGACCATTCATTTTTCTCAACAAAAGAGTGATATATTTTGTACTATCACAACAGATTACTCAGCTGTTGCTACAGGTTATTTAACTATCCTAACAAATCACTTATATGTTGCAACAGATGATGTTGCAACAAATATATGATCTGCTGCCCAGACCATTCATTTTTCTCAATAGATGGGTGATTGTTTTGTATTGTTGCAACATATTACTCATCCGTTGCAATAGGTTATTTAACTGTTCTAATAGATCACTCATGTTGCAACAATGTGTGATCTATTGCATAGACCATTCATTTGTCTTAAAAGATGAGTGATACATTTTGTATTGTTGTAACAGATTGCTCATCTACTACAACAGATTTGTTACAAGTTGCAACAAATATACTACCTGGTGCAACAAATAAGTGATCTGTTGGAACTGTTATTTTACTGTTTTGCTTGTTAGATTTACTGTTATCCTTTTTTAATGATGCATTAATCAACTATGATATATTTTTTTATGTTCCTATTAATTATAGATAATATGGCTCCCAAAATAACAAAAATCGAATCAAGTCCAAGTAAAGGAACAAGTGAAGCAGCTAGGCTACATCCACCACTCTATGAACTTGCTTTACAAGCGTTATTTTAATCAGGAGCAGAATATGATGAATATGGGGAGGAGGAATATTTCAAAAGAGATGATCCAAATGCTAATAGCCATTCCGTCGAAGAGTTTCTCAAAATCTTCAGCATTAATCGTTATCTTATGAGAATGCAGTGCGATGGTACCACAGATTTAACGGGTGATTTCGTGGTTAAGTCAACCATGGGAAAATCTTTTGATGCCTTCAGAAAAATACTTCGAGAACAAAAATTGGATGCTTATTTCAGGGATAGCTTCTTTGGGAAATATCTTGATTTGCCGGAGGACAACAATGCTCGTTTCCAAATGAAAATGGTATATGAACTTCTCAAGCGTAGGTTTATATATGAAAACAAAGATAAGATAGATGAGGTGTGGATAAATTACTGTGGAATTCCTGTGTGTTTTGGTTGGAAGGAGTTTGCCATAGTTACTGGACTAAAATGTTATCCTCCTTCTCAAGTTATACCTATTCTAATCCAAAAAAAGCACCCCGCACACCAAAAAAGGCAAAGGTAAGTCATTTGATCGTGATGACCTGGTGTCCATTGTTGGTCAAAGCTTCAAAAACAAAAATTTGATAGAAGCATTGAAAGATAAAGAACTTTCAAAGAAGCACAAACAGTCATTGTGCTTGGTTTCGTTTGTACATAATATTCTTTGGGCGAGAGACACTAACGAAAAAATAAGCGTTTGTTTAATAAAGCTCTCCGAGGATCTTGAGGCATTTAACAACTATCCTTGAGGTTATGAAAGCTTCAAAATGACTGTCCAATATTTGTTGACTCCGTTAGCGCCAAAGACAGTGAACTTATATGGCTTTCCAAGGACTTTCATGGTAAATGTTTCTTTCTTTTATTATGATATCATTCATTTTTTTTACTTAATAATGGTTTTGATTTATTGGCATTATTTTATAGGCTTGGGCGTTTGAAGCCATTCCTTATTTGAGGCAACAAGTGAACTACCAGGAAGAAGTTTCCTGTCCAAGAATATTGAGATGGTTGTCGGCCAAAATTGTTAAAAATGCAAAATTTCTTAATCTCTTCAACCCTCTAAAGGATGCAGTAAGTATAATTATAATTAAGTTTTTATTTTAATTAATGATTTTTTTGAATGATCTAATCATCATTCTAATATATGTAATGATTTATGTTAGATTGTGCATTTGTCGCTAGTTCAAACCAATCGAGAGTTGAAGATGCCATTTTTTCTTACTTTACGGTGTGTCCAAACTTTATCGGACCCAAAGGTCATCGACAGAATAAAAATAGAATTATTTGGAGCAACAACAATTACAAGAAAAATAATTTTGGAGGGTGGGCTTGTTGTTGTTGATGGTCTTAAAAAACCATTATGAGTATGATCATACTAGTTATACAGATTTTGCCTCTCCCAGTGAATGTTCTGCATGTAAATGTCAAGACTGCAGGGCGAAACATGATGTAGTGATTAATGCTATTAATGCATTAGTTGCTTCTGTAAAGGAATTGACATCTAAAAGGGGTGTCATTCCATCAAAGAGGATTTTATTTCCATGCATTCCATTAGAGATTAAGGCAAAGAGAAGAAGAAAAGTGATTTCCAAGGCATTATCAAGCATCCAAAAAAGCAAAATTGCAACTCCTCTATTCGTGTGTTGTACAGAGCAATGTACCATGTCTAAAGGAGAGCAGCGCGAGCTGAACAAGGTGAATATATATGTCTTCCAACTAAAAAATAGATATATTTCTGTTTCAACAGATGACACATCTGCTGAAAATTATCAAACAGATATATACATTTGTTACAACAGTTGACTAACTTGTTGAACTAGATAAAGTACCTGTTGCGACATATGTCTCATCTGTTTTAGCAAATCAAACAGCTCTTCGTACCACTTTTATTTGTACCAACAGATGACCTATATGCTGCAATAGATGAGTCATATGTTGCAACAGATGGTTCATTCGTTGGAAATTATCATACAGGTCTTACTCATGTAGAAATTTGACCCAACAGTTGGTTCATTATTTCAATAGAAATATAATTTGTTTGGGACTATATAAAATAGGAGGAGGACCTATTTGATTTTCTAGAACAGATGAGTTATCCTTTTCCGTTTGATGTATCTCCGTGATTAGCATTGACCAATTATGGCTTTTCAGGTGGATGTAGAAGCTACTACTGAACAACATTGATAATATGCTACTCTATTCTTTTTATGGAAATATGGAGAACATAAAGCGCAATAACCGTATGTAAACGACAATAAAGATCCACGACGAGCAAAGCCGAATTTCATAGCACCAGATGAAGAACAACTTATCCATATTGAGTAGATCTTTATAGCTTGAGTCTGTCAAAGTAATAACCTTACCCCTCCTTAGGAATCCTTGGCATCGATACTTAAATTGTTGATGTATTTGTTGAGATCTCTACCCATAATTTTTTTTTTACATTTCATTTATTCGTTGATTTTATTTCAGCTAATTTCTTAAGGCTTCGATTTATTTTATTTTATCCTTGAATTTTATTTTTTCCTTAGATTTGAACTTATTAATTGAAATGGAATACTAGATTCAAATATTGCAAATAATAATGTATCTGTTGCAATAAACAAAACATCTGTTGTAAAATATCAAACAGATTTAACATATGTTGCAACATGTAGGTAGTTTATTGGAATTTATCAAACAGGTCTTCCCACTGCTACAATAGATAGACTTAGATAGAAACACCGACATAATACAACAGATGACCAACCTATTGCAACAGATAAACTTTATGTTAGAACAGGTAGAATATCTATTACAATGGACGGAGAATCTGCTGCATTATAAAAATTCAACTTTCATTGGACATAAAAAAATTGCCACTACATGTAAAAAAATGAAAGTGATTGAAATAAAAAAAGCGAAACCCATCGACACTGTTCAGTTCAAACACCTAAAATAAAATAGGCATCAAGTAGACAGTGTTCATTTTAAACACGTAAAATAAAATAGGCACAAATGTGTCAGGTTGGCACTTTTTGCTGACTTGGTGTCTGATTTTCCTCCCAATGTCTTATATATTCATCTTCTTCCTAAAATTTAACCCTAAATTCCCAAATCTTCTTCTTCATCGTCATATTTTTTTTATCTATCCAAATTCTTCAAATTATTTGCATTTGGTCTTTCTTTTCTTATTTTTATTTTTATTTTTTCCAACCGAGCTTGTCAATGTCGAGCACATCTTCCACTGTTTTTTGTGATAACGATTTTTGATATTATAAGTGAAGTCATGAAGCTCTATTGAAAACTTCTTTGACTCAACAAAATCCAGATCGTTGGTTTTTTACTTGTAAGATTTCAAAGGTAATTATTTTTTATTTAATTAGTTGATTAATTATTGACTTGTAATTGTGTTCTTATTTTTTATAGAAATTGGGTGGATGTGATTACTTTGATTAGAATGAAGAATGACACCCTTCACAAGCAAATCGTCTAATAAAGGGTTTGTTGAAGAAAATCAAGGCTTCTGAAGAAAAACAAATCGAGCAAGAAGATACTACATGAAAGCCATTATTGCTACTGGTTTAGTGGTGTTGGGAACATGGATTTTCAAGCCTAATTGCTGAAATTTTCATGGTGGTGTATTTTCTAATGGTTTGGTGTTGTCGAGCACGTAGATATTCAAGCGTAATTGTTGAAAAATATCAAACAGATTTAGGCATATGTTGTAAAATTTAGGTCATCTGTTCAAAATTATCAAATAGGTCTTCCCGCTGTTACGACAGATTAGACTTAGATTAGATAGAAATAACATCGGCATAATGCAACAGATAACCAACCTATTGTAATAGATAAACTATCTTCCAGAACAGATAGAATATATTTTACAATAGATTGGCATTTTATTGCATTATAAAAAACTCAACTTTCATTCATCAGAAAAAAATATTGCCACTACATGTACATGTAATTTAAAGTAAAGTGAAGTGTGACTTGAAATAAAAAAATATTATTTCACATGCTCTTCTATATATACAGGCTCCAAGCGTCCAGTTAGTACCCCATAATCCCACACCACTTGCAGGTTTGACACAATGTTGTCGCATAAAAAGGTCATGGCTCATCCATTTCTGTGCTAGTCAGCAAACATTCGATGTGTGCAAGAGCGTGCGAGCCGCTCGCGTAACCGATATCATTTTTTGGAAGGGCCATGCCCTTGTTTGGACCTTCAAAATCCCATGATTTCTTTAACAACACTTCCTTTGACAAATGATTCATCAGTTTACTCTCCATTAACAAGATGGGCAATAGCTCCATCAGTGGCTGCACGAGGAGAAAAAAATCGACATCATCGATGGCAAGTTCGTTGCAGTCATAAAATTTGATCTTTTCCTCCTCAAGTAGTATCTCTACAGCCCAATAATGTATACCGTTCATTCTAATAACTGCAAGAATTCTCTTTGCCTCGGTCCATCTCTTGCCGTGTGGATTTGGCCTCTCCTGTCTAACATATTTTATCATTTCAGCTTTCTCCTAGTCCAACATAGAAACTAAGAAATCAAGTCCCGCACCACACGCTTAAGAATTGAGTTGATCGTACTTATCCTTGATCTTCTTGTAGAAGTCGAGGTCCATTATCCTATCGGCAACGTCATAAGTTTTTGGGTACGTTAATTGCCTTTTCCTCATGAGACGGAGAATTTTGTCAACATGCTGTGATATAAGAAGACAATTTTTAAATAGGTTAGTAATTATAAAGATGGTCCATCTGTTGTAAAAGGTTATCTGAATCAATAATACAACGCAACTTATGCAACAGATAGATAGTAAGTTGCAACAAAACCACTACCAATTGCACCAGAATACCCATCTGTTGCAACAAATTTCACATCTGTTGCGTAGATTCTTCTTTATGGGCTAGATTAGATTAGAAGGCTAGATTAGAAAAAGTAAACTGGCCTTTTCCTCATACCACATACGCATATCTGTCATAGTCTGGAAGTCTTGAGGGGAAAAAAGAGGCCTGGGGTAATCTGGTGTGCCTGGCTTGGCATTCTTGGCCTGTCGCAGATCCCTCTTCTCTTTGGTGCCAAGTTCCACGTATATGTCCACCTTCTTAAATGGCCCCTAAACTTCAAAAACTTTTTGAAAGGGAGGAGTTGCAATTATTTTTTATTTTTGATAGGAGAGTACGTCGGTTATTGCTCTTTTCTTCCTCCTAACCAACACTGTAGGAGTGTATTTCTCCCTCACCTTCTTGGATGATATGACACCTCTCTTGGATTTGAAATCCTTGACAGTTTTAGAGATAGCCTCTACTTTTTCAAAGAGTTTATCCTAGCTATCCTTGCACTCTTCGCATTCGCAATGAGAACACGAGGGTGAAGAGGGGTGAGATGGATCTGTGTAAGGGTAAAAAGGGGTGTTTTCAAATATATTTATTTTTTCTTGAGCATCAACATGATCATCATCACGAGTGGTAGCAACATCAGCATGCCTGCCACTAACACCAACAACTCCACTAGAAGAAGCACCCGCATCTTCCTTAGTAGGTTGGTCATAAAGAGCCTCAACATTAGGCTGACCTTGCCTAACTGCTCTTCTTATGGATGTTGCTACAGCCAATTCCTTCATTATTAACTCCACCGTTGGGTCTGCTATAGTATCAACATGACCTAGAGTAATATAAGAAGTCACCAACAACTCCTCCTCAGTAGGCACGATCCATGGATGCACAACCTAGCAAAAAAAGCCAGATACATTTAAATCATATAATATAATAGTTTTCATAGTTGGGTTAACATTTTAACAGTCAACTTCTGCAACAAATTAATAATACGTTGCATCAAATTACCCATCTATTGCATAGTTTGTAGTTAGATGGTTAAAATTTATTTTAGTCGGGTTCAGAGAACCATAGCAACACATGGATAATATGATGCAAAATATCAATCATCTGTCGCAATAGATTACAAATCTGTTGCACCAGTTGCACAAGACGGGTAATCTATTGGGTTACATGTTATGCAACAGATGATCTGTATGTGTATTAATAATATGTCACATTAGATTACACATTTATTGCATAATTTGCAGTAGATGGTTAAACTGTAAGGAGTTGGGTTCAGAGAAACAAAGCAACATATGTGTAATTTGATGCAAGATAATAATCGTCTATCGCCATAGATTATCCATCCGTTGCATCGGTTGGCATAGGATGGGTAATCTGTCATAATAGATATTCAATCTGGTGCATCAGTTATAACATTTGTTGCACCATATATACCATCTGTTCAATATCTTTCATTGAGTAAAAATATTTTACTTGAAGAAGATGTATTGCATCATCCGGAGGGTTTAAGAGATCAGTCTCCTTAATTTTGGTGTTGCTCTTTGCAGCCAACCACCTAAACATCCTTGGATGAGAAACCTCATCCGGGTAATCCCTTACCTGCTTTCGAAGGGGAGGAATGACTTCAAATGTTCAAGCCTAAAAAATGTAAACAGGAAGCAAGCAAAAAAAAGTCATATAGCTAACTAACTATATTCAATATAACTTAATGGATGAGTTAAAATAATGATTAATTTTACCATGAAATCCCAAGGAAAGCCGTATAATATGGTCTTCCTTGAGGATAACTTTGTCAGTAAATATTGGACAGTCAAGTAGAAGCTGTCATATCCCAGGGATAATTGTTGAATTTATCAAAATCCTTCACACGTGCCAACAAATCATCTTCTATGACCTTATTGACGTCGCTTGCCAATATAACCGAATGGGAAGACCAAACTAAGCACAATTTCTCCCTATACTACTTTGGTATGGCTTTATCCATGAGATCTGTCAACAAATCCGATGATTTGTAGCCATGTCGAGCAATGTCAAACAATCCATCTATTTTTTCCTTGCATTTTCTTGCCTTGGATCTTTTGCGGGGTGTTCCCTTGGCGATAGGTGGTTCTTCTGGATGATGGAATCTCAAGCCCGTCACTATGGAAAACTCTTGCAAGCCAAAACAAACCGGCATACCACAGTAGTTGATCTAGATTTCATCCATCTTTTTGTCCCCCTCCTCCAATTTTTTATCATCCCCCACGTACTTGATCCTGTGCTTGAGAAGACCATCTATCATCCTCATTGGGAAATAGGCAGGGGTGTCCTCATCCAGCTCAAGAAAGCGCCCAAAGAAGCTCTTCTTAAAAGTCCATCTATGTTTCAGTCCTTCATAATTTTCCTAAAATAAATAAATTTACTCCCTATCTGACATTTAGGTACAATTTCACCAGTTAGTTCTTCTTCTGCTTTTTCATTATTTATCGGCATCACAACTTGAAGCTTGTCAATACTAAAAGTTTTGATAGGATCGTGCTGGGATGTCGATATTAATTCACGCTCCATTGGTGATCCATTATCATCATGTTGATGATCATCCTCTTTCTTTTTCTCTTTCTCACTCTCTAATTCCTTCTCTTTCTCACTTTTATTTTCTTCATCACTATCTACAGACCCTAGTCCACATCCCTCAACGTTGTTTTCATATCTCTCCTCAGCTTCACTTTGTTTCTTTGATTGAGATTGTTCAGGAAGCTCCTCTGAATCTCTCTGTACTGTAGCCTTTTTTTGGGGTGGTCAGACATTGATCCACTTTCACTTTCTTTTCTTTTGAGAGACATGTTTTACATACAAACAACAGAAAAACAAAAATTACATTACAATTGATATATGCATAAATTTTAAAAAATACATTACAAACACCACCAATAATGACACACCAATAGGCACTACCACCACA
The DNA here is from genome assembly GCA_030864215.1 of Capsicum pubescens. NCBI lineage: Eukaryota > Viridiplantae > Streptophyta > Magnoliopsida > Solanales > Solanaceae > Capsicum > Capsicum pubescens. The sequence continues at coordinate 409,857,797 of CM061548.1, read as the reverse complement.
AACACCACCAACCAATGCCACAAACACCACAAATACCGACACCATCGAAAACCACCACAAACACCACCAACCAATGCCACCACAAACACCACCAACCGCCACCACCAATTCCACGATGACGACGATGACCACCACCACCACAAACACCACCAATAACCACCACTAATGCCACGACGAATACGATGACCACCACCACCACAAACACCACAAACACCATCCAACAATACCATGATAGTCAACGGAACACTGTGATAGAAAGTACAATTTTCTTGAGTTCTTCCTATGATTTTACCATCAAAACTCAAAATTGTAAACCCATTCTCGAAGATAATACAACTAATTTTTTTTTCATCATTAACTTAAAAGCCCTTATTTTTTAGAAAAAAAATAACAAATATAGAACTCTTATCAAACTCTGTTGCCTATGAAGACCGAGAAAATGACTCATACAAGCAAGAATGAAGTAAAAAATAACACCTATGTTGTCAGAAATGAGAAGAAAATTGATCGGTTGTGAAGGGTAGAGAAATTTGTTGACTAGTTGTAGTTGTTGTCTGTACTGTATAATTGAGTGAGAAAGAGAAAAGAGCGAGAACTCGAGATTTGAAATGATGTAACTTTTTTCTCACAAATGGATGATTTGTATGGGTTGATTTGTATTTTAAAAAAAATAACAAGTTTTGAAAATGTTAACTTGGTCTGATCTTAATTATTTTTTAGAATTATAAAAGATATGCATAATTTTTTACCCTCTCATCATGCAATTGCCAAAAGACTCAATTGAATTTGTAGCTGACCCTGTGAACTCACCCACCCCTGGTCCTAGATTAATAAATTTAGGTATATGAACTCAATGAAAATTATATAAAAACAAATGTTCAACCTGTTGCATCAGATACCCATCTATTGTAAATTATCAAATGGATTGTCACATATCACAACAGATTACCCATATGTTGTAAATTATCAAATAGGGGTTGTCATCTGTTATAGTTGACCCTATGAGAACTCACCCCTGGTCCTATATTAATCAATTAAGGTATTGGTCTAACATATGAGGTAGTAAGAATCGGTTCAGATTAGAGTGATCAATCGACGACTCTGACCGGGAGGAACGCAATATCGTCTCACCATTCAATTGCCAAAAGACTCAATTGAAGTTGTTGTCAACCCTATGATAACTCACCCCTATTACTAGATTAATCCATTAAGGTATTGGTCTAACATATGAGGTAATAAGAATTGGTTCAGCTCAGAGTATTCGATCGATGACTTTGGCCGGGAGGAACACAATACTATCTCATTATTTAATTACTAAAAGACTCAATTGATGTTTTAGTTTACCCTATGAGAACTCACCCCTAGTCCTAGATTAATTAATTAAGGTATTGGTCTAACATATTGTAATACCCCAAAAAATTAAAACCAATATTAGAGCCATGTACCAAGCTCATGCATAGTACATCATGGTTATATTATAATTTTATGAGTAGTTTATATGTATTTTAATGCTTCAAATAACTCTCAGATATCAGACAAATCAAAACATTCCTTACCGATTGAATTCTTGAGAAGGATATTGGTATAGTCAACTTAAAATGAGCATATATCTCATTATACTTGGAATTTTTGATATCATGACCTATAATCAGATATATAATTGAATTATCTTTCCAAAGATACCAATTTTGCCTAAATCCGATATCGGAGCAAAGAGTTATTCCTATTTTACTCCAGCATATCAGGCTGGAAACTGTGTGAAGACATTCGTGGTAGTTTATCACATTTGTGATGCCCTACCACGAAGGTCGTCAGCCTTAGGCAGAATCCAGATCCTGTGTGACGAAATTCATGGTAGCTTACCACATTTGTGACGCCCTATCACGAAGGTCGTCAGCCTAAGGCAGAAACCAACTCCTAAGTGACGACATTCATGGTAGCTTACCACATTTGTGACGCCTTGTCAAAAATGTTGTCATTTATTATTTTCAGCAACTGGGAATTTATTTCATAAGGGTATTTTGGTCTTTTCCATTTATTTCCCACGACTTATAACCCTCAAGGAACGTATTATCTTCCATTCTCTTTAGTTAAAATATCTCAAAAAGCCCTCTCATACACTTTCAACCACAAAATTAGGGTTTCCTCTCAAGATCATCTCCTCAGGAACAAGAACATTCTTTCCCAAAGGGGTTAAACCCTAGTCAACAAAAAATCAAGGGAAATCCTAAGGATTTCTTCAGGAGCCTTCAGAAACAATAGCTCTCTTTCAAGATCAAGCTTTAAGGTATGCGTGTGTTCATTCATGGACTCCTTTCGTCCATGAAGTTCAAGAACCCTTTTCTAAAACTATATATTATGGTTTTCATGTTATGAATGGATTGTTGATCATGTTTATGTGTTGAATGATGCCAAGATAGAATCTTTATGTGTCATTATGAATCTATGACATCATATGAGTTGAAAACATGTAAGTTTGATTATTTATGATGAGTAATTGTATGATTTACACCTATGCCTAAGTTGTGCATGTAAGGTGTTTGATAAAATATCTAAGAGACTAGAAATCATGCATTATAGCTAAATTGTGACTAAGGGAAGGATTCATGATAGGCCTCTATGATTCAATGTCATCCATGTTGATAATGTGTCTTGTGAACACTGTTGGATTACTCATGAACTAGTCTTATGTAATTATGCTTTGCTTACTTGCAAAACACACTCATGCACAAGATGTAGAATACCCATGTACTTGATGAAATTCCCTAAGTTATGATATTATGGATTGTGGTTGTAATATGTAATTATCATAATATTGAAAGCTATGCAAGTATATACATGTTGTATGAAATTCCCTTCCATGAAATAGATTGTTTAGAACCAAGCTTAATATGAAATCTCTTATTTATGATATTTTGGATTATGGAATCTACTCTTATGATCAAGTCAGTCATGTGTGTCAGTTTCCTTCCATCGAGTCCTGGGGGTACTTGTACCCGAACAATATAGCTGTGTGCCTAGAGCCAAGTCATGTTTTCACGATACTCTCAGTCAAACCATGATCTATAGAAATCAGTCAGTCATGTGACTCAGGAAAAATCAGTAATCTCAGTAGTTCAGTATTCTCAGTGCTCAGTAACCTCAGTAATCATAGTAAATCTCAGTAACTTCAGTACTCTTAATCAGTTCTCAAAACTCATTATATTCCATTCATCATCAGAATCCAGTAAACTCAGTTTTAGCTTCGCTAAATAATACTACTATTATCAGTTCAGCTAAGTTATTTAGTTTAGCCCAGTTATTCAGTTCAGTGTCTTTCAGATGGAAGTAGGATTCAGCACCGAGCGAACCTAGGGATGGGGGGCTCACCCGCTAGAATAGGACTGAGATCCCTAGAAGCAATCCCTAAGTTCCAAAACTACATTGCCAGCATAGGTACGAGATGTCACCCATTAGATAGGACTGACATACTTAGGGGTTAACCATTAGCACATTTATATGTATAGGACTGATCCCAGGAGTTACTCGCTAGATTAGGATTGACTCCGCAACAGATGTCTTTACTGGTGGCGTGGTACTGACACCCTTCCAGTCAGGGCAGAGATTAGACCCCAGTCAGCTTAGCTTGGGGAATGTCGGTTAGATGAACACATACCACAGTTTCAGTTATAGATTCAGGACTGTCAGATACAGTCAACTCAGTTCAGTAGTAAAGATTCAGTACTGTTAGAGACAATCAATCCTTATCATTATAAATAGACTTCAAGATCACCCATTAGACATGATTGATCTCAACTATAGTTAAATAGTATCAGAATCATCAGATTTAAAGATCATCCGCTAGATAGGACTGATCTCAAATCCAGTTACTCCATATAAAACAGAACTCAGATAGTTCCATCAGAACTTAGACTGTCAGATATAGTCGCTCAGTATCAGTTACATCGGTTAGGCTGATCATCATAGTTATATCAGTTATATTAATTTTTTGAACTCATGTATCAGTCATATCAATTATCAGAATTCATGATATCAGTATTGAGCTTCAGGACTGTCAGACATAGTCAACCAGACTAGTTCTTCATAATTCAAACTGTCAAAAATAGTCGTTCATCTATTCAGTATCTCAGTATTAATACACTTATGTTGTCAGTATTCAGACTCAGTAGTCAGTATCTCCACGTGTTCAGTTACAATTATGTATGCATGTATGTATTCTCACGTTCATAATTAGTCAGCATTGTTCATGCATATAACCCTTTGCATTTAGCCTACCGCACTCATATACTCAGTACATTCAGATGTAATGACACATTTGTGCTATAGTGCTTTCTCTTATGTTACACCATAGGTTCAGAGGCACGAGCTCCAGATCAGCAGTAGCATTCCAGTGATCAGAGTTTGCAGTGAGTCCTTCTCATTCGAGGACGATATGATTATTGCTACATTTACTATTCAGTTGCTAGATGGAGTTAGTTGGAGACATGTTCCTTCAACTCCTTATTCAGTTCAGTTAGAGGGTTTCAGACTAGATGTCAGATTAGATATTCAGATCTCATTATTTTCACTATTTATGACTTGTTTTGGTATTGTTATACCTTTTTCTGATATTTTGTTATCAGACGTTTATTCAGTTATAACCTTATGGCCTTTTAAGTTCATGTTTCTGCATTTTATGTATATTATGTAGTATACATGTACAGATATCAGTCATAGGTTAGCTTGTGGTCCTTCGGGGTCATGAGCACCGTGTAGCATTTTGGTTCAGAAAATTGGGGTGTTACAAACTTGGTATCAGAGCCTAAGGTTCAATAGAGTCCTAGGAAGTTTGAAAGCCGCATGTAGTAGAGTTATTTACATGCGTGTGTTGTGTACCACACTAATGTGCAGAAGGCTATGAGATGTTTTAGGAACAGTTTCCCTTCTTTCAGTATTCATGTCGTGCCAATTAGCATAATCTCAGTCTAATCCATTTCTCCTTTTCTTCTACAGATATGCCTTCTAAAAGAAGAAACAAGAATCAATCAGCCCCTCAGCCCGAAGACCCTTTGGGCGATCATGTTTCTCATACGGAGTTCAGGGCTGCATTCACCACTCTTTCTCAGTCAGTTGTTGCCCAGAATGAACGACCAACTATCATTTTGGCCAACCCAGTGGCCAATTCAGCTGCAGCTAGAATTTGGGACTTCACCTGAATGAATCCTCCTTCCTTCACAGGGTCTAAGTCAGATGAGGACCTGCAGAAATTCCTAGATCAGGTTCAGAAGGTGACAGATGTTATGGGGGTTACTATTGTTCAGAGTGCTGAGTTAGCTGCATACCAATTATAGGATGTCTCTCATACTTGGTATAAGAAGTGGAAGTCAGAAAGGTTAGATGATGCAGGCCTTATAGAGTGGGAGGATTTTGCCTCTGCTTTCCTTGATAGATTCTTTCTACTAGAGCTTAGAGAAGCTAAGGTACTAGAGTTCATTAACTCAGGAAGGGAAGTATGATAGTAAAGGAGTATTCTCTCAAGTTTACTCAATTAGCCAGATATGCCCCCTCATGTGGTTGCAGATGGTAAAGCTAAGATGAGTAAGTTCGTGTTAGGGGTGAATGATAGTGTGGTAAACGAGTGCAGATCTGCCATGTTAAATAGTGATATAACTTTAGCCAGACTTATGACACATGCTCAGCAGATAGGGGAGTAGAATATTAGGATGAGAGAGAGACAAAGTAAGTGAGCGAGGACAGGTAGTTTCTGCTTTGCTCAGCCTAAGTCACAGGGTGGTAACCGTTCTCAGCATAGTCAGAAATTTTTAGTCCCAGCTCTATCCTCAGCTAGTATACCAGTACCTAAGTCCAAAAATGACCATTATGATGGAGCGCCAGGCTCTGAGGCCCAAGGTTGTGAAAATAGAGGTCTTACTTATTCGCTTTACGAAGAGTGTGGTAATAATCATCTAGGTGCATGTATGGCAGGCAGTGATGTATGCTTTGGGTGTGGCAAGCCAGGCCATAGAATGCGAAAGTGCAGAGTTCTATCACCAGAGGGGTAAGGAGTTGCGTCAGCAAGGTACCAATAGTGGTCAGCGTTAGAATAGACTTTATGCACTCCAGACCCGTCCTAATCCAGATATTTTACCTGACTTAGACTCGGGTATGTTACCAGTATTTCATGTTCATAGTATGCATTGTTAGATCTTTTTCTCTCATTCGAGCATATGTTTCAGTATGAGTTAGCTAGTAAAGCCAGCAAGTTAGTTTAGCAATCGAGCAGTCAGATTTTTATAGCTTGTTTTCTCATCCTTGCATCTATTCATGCTCTCCAAAATCTCAGATAAAATAACTATTTCAAGGTGTGACCTCCTAGTAGTTGCAAGTTCAGTTCATCTCATGCATCATACATTAGTTTCAGACTCCCGAAGTTTAGTTATAATCTAGTTCGTAGATACCCTGTGCATCACCCAGTATCTCCATAAGGTAAGCGTTCTTAGAGAGACATATCATCCCAAGGGAGAGATACCCCACTTTATCTTAACGCTCTCATGCCTTAGATCCTTCAATTTCCCCTTGCATAATGAATTCAGTCTAGAATAGAGGGTACTCATAAGTTGACCTTCAAGTTAGACCTCAGCTGTAAGTCAAGTATTCAGAGGTTCAGTTCAGTTTATGATGTTCAGTCCATATGTCACATAGTAGATTCAATTATGTTCTCATGTTTCAGTTCAATCTTAGCGCCTTTACCATTGCATGTTCAGTTGTATGTTCGTGAGTCAGTTCAGTCATGTATTCACGCATCAGATATACATGGTCAGCTTATCAGTACTTTTAGTCATGCATTCACATATCATGTCAGTCATATAATCATGCATCAGATATGCATGGATTCAACTTATTAGTTAAGAATCAGATATGCATTCTCAATTTGAGAAACTCAGTTTATCGAAACACTCAGTCCTACATTCATAAATCAGCTACCCATGCATCAGATATGCATGTACAGTATGATATGCTCAGTTTTCAGTCATGTCAGCCATGAAATCATGATCAGTCATTCATGATATATATTCATGTAAGTTGCCTTTTCTCTCATCTCAGCCAGTATCATTCGAGGACGAATGTTTCCAAGGGGGAGATATTGTAATACCCCAAAAAATCCAAACCAATATTAGATCCATGTACCAAGCTCATACATAGTACATCATGGTTATTTTATAGTTTTATGAGTAGGTTAGATGTATATCAAGGCTTCAAATAACTCCCAGATATCAGACGAATCAAAACATTCCTTACCGATTGAATTCTTGAGAAGGATATTGGTATAGTCAACTTAAAACGAGCATATATCTCATTATACTTAAAATTTTTGAGATAATGACCTATAAACAGATAGATAATTGAATTATCTTTCCAACTATACCAATTTTTCCTAAATCCCATATCGGAGAAAAGATTTATTCCTATTTTACTCCAGCATGTCAGGCTGGAAACTGTGTGACGATATTCGTGGTAGCTTACCACATTTGTGATGCCCTACCATGAAGGTCGTCAGCCTTAGGCAGAATCTAACTCCTATGTGACTTCATTCATGGTAGCTTACCACATTTGTCATGCCCTATCATGAAGGTCATCAGCCATAGGCAAAAACCAACTCCTAAGTGACGACATTCGTGGTAGCTTACCACATTTGTGACGCTTTGTCAAAAATGTCGTCAACTATTATTTTCAGCAACTGGGAATTTATTTAATAAGGGTATTTTGGTATTTTACCTTCACTTTCCATGACTTATAACCCTCAAGGAACGTATTATCTTCCATTCTCTTTAGTTAAAACATTTCAAAAAGCTCTCTCATACAATTTCAACCACAAGATTAGGGTTTCCTCTCAAGATCATCTCCTCAGGAACAAGAACATTCTTTCCCAAAGGGATTAAACCCTAGTCAAGAAAAAATCCAGGGAAATCCTAAGGATTTCTTCAGGAACCTTCAGAAACATTAGCTCTCTTTCAAGATCAAGCTTTAAGGTATGCTTGTGTTCATTCATAGACTCCTTTCGTCGATGAAGTTCAAGAACCCTTTTCTAAAACTATATATTATGGTTTTCATGTTATGAATGGATTGTTGATCATGTTTATGAGTTGAATAATGCAAAGATAGAATCTTTATGTGTAATTATGAATCTATGACATCATATGAGTTGAAAACATGTAAGTTTGATTATTTATGATGAGTAATTGTATGATTTACACCTATGCCTAAGTTGTGAATGTAAGGTGTTTGATAAAATACCTAAGAGACTAGAAATCATGCATTATAGCTAAATTGTGATTAAGGGAAGGATTCATGATAGGCCTCTATGGTTCAATGTCGTCCATGTTGATAATGTGTCTTGTGAACACTGTTGGATTACTCATGAACTAGTCTTATGGAATTATGCTATGCTTACTTGAAAAACCCACTCATGTACAAGATGTAGAAAACCCATGTACTTTATGAAATTCCCCAAGTTATGATATTATGGATTGTGGTTGAATATGTAATGAGCATGATATTGAAAGCTATGCAAGTATATACATGTTGTATGAAATTCCCTTCCATGAAATAGATTGTTGAGAACCATGCTTAATATGAAATCCCTTATTTATGATATTGTGGATTATGGACTCTACTCTTATGATCAAGTCAGTCATGTGTGTCAGTTTCCTTCCATCGAGTCCTGGGGTACTTGTACCCGAACAATATAGCTGTGTGCCTAGAGCCATGTCATGTTTTCATGATACTCTCAGTCAAGCCATTATCTATAGAAATCAGTCAGTCACGTGACTCAGGAAAACTCAGTACTCTCAGTAGTTCAGTATTCTCAGTAATCTCAGTAATCTCAGTGCTTAGTAACCTCAGTAATCACAGTAAATCTCAGTAACTTCAGTACTCTTAATCAGTCCTCAGAACTCATTATATTCCATCTTTCATCAGAATCCAGTAAACTCAGTTTTAGATCTGCTAAACAATACCACTATTATCAGTTCAGTTAAGTTATTTAGTTCAGCCCAGTTATTCAGTTTAGTGTCTTTCAAATGGTAGTAGGATTCAGCACCGAGCAAACCTAGGGATGGGGGGCTCACTCGCTAGAATAGGACTGAGATCCCTAGAAGCAATCACTAAGTTCCAAAACTACGTTGCCAGCGTAGGTATGAGATGACACCCGTTAGATAGGACTGGCATACTCAGGGGTCACCCATTAGCACATGTATATGTATAGGACTGATCCCAGGAGTCACCCGCTAGATTAGGAATGACTCCACAACAGATGTCTTTACTGGTGGCGCGGTACTGACACCCTTCTAGTCAGGGCAGAGATTGGACCCCAGTCAGCTTAGCTTGGGGCATGTTGGTTAGATGAACACATCCCACAGTTTTAGTTACAGATTTAGTACTGTCAGATACAGTCAACTCAGTTCAGTAGTACAGATTCAGTACTGTTAGAGACAATCAATCCTTATCATTATAAATAGACTTCAAGATCACCCATTAGACAAGACTGATCTCAACTATAGTTAAACAGTATTAGAATCATCAGATTTAAAGATCACCTGCTAGATATGATTGATCTCAAATTCAGTTATTCCATATAAAACAGAACTCAGATAGTTTCATCAGAACTTAGACTGTCAGATACAGCCACTCAGTATCAGTTACATTGGTTAGGCCAATCATCTTAGTTATATCAGTTTTCTAAACTCATGTATCAGTCATATCATTAATCAGAATTCATGATATCAGTATTGAGCTTTAGGACTGTTACACACAGTCAATCAGACCAGTTTTTCATAATTTGAACTGTAAAAAATAGTCGTTCATCTATTCAGTATCTCAGTATCAGTACACTCATATTGTCAGTATTCAGACTCAGTAGTCAGTATATCCACGAGTTTAGTTACAGTTATGTATGCATGTATGTATTCTCACATTCATAATTAGTCTGCATTGTTCATGCATATAACCCTTTGCATTTAGCCTACCACACTCATATACTCAGTACATTCAGATGTAATGACACATTTGTGCTATAGTGCTTTCTCTTATGTTACACCATAGGTTCAGAGGCACGAGCTCTAGATCAGCAGTAGCATTCCAGTGTTCAGAGTTTGCAGTGAGTCCTTCTCATTCGAGGACGATATGATTATTTCTACATTTACTATTCAGTTGCTAGATGGAGTTAGTTGGAGACATGTTCCTTCAACTCCTTATTCAGTTCAGTTAGAGGGTTTCAGACTAGATGTCAGATTAGATATTCAGATCTCATTATTTGCAGTATTTATGACTTGTTTTGGTATTGTTATACCTTTTTTAGACATTTTGTTATCAGAAATTTATTCAGTTCGAACCTTATGGACTTTCATGTTTATGTTTCCGCATTTTATGTATATTATGTAGTATACAGGTACAGATATCAGTCATGGGTTAGCTTGTGGTCCTTCGGGGTGATGAGCACCGTGTAGCATTTCGGATCAGAAAATTGGGCTGTTACACATATGAGGTAGTAAGAATCGGTTCAGCTTAGAGTGATCGATCGACCACTCTGGCCGGGAAGAACGCAATACCGTCTCATCATTAAATTTCCATAAAACTCAATTGAAGTTGTAGTTGACCCTATGAGAACTCACCCCTGGTCCTAGATTAATCAATTAGGGGTCATTTGGTAGAGTGTATAAGAACAATACAAAATATAGTGTATTAGTAATGCTTGTATTAGTAATACTTGTATTATTTATGCTTGTATTAGTTATGCATGTATTATTTCTTATACATTGTTTGGTTTGGTTTGATGTATAAGAAATAATACATCTTACATAATTTCTATAAAAGAAACTTTTATTTACAAAAATACCCTTCTTTGATTTTGTACACTCTTTTGCAACAAAGTTCTTTGTTATTTCAAACATAATTAATATTATTGAACTATTATATAGAGGTTTAGAATTAATTGCAAGACCTTTGTCTTTGCTAAAAAATGTTACGCCGACGGATTAACATAGTCGAAATAAAAATAAAATACAAGACGTAAAATTAAGAAATAGTCTTAATTTTTTTTTAAATTTTTTCTAAAGACTCTCGAAGAAAAGAAAAAGTACGTATAGTTATTTAAATCAACCATTTATTGTTGTAAATTCAAATAGTGGGAAAACAAATTGTGAAATGTTTTGAAAAGATTCACTAGTGCAAATTAAAATGGTGGGAAAAGAATGGTGAAATAGTTTGAGAGGGAAATTGAGGGGTATTATGGTCATTTAATAAGTTAATGCATCTATTTAAAGTCTTTGTATTACTAATACATAGGAAATAGAGTGTATTACTAATACACACTTCAATACACAATAGAGTGTAAAACTAATGCTTGCATTAGTTATACATAGGCAAAAAGTCGTACCAAACAAGGCAGTAGCAATACACATTAACTAATGCATGCATTATATTTTACAATACACTCTACCAAATGACCCCTTAAGGTATTATTCTAACATGTGAAATCAATTGAAATTGTATAAAAAAATGTTCAACAAATATCTTTTCTGTTGGATTTAATCAAACAGATTAAGTCATCTGTTGCAACATATTACGCATCTGTTGCGACAGATAATAGAAATTGTTATCTGTTGCACTTAGATATTTTAAGACTCTTTTTTTAAAGCAATTTAGGTATTTCCTGTCTGAGATAAAAAAAGTTAAAATACTAAGGCGGTAAAAAGTATTACTTGGATAACTCAAAGATCTCCTAAGTGAATAGTCTTATCTGGTCTTTTCAATGTCACTATCTCCTCGTGCCCCTCAAAAGTCAAAAGTTATTAATGAATATTTAAAACCCATATCTAGAAGAATACTCTCTCCTTCAGCCATAACATAAGTAAGAATCAAAACTCAACTCAACTCATCTATCACTCTTTATTCTTAATCTCTTTCTTTCCTATTTGCCTTTTTTTCCCTTTCTTCTTTCAGATGAGGATCCTTTTGGATCTCAATCGATCAATATCTTTTCTCGATTGAACTAGATGTTCTGATCCCTTTGATTTTTCACATTGCAGGTATGGTTCACTATTGCTCTTTCCATCTCGTCTTTTTCTTTGTATGTCATTTAAATTCGATACTTACATCTGTTGCTATTGATGATTTACCTATTTACCAATTTCCTACTTATTGAGAAAACTGAAGGAAAGGTGAATTTTAAATCTTGAATGAACGAATCGTTGTTTTTATATCTATTGAAAAATGCCTCATCGATTGAACAGATGGATAATCTGTTGCATCAGATTGGTTATCTGTTGATTTACTCAATTTTGTGTTACCCTTTTGTACAGACGAAGCAACTGTTTGAAGAAATCAAACCAGTAGCATGGCTAGTTTGATTTATTCCAACAGATGACTCATCTGTTGTAATATGTCATCCATCTATTGCAACAGATGCCTCATCGGTTGAGAAAATGGGTAATTTGTTGCATCAGATTGGTCATCTGTTGATTCACTCAATTTTGTATTACCCTTTTATAATGTTCTTTTTCTTCTTCTCTTATTTGAAATCAAATGCATTTCTCTTATTTGTAGATAAAAGAAAGTGAAACTGGATCCATTTTTGCTCGACCAGCATTAAAGGCTAGAGTAAAGATGGGTTCGAAGGAATAAGCTACTTGCAGATGGAACCACTTTATATGTGGGAGTAATGTATTACTGATCAACCTATCATGAAAACAAACATCCAGTACAATAATTTTGTGAATGTTTGTTCTTTACCTATTAGGCGTTAATTCTTCAAATGAGATATGGCATTTTACAGTTAAGATTGTTAGGTTCAAAATGGTAAGGCTGAGGGACCAAGTAAATGGTGTCGATACCATGTTATAATTTAATGACCGTTTATGCTCATCTTTTTGTGTCAAGTTTGGGGAAGGGTTCAAGTTTTTGGCGGTAGTGTAAATATCCAATAGTGATTGGACCAGTTTTAATGGCTCAATGGACTTCTTGAAAATCCTTTGAAGCCTCGCACTGCAGCAAACACCGATGGAATCAATAGAAATTCCCCTGGTCCAAATTTATATGGATGGGTTACTGGAGGAAACTATTATACAACAATGGTGTTTGGGGGAATACCTGTGTGGGAAGAGGGAGGTTGAGAAGGCCATATATCATCTCAGACCTTGTTTAAGAGGAAACACAGGGTAGGAAGGAAAGTGTAGCGAAATTAGCTGATGAAATTAACATGAAAAATGAAAAAACTAGATGAGCTGCGAATGTGAAAGCGTTTCGAAAAATAAAAATCCATCAGTCATTGAAGTAAAAGAAGAATGGTCAAGAGGACTGGAGTTGGTCACTTTGCTAGAGAATACAACTAGCGAGTGTGGCCTCAATGAAGACTCTCATAACGTGAAGGACCAGAACTCTAAGGAAGCAGCTTTGCGAGCACGAAAGGTGGTAAGATTTTCGGTCGTAATTGAAACCTAAACCAACTACTCCTAAATTAAAAATACGGGATCAAGCCAAGGTGGAAATTTCTTACGCTAAACATGCATCCCATGCCTCCTATGGCTCTGGTCAGGTCAAAGGCAGTGGAAATAACAAGGCATGGGATTTCTGCCCAACTTTATACCTTTTCATTTCTACTTTCATTGACCTGATCATAGCCACAAACAGAAGGCATGGCATGCAAGTTAGACTTAAAAAATTGACACCTTGGCTTTCCTTATTTTTAATTCAGGAGTTGTTTATTTAGGTTTCAATTTCAATTCTGAACGACAATCATATCGATTTCCTGTGCTCGCGAAGCTTCTTCCTTAGAGTTCTGGTCCTACACTTGTGAGGGTTTTCATTGAGGCCACGCTTGCTAGTTGCATTCTCTAGCAAAGTGTCCAGCTCCAGCCCTGTTGACCTTTCTTTTTTTTTTCAACGACTGACAGATTTTTATATTTGGATACACTTCCACGTTTGAAGCTCATCCAGTTTTTCTGTTTCTCATGTCAATTTCATTGGCCAGATTCACTAGAATTTACTTGCCTACTTCCCTGTGTTTCCTCTTAAACAAGGTCTGAGATGATATATGGCCTTCTCCACCTCCCCCTTCCCATACAGGTATTCTCCCAAGCACCTCCTGCTGTATAAAAGTCTCCTCCAGTAATCCATCCATATAAATTTGGAATAGGGAAATTTCTATTGGTTCCATCGTTGTTTACTGCAATGAGAGGCTTCAGAGGCCTTTCAAGAAGTCCATTGCGCCATTAAAACTGGTCCAATCACTATTGAATATTTACACTGCCGCCAAAAACTTGAACCCTTCCCCAAACTAGACACAAAAATATTAGCATAGATCGTCATTAAATTGTAACAGGGTATCTACACCACTATCTTGAAACCCTTCAGCCTTAGCAATTCATACCTATCAAAATAAACTGTACAATGCAGGATCTTGTTTAAAGGATCAGTGTCTAATCAGTAAAAAACTACATTCACAAAATCATTGCACTTTATATGTGTTTGTCGCGGTAGACAGAACAACAATACATAACTCCCACGAATGAAAGTGGATCCATTGCACGCACCTTATTCTTCCTACCCCATCAAAGATACTACAGTGTTGTTTATTCATCTGCACGCATGTGATGACTATTAAAAAAGGTGTGAAGAGTCGTGACTTTTTTATCTTAACACATTCAAAATAGTGGATGAATCAAAATCTCCATCAGTTGCAACTGATGAATCAACTCTTGGAAGTAATCAAAACATCTCCTCCAACATATGGTCCATCTATCGCAACAGATAATTCATATGTTGCAATAGATTATAAATCTGCTACGATAGACCAGACATTGCTTATTCATCTGCACGCATGTGATGACTATTAAAAAATGAGGTAGTGGTGACTTTTTATCTAACACATTCAAAATAGCTGATGAATTGAATTCTCCATCTGTTGCAACTAATGAATTAGCTGTTAGAAGAAATCAAAACATCCCCAACATATGGTCCATCTGTCGCAACAGATAGTCTACATGTTGCAATAGATGGTAAATTTGTTGTGGGAGATGGACGATCTGTTGCAACAACTCAATAATAACGTCTGTTATCAAGTCTCAAAATCATTTTGAAAAGGTGAGAGTTATTAATATAAATGAAAAAGTCGTAACTTTTCGAAGAAAACAAAATGCCACCAGTTTGAATGTAATTAATACAATGGAGCTTAACAGACGTACCTTTTGTCCTTATATATTCAGATTCAATCCTCTATAAATAGGTCCCTCCTTAATCTTCATTCTGCTAAACTTTATTTATTTCATACATTTTTTCTTTTCGTGTGACATCTTCAACAACTTCTCTTCAAAGAGCATATTCATTTATGTTGACGTATATTTTTTTTCTGTGTAAATCTACCAGTTTGTAGTATACGTTGTATTACATTTGGACTCTTTTCTTTACATTTGTCAATTCATGCGTGTCTAGATATGGCTGATCCTATTTGGGACATTGCTATTCTGCGCGACATAGTACGAGAACTTCAGAGGTAGGTTAATGACCTACAGAGGGAGTTGGTCATCGTGAGAGCGACGATGTTCAGAGAGATACAAAGGCTGATGAAGGCCCTGCTGCTGCGAGTTGATTGGCCGGCTTTCATTAATGATGATGGTGATAATAATAATAATTAGAATGTATTTTTTCTTTTAGCGTATGTATTTTAATTTTTTTATATCGGATCTATACCTAATTTATTTTATTTCGTTAATGAAAAATTTAATTTTAGTCGACTTTGGGTTTTTAATTCTTACTCAATTTTCATTCTGTCTGTTTCTTCTTCTAAATATTTTATATGTTAACACGTCGATGGTTGGAGGTAAGGAGCAATTTTGAATCCAGTAGAAATAGCAATCTTGGCTTTTGAGTTCTTTCAATAGATGGACCATGTGTTGGAACAAATTGGTCATCGGTTGGGTTTCTGTAAACAAATTATCCATCTGTTGCAATAGATTTATCATCTGTTGGAGGAAAACATTCCAATTTTATGGAACTGTGTTGTGTTCTTCCAGTTAATGTCCATCTGTTGCCACATATGGGTAATCTGTTGAAAATACTTGTAGTCTGTTGTATTGTTTAGTTCATGTTTGCCTTTCTTTATTAATGCACAAGTTATTAAAAAGATATTTTATATATAATAAATGATAAAATTACGTTCACAACAATGAGTTAAATATATAAAAGTCCACAATAAACAACTATACAAGTTTCTGCAATTACAGTGATCATGGTGGATTACGATCCGGGCATATTACATACGGAGCACTTGTTTCTTCTTGATGAAAATATTTATCCAACTCCACGCCTCCTCTTATATGACTTTCTTTTTGGTTTGATAGTGCTTGGGTCAATATATGGAGGAGGACTTAATCTCCCCGTAAGCTCTGCAGGAACAACCCAAGATTCTTCGGGAGGCACCGGAGTAATATGCCCACTATATACTATTTTATATTTTTCCACCGAATAATATTGAGAGGAGTGCTCGTAAACTTCATCTCCATATTTATGACCATATTGAGCTTGAAGCGCTGCCATAGCATGTGGACAGGGTATTTTGTCCAAGTTAAAAAATCTTTATGTACAAGATCTTGTTTGAAGATCGACTGTGGCAACATCATCATGACCGATGATACTGAATTTGTAATCTGCTATTTTATGAGGTAATAACCTATTCCCCAAACTGACGTTCGTTGATATGATTTTTTTGATTTCGAGAACAAATCAGGTTTTTTAATTGGGAACTTGAACTACACACGCCTTTCGTTAAAAAATTCACCATACTTCTAGCTTATTTTTTCAAACATAGCCTTGATGGGAAATTCTCTTTCATCACCAAATAATGAATTCACCGATTTAGCTATGTTTGATTTCATAATATTGTACCTATACAAAAGAATCACTTAGTATGATATCATACTAAACTTGTAACTCAAACAAGACATTAAAATCGATACGAATGTACCTATTTGCCGAAAAGAATGCCTGGGTCCATCTCTCAAAATCAACATGTATGAGAAATATTCTACCTTGGGATTCACATTTGTTATTTGATTGAAATGGTCTAAAAAATCCTCTCTACTATATGCTTTAGTTGTTCAATAAAAAAGAGTCACGACACTTTCATTGTGATAGTTGGTCTAAATATTCTCTCCAAGATGCCTGATGCAAAAACCAAAGTAAGCTGAAGTGAAGAAACGTGAACCCATCTTTGGAAAACTTGGATGCCTATTCGATACAAAACACAACTCTTCGATATCTTTGACGCAGCTTCGCAGTTGTTCAAAACAAAATCCATAAGAGGCATTACATTCCTTGTCCGCTATACAAAAGTGATAGGAAAGATGTGATTCTCCGCATCCTGCGCCACCGCCGCTAGCAGAACTCCATTATACCTGCTTCTTAAGAAGGTACCGTCGATGGCTATGCCTTTTGTCAAATGCCAAAAACCTTGAATCCAAGTACCATAGGATACAAAAAAGTACTTGAACCTTCTGTTTTCATCAAGATGCAATGCCGTCTTACTTTCGGGATTTGTGAACTCAATCATGTAATGGTAGGCATCTAGAACTGCATACCCATGCTCGAGTTTTCCCCTAACCAAGTCCTTGGATATCCCCATGGCCGTATATATCTTCCAATAACTGACCAGGACACTCAATTTCATAAGGAGCTGATTGGACATAACCCTTGTTAAAGGGCCTTTGCCATCAGGGAAACTACTCCTGAAATATTCATCGAGGACCTTTGCTGTGGCATGAGAATTTTGGCTTGAGATGTGCTCCTAACCATATTTGTGATGCTTTTCATGTTTATGAATGACGAATCTGTCAGAACTTGCGTACTTCACCGCTCTCAACCACCACTTGCAGTTCGAATTAGCACATTTAAAACAAAAGACACTGCTCAAATTAATCACCTTCTTTATTCTAAATTCTTTTTTCAAGCAAGAAATAAACAAAGTGGTAGATAGTTCATTCTTGTCCTTGAATGAAATTCCAATAAAAAAGCCGATCCCATCATCTTGAAGATTTCCAGACTGTGTCGATTGAGAAGAACTGCACATCGTATTGGTCGCATCAACGGGCATAGGTGTTTGATCATCATCTGGACTATTCATGTCTAGATCATCCAACCTATCATCAAAGATGTCTTATTGTTATTCTTCTTCTACGTTTTGGTTCTCTTTCTCTCTCATCTTTTCAACCACATACACCCTTAACACCGGCTTGGATGAATCACTAAGATAAGCATGCAACTGAACCTAATTGGTTATCTTGAAAGGAAGTACCCTCTGATTTTTAAAGGAGCTGTGCATGTAGATGATGATGAGTTCTTTCGATTGACAATTCAGTCTACAATAACTAATGATTAAGTTCATTAAATCATCATACGAAACATCACTTTGGACTATCATAGCTATCGAATCTAGCATTTCACCCTCGTTCCAACGCCATACATATCGATTGCTCTTCTTGATCCATTGACCATGACAATCCACCCCTATTGTTATTGACCCCTCCATTAGTGGTACATAAATAAAGTCATTTGTTAAAAAAAGTTAATAGTGATTTCATAGTTTCGTAAATGAATCTAAAAAGATATATAATCAGTCGCAACAGATTATTTACCTGTTTAGATTTATGTTACACTCTAGAAGTTGATTTCAACAGACGAGTCATCTGTTGTAACAGGTGAATCATATGTTGTAATAGACTATATATTTGTTGGGATTGATGTTACAGTACTGAGGCACCTTTGAAGCTGATTCTAACAGATGAGTGACATGTTCCAACATATAATTAACCTATTGCGATAGATGACTTACCTATTGCAACAAACTATGATATGTTGAAATTGAGGTCAGGTTCCATCGCAATAGGTTACTAATATGTTGCAACAGATATTTATCATCTGTTGGAATCGAGTTTGGATTTCGTTACAATAGGTTAATAATCTATTGCAATAGATATTTACCCTATTGTAACAGATAACACATCTATTGGAATTAAGTTCAGGTTCTGTTGTAACAGATTAATACTCTGTTGCAATAGATATTTATCACGTTGCACCAGATAACTAATCTATTTAAATAGATAAATCATCTGTTGCAACAAATGACCCATCTATTCGATTTAGTTATGGCCTATAGAAGAATAAACATGAATCCAACATACCAGTCTTTTGTTGAAACAAATGTCTCATCTATCACAACAGATGATTTATTTGTTTAAACAAATGGATCTTATGTTGGATTCATGATTGGGTTCTATCCATTGTTGGAAAAATAACACAATAGCAGTTACCGAGATGAAAAATTCAACTAAAAATCATAATTTGACTTACCAAAGTCTCCTATGAAGTAATGCCAAAGTGGAAAGTGATGTACAAAACAAAATTTGACCTAAGAAATTGGTCAAATAGCAACAGTAGCGGTAACAACAACAACAATAATGGTCAACAAGAAGAATATGAAGATGATAATGAAGTAGAAGATGATGATAATGAAGCAGAAGATGATGAATAAAGAAGCAACAACAATGAACAACAAAAATTGCTAAGAGAGAGAAAACAACAATGGATGAGAAGAGAGAGAAAAATGCCTTTTTTCCCTCCGTTTCTCGTTATATTAGGTAAACATTTGGATCAAAGTGTAAATTTAAAAACTTGTGGGATATTCTCAAACTTACCAAACTTTCTTAATCCATAATAAAGTAATTGTCACCTCCACTCAATTATTATGACTTGTGTCACCTACACCTCATTTTAAATCTTTTTTGTCACCTACAGCTCAAAGACCCTAGTTATTTTATGTATTATTATCTATATACTATGACTTTGCAGGAAGAAAGAATCAATCCCTCAATTATATTTTTCTTTTTATAGTTTATAGGTCGTAGATGAATGTCGGTTGGCTTTGAAGAATTTCTTGTGTAAAGGTTAGGTTTAATTGTATTATTTTGATATATTTGTTATCTTATTGTTTTATTTTAATTTACAAATACTAAATGAATGTGGGTCGGCTTTGAAATTTTTTTTAGGTAAAGGTTAGGTTTAATTGTATTATCATAATATCTATATTAGTTTGTTATTTTGTGGTAGTTTACAGTTCGTAGATGAATCTCAATCAGCTTTGAGAAATTTTTGTGTGTAAATTTTAAGTTTAATTGTATTGTTTTGATATCACTTTTATCGTATTATTTTGTTGCAGTTTACAGATGATAGATAAATGTTAGTCGTCTTTGAGGATTTTTTTTTTGTAAAGGATAGGTTTAGTTATATTATTTTAATATCTCTATTATCGTATTATTTTGTTATTGTTTACGGGTGGTAGATGAGTGTCAGACGACTTTGAGAAAAATTTTGTGTGTAAGGATTAGATTTCATTGTATATTGTAATGCCCCGAAAATGGGTCTCGAGACGTCACACAGTGCTTAGGATCATAAGTGACCTCAAGCTAACCCTTCTACTGGCATAACTCATAAGCAACCGAATAAAATAGCTAAATCTGTACAAAATCAGTGAAAGATAACTCTTTTATGAAATCTGCTCAATACAAAACTACATTCACATGATTCCAACTCTGCTTTTACAAAGAAAATTGGAACTGAATACATTAACTCTACTATCTGTCTATGAAGCCTCTACTAATACTGACTATAGACAGCTGGGAAGCTACTCCAACTATCGCTAATCAATATGTATGAATGAGAAATTAAAGAATATAAATAAGTATAACTGAAGTCCCCAAAGTAGGAGGACTTATCATCTCACAGGCTGGAATTTGCAACTGTCTGAGTCTGAATGTGCATACTGAAACTTGTACGTACATTATGATACAATGTAGCACATATACATATATGTGGATCAGTACTTTGAGGATGTAATGAGTATATGGGGGTGAATGCATAAGTAAAAACATATCTCATAGTCATCATTTATAAAACAATGCATGCTAAATGTAAGTGACTCACATAAGCTGGAATATCTGAAATACTGAAATAAGTAGCAATAAGAAGCAAAACATGCTTTACAAATCTCGTGAGCCACAACATTTAGTTCTAAAATCTTTATTCTCTTCTTGTTCTCATAATCTTGTAAACTAAATGAAATCTGAAATTTGCTTTTTGCATAAGAAATACTTTGTCTCAATTTATATAGGCTAAGTGAAAAAGGAGCTCACCTTTGTGTCTGAAAACTAAAGTTGTAACTCTGTAACTGAAAATCTCAAGTAATTCAATATCTGAATAAGTTTTGTGAGCCTTTACACTTAGTTCCTAAAATTATTAGGGAAAATACTTACCTTAAGAAATATACTCAAAATCTGTTGTGTACTTTTACTAGCAGGGAGAAATACTTTCTTTAAGGGAAAATACTTTAAGAAACTACTCTGAAAATCTTACTATTAGGGAGGTTCTCTTAACCGACATAAACCATGCGAGCTACATGGAGTCCAACGTTTTTGTCCTCTTAAGGAAGAAACCTCACGTTGGGGAAGCAGTCATACTCTTGCCAGGGAGTATAACCTCAACTTAGTGATCACTATCTCGGCCTCGGGCCCATAAATCTCAATCCTGTGGTGGCACATAGTTCTGGGGTATGAAATCGTAGTAACTTACCCAACTCGGTGCTAAATACTACTCCCTTTTAATTAGCTACACTCATCTCATGGAAATCCACATTTAATAATCTCGGGGTTTATAATGAAACCAACTACAAAATCTGTAATCTCATTCAGTAAGGTGGATTTCAAAGCTACTATGACCATCACGGTCAAAACTTTCTCAATAATCTCAAAATACTCAAATCATGGGTGCTTATAGCATCAAAGTTCTTAAAATTACAATCTCGAGTAGGTATTAATGACCCATAATTCAATCTCAGGTTAAGACATATCAAAATTCATACTCGATATCATAAAGATTCATAAATCATATAGAAATTTGGAAATTTTCAGCAATATGCATTATAATCTCAACATACTCATGTACTTCAATTTCTAAAACATTGAAACCATCATAATCTCAAGAAATAATAACATACGGTATAAACCCATACCTCAATTTCATAAAAAAACATGTAAAACCATATATCTTTATAATTAAAATAACTTTTGGGCACAAGGACCAAAGGAGTGTCCTTGTTCAAATACCACATACCTTATTTGGCTTGATTCAATGGAACAAATTGAATTTTGAAGCCTTGAGAAAGTTCTTGGAGGGTTTTCTTGAAGATTCTTGAATGGTGATGTTTTGATTCTTAGTACTCCTGAGGAAGTTCTTCAAGGTTGTTCTTGGGAAATAGTCTTGAGAGGAACCCTAATTTTGATGCTATGGATGAATATGAAGTTATGTGATTTGATTTGATGTAATTAGGTGTTAAAAAAGATGGAAAAGACCCAAAAATCCTTTTAAAAATGGCTTAAAATTGCTAAACGGAGGTCCTCGACGGTTTAGGAGACGAACCGTCGCCCTGGGGACGGACCGTCCCTTCAACCCGTCACTTTTTGTCCAGAAAATAGGCTTACCACCTCAGTTGCAATGATTTGGGCGATGGCCCATCACAGGAGCGACGGTCCGTCGGCCTTCCCGTCGCACTTTAGCAGTACAAATAGCTCATTGTAAAACAGCCATAACCTTTTACCCAGACACCGAATTTTGAAAAAAATAGTATTGTTGGAAAGATAATTCAATTATCTATCTGTTTGTGGGTTATTAGCTAAAAAATTCATAGTTTAACAAAAGATATGCTCGTTTGAATTTGACTATACCAAAATTCTTCTCAAGAATTCAATCGTAAGGGATGTTTTGATTCGCCTAATAGCTAGGACATATTTGAGTCCTTAAAATACATCAAACTTGATCATAAAACTATCAAATCACTAAAATTTATTTCTCATGAGTTTGAAGTATGGTTCTACTATCGGTTGGAATTCTCGGGGTATTACAATATCTCCCCCTTGGGAACATTCGTCCTCGAATGAGGTTGGCTAGTTGAGAAAACTAAGGATATGTAGACACATCATTTTGTCCTTTCCCAAAAATATTTTAATCATTTTTTATTTTATTTTATTTTATTTATTTTTATTTTTATTTTTATTTTTATTTTTATTTTATTCACCTATTCTTTTGTTTAATTGATAATTTCTCCCAATAAAAAAAGAATTGAAAATATTTAAATACATAGCATCTTTGTCACCTCACTATGCCACCTCAACACCTCACTATCCATTTTTCATTGGATACATGCAAAAGGCACACACCCTACTCATTTTTCCACACGCCACCCTCATCTTTCCACATGCCATACTAACTTTTCCACATGCCTCACACTTATTCCCACAAGCCACCAATTATATGCTTCCACATAGGATAATAATAAAGAAAAGTAAAAATTAAATAAAAAATATAAAAGAAAAATTCTAAAAGGGGAAAAGGGGGGCTCATTCTTTCATTCATCATCTTCTCCACAATAACAACAATCACAAAATCATCTTCCTCACAAGAAGAACAAAAAAACCGAGAGAGAGAAGAGAGAATCGCGCGAGAGAGAAAAAAAATCGAGAGAGAAACAGTACTGTGAACAGTACCACAAACAGTGCCGTGAACAGTGCCGTAAATAGTGTTGTGAACAGTACCATGAACAGTACATGAACAGTGTCGGTTTTCGGGTTCGATTAGATTTACGGAGCTTCAGTTTTGGGTCTCAAATTTTTCAATACGGAGTTGGAGTTCGTCATTGTTGAGGTCCTATTAGGAATTCTATAGTCCAGGCTTTCTTGATTTTATTATCAATGAAATCGATTCTTCAAAGGTCCATCTCTCAACTTTATTTTTTTATTATATCGAAGTTGGTTAATATCGTGATTTTGTGGTGTGGTTTTGAATATTTCGAGCAAAATGTTAATTGTTGTTGTGGATATGAATGATTGGTATGCTTAAATGTTTGAATCTTCATTGGGGTATGTGTTGTTGGTTTTGGATTTTGAAAAGTGATTTGATAGTCGAACTGGTTTAATAATGTGGTTGAAAATGGATTTGGGGGATGGAACTGAGAAATTGATAAAAAAATTGAATTTAGATTAGCTTTGGTTTATTGTTGTTTTGTTTAATTCGTAATGAGCATGAATATTATTGGAATATGATAAAATTATGATATGTTGAAATGGATAGGCAAATGTGGTTCAGGTAGGCAAAAAATTAGGAATAAGTTTTCTTGTTGAATGTTTGAATGTGGAATTTGAGTTGAACGGTTTGGTTTTAGTTCTTTCATTTGGAAATGTATTTATTTAATCGGGGAATGCCCCGCGATCACTTGTATTTATTCGCCGGGGAATGCCCCGAAGTATTTTGTATTTGGAGGACGTCCGTGATGAAGGCCCGAGGCATCGGGTAGCATAGGAGCGTAGTGTAAAATTAGTGTAGGGTAGAATAGGATTTGCATTTTCGCATTCTTTTTTCATTTTGGACTGTATAATTGGACTGGACATTGTTTTTGGATTTGTTTGTTTGATTGATCATTTTATTTATGTTTGGTGTGGTTTATACATTTATAGTGTTCAAATTAGCCGATATACTCCACCAAGAGACTGTGGTCGAACCACGGGATCGAAGGGTGCCTAACACCTTCCCCTCGGTCAACAGAATTCCTTAGCCAGAATCTCTGTTCGCGGATCAGTTTTATAGAGTCAAAACCGTTTTGAAAAAGGATATCCACGGGTGACTTGGCACACCTGATTTATGCCAAGTGGTGACTCTGAGTTTTGAAACTAATGAATCCTTTTTCGAAACAATTTTCATCTTTTGTCACTTTAATAATAAAATCCTTTCGAACCATAAAATCAATTCTTTTGGTGAATGAAAAAAAGGAGTGTGCCAGCTCTGGCGACTCTGCTGGAGACTTTTAAGAATTCGAGCTTATTTTGGAGTTGTATCGGTTTAGTTTGGCACTATAGGTGTATAGACATTTAGTTTGTGTTATTTTGTGTTATTGTATTATCACTATTGAGTGCCTACGTGCTCTTTGTGTACAATTTTTATCTTATGTGTTACCACTTTATATCTGGCATCATGTGCATAACTCGAGTCATTCTTTTTGCAATAAGTCTGTAGTAAACGTGTGGTAAACGACCTCTAGTTGAGTCACCCTTATTTTAGGAGGGGGAGCCGTCGGTGTTATGGAGTAGGTGGAAAGCAAAGCAGCCACTATCGACCATATGCTCCCCCAAACAACCTTGTTAGTGAACCCCAACGTAGGTCAGCCTTTAGGCCATGCTTATGTGCATCATAATGAAGACCTAGCGGGGACCACTTGATCCTTTGTAGGAAACTCACCTCTAAAGCATTCCTATGTGCTAAATGTTGCATCTTTGAGGGTAACGAGGTCATTTGACAGACTGATTTGGGCAAAAGCATGAGTTAGAAGCAACGTGTGTAGGAAGGAAATTGTTGAAAAAAGGAAGAAAAAAAAGAGTGAAAAAAAGAGATTTTGTAGTTTTTAGGGTTCTTTATGACTTTTGTTTTTCACAATTCAAAAATTCAAAATTTTATTTAATTTTTTTTACTTTTTGCACTCATTTCCAAAAAAATCAAAAACCTTAAAAAGATTTTTCTTTTATTTCTTTAGTAAGTATTCACAATTTGAAAACTCCAAAAATATTTTTTCCTTTCAATAGGAGCTTTGTACATTTTTATGTAACGAAAATATCAAAAAGATTTTTTTTCTTTCATAGTTGTTGGTGTTAGTTTCTAATTAAAAATCCAAAAAGATTTTATTCGTCTGTCTTTAGTCGTGTCTCTTAATTCAGGGTTTAGTTTGTCATTTAATCCTTAATTGTCTAATCTGGACGAACTACACACCCCTGATTCTCCTCTTTCGGAATGTGAGATACGTAGGCAACCTATTGTTGGTTCGGGGATCTTATTTCAAAAATCAAAAATTTTTTTTCTTCGCTCTTTATTCAGAGTAGGTTTCATATACATCTGCGAAAAGAAAACCACAAAAAGATTTTCTGTTAATAGTCTCAAGTTTCATTTTCATATGAAATTCAAAACCGAAAACCCCAAAAGAATTTTTTTTCTTTGGTAATCATAGGTTTCATTTTGTATAGAAATCTGAAAAATCCAAAAAGATTTTCTTCACTCTTCATTTAGAATAGGTGTTCATATACATCTTTGAAAAGAAAATCACAAAAAGATTTTCCTTGAATAGTTTCAAGTTTCATTTTCATATGAAATTCAGAATCGAAAATTCAAAAAAAAGATTTTTCTTTGGTTGTCATAGGTTTCATTTTGTATAGGAAATTTAAACCTGAAAAATGCAAAAAAAGATTTTTCGTCAATTCTTTTGACAAATTGTTATTTTCTTTTCTTCTTAAAGTTTCGATAAAATAAAAAAAAAAGAAAGAAAAAAAGAGTTCAATTGGCCATTTTTGCAAGACTTCACGAACTACGCACACCTGATTCTCCTCTCTCGGGGGTGAGATACGTAGGTGCCCTTCTTGGGTTCGGTGAACTTTTCAAAAAGAAAAAAAAGAGATTTTGAGAAAGTGTTGAACTCTAATGCATTTGCTATCTCTTGTTCAGTTAGTTTGAGGTGGTTGGTTTGTGGCATTTTGGCTGGTCCTCTATATTGCACCAAGTCATAAAGAAGGTTATGGCCAACAAGAATATTGAGTTTGTTGTCACTAGTCAGATAGGGAGTTCGGGAAATAAGAATTTAGGAGCTAATGAAGAGATTCAAAAATTGAGGCATCAAATGATAGAAATGCATCGAGCTTGGGCTAATGGATTGCCGCCTCCTCCAGTTCCCACTGATAATCTGGAATATCTGTAACGCCTCAAAATTTGGGTCCTGAGACGTCACACAGTGCTTAGGGGAACAAGTTACCCCAAGCTAACCCTCCTACTGGCATAACTCGTAAACAACTGGATAAAATCCTTAAATCTATATAAGATCAGCGAAAACAAGATTACAACTCTACATTTACAAATGAAACTGAAACTGAATACATCAACTTCTACTGACTGTCTATGAAGTCTCTACTGGTACTGACTTCAGATAGATGGGTCATGACTCCCAACTAGCCAATCTCAATACGACTAAAGTAAGAAAAAAATACAACACTTCTCGAACTGTATAACTAACTTAAGACCTCAAATCAAAATGACTCATCACCTACTGACTGAAAGCTGCAAACTGATAGAATGCGGTATCAGCGCTATAACTTGTACCTACATTATAAGGCACTGTAGCATATAGAAATATATGGGGGTCAGTACTTTAAGGAATGTACTGAGTATGTGGGGGTACAATGCAACATTATAAATAATAACATAAATGATTATGAAAATCATGCATGCCGACGATAACGACTTTCTTTGCTTGAATTAATTGAAATATATTCCTTGTAAATCATCAATAATAGTACAAGCATTATAAATCTCATAAATCGTTATACTCAACTCAAACTCTTTAAATCATGACTTAGAGTGACTCGGTAACTCATGAAAACTTGAACTATTATGGACTTGGGAGTTTCTTATAACCAACATAACTACACCATGTGAGCCGCATGGAGTCCAATGTATTTCCCTCCTAAGGAGAGAACCCCACATTGGCGGGGGTGTCGTACTCTTGCCAAGGAGTACAACCTCAATTTCTCAATCACAATCCCATACTCGGCCTATGGCCCACAATCATCAATATCAATCCTATAATGGCACGTAGTTTCGGGGAAATACAAAATTTCTCACTCGGTGCTAAATACTCCTCCCAGACTCAGCTCAGAACGCGTTAGGGAATCCACCTTAATCAATATCAACTCATAGGTCTATTGTAAAGACCAAATCATAAATATATATATCTCATCTGTAAATCATATACTCTATGGATTCCTAACTCGACTCAAAATCAAACAATCTTTCTCAACATCAAGATGTATTAATTCATTAAGTCATGGCAACATCAATAACTTAGAGGAAATATCAAGACTCATTATAACGACTCAATATCATGAATCAGTATACTTAATAATCCAATTTGTCATAAGGAAGTTTAAAGTTTGACACATGTCTTGAAAGCACTTGAAATACCAACTCATGGTAGAAACATAAAATTCACAATATTAAATATCAAGTCAAAATTTGGAAATTTTAAAATAATCATGTATCAAAAAATTCAAGAAAACATCATAGGACTCATTCTTGACTCTCAAGCTCAAATATCAATAGTTATATTCAATAATCAACTTCTCATAGAAAAGCTTAAATCATGACTCTTATCTCAAATCATTCGAAAATCATCAACTCTTAATAATGATATTCAACTCATGGCATAAGTTATCAATTTAAGAAATAAATGATGAAATAGTCATGTGTATCAATCTTGAATAACTCAAATATCATAAATCATTAATAAAGTAATTTGGGTGTAAACCCATTTTGCAAAAATCATGAACTTCAATAGAAGAAATTAAATCTTTGGGCACAAGAATGAAA
This sequence comes from Capsicum pubescens, assembly GCA_030864215.1. Taxonomy (NCBI): domain Eukaryota; kingdom Viridiplantae; phylum Streptophyta; class Magnoliopsida; order Solanales; family Solanaceae; genus Capsicum; species Capsicum pubescens. The sequence goes on along the minus strand of CM061548.1, from coordinate 409,829,267 downwards.
AAAGTGTTCTTGTTCAAACCCCACATACCTTGATTATGGATTTGAATGAAGAAACTTGTTATAGACTCCTTTTCCACTTCTTGAGTTAGGGTTCTTGATGCTTTTGACTTGGGTACCTTGAATCTTGAACCAATTTATAAAATCTATGGTTGGATTCTTGATGTTCTTGAGAAATTTGGATTGGATTTTTGAGAGAGAAACCCTAGTATTCTTGATGAAATGGAAGAAGAATGAAGTTTTCTTCTTTACTTGGATATATATAGAGGGTCAAAATGGGTGGAAAAGACCAAAATACCCTTTTAAAAAAGCCCCTTAATTGCTGAAAAAAAAAGGCTGACGACATCCGTGATAGGCCGTCAGACCCGTGATAGGCCGTCACGAAATGTCGTTACAAAAGGGTTGAATTTTTGATTTTCTGCCTAAGGCTGATGACATCATCAGAAATGTCATCAGAAAGTGACGACGTCGTCAGAAATGGCATCAGAAACGTGACAGCCCGTCAGAACCGTCGTCACCGTTTTCCAGCTTGACCATGTTGGAGTAAAATGGGCATAACTCTTTGCTCTGATATCGGATTTTGGCGAAATTGGTATCGTTGGAAAGATAATTCAATTATATATCTGTTTATAGGTCATGAGCTCAAAAATTCCAAGTATAATTAGAGATATGATCATTTGAAATTGACTATACCAATATCCTTTCCAAGAACTCAATCGGTAAAGAATGTTTTCATTCGCCCAATCGTTAGGACATCTTTAAGGACTTAATACACACCATACTTGATTAGAAAACAACCAAAGAACTATAATTTATTTCTCAAGATCTTGATTCATGGTTGCACTATTGGTTAGAGTCTCGGAGAATTACAAAATGGCTCTAACTTCCTCACCGGGTGTCCGATTCGGGTGAATCTTATGTCGATGGAAAGCTTATCCAATTCTCCACATGATAGAAAGTAGAATTTAGGGAAATACAACATGAGATAAACAACAATAATTTTGTAAGTCATCCATATTCACCCAAAAGATGGATTTAGGCTTAAGAGACGATCGGGGTATTACAATATCTCCCCCTTGGAAACATTCATCCTCGAATGTTGCTTTTTGGTCAAGAATATAGAGAAAACTGAAGACACACAGCTGAAACAACTTGCAAATCGAAATCTATATCTTTATAAACTTTGAAGTACTTCGTTGAATGTATAAAATCACGATGAGAATAGCTATACAGCTGGATCCGAGACTGGAAAAGAATCGATACAGGACAACTGTAATTCTCGACTGAATTTGAGCTGATTTGCCTTCTTCCTATATTAAAGAGCGGTCTTATACTGAGAGTTTAGAATTCACTTGATGTGATAAGGGTGCAATCGTACTCATAGATGGCGAAGAGATAATTTCTGCAGGCATAGGTCATGAGAAACAAGGATAAGACTACACAATGGGTATTACATTGTCTGGACTAGAATACTTAGAAAACAAAGATTGTTCAATGAATGCTTACAGACTGAATCACAATTATATATCCAAATCTGAAACTGATGCCTGATACACATACTGAACTGAATTTGTAGATTTTGGGCGCGATCAACTACTTATCGAATTGCTCATACCTATGAAATTTTGAGTGGTAAAAACTGCCAAATTTTAAAAACTGGTTTGTTAGCTATGCAAACTGAATCGTACTAGATACTCATACTTAAGTAGAGGATTTCTTCAACACCCTTCCAAGGAATTCTAATGGTCTGAAGGAGCAAAGAACTTTAGGCAAGATCTAAACAAGACATCTGAATCGGAGATCATAAAATTACCATAATCCCATAACTTGAAACCTAAACCTATGAATCATAAGTCAGGATAAAAGTACTAAGCTTCAAGCAAGGCCACTACTTACTCTCAACTCAACCACACTTCTCAAACACTCTCTCGACTATACTATACCCTTCTGATACTATATTTGATCGATTCGACTTATAATCCTCACATGACACCGATACTTCCATCTACTCATATCCCCTTGAACCAAACCCCCTCATCATTTATATGCGTAACCTAGAACCACAAGATTCACCACATAACCCCATTCTGAATCATGAGCTCCCACACATCTACATTCTTACAACCTCTCACTTCAAGAGTAATTCTCATTACCACTTCGACAACTCCAATCCACCTAGCACTAGCCATTTACTAATGTGCAAGGCACCCATCCGCATGCACACAAACACGACATTCAAGCCTATCTTCATAACCACATGCACATTCCTAATCAAACACTTATAAAGCCTCTTCTTCATACCCTACACACCTCTTATTAAGAAAATTTCCATGCACTCACGTCAAGCACACCTGACATACTCCTTGCTAATCAAGTCCTACGCAAACACTTCACCCCAATATTCTTTCCAACTCATGGAATTACACAAAATGAACACACCACAATCTTCCCAATCATAACACATTAAACTTCAACTAACCATAACATGTATCAAAGACTTAGCCTCAATCTTACTTCACATTACCGCCAAGCCAAAGTAGGCATGGCACCCTCTATCGTTGATAAGGAAATATCTCTTCTCTCCCGACTAAAAAACTATTCACCACCACTATCTTGGGTAAGGAAAGATAACTGAAAGATTAGAGCATGAGGATTTGACACATGAATAGATACTATGAATAACATGACACTCAACTGAGGCTTGAGGAATAGAGGATTTAACATCATAAACCCATCAAAGAAATACGGCCCGGGGACATGCACGATATGAATCTGAATTCCTTTCTTGCTGATCATTAAAAGTAGTGCTTGAACATTGGAACTGAACATATCACAAATCTTGAGTACATAAGTCATGCGTTGCATGACCTAAATTGGGAATTCGTAACTATGAAATGTGATTCCAACCGGTGAAAGGTCTGAGACTCCACATTTTGGTAACTAAGTGAGGACACGATTTTGTATGGCTTGCCTGGACATGAATCATGATCATGGAATCAAAACACAAAGCATGAATAAATACAGGAATGACTGAAAATACTGAAATAAGAATGGGTTGAGCAGTATCCCTTCTCACAGCCGTTCCACAACTTATTGGCATACCCACTAGCATCTGACAACCTAACCTGGTTACTTGTTCTACTATCTCCCCCTTAGACTAAAGCCATCACACTTCTTGACTCAATTATTAGGAACATCGTTCATTGCCTAACTAGTCTTCCTCCACCTAGCAACTCCACGACACTTACTAATTATGCCACATACAATGACCTTAGAAAAAAAATAAAGCAGCCCCACAGAACCTTGGGAAAGATTTCTCACCAAGAACACAAAATTAAACTTAATTACAAGTTGATCAAACTCAAGCTCTCGCATACACTGTCCAAGCCCATTATATCACTTCCCTATAACTAGCACCATTAACCAAGAAATTATCACATCAACCTTCATATACACCATTCATCCAAGCTTAATGACTAGCGCTCAACATAACTAACAACTCCACCTCACACACACCATTCTCACTTGGAAATTATAAAACAAAATGTCAATAAACACTAGTCCACTTAAACCCCCTAATAACAATAATTGGTCATAATCATATGGCCTCTCTCATTTATAATCCATCAACACACTCTTCTTCTACCCATCATTACTATCTATCCTTTATACACAACTTAACTTAGTTCATAACTCTCTAAGCCTCAACTTAACTTTCCCTTGCAATCTCAGGAGCATCTAAGTTAACAACACTCATCCACTAAGTATCATCATCCATAACTTATACTTATCTTGTGCAACACACCGTCAACAACTCTTTTCATACCTTAATCAAACCATTATTTACCTCCACCAATAACTCCCTCTCTTTCTTCCATGAGCTGACACACAAGAACAATATCACTTTATCACTAACTCAATCACATGTAAAAGGCTCAGCTATACATACTTCTAATAAATCACACTCTCCATCCTTTCTTGCCACAACACCTCTAAACCAGTTCTAACCAGCACGAGGAAACAAGATACACAAGGAGTCACTAGTGAATCAAAATAGGCCTCACCCGACTTCACTAGTCTTTGATTTGCATTTTGAAAAAGAATTTGAAATGGATAACAAAGAAATTATTCTAGTGAATCGAAAGAGACCCACACAGCTTCGCTAGACTTTCAGTTCCAACATCATGAAGATAACAAGGTTACAAGAGATAGAAACTCACCATACAATATTTGATAATCCAAGAATACACATCTTACTCTGTCTTAACTGAAAGAATCATAAGGGAGAGGGCATAACATTGAACTTAGGAAACTCATAACACGTTGGTAAGCCCTTCTCAGGACGCTTTGTGAGACATCTGAAATTTCTCTCTGGTAAGTCTAAAGGCATTGTCAGAAAAGGAAATTGAAACTTATAGATCTTGTTACCTCAAGAATAGTACATAGATAAAGAAGTATAGACTATCATTATGGATTCTGAGAAGGAATCCAGAAGCGCAACTAACTTGGGCTTATTGCACAATTTATAAACAAAGCATGATAAGTCACTAATAGGGTACTTTCTAGCTCATTTAAAACTCCGTAACTATCTGAGGGGACTATTTAAGAAAGTACTATCTGCAAAGAATTGAGTTTGACTGTCTCTAATACCTTGAAAATAAGGCGGGGATGCCCCGAATAGGGTAAGATGAGAATATGTATAAGTTTCTCAATGAACCTTTCTATAGCACAATCTAAGACTTGAAAGAATGGAGACCTTTCATAAATGTCTTGTAGCCTCTTAAAGAAAAGTATAGACGTCTCCGTACTATTCCGCAAGACTCTACTAGACACAGCTTCATAGACACCCTAGGACACTTGAACTTTGTGCTCTGATACCAAGTTTGTAACGCCCCGAAATTTAGGTTCCGAGATGTCACACGGTGCTTAGGGGCACAAGTGAACCCAAGCTAACCCTCCTACTGGCATAACTCGTAAACAACTGGATAAAATGCTTAAATCTAGATAAGATCAACGAAAATATAGAACTTATCCGAACTTGCTCAATATAAACATGAACTTTACAAGATTACAATGCTACTTTTACAAATGAAACTGAAACTGAATACATCAACTTCTACTGACTGTCTATGAAGCCTCTACTGGTACTGACTTCAGATAGAAGGGTCATGACTCCCAAATACCCAATATCAATACGACTAAAGTAAGACAAAAAATACAACACTTCTCGAACTGTATAATTGACTCAAGCCCTTGAATCAAAAGGACTCATCACCTGCTGACTGGAAGCTGCAAACTGACTGAATACAGTATCAGCGCTATAACTTGTACCTACATTATAAGGCACTGTAGCATATAGAAATATATGGGGGTCAGTACTTTAAGGAATATACTGAGTATGTGGGGGTGCAATGCAACCTTATAAATAATATCATAAATGATTATGAAAATCATGCATGCTGACGATAACGACTTTCTTTGCTTGAATTAATTGAAATATATTCCTTTTAAATCATCAATAATAGTACAAGCATTATAAATCTCATAAATCATTATACTCAACTCAAACTCTTTAATCATGAATTAGAGTGACTCGGTAACTCATGAAAACTTGGACTATTATGGACTTGGGAGTTTCTTATAACCAACATAACTACACCATGTGAGCCGCATGGATTCCAACATATTGCCCTCCTAAGGAGAGAACCCCACATTGGCGGGGGTGTCGTACTCTTGCCAAGGAGTACAACCTCAATTTCTCAATCACAATCCCATACTCGGCCTCTGGCCCACAATCAATAATATCAATCCTAGGTGGAGCATAGTTTTGAGGAAATACCAAATTTCCCGCTCGGTTCTAAATAGTCCTCCCAGACTCAGCTCAGAACGCGTTAGGGAATCCACCTTAATCAATATCAACTCATGGGTCTATAATAAAGACCAAAACATAAATATATATATCGCATCTGTAAATCATATACTCTGTGGATTCCTAACTCGACTCAAAATCAAACAATCTTTCTCAACATCAAGATGTATTAATTCATTAAGTCATGGCAGCATCAATAACTTTGAGGAAATATCAAGAATCATTATAACTACTCAATCTCATGAATCAATATACTCAATAATCCAATTTGTCATAAGGAAGTTTAAAGCTTGACACATGTCTTGAAAGCACTTGAAATACCAACTCATGGTAGAAACATAAAATTCACAATATTAAATATCAAGTCAAAATTTGGAAATTTTAAAATAATCATGTATCAAAAACTTCAAGAAAACATCATAGGACTCATTCTTGACTCTCAATCTCAAATATCAATATATATATTCAATAATCAACTTCTCATAGAAAAGCTTAAATCATGACTCTTATCTCAAATCATTCGAAAATCATCAACTCATAATAACGATATTCAACTCATGGAATAAGTTATCAATTTAAGAAATAAATGATGAAATAGTCATGTGTATCAATCTTGAATAGCTCAAATATCATAAATCATAATAAAGTAATTTGGGTGTAAACCCATTTTGCAAAAATCATGAACTTCAATAGTAGAAATTAAATCTTTGGGCACAAGAACGAAAGAAGTGTTCTTGTTCAAACCCCACATACCTTGATTATGGATTTGAATGAAGAAACTTGTTATAGACTCCTTTTCCACTTCTTGAGTTAGGGTTCTTGATGCTTTTGACTTGGGTACCTTGAATCTTGAACCAATTTATAAAATCTATGGTTGGATTCTTGATGAAATGGAAGAAGAATGAAGTTTTCTTCTTTACTTGGATATATATAGAGGGTCAAAATGGGTGGAAAAGACCAAAATACCCTTTTAAAAATGCCCCACTAATAGCTGAAAAAAAAAGGCTGACGACATCCGTGATAGGCCGTCAGACCCGTGATAGGCCGTCACGAAATGTCGTCACAAAAGGGTCGAATTTTTGATTTTTTGCCTAAGGCTGACACATCGTCAGAAATGTCATCAGAAAGTGACGACATCGTCAGAAATGGCATCAGAAATGTGACAGCCCGTCAGAACCGTCGTCACCGTTTTCCAGCTTGACCATGTTGGAGTAAAATGGGCATAACTCTTTGCTCCGATATCGGATTTTGGAAAAATTGGTATAGTTGGAAAGCTAATTCAATTATATATCTGTTGATAGTTCATGAGATCAAAAATTCCAAGTATAATGAGAGATATTCTCATTTGAAGTTGACTATACCAATATCCTTCCCAAGAACTCAACCGGTAATCAAAATTTTCATTCGCCCAATTGTTAGGACATCTTTAAGTCCTTAATACACACCATAATTGATTAAAAAACAACCAAATCACTATATTTTATTTCTCAATATCTTGATTCATGGTTTCACTATTGGTTAGAGTCTCGGGGAATTACAAAATGGCTCCAACTTCCTCACCGGGTGTCCAATTCGGGTGAATCTTATGTCGATGGAAAGCTTATCCATTTCTCCACATGATAGAAAGTAGAATTTAGGGTAATAAAACATGATATAAACAACAATCAATTTTGAAGTCATCCATATTCACTTAAAAGATGGATTTAGGCTTAAGAAACGATCGGTGTATTACAATATCTTTCTAGCTTGCCGCCCGTGTCACATGCACAATTTCCCATTTTTGTTGATATGCCACAATATGCATCAGGATTGACTCTGGGGCAACAATATCCAACCACTTCCAATGTTCATTTACTCACTCCCTAATCCAAGACTACTACATACGTGGTTCCACCTGTTGTTCATGCTTTTGCGGCGCCACCCCCACTTGAAGCTCCTACTTTTGATGTTCATCCATGAGTTGTGCCTCCCTACTCTACAAGAGAGACTGCATTGAATATTACTGGCGATCAGCGTTACACTTCCAAGCCTACATTCAAGTTGACTGGTCTTTACGGTGACACTCACCCGCTTAAATTTACTCCTAACACTAAGAAGCCAGTTATGACAAAAGAATAAGAGGAAATAACCAGAAAATTGAGAAGTTTGGAACTGTCTATGAAGAACTTGAAAGGACTTGGGGGTTACAAAAGTTTCTTATATAAGAACTTATACATGTTTCCAGGTGTCAACCTTCCTCCTGGCTTTAAAATGCCAAAGTTTGAGAAGTATGAAGGACATGGGAACCCAGTGGCACATTTGAGGTGCTATTGTAACCAATTAAAGGGCGCTGGAGGGAAGGAAGAACTACTCATGGCTTATTTTAGGGGGAGTCTTTCAGGCCTAGCTTTGGAATGGTTTGTTGACTAAGAGATTGACAAGTGGATTAGTTGGGATGACCTAGCAAGTGGATTTGTACAACAATTTCAATACAATGTGGAGTTGATCCCTGACGAAAAATTTCTAACTAGTATAAAAAAGAAGAATACTGAGAGTTTCAGGGAGTATGCGATTAGATGGTGCGAATAAGCTGCTAGAGTAAAATCGCCAATGAAAGAAAGAAAAATAGTGGAGGTTTTTATTCAAGTGCAGGATGAAACATATTATCAACACTTGTTACCTGCATTAGGTAAGTCATTTATTGAGGTCCTTAAAATAGGGGATATGATAGAAGAGGGAATTAAGACTGGTCGCATTATGAGTTTTTCAACATTAAAAGCAAAACTCAAGAAATTCAAAAGGGTTCAGAAAGTGTTGGGGAGACAAAGAATGAGGAAGATGTATCTTCTATTGTAGTTGGACAGCGGGCATGGTCAAGAAGATCCCGTTGTAGTCTCTCTCAGGCTCAAACCCTAGTTCATGCCCAAGCTCCACATAATCACTCCCAAAATCCATTATACTCTGCTCCTCCACCTCCGTATCCAGTATATAACACACAACCACATGTTAAACCCCCATGTTACCCACAGTGGAACACACCAACTCCTCAGAGTCATCCTATAACTCCACAAATATACCAAAACTCTTCTAAGCCTGATTTTCGATCCAAGCTAAATGATGAAAAGAGGCAGAAGTTGAGAGATAGATTCACACCAATTGGAGAGTCGTATGCCAATTTATTTCAGAGATTGGTACAATAGGGAATGATCACTCCTCTCCTTGGGTGTACTCTTAATCGACGTTCAAGAAATTTTGATCCTAATGTACGATGTGCGTATCATTATAATGCTCAGGGTCATAGTATTAAAGATTGTCGAGATTTGAAAAGACAAATTTAAAAGATGATTCAAGATGGATTAATTATGGTGTAGAACATTGACAGTTAGGGAAACTCTAGTCATGCTGATATGCAAACCAGTGGCTAAGATGTCAGGCTGAGCAATTGAGAAGTCACCCCTCTCCCTACTAGGAAGAGGTCTGGTAGTTTGTTTTGTTTTATTTTCTATTATCTGAATTATTTCAGGGTTGTAGTTTGGGATCTATCTTGTTTTGTCCTTTTGTCGTTTATGTTCAAACCCTTCTATCTTTTATTTTAACCAAATGAAATGTCTCATTTTCCTTTGTGTTTAAAATAATTCTTTTGTTTTGTTTTCCACAATACATTTTATGTTGACTCTAGTGATATGACATTCTAGCAAAATTTTCAGCCAGATCTTGAAATTCGGTTTAAGTATGAATATTGAATTAGAGATTTGAGTTAGTAGTGACGCACAGACTCAGTCAAAGTTAATGTTGTAAAAAATGTCGCACATGATCTTCATCTCCAACTTTCGAATTTCATGTTATGTACTTGCATTTTCAAGGGTTGATATGACGAAGGCATTTTATTCTGCTATCCAAATATTGTGTCATCCTTTGTTTACCCCATTTAAGACTTAGTTTTATTTTCTTTCATACACCTCTTTTGAAATCAAGATAGAGTCAACAAAGCTCAAAAGAAAAATGTCGGGCAAAAGAATAGTCAGAAAAGTTTCTAAAAAAAAAGAGAGAAAAAAAATGTGTCGAAAAAGAAAGAAAAGATGAGTGTCAAGAAAAATAGAATCAGAAAAAAATCCCAAAGAGAAAAGAACAAAAAAAAGAAAAAAAAAGAAAGAAAAACCAGAATCAAGCAGAAGAACAAGCTGCCACAACTACACATGACCTGATTCTCCTCTCTCGGGGGTGAGATACGTAGGCTGCCCTACTCTAGGCTCGGTCTAACCAAATAAATAATGTAGAATTTCCCAGTCAAAAGAAACTGGGGCATGATTTAATCCTCATTGTTTGAGTCGAGTCCAAAAGTTGTAAGTCCCGCCCCACTTAAGTGTCGTTTGGTCCCTATGCCATCCTATCTTTTTAACCCTATCCAAAAGCCAAGTTACAACCAAAGAAAGACCTTCAGATCAATCTTCGAGAATGCTCAAGATAAGCATGCAATGGATGTGGATAACACATTTTGGGAACTACTTGTCTTCCTCAGCATAAGGAATCAGGAGAGAAATGAAAATGTTAGTCTTATCGGTGAAAACCCTCACGGGCACTGTGAGACGACAGTAAGTTGAGATAAATAAAAATGAGAGAGTCTTATCGGTTAAAACCCTCACGGGCACTGTAAGACGACTGTGAGTTGAGAAAAATGAAAATAAGAATCTTATTGGTAAAAAAACCTCTCGGATACTCTAAAGCAATGGTCAGGTGATAAAAGGAAATGAGAGAGGTTTGTTGGCGAAAACCCTTCAAGGATCCACTAACCGAATGTAATTGGCCCAAGAAAGCAACTCACTTTTAGGGTCATTAACTCAACAACAATTTTTGAGAGTTTTTGGATGGAAAGATTAGGCAGTTTAATCCGATATGCATGTCATAATCATTAGAGTTGACTGTCATTTTCAGATAAACTTTTATTTCATCTTTTTCAATGGGGACATTTATTATCATTTCTTTCCTTTTTATAGTTATATTTTTATTTTTCTTGAGTCAGTTATCCAAATAAAATCATTGTCATTTTTCTCTTGTCTTTGAGTCAAGTCTATGTCAAAACAAGTGAGAAAAGATTTCAAAACTGCCTACCAGCTTCTTCAATTGTACAAAGCAAGGAAGAAAGGACAACGCATGAAAGAGACATGATTGTGAGCCAAAATGAGGCAAGTAGAAAGTTTTGTTAATAAATAAGTTTGGGAACTCAAGAATTACCAAGGTTCCAAGGGGTGTATCTGAGAAGCATGGCAAAGCAGAGATGCTGTGTTTGTCTCAGTCACTCTTAATAATCTGAGTTTGGTCAATGAAGCAGCAAGTCAATGACATAGGCTAATGGTTAGAAGCAACGTTAAATGTGATGACGACAAGAGCGTTTTCCACGAAAGCCAAAGCCACAAACCAGCCACCATATTTTTAAACTCATAACCTTTCTTTGCATGAAACAGGAACACATGTTACCTTCAAATCAAGGATTTCAAAGCCTAAACATCAAGGCCCGTAATTTCTCACTTTTACAAATGCAGGAAGTAATATTGTTGCACAGGTTTGATAATTAAATCATGGTAAAAATTTATCATCTTATATCCCTCGGAGACACACTTTCTTGTCCAGGAATTTTAGTTTTCATTTGCTGGATGATACACTTCTTAAATTAAACCTTCACTCCTAGAAGATGTACCTTCTAGTTGAGTCATTCCCATTTACCCCTAGAAGATGTACCTTTTAGTCGAGTCATTCCCTTTGAATCCTATAAGACGTACCTTTTAGTCGAGTCATCTCCTTTGATTCCTATAAGACGTACCTTTTAGTCGAGTCATTTCCTTTGATTTCTATAAGACGTACCTTCTAGTCGAGTCATTCCCCTTGACCCTTAGAAGGCATACCTTTTAGTCGAGTCATTACCTTTGATTCCTATAAGACGTACCTTTTAGTCGAGTCATCTCCTTTGATTCCTATAAAACGTACCTTTTAGTTGAGTCATTCCCTTTGATTCCTATAAGATGTACCTTTTAGTCGAGTCATTCCCCTTGACCCCTAGAAGATGTACCTTTTAGTCGAGTCATTCCCTTTTATTCCTATAAGACATACCTTTTAGTCGAGTCATCTCTTTTGATTCCTATAAGACGTACCTTTTAGTCGAGTCATTCCCTTTGATTCCTTTAAGACGTACCTTTTAGTCGAGTCATTCCCTTTGATTCCTATAAGACGTACCTTTTAGTCGAGTTATTCCCTTTGATTCCTACAAGATGTAGCTTTTAGTCGAGTCATTCCCCTTGACCCCTAGAAGACGTACCTTTTAGTCGAGTCATTCCCTTTGATTCCTATAGGACGTACCTTTTAGTCGAGTCATCTCCCTTGATTCCTATAAGACGTACCTTTTAGTCGAGTCCTTTTCTTTGATTCCTATAAGACGTACCTTTTAGTTGATCCATTTCCTTTGATTCCTATAAGACGTACCTTTTAGTCGAGTCATCTCTCTTGATTCCTATAAGACGTACCTTTTAGTCGAGTCATCTCCCTTGATTCCTATAAGACGTACCTTTTAGTCGAGTCATCTCCCTTGATTCCTATAAGACGTACCTTTTAGTCGAGTCATTTCCTTTGATTCCTATAAGACGTACCTTTTAGTCGAGTCATTCTCCCTTGACCCCTAGAAGACGTACCTTTTAGTCGAGTCATCACCCTTGATTCCTATAAGACGTACCTTTTAGTCGAGTCATCACCCTTGATTCCTATTAGATGTACCTTTTAGTCGAATCATCCCTTTGATTCCTATAATACGTACCTTTAGTCGAGTCATTCTCCTTGATTTCCATAATGATGTGACTTTCACAAAAGTCCTTTGATGATAACTGGGGCACATTTAGTTCTTGTGTTTGGAACTTCACTTTTCTAGCAAATGAAATATCTTTATAATAAGCTTTGTTTGGGATAATTTTCTTTTTAGTTTTAATGTGATTTCAGGAGCTCACCTGAAAAATAGTGCGAATAAATGAAAAGTCAAGAAACAAGGTGAAAAAGTTGAAAGTCAAGCAACAAGGTGTAGAAACTAAAAGTCAACAGATTGAAAAATAGCAAGTCGGGAACCCGCCTGAAGAACAGGGTGAAGAAATTGAAAATCAAGCAACAAGTGATAAAATTGCAGGTCAGGAGCCCTCCTGAATAACAGGGTGAAAAATTACAAGTCTGGAACCCGCCTGAAGAATAGGGTGATGAAGTAGCAAGTCAATAGTCAATGAAAGCTGCATAGATAGAGTTTTTGTAATTTCATTTATGTTTTAGCTTATAATTTTCATTTCTGATGTAATAACAGAGCCGCAGACCGGAACATCGATGGGACCTCACTCGATTCTCAAACTCGGTATAGTCCATCTTCTTTCAATCCTTTGAGATACCTGTCAATTGATTCCTTCATAATTTGGGCAAGTAGGATGTCCTAAATCAAGACTTGGTCTTCCTCCTTCTTTTTGTTTCCTTCTTTTGAATAATGGCCGGGACAAAATTCTGTCTCGTTGTTTACTGCTTTGTATGAAAACACCATGTGTTTACATCCAAAGGGGGCATGATGTAGACACGTAATTTGGTCCTTTCCTGAAAATAATTTATTTATTTTATTTTATTTTATTTTATTTATTTTAATTTTAATTTTTATTTTTTATTTATATTTTATTCACCTTACCATACTTTTGTTTAATTGATAATTTCTCCCCAAAAAAAGAATTGAAAATAATTAAATACATAGCATCTTTTTCACCTCACTATGCCACCTCAACACCTCACTTTTCATTTTTCATTGGATATATGCAAAAGGCACACACCGTACTCATTTTTCCACACGCCACCCTCATCTTTCCACATGCCACACTAACTTTTCCACATGCCACACACTTATTCCCACAAGCCACCAATTATATGCTTCCACATAAGATAATAAATAAAGAAAAAGAAAAACCAAATAAAAAATATAAAATGAAAATTCTAAAAGGGGAAAAAGGGGGCTCATTCTTTCATCATCATCTTCTCCACAATAACAACAATCACAAAATCATCTTCCTCACAAGAAGAACAAAAAAAACGAGGGAGAGAAGAGAGAATCGCGCGCGAGAGAAAAAAAATCAAGAGAGAAACAGTATCGTGAATAGTACCATGAACAGTGCCGTGAACAATGTTGTGAATAGTACCATGAATAGTATGTGAACAGTGTGGTGAATAGTACTGTGAACAGTGTCGGTTTTCGGGTTCGATTAGATTTACGGAGCTTCAGTTTTGGGTCTCAAATTTTTCAATACGGAGTTGGAGTTCGTCATTGTTGAGGTCCTATTAGGAATTCTATAGTATGGGCTTTCTTGATTTTATTATCAACGAAATCGATTCTTTAAAGGTCCATCTCTCAACTCTATGTTTTTATTTTATCGAGGTTGGCTAATATCATGATTTTGTTGTGTGGTTTTGAATATTTCGAGAAAAATGTTAATTGTTGTTATGGATATGAATGATTGGTATGCTTAAATGTTTGAATCTTCATTGGGGTATGTGTTGTTGGTCTCGAATTTTGAAAAGTGATTTGATAGTCGAACTGGTTTAATAATGTGGTTGAAAATGGATTTGGGGGATGAAATTGAGAAATTGATAAAAAAGTTGAATTTAGATTATCTTTGGTTTATTGTTGTTTTGTTTAATTCGTAATGAGCATGAATATTGTTGGAATGTGATAAAATTATGATATGTTGAAATGGACAGGCGAATGTTGGTTCGGGTAGGAAAAAATTTAGGAATAAGTCTTCTTGTTGAATGTTTGAATGTGGAATTTGAGTTGAACGATTTGGTTTTAGTTCTTGCATTTGGAAATGTATTCATTTAATCGGGGAATGCCCCGCGATCACTTGTATTTATTCACCGGGGAATGCCCCGAAGTATTTTGTATTTGGAGGACGTCCGTAATGAAGGCCCGAGGCATCGGGTAGCATGGGAGCGTAGTATAAAATTAGTGTAGGGTAGAATAGGATTTACATTTTCGCATTCTTTTTCCATTTTGGACTGTATAATTGGACTGGACATTGTTTTTTGATTCGTTTGCTTGATTGATCGTTTTATTTATGTTTGGTGTAGTTTATACATTCATAGTGTTCAAATTATCCGATATACTCCACCAAGCGACCGTGGTCGAACCACGGGATCGAGGGGTGCCTAACACCTTCTCCTTGGTCAACAGAATTACTTAGCCGGAATCTCTATTCGCAGATCAGTTTTATAGAGTCAAACCATTTTGAAAAAGGATATCCACGAGTGACTTGGCACACCTGATTTATGCCAAGTGGCGACTCTGAGTTTTGAAACTAATGAATCCTTTTTTGAAACAATTTTCATCTTTTGTCAGTTTAATAATAAAACCCTTTCGAACCATAAAATCAATTCTTTTTGGGAGTGAAAAAAAGGGGTGTGATAGGATACACAATTGAAATAAATTACTAAACTAATTCTACATCCTTCTAATCCTTTGAGCACTTCTGGGAATGCATGAACTTATAATAAGAATAGCTACATAGCTGAATCTTTGATTAGAAAAGAACTGAATTAGGGAAGACTATCACCTTCGGCTGGATCTGAGTTAGCAGAGAAGAGATGAGAGGTTTATGAAATTAAAACTTGAGGTATTACAACACCCCCTCCTTGAGATCATTCGTCACCGAATGATACTAATTTGGTTGAAATACTAGAAAAGACTAAGATGATATACGGGATACTTATGGACTAAACCATGACTTAATATCTGAATCTGAAACTGATGAATGATGCATGTACTGAAATAATCTTCGCAATCTACTTGGATGAGAACAAACTATCTCTTGAAATAGTCATACTCACTAAATTTTAGGTAGTGAGACTAGACTAAATCAGAAGATGTAAACTGGATTTCTGGCTGCACGGACCAAATCATGCTGAATGCTCTTCCCCAAATAGGATATTTCTTGTAAGACCCCATAAAGTTCCCTCGTAGTCTAAGCCTTTAGAGCATGTCAAGTGAAGCCTTTTTCGTCTCTAAAAGATTTAGGAATGACTTCCAAAGTGATTGGTGTTTAAACCATATGAAATTTTCCTAAATTTGACATTTTATTGTGTGGGTAATTGAATTATCTTTCCAACAATACCAATTTTGTCCAAATATGGTATCGGGGTGAGAAGTTATGGTCATTTTACTAAAAACTGTTGAACCGCCCAGGTACGACGGGCAGGTTGACGGACCATCGAGTTTGCGACGGACCGTCGCCCAAACCGTCTCAACCAAGGTAGTGACTCCCTCTTCTAGCCCAAGTGCGATGGGAAGGATGACGGACCGTCAAGCTAGCGACATACCGTCGCAACGAGGTAGTGTGGCCTTTTTCTGACCAACGTGCGACGGACGATCCGACGGATCGTCAGACTTGCGACGAACCATCACTTCGACCGTCGCAAATCCCATTTAGTATTTTTAAGCTTATTTTAAAAGGACTTTTGGTCTTGGCCACCCTTTTAACACTTAGATATATTCAAAATGAAGCAAATAACTTCATATCCATCAAAAACATCAAGGCCTAGGGTTTTCTCCCTCAAGAGAAAACTAAATTCCTTCTCTAAGAACTTCAAGATTCCACCATAAATTCTTCAAATTGAGTTGAGACTCAAAGTTCCCTAGTCAAAAGATTTAAGAACCCTCAGTAAATAGTATGAAAAAGAGTCTCAAACAAGCTTGTTCACCTACAAGTCATAATCTAAGGTATGTGGGGTTTGAACAAGGGTAATCCTTTCACCCTTGTGCCTAAAAGCTTATTTTAAATTACAAATTTCTGCAATTTATGAGTTTTTTCTATGAAATTCATTTAGGGTTTACACCCACTATCATTCATTGCAATAATTTTGATATTACCCATGAATTGAGAGTTGAATTACATGATTTTAATTGTATTTTCATGCCTATTGTTGAAATTTATAGATTTTGAGATACCTTATGAGTAATTGCATTACCAAGCATGAATGTTGAGATATATGATTTTAGATTACTGTTTGGGTCAATAGGCCCCATTTAAAGATTGTTGTTCAAAGATTGTTTGGGTCATAAGTACCCCATAGCTAAGTTATTTTCAGATTTCAGTTACAAATTTGACCTTTTGGGTCTAAGCTAAGTTACGAGTCCACACTAGTTATGCTTTAAAGACAAGAGAAGTATATTTGGTCTTTATTAGGGACCTTGAATTATTTTAAGGTAGATTTCCTAAAAATTTTGAGCTTAAGTATGGGAGTAGTATTTAGCACCGAGTTGGGTATGATTCCAAGGTCTCATACCCCAGAACTACGTGCCGCGTAGGTTTATGATTTACCCCAAGTGGGTTAAGATAAGTGATCACTAAAGTTAAGGTTCTACTCCAATGGAAAGGATAGAGCAGCTCTCCCCAACGTGGGCAAGACATTGGACTCCATATGGCTCACATGGTTTATGTCGGTTAAGAGAAACTCCCAAAGTAGTCCCCTACTCTAATTAAGATAAAAGTTTCCTAAGTCCCAAAGTTTTATAAGCTCTAAGTTTTAAAGAAGTCATTTATTCTCCATGAGATCAAAGTTCAAGTCTCAAGGACTAATGTTCTTAAGATTTCTTTTGCTTACCTGTTTTGAGAATAAGATGGAGAATATGGGTTTTAGAACTAATATAATGTCTCACGAGATTTATCATTTATGCCTTATTATACATGATTTATGATATTCAGTCTTCAATTTTATTCAAGCAACGTGAGTCATTTATAGATGCATGCATGATTTCTATTAAGATTGACAACATTGTTTACTTAAATGCATACACCCCCCATATACTCAGTACATCCTCAAAGTACTGATCCACATATACGTCTATGTGCTACATTGTCTCATAATGTAGGTTCAGGTGCTAAGTCTCAGCAGTGATCATGATTTCCGAGTGCCTTTGTCTACATTCCACAGTTGGTGAGTCCTCATGGTTCGAGGACCTATAATTTCAGATTTTCCACTGTCATAGTGTTTTGAGTCTTACCTTCAGATCATTGCGAGTCAGTTGGGGGTCTGTCCTAATGGCTCTCCAGTTTGAGTAGTAGAGGCTTTGTCAGACTAGACTGTCAGTTGAAGTTGTGTTCTAGATTATTAGTATTTTTTCTATTCAGACATTATTTCCAATTATTTCGGATTATAGTTGACCCAATAAAGTATCATTGTTTAGCTTATTTACCCTAAAGAAAGTGTTATAAGTAGTAACAGACTCAAAGGGTTATCTTAGGGTTACTTGTAGCCTTAAGAACTATGTGACGTCTTGGGATGAGATTTCGGAGCGTTACATTTCTTCAACACCTTTCTAAGAAATTTCTAAGGCCATTAGGGAGTAAGGGACTCTGGGCATGATCTAAACAAGACCTCATAATAAGGAATTACAACATTGTTCCAAATATAGCATGGAAGATAGACCTGTGAATCATAAGTTGGAATAGAAGTACTAGGCCTCAAGCAATGCAACTTCTTAATTTAAAGCTTAGCCACAATTCTAAAATACTCTCTCAACTAAACTTTCCCCTTAAACACCATACTTATTGACTCAACATATATTTCTCACATGTCCATTGACAAATCCATCTACCAAAGTCTAACTGAACCCAACTCTCTCGTTATGGTCAAGCCTAACTCGAAATCACAAGGTATCACACATAACACCAGTCAGAATCATGAATTCACACGCATCTACATTTTTCACAACTTCTTATCTCCAGTATAATCCTCATTACCACTACAACAACTACAATCCACCTAGTACAAGACATTCACGAATGCTCAATGCATCCCTCCGCATGCATACAAACATGACATTCAAGCCTATCTTTATAACCCCATATGCACTTCTAAACAAACGCTCATAAAGCATCTTTTCCATATCCTATAAACCTCTATCAAGAAAAACTTCCATGCACTATTCTTAAGAAGACATACATAAAATTTCAACTACTCACACATAGCATATAAAACTTTAACTAACCACGAAACGTATCAACGACTTGGCGTCAATCCTACTTCACACTTATAGCCTTGGCTAAAATAAGCATACAACAATCTTCCATTAAAAAGAAATGTCTACTCTATCCCATCCAAAAAACTATTCGTCATCACTATCGTGACCTAAGGAAAGGTAATAAAAGGTTAAAACATGAGGACTTGAAACATGAAAGGATACTGTGTATAACTTGACACTCAACTGAGGCTTGAGAAATAGAATATTTAACATCATGAACTCATCAAAGAGGTCTGATCTGAGGACATGCATGATATAAATCCAAATTTCACTGATCATTAAAAGTATTGCTTGAGTTCTTGAACTGAACATACTGTAAAGCTTGAGTACATGAGTCATGAGCTGCATAACCTAAATTCGGAGTTCATTACTTATGGAATGTGATTCCAACTACTGAAAAAAATGGAGCTCCTAGTTTTGGGAACTAGGAGGGTACATGATTCTCTATCATATGCATGAATATGAACTATGATCATGGAACTGAAACATAAGGCATGAGTAGGTATTGGGATAACTGGAAGTACTAAAATAAGAATGGGTTGGGCATCATCCTATCTGGCCGATTTTCTACACTACACATGCATTTTAACAAGAATCTAGAAGTTTGACTTGGTTATTCCTTTTGTCATCTCCCTCTTAGACTTAAGCCATCACTGTCAGTCTGTGAACCACTATATAAACTTTTATCTAAACCGTAATCACTTTATTCTAGAGTCTGGGATAAAATCAATACACATAAAACTAAACTTACCTTGAAGGACTGTATCTTCACGTATAGTACCAAATGCTAACACCTCCTTCTAAGACTTAACTCTTAGATTTCTATAGCCCCATAAGCCATCATATAACAACTAAACACTCGTCAACTTAAATTCTAACACTAAACATGGATATATCTAAACCTTTGTTGAACTTCTCTCAACTCTGCTAATATCACATCTCTAACTTACCACTTCACCAACCTGTAACCCATAAGTTAACTGACAAGAACACCATATACTACACAACCTCATTCATACTTATCAACTCAAGGGTATTACCAACCATACACAACACGTAATAACCTTAGAAAGTCAAAGAAACACTATATTACCTTTAGCATACTGTTGCACATTATACTTGCAACACCAAACTTAATGACAAATAACTAATCTCAAACTCTTTCATACATGGTTCAAGCCTACAAGATCGCTCCCACATAATTAGCCGCACTAACCAGGGAATCATCACACCTACCTTGGTAACAATCCACTGTTCAAACTTAATGTCTAGTGTCAAGCATGATTTGACAACTCACCTTACATACAATTCTCCCTCGGAAACTATAAAATATAGCATCAAGAAACACTATTCCATTAGAACTTTCGAGCAACAATAATAGATCAAAATATACTGCCTATCTTATCATAATCCATTAACACATCCTTCTTCAATACCTCATTACTATTTACCCTTTTATACATCTGAATTTCTATCATAGCTCTATAAGTCTCAACTAAACACCTTCTTTGCCGCCTCAAGGGAAACCTAAATTAATGCCACTAGACCACCAGATTCTTCATTAATATTCTATACTTTTCAAACACAATAAATACTATCAATAACTCTTCCCGTACTTCAAGAAACAAGAATTCACATTACTAATAACTCTGTCTCTACCTTCCACTAAACTAACACACAATGACATATCACCTTAACGCATCTCGATAACATACATAAGCTTACATCTATACTTTATACCAATCAATATTCCCCCATCTTCTTGACACTACTCTTCTTTACCCATACTTCTAACTATAATAAGGTTCTACTATTCATAAATCATAACACTGAAGTTCATAATATTCCTCGAATGCACACTATACTTAATAATCTAGGTTCATACTATCTCTTCTCATGAGCATTATTTAAAAGGGTCAATAGAAAATTTGAATACATATCTAATTCTGCATCAACTGAACAACTCATAAGAATGAGGACATAACTTTCAGGTTGAGAGACTTATGACACACAAAAGCGCTCCTCTCAAATCCTTTGGGTGCATTCTGAAACTTCTTGCTATTAAATCTGAGAGCATTATCAGGGGAGAAAATTTGAACTTGTCGATCATGTTATCTCCTGAACATTACATAGATAGAGAAGTATAGATTAACATTACATAGATAGAGAAGTATAGATTAACATTATGGATTCTGAGGAGGAATCTGAAAGCACATCTAACTTAGGCTTAGTGCACGATAAATCACTTTAATCTACAGAACTCAAAAGCACTAATGGGATACTGTAGCCTTCTTATAATCCCATAACTATCTGTGGAGAATTAAACTTAACTATTTCTGGTACCTTGAAAATAAGGCAGAGATGGCCTGAATAGAGTAGGATTAGAAGTTGGTTAAGTTTCTTAGAGAACCTTTCTATAGAACAATCTGAGACTTGAAAGAATGGAGATATTTCCTAAATGTCTTGTAACCTCTCAAAGAAAAGTACAGACATCTTTGTACCATTTCGCAAGACTCTACAAGACACGGCTTCACAGACACCCTAGGATACTCGAACCTTGTGCTCTGATTCCAAGTTTGTAACGCCCCGAAAATGGGTCTCGAGACGTCACACGGTGCTTAGGATCATAAGTAACCCCAAGATAATCCTTCTACTAGCATAACTCATAAGCAATTGAAAAAATATCAAAATCTATATAAAATCAGTGAAAGATAACTCTTTTCTGAAATCTGTTCAATACAAAACTGAATTCAAATGATTACAGCTCTGCTTTTACAAAGAAAATTGAAACTGAATACATTAACTCTACTGTCTGTCCATGAAGCCTCTACTAATACTGACTATAGATAGCTGGGAAGATACTCCAACTATCGCTAAACAATGCGTATGAATGAGAACGTAAAGAATATAAATAAGTATAACTAAAGTCCCTGAAGTAGGAGGACTCATCATCCCATAGGCTTGAATATGCAAATGTCTAAGTCTGAATGTGCATACTGAAACTTGTTTCTCTATTATGAGACAATGTAGCACATAGACATATATGGGGATCAGTACTTTTAGGATGTACTAAGTATATGGGGGTGAATGCATAAGTAAAAACATATCTCATAGTCATCATTTATAAAACAATGCATGCTAAATGTACGTGACTCACATAAGCTGGAATAGCTAAAATACTAAAATAAGCAGCAATAAGAAGCAAAACATGCTTTACAAATCTCGCGAGCCACAACATTTAGTTCTAAAATCTTTATTCTCTTCTAGTTCTCATAGTCTTGTAAACTAAATGAAATATGAAATTTGCTTTCTGCATAAGAAATACTTTACCTCAATTCATATAGGCTAAGTGAAAAAGGATCTCACCTTTGTGTATGTAAACCAAAGATGTAATTCTGTAACTGAAAATCTCAAGTAATTCAATATCTGAATAAGTTTTGTGAGCCTTTACACTTAGTTCCTAAAATCATTAGGGAAAATACTTTCCTTAAGAAATATACTCAAAAGTTGTTGTTTACTTTAACTAGCAAGGAGAAATACTTTGTTTAAGGGAAAATACTTTAAGAAACTACTCTGAAAATCTTACTATTAGGGAGGTTCTTTTAACCGGCATAATCACTCAAATATGTCCCCTAATAACCGATAAGTTAACTAACAAGAACACCATATACTACACAACCTCATTCATACTTATCAACTCAAGGGTATTACTAATCATACATAACACGTAATAACCTTAGAAAGATAAAGCAACACTATATTACCTTGAGCATAAAGTTGCACATTATACTTGCAACACCAAACTTAATGACGAATAACTAAACTCAAACTCTTTCATACATAGTTCAAGCCTACAAGATCACTCCCACATAATTAGCTGCACTAACCAGGGAATCATCACACCCAACTTGGTAACTATCCACTATTCAAACTTAATGTGTAGTGTCAAGCATGATTTGACAACTCACCTTAAATACAATTCTCCCTCGAAAACTATAAAATATAACATCAATAAACACTATTCCATTAGAACTTTCAAGCAACAATAATCGATCAAAATCATACGGCCTATCTTATCATAATCCATTAAAACATCCTCCTTCTACACCTCATTACTATGTACTCTTTTATACATCTAAATTACTATCATAGCTCTATAAGTCACAACTAAACACCCTGTTTGCTGCCTCAAGGGAAACCTAAATTAATTCCACTAGACCACCAGACTCTTCATTAATATCCTATACTTTTCAAACACAATAAATACTATCAATAACTCTTCCCGTACTTCTAGAAACAACAATTACCCTTACTAATAACTCCATATCTACCTTCTACTAAACTAACACATAAAGACATATCACCTTAACACATCTCAATAACATGCATAATCTTACATCTATACTTCCTACCAATTGCCATTCCCACATCTTCTTGACACTACTCTTTTATGCCCATACTTCCAACTATAATAAGGTTCTACTATTCATAAATCATAACACTGAAGTTTATAATATCCCTCGAATGCACACTATACTTAACAATCTTGGTTCATACTATCTCCTCTCATAAGCATTATTTGTATTAAAAGGGTCCACGAGCAATCTAAATACATATCTAATTCTGCATCAACTGAACAACTCATAAGAATGAGGACATTACTTTCATCTTGAGGGACTTATGACACACTAAAGAGCTCCTCTCAAACCCTTTGGGTGCATTCTAAAACTTCTTGCTAGAAAATCTGAGAGCATTATTAGGGGAGAAAATTGGAACTTGCTGATCATGTTATCTCCAAAACATTACATAGATAGAGAAGTATATATTAATATTATGGATTTTGAGCTGGAATCTGAAAGCACATCTGGCTTGGTCTTAGTGCACGATAAAGCACTTCAATCTTTGAAACTCAAAAGCACTGATGGGATACTCTCTAGCCTTCTTATAATCCCATAACCATCTGTGGAGAATTAAACTTGACTATTTCTGGTACCTTGAAAATGAGGCAGAGATGGCCTGAATAGAGTAGGATAAAAAGTTGTTTAAGTTTCTTAGATAACCTTTCTATAGCATGATCTGAGACTTGAAAGAATGGAGATATTTCCTAAATGCCTTGTAGCCTCTCAAAGAAAAGTATAGATGTCTTTGTACCATTCCGCAAGACTTTACTAGACACTGCTTCACAGACACCCTAGGATACTTGAACCTTGTGCTCTGATACCAAGTTTGTAACGCCCCAAAAATGGGTCTCGAGATGTCACACAGTGCTTAGGATCATAAGTGACCCCAAGCTAACCCTTCTACTGGCACAACTCATAAGCAACTAAATAAAATAGCTAAATCTATAAAAAAATTAGTGAAAGATAACTCTTTTGTAAAATCAGTTCAATACAAAACTGAATTCACATGCTTACAACTCTGCTTTTACAAAGAAAATTGAAACTGAATACATTAACTCTACTGTCTGCGTATGAAGCCTCTACTAATACTGACTATAGACAACTGGAAATCTACTTCAACTATCGCTAATCAATACATATGAATGAGAAATTAAAGAATATAAATAAGTATAACTGAAGTCACCAAAGTAGGAGGACTCATCATCCCACAGGCTGGAATCTGCAACTGTCTGAGTCTGAATGTGCATACTGAAACTTGTACCTACATTATGAGACAATGTAGCACATAGACATATATGTGGATCAGTACTTTGAGGATGTACTGAGTATATGGGGGTGAATGCATAAGTAAAAACATATCTCATAGTCATCATTTATAAAACAATGCATGCTAAATGTAAATGACTCACACAAGCTGAAATATCTTAAATACTGAAATAAGTAGCAATAAGAAGCAAAACATGATTTACAAATCTCGTGAGCAGCAATATTTAGTTCTAAAATCTGTATTCTCTTCTTGTTTTCATAATCTTGTAAACTAAATGAAATCTGAAATTTGCTTTCTGCATAAGAAATACTTTATCTCAATTCATATAGGCTAAGTGAAAAAGGAGCTCACCGTTGTGTCTGAAAACTAAAGTTGTAACTCTGCAACTGAAAATCTCAAGTAATTCAGTATCTGAATAAGTTTTGTGAGCCTTTACACTTAGTTCCTAAAATCATTAGGGAAAATACTTACCTTAAGAAATATACTCAAAAGTTGTTGTTTACTTTTAGTAGCAGGGAGAAATACTTTCTTTAAGGGAAAATGCTTTAAGAAACTACTCTGAAAATTTTACTATTAGGGAGGTTCTCTTAATTGACATAAACCATGCGAGTTACATGGAGTCCAATGTTTTTGTCCTCCTAAGGAAGAAACCTCACGTTGGGGAAGGTGTCATACTCTTACCGTGAGTATAACCTCAACTTAGTGATCACTATCTCGGCCTCGAACCCATAAATCTCAATCCTACGGTGGCACGTAGTTCTGGGGTATGAAACCATAGTAACTTTCCCATATTGGTGCTAAATACTACTCCCTTTTAATTATCTACGCTCATCTCATGAAAATCCACATTTAATAATCTCGTGGTTTATAATGAAACCAACTACAAAATTTGTAATCTCATTCAGTGAGGTGGATTTCAAAGCTACTATGACCATCACGGTCAAAACCTTCTCAATAATCTCCAAATACTCAAATATGGTGCTTATAGAATCAAAGTTCTTAAAATTACAATCTCAAGTAGGAATTAATGACCCATAATTCAATCTCAGATTAAGACGTATAAAAATTCATACTGGATATCATAAAGATTCATAAATCATATAGAAATCTGGAAATTTTCTGCAATATGCATTATAATCTCAACATACTCATGTATTTAAATTTCTAAAACATTGAAACCACCATAATATGAAGAAATAATAACATAGGGTGTAGACCTATACTTCAATTTCATAAGAAAATATGTAAAACCATATATCTTTATAATTAAAATAACTTTTGGGCACAAGGACGAAAGGAGTTTCCTTGTTCAAACACCACATACCTTATTTGGCTTGATTCAATGGAACAAGTTAACTTTTGAAGCCTTGAGAAAGTTCTTGGAGGCTTTTCGTGAAGGTTCTTAAATGGTGACGTTTTGATTCGTGAGTACTCTTGAAGAAGTTCTTGAATATTGATCTTGGGAGATAGTCTTCAAAGGAACTCTTATTTTGATGCTATGGATGAATATGAAGTTATGTGCTTTGATTTGATGTAATTAGGTGTTAAAAAGGGTGGAAAAGACCCAAAAATCCTTTTAAAAACGGCTTAAAATCGCTAAACGAAGGTCCTCGATGATTTGGACGACGAACCGTCGCCCTGGGGATGGACCGTCCTTTCAACCCATCACTTTTTGGCCATACAATAGGCTTAATGCCTCAGTTATGATGGTTTGGGCGATGGTCCATCGCAAGCGCGACGGTCCGTTGGCCTTCCTGTCGCACTTTGGCAGTTCAGATAACTCATTGTGAAACGATCATAACTTTTTTCCCCGATACCGGATTTTGGTGAAATGGTATTGTTGGAAATATAATTAAATTATCTATTTTTTTGTGGGTCATGATCTCAAAAATTCATAGTATAACAAAAGATATGCTCGTTTGAAGTTGACTATACCAAAATCCTTCTCAAGAATTCAATCGGTAAGGGATGTTTTGATTTGCTTAATATCTAGGACATATTTGAGGCCTTAATACACATCAAACTTGATCATAAAACTACCAAATCACTAAAATTATTTCTCATGAGTTTGAAGCATGGTTCTACTATCGGTTGGAATTCTCGTGGTATTACAATTATTTTTATGTCTCAATCAATGAATTGTTTTGTTGCAATTTACAGATGGTAGATGAATAGTGAGACTTTTAAAAATATTTTTGGTATAGATTAGGTTTAATAAATAAATCCCCCATCTTTACATACTCAAAAGATATTAAATTTAATTATTATAATCATCTTTATTATTTAAATAAATATCCTATTTAATGTAATGTTTGAACTCGTTAAAGTGAGGTACACGCACAAGGTGCGTACACCTAAATTAGTTTCTATAAAATTAGCTTTCGTATAAAAGGAATAAGGTTAGACTTCCTTGTGCCCGCTCCTCTCTCCTAACTTTTATATAATCGTGTGCAATCTTTAAAGGTTTGCTTTAATTTCTGACATTTTTTTTTTGCAATCTTTAGCAATGTTCTTACTCTCTTAAAGTATCATATTTGGTGGTATCTGCAATCAGTTAATGTAAATGAGGTTCAACGATCATGCTTACTACTATTTTCTTTTATGTCATTCTTCCTTTTTTAGTTAGTGGTTCAAATTCTCATAGCTTCATTCTTTGGGTTTCATTGTTTAACTGTCAATCCTGTTGCAGTGAATACATCAAAGATTGGAAAGAATCAATAGGAAAATAGCTTCTGTCTATTAAAAAAAAATCTATGGAAGATATTTACCAGAATTTAACAGAGAGATGACACAACAGTTTAATAATATTGTGCTAATTTCATAGCTTTAGTAATAGGATCAGTTCTTGACTAGAATTTTCTCTGTTATGAGAAAGAATGTTTCTTTAAGTTCAAGGTGGTTCATAATACCAACTGGTGTGCAGTGGTGGAGCAAGGATTTTCGCCAAGGGGGTTCACAAGTGAACATATGAACTAATCGAAGGGGGTTGGACATCTACTATACTGTTAGAGGTGTGACCCAAATTTTGTTGATCCAGTCCAGAAAGTTTCGTGGTGCAACCCATGTTGGTGATTTTCAATGAGGTATGTGGTAGTAGCATTGGGATCGGGAGGACAGACCCAATATGGACCTTTATGTTTTTGGGCCTAGGACTTTTTTGTATGCACATATTATATAACTGCATTTAGTGGGTTATTTTTGGTATTCAAAAAATCCAACCTTATCTACATTGTACTCTCTCTCCATTATAGTGAAACCTTCTTTCCCTCTGCCCGTGGTTTTTTCCCACAAGGGTTTCCACGTAAATCTGTGTGTTGTTCTTATTTTCTCTTACTTGTGTTTTACTTACTCTGTCCAAATGATAACAAAATGGTATCCGGTCCTGTTTGATTATTTTCTTGGGTAAGGAAACCATGAAGTATGATATTCTTCTGTTGGATCGCAACACCAAATTTTTGTTATGGTGGGTTAAGATGCGGGCTGTGCTTGTGCAGATAGATTTGGATGATGCTCTATTAGGATTTGATAAGATTCCCTCATCGTGGACGGAGGAGGACAAACAACGTGAGGATCAGAAGGCTCTATCTCATATCCACCTTTATTTATCCAATCAAATTTTACAAGATGTTTTGAAGGAGACCACTGCCGATGCGTTGTAGTTAAAACTGGAATCGTTGTGTATAACGAAGAGACTAACAAGTAAGTTGCATCTCAAACAACGAATTTATTCCCATCACATGTTTAAGGATGCATCCTTGGAGGATCACCTATCTGTATTTAAGGAAATCATCTCTAATTTAGAGACTCTGGAGGTTAAGTATGATGAGGAAGATCTAGGGTTGATTTTGTTGTGTTCGCTGCCTACATCATACACGACCTTTAGGGATATTTTTTTATATAGTCAGGATACCCTGACCATAGATGAAGTCTATGATGTGTTGTTCTCTAAGGAGAAGATGAAGCATCTTGAGAATGGGTCGAAGACTCAAGGAGATGGTCTCATTGTTCAAGGAAGGATTAGTGAGAGGAACTTTGGGGTGATGATAGCAACAGATCAAAATCTAAAATCAGAAACAAAACCTATAATTACTGCAAGAAGAAGGGCCACATCAAATCTGAGTGTTGGAAGTTACAGAATAAAGAGAAAAGAAAGATCTAAAACCGAACGGAAACCAACTAGAGATGTTCGGTGAAGCTAGTGTTGTTGAAGATGGCGGTAGTGATGGAGAACTCTTGGTTGTTTCTGATAGTAACTCCAAACCCTGTGAGGACTGGATTCTTAATTCATCTTGCACGTTTTATATGTATCACAATCAGGATTGGTTTATAATATATGAAACAGTCTCTAAAGGTGATGTGTTGATGGGAAATAACACAGCTTGCAAGATTTCTGGTATTGGAACAATTAGAATTAAGGTGTTTGATGTGGTTGTAAGGACACTTGGTGATGTGCAGTATGTCCTAGACCTGAAGAGAAATTTTATTTCCTTGAGTACTCTTGATTCGAACAGATATAGGTACACTGCTGAAGGTGGAGTCCTGAAGGTTACTACAGGCACTCTTGTTGTGATGAAAGGACAGAGAAAGTTTGCAAATTTGTATGTCTTGCAAGGCTCTACGGTTAAAGGTGATGTAGCTGTTTCTACCGCCTCTCTATCATAAAGTGACGTTGCTAAACTTTGGCATATGCGCCTGGGGCATATGAGTGAAAACGGGATGGCTGAACTAAGAAGGAGAGGAATTCTTGATGGGTAGAGTATTACCAAACTGGAGTTCTATGAGCATTGATTTTTTAGGAAGCAGAAGAGAGTCAGATTCACTAAAGGCATCCACTTAACAAAAGAAACACTTGATTACATTCATTCTGATCTCTGGGGTCCTTCTATAGTACATTCTAGAGGAGGTGAAAATTATTTGTTAACTATTATTGATGACTATTCCAAAAAAGTTTGGGTGTTTTTCCTAAAGAAAACAAATGATGTGTTGCCTACTTTCAAGGAGTGGAAGATTATGATTGAAAAGCAAATAGGAAGTAGGTAAAATGCCTTTGGACTGATAATGGTTTAGAGTTTTGTTCTAATGAATTTAATGCTCTGTGCAAGTCAGAAGGAATTGCGAGGCACTTGATAGTTCGTCATACTCCGCAGCAAAATGGTGTGGCTGAATGAATGAATAGGACTATAATGGAGAAGGTGCATTGTATACTCTCTAATGCTGGTTTACCCAAGTCTTTTTGGGCTGAAGCTGCTTCTACAACTTGTATTTTTATTAACCGCTCTCCCTCAGTCGCGATTGACAAAAAGACTCCATAAGAGGTATGGTCTGGTACTCCTGCTAGTTATTCTGATTTGAGGATATTTGGATGTCTTGCGTATGCTCATGTTGTTAATGGAGAGTTGGAGCCTACATTTTTCAAGTTCTTATTTATTGGTTATAAGCCTGGTGTTAAAGGTTATAAGCTTTAATTTCTAGAAAGCGGAAAGGTTATAATTAGCAGGGATATTGTGTTTGATGAAACTACCATGCTTTAAGCTCCCTCTGAATCTAGTGTTTCGCCTCCAGATAGGCTTAGTGAAATGAATCAGCTAAAGTCATGTCACGACCCGAGCCGGTGCCCTGGCTATAACGAGTATCCCGAACCATGGAGGCCCGGGCACCCTTCTACTTCTGGTAATCATGTACAATACTCAAATAATAAAGAAAAGAAAGCGAAAATAAAATAGACGAAATCATGGTCATATACTTAAATATGTTCGACAATATGAAAATAAGTTTATCAATATCTAACAACATCTTTCTCAGTCTACGAAATCTCTGCTACATAAGATATCAATAACTTGTATGAATCTGGGACAAGGCCCCCAGTGGACCTAAACCAAAATGAAATAACATATGTCCAAAATGAAAAAGGCCCTCCGGAATAAAGAAGGCTCATCAACTGCACACTTCATTTCTGTCTGAGATAAATCTACGGCTTAGCATGACCTCTAGACTGAGCCTCAGACCCTAAAAGATAGGGGTTAATACAATTGTACTGGTATGCAGAGAAATCCAAAATAATGCCTTTATATATATATATATATATATATATATAATAGATGAGAGCAAGTCATGAAACATCATGCATAATATAGTTTAAAACACATGGGCAATTCTTTGATAACCATAAAACATTCTTGTCAATGCAGTTTTGATCTTTTTATTACTTCTGAATTAGGTGGTCCACCCTACAATTATATAACCCCACGGGCTATATGGAGTCTTCCCTTAACTCAGCGGCCAATCCCTCAACCCAAGTTTGCCGCAAGAGTTAGAGTTTCTGATTCTGATACGCCACAGGGCACTAGGCCAGCGTATAATCACTCTAGGGGACATAATAATCCCGTATCGGCAAAACATGATTTTGGACAATGAGTTTTCTGGACTCGTGCCTTCTTCGGGTAACCACCTAACATCTCTTTATGCCCATTTTTAGCCTTTTCTGAACATGTATTATTCTAAGTTCAAAATCTGAAAGAAAATCCACATTCTGTTCTGTTCTGTGCTGCTATGGCATTATCTGAATTGGTATCGTCAAACCAAGACTTGCAATTCATGTTTCTGGGCCATAAAAATCATATCACAATTTCTTCTTTTAAAACATAAAGTTTAGACCACCATATTTCAACAATTCAAGAAGATTCATTCTTCAATACACTTACCAAACTATATAAAATCATTCCTTTCGATCATTTCAGCAAATGCGTGGTGGTCATGCATTTTTGGAAAACCATGCAATCTTTCATTATGTGGTCAACATTTATCAACATGCAAAACCCCTCTCATCATTTTAAATATCAAGTTTACATCATTCAACAATAGTCATGAACATATAAAATCATGCTTCTAAATAACATTCTAAAAATCAAGAGGTATTACAACATGAGAGGGAGTGTAAATAGTTATGCTCTCAATTCAATTATCAACTTTATATATATATATATATATATATATATATAAGAGTTTAAATCAATTTGGGGGAAAAGGCCTAAAGACCAAACAATAATGTTAATAAAGAATTTATAACGCAAATTTCAATGTTAATTTCAAAACATCTTTAAGATTTCAAAATCTCACAATACTAAAAAGTGTTGAAACAATTTATTATGCCCAAGTAGTTTTAGGAAAACCCCACGTACCTTAGTTGCGAAGAATTCACAAAGAGATTTCGAAAAGATTTGACCTTTAGGCTTGATTATCCAAACCTTAGTTGTTTTCTCCCCTTGTGTTCTTGAAAGATGAATTTTGGAATCTTCAGAGAGTTAGGACATTATTAATAATCCTAAATTCATTTAAGGATGATTAGGGATGGTTTTAGGATGTGAAAAGACTTGGTTGCCCTTAAAATGACTTAAAAACGACGTTTTTACACCCTTGGGCCATAGGGCATGCGACGCATTGCCTATGGACTAATCTAGGAAATGCCATGCATTGTTTATCACCCAAAATAGGTTGGGCGTAGCATTTCCCATCGCCTAAAATGGGCTGGGCAACACATTTCCCATGGCACAACACTTCAGTAGCTTTAGGTGATTTGCCAGGCGACACACTCCACTTTGAAAAGTCATAACTTTTTCTCGGGTATTGTATTTAGGATAAATTAGTATTGTTGGAAATATATTTCTAAGACCTTTTATTTTATATATAGTTGGTAGTCTAATTCATTTTATAAACAAAGTTATGGTCGATTGAAGTGGACCCATGTTTTGACGCTCACTAAAACTAAAATGATAGGAAAGCTTCCAACTCATCCTTGGGTTAAGGGACCTCTATGATCTCAATTCATGCTCAACTAGATTCCCACACTACATTATTGATCAACACACTATATTTTTATCGAATTTATGGATTTTGGAGCTTTTACGCGAAGGAAATGACGGTTTACGTTCTAGCCCAAAATGTGGGGTGTTATAAGTCATTCACCCACGTTGAATTGCAAATTGGAGAAGAGTCTACACCAGTGCCTACTTCTCAGTCTAGCTCAGAGATATAGAGTGGTACTATTTCTTCTTTACCACCAGTGACGCCACAATATTCTATTGCTAAAGACAGGCCTAAAAGAGATATTAAACCACCTCAGAAGTATGTTGAAGCTGATTTGGTTGCTTATGCATTGAATGTAGCAGAAGGTATTGATTCCGGTGAAGAATATTTTTCTTACTCAGAGGCAGTTAGTTGTGATGATTCAGGCTGATGGATGATTGCTATGCAGGAGGAGATGGAATCACTTCATAAGAATGGCACATGGGGTTTGGTGAGATTTCCTAAAGATAAGAAAGTTGTCCATTGCAAGTGGGTATTCAAAAAAAGAAAGAAGGAACATAAGGAGTTGAAAATTCTAGGTACAAATCAAGACTAGTTTCTAAAAGTTACAGTCAGGTTCCAGGTGTTAACTTCACAGATGTGTTTTCTCCAGTTGTAAAGCATAGTTCGATTCGAGCCTTACTTGGTATTGTGGCCATGCATGATCTTGAGCTTGAACAGTTGGATGTCAAAATGGCATTCTCACATGGAGAACTTGAGAAGGTTATCTATATGAAGCAACCAGAGGGTTTTGTAGTCTCAGGAAAGGAGGACTATGTATGTTTGCTGAAAAAGTCTCTTTATGGCTTAAAATGGTTTCCCAGGTAGTGGTATAAGAGGTTTGACTCTTTTATGAACACTCATATGTTTTGGAGGAGTAGTTATGATAGTGGTGTCTACTTCAAGGAGGTAAGTGATGGTTCGTTCGTGTATCTCTTGTATGTTGATTGCAACAAAGGATATGAGAGATATAATAAAATTCAACGCCCAGCTCAACAAGGAGTTTGAGATAAAGGATCTGGGAGCAACAAAAAAGATTCTTGGTAAGGAAATTATGAGGGATAAAGAGAAGTGTAAGTTATACTTGAGTCAGAAAAGGTATATTAAGAAAGTGCTTCACAGGTTCAATATGCAAAATGCCAAACCTGTAAGTACTCCATTGGCATCTCACTTCCAAATCTCGACCACTTTATCTCCAAAGATAGATGATGAGCTTGACTATATGTCTCGAGTTCCATACTCTAGTGCCGTTGGGTCTCTTTTGTATGCGATGGTGTGTTCCCGACCAGATTTATCTTATGCTATCAGTGCAGTTAGCAGATACATGGCAAATACTGGCAAAGAACATTGGAAAGCAGTTCAGTGGATTTTTAGAAACTTG
The DNA here is from genome assembly GCA_030864215.1 of Capsicum pubescens. Taxonomy (NCBI): domain Eukaryota; kingdom Viridiplantae; phylum Streptophyta; class Magnoliopsida; order Solanales; family Solanaceae; genus Capsicum; species Capsicum pubescens. The sequence goes on along the minus strand of CM061548.1, from coordinate 409,795,457 downwards.
CATGGATCTACTGATATTTGTTTGCAGTTTGGGCGAAATAGAGATGGAGTAATCGAGTATGTTGATTCTGATTTTGCTGGAGATCATGATAAAAGGAGGCCCCTTACAGGCTATGTTTTCACCATTGGTGGCTGTGCTATTAGTTAGAAAGCTACCTTACAGACTACGATTGTTTTGTCAACTACTAAGGCAGAGTATATGGCTATTACAGAGGCTTTCAAGGAAGCTATTTGGTTTAAGGGTATATTTGGTGAACTTAGCAAAGACTGACAGATTACTACAATTTTTTGTGACAGTCAAAGTGCTATCTTCCTTACGAAAGATCAGATGTTTCATGACAGGACAAAACACATCGATGTTCGGTATCATTTTAGGCGTGAAATTATTGCTCGTGGTGATCTTGTGGTGAGCATTATTAATACTCATGATAATCCATCTGATATAATGACCAAGACGCTACCAAGTGCCAAGTTTGAGCATTGCTTGGACTTGGTTAGTGTTAGCTATTAAGATGTTCCCTTAGGGGCTTTTTGTGGAAGAGGTGGAGAGTTTGTCTTGAAATGGATTTGAGTTTTGAATTAGAATTCATGTCAAGGTAGAGATTGTTAGAGTTGTGACTCGAATTTTGTTGATCTGATCTGACCTAGAAAGTTTTACGGTGCGATCCATGTTGGAGATTTTCAATGGGGTTTGTGGTAGTAGCGTAGGGATTGGGCCGACAGGCCCGATATGGACCTTTATGTTTTTGGGCCTAGGACTTATGTGTATGCACATATTATATAAGTGCATTTAGTGGGTTGTTTTGGGTATTCAGAAAATTCAACCTTCTCCACATTGTACTCTCTCTCCATTATAGTGAAACCTCTTTTGCCTCTGCCCGTGGTTTTTTCCCGCAAGGGTTTCCATGTAAATTTGTGTGTTGTTCTTGTTTTCTTTTACATGTGGTTTGCTTACTCTGTCCGAATCATAACATATAGATACATAAAAAATTATTTTAACCATGTATATATAGTATAATTTTTCGTCGAAGGGGGTTCTGATGAACCCCCTAAATTAAGTGTAGCTCCGCCCCTGCTGGTGTGTGTTGCCGCCTTGATTCAAAAAGAGGGATAGTTGAGTCTATCCATATTTAACGCGCCTTTCACTTGTCTAGGGAGCTGATTTTCGTGAAGGAAAATGTCGTTCTGATGCAGGGAGGTGGCATGCTTTGCAAGAGCATCCCTGAAGCAGTGAGCCACCACTATTTCTATTTCCCTTACTTTAGCTTTGATTTCTCCGATCTCAGTGATAAGATTCTAAGGAGTTCTAATAGTATCTATAATCATTTGGACAATGCGAATGGAATCTAGTTCTACGTTAAAGTTCCTCATTCCGTGATCACAACACCAATCTATACAAAAAACTGCAGCTTTGGCTTTACTGAAATTGTTGAGAATCCTAACCATGTAGCTTCCATCAGTGTTGAGAATCACTTCGTCACTGTCTATTCTGTTTAACCAACATGCTGATCAGTCTTGGTCTTTACGTAATAGCAATTTGCAAACACCAATCTAGCCCCAATGATTTTGCATCTTGCCATTTTTTTTGCAATAGCTACTTTGGTATGAAACAAAATCTAATGGTAAATTCTAGCCTTGGCAGTGGATTTTTTGTTATATTTCTATTAGCATCTTGCTTTCTACAGTGGCCAACAAAAAATGTTTGGTGTAATTCTATTGTGTAGTTTGTGCACTGCATTATTGGAGCTTGACTGCCACCAGTTTTAAAGAATTTGATTGATATTGTTTCTGTCAAAATCTACTCCAAGAGCTCTAGAGTATTAAATATCTTTATTTGCCTCTTGTTATTAGCTGTTATAATTTGAACAAGTCTCTGATGTTTGGAGCATATTTAGGAAAAGTTAGCTTCAATTGTTAGTTGTAGATTATGCAGATAGTGGCCTACATTTTACATCTAGTTAGTTGTAGATAATGTGCAGACAGTAGCCTGCACTTTAGGTCTAGTTAGTTGTATATTATGTATTTGAAAGCTTGCTGCCATATTTAATAGAATTATCCTTTTGATCTCCTCTGAATCTTTATCTAGAGATCATATCCCAAACCTGTTAAGCCATGTCTCCTGTAGCAAATAAATGATTGTATGATTCCCCTCTTGCAACCCAGCAACAAACACAATCAATCAACTCCAAGTGTATATGTCATGGATCACCTGAATGCGGTAGTTTCGGCTCAGATGCAGTACATGTGTTGGGATTTGTGTGAGTGGGGTTTGACGTCATGACCTTTAGGTTAGCTAAGGAACGGGATGAAGGAACTTTATCCAACATAGGGACAAGGAAAGAAATTTGATGGTTATTGGGTATTACTAGAAAACCTAGATAAAATAAAGATTTTTCTTGGCTCAATACAAACAGTAAAGCTTGCATTAGGGTATACTATCGACATTACACCTCCTAGGTACAATCCTTCCCCAAATTATGCACTAATGCAGAATGCTTTGAAGTAGATGTTACTGGAACTTACTACTAAAATTTGTACATTTATACGCCAATCATTATTAATCAAAAGTAAACTAAATAACTGGAGGTAATTTTTGTTTTTCGTTTTTTTTCGCCAAAACTACCCAGGCTGAAGCAGTAAAAATTCCCCAGTTTGTTCATGGTTAAAATTATTTTTATGTATAGAACATAGATGTTGAATCCCCTTTGATTACTTGGTGTGCTTACTTCTGCATATTTTGAACTCCTATGAAACTTATGTCTCCGCCACTATTGTTGGCAGTCATTTTCTGCAGCAAAAGTAACCTAGCCAACCGCCAAAGACCTTATAAATAAGAGACCTTTTCACTGAAAAAATGCAAAGAGGAAAAAAATGGAGGCCAAGCTGTTGAAGCAGAGTGAGAGGCTAATAAATGCATAAGCATTCTAGATATACTTTAGTTGAATAGTCATAAATTTTATTTGACAAGTTAAGGATGCACGAAAGCTAACAAAATAACCTTGATATTTAATTGTCTGAAATCAAGTTACATACGTTGTATTAAGACAAAGGAGGACATATATTTATACTTTTACTTGTCCACTTTAGCATATCTAGCAAAAAATAATTATTATTCTTGTTTTACCCATTGGATTAATTACTCAATGCCCTATATCATTTTCTAATACTTTTTGAAATACTTGTAATCCTGCTCTAGATTCCAGGAATTTCTTTCTAGTAGATGGTCATTTTCTTTTTTTCCCTACGCCATATCTTGTGAAAAATAGAGAAGTAGTCTTTTTTAGAATCATAAATTTTTTAGTAAAGTTTCTAGAATACTCTAGTATAATATCTAGGAAAATCATCTTCAAGAAATATCTAAATTATTCTTAGATAGAGGTAAAAAGTATCCCTAGATTATTCTTAAATAGCTATAAGGAAAAAGTTATCTAGATTGTTCCAGTAGATTCATCTAGAAGAATCTAGATTATTCTTAGCTAGCTATAAGGTAAAACTTATCTAGATTGTTCTTATAGATCCATCTAGAAATATCTAGATTATTCATTAATAGCTATAAGGTAAAAGTTATCTAGATTGTTGTTGTTGATGCATATAGAAGAATCTAGATTATTCTTAGATAGCCATTAGGTAAAACTTATCTAGATTGTTCTTATAGATCCATCTAGAAATATCTAGATTATTCTTAGATAGCTATAAGGTAAAAGTTATCTAGATTTTTCTTGTAGATGCATCTAGAAGAATATAGAATCATCCATAGACAAATAAATAGGATGACATTGAACATTGATTCTCAACCCTTGTAAAGTATTGATATTTAAATTCGTAGTTAGAAATTTTCTTGGAAGTTCAAAAGTGTCTGAATTGCAGGTTTATACTCTTGGAGTTGTGAGCAATGGAGAAATGTGGACAAGGTTCAAGGGATGAATTGCGTAAAAAATGATTGTTGGTAGATGATGACGCAAGTAAAGACTTTATTTGGTTTCTGATCGTTATGTTAGCCACTGGATACAAAGATTACGCATGACTTTTTGACCACAAGGAGGTAATGAATTTTGATGTACGGAGTCATCATTTGGTATTGGTGATGCTTCCAGAAGTTTGCGCCAAATGACTCCGTACATTTATTTTTTTTGCCTCCTTGTGTTTAAAAAGCCACTGTAATCTTCTGATTCAGTTGCAAACGTAACAATCAGCAAGCACAGTGAAGACTTTACTCGCTTCATCGTCTTCCAAAAATCAATCCCGCGTTTGAATGATTTAGCTTGAAGCTATGACCTGTTCTATGCTTGACTTGCTTTTGAGTCAAAACTTTAATTCCTGCAGTTGTCTTTATTGTCTTTAATTGATGTAGCTACTTGTTTTCATGATTAAATTGACAGCTTCTCTTTTGTTCTTATTTAATATGAGAGAACTTAAATTCATCGCACCTCTCTAATTACTATAAAATTAGCTTCCACATAAAAGGAATAAGGTTAGACTTCCTTTTGCCCGCTCCTCTCTCCGAATTTCTATATAAGCGATATAAGAGGTGACCGTGTGCAATCTTTAGAGGTTTTCTTCAATTTCTGACATTTTTCGTGCAATCTTTAGAGATGTTTTTACTCTCTTGAAGTATCATAGTTGGTTGTATTTGCAATCAGTTAACGTAAGTGAGGTTCATCGATCATGCATACTACTATTTTCTTTTATGTCATACTTCCTCTTTTTGTCAGTGGTTCAATCTCTTATAGCTTCATTCTTTGGGTTTCTTTGTTTAACTGCCAATCCTGTTGTGGCGAATATGTCAAAGATTGGAAAGCCTCAATTGCAAAATAGCTTTCACATATTAAAAAAATTGCACCGTTTATACATGGTTAAAATTATTATTTATGTATATCTAGTAGATATTGAACCCTCTTTCACTTTTTCGTGTGTTTCTTCCTTCATATATTGAAATCCCTAGTGAAAATAATATCTCTTCCATTGATTGTTGGCAATCATTTTCCACGGCGGCAAAACTAGCCAAGACAACCGTCAAAACCCTTATAAATTTGCAACTTGTTCACTGAAAGAAAGCAAAGAGAAAAAATAGAGACGAGGCTGTTGATGCAGAGTTAGAGACTAATCAATACACGATCTTTTAGTGTAACACCCTGTAGCATTCTCGACTTGATACCACTCTTATTAGCATGCATAGAGAGCTAATAACCTAAAAATTTTCTAAGTATTTAACGACTTAGCCATATTTTTAGCTCCTAAACTCCAATGATTATTAAATTGATCTTCTCAACCTCGAGACGAAGATTTTAGAGTTGATTCATGTTCAGGTTTGTAAAGGGGATGTCTCAGGGGAGTTTTGAATTTTTCGGACCGGGTTTGAGGCGTGTTTGGAATTTGAAAACAGAATGTCACTGTGATTTCACCGCGTCGCGGTGACTATAATGATGAAATATCCATCGCTATGCGGTGGTCCTCCAAAGAGGGATTTAGTTGCGAATTTTAATTCCGAAGGGCAGGTTTGACCTTTTTCCATAATCCCAAATCGTGAAAACAATTGATTATATCGTCATTAGGGCATTATATGCTCATAATCACTCAATTCCTCTCCAGAACTTAGCCCTAACTCTCCTCCAAAATTCAACAATTGAACCTCTAGGTCAAGTTTTCAAGAAAAGAGTCAAGACTAGGGTTTCAAATCTTCAAACTAAACAACATAAGGTATGTGGTACTATCCTTAAACTCCATGGGCATGAATTTTATCGTTTTTATCGAATATAATGATTTATAATCATGTTTTAAATTAAGGGATTGGAATATTGTTTCGAAAAGCATGTTATTACATCGTTTTGATGAAAATATATGTATTGGGTTGAACTCTTTTTTTTGAAAATCTAATTATAGCCCCTTATGTATATACGTTTACAGTTTTGGAAAGTTCAATTGAGGGCATAAATTTTCTCTCTTGCTATGAAATATAGTGTCTGTTAGTATTGTGAGTGATTTTGAATGCATGAGCTAAGATTTGAAAGTACGTTTCTTGACATCATGATGTTTGACGGGGTTTATGATATGATGAGAGGGAGTTTTTTTTTTCATAACTATACTCACTGTGTTTAAAATAACAATTGCATGTGATTGAATGATTGACATGGCCACACAATGTTCAAGTATTGTGAAAAGAGAGTAACTGCATAAAGATTTCACAAGGCTTCAAAATGATGACTCGCTTGTGTTGTTATAAATCTTGGTGGTCATTTGCATGTTTTGAATGAGATGGGCTGTGAAATTGATACGATATGAATGACTTGCAAGTATGGGTATGCCGATACCCTATGATGACATGCCCTTGAGATTTTAAGCATTGAATGATTTTGTATGAGAAACATGATGTTTAAAGAACTAAAATTAGGCCTAAAGAGAGGAAGATGGTTACCCGAAGAAGGCGTTTGAGTGTAAGGGCTCATTGCTGGAAATCAAGTTTTGCCGATTCGGGTGATATGATTGGATAATGCTGATGTATACTTGTCCTTGAGACACTGGTATACTAGAATAGTGATTAGTACGCCAATCCTTGTGGCAAACTTGGATTGGGGGCTTCGCCGCCGAATAGCCCGTGGGATTGTAGAAATATAGGGCATACCATCTATCTCACGAGTAAGATGAAGTGTTGAGTCTTGATTTCAAGAAAGCATTCGAAAAATTCTAAATTATGCCCATGTGATTTTACTTATCTTACGTGTAATGTTTTACGAAATGCTTTATCTATGTTGTGAAATAAAAAAATATTATTTTGGATTGTTTCACATATCAGTACAATTGTATTGACCCCCCTATATTTCAGGATTTGAGACACAGTCCCGAGGTCCCGCTAAGTAGTAGAATTATTTGTAGAAGTTTGCAGTTGGTGAGCCTCCCTTATTTTCGAAGGCCTGGTTTATGGGATATTGTTGTTTTATTTTGGCTCACGGTCCTACTGGGGGCCTTGTCCCAGTTTTTAGACAGATGTTGGTTTTTATATTATTAGAGATTTTGCAGACTGGTGTTAGATGTTGTTGAATGCTTATAGATTTCATAATCATATTTTCAGTTGAAATAAGATGATAACCATGTTTCCGTTTGTGTTATTTTTCCGCATTTCTTTATAATGTATGGACTATGTGTTTGAACGCCAGTTAGAAGGGGCTCTCAGGCCTTCATTGTTCGGGATGCCTGTCGCGGATATGGCCTCGACTCGGGTTATAACAAAATTGGTATTAGAGCACGGTTTATAGTCCCAGGGTGTCTATGAAATCACGTCGGGTAGAGTCCTGTTTATGGATGTGTAGCACGGTACACTTATAAGTAGAAGACTACTAGGCATTTAGAAATGTCTCTCTTTTCTTTCGTGATTTACTTCATGCTATAGAGTCTGAATGTCCTCTAATCAATGATTTCCTATATTTCAGAAGTTGATCATGCCTCCCCGTAGATCCTACGAACAAAATACCCAAGCCGAGGATTTCCACCCTACCTATAGGATGTGAACTCATAATAGAGCTCGTAGTCCAGAGTTTGTTGCTACTCCAGGAGTTCCTCCTGTCCAGATAAGACCACCTCAGTGTAACACCCCACATTTTGGGCTAGAACAAAAACCATCATTTCTATACATAGATGATCCAAAAGCCATAAATCCTATGCAAATTTTCCATGTTAATCAATTATGTAGTGTGGGAAATTGAATGAGCTTTCCATCGATATAAGATTCACCCAAATTCAATACTCGGGCAAGATGTTACGGCTAATTTTAGTCCTAGTCGTTAAACACCGTCATTTTGGTACTTAGCGCATCACCAAGGTGATCTATTTAACAATTGTCAAATTCCAGTAGCCTAGCGAGATTGTGGCGCGTCGCGCTGAAGTTCCATGTCCCAACCAGTGGGACAACGCGATGTCTCCGCATCGCGGTGACCCCAAGAATCTCATTCGTCATTTTCCAGTGAGCCACCGCGATAGTGGGTGTCGCGGTGGCCCATAAAATTGGGCTCCCAATTATATTTTATTTCATCTCATTAAGGGTATGTTGGGTAATTTTCACCCCCTTATCATCTTAAACACGGGATTTTTCTCCCAAGTGACCACATTATTCATATTTCCTTCAAAAAAATTCACAAGAACACTCTCCAGGGTTTCAAATTAAAAACCCAAATAAATCAAGATTTAACCATGGGTTTTCAAGATTGATCGAAGATTTGGAGTCCCCAAATCTTAGGCTTCAAGAATCATCGACTAAATTCCCAAATTGAGGTACGTGGGGGATTTTTCTAAAAATCTCATGGGCATAGAAATCATGATTTTTAAGAAAAGGGTTTTAGATTTATGATTTATAATCATGTTTTAGAAGTCTCAATGACATTGTTTTGGTCTTTAGGACTTTCCCCAAATTGATTTGAAATTATATATATATGTATGCATGTGTTTAAGGATGAATAGTCAATTGAGAGCATGAATTATAATGAATCCCTCTCTTGATATGAGTTTTCCCATTATTTGTATGATGTGGATTGTTTTGAAAAACATTATATGAAAGGTCTTGATTTATACTATGATTTGAACATGATTGTGGAATCAAAAGAGAGGGTTGTCCATGTTGATAAATGTTGAATATACATATAATGAAAGAGTGCATGGTTTTGCCAAAAGTACATGACCACCATATGTTTGAAGAATTCTTGTATAGTTTTGACTTATGTTTCGAAACATGAAATCTCTTATACTATTTGTATGTTTGGGTGGTCTGAATTGAGTTTGATGAAAGAATCATGCATGATGCATTATGGCTCAGAAAAAGGACTTGCAAGTCTTGGTGTGACGACACCAACTCAGATAATGCCATGTTAATTCAGAACAGAATGCATGTTTGAAATCAGATTTTCAAATTTTGAAACTAGAATGGTGCATGTTTCAGAACAGACTAAAATTGGGCATAAAGAGAGCTTAGGGGGTTCTTCGAAGAAGGAACGAGTTCAAACAACTCATTGCCCAAAATCGTAATTTGTCGATCTGGGTATAGTATTATACGCTGGCCTAGTGCCCTGTGGAGTATCAGACTCAGACACTCCAACCCTTGCGGCATACTTGGGTTGGGGGTTTCCCCGCTGAGTCAATGGAGGATTCCATATAGCCTGTGGAATATCAGTGGAATATCAGACTTGTAGGGGAGTGCCACCTAACTTAGAAGTAATACAAAGATCAGAGGCTGCATTGATAGAAAAGTTTTATGATTATCAAAGATGCCCATGTGTTTTGGAATTTATATCATATAAGATGTTTTATGACTATCTCTCAACTACCTTACTTGTATTAAAGTTTATTTTGGATTGTTCTGTGTACCAGTACATTTGTATTAATTCCCCTTCCTCCCAGGGTCTAAAGCTCAGTTCAGTGGTCCTGCTAAGTCGTAGAGTTTTCAAACAACAGTGATGTGTGCAGTTGGTGAGCCTTCCTTATTCTAGAAGGCCTATGTCTTTCATATTATATTATTTATTTTGGTTTAGGTCCACTGGGGGCCTTGTCCCAGTTTCAGACGGTTGTCATTCTCAGATGTAGTAGAGATTTCACAGACTGTTTCTGATGTAGTGTAGTTGATATTGGATTTCATTTTACATAGTTTAATTGAACTCAGAGTATGACCATGTTTCCGTAATGACTTATTATTCCGCATCTTCTATTATAATTTATGAACATTGTGCATGATTACCAGATAGAGAAGGGCATCCGGGCCTTCATGGTTCGGGATGCTCGTAATGGCCAGGGCCCCGGTTCGGGTCGTGACACTTGGGCTCCACGAACCGGTGTTTACCGTCCCCAGCCTCCTCAGAGGGAAGTTTCGAATGTTGAGTTCCAACAGTCCATCCATTTATTTGCTTAGCTGGTGGTCTCTCGGACCCATCGATCTGAAGATGTGAGTTCTGTGTATGGTTCGTCTGAACTTACTCAGGTCAGCCAATTCATGAGGCTAAACCCACCCAACTTTACTGGCCCAAAGGTTGAGGAGGACCTTCACGGGTTAATTGATGAAATAGAGAAAATTTTTATAGTTATGCATGCTAATGAAGTTGAGGGGGTTGAGTTAGCAGACTATCAGTTGAAGGACGTGGCTTACCAGTGGTACAATGAATAAAAGGATTTGAAGGGTGGTGATACTAAACCTTCTGTGTAGAGTGTGTTTGTAGAAGCTTTCCTGGATCATTTCTTTCCCCAGGATCTAAGAGAGGCAAAGGATGAAGAATTTGTGAATCTGAAATAGCGCAAGATAAGTGTTAAGGACTATGCATTGAAGTTCACTCAGTTGTCTTGTTATGCTCCATAGTTACTTGGCAACATAAGGTCTTGCATGAGGAAGTTTGCGTCTGGTCTCTCGGATGACTTGGTATTAGAATACAAGGGAGCAATGTTGAACAGGGACATGGATTTCTCCAAGTTATCAGTGCACATGGAGCATGTAGAAGAGCAGAAGAAGAGGTTGGATGAGGTAAGAGAAAAAGAAAGGCAAGCCAAGAGAGATCAGAATAACAATCAGCATCAAGATGGAAATTGGGGTAGTAAGTGGTCGAAGAAAATATTTTAGAGTAATACTCTGTCACAACCCAAACTAGGGCCTGGCCGTGATGGACATCCCAAACCAAGAATTCCCGAGCGTCCTACTCTATCTGGTAATCATGCACAACATTCACATAATAAAAAAGGATGTGGAAATATAATTTGATACGGAAACATGGTCATACTCGGGATTAAGTTTAACAATAAGGAATGAAATCCAAAAATCACTAAAAACATCTGGATCAGTCTACAAAATCTCTACTACATAATATAAAGATAACTGTATGAAAAGCTAGGACAAGGCCCCTAGTAGACCAAAACAAAAACTGAATGTATGAAAATAACTAGGCCTTCTGAAATATAAAAGGCTCACCGACTAGACCCTGCACTTCGATCTGAAGAAATCTACTGCTTATCAGGACCCCTAGACTGTGCCTCAGAACCTGGAAGGTAAGGGGGAGGGGGTCAATATATATGTACTGGTACGCATAGCAATCCAAAATAAAGCTTTTAATATAAATAAAATAGTTGAGAGCTAGTCATAAAACATCATATACGATATAAATTCCAAAACACATGGGCATTTTGATAATTATAAAAACCTTTCTGTCAGTGCAATTTCTGATCTTCGTATTACTTTTGAGTTGGGTGGTACACCCCTATGAGTCTAAAACCCCACGGGCTATATGGAGTCTGCCATTGACTCGGCGGGAAATCCCCCAATCCAAGTGTGCCGCAAGGGTTGGAGTGCCTGAGTCTAATACGCCACAGGGCACTAAGCCAGCGTAATATAATATAACCAGATCGGAAAATCACGGTTTTGGATAATGAGTTGTCTGAACTCGTGCCTTCTTATGGGACCACCTAACATCTCTTTATTCCAAATTTTATCCATTTCTAAACATGTATCATTCTGAAATCTTAAGTCATAGAAATCTGGTTTCTATGTTTGTCTGGGTCTGTTATGGAATTCTCTATTTTGGTATCGTCATACCAAGACTTTGCAAGTCATGTTTTCTGAGCCATAATGCAATAAGCATGATATTTTCATTAGAACATAGTTCAGACCACCCAAACATGCAATTCGCATAAGAGATTTCATGTTCTGAAAACATAAGTCAAAGCTATGCAAAAGTTCTCATCTTTTCAATAAACAAGTGGTGGTCATGTAATCTTTAACAAACCATGCAACTCTTTTCATTATATGATTATGTTCAACGTTCATCAACACAAACAACCCTCTGCCTTTTGGAATCAAAATCATAATCCAAATATAACATTATTCAAGACATTTCATAACATGCTTTTCAAGATGCATTCAAACGATTTCATAGTATATCATAAGTAAATGAAAATCATCACAAGAGAGGAATTTTTTTTAATGAATCATGCTCTCAATTCAATTATAAAACTTAAAACACATGGTTACAAATATATAAAATTTCAAATCAATTTTGGGGAAAGGCCTAAAGGCCAAAACAATATCATCAATGCTTCTAAAATATGAATAAATTCATAAATCCAAAATCCTTTTCTTAAAAACATGATTTCTATGCCCATGATATTTTAGGAAAACCCCGCGTACCTCAATCTCAAAAAATAATAGATGATTCGTAAAGCCTACGGCGTGGGGATTCAAACTCTCTAATTATCTTCTAAAATCCACGATTGAATCTTGAGTTATTTGGGATTCTTGTTTGAAACCCTAGAGAGTGTTCTAGATGGTTTTTAATGAAAATATCAATAATGAGGTCATTTGGGATTAAAATCCCGTGTTTAAGCTGATAAGAGGGTGAAAAATACCTAATGTACCCTTAATGAGATGGAATAAAAATATAACTGGGAGCCTGATTTATGGGCCACCGCAACGCGCCACAATCGCGCACCAAAATGATGGTGTTTTATGATTAGGACTTAAATTAGCCATAACTTCTTGTCCGGGTATCGGATTTGGGCGAATTTTATATCGACGGAAAGCTAATTCAATTTCCCCCATGATAAGAAGGTCGAAATTAGGGAAATTATATATGGTTTAAACTTAACTTATTTTGGAAGCCAAAAATGAGACTAAGTCTCTTTGACACTATTCTAGTCATTTAACTCTAAGAGCATATTACCACGAGCTAACTCATGGATGATTTAGCGGGGTGTTACATTATCCCCCCTTGGGATCATTCGTCCCCGAATGATGATGTGGAAGACAAACAAGCATGATTTAAAGTATATTAAGGCCATAAAAGAATAAAACAAGGATTGTACCTTCAATTTCGTCATTCACCGGATCAAATAAGTCTGGGTATCTATCTCTCATGTCATTTTCTGATTCCCAAGTTACTTCCTCAATTTTACAATTTTTTTCACAACACTTTGACCGAGGCTATTTCTTTGCTCCTCATTTTCCTAACTTGGCGATCCAAGACTACCACGGGCTCTTCTTCATAGGATAAGGAGTCTGTCACTTTGACCTCCTCTACAGGCAACACTAATGAATGGTGTCCAATATATTTCTTCAACATGGATTTTAGAAATACCGGATGAACAGAACCTAAACTTACCAGCAACTCTAACTCATACGTAACCCCACCTATCCTTCTTAAAATCTGGTATGGCCCTATATAGAGAGGAATCATCTTACCTTTCTTCCCGAATCGCATAACTCCCTTCATAGGGGAGACGTTAAGAAACACCCAATCACCAACCTCAAACTCTAAGTCTCTTCTCCTAACATCGGTGTAGGATTTTTTTCTACTCTGGGCTATTTTAAGTCATTCTCTAATAATTTTCACGCCCTCCATCGCCTGATGAAAAAGATATGGCCCGAGCAACTGAGTTTCACCCACTTTATACCACCCTATCGGTGATCTACATCTTCTCCCATACAAAGCTTCAAACGGAACCATCTTAATACTGGCATGGTAGCTGTTATTATAAGCGAACTATATTAATGGCAAATGATCTACCCAACTACCTTTGAAGTCAATTACATAAGACCTCAACATATCCTCAAGGGTCTGAATGGTGCGCTCAGCTTGACCATCAGTTTGAGGGTGGAAAGAAGTACTTAGGTTCACTTAGGTACCTAAACCTCTCTGAAAAGACCTCCAAAATTGTGAAGAGAATTGCTTACCTCTATCAGATATAATAGATACAGGTGCCCCATCCAAATGGAATATCTCTTCAATGTATAGCTTGGCATAATCATCTCTCAAAAAGTTGGTCTTCACGAGAAGAAAGTGATACCCAAATAGAATCATACTAATTTCGGGACCTCGAAAGTCCCGTAATGAAATCCATATTGATCATTTCCCAATTTCATAAAGGAAAAGAAATCTCTTGGGAAGTACCACCAGTCCTCATATGCTCTACCTTAACTTGTTGATAGTTCAAACACTTGGCAACATAGTTAGCCACATCGCGCTTTATATTATTCCACCAATAAATAGTTTTTAGATCATGATACATCTTAGTAGATCCTGGGTAAACAACATACCTCGAAGTGTGAGCTTCGTCAAGGATTATCTTTAGTAACCCATCTACATCTGGCACACATAGTCTGCCCTGATATCTAAAAAATCCATCACCACTAATTTCAAAAGATATCACATTCTGTTGACCCACATCTTTCTTGATCTGTATCAAGATGGGATCTTTAACCTGCTTCACTTTTACTTCAGCACAAAGGGAAGATTTATCTACCTCATGAACAACCACTCTCCCATCTTTGGAATCCAAGAGCCGCACTCCTAGATTTGCAAGTCGGTGAATATCCTTCACCATCTCTTTTTTACCTTCTTCAACATGAGAAAGGCTGCCCATTGACAACCTGCTAAGGGCGTTGGCTACCGCATTTGCCTTTCCCAGATGATAGTGCAGGCCCATGTCATAACCCTTTAGCAATTCTATCCAACGCCTTTGCCTGAGGTTCAACTCTTTCTGCGAGAAAACATACTGTGAACTCTTATGGTCAGTGAAAATATCAACATGCACCCCATAAAGATAATGCCACCAGATTTTAAGTGCAAACACCACAACTGCTAACTCCAAGTCATGGGTGGGGTAATTTTTCTCATGCACCTTCAAATGCCTGGATGCATAAGCCACCACCTTACCGTGCTGCATAAGTACACACCCAAGTCCTACACGGGATGCATCACAGTACACAACAAAACCCTCTGTGCCTTCCGGAAGAGTCAGAACATGTGTTCTAGTCAATTTTTCTTTCAACTTCTCAAAACTACTCTCATAGGAGTCAGACCACACAAACTTCACCTTTTTCTGGGTTAACTTAGTAAGTGGAGAAACTATGGAAGAAAAGTTTTCTACGAATCTTCTGTAATACCCTGCCAAACCTAAGAAGCTCTGAATATCTGTTGGAGCTGTGGGTCTGGGCTATTTTCTCATTGCCTCAACCTTTTGGGGATCTACCCTAATCCCGTCACTAGACACAATATTCCCCAATAAAGAAATAGAACTTAGCCAGAATTCACATTTGGAAAATTTTGCATACAACTTATAATCTTTGCGAGTCTAAAGGATGATTCGGAGGTGATTGGCATGGTCCTCCTCACTCTTGGAATAAATTAGAATATCATTAATGAAAACTATAACAAACATATCTAGAAACTGATAGAACACCCTGTTCATAAGATCCATGAAGGTTGCAGGGGCGTTAGTCAACCCAAAGGACATGACTAGGAATTCGTAATGACCGTATCTGGTTTGGAAGGATATTTTGGGAATGTCTGGCTCTCTAACTTTCAACTGATGGTATCTCGAATAAAGGTCTATCTTTGAAAAATATTTAGCACCCTGAAGTTGGTCAAAGAGATCATCAATCCTAGAAAGAGGATATTTATTTTTAACAGTGACCTTATTTAGCTGGCGGTAATCTATGCACATACGCAGGGAACCATCTTTCTTTCACACGAAGAGTAAAGGTGCACCCCAGGGAGAAACACTGGGACATATAAAACCTTTGTCTAGAAGGTATGCTAGCTGTTCTTTCAACTCTTTCTGTTCTGCAGGAGCCATTCTATATGGCGAAATAGAAATGGGATGGGTGTCTGGCAACAAATCAATACCAAAATCTATCTCCCTATCAGGTGGTATTCCCTGGAGACCGTCTGGAAAGACTTCTGGAAACTTATTTACCATAGGGACTAACTGGAGAGGAAGACTTTCGGCATTAGAATCTTTAACCCAAATAAGATCATATAAACAACCTTTGGAGATAAGTTTACGGGCTCTGAGATAAGATATAAAGTTCAATCTAGGTGCTAAAGAATGACCCTCCCATTCTATCATTGGTTCATTTGGAAAAGAGAAGGTGACTCTTCGAGTTCTACAATTTAATGTGGCATAGCACAAATAAAGCCAGTCCATACCTAGGATAGCATCAAAATCAATCATATCTAATTCTATAAGGTCTTCCACGGTATCCTGACCATAAAAAATCACCACATAATTTCTATACACTCTCCTAGCCACAACAGAATGACCCACCGAAGTGGAAATAGAGAAAGGTTCTGAAATTTCATCGGGCTCAAACCCAAAACTGACAGCCACATAGGATAAGGTAGACCCGAGATTAAGTAATACATAAGCATCACGGTAAAAGATTTGTAACATATTGGTGACTATGTATGGTGAGGATTTCGCCTCCTAGAAGTTGGACAAAGCATATAGCCGGTTGCGACCACCCTCGACAGCTGAGGTGGCACCCTTTTGGGGTGATGGTGGTGCGGAAGAATTTGCTTATGACTTAGATCCACCAATATTCCTCCTAGCAGAGGGACAATCTCTCTGAAAGTGACCCGACTGACCACATGAATAACACACCAGTGTGCCCAACTGACACCTCCCTGGGTGTTGCTTTCTGCAAGTCTCACACCGCAGAAAAGGACGATACTACTGAGCCACACTACCCTGTGGCTGAGTATCCTAAGCTCTGGGTCCATGACTAGTCTAAAAACTCTGAGATCTTCTATCAACTGGGGGTCTGGGCGCTAGGGCGCTAGCTTCAGACTGCGCATTACTCCAAAACTTCTTCTGTGGCTAACTGTGGTTCTGATCCACTATTCTGGCTCTCTTTGCATGTCTCTCCTTCTCTATAGACTCAATGATTCTCTTCTTCTTCTCTTGTACCTACTACATATACATTGACATCCTAGAGAAGTCCATGTCTCTGTTCAACATAGCCCCCTTACATTCAAACACTAAGTCATCCAAAAGGCCATATGCAAATTTTCTCATTCGGGCTCTCATATTACCAGCCATCTCCAGAGCATAACGAGACAGTTGGTTGAACTTCATAGTATACTCCTTGACACTCATTTTTCCTTTTTTTAAGGTTCATAAACTCCTCGGCTTTGGCCTCTCTCAACTCAAGGTAAAAGAACCGATCAAGGAAGGTTTCCACGAACTCGCCCCATACCGTGGGCATAACACTCTCACCCTTAGAATCCTCCCACTCATTATTCTACTAGTTCGCAATTTTTTAAGCTAGTAAGCTGCCAATTCCACCTCTTCTACCTCATCTACATGCATCACCTTAAAGATCTTCTCCATCTTATCCACAAACTCCTGTGGATCCTCCTCTACTTTGGTGCTCGAAAATTTGGGCAGGTTCATTCTCATGAACTGACCCATCCTAGTATCCTCATATGTGATGAATGCAAACCCAACATCTTCTAACCATTGATTCTGTGTGGATATCAACTGAGCAAACATGTGAATGGACTGTCTAAATTCTACATTCGATATGTCCCTCTGAGAAGACTGGGGATGATTAACATTTGTTCTTGAAGCTTAAGGAGTACTGGTCGGGACTGGAGGTACTCCCAGAGTAGAAATAGGTTCTGTAGTGTGCGCTCTATTACGGGTTCGTATCCCATGGGTGGGGCGGACTTCATCATCCTGAGTATTCTGATTGTTGAAGCGACGAGGAGGCATGACTATTTTTTGAAATACAATAGATCACTGATTAGGGGACAATTCTAATTCAGACTCTAACGCACAAACTAAATCAGAAAAAAGGGAAACACTTTCCTAAATGCCTAGTAGCCTCCTTCTTATAAGTGTGGCGCGCTACACACCCATAAACAAGACTCTACTCGACACGATTTCGCAGATACCCTGGGACCATGAACCGTGCTTTGATACCAAGTTTGTCACAACCCAAACTAGATCCTGGCCATGAAAGATATCCCAAAACAAGAAGGCCCGGGCATCCTACTCTATCTGGTAATCATGCATAATATTAACATCATAAAAAAGAATGCAGAAATATAATCTGATACAGAAATATGGTCATATTCTAGATTAAGTTTAAGAATAAGGAATGAAATCCAAAAACCACTAACAATATCTGGAACAGTCTGTGAAATCTCTACTACATGATCTAAAGATAACTGCCTGAGAAGATGGGACAAGGCCCCCAGTAGACCAAAACCATAACTGATAATAAATATCTGAAGATAACTAGGCCTTAAGAAATATAGAAGGCTCACCGACTAGACCATGCACTTTTATCTGAAGAAATTTACTACTTATCAGGACCCCTAGACTATGCCTCAGAATCTGGAAAGTAAGGGGGAGGGGGTCAATATAGATGTATTGGTACGCATAGCAATCCAAAATAAATCTTTTAATATAAATAAAATAGTTGAGAGCTAGTCATAAAACATCACATACGATATAAATTCCAAAACACAAGGGCATTCTGATAATTATAAAAACCTTTCTGTCAGTGCAATTTCTGATCTTCGTATTATTTTTGAGTCAGGTGGTACACCCCTACGAGTCTAAAACCCCACAGGCTATATGGAGTCTGCCATTGACTCTGCGGGAAATCCCCCAACCCAAGTGTGCCGCAAGGGTTGGAGTGCCTGAGTCTAATACGCCACAGGGCACTAAGCCAGCGTAATATAATATAACCAGATCGGCAAATCATGGTTTTGGATAATGAGTTGTGTGAACTCGTGCCTTCTCCTAGAACCACCTAACATCTCTTTATTCCAAATTTTATCCATTTCTAAACATGTATCATTCTGAAATCTTAAGTCATAAAAATCTGGTTTCTATGTTTGTCTGGGTCTGTTATGGCATTGTCTATTTTGGTATCGTCATACCAAGACTTTACAAGTCATGTTTTCTGAGCCATAATGCAATAAGCATGATCTTTTAATTAGAACATAGTTCAGACCACCCAAACATGCAATTCGCATAAGAGATTTCATGTTCTGAAAACATAAGTCAAAGCTATGCAAAAGTTCTCATCCTTTCAATAAACAAGTGGTGGTCATGTAATATTTAACAAACCATGCAACTCTTTTCATTATATGATTATGTTCAACGTTCATCAACATAAACAACCCTCTCTCTTTTTGAATCAAAATCATAATCCAAATATAACATTATTCAAGACATTTCATAACATGCTTTTCAAGATGCATTCAAACGATTTCATAGTATATCATAAGTAAATGAAAATCATCACAAGAGAGGAATTTTTTATAATGAATCATTCTCTCAATTCAATCATAAACCTTAAAACACGTGCTTACATATATATAAAATTTCAAATCAATTTTGGTTGAAGGCCTAAAGGCCAAAACAATATCATCAATGCTTCTAAAATATGAATATATTCATAAATCCAAAACCCTTTTCTTAAAAATATGATTTCTATGTCCATGATATTTTAGGAAAACCCTGCGTACCTCAATCTCAAAAAATAATAGATGATTCGTGAAGCCTACGACGTGGGGATTCAAACTCTCTAATTATCTTCTAAAATCCACGGTTGAATCTTGAGTTATTTGGGATTCTTGTTTGAAACCCTAGAGAGTGTTCTTGATGGTTTTTAATAAAAATATCAATAATGAGGTCATTTGGGATTAAAATCCCGTGTTTAAGCTGATAAGAGGGTGAAAAATACCTAATGTACCCTTAATGAGATGGAATAAAAATATAACTGGGATCCCAATTTTATGAGCCACCGCGACGCGCCACAATCGTGGTGGCTCACTAGAAATTGCCGAATGGGATTCTTAGGGTCAACGCGACACAGAGCCATCGCGTTGTCCACTGGTTGGGACCTGGTGATAACGCTCAATCTACAGCTCTCGTAGGAGTGTAAAGCGGTCGTTAGCAAATATAGAACCCAACTGGGTTGGGTATCGATCCCACAGGGAATAGCTTGGTCAACAAGTAAGTAAAGATTACTAGACTTTTAGTGCAAGTCTCGTAAAAAGGGGGGATTGTAATGTGTCACCAAAACAATTAAATAAAAGCTGAAAATAGCAAAGTAAAAGAGAAAGATTGTTACGTAAGTTGTAAACAATGAGAATTGAGGCGTTGGGGTTATGTCCACCTTCTGAGGTATACGTCTCTATTGGCTATGAGTGTGTAGAATTTTGACATGCAATTGCTTATAGAGGATTGTAGTCGATGGTAAATCCAAGCGTCTCTCGACCTAAACAAGGGCTATTTCACTTTAACTCTCTCGAGCTTAAAGCGTGTCTAACGGTACGAATTCTCCAAGAGGTTAGTCCAGTTACGGCACTAGCTTTTTAATAGGAAAGGGTGTCCTACTACCTTGACATTATCTCTTTTCCAGACAAATAACTTTTCTCTTGAACAAGTTAAATGTTAGACTGGCGTATTCTTGCGTTTGCAACCGCAAAGAATGTAGATTAAGATGAAGAGAATAATGATATAAGCAATATACGTGCCTCGAACTCACAAACTCACAGCAATAGATAGTAACTCATTCGGCTTCCATAACCCCAACAGAGAAGTTTAGTTACCCATGAATGCGAAGGAAACCACAATTGACATTGTTATTATACCACAATAATGATCAATTTCGTGTAGCACAAGAGTGGTAGGCGTTAGGTGTGATTTCTTGCAGAGTAACGTTTCTCTTGTTGCAGAATTTAAGAATAGAAGAATAGACGAAAATAGAATTGATGGAAAGATTAGAAGAGTTGTAGAATTGTTTGTAGTGTAGAATAATAGAGGAGTAGCGGCCCCCTCTAAATCTCTAGCATGATAGGGTATTTATAATACCCATCTCCTAATCCTACTAAGCTAATGAAATAAATAACCAAATCCTACTAGACTAATGAAATCCTTAACCCATATGTACTAGGTTAAGGTAACATTATCATAATCCACTTAAAATAATGAAATACATAACCTAATTGTACTAGGTTAATGTATCATTGTCAAAATCCAGCTTTGTGTCTGTAAGTCCCCAAAGTCTTCAGAATTGCTGTTTTAGCCCGGGACAGATTTTCCATGCAGCACTTTTGGTCCCCCAAAGTCTTCAGGAATGCTGTTTTAGCCCGGGACAGATTTTCCATGCAGCAGTTTTGGTCCTTAGGCGTGTAAACTCCCTTCCCTTTCTTCGTGAGCTTTCTTTTGTGTCAAGTAAGCCATAAAATGCTGAATTCTGCATCATTTATACCTGAAACTTTACTAATCATGTTCGTTAGCTCACTTACAGGAAAAAGGACTAAAAGTGCATGAAATATATAATTTGTTCTCAAAACTAGGCTAAAATATGGGCAAAATATATTGATATAGGCGTGTAAATCCGCCTATCATCAACACCCCACACTTAGAGCTTTGTTCGTCCTCGAACAACATATCATGTCCTTCTAAGCATCAACTTAAGGTTCTTACAGCAACAACACAAAACATTTATTAAGACAAGCACAACGATTATCAACCAAGAGTAGCTTTCCGATTATAAGTAGAAACAATTTAACCTCAAGTATAGACTTGTGATGGTGATCAACTCGCATGCAAACGTTAAAGTACATAGAATCATATACAACTACCCAAAACTCATCAACCATGTGTGTCTCACACTATAGTACCCATAATCATTCACAAGTATAGCATATTTTTCAAACATGGGTATCAAAATATCCTTGCCCTCGCTCTCACAAAGAATTCATATGAAGCAACTGATGACCATAGGCTTGCCCTTAATGTAATACTCTACTAAATGTTGGAATGTTAAGATTAGGATCAAGTAGGTCTTTTGATGGTTGTAATGTAGGCTAAGGGACGGGTAGGACTATTTTGGCCAGGAATAGTGACTAAGTTCCTAAGCGCTTTAATACATCACTTTGTATCATTGACACTTTTTTTTCTTTCAACCTTTCTTCTTTCTTTTGTTATACCACCCTTGTTCTCCTCTTTTTTTTTTTTTTTTTTTTTTTTTTCAATTTTAAGCACAACTCGCTTTTCAGCTTTCTTTTCCTTTTTCTTTTCACAACATACCTCTTATGATAGCACTTTCTTTTTCATAACACATTCAAGCACCATTACAATTTATAGCATCATACTCACCCAATTTCCTCTTATGTTGTCACATGACTTTTTCACTTTAAAGCACTTAGGAGTTTGGATCAAATTACGGTCTTGAAAGAAATGGATTAGGCTTACATACAAGGTTGTCAAAGAAATAGGCTAAAGGCTCAAAAGGGTTTAACTAGGATGATGTCCATGGGTAGGTAAAACTGAAGGTAAACAAATATAGGTTGCCAAAGAAATGCCTAAATCATATCCTAAACTTACACTCCTTATTTTCGCTTTGTATACATACCAGGCAAGTTCTAGCATCAGCTACACACATAGAATATACGATTATCTCACACACACAAGGCACATGGTCGACTTGCTTGGAAGTAATATAGACTCTCGACCCAACAAGTGAAGGAATTGAACCACCCAATATCACATAATGAGTCACAACTAGAGCCTAAACGTCTCAATAGTCACAATTGTAGCACATACTCTTGTTATAATCTCATGCTGCCTATCAAAATAATTTCATGTGAAGCTAGAAAAAAAAATTTACTACTAAAAAAATAAAAAAAAAACGAAACAAAAACAAAGCAAGCAAACATAGATGCAATAGAGAAGTATAGTATACGATACCACCACCCCACACTTAAACGGGACACTGCCCTCAGTGGAAAATAAATACGAGGAACCTGGTTAGTCGGACTCTTCCTCATTGTCGGGGGTCATACCCCCTTCGTCGGAATCATCATAAGAGTCGTCGTCAGAGTTCTCCTCCTCGTCAGAGTCTGGTAAGCGTCGATCGTCATCAGTCGGCACATCATCATCTAGAGGTTCCTCAAAGTATACGCCCACTCCACACATCTCCCGTGCATGCATGTTCATGGGATAATCGTGGTCCAGCTGTTGGAGCTCTGCAGCAGTTGGAATACGACCTCCGCTCATCATTGTAAACCTCATCATGCCGTACATATGGCGGGAGAAACTCTCATCCCGAGCATGTCTCTCTGCCGTAGTAAGGTTGATGCCATGTGTTGATTCAGCATCTTTGACCTTTGTGAGGTCAACCTTCTTCGGATTGTGTGGGAGTTTATGATTAGCTGGTTCCTCTTCGATATCCTCCTTCCGCAAGATTGCTGTCAACAAATTGCCAAATGTGAAATGGGACCTTTTGTGTAGTCTGGCCTTCCTCATGGTGGATCGAATGATTGCCCCAAAGTTGATTGGGACATTTGTCATCAAAGCATAGACCAAACACACTCTATCTCTTGATATCTTGGTGTATTGAGTCCCAGGAATAAGACATGAGTTGACAATGCGCATCCAGATTCTTGCTTCCCTATTTAGTGGAGCATAGGGGAAGGTGTTGTGTCGGCCTGTTTCTTTATGTCTGCCCCACCTTGCCATTGATCTGCTTCCACAAAGCGTGTGTCGTATTGCTCTATAAGGAGGCCTGCTGTACAGCTCTTTGAATGGTGCTGCGTCGATTGAAGGTAAGCCAAGAAAAGAGTTGATCCAGTCCGTGGTGAGCTGTAACACCTGACCCCGAATTTTGACTTCATTGCCTGTTGTGTTTGGTGACCAGTTGGCATAAAACTCTCTTGTTAGATCAAGATTACACTCTCCCATGTCGCGGAAGATGAAATCCAACTTCAAAGCCATTATTTTTGCCAACATACGCGGCTCCTTCTTTGCTAAGGTATCCTTGTTGATCAAGTCGACGTGCACATATTTTCTTTCTTTGTTGCTGCTGTACCATGCTTTGGCTTCTTCCTCAAGAACCCATTTTATTCCGAACATTCTGCGTGGTGGTTGTGCTGAGGATGATTCTCCTTGGTCTTTTCGACTTCTCTTCTTGCCCTTTTGGGAAGTGGTCGCCTTCTTCTTGCCTTGCCTCGCTTTAGGTGCCATTGTACCTGAGACTAGAAATAGTGTTAGTTGCAGCACAGTCTCACTTGATACAATCTATAAGCAAGCATTAGGGGCACCACCCCACACTTAGTTTTGTTATCACAAATCAGTGAGGTGAAAGTAGTTGATTTACTCAGATTTCGTTGACATACGTTTAAGGATTGTATTCCGGCAAGAAAATCAGCAATGCATCACTTACTTGCAGCCATTGGACTACTTTCATGGTAGATATAACAACACTACTACATGGGGGTTATCGTTATTCTTACAACAATCACAACCTCCTAAGTCGGTAGGCACTATAAGTCTTATTCCGATGGCCGGGATAGTCTAACATGTAAGTATCCAAACAACAATCTTAAGCAATATTCATAGCCATAGCAATTCCGCAAATATCATAATAATGCTATTGAAACCAAATTCAAGTCGGAAACAAGTCAAGATTTTCCTACGTATATGTTTACTCACATGATTTTGCAACAACAATCCAAACACATGAACATCACCAACAATCTTATATAATTTAGCAGTTAATAATAGCCATAGAAACGTAGTACTTACGAGAAATAAATGAAGAATAAGAGAGAACTTACTTGCTTGAAGCTTGTGGAGATGGTTTTGTGAATTGGAAGAGCAAAAGAAGAAAATTTTTAGAGGATTTGGAAGAGTATGCGGCGCCTTTAGGGTATTTTCTATTGTGGTTGTGTTATAAGACTAAGTCCCCTTTATATAGGAAGAGTATGGGTCGGGTTATGACCCATTTACAATCGGTTTTGGAGACAAAATTCCTACATATGCGGCGCATTGTCTATGGCATAATGGGACATATGCGCCGCATAGTCTATAGCATATGAGATACTGAGACCAAATGCCATAGCATAGGCGGCGCATAGTCAAAAGCATACCTAGGAATAGGCGGCGCATAGTGTATAGCACACTAGATTCCGGGACCTTAGGCTATAGGATAGGTTGTGCATTGTTTGTGGCCTAGTTTTACCAAGGCCTAGCCTTCCTCGAAGCCTATTTTGGCGTGGGAAAGGCTCAATCCATAGCCTTATGCATCACCCTTCCTAATTTACCAACTTTACCATACAATGCGTCCAAATCGTCAATTGAAATCAATCTCCTCGTTGAAAACTTCTTGCACCTATATTCGCTCAAGCAAATGAAAACGATTAGTACGATGGGTTGCCTCCCACCAAGCGCCTTAGTTTTGGTCGTGGCACGACTCTTATTTTTGTATTTTTATTTATCAAAAGCAAAACACATACTGAAATGAAAAATGAAAAATGATAAACGATAAACGATAAACGATGGGTTGCCTCCCATCTAGCGCCTTATTTATTGTCGTGGCTCGACGTAGTAATCTCGAGTACTTAGACTTCGTCGAGATAAGTGATGGCCATGTCATTCATCGAGTCAATAGGACCGATATACGGCTTAACACGTTGGCCATTCACTTTGAAGACAACACCCTTATTGTCTTCCAATTCGACTACTCCAGACGAGTAGACTTGGATAACTTTAAATGGACCAGACCACTTAGATTTTAACTTACCTGGGAAGAGCTTAAATCTGGAGTTGAAGAGTAGTACCATATCACCCTTTTGGAAGTTTCGTCGAACAATCCGCTGATCATGATACTTCTTCATCCGCTCCTTGTATAAATCCGATCTTTCATATGCATGGAGACGGAACTCATCTAATTCGTTCAGCTGCTCCAACCTCAGATTCTTCACATCATTCCAATTCAGATTCAAGTGCTTCAATGCCCACAATGCCTTGTATTCAAGATCGATGGGTAGATGACAAGCCTTCCCATAAACTAGTTGATAAGGAGACATGCCAATGTGTGTCTTGAATGCAGTCCTATATGCCCATAGTGCATCATCTAGCTTTCGAGACCAATCCTTCCTATTTGCATTAACCGTCTTTGCAAGGATTTGCTTAATCTCGCGATTGGAAACCTCTACTTGTCCACTAGTTTGGGGATGATAAGGCGTAGCTACCTTGTGTTGCTTGACACCATACTTGGCCAATACAAATTTGAATAGCTTGTTGCAAAAGTGAGATCCTCCATCACTTATGATAGTACGAGGTACCCCAAAGCGAGAGAAGATATTCTTCTTTAAGAACGCTACAACACGTTTTCCTTCGTTGTCGGCCAATGCTACAGCTTCAACCCATTTCGAAACATAATCCACAGCAACCAAGATGTACTTCATTCCAAACGAATTCACGAATGGACCCATGAAATCAATACCCCACACATCAAAAAGTTCTACCTCCATAATTTTGGACATGGGCATTTCATGGTGTTTTGAAATAGTACCTTGACGTTGGCATTGGTCACACCTTCTCACATAGTCGTATGCATCTCTGAATATCGAGGGCCAATAATAACCACTTTGCAATACTTTTCTTGTCGTTCGATTTCCTGCATGATGTCCTCCAACTTGCGAAGTGTGGCATGCTTCCAATATAGCAGGTACTTCTTCATGGGATATACATCGTCGAATGATCCCATCCGCGCATCTTCGAAACAAATAAGGTTCATCCCAATAGTAGTGCTGAACGTCATGCATAAACTTCCTCCTTTGGTGGTAAGATAAGTTGGCAGGTATCACATTACTCTCTACAAAATTTGCAAAGTCGGCATACCATGGTACTTTCTCCATTTTTGTCGCTAATATCTCCTCGTCAGGGAATGCATCATCAATCTGATTTTCAGGTTGCGCCACAGGTTCATTCTCAAGTCTAGATAGGTGATCAGCCACTTGGTTCTCGCAACCTCTTCTATCTTTGACTTCGAAATCAAACTCTTGCAGCAGCAGTACCCATCGAATCAACCTTGGTTTGGCATCCTTCTTCGTCATTAGATACTTAAGAGCTGCATGGTCTGTATGGACGATCACATTGGTACCCAATAGATAGGCACGAAACTTCTCAAACGCATATACAACCGCTAGAAGCTCTTGTTCAGTAACAGTGTAGTTCCTTTGGGCTTCATTTAGGACCTTACTCGCATAGTAGATAGGATGAAATAGTTTCTCCTTTCTTTGTCCAAGAACAGCACCAACGGCTATACCACTAGCATCGCACATGACCTCAAACGGGAGCGTCCAATCTGGTGCTACCATGATAGGGGCTTCAATGAGTTTTCCTTTAAGGCATTCGAATGCCTTTAAGCAATTGTCATTGAAGTCAAACTTCGCATCTTTCTCCAGTAGTTTGCACAATGGACTAGAAATTTTGGAAAAGTCTTTGATGAATCTACGATAGAAACCAGCATGGCCAAGAAAACTACGGACTCCCTTCACCGAAATTGGAGGCGGTAGCTTCTCAATTACCTCTATTTTTGCTCAATCAACCTCTATTCCTCTTTCAGAGATCTTGTGCCCAAGAACGATTCCTTCTTTTACCATGAAGTGGCACTTCTCCCAATTCAGCACAAGGTTGAACTCTACACATCTTTGCAATGCCATGCTCAAGTTTGCCAAACATGCTTCAAAAGACTCACCGACAACTGAAAAGTCGTCCATAAATACCTCCAAAGTGTCTTCAACCATATCAGAGAAAATAGACATCATACAACGTTGAAAGGTGGCTGGTGCATTACACAACCCGAATGGCATGCGTTTGAAGGCAAACGTACCATATGGGCATGTGAACGTTGTCTTCTCTTGATCTTCGGGAGCAATACAAATCTGATTATAACCTGAATAACCATCCAAGAAGCAAAACCATCCTTTCTCCGCTAATCGATCTAGCATTTGGTCCATAAATGGCATGGGGAAGTGATCCTTGAGTGTCCACGAATTCAGCTTGCGGTAGTCCATGCATACTCTCCATCCAGTAACGGGCCTGAGTGGAATAAGTTCATTCTTTGCATTTGCGACTACCGTCATTCCTCCTTTCTTGGGAACACATTGTACAGGACTTACCCACGTACTATCAGAGATAGGATATACAACTCCTGCGTCTAACCACTTTATAATCTCCTTCTTCACCACTTCTTGCATAGGTGGGTTTAAACGCCTTTGATGTTCAATGGTGGGTGTGCACTTTTCTTGGAGCTGAATTTTATGTGAGCAAATCCCAGGTGGAATACCAATAATATCCGCAATGGTCCATCCAATGGCTCTAATATACTTGCGTAAGATCAAAATAAGAGCTGCAACTTGTTGCTCACCCAAATCGGCTGCCACTATGACTGGAAGTGTGTTTCCGCTTCCTAAGAATGCGTACTTCAGATGACTTGGCAGCTCCTTCAATTCTAGTGTGGGTGGTTCTTCAATAGATGGCTTGGCTGGTGGTGTGGGTCGATTCTTGAGATCAAGATCCAGCTTCTTGGGAGTATAGCGATATGTCCCTAATTCCGATAGCGCACAAACAGCTTCTTCAGAAATTTCAGCATCCTCATTCTCTCCTTTCATGAGCAAAACCTCCAAAGGATCATCAAGAATTTGCTCTTCTTCAAGGCGTTCTTTCTCATCGTCAAAGACAACATCAGCCACAGAAAATACACTCAGATCTTTGGGTTGCTTCATTGATTTGCAAACATCAAATCGAACCACTTCGTCATTTATTCGGAATGAAAGTTCATTAGCTCTCAAATCAATGAGCACACTTCCTGTAGCAAGGAAAGGACGTCCCAAGATTATGGGAGCCTCTGAATCTGCTTCACAATCCAAGATGACGAAGTCTGCTGGAAAGATAAATGAAGAAACCTTTACCAAGACATCACATAGAATACCAACCGGTCGTTTTACCGACCTATCTGCCATAACCAGCCTCATGTTAGTTGGCGTAGGATCTCCTAACCCCAACTTCTTGTAGATCGATAATGGCATCAAGTTGATGCTGGCTCCTAAGTCACATAATGCTTTGGCAAAGTTCAAAGATCCGACAGTGCAAGGAATAGTGAAAGCTCCGGGGTCGGCCTTCTTCTGAACTATCGATCGGGTAGCAATTGCACTACAATGATGCACATCATCCTTCAGCTCATAACTTGCTGCCCTCTTCTTAGTCAAAAGATCTTTCATAAACTTCGCATACCCAGGCATTTGTTCAAGTGCCTCCACCAATGGAACATTAATGGTCAGCTGCTTTAACATAGTCATGAATTTGCTGAACTTCGTGTCCTCAACCACCTTCTTCAATCTTTGAGGAAAAGGTGGTGGTGGGTATGGAAGTGTTCTCTCCATGGCTTTCTTCTCCTCTTGCTTCCGTTTTTCTATTTTTTCAGGCTGCACGTCACTGGGCATGACGTCCTTGACGTCAGGACTGGTTGTTGCGGCATCTTCTCCTT
Source organism: Capsicum pubescens (assembly GCA_030864215.1). Lineage (NCBI taxonomy): Eukaryota > Viridiplantae > Streptophyta > Magnoliopsida > Solanales > Solanaceae > Capsicum > Capsicum pubescens. Next base: position 409,766,360 of record CM061548.1, on the reverse strand, counting down.
TTGCGTTATCATCCATGTCAACAACTTCTTCAACCACTTGCTTGCCTTTTGCTGAAGGTTCCAGCACCTTACCACTTCTGGTAGTGATGGCCATGCATGACCCATCATTCCTTGGGTTTTGCACAGTATCGCTAGGTAAAGTGCCAGCCTTTCTTTGATTGAGTGCTGCTGAAAGTTGGCTTAGTTGCTGCTCTATTTGCTTGATTGAAGTGGAATGAGAATCAACTAGTTGTTTCATAGAAGACAAATCATTGATTACCTCAGTAACTCCCGCGCTTGTTGTTTCCACTCCTTTTAATAATTTAGCCATCATGTCTTCCATACTTCCAGAATTAGATGTGGTGGTATCACGTCTACCAGGGGGAACATAAACACCACTCTTTTCATTGTTTTTTCTCCAACTACCTTGGTCCTTGTTTCCAGAATTATCATAATAGTTCCGACCTTGGTTTCCTTGGGCATTCCCTCGGAAACCCCCTTGATTGTTCAAGTAGTTGGCTTCTTCTTCTGAATCAGATTCGTCTCTTCCTTTTAGCGCCACAGCTTTCACTTTTTCGGTCTTCCCTGATAATAAATGCTTTGTAAGAAGATCCATTTGTGTTTTCATGTGCGCCATATCTTGATCACGTTCTTCTTGTCTTCTTCTTTGGTCTGCAGTCATGCCTATAGAATAAGTGGGGCTTGCTACCTCAGAATCCCTGGTATGCCAAGCTCTACTTTGTTTCGTCATGCGATCTAGCATATTGCTTGCTTGACCAAATGTGAGGTCCATAAAAGATCCTCCAGCTGCGTTATCCACCACTGGCTTAGTTATTGAATTCAAGGCTCTATACAATATCTCCATGAGGTGAACATTAGTCATGTGATGGTTTGGGCATCTTGCAAGCTTTGTCTTGAACCTCTCCCATGTTTCATGAAGAGCTTCAGTGGGAAGCTGACAAAAGTTGCTGATTTCATCTCTCAATTGTGCCCTTTTGGATGTCGGAAAGAATCTTTCGAGGAAAGCGTCTCTCAATTGCCTCCAATTTGTAATTGAATCAGGAGTCAGCCCATTCAACCATAGTGTTGCCTCCCCAGACAGAGACAATGGAAATAGACGTAATCGAATTGCATTCTGACCAACACCAGGATTGTCAAAAGACTTGCATGTAGAAATAAAGTTGATGAGATGCATATTCGGATCATCGCCTGCTAGTCCACCAAACAATACCTTGAGTTGCAATAACTGAATCATGGTGCTTGTGATGTTGAACTTGGCTCCGGGCGCTAATGGTGGTGGAATGATAGCTCCAGTGGCTCCGGAACCATCAAGATCATCATCATCATCGTCGAAAGCTGGCTGCATAGGTTAGTGATCATATCTATACCGAGCTTGTCGACCTTTTCTGTTGGCAGGTGTTACGATTTCAGCATCACGCCTAGGGTTTAGTAACTCGTCATCACCTAAATCCTCATCGTCAGGATTTGGTGCTCGTGCAGGGTTATCAATGTTCTGTTGTTGAACCTGGGCTGCGGCAAGGGCAGCCAATCTTGCTTGTTCCTATTGAGCAGCCATCCTTGCGATTTCAGCTTGTGCTTCCATTCTACCAATGCGTTGTGGTTCAGGATTGATTGGTAATAACGGTTGACCAGAACTTCGAGTATGGGGCATGCACTAAAATAAAAACCTGCAGTAGACAAAAACAAAAACTAAAAGTAAAAGTACGAGAATCTTTGACCAAAGGGTCTAGTAATTTTCACGAACTTGATTGACACTTGTATTCCCCGGCAACGACGCCAATTTTTGATAACGCTCAATCTACAGCTCTCGTAGGAGTGTAAAGCGGTCGTTAGCAAATATAGAACCCAACTGGGTTGGGTATCGATCCCACAGGGAATAGCTTGGTCAACAAGTAAGTAAAGATTACTAGACTTTTAGTGCAAGTCTCGTAAAAAGGGGGGATTGTAATGTGTCACCAAAACAATTAAATAAAAGCTGAAAATAGCAAAGTAAAAGAGAAAGATTGTTACGTAAGTTGTAAACAATGAGAATTGAGGCGTTGGGGTTATGTCCACCTTCTGAGGTATACGTCTCTATTGGCTATGAGTGTGTAGAATTCTGACATGCAATTGCTTATAGAGGATTGTAGTCGATGGTAAATCCAAGCGTCTCTCGACCTAAACAAGGGCTATTTCACTTTAACTCTCTCGAGCTTAAAGCGTGTCTAACGGTACGAATTCTCCAAGAGGTTAGTCCAGTTACGGCACTAGCTTTTTAATAGGAAAGGGTGTCCTACTACCTTGACATTATCTCTTTTCCAGACAAATAACTTTTCTCTTGAACAAGTTAAATGTTAGACTGGCGTATTCTTGCGTTTGCAACCGCAAAGAATGTAGATTAAGATGAAGAGAATAATGATATAAGCAATATACGTGCCTCGAACTCACAAACTCACAGCAATAGATAGTAACTCATTCGGCTTCCATAACCCCAACAGAGAAGTTTAGTTACCCATGAATGCGAAGGAAACCACAATTGACATTGTTATTATACCACAATAATGATCAATTTCGTGTAGCACAAGAGTGGTAGGCGTTAGGTGTGATTTCTTGCAGAGTAACGTTTCTCTTGTTGCAGAATTTAAGAATAGAAGAATAGACGAAAATAGAATTGATGGAAAGATTAGAAGAGTTGTAGAATTGTTTGTAGTGTAGAATAATAGAGGAGTAGCGGCCCCCTCTAAATCTCTAGCATGATAGGGTATTTATAATACCCATCTCCTAATCCTACTAAGCTAATGAAATAAATAACCAAATCCTACTAGACTAATGAAATCCTTAACCCATATGTACTAGGTTAAGGTAACATTATCATAATCCACTTAAAATAATGAAATACATAACCTAATTGTACTAGGTTAATGTATCATTGTCAAAATCCAGCTTTGTGTCTGTAAGTCCCCAAAGTCTTCAGAATTGCTGTTTTAGCCCGGGACAGATTTTCCATGCAGCACTTTTGGTCCCCCAAAGTCTTCAGGAATGCTGTTTTAGCCCGGGACAGATTTTCCATGCAGCAGTTTTGGTCCTTAGGCGTGTAAACTCCCTTCCCTTTCTTCGTGAGCTTTCTTTTGTGTCAAGTAAGCCATAAAATGCTGAATTCTGCATCATTTATACCTGAAACTTTACTAATCATGTTCGTTAGCTCACTTACAGGAAAAAGGACTAAAAGTGCATGAAATATATAATTTGTTCTCAAAACTAGGCTAAAATATGGGCAAAATATATTGATATAGGCGTGTAAATCCGCCTATCATCACCTGGAGCTTCAGCGTGATGCGCCACAATCTCACTAGGCTACTGGAATTTGACAATTGCTAAATAGACCCACTCCGCGATATGCCAAGCACCAAAATGACAGTGTTTTACGATTAGGACTTAAATTAGCCATAACTTCTTGCCCGGGTATCGGATTTGGGCGAATCTTATATCGACGGAAAGCTCATTCAATTTCTCCCATGATAAAAGGTCGAAATTAGGGAAATTATAAATGGTTTAAACTTATCTTATTTTTTAAGCCAAAAATAAGACTAAGTCTCTTTGACACTATTCTAGTCATTTAACTCTAAGAGCATATTACCACGAGCTAACGCATGGACGATTTTGTGGGGTGTTATATACTCATTCTTTGGATATCTCCCTAGCTCCCAAACCTCCAGTTGATCGGAGGTTTTAGAATTTTCAGACTAATAGTGCAGCGGGAGTTTAGGGTACCCAGTCATTTAGGCCATATCCTCATTGCGGGAATTTTGGGAAGAACCATCTGAGAAGGTGTATCTATGGTGAGCGCGTGTGTTATACTTGTGGTCAGTCAGGTAACTTCAAGAGGGATTGCCCCACTATTAGAGGAAATGTTGGGGGTGCTAAGTCCCAAGCAAATTCCACATCTCGACTACCCAAGGTTACTAATTCGGCTACGGGGGGTGGTTGCAACTAGTTATATACTTTATCTAGCCACCAAGATACAGAGGCTTTTCCAAATGTTATGACGGGTATGTTACAAATTTTCTCCTGTAATGTGTATGTGTTACTTGATCCCGGGTCTACCCTATCTTATATGACCCTGTATGTGGCATTTAGTTTTGGTTTTGAGCCTGAAATTATTCCTAAACCTTTCTCTATTTCCATTCCTATTGGTGACTCTACTGAAACTAGAAGGGTGTATAGAAATTGTGTGGTATCTATCTGTTATCGTGATATTGTGGCGGATTTTGCAGAGCTTGATATGATTGACTTTGATGTTATTTTAGAAATTGATTGACTACATTCTTATTATGCCGTATTAGACTGTAGAACCCGAAAAGTCACTTTCTTATTTCCAAATGAGACAGTGATAGAGTGGGAGAGGTATTCCTTAGCACCCAGAGGGAAATTCATATCTTATCTTAGAGCCTGTAAGCTTATATCAAAGGGTTGTTTGTATCATCTTATTCTAGTCAGAGATTCCAGTACTGAAAGTCCTTTTCTCTAGTCTGTCCCTGTAGTTAATGAATTTCCAAAAGTCTTTTCCAATGATCTCCCAGGGATATCACCTAATAGGGAGATAGATTTTGGCATTGACTTATTGTCGGACACTCATCCTATTTCTATTTTGCCATATAGAATGACTCCTGCTGAATTGAAAGAGTTAAAAGATCTTATTGACACAGGCTTTATATGTCCTAATATCTCTCCCGAGGGTGCACTTGTACTCTTTGTGCATAAGAAAGACAGTTTCCTCTGTATGTGTATAGATTACCGTGAGTGAAATAAGGTCACTGTCAGGTTATCATTAGTTGAAGGTTAGGGAGGTTGATATTCCCAAAACAACTTTCGAACCCAATATGTCCACTATGAATTCTTAGTTATGTCCTTCGGATTGACTAATGCCCTTGCAGCTTTTATGGACCTAATGAATAGGGTATTTTTCCAGTTTCTAGATCTGTTTGTCATAGTCTTTATAAACGATATTCTGTTTTACTCTAAGAGTGAGGAGGAGCATGCCAACCACCTCCGAATCATCCTTCAGACCCTCAAAGATCATGAGTTGTATGCAAGGTTTTCCAAATGTGAATTCTGGCTTAGTGCTATTGCTTTCCTAGGGCACATTATTTCTAGTGGGAGGATTAAGGTCAACCCCCAAAAGGTTGAGGCAGTGAGAAAATGGCTCATACCCATAACTCCAACCGATAATCGGAGCTTCTTGGGTTTGGTAGGGTATTACCGAAGATATGTAGAGAGTTTTTCCTCCATAGATGCTCCGCTTACTAAATTGACTAAAAAAAGTGAATTTTTTGTTGTATGACTCTTGTGAGAATAATGTTGAGAAACTGAAGGACAAGTTGACTACCGAGCCAGTTTTGACCCTCTTCGAGGGTACAAAGGGTTTTGTTGTGTACTGTGATGCATCCTGGGTGGGACTTGGATGTGTACTTATGTTGCATGGTAAGGTGGTGGCTTATGTATCTAGTCAGTTAAAGGTGCACGAAAAGAATTATCGTACCCACGACTTGGAGTTAGCAGCAGTGGTATTCACGCTTAAGATATGGCGTCATTATCCGTATGGGTGCATGTTGATATTTTCACTTATCACAAAAGTTTGCAGTATATTTTCTCGTAGAAAGAACTGAATCTCAGGCAGAGGCGGTGGTTGGAGTTGTTGAAGGATTATGAAATGAGTCTGCACTATCATCCGGGCAAGGTCAATGTGGTGGCCGACGCCCTCAGCAGGTTGTCAATGGGCATCCTTTCTCATATTAAGGCAGGAAAGAGGGAGATGGTGAAAGATATTCACCGGCTTGCAAATTTGAGAGTTCGACTTTTGGATTGAAGATGGAGGAGTAATTGTTCATGAGATAGCTAAATTCTCCTTATGTGCTGAAGTTATGCCTTGAATCTATATGATACTTGTATTAATATTATCATTTATAACATTGAATCACAATATATTAATTGGACAATAATGAACCTTCATATATACACCAAATAAAAATATATCTCTCGTCAAGTCATTTTCCCCCTTTCTTCCTTTTCAAGACTAATTAACTTCGAACATAAAATCAAGCATTAATTTGCTTAACTACACATTAATTTGCATGTCAATACTCCCTCCGTCTATTTTTACCTATCTAATATATTAAAAATTGATGTTCAACAATATTTATTAGGTATAAAAAATCAACAGATATATAGCTTACCATTTTGTGTCCATTGTACCCTCTTATTAATTATTGTTCATTACTCAAACAATAAATTTATTACTCTATATATTCAAATAGTGATATAGTAAATTTATCCCTATTAAGTACTATTATGTATTATTTATTAAGGTGTGCTCCAAGTGAATAGTTGACGGAAAATATAATATCTTCCTCTTTTTTCCATTTCAACATGCCAATAATGTCACTAGTACATTAATTATTAAGTATCGGCTACGTACTTTCACCATTTCACGTACCCTTCTCCCATACTATACATACTGTACTTAAATTATTTAATGAAAGTCTCCACGAACCATCCTTACAAAATATCCTAGTCTAATAGACTACATATATAATTATTAAATACATCTGAATTTCGTTTGATGCGAAACACCCATTTGCACCCAATAGACTTTCGGTTACTAGGCAGAGGTACCAAATCCCATGTACGTTGTTCATTCAGAGCCTGAAATTCCTCATCCATAGCTTGGCACCAGAAACTATTTTTGGAGGCTTGGTTGTAGGTAGTAGGCTCAGTTGTGGGATGTGCATCAAAGGGTATTTGAGTGTGGTAGGCTTTGGGTTTGAAGGTACCGGCCTTGGCTCGGGTTGTCATAGGATGAGTGTTGAGTGGAGGGTGATTAGGAAGGGGTGGTGGAGTTGTATGATGCGTGGGCGGGGGTTGGGTGGGGCTGCCGTGGGAGCTGGGATGTGCAGCGGTGGATGGGGTGGCTGTATGTGTGTTAGGAGTATGATGTAGGGAAGTGGTGGGTTGTGTGGCAGTCGGCTGGGTGTTCGGGTGGGAGGTTTGGGGTTTCGGGTGGGTAGTGGTGTAGTGGGGTACCGGGTTAGGTGCCGAGTGAGCCGGAGCATGAGCGTGAGAAAAGGACGGAAATAATGGCACAACGCCAAGTGGATTGGGGGAGTATGGAGTAGAGGAAAGACTTGTGTAAGGAAATTGTTCCTCCACAAAACGAACATGACGGGAAACATATGTTTTCTGAGATACAGGATCGAAACATTTGTAACCTTTGATAGTGGGATGATAGCCTAGAAAGACACAAGGGGTGGACCGAGGTTGAAGTTTATGTTGAGTGTGCGGACGCAACCAGGGATAAACTAGACACCCAAACGGGCGGAGATGGATATAGTCGGGTGGATGATTGTAGAGACGGGCATATGGAGTGGAGTTGGAGAGAGTGTGAGTGGGCATGCGATTTATGAGGTAGTTGGCAGTAGCAAGGGCATCAACCCAAAAGGAAACAGGTAAGGTGGAATCATGGAGGAGCGCAACAACTGTTTCTATTAGGTGACGGTGTTTGCGCTCAGCAACGCCATTTTGTTCAGGGGTATATGGACATGAAGTGTGATGAAGAGCCCCTAGATTTTGAAGAAAAACACCAAATGCATTGTTGACAAATTCTTTGCCATTGTCACTTCGAAAAATTTTGATTTTGGCATTAAATTGATTTTGAACCATTCGGTCAAAGTTTACAAAAATAGTATAAGCTTCGGATTTAAATTTCAGAGGATAAAGCCAAGTGAATTTATTGTAATCATCAACAAAACAGATATAATAACGAAAACCTTGAACAGAAGGAACTGAGGTTGGACCCCAAACATCAGAATGAATTAATTGAAATGGCGTAGTGGCCTTGTGTTCAGACAGTGAAAAAGGTAAACGACAAGATTTAGACACTGAACAGGACTCGCAATGTAATTTTTATGAAAAATTAAAACCTAAGGAAGATAAAATGGATTTGGTGATGGCGGATGATGGGTGCCCAAGCCGGCGATGCCAGGTTGACGAGAGAATGGCTTGACTCACAACAGACGGAGACCTGGATGGAAGAGTGTATAGCCCATGCTCACAGCGGCCCGTGTACCGCACCCGGTTCGTGGTATTGTCCACTATCTGGAAATTGGTGTCATTAAAAATGAGGGTGCAGTTATTTTCTTTAGTAAAGCGATAAACAGATAAAAGATTGGATGTGAGGGAAGGGACGTGGTGAAGGGTTGAGAGATGAAATTTACCATTTAGGGTATAGACATACCCAGAGCCGGTGTTTGTGATGGGAAGGGATTGACCATTGCCTACTGTAATAGTTTCTGAGCCATGATACGGATGAGGAGCTTGAAGTTGTGAATAATCCGACGTCACATGGGTGTTAGCACCTGTGTCTAGATACCAATTGCCAGATTGAGCGTTTGTGGACGCATGCATCGCCCTTGATCCTCCGGACTGGCTATTTACATTCTGCGAGTCATCATAACGATACCAGCAATTAGCCGCAGAATGGCCCCGTTTAGCACAAATTTGGCACGTCGGAAGATCTCGTGTGGGCATCCGCTGGTATCCTCGTCCCTGTCCGCGGCCTGACTGGAAGCCGTCCCTCGGTGGAGGCCCGCCTCTACCTTGCTGCCCGGTGTTTCGACGGTCACCGCCGCCGCTGCCTCGCCCTTGGTTACGGCGATCGTCACCGCGACCCCTGGCCGAGCCTCCGCTGCCAGCCGAGTAAAGAGCCGTGACGCCAGGGGTGGAACTGGCTTCTCCGAGCAGTAATTTGTGTTCCATGTCTAGATTCAATTCTTCTGCATTAAGCCATCCAGACAGTTGATTCAGAGTGATTTCGACAGGCGAGAGGCGAATATGCTGTTTGAGAGAGGAATAGCCAGCCGGAAGACCACGTATCACGGCATTCACCACGTCTCGTTCAGGAATAATCTCGTTCACAGCATCTAGGTCAGACAGAATAGAGGCCACATCATCAAGGTATTGAGTCATCGTCTTCGTTCCCTTCCGAAGAGTATGCAATTTGTCACGCAACTGAAAAATATGAGCCGTGGACACAGAGTTGTACCTTGTGGCTAGTGCGTCCCAAAGTGAAGCCGATGTGAGAAAACCCCGGGCGTGTTTGTGCACAGAGGGGCTAATAACTGCGAGAAGACAGGCTCGGATCTGAGTGTCTACGATCATCCACGGAAGGTAGTCGGGATTTGGGAGCTTGACGTCGTCCTTCTCGGCTGTCTCGGGCTGCGGCTTCTCCGCACCGTCAATCCATCCGAGCAGCAAGTTGGCTGCGAGGGCGGTGCGGACGTTAAGTGCCCAGGCCGGGTAGTTGTTGTCAGATAATTTTTCGGGGATGAGATTGTGGAGATTCCTGAGCAGTAATTTTACTCCAGACGGTAATTTTGACAGAGGATCAATAACCTTGTCCATGGCGCCGACCTACGGCGGAGGAGGGAGGCCGTGCGGCGTGGTGTAGACGGTGGCGGCGGCGCACACACGTCGGAAAAGAGGAGAGATTAGGGTTTGGGCGGAAGAAGAAACCCTAGCTTTGATACCATGATACAGATTTAAGAATTAATTGATCTTATTAATATTGAAGGGGTTACAGCTGTATATATAGAGAACTGAAGAATAACTAATTACAGAATAACCCAGATGTATTTAATAATTATATATGTAGTCTATTATAGTCAACTAAATAATTGTCAAAATCTCGACCGTTCGATCGCTAATCACCCTTGATCTTCTAACACGTGTACTTCCATATACTCCCTCCATTTAAAAAAGAATGACCTACTTTCCTTTTTAGTCTGTTTAAAAAAGAATGACCCCTTTCCTTTTTTGTCAATACTTTAATTTCAACTTTTCACATGACATGTTTAGAATCACAAGATTAAAAGACATTTTGATACATTTGACACAACTTTAATTTAAGGCCACAAGATTTAAAAATATTCATTATTTTTTAAAACTTTGTGCCAAATCGGCCATTCTTTTTTAAACAGAGGGAATATATATTTTCAACCAACCAACTTTTATATATATAGAGAGAGTAACTAACAATCTCATACACAAACCTACTAAAAATGTTCCCACATTAGTCCATATGCACACTTTTTTTCCTTTTTGTTCATATATACTTATCTTGTATAGTTCCTTAGATTTGATATTTCTTTTTAGTTTGTTTGTTTGTTTTACCTCAATGATCAACGACAAATCTAACGAATTCATTCGTTGGATTTTGAATTTTCCGGCTATACGTCTTAGTGAAACAATATGTTTTTCTACCCTTGTTACATCTTTGATCCAACTAGGCCAAAATATATGTGAATACAAGTTGAGAACATTCTTTACTAATAAGAAGAATTGTCGAAACTCTATACGTTTGATTGAGGATATTCTCGTCGTTGTCAAAGAAATTACAAATGGGGTTTCAAGATTTGCAAATTCCAGCATTTTGAGTAGCTTATCAGAGATCCATTTTATCTTCCAGAAGTATCAGTTCTTGTTGGAAGATTGTAGCAGAGAAGATGCCAGGATATGGATGTTAGCCAAGTCCGAGGATGTCCCTTGCCAGTTTCAGATGCTGGCAAGAGCTGTTGCTGTGGCACTTGATGTTCTGCCTTTGGAGGAAATGGATGTTTCTATAGAAGTCAAAGAAGTGGTGGAGTTTGTGAGAAATCAAGCTGTTAAGTTGAAGTTTGAAGTAGAAATGGATGATGGGAGAATGCAAATGAATGTTTCGAAGATTTTGAATCAACTTGAAGATGGAATTATTCCAGAATCAAGTGATTTGAAAAGGGTTCTTGATTATTTAGGGATTAAACGTTGGAGCACATGCAATAAAGAAGTTAAGTTCTTGGATAATGAGATTTTCTCAGAGGGAAATACAGATATGAGGCTTCTCAGTAGCTTAATGGGTTTCATGATTTACTGCAGGGGAACTCTGTTTGAAGTATTGGATAATGTAGCAAGTACGCAAATCAATGGAGGTGGCAGCAGTAATGCAGATCAAGTCATCAGGTTCTTGAATCATGATGATTTCACGTGTACAATTACGCTGGAAATCATGAGTGATCCTGTGACAATAGCCTCAGGTCACACGTATGATCGGTCTTCGATCCTCAAATGGTTTAGAGCTGGAAACTCCACTTGTCCAAAGACTGGTGAGAGGTTAACAAGCATTGATTTGGTTTCTAATTTGGCTTTGAAGTTCTTGATCAAACAGTATAGCTGTGTGAATGACATTCCATTTGTGGAAACTGGCAGGCGAAATTGCGATTTTGTAAAATCTGTTGCTACAGGCAGAGTGGCTAATGAGCAGGCTATGAAGTTGCTTGCAAGTTTTCTAGTAGGCAGACTAGTTGCTGGAACAATGGAACAGAAAAATAATGCTGCTTTCGAGATTCGTTTGCTCACCAACAAGTCTTGTTTGGTGGAAGATGGTGCAATCCCACCTCTCCTGAATCTTGTTACTTCAAGGGATTCCTCTTGTCAAGAGAATGCAATGGCTACTCTACTGAACCTCTCAAAAAACTCAAACAGCAAAAGCATAATTGTTGGAAATGGAGGTTTGTTCGTGATACTTGTTGTTTTGAAGGTAGGACTAAAGATGGAAGCACGACAGCACATTGCTGGTACATTATTCTACCTGACATCTATAAAAGAGTACCGCAAAATGATTGGAGAAAATCCGGAGTTCATTCCATCACTTTTGGAGCTGCTAAGAAATGGAACTGACAGGGGAAAAAGAATGCCTTGGTCACCATTTTTGTCCTCTTAAGGCGCCCCAAAAACCACTGGATAGTAATTACCGCTGGATTAGTCCTTTTGGTGGTTAATCTGTTGAAATCTTTCAAAAGGGAAGATCTCGTTACAGATTCTTTGGCAGTTTTGTAACTCTTTCTGAAAGATTAGACGGAGAAATGGTTGTTCTTTATGCTGGAGCTTTACCTATTATTGTGAATGTTCTAAGTTCTTGCAATTCAAGGGCAGCAAAGGAGTATTGTGTCTCATTGTTGCTGGCTTTGTGTATCAATGGTGGGGCAGATGCAGTTCCTATTTTAGTAAAGAACTCATTTCTCATGGGACCTTTATATTCCCTCATCGCTGAAGGCAACTCAAAAGCTATCAAGAAAGCTAGTACACTCATCAGAATCTTGCATGAGTACAATGAGAAGACCCCTTCTGGATTGATCACTCCAGTTTTTATAGAGGATCAATTCATTAATGTATGGTAAATATTTTCGAGTATCCAACTTGTATATATAAACCATGGACGACCATGGTGTAGGATGCTTTGGTGTCCTTTTCCTTGGCTGGTGATATGGGCTCAAGTTTTAAGAGCTAGTCACTACACTGCTACAGCTTCTGTTTTTTTGAATGAAGCTTTGTATAGTTTTACTTGTGTCTCTATACTCACGATGTTAATGTGAATCCTTGTTATGTAAGCATCACTCCCTATACTCTTCAAGTTAATAATTGTAATCATTTTCTTGTCTGAATCACTTGGTACAAATGTACAATCACTATACATACATTTTTATCATTGATGATTCTTCAGTTTCATCACCTAATCGAGATCAAAATGTCCATAAAAGGAAACTTGAGTAATTGTACAAAGGCGGATCTTCAGCGAGTGATACAAGTACGACCACGAGGATGGACGTGAATGAGTGCGTAATGAATCCGTCCAAGGAAGTGCACAAGTGAAGTGTAAAAGAGGGCATAAACACACCAAAATCAGCCCACTTCTTGCACTTGATGGGCACCTCACCCTTGAGGGGTATTATGGACATTTCACACTATTTTTGTAATATCTATAAATAGAACCTTTTAGGGTTTCATTCATCAGACTTTGATGATAATGAATGTTGTATAACATTGAAAGAAAAGTCCTCTCTCCTTGAGGCACAAATTCGAAACTTGTAACTAGGGTGATACTAGGGTGGAATCACTAGTGTTGCATTCTTTCTTAGAACATTGGGTGCTAGAGGAGGTTGAGGTCTCTCTTGTGCTCACCGAAGAGAGTAGGTGTTCCTATTATCATTGTATTAAGGGTCCAGGTGCTTGAATACACTTAGGTTCTTAGTTCATGAGATAGTGTATGTCACTCTATCTATCCTTTCTATTCTTGCAATCTTGTAATGTTTGTATCTCGTATTGTATCTGTTTGTGTTGTTGTTATTCCCATTGTTAAGTTCATGTTGTTCTTCATATTCTTGTTGTTAATTGTAACGCTCCGATTTTCTGAATCAAAACGCTACACGGTGCTCATGACCCCAAAGGACCAGAAGCTAACCCATGACTAATATTTGTACCTGTAAACTGCATAATATCTCATAAAATATGCGGAAACATAAACTGTAAGGCCATAAGGTTCAATACTGATACATATCTAAAAAACATGGTATAACAATACCAAAAAGGAACATAAATACTGAAGTCTGAACATCTAATCTGACATCTAGTCCGAAATCCTCTAACTGAACTGAATAAGGAGTTGAAGAAACATGTCTCCAAATAACTCCATGAACTGAAAAGCTAATCTGAAATACTGAAATAAAGTAATAATAATATTGTCCGCGAATGAAGAGGAACACTGACTGTTGAAATCTGCAATGTTACTGCTGCTCTGAAACTCGTGCCTCTGTACCTATGACATCAAATAAAACACCATAGCGCGAATGCGTCAGTACGACTGAATGTACTGAGTATACGAGTGAGGTAGGCTAAATGCAAAGGGTTTTATATGCATGAACAATGCTGACTAATGTGAACGTGATAATGCATACATACATACGTAACTGCAACTAAACTCGTGGTGATACTGACTACTGAGTCTGAATACTGACAACAGAAGCTTACTGATACTGAGATACTGAATATGAGATGCTGAATGACTGAGTTTACTGACATTGAGATACTGAATGACTGAGTTTACTGATGTTGATATATAATTCACTAATAAGTGAGGAACTGATACTGTATTTCTGAATACTGGGAGACTGATACTATATTACTGATAAAGGAATAATTGTTTCTGATAGTTCTGATTATGAAGAACTGATTTGAATTGACAGTATATAACAGTCCTGAAACTGAGCTCGTGGTAACATGACTACTGAGTATGAATCCCGATGACATGTATTTACTGATAACATATCATGAATGATAACTAAATTCTGATAACTAATATATCTGATAACATGAGTTCTAACAACTGATAGCATGAATGACTGTATATGACAGTCCTAAATCTGACGGAACTAGCTGAGTTTCGTACTTTATTTGACAGTCTTGATATCTTGAAGAACTATCTGAGTTCTTTTACTGAGACTGATACTGAAACTGTGGGAAGTAGTTATCTAACTGGCATGCCCTAAATACGCTATAATAGCTAAGCTGGGGTCTAATCTCTGCCCAGACTGGAGGGGTGTAAATACTGCGCCACTGGTAAGGACAACTGTGAGAACCCTATACTAGCAGGTACTCAAATGAGAACGGTGGGAACCCTAAACTGACAGGTTAAGCCACCTCATCAACCCTAATTTGACAGGTTAAGATGTCTCAATCTACGCTATCTACGTAGTTCTGGAACTCAAGGATGACTGCTAAGAATCACACCCTGAACTGGAAGGTGAGTTCCCATCCTTGGGTTCACTCGGTGCTAACTTCTACTCCCATCTGAAGGACACTAAACTGAATAACTAAGCTGAACTGAATAACTAAACTGAACTGATTACCTGAACTGATACTGATTAATTGGACTGATACTAGTGGTATTATTTAGCAGAGCTAAACTAAGTTTACTAGATTCCGATGACTGACGGAATGTACTATCTTCTGAGGAATGGTTGAGAGTACTGAAGTTACTGAGATTGACTGTGAATACTGAGGTTGCTGAGGTTACTGAGCACTGAGATTACTGAGATTACTGGACTACTAAGATTACTGAGATTTCAGAGTTTTCCTGAGTCACATGACTGACTGAACTCTATAGATCATGGTTTGACTGAGAGTATCGTAAAAACATGACATGGCTCTAGGCACACATCTATATTTTTCGGGTAAAAGTACCCCAGGACTCGATGGAAGGAAACTGACACAACTTGAATTTCTTGAGTACACGACCATCAATAACAATCCATAATACATGAGTGGGGGATTTCATGAAGTACATGGTCATCATAATATCTATCATGAATAGGAATGCTTATAATCAAGTCATAAATCTCATATTCTAATATCATGGGAATTCTGACAACATATACTATTCATAGCAATGGCATGAAAATCATTCAAGCATAAGGGAACGGTAACATGTAACATTTAGTTCATATTGTAATGATTTGGGGATATTATACTTTATGTATTTATTCAACATCTCAAACATGATAGGAAAAGCATGGATATATTTTGTGTACATAATTTATATCTCCATTATCATACATGCTTTATACCACAAAAATAGCAACACATAATTTGCATGGAAATTCATATTGGAGTGTATGGCTAACATGAACTTGATATTTAAATATCATGAAATCATGTAAATATGAAGTTCTAGCATACTAGGCATTTTATCGAACACCTTGCATGCATTCTTTAAGGCATAGGTGGATTTCATGCTTGCATTCTATCAATCCATCCAAAGATCATGTTTTTCAACTAACAACATAACTTTCATGAGATATACAGTCACGATACTATTATATATCAAAACAAATAAGCATCAACATGGGTATGATCATATCACCACAACCAACCAAGCTTTTGTATTTTAAAGATTGATTCTTGAACTCCACGGACGAAAGGAATCCGTGGATGAACACTACGCATACCTTGGAAGAGAGGTTCTTGATGATTGACGGAGGAATTTCCTTGAAATTTGATCTTCAAGATTGATTGTGCAACCCTAGTTGTTTTTCTCCTATGGTGCTCTTGGATAATGAGCTTTGAGATGTTAATAGGGTTGTAATGTGTTGAGAAGCTATATATTTCGTAGGGTTAAGTTTAGGGATGTGTAAGGAGTGTTAAAAGACTTAATTACCCTCAAAATAACTCAAAACAGAGTGTTTTTGGCACTTGGAACTGACTTAGGCGGTGCCTAACCAATCGCCTAAGTTTGGTTGGGCGGCGGCGCCTAACCAATCGCATACCCTTACTGTCTCTCACGAAAATGGGCATAACTTTTCACTCGGGTATTGGATTAAGGAAAAATTGATATCGTTGGAAAGCTAATTCAATTATCTATAATTTGGTGGGTATAAATATGCTTAAATACCATATTAACATCGAGTTATACTCGTTCAAATATGATCCTTACAAAATCAAACACTAAAACTTGATGGATTCAAAAAATCTTAGCTTGTATTACCTTAAGTGACTTATATGAACATGCTTAATGCATCATAAGCTATCTTATCTCTAGGATACTCATTGTAAGTCATGTACTCAAGTATGAATCACAGGATAGGATATTTCATATGTAGGAAAAATGGTTCGTCTTCTAGCTTAGAAACATGCGGGGTATTACATTAATCATAGTTTGGGTTGGCTGATTTGGTATTGAAAACACCCCTTTCTATCTCGTTATTGTGTAGTTGTAGAGAATTCGAGAGAGGTCTCCATTTAGTCCACGTTTTGTTGTGATTTGTGGACTATTTGGAGTGTGTTTCGTGTTTCCATTGTCATTCTCGTATTATTTGGTATCAGAGCATGACTTGATCTTGTTCCTACAAGATCAAATCTTGGGTTAGCTCACTCAGAAAAAAAAAACTGAAATCTGAAAATTCCAAAAAAAGAACAATCTGTCCATCTTGTGTTCTTGGCCAAAAATTGTGTTTTTGTTGTGTCTTGGCCGAGTTTTTTACTTGTCTTTGTTGTCTCTAAGTGTTAGTTTTGTTCCTCACTAACACATTGAGTCTATATATTGATTTGAGCTTGTATTTTGATGTTGTTATTGTGAACATAAGCTTGGCCCATTGTTGTTGAACATTGTTGTGGTAGGCATTGTTGTTGAGAAACTTGATTGGCCGTGTATTTGGTTGTTGTTGAAAGGAGTGTTGTTGTTGTTATTCTTGGTGAATGTTGTTGTTGTTCTTGAAGTTCTTCACAACCTTCATCTCTTATTAAAACCGAAGACACAACACTAAAGAGACTTGACCGTTTGTTGTTGTGGATTGGAGTTGGCCATTGGAATTGTTGTTGTTCTTGAAGATTGTTGTTATTGTTCTTAGTGTGGTTGTTGTTGTTCTTTAACTTCTTCACATTCCTTCATATAATGTTAGAACATAAAGTAAATGATAGATCCTAAAAGGTGAAGGAAAGAGGTGTAAGTAATTGTTAGTCTTGAAAGACCTCCAACCACCAAAAGACTTTACATCACTTCTCAACCACTTTCCCATGAAACAAGGGTCCATGTTTTAAGGAAAAGTACTACAAAAGTCAAGTCTTGAAATTTGAAACTTGAAAAATGGCTCCAAGACTTATTCTTCCCTCCTTAAAACAAATTCCACCAATCCAAATTAAAATTTGTTTAGACTTGGAGTTTGGAAAATTTTTTGTAGAAACCACAACCAATTAATTACGTGCTGCCACATCGTCAAGTTACTATTCACGCATCAAATTTTGGCTCAAATTTCAGATTTCTTAGTTTCGTTTTGTTGTTCCTTAGTTTCAATTTCGTTGGTTCCACTACTAATTGGCAAACTAGTACTCATCTACTAGATTGTTAGTTAGTCTTTGTGTTCGTACATTCGTGTTAAGCATTTGTTGTGTGCTTCTCTCTTTTGTGAATTCGTTGTGTCTTGTTGGTTCAAATTCGTAAACAAATTTTCTTTTGAGTCAACTCAAACGAAAATCTATTCTGGGAAAAGATGGACTCATCCCTCAATCACTCACGAAGTACAAGCCGGCTTTCAACACTTGTGAAACTAAGTGTGAGGTAAAATTCGAGAGTGAGAGTGTGGTGAGATATTTTTGATCTAACAAGTTTGTTTGTTTTGTTGTTCGTTGTTCTATTTTCTTTTAGGTACCATGGATGCCACCAATCTCGATGCCATGTTTGACCGCATCACCGACTATATTGAAGAAATAAAATAGCACGTGGAAAGGCTATGCCAATTGCTACCTAAACTTATCCCACAAAATCTAACTTCCCTTATCCAAACACCTTTTGATGAGAGCTTCTCGAAGAAAGAGGTGGGCTACCCCGACCCATATCAAGGTAAAGAGGAGATTGAAACATCTTTGGTATGTGATAGTGAACTTATAGAGAGCGAAGCACTTGCTAGTTCCAAATCTGTCCGTGATATAGATCATGCTCTCTTTAGGTTTAATGCCTTATTTGAAGATGATATAAACACTCCTAATGAACCTAGTGGTGAAAATAATGGTATAGATTACCTTGAAGGCTATAGCCGATATGCTAACCCACTATGGTGTGACAACATTCCTCCTAAAGATAGAAATCTCTTCTTGGAAGATGAGAGTACTCTTATAGGCAAGGAATGTGTAGTCTCGGAAATGAGTACTCTTGGTATGCATGATGATCAATTTACTCTTAATGTAGTTCACTACTTGAGCATGTGAATAGTGTGCTTAAAAATTCTCAAGTTAGTGATGATGTCTATAGAATTAATCTTGATAATGCACATGACTCTTTGAACATCTTGTGTGGTAAAAGCATTGCAATTAGTTTTGTTCATAGAGACTGTGTATGAAAATATTTTTGTGTGTGAATGTGGGAGTGACATTCTAGGGGAAGGAAGGGATAGCCTCGGCTTAGGCCCTTGGCTAATTTTTCCATTTGATCCCGGCACCCTCTTGGAATGTGGAAATCTCTACACTCCCCACTTAATGCTTGGTCAAGAAGACAAGCAATGTTTGGTTGTGGGTGCTAATGAAGGAAGACAAAGTTCTTCCTTATCTCTTTTTGTGGATGATGACCTGTTACTTTGTGTCTTTTTTACTAAGCTTTTTATGTTCAACACAAAGGACTCGTGGATATACTCCAAGTTTGTCCCTTCCTCGGCATGGAATGTGATATGTGTATTTTGCTAACCCTAACCCCTCATATCTTGAGGATGTGTTCTTGTTGTCTTCTCTTGATTTTGCGAGGTACGGATTCGAGGTCGAATCCTTTTCAAGAAGGGGAGGATGATACAAGTACGACCATGAGGATGGACGTGAATGAGTGCGTAATGAATCCGTCCAAGGAAGTGCACAAGTGAAGTGTAAAAGAGGTCATAAACACACCAAAATCAGTCCACTTCTTGCACTTGATGGGCACCTCACCCTTGAGGGGTATTATGGATATTTCACACTATTTTTGTAATATCTATAAATAGAACCTTGTAGGGTTTCATTCATCAGACTTTGATGATAATGAATGTTATATAACATTGAAAGACAAGTCCTCTCTCCTTGAGGCACAAATCTAAAACTTGTAACTAGGGTGATACTAGGGTGGAATCACTAGTATTGCATTCTTGCTTAGAATGTTTGGTGCTAGAGGAGGTTGAGGTCTATCTTGTGCTCACCGAAGAGAGTAGGTGTTCCTATTATCATTGTATTAAGGGTCTAGGTGTTTGAATACACTTAGGTTCTTAGTTCATGAGATAGTGTATGTCACTCTATCTATCCTTTCTATTCTTGCAATCTTGTAATATTTGTATCTCGTATTGAACCCGTTTGTGTTGTTGTTATTCCCATTGTTAAGTTCACCTTGTTCTTCATTTTCTTGTTGTTAATCATAGTTTGGGTTGGCTGATTTGGTGTTGAAAACACCCCTTTCTATATCGTTATTGTGTAGTTGTAGCGAATCTGAGAGAGGTCTCTATTTAGTCCACGGTTTATTGTGATTTGTGGACTATTTGGAGTGTGTTTCGTGTTTCCATTGTCATTCTCGTATCAGCGAGTTAATGGGAATCATTGCTTTCCTCTTGATCCATAAGAACATATATGAAAAATTTATACTAATGTATTGAACTGTTTCGGGACCTACTGACTATAAATTCTAGATTCACTTCTTAAATCTTGGGTAGCATTAAACAAAAGCTAATTGTACGTGATACGGAACAAACAAGAGAACACAAAATTACACCCTAAAATAGTCCACAAAGCACAACAAATCGTGGACCAAATGGGGACCTCTCTCGGATTCACTATCTAGAACAAGAAAGAAGAGGATACAAGGTGTTAATACACCAAAACAGCCAGCCAACAACAAGTTTAGTAACACAAGATGAAGCTCCACAATATTACAATAGCAACAAGAACAAATGGGTTACATTAACAACATAAGAAGCCGAAACTAAAACAAGATACAAGATAGATAGTTAGACAAGTGTTGATGTAGTCTTATCAACCCAAGAGCATATTCCACTCCTGGAACTTGAACACTTCACACAACAAACACCTAACTCTTACAATTGACACAAGAGAGGCGTCCACCACCCAAGCACCAACGTATCAAGCAAAATGCAACATACAAAAGAATCCACCTTTATGCTATACCCTAGTTTCGGTTGTGGACTCTCTCTCTCTCTAAGAGGAGTGTTCTTTCTTCAACATTCATAAAAACTACCAACTAAAACCCTACAATGTTCAATTTATATTACATTACAAAATAAAAGATAAAAGACTAAAAGACCCTTTAATGAAAAGGGCTCCAAAAACAGCCCATAGAGTGTGCTTGGGACGGTTTTGGGCCTCCTTCACACTTAGACTTGTGCACTCTTTAGGTGGTCTTCAAAACACTAAAAAAGTGTCCATGATCGTGATCATACTCATATCATCCTTTCTATCTTGAGAGGAATTTGACCACAAATTCACAGCTTCACCTCGTGCAATTAGCCCTCCAAAAGAAACCACCCAAAACAGTCCGCAAAACATCAAGAAAGTGCACAAAACAGTCCACAAAAAGAAACAATGGGAACCCGAGGATACAATGAGAACAAGTCTCGGCTAACATCTTCATTTTGAACCTCGGCTTCCTCTCCATCTTGATCCTTTTCTTCAATATCATCCGAAACAAGTCTCCTACCATCATACAAGCATTGTCGTAGACCCCATATCCTTTATGTTCCTTTCTACCATTCTCCTCTATATGGACATGTCGGGTTTGGTGCAGTGGAGCTTCGGTTGAGAGGCTTGCTTTGGTTAAGTGGGGTTTCGGTTGTGGAGTTTGGATGGGAGGAAATTGGGTTCAAAGTCCTTCTTGTTGGACTTGATCAACTTGCGGGGGAAATGATCTATCTTGTTCTCGGTTTTGAGGGCTATTTGGAGCTTGGATTGTGGCATTATGTGGTGGTCTTGGAGGATTGGTCATTGGAAGTAAAGTTTCGGGAGTAAAAGCACGGGAGTTCCTTCGACTCTCTATTTGATCCAACATCTCACTCATAGTTACCATATCCGAGTCAATTTTTTCAAGAACCACATTTGCCCTAGCAAGGTCTCGGGACAAAGCATCAAGGAGGGCCAAAATGGTTTTCATTATGGCCAAAAGTTACCTACAAAACAACAAACAAGTTAGTTGTACAAGAATGGTCCTCACACTCCCTCTCTATTATTTTGTCTCTCGGATTTTTCACACTTTGATCTCACAAGTGTCGTAACTTTGCTTGTACTCCATGAGGCATTGAGAGGTGGACCAAGTATTACAACGAGTCAAAAGAATAAGACACACAAAGGAACATTTACACGAAGAACGATTTCAAAACTAACTTACATTCTAGTACTAGCTTGTAAGTTAGTAATGGAATCAACAAACGAAACTAAAGAATCAATAAAATGAAACTAAGAAATCTAAAATTTGAGCTTAAAAATTATCGGTAAACAGTTAAAACGTAATGATGTGGCAACCCTAAATTGGTCACGATTTTGTCAACTTTTATTGTCCAAGGTTCAAGTCTTGACCAATTTTTGATCTGGATTGGTGGAATTGTTTAAGGAGGGAAAGAATAAGTCTTGGAACTCTTTTTCAACTCAAGTTTCAAGACTTGGACTTTTGTAGTATTTTTCCTTAAAACAAGGCCCTCAAAACATGGAAGTTGGTTGGAAAAGGGTTGAAAAGTCTTTGAGTGGTTGGAAGTGGTGGTAAAAGTCTTTGATGACTAACAAATACTACACCTCCTTCCTTCACCCTCTTAGATCTAACATCCACTTTTTTTTTTTTTTAATAAAAGGTGAAGATTGGTGAAGAACACCAAGAACACAAACTTTAGAATCTTGAAGTCTAAGGTTAAAGTTGGTCTCACACTTCAATCAACACTTTGTCAAGTTCCATCTTTCAACAACAACTTTAACAAGAAGTTATTAATCCATCAATTCACAACAATAACACAAGGTCAAGCTCAATAACTCAACAACAACAACACCAACCTTCAACAATAAGGATCAACACATGGCCACTTCAAGTTCACAACAACAATGTCAATATTATAAGCTCAACCTTTAGATCTAGACACTTTTAGTGTTGGTGAGAAAGAATCAACACTAGAAGAACACTAGACAAACAAAAGAACTACAAGATCTAGTCAAGAAAAACAAGAAAATCTCGGCCAAGACAACAACACAACACAATTTTTGGCCAAGAACACAAAAATGGACAGATTGTTATTTTCTGGAATTTTTCAGTTTTTATCAACTTTTTTTTTTGACTAATCAAACCCAAGATTGGTTTTGTAGGAACAAAAACCATCCTTGATCTGATACAAAATGATATGTAACAAATAAAAGAACACAAAATCACACACCAAAACAGTCCACAAATCACAACAAATCGTGGACCAAATGGGGACCTCTCTCGGATTCACTATCTAGAACAAGAAAGAAGAGGATACAAGGTGTTAATACACCAAAACAGCCAGCCAACAACAAGTTTAGCAACACAAGATGAAGCTCCACAATATTACAATAGCAACAAGAACAAACGGGTTACATTAACAACACAAGAAGCCGAAACTAAAACAAGATACAAGATAGATAGTTAGACAAGTGTTGATGTAGTCTTAACAACCCAAGAGCATATTCCACTCTTGGACCTTTAACACTCCACACAACAAACACCTAACTCTTATAATTGACACAAGAGAGGCGTCCACCACCCAAGCACCAACGTATCAAGCAAAATGCAACACACAAGAGAATCCACCCTTATACTATGCCCTAGTTTCGGTTGTGGACTCTCTCTCTCTAAGAGGAGTGTTCTTTCTTCAACATTCATAAAAACTACCAACTAAAACCCTACAATGTTTAATTTATATTACATTACAAAATAAAAGGCAAAAGACTAAAAGACCCTTTAAAGAAAAGGGCTCCAGAAACAGCCCATGGAGTGTGCTTGGGACGGTTTTGGGCCTCCTTCACACTTAGACTTGTGCACTCTTTAGGTGGTCTTCAAAATACTCAAAAATTGTCCATGATTGTGATCGTACTCGTATCAGTACGTGAGCTATCAGATTTAATCTGGACTAACCAGATAAAGAGAATGGACTGACTTGAACTAAGGATGGACTGACTCAATTCGTGTTGATAAATCAAGAGCCTCTTCGAGTTTAATAACCACCTGTTCCATGGATGGTCTTTGCTTCTTAAGACCTATGCTACGCAAAGCTAGCTTAAATACAAGTTCAAATGACACCATTGAGAATTTTCCCTCCAGTTTTGGATCAGCAAATTTTTTGATGTTCCCACCTTTGGTCAAGTTTTTCGCCTATGATGCAAAAAGACGCGCTAAAGAAAGAACTTGAAAGGAGATGCAAGAGTAAATGTGGAGGAGTTAGTATGTTTACCATTTTACTTAGAGGCATAGGCTTCTTCAAATCCAAGTTGATAACCCTTTGTCCAGATAAAAGTTGTAGCAGCACTATCCCAAAGCTATAGACATCACCATAAGTATTAACATGCCGGTTCTTGTGGTACTCAGGATCAACATAACCAAAGGTTCCTCTCACTTCTGATCTGGCATATGAGTGGCCAATGCTAATAATTTTGGACAGACCAAAGTCTGAGAGTTTGGCTTCAAAGCTGGCAGATAGAAGAATGTTTGCTGGCTGCAAAATTTCCCCAAAAAAGAGAAAGATGACTGAGAATTTTTTAAGGAAATGGATGAACAGATTATGGATGTGAAATAAGATTTTGCCTTGATATCCCGGTGAACAATGGAGCCTTCAGGATATGAGTGGAGAAAGAGGAGACCACGGGCACAATCAAGTGCAATTTCTAGTCTGCGTCTCCACAAGTGATATTTACTTTTACCTGCTCATCAGGTGTATAGAGATCCATGACATACTATTATTTAGGTCGACAAAGATCAGAAATGTTCAAAGAGAAAAGAACATACCAAATAGCCATTCGGAAATATTTCCATTGTGGCATAGGTCATAAACTAGAAAACACTCATTTGGTCCATCATAATGGCCTAGCAGGGATACAAGGTTTGGATGTTTGATATGCGAGAGACTTGTAACTTCTCTAACAAATGTTTCCATCTGTTCATCTTGAATTATGTGCTTAACTGCCACATGTTTTCTATCTGCCAGAATTCCTTTGTATACTTTTCCTATAAAACACGATCATTTCAATACCCAACTTTCAAAAGGAGCGATCCGTAAAGAAATTGGAAAAAGGGAAGTTACACCTCCCTAGATATGATATTCTGAGTTATGAATGTTAATATCAAGAATTGTCAATGAAATTGAGTACCTTTGATACTTAAAACAATTAGGAGACTAAGCCAACAATACATTGTTCGATTTTCTTGCCAGCTAGGCCTTGACCTATGAAGTTGGACAAGCTAAGATTGTCAGTTGCGGAGTAAATTTCTTTAAGTGATAGTCTACGATAGGTTGATTCGTCAGAGTAAAATTCATCTGATACTGCCAACATGAAGCAAAATTAGAATAAGCTAAAAACATTTGGAACAATGATTGTTGGTGTAGAGGGCTTACTATATCTTCCATTTGATGGTTTAACTTCAGCCTTCCTTTTCGATAAGATCCACAACGCAACGATTATTACTAACACCATACCCACTACGCCACCAATTAGAATCCAAAGATCTGCATATATAAACCAATGCTTAACCAAAAGAACACATTTTTGTCCTGAAACGCCGCAGCAATATCAGTGATTTTTATGAAAATGGATTTCAAGATTTACCAGTTTTAAATTTAGTTCGACGTCTAGTTTCATTTCCACTCTCATCCGCAGAAGCTGCACAGTAAAATGATCAATCAAGATCATAGTTAAATGTTAAAACTTGGAAGAACAAAACTTGAACATGTTTATAGCACGCAAGAAGTAAAGTAAACTTACCTAAAGGAAGAGAATTGTCTCCTAGGCAATGAAAGATTTTGTCAACCCAACTCTCATCAGAAACTCTTTGGCTTGTTAATAAAATCAGCATACTAAATCTACAAATATCATCTTCAAGTTCCGTCGTATCATTTTTCGCTATTTCTCTCCATGTCCTCAAACACTTGTTGCAACCCTTAGTAAGTCCTCCTCCTCCTGAATCCATTAGCCTACAGTCATCTCTCAGACTTTTCAATCTGCTTCCTTGTTTGTTCTCAACGTCGATCTCTGAATAATTAGAGCAGCCTCCTGCACAAGTACTAGTCAACTTTTCAACGCCACAGCTAAAGTTATCAGAAGTACTATTGTTATTCATCAAAGTTAAGCAGTCACTTTGTTGTGTGGAATTGAGAAACATATGTCTTGTTTGGTTAGTCCAACATGCCAATGCTCGTAAATATGTATTGAAAGCTAATCCACAACAAGGGTGATCATTTAAAAAACCAGCCCAAGTGTAATTGTCTAAAGTTGTACAGGCCTCCCCTGAAATGTTCATATCCAGGACACACTTGTTGAGACTATTGGTCTGAGAAAAAACTCTTAGAATCCAAAGATATGGAAAGTGTCCCAAGTGTAATTGTCTAAAGTTGTACGACTTATTGAGACTTGTTGAGACTATTGGTCTGAGAAAAAGTCCAATGATATGGAAAAAAACATGATGGACATGATCATTAATGCTGCTTCTTTGAAGCAATTCATATTTCTTGAAATGCTAAAGCCTTTGCTCATATATTAACACAAACAAATGGAGGCTAAATCTCTTTCCTTAATAAGAAACAAGAACAAGTCAAATAGATGGAGGAGTAATAAAGAAAAGGCATTTGGCTAAAGAGGATACTTTTCTTGTTTTCCATTCTACTCATCCGTTTCAATTTGTTTATCTAGTTTTGACGACTTGACATATAAAGTTTAGTCGTGCAACTAAGATATGTAGAATGTACCAAAATATCCAATCTTGTGGTCTTAAGCATGTATATAGAAAGCTAGAATTAAGAGTTGCCGAAAAAAAATAGATATTCTTTTTTAAGCTCACTAAAACGAAAAGTAAGAAAAACAAATCGAAAAGAAAGGCGCTCAACATTGTTTAATAAGGGAATACAACAACAACCCTTTAAACTTGTCACTGAATTTTTATTTAGAAACTCGAACTAGTGTATGTTCTAATTGAACACCTAAACGCTTGATGACATGTTCGTATCAGACACTTTTTATTCAATTATTGGAGAAACTTTTGTGCCACTTTTCAATCATTTATTATACAGATAACTTAATCATAAAGTATGCAATATCCTTTAATATACATCGGCCTCAATTTGAAAAGGTCTGAGGTTTTACGACTTATTGAGACTAATGCATATAATTAAAGAAGGTGACATATTTTAAGTAGTTAACTTATTTATATAATGGTTGTTTGACAACACTTGCAAAAACTTTTTTTAAAATTTTAGTCGAAAATGTTTGAAGACACTTTAATATGTGTTTAGGTATTCAATCAAAACATGTTTGTATTTTAAATATGTAAATGAAATTTGTTTACAAGTTTAGAGTTGTTTGATCTATTCCTCCTTATTTAAAATCCACTATATGACATAAGACAACAATTTTATTTTAT
This sequence comes from Capsicum pubescens, assembly GCA_030864215.1. NCBI lineage: Eukaryota > Viridiplantae > Streptophyta > Magnoliopsida > Solanales > Solanaceae > Capsicum > Capsicum pubescens. The sequence continues at coordinate 409,739,380 of CM061548.1, read as the reverse complement.
TTTCCCTGTGTGAAGTTCATGTATAATTTATGATAATAACCTGCTGATTTAGCATTTGTAGATTAGTAACTTAAGTAGTAAGATGTCATAAAAGACAAAAGCCGGACATGGAGAAATTAGAAAAATGTTGGTTTTTGATGTCACCTTGTGTTGTAGCGTTTGGTTGACGAACGACTCAATCTTACACCAATAAAAATTACAAAAATACCATTTTTAATTATAAAAAGATGATAAAAGTTTGATTTGATTTTAATTTAGGTAAAAGGATAATCGAATTAAATTGACTATATAAATATTTATTTAAAATTATATTAGTACATGTATGTATATTCTTTATAGTACTAATCTTTTAATACTCTCCATTTGTAATTTCCGTGTTTGCAGTTACAGTACAATTTAGGGTGGTGACTTGTATGCGAGGACGATAGAGTCTCATGAGGGTGTCAGCCTTGACCATTAAAGTCGTTGGACCTTAAGCAACGATGAATATTACGTGTTAATTGTTTCTCACTGATAAATACTAAGGAGCTTACAAGTTAAACGACGCAGCTTATAATTACACTAGTCTTTTGGGATTGAACTCTTATGCCCCGCAAAAAAGTAAGAATACTTTCATCCATAAATTTTTCATTAAATAAGCAACAGATATAAAAATTAATCACTTGAAATTAAAAAAAAAAACAAAAAAAAACTTAAACATCAATAGAAACTTCCATTTTGTGGGTTTCTTTGAGAAACTTTCTTTTGTGTAATTTATGATTAAAATGGACCTTTAATACATGACTTGCATTTGTCTTGCATCTGAAAATGTCGAACAGAGAAGAAAGTTGACGTGTTATACGACAAGCATAGGACATATATACATATTTGAAAGAATGTCCACTTTGAAAACTTAATTTGGAGAATAGATGCTAATTTTTTTTTTTCATTTATTTTTTAGGGTTATGGTTTGGAAAAAGCAAAAAGTGGGATAGGGTTGTGGGGGTCATTGGCCTCTTTAATATTTTTAAAAGTTGGGGATAAAATATAACTTTGTAAAAAATACAATATGGTTCATTTTTATATTTATTAATTTTTCAAATATTTATTAAAATTATTTAATAAATTCAACAATTTTTATCTCTCCTCAAATACTCTTCTTCTCTCGATTTTTTGTTTTAAATTTTTTGTACTGAATTGGAACCATTTTAATGGTGTTCTTGTTGTTGTGAATTGCACTGCCAATATCTGGAGAAGTTGGAACTTGATTTGCATGTTTGATCTGAGGCGTTTTTTCATTTTTCTTAATAGACCAGTGGTCGATAGATCGACTACTACCTATTTTTTTTTGTTGTATTTTTCTATTTTTTTAATAGATCAGTGATCGATAAATCAATCACTACAGATTCATTTTTGGTTGTAGATCATAAATGGTGAAAGTTCATAGAGCAATTAAAAGGCCTTCTTCCACTGCTTCTAGCAGTAGGAAGCGAAAAGGCGAAGAAGTTTTCAAAACTTCGAAGAGGAAAAAAGCTGTAATCAATGAATCTGAGTCGGAAATTGAATCAAAAATCATTTTCAAGTTTCCAAAACTTCGAATAGGTATTTCAAATTATAAGCTAATATGAATCATTTCAACTCAGATTGGTCGATTGACGACTCGGGACAGGAGGAACGCAATACCAACATCATGCAATATAGTTGACTCTATCAACCCATCCCTAGTTGTAGCTAAATCAATTGAAGTGGTAGTTGAACATATGAACTCAATTGAAATTGAATAAAAATGAATTTTTAACCTGTTGCAACAGATGACATATCTGTTGGAATTTATCATACAGATTAATGAATCTATTGCAACAGCTTACCTATTTGTTGTTAATTATCAAATAGATGTTGTCATCTATTGCGACAGATAACTGAGCCGTGAGAAATTTTCAAACAAAAATTGACATCTGTTGCAACAAATGACTTATATGTTTTAAGATTTTTTTTTAATTTTAAAGCAATTTTTTGTCTTAGATAAAAAAGATAAAATACTAAAGCAGTAAAAAATATTACTTGGATAACTCAAAAATCTCCTCCTTGAGTAGTTTTATCTTGTCTTTTCAATGTCACCGTCTCCTCGTGCCCCTCAAAGTTATTAATAAATATTTAAAATCCATCTCTAGAATTCTCTCTCCTTTAGTCGTAAATTAACTCATTTCTCTTTTTTCTTTCAGAACCGATCTATATTTTTTCTCGACTAAAATGGGTGTTCTGATCCTTTTGTTTTTTTAGCATTGCAGGTATGGTTCACTATTGCTCTTTGCTTCTTGTCTTCACTATTGCTCTTTACTTCTTGTCTTCTTCTTTGTATGTTATTTAAATTAGATATTTACATCTGTTCTTTTTATTGATTTATCCATTATCAGTATTCTATTTATTGAGAAAATTGAAGGAAAGATGACTTCTAAGTCTTGAATCAATGAACCATTGTTTTTATTGCAATATGCAAAAAACAATCATTTGTTAGGAGAATTTAAAAGGCCTTGTAGTCAGTCCCATTTTTCTTATGTCTTTTGTTTGTTTGTTTGTTGGTGGTGCTATTGTTGGGCGTATTTGTGTTGTTGGAACATGTGGTGTTTGTATTTTTATGGTATTGGAACATATGGTGTTGTTTTTTATTGTTGATGCTTTTGTTGATGTTGGTGGTGTTGCAACAGTTTCCTCAACTGTTGCAACTGATAAATTAGTTGTTGGAATAGACGGAGTAACTGTTGAAACAAATCACACCAATAGCAATGTTGGTTAGATTAATTCCAACAAATGACTCATCTGCTGCAACATTTCAGCCATATGTTGCCACAGATGCGTTGCCTGCTCCAACATATGACTCATCTATTGAACAAATGGGAAATCTGTTTCAATAGATGGGTAATCTGTTGGAACTCTTGTTATAATTTGTTGTATTCATTCAATTTTGTGTTAACCTTTTGTAATGTTCTTTATTTTCTTCTCTTGTTTGACATTAAATATTTGTCTCTTGTTTGCAAATAAAAGGAAGTGAAAGTTGATCAACTTTTGCCCGATCAACATTAAAGGCTAGAGTAAAGATGGTTCAGATGAATAAACTACTTGCATATGGAACCACTTCATATGTGGGAGGTATGTATTACTAATCAGCCTATCGTGAAAACGCACAAACAGTACACTAATTTTAGGAATGTTGATTCTTTACCTATATTAGGCATTAATCATTCAAATAAGATATTGCATTTTACAGTTAAGATTGTTAGGTTTAAATTGATAGGGTTGAGGGACAAAGTAGGTGGTGTCGATATCTTGTTACGGTTTAATGAAGATTTTGCTAATATTTATGTGTTAAGTTTGGAGAAGGGTTCAAGTTTTTGGTGACAGTGTAAATATTTAATATTGATTGGACTAATTTTAAGGGTTCAATAGACTTTTGAAAGGCCTCCTAAGGATCGCACTGCTGCACCCATGAATGGAAATAAATATAGTTATTGCCCTGGTCCAAATTTACATTAAATGAGTTGCTCGAGGAAACTATTACATAGTAGAAGGTGCTTGAGAGAATACCTGTGTGGAAAGGGGGAGGTAGAGAAGACCATATATCAACTCAGACCTTATTAAAGAAGAAACAAAGGGTAGAAAGGAAGTATAGCGAATCTGGTTGATGAAATTAACATGAAAAAGGAAAAAAATTGAATCAGCTGCAAATGTGAAAGCGTATCCAAAAATGAAAATCCATCAGTCCATTTTGAAAAGAAAAATGTTGAAGTGGTCTGGAGTTGTACACTTTGTTGAAGGACTGCAACTAGCTAGCGTGTCCTGAATGAAGACCCACAAAATGTAGGACTAGAACTTTAAAGTTCCAGCTTTACGAGCACTGATGGTGGTAAGATTGTCGGTCAGGAACGAAACCTGAACCAACAACTTCTGAAGTAAAAATAAGGGATCAAGCCAATGTGGCAATTTCTGATGTTAAACTTGCATCCTAGGCCTTCTGCTTGTGGTTCTAGTCTAGTTAAAGGCAGTGGAAACAACAAGGCATGGTATTTCTTCCCAACTTTAGACCTTTTTGTTTCTACTGCCATTGACCAGATTAGAATCATGAACAGAAGACATGGGATGCAAGTTAGACTTCAGAAATTGACGCCTTAGTTTCCCTTATTTGTACTTCTGGAGTTGTTGGTTTAGGTTTCATTCATGACTGAAAATCTTACCAATCCTTTGTGCTTGCCAATCTGCTTCCTTAGAGTTCTGATCCTACATTTTGTGAGTCTTCATTCTGGCCACACTAGCTAGTCGCAGTCCCTAGCAAAGTGTCTAGCTTCAGTCCTCTTTAGCATTTTTCTTTTTCAAGAACGACTTGTGGATTTTAATATTTGGATACACTTTCACATTTGTATCTTATTCAGTTGTTTCATCTTTCAAGTCAATTTCATTGGCTAGATTAGCTAGAAATTTCTTACTTACTTCCCTGTGTTTTCTCTTAAACAAGGTCTGAGATGATATATGATCTTCTCCACCTTTTCTTTCCCACACGGGTATTCTCTCAAGCACCTTCTGTTGTATAATAGTCTCCTTGAGCAACCCATCCATATAAATTTTCACCAGGGAAATTTCTATTGGTTTTACATTCTTGTTTTCTGTAGTGGAAGGCTTCAAAGGCCATCTCAAAGTCCATTGCACTATTAAAATCGGTTCAATCACTATTAAATGTCTATAATGCCATCAAATATTGATCCCTTCTCAGAACTTGACGCATAAACATGAGCAAAACTATTATTAAATTATAACAGGGTATCGAAACCACCTTCTTGGAACCCTTCGGCCTTATCAGCTCACACCTATCAAACCAAACTATAAAATACACCACTTTCATGGAACCCTTCGGCCTTATCAACTCACACCTAGCAAACCAAACTATAAAATGCAGGATCTTGTTTGAAGAATCAATGTCTAATCCGTACAAAACTAAATTCACAAAATCATTGTACTTTATGTGTGTCTGTCACAAAAGCCTGATCAATAATACATAACTCCCATGCATGAAAGTGGATCCATCCATCTGCATGAACCTTATTCTTCCTACCCCATCAAACAGTGTTTATTCTTCACTTTCCATCGTTAAGTAGTGTACAATACTACGGAGGCTCAAAGGGTAACCATCTTCAATGTCAGAGGACTACATGCCCATCAAGAAAAAACAAGTGCTACAAGTCGTGACTTTTCACCTTTTTATTTTTAAATCTATTTTTTATTTTATATAATAAAACGGTCACCAATTTGGATTAATTAAGGTATGTGAAGACTATTCAAAAAGAGGTGAATAGTCATGATTTTTTGTCTAACACATTTAAAACAACCGATGAATTAATTTCTCCATCTATTGCAACTGATGAATCAATTGTTAGAAGAAATTAAAACATGTCCTCCAACATATGGTCCATCTATCGCAACAACTATATGTTGCAACAAATGTCTCATCTGTTGCACATATAGATCATCTGTTGTAACAAATAGTAAATCTGTTGCGACAGATGGGTTGTCTGTTGTGACAGATAGATGATCTGTTGCAACAGCTCAATAACAATGGTTGTTATTAAGAGAGAAACTATTTTTAAAAGGCGAGAAGTTTAAATGTAAAATAAAAAGTCATGACTTTTTACAGAAAATAAAAAATCAGTTGTTTGAATGTAATTAATACAATGGAGCTGAACAATTGTGCCTTTTTGCCCCACACAATCAGTTTCAATCCTCAATAAACAGGCCCCTTCTTAATCTTCATTCTACTCTATTTTATTTATTTCTTGCATTTTGTCTTTTCATATTACATCTTCAACCACTTCTTTTCAAAAAGAATATTCCTTTCTCGTTGAGGTATGTTTTTTTGCGTGTGTTTAAATCTACTAGTTGGTAGTATACATTGTATTACATTCAGACTCTTTTTTTACTTGTGTTTACATTTTTTGTCGATTCATGTGTGTTTTAGATATGACTAATCCTATTTGGGACATTGCGACACCGTGCGGGAACTTCAGAGGTAGGCTAATGACTAGGAGTTGATCGCCGTGAGAGAAAAAATGTTCAGAGAGATGCACAGGCTGAGGAGGACACATATCCCACATTTATGGGCACACGGATCCCATCTGGTTAATTCTAAATAATAACTAGTAGTTGAGTAATCGCTTGAAAAATTAACTCCTCCATTAGATCGGACAAGGAAATAATCTAATATATTTGTTGGTCATTTTCTGTGTGAAATAGTCGATATGTTGCTGAGATAAGAAATAAGGACATGAATATTTGTTCACCTGTTGGATCAATTAGTAGTAACACCGAGGAGCAACTTCCTTCACTAGACATTTCAGAACATATGTGGTGACGATGTGACAGTTGCATCCGTAAGAATGTAGCTGATGAAAGTGTAGGAGATGAAGTCGATTATGTGTATGTGAATGCTGGATCTATTAATGTGAACGATTCCATAGATACTAGTGACAATAAGATCATCTTGATAAGAAAACACAACAAACCGATGTGCAATCTGGTTAAAAACAAGATTATCAATGTTGGTTTTATTTTCGTTAATATTTCTAATGGTATGATAAATATATAGTGCAATTTGTTTCCTATTTGAACTGGATCTGAAGGTGTTAGATTTGAGGAGATTGGCGATCCAGCAACAAATGTTATAGTATCTAAGCAATAGTCCACTCGAGAAATAGAAACAAACTTCTAAAGAATGTACTACGGGTGGTTGAGATAAGTATACTTCTTGAAGTGGTTCATTCAAGTTCATAGGAAACTCGTTTGGATTCAGTACATTGGAATGATTTACATTGTCCTAGAACCAATATGATTTTATCGTTCCTCCATTGAAATGATTGTAGATTTTGGATCAAGCCATTCAACCCTGCGAAGAAATCTGTAACACCCCGTACTTTCGGGCTAGAATTTAGACCGTCGTTTCTATGTGTATAGATCTGAACAAAATGATTCCAAGTTAATATATGTGTAGTGATCACTCCTATAGTGTGGAAAACCTTTGAATATGAATTGAGGTCACAAAAATACCCTAACTCAAAGGCAAGCTGAAAAATTTTCTATCGATTAAATTTTAATGAATGTTTCAACATGGGTAAACTTCCATTGACTATTAATCCTAGAGTATGATGATTTAGAGTACCAACTATATATCAAATGAAATATCTTCGAAGTAGCTTTCCAACGATACCAATTTCGCCTCAATCCGACACCCGAACGAAAAGTTATGACTTTGCAAAGAGGAGTGCGTCGCCTAGCAATCGCCAAAGGCTACTGGAATTGTTGTTCCATGGTCAATGTGACGCCCAGCCTATTTTGGGCGATGGGAAATGCGCGGCACATCCTAGCTTAGATTATAGGCAATGCGTCGCTTACCGTATGGCCCAACGGCATAAATGCTTCATTTTTAAGTCATTTTACGGGAAATCAAGTCTTTTTATAATCAGAAACCGTCCTTAATCATTCTTAAATGAAATTAGGGTTATTAGTAATATTTTAGCTCTCTTAAGATCCCAAATCCATCTTCTAACAATACTATAAGAGAAAAACAACTTAGGGCTAAACATTCAAGCTCAAGGGATCGATTTTTCTGCGAATTCTTCATCAATTAAGGTACATAGGGATGTCCTAAAAAATGTAAGGGCATAATATATGATTTTATCAATATTTTGAAAGTATGTTATGATGTTTATAACAAGGGTTTGAACAATTGTTTTGAATATCCATATCATGAAACCCTTTTCAATGATAGACATGTTGTTTTGGTCGTGAGGCCTCCCCTTAAAATTGATTTTTTACTTGTGTATATGTAAGTATGTGTTTTGAGTTTCTTAAATAATAAATCGAGAGCATGAATGATGAAACCCCTCTCTTGTTATAATACTTCTTGATTTCACATGTGGTGGGTTGTTCAGTTGTATGTTTTAAAGCGTGAGATAAGTGTTTTACTATTGTTTTGAATTTGATATTAATTATGAATTGAAGAGAGGGTGTTTTATTGTTTATGATACAATAAAACCAAGGAACACACGGAATTGGCTCAAAACAGTCCAAACACACTCCAAAAAACAGTCCACTAATTCAAAGAATCGAGGATCCTTTTGAAGACCACTCTCGGATTCAAGAATAAAATACAAGAAGGACAATATAACTAGGTGTTTGACACCTTTTGCAGCCAACAACAAAATAAGTTAACAACAAAAGAATAAACAACAATGAGAACAACAACAACAAGAACAACAACAAAACGGCTTCACAATACAAGATACAAAACGAATACAAGATTACAAAAGAAAAAGGACAGATAGATAGACCACATGAAGGTATAATGTTAAGAACCCAAGAATGGTAACTCTTGGACCCTTAACACTACACACAACAATAAAACTATCTCTTACAAAGACACAAGATCAGAATCCACCTCCCAAGCATCAATGTTTCCAAGCAAATGCAAACACAAGTGATTCTACACTTGTCTAAGCCCTAATTTCGGTTTTGGGTGCCTCAAGGAAAGAGGACTTGTGTTTCTTTGTCTTGTAAACTTACAACTTCATTCATAAACTAAGTAAATAAAACCCTACATTATTCTTTATATATCTATTACAAGATATAAGTTAAAATGACCAAAAGGGCTTTCAAAGAGTGGGCTGCCCATCAAGTGTAAGTTATGGGCTGATTTTGGTGTTTTTTGGGCCTCTTCTACACTTCAATTGCACACACCAAGTATCGGAACCAACGCACACCATATTCGTGATTATTCTTGTATCATCCTCTCCATCTTGAGAGGAATTTGCCTACAAATTCACGGCTTTATCTCGTTCAATTGGCCACTTCAAAAGAAACCACTCAAAACAGTCCGCAAAACATGAAGATTCCGATAGATCAATAATAACAAGGGACGTGTCAAAGACGATCTAAAAACATCCCACAAGAGATGTACAAAAAATAGTCCATAAGCTAGCCAAACCCGAGAGCATAATGACAAAAAGTCTCAGATCCAACATCTTCATTTTGACCCTCGGCTTCTCTCCGTCTTGAGATTAGTCTTCAATCTCATCCGACTCAATCCTCCTTCTATCATATAAGAATCATCGTAGACTCTTTATCCTTCGTGTCTCTCTCTACCATAGTCCTCTTCTTGGATGTGACGATTTTGGGAAAGAGAAGTTTTGGTTAAGAGGCTCGATTTGGTAAAGTGGAGCTTCGGTTGTGGAGCTTGGATGGGAGAAAATTGGATTCCAAGTCCTCCTTGTTGGAATTGATCAACTTGCTGGGGAAGTGGTCTATCCTGTTCTCAGTGTTGAGGGTTATTTGGAGCTTGGCTTGTGGCATTATGTTGTGGTCTTGGAGGATTGGTCATTGGAAGTAAAGTTTCGGGAGTAAAAGCATGGGAGTTCCTTCGACTCTCTATTTGATCCAACATCTCACTCATAGTTACCATATCCGAGTCAATTTTTTCAAGAACCACATTTGCCCTAGCAAGGTCTTGGGAAAAAGCATCAAGGAGGGCCAATATGGTTTCCATTATGCCCAAGAAGTTACCTACAAAACAATAAACAAGTTAGATGTACAAGAATGGTCCTCACACTCCCTCTCTATTGTTTTGTCTCTAAATTTTTTTTTTACTTTGGTATCTCAAGTGTCGTAACCTTGCTTGTACTCCATGAGGAATTGAGAGGTGGACCCAGTATTACAATAACTCAAAAGAATAAGACACACAAAGGAACGTATACACGAAGGAAGGTTTCAAAACTAACTTACAATCTAGTACTAGCTTGTAAGTTAGTAATGGAATCAACAAATGAAGCTAATGGAACAACACAATGAAACTAAAAGATCAAAATTTGAGCCAAAATTGTTGCGTGAACAGTGTATATGGTGATGTGGAGGTCCACGTGGCAGTCCACTAGTGGTTCGGTTCTTGAAAAATTTTAATTTCACAATTTGGACTTTGGTGGAAATTGTTCAATGGAGGAAAATACAAACTAGTCTTTGGAGCTCCTTTTTCAATTCAAATTTCAAGACTTAAAAGTCTTTGACTAGACTTGTACTTCTACTTAAAACATGAACCCTTGTTTTATGGAAAAAGGTTGAGATTTGATGTAAAGTCTTTTTGGTGGTTGGGGGTCTTTCAAGATTCAACAAATACTACACCTTGTCTTTCACCTTTTTAAGATCTAAGTTCACTTTAATATTAACAAGGAGATGAATATGGTGAAGAACTTCAAGAACACAACCACAACAAGAACAACCAACAACAATCTCCCTAGAACAACAAGTCCACCACAACAAGGTCAACAATCTCACGGCCAAGACCACAAGGATAGCAACAACAATCAGCTAAGTCCCTTTAGTGTTGTATTTTCGGTTTTACAAAAGGTGAAGGTTGTGATGAACAAAAAGAAAACAAAAAAAATCTTTCAAGATCTAAAAAACCACCACAACACAAGTCCTTCAACTCGATCAAGGCTAGAACAACAACAACATCCAATCGGCCACACTTTGTTCACAATAACAATATTAACAATTCAAGCTCAAGTTTGGATCGAATCAAAGTGTTAGTGAGGAACAAAACTAAAACTACAAACACACAATACAAGTAAAATACTCCTATACCTAGACTCAAGAACAAATCTCGGCCAAGAACACAATTTCGGCCAAGATAACAACAATGGACAGATTGCAATTTTTCTGAAATTTGCAGCTTTTCAACAATTTTTTTTTTTTATAACAAGAAAGCCCAATATTGATCTTGTAGGAACAATATCAAGATATAATTTTATACCAAATGACACAATAAAACCAAGAAATACACGGAATTGGCTCAAAACAGTCCAAACACACTCCAAAAAATAGTCCACTAATTCAAAGAATCGAGGACCCTTTTGAAGACCACTCTCGGATTCAAGAATAAAATACAAGAAGGACAATATAACTAGGTGTTTGACACCTTTTGCAGTTAACAACACAAGAAGAAACAACAATGAGAACAACAACAACAAGAACAACAACAAAACGGCTTCACAATACAAGATACAAAACGGATACAAGATTACAAAAGAAAAAGGATAGATAGATAGACCATATGAAGGTATAATGTTAAGAACCCAAGAATGGTAACTCTTGGACCCTTAACACTACACACAATAATAAACCTATCTCTTACAAAGACACAAGATCAGAATCTACCTCCCAAGCATCAATGTTTCCAAGCAAATGCAAACACAAGTGATTCTACACTTGTCTAAGCCCTAATTTCGGTTTTGGGTGCCTCAAGGAAAGAGGACTTGTGTTTCTTTGTCTTGTAAGACTTACAACTTCATTCATAAACTAAGTAAATAAAACCCTACATTATTCTTTATATAGCTATTATAAGATATAAGTTAAAATGACCAAAAGGGCTTTCAAATAGTGGGCTGCCCATCAAGTGTAAGTTATGGGCTGATTTTGGTGTGTTTTGGGCCTCTTCTACACTTCAATTGCACACACCAAGTCTCGGTACCAACGCACACCATATTCATGATTATTATTGTATCAGTTTATAAATGTTTAAAGTGATAATTGAAAGAGATTTCATGGTTTGTTACATGATACTTGACCAACACGTGTTTGTGAATTGAAATTGAGGATCTTTGCTTAAGTTTTCATGAGTTTCACTATACGCGTCCTCTTATATTGTTTGAATTGTTTGGTGGTCTGAAGACAAGGTTTTGATAGAGAGGATTGTAACATGATAATGTTTGTCTTAGAGATACGACTTGCAAGTCTTGGTATGACGATACCAATCAGATGAATGCCATACCAGAGTAAGATCTTCAGCTTTTGATTTCATAGAATGCATGTCTTAAAAAGTTAAAAATGGGCTTAAAGAGAGTTAGGTGGTTACCCGAATTAGGCATGAGTCATACGATTCATTTCCTGAAATTGTGTTTTGTCGTTACGAGTTTATTATGTCCCCAAAGAAGGATTATACGTTGGCCTAGTGCCCTATGGCGTATCAGATTCAGATACTCCAATCCTTGCGACAAACTTGGGTTGGGGGCTTGGCCGCCGAGTTAATGGAGGATACCATATAGCCCGTGGGATACTTTCAGATATGTAGGGTGTACCACCTATCTAAGAATTAAGATAAAGAGTAAGTCGTAGTTTTCAAAGAAATGTTTCAAAGTCTTTTTAAGTATGCTCATGTGTTTTCATATATTATATCTAAAATATTTTATGAATTGCTCTCACTTATGTTAAATATAGATACATTATTTCGAATTACTCTGTGTATCAGTACAATTGTACTGACCCCTATATTTTAGGATATGAGGCTCAGTCCTGGGGTTTCGTTAAGTAGTAGATTGACTTGACAGAAGTTAAAGTTAGTAAGCCTCCCTTACTTTAGAAGACTTGGTTATAAAACATATCATAGTAATATTATTTTGATTCATGGTCTGACGGGGTCCTTGTCCCAGAGTTCAGACAGATGTTATTTTCAGTTAGAAGAGATTTCGTAGACCAGATTCATATACTTTAAATGTTATGAACTTCATTTCTTATTGTCCAGTTGAATTTTAGAAGTGATCATGTTTCGTTTGTTAATCTTCCATATTTCTTTACATTGTATGAACATTGTGTATGATTTCTAGATAGAATAGGGGCACTCGGGCGTTCACGATTTGGGATGTCCATCATGGCCAGGGCCTCGGTTCGGGTTGTGACAAACTTGGTATCAGAGCACGGTTCATGGTTCTAGGGTATGTGCAAAATAGCATCGGGTAGAGTCCTTTTTATGGGTGTGTAGCATGGCTAATAGGCATTTAGGAATGTTTCACTTTTCTTCATGTTCTAGATCGTTCCATTGTGTTGTCCATTTGGAAGTTGTCCAGATTCCTTCTTTACTTTGATTTTGTTAACTATGTCTCCTTGTCGAGTCGATTCAAGAGCAGAATCTTAGAGCCTAGATGAGGTGGTCCATTCTAATTGAATCATAAAAGATTATGAAATTGCACAAGGACTTGAGAGGAGTCCGTTGGTGCTTTAAGGCGTATTGATTCTAGAGTAAACTTTATCCTGATGAAATTGTGTTTTTCAACCTGAGGTATTAAGTGTATCCAGTCCCTATCATAATTCTTGTTGTAGATATCATGCATAAGGGTAATTATGTGTAGCAGAATGTTAGAACTATATTTCCACTCGAGTAGTAGTATATATTAAAGTGTCATGACCTATTGGTAGTAAGATTGGGCCAAGAAGTTGGTGATATAAAGTCACAAGGTTAGAAGTCGGAGTGAGGATGACTTTGGATTAAATAAATAGTTTTAGTTGCATAACCATTGATTAAGGGATGATTTTCCATTTTATGGTGATAGACTAGTGTGGTAGTAACATTAGTAGATCGTATGGTAGTCTGTGGAGGAAATGTTTGTCTATGATTATTATCTATTCAAAATAGGGAAAAAGACTAGAGTGGATAGTTATGGTGGTCATGGAAAGCTCTTATAGGCTATGAATGAAAATGGTTAGATTAGACAATAAGTTATAAGTATAGACTCATTGTTGTATATGGAATTTTAAAGGTAGTTGTGATGTATGTATGGGTAGGTAACTATGATGTTAGAAAGTAGAATATGTTGATAAGATCATAATGGGTAATGATATAAGTTTAAGATCGACCACCTTCATTATGTGACCTTACCCTCCCCCCCTTGATTTGTCTTTTCTTTAGTAGTTGTAAATTTGTAGTGCGTGTGAGAAGGTGTGTAGTAGATTTGGAGGTTTAGTAGTAATGTCGTGGAGAGGATGGACTTATGGGCCATAGATAAGTGAAATAAGAAATTTAAGTTGATATTTCTATTCGATTGATTAGTATAGTATGTGACATGCTTCATATGATTGGTGTTGTTAGACAATAGGCTTGAATATTAGATGTGGACTGTAGTAATAAGAATAGTTGGACAATAGGCTTGAACTTTAGATGTGGACTGTAGTAATAAGAATAGTAGCTCAAGATTGACAATGCATGTTTTGTGGGAATGAATTAGTAGGCTTGGTGTGAGGTATGAAATAGCTTAGGTTGGTAATTTATGGAAAAGGGTTGGATAATTGTGATATTTATGTACATGAGGACTAGTATAAAAAAATAATGAATTGTCGTTGAGTCATTAAGTGGATAAGGGCCTAGGTATAAAAGAATAAGTTGAACGCCGAGGTAGCATGTTGTTAGATAAGGTGTGATGTGTATGAGTGTCACGTGTACCTAGATTTCATTCTCAAATCTTATGGTATGGAGAAGTATGTGGAGTTGTTGTATAGTGTTATTTAGAGTTAAATTAAGGAAAAATGAGTGGCAATATGCACCTTTTGTATAGTTTGACAAATTTTGTTAAGTTACAAGTTATGTGATTAGAGGTGTAATGCTACGTATTCTAAGGAGTTGAAGATGAAGTGTTGTGTGTCTAGAAGTGTGGATGTCTATGCCCATGATAACATTAGCCATAAATAGATGAATTTGGGGGTTGGAGGATGTTAGGACTAGTGTACCTGAAGGGGATGTCCTAGAATGAATTTAGTGTCCTTGTATGAAAAAATTTATGGAGGGGAGTTTGTGTTCATGTGTATACTGGTACCCCTTTGTGATAAGGAGTGTGGATGCTTATGCTCATAAGAGTGGGAATTGTAGAGTGATGGCTATAGAGGCTAGCGAGAGCTAAGAGTAGCACTTTCGAAAAGTGAGGCCTTTAGAGTATAGTTTATTGGAGAGAGTTTAGCCCTTATGTGTATGGTGAGATACCTTTTTTATGTTAAGAGTTGTGGCTATAACAAGTAACTGATCTTCTGGTGTTGGGGAAAGCAGCCCAATCTGAGTCACACCAGCAAGTTAGAGTAGTAGCAGGCTCAGCCTTGAACCAGACACCTTGACCAACCTTTAAGGCATCTGACCACCTTAGTAGCTGCTTCCCAGTGAGCTTTCTTGGGGTGTTACATGAATTAGCTGAGAGTTTGAACAACAAAGTTAATGTCTGGCCTTGTAATAGTGGCATACATAAGTTTTCCAACAAGTCTTTGGTAAGGTGAAATATCATACAGTAACTCATCATCTTGTGTACCTGTGGCATTCTCATACTCAATTGAGGTTAACTTGGCATTAGATTCTAGAGGGGTAATAGCCGGTTTAGAACCACTAAGCCCTGTGTCAGCAATCAACTCAAGAATGTACTTATTTTGGTTCAATATGATCCCTGATGCTGATCTTAAAACTTTAATGCCTAAAAAAAACTTGAGATCCCCCACGTCTTTCATTTTAAACTGTTGATGCAACTTGATTTTTGTGGTATTAATCAATGATGCACTGCTCCCAGTAATTAGCAAATCATCAACATATACAAGCACTATAATAGTATCATTACCTTGATGCAAAGTGAATAGGGAATAGTCATGTACACTCTGGGTAAACCCAGTATCAAGTAAAACATAAGTGAGCTTCAGATTCCACTGCCTGGAGGCCTACTTTAGACCATATAAGGATTTGATCAACTTACACACCTTGTGCTCCCCCTGTCTTCTAAATCCTTCTGGTATTTCCATATAGACTTCCTCCTCAAAATCCCCTTGGAGGAATTTATTATGCACATTCATTTGATGAAGATTACAACCTTTAGATGCAGCTATTGCAATCACACATCTGATTGTAACCATCTTAGCCATTGGTGAGAAGGTTTCATGATAACCTAACCCCTCCTGTTGGCTATATCCTTTGGCCAGTAATCTTGTTTTGAACCTCTCCACTTCACCATTTGCAAGATATTTGATTTTGTATATCCATTTGGAACCAACAGTATTCTTCCCTTTAAGTAGATCAACAATGATCCATGTGTTGTTAGCTTCCAAGGCCTGAATCTCTAACTTCATAGCTTCTACCCACCTTGCATCTTTTATAGCTTTTTTATAGTGATGAGGCTCAGTCAAAGTGGAGAATTTGGTTAAATAGCACTGATAAGTAGGACTCAGATTTTTGTAAGACAGGCTATTGGCTAATGGATGTTTGCATCTCTAGTTTCTGGAAGTGTCAACATAATCATGCATCCCCACTGGTGGTCTTCTTGTTCTTGTTGGTCTAATGGAAGAGGTTTGAGGTAGGGAACAGTCATCTTGACATGTTTCTTCATGAGTGGTGCCAGGTGAAGCTGTACCAGGTACTGCAGCATCAGAAATGCTTTCCTCCTCAATTGGAGCTTCTTCAGTAATACTACCAGTAGCTGTCTCAGGAAATATTTCATCATCTGTGGGGATCAAGAAGTCAGTGATATCTTCTTCAGATGAGGAAGCTTGTGTATTTTGTACTGGTGATGAATCAAAGGGAAATGCATCTTCATGAAAGACAACATCTCTACTGACTAATAGTCTCTTTGAGGTGAAATCCTGCAGCAAATATCCCTTCTGAGACTCTGAATATCCCATCAATATTGCAGGTTTGGCTCTTTCTGTGAATTTATCACCTCTTGGTAGGATAGTGATATAGCATAAGCAACCAAATACCCTGAGATGAGACATCTTGGAATCCTTGGAAAATATCAACTGAAATGGGCTCTTACCACTCAGAATAGAAGATGGAAACCTGTTCATTAGATATACTGCAGCTTTTACACATAGTCCCCAATACTTAATGGTCAAGTGAGACTGAAACTTGAGTGCTCTGGCTATGTTTAATATGTGTCTATGCTTCCTCTCCACAACTCTATTTTGTTAAGGAGTGTGAGGACAGCTGGTCTGATGCAGAATGCCCAGGGACTGGAACAATGTCTTACATTAAGAGATAATAAATTCAATTCCATTATCAGATCTAATGGTTTTCACCAATATTCTAAACTGAGTTCTAATCATGGAAATGAATGTTTTAATGGACACAATGGCCTCATACTTTAACTGCAACAGGTGCACCCAAGTATACCTACTATGGTCATCTACCATAGTCAAGAAATAGCATTTGTTATCAAAAGTAGAAGTTTTATATGGACCCCATAAACCCATGTGGACAAGTTCAAAACAAGTAGAGCATCTAGTAGTACTTGTAGGAAATTACAATCTTGTCTGTTTAGCTAGTGGACATATGGTACATTTATTCAACATATTTACATCACTAGGATTCTTCAGAATGTCCAAACACTTGAGAACCTGAGCAGCAGGGTGTCCAAGTCTTTGGTGCCATAAGCTCAACTGGAAGTTGAGACTTCTGCAATGAATCTGTAGGTTTTTCATATGGACTAATTAGTATCTCTGTATAACCACCATTAAGAACATATAGTCCACCCTCTTGTTTACCAATCCCCTTCTCCTTTCCATTAACAACAAATTGAGTTTGAAGTCTGGAACAAGTAGAACATCTTTGATCACACCATCTACAAAATGTAAGCTTCTCCAGTGTGTGAGATTGTCACTTCATCACCTGTTGGGAGGTGCAACTTGTCCAAATATTTAGAGTCTAATCTGGTACTTCTTTTGAATAAGTGTCTATGTGCAAACACATGATGTGTAGCACCTGATTCTACAATCCAACTGTGATGACATTCTTTGTACAAGAAACAAGTAGTAATACCTGTCATATTTACTTGCTTCATATCTTTTGTATCTTTGCTCAACATGGTCATAATCTGAGTATACTCCTCCTCAGTGAATGTGTGAGGCTTGTCCAGTGGTGCCCGAGTCACTTCAGGACTAGAACTAGCAGCATCAACCTGATACCAAATGGTATCTACAAGAGCACAAAATAGTACACAAACTCACAAAAACAGTCCACACGTACAAGACATCAAACGGAAACAATAAACACACAAACTTGAAAGATTAGGAGACAGATAACTTGACACAAAGAGAATATAAAATGTAGAAACTAAAGAGTGTATCAAACTCTAAAACCTCTACAAATCACATTATCAAGCATCAAGTTCTTACGGGAAAACAAGAGGAACTCGGTCCACTTAAGCACTCTCTTTTCTAGCTGTCTCACAACACAAGTAGAACCTTTCACTTGTAAAGCTTAAAATGTTTGGTGGTATACTCTCTTCTTAAGAGGAAATATGGTGTTCAATGTTACAAAGTGATTTTAAAATGATCTAACTAAGAAAATAAGACTAAGGGGTTCCTACTTATAGTATATTACAAAAGAGATGGGAAATAACACATTTACCCTTAATGAAGGGAGTGGGTTTGGAGTGTATAAATGGGGCTGATTTGTAGTGTTTTTAAGACACTCAAGGCATGTCTTCACACTTTAATACATACACTCCCTTGGATGAACTTAAGACATGCTCAACCATGTCCATTTTCATAAATGCACCTTGTAGTCTTTGTAGTTCCCGAGCTTGGACAAGGCTTTGAAAAAGCCTTCAAGAGGTCTTCAATTCCTTTGCAAATCCGAAACGCAGACCTTCAACAAAAACTTGTAATACTTGTGCTCCTAATTCTTGTATCATCCTCTCCACCTTGAAAGGAATTTGTCCTCAAATTTGCACCTTGCAAAACCAAAGAGAAGGAAAACAAGCACACAATCCTCATGATAGGAGGGTTAGTATTAGTAACACAAATTATATAGACATGCCAGGTGAGTACAATTTTGGAATACAACCAACAATCCTTTGTTATGATCATGAAACACGTACCACAAGCATCACAAAGAACATGACTAAGATAAACATCAAGGAAAGAGGATTGCAATCCGAAACTATCACATATGTCATGAAGCCAAGGTTGTTCACATTTGTAATATACCCATGGGTCCTTTGTGTGTGACATGAAAAACTTAGAATTAATGGCACAAAGGAAGTGGCTTTGGCAAATATCAAGAGATAAGGAAACTACAATGGTCTTAATGGCTTTACTATACCCAAAAGGTAAGACTACCTTCATCTTAGGAACCATAAGATACATTTGTTTCATTACATCTACAAAGGACCTCATCAAATATAGTGCCACAATTGATCTTAAGATCCAGCTCAACCACATATCACCATCATGAAAATAAGAAAACCAGCCACTAAACTTCCTACCACTATGCAATACAAATTCAAAATTAACATGGTTATCATCATAGGTAAAGAGGTAGTGTAGCATGGAATCAAGTGTGAAGACATCTTGCCGAGGGGGTACACTTTTAAAATTCAACCAGGAATCCTTTATTTTTACCATGAAACACGTAGTTTGAAAATTACAAAGGATAGGGATAATATAATCATCAAGTAAGGATAAGAATAAGCCGAGGTAACCCCTTTTCCAACCTACTAGTGTTCCTGGATCAAAGGGATGGTGTAACCAAGGGTAAAAGCCGAGATTAACCAATACTTTTACTAGGCTATCATCCAATACTAAAGAGTTGTGGCCTAGAAGTCTTCTCTTAAGAGAAAGCACACCTTTATTCAAAAGTTTTCCAAGCATATGATTACCTTGAGCAAAACTAGTAGAACGGTTTGCATCACACAAGCTCAAAGGAATATTTCCTAAATCATGGTCAATATTGCAATAATGAACACTAACTTGAGGAATTTGAATCACATCACTCACATGATCAAGTAGTGAGCTATCCTTAAGAGCAAATTGACTAACATATGCAACAAGAGAACTACCAAGGAAAGATTCATGTTTTTCTACACTATGTAAACCCGAAGCTACTTCACATTGGATACTAATATCTTTATCACAACATTTCAATCCTAAGGAAGTGTAGAGTGCAGTAATTATACCTCGGTGTATGCCACGGAAATCCACTTGTTTGGAGCTCTCGGCCAAGGGTGTCACTAGCTCATTTCCTATGTTATCGTTTGGAATCCCTTTTTGATCCTTCTTTGATAGCATATGAACTTGAACCTATATATAAGAAGGTTCAATGCTAGGCAAAGCGCTAGCATATGGGTTAGTGAGTATCAAAGATCCTTTGTGGGCAAATCCAACAAGCACATTTTTCTTTCCCTTTCCTACTTCACTACCCGCTTTCCCTTTCCCTTGCCCTCTTCCCTTCACATTCTTCTAGTATCTAACCACTAAGTTTCTCTCCATTTTGAGTCTTGGTCTCATTCTTCTTGGATCCTAACTCTCCCTCTTTTTCTACTTGGATGGTGTGTTTCCGGGTTAGTGTAGCTTCGGAAGGAGACATTGGATTTAGAGAAGTGTAGGGTCTTTGAATTGGAGGATTTTGGAGTGAAGGATTTAGGTTTAGGGATGGAATTTGGGTTCCAAGTCCTCCTTGTGGAACTTGGTTGAGTGAGGAATGGTTAGGTCCATCTTGTTCTCGGCTTTGGGAGTAAAGATTGACTTGGTTTGTAGCACTTGGTGGATACAATCTTTGGTGCAAAGTCTCGGGAGTAATAGTAGGTGAGGTGTTTTGAGTGGTATGAGGTCGAGAACTACTTTGGCTTTCCACCCTCTCCAATATTTCACTCATTGAGGCCACATCCGAACCCAACTTCTCAACATTTGCCTTTATCCTAGACATGCCTCGAGACAAAGTTTCAAAACTAGCTAAGAGGACATTCATAACATTATTTTCCACGGTTGGGGAATTGGAATTTTTGGGTTCCATTTGCAATTGTACCTACAAAACAAGAAAACGTTAGTTCAAAATTCGCTAGACATTCTTCACACTCGACTTCCTCACTTGGTCCTTCAAGTTTTGTAAGCCGTCTATCAATCCTTGAGTGCTTAGGAATGAGTCTACTCCTGCGTTGGAGTGGATTTCGGTTAAAAGACTCAAAGAAGTTTTGTACGCACTTGAACGAAAAACAACTACAAACTATAAACAAGCAAAGAACCACAAGTAACACTTACACGAAAGAAGTACTCAAAAACTAGTTCACAACATAGTAGGTTGTTACTAGTTGTCAACTAGTATAGGAGTCAATGAAAATGAAACTAATAGAAACAAGGAAAGAAACTATGGATGTCCAAGAACTTGAGTTTTTTTTTTTGGTTGTTGGCATGGCCCACGATTTTTATTGTTATTTTTTTTGTTTGGTCGTTGATATTGTTGTTGATGTGGAGTATAATGTTTTCAAGACATAAGTTGTTTAATCTTGTTTGTTGGTGATGAATTTTTGGTTTTGGAGTAACAAGACAAGGCTTTGGATTCTCTTTCCAAAGTTCAAAAAGGTGTAAATCATCTTTCACCAACTTGCACTAAAATGGCAAATACCTTTTTGCCTTGTCTTTTCCCTTTCCTCTTTTGGCCTTTCTTGAAAGATGTTTTGACACTCTTTTGGTAGCAAGCTTTTGGTAGGTATTTGTTTCTTTTCCACTTTAGTGTTGTCTTGAAAGT
The DNA here is from genome assembly GCA_030864215.1 of Capsicum pubescens. NCBI lineage: Eukaryota > Viridiplantae > Streptophyta > Magnoliopsida > Solanales > Solanaceae > Capsicum > Capsicum pubescens. The sequence continues at coordinate 409,718,058 of CM061548.1, read as the reverse complement.
AGTCCCAAGACAACACAATACCTTACCTTTCTCTTCCCTTTTTCAAATCAAACAAGGCATTTTGTTGAATATTACTCAAGAACAACATGAACAACAACAAGAACACTTTGAACAATAACAATATCTAAACTGTCCAACCTTTCAACAACAACTTAACAAGGCTCAAATCTTGGAGTTTAGACTCAAGTGTGCTAGGAAAACAACAAGATAATACACGAAACTACTAAGACAAGCAAAATAACACCTAATCTAGACACAAATTCGGCCAAACAACAACACCACTTCGGCCAAGACACCCAACCCGTAGAATAACTTATTTTTGTAATATTTTTGACCTTGGACACCTCTTCTAATGTTAGGAAACAAATATCTAACACTATAAAACACAAAATTTACAAGAAAACTAGGCACAAATCTCGGCCAAAAAAACAACAAGACTCAATTTCGGCCAAGACAAAAAGAATGGACAGATTTGCTTCTTTTTGGAATTTTCAGCTTTTCAACACCTCTTTTTTTTTTCGACTTAGAGAGCCCAAGATTGGTAGTATAGGAACACAAACAGCCTTATATATGATACCAAATGATACTAAATGGTATCAACAAGAGCACAAAATAGTCTACAAACTCACAAAAATAGTCCACACGTACAAGACATCAAACGGAAACTACAAACACACAAACTTGAAAGATAAGGAGATAGATAACTTGACACAAAGAGAATATAAAACGTAGCGACTAAAGAGTGTATCAAACTCTAAAACCTCTGTAAATCATATTAACAAGCACCAAGTTCTTACGAGAACACAAGAGGAACTCGGTTCACTCAAGCACTCTTGTTTTTAGCCGTCTCACAACACAAGTACAACCTTTCACTTGTGAAGCTTAAAATGTTTGGTGGTCTACTCTCTTCTTGAGAGGAAATATGGTGTTCAATGTTATAAAGTGATTTTAAAATGATCTAACTAAGAAAATAAGACTAAGGAGTTCCTACTTATAGTCTATTACAAAAAAGATGGGAAATGGCACATTTACCCTTAATGAAGGGGGTGGGTCTGGAGTGTATAAATGGGGCTGACTTGTAGTATCTTTAAGACACTCAAGGAATGTCTTCACACTTTAATACATACATTCCCTTGGATGAACTTAAGACATGCTCAACCGCGTCCATTTTCATAAACGCACCTTGTAGTCTTTGTAGTTCCCGAGCTTGGACAAGGCTTTGAAAAAGGCTTCAAAAGGTCTTCAATTACTTTGCAAATCCAAAACGTGGACCTTCAACAAAAACTTGTAATCCTTGTGCTCCTCATGCTTGTATCACAACCTGACCAGCTACCATGGTTTGAGCTTGAGAAGCCTTGTTACCAGTGTTGACAAAGTTGTTACCACCATTGTGTGTGGAGAAGCTGTTACTTCCAGTATTCTGTGATCTAAAGTTAGAGTTGTAGCCTTGTTTCTTCTTATTTTTCCAGTCATTTGGATACCCTACCAACATATAACATGTTTCTTTGGTATGACCCAAGAGATGGCAGTAGTCATACTTTCTGCCTTTATAGTTAGTGTTGTTTTGTCCAAAACCATAATTTCGATTCACTTGCATAGCAAGTGGTTCTGATCTGTCATTTACAGTCATCATACAAGCTGAATGTTGGATTTCATCCTCTACAAGCATAACATAAGCTTGGTTAAGAGTAGGAGTCACTCCCTTGAGCAATATGTGTCTTCTAGCTTGATCATAGGACTCATTTAGGCAACTTAAAAACTGTAAAAGTCAAAGTTGACACATATGATCCGAGTACTCTCTAGAGTTAGGGCAATCACAACTAGGATTTGACACTAGTACATCATACTCACTCCATAAACTCTTCAATTTGGTAAAATAAGCTGAGATTGAGTCTGTACCTTGAGAGTGCATATTGATTTCATGATGCAATTGATATATATGCATACGATTCACCTTGTCATATCTCTCCTTCAAGTCTTCCCAAATTGCACAAGCATTCGTGGCATAAACAATTCCAGATAACAGACGTTCACTCATAGTGTTCATGATCCAGGAAAGCATAATTGCTTTACATGTTTCCCACTGCTCATGAAGCTCTTCTCTATACGATTCCTTGCTACAGGTTCCAATGACAAATCCAAACTTTCTCTTCCCTAAGAGAGCAATACGCATCGATCGACTCCATAAACTATAATTTTTTGAACCAGTTAAGTTAATTGGAACAAGTACAACACTGGAACTATCAGATGCACCAATGAAAAGTTGATCACTTTGATCAATTTTAGGCACCATGATTGATAGGATGTAACTGCAATGTAGATCGAAATTGTGAAGAAGAAGAAACTGGAAAACAGAGATCAAAGATGTACTGAAACAACGATCTCAAATTGTGCAGAGAATTTAGTGAAATGCGATCGAAAACACATTTAGTGTTGAGCTCGTGACTTTGATACTATGTGAAATAGAAGGATTGCAGCTTGATAGCTTGCAATCAAGGAGAAGAAGAAGATAGACGGAAGCTGAATTTTCATTATTCTCTCTTGAAGCTTTACAGTTATGAGTCTATTTATAGACTTGAGTTAAGATGAGCTAAGAATGAGCTAAGAAGTGAATCATGTATCCATCTCATTGACAGCTCATTGTTACTAACTAATCATTATCTAACAACCTATACAGTTGACTCATCTATCGGCTAACTAACTAACTGACTAACTACCCTATCAGTTTTACACAACAATGGAACAGGTAGTCATATATGTGTCAGTGTATGTAGTAGTCAAAAAGTAATCATCTAGAGTTAGGTGATTGTTCAAGCTAGAGTTAGCTTGGTGAGTCCAGTTAGAGTTAGCTGCAACTTGTGGCTATAGAGTTACTACTTGCAACCCACTGTTAACGAAAGAGCATAAGAAATTAATTCACTTTTCTTAAAAAAGCATTATACTGGAGGGAATCATTCCCAACACAAATTACAAATTAGTTAGCTGCCAACAAATATTGTCTATGTAAATTCAGTAAGTTTATGCAAAAGAATAAGGTCATTGCAATAATTTATGATTCTTTTGATTTTCAAACTGAACCTTAATGTATAAATATTAATGGAATAATATTTTCAACACAGTTAGCATTTACTAAAATAAAAATGATCCGGGAACACCAAAGAAGTCGGGGCACTCATAAAGCTCGTTCTTGTTAAAATGTCTGACTGGCTCACACTACTATCTGCTTTAAGCAGGGAACCTTCTCTGAAGTTGAATCGTCAGAGTTAAATTTCATCAAATGACATTTTTGTATATGTTATGAAAGGAGGATGGACACGAAACTAGTGTTTCCCATAATGTTGGGGCATTAGTAAAGATAACACCTAAAAATATGTTATTCGAAGATAAAAAGTGTTACAGCGAGCTATAACAATAGATCAATGAAAAATTATCAAACATCTTTCCCTGTTTCGTTACATTTCCACATATAAAAAAGGCCTTGAAGTGCAAAAGTGTAATTCATGTTGCCAACAATATACAGAATTATAAAATGAAGGAACAAACCATAAGCTAAGGATTCATTATTTTTGTTATATTGAAATTGTATCAGACTAAGAAATAACTTTTTGACTCCTAACAATAGCAACAAACAAACCACTGCTCCACAAAGTAGCTAGTTGCCAACATACATTGCATAAATAAAATTCAGTAAGTTTAGATAAAAGAATAAGGCCTTTGTAATAATTTGAGGTCCACTATTACATACTTAGCAATGTTTACCTCATATAAAACTAGTGTAAACTAACTCACTATTGCATGAAGAAATTGAGATGGCTTTTGTAAGTTATGTTTAACAACTATGGGACTATCACAATGCCTACTACCCTCCCCATTGTATCTGTTTATGTTCACGCTGCTTGACTGGAACTTTGTTGAGTCACGTATTGCAGCTCTAATATAGGATGCAATACCAGATGAAGTAACATTTATTTCAGAATCAAACTTTGTTTACTTGTGAACATCTGAACTAAACTTGCTTCTGATGTTGTCAATCCCCGACATTTCTGGGTACACAGATTTCATCTGGCGAAAAATTCTACGTTGAAACATGGAACTGAGGCACTTATCTCTCCTGGATACTCTTTTGTCGTCGTGTGCACAAGCTGTGTCTTGAGCTATCTGATCAGTTCTGGCAAATGGAGCAAGCCCATTCATTGATGTGACACCTAGTTGCCTGTATAATTAGTATAGTGCTTTAACTTATATAACATGTACCTTACAAAACGGTGTGCTTATAGTTAGTGAAATCTTGAGCAACCCCTGCAACATCTGCGACTCTTTGATTTCTTCCATCTTTAACATGTCTTCCATTAACAGTAGGTCTGGCCATTGTCCCAGCATTAGCAGCACTCGAGTTAACAAAAGTACCAGAACTAGTACTTGATATGATTGGAACATCCCCATAAATTGGGCCAGTTAAAGGACTTGAAGTTGTAATTCCCCTCTCTCATGCATGTCTACCTCTAAAATTTTCATTCACAAACTGATCACTTTGTTCCAATCTTCGTTTTACTTGGACCAAATCCATATTGTATCTGACTCCATCAACCAATATTATTGTTCTAAACTTTGGCATATGTGCAGAACCTTCACTGTTTGTTTGACAACTTGGAAGCTGTTTCGCAAGTTTTTGGGTGTACTCCTGTAGTTGATTCTTGTACATCACTCGTATCTTAGGAACTGGAAAGAAATTAAGTTTACCATTAGTCTAATTGATAATGGACTTAATACAAAAACAAAAACAAAAACTAAACCTAAAACTAAAACTAAAACAAAAACAAAAAGCAAGAAAATAGGGGTGATCTTGAAGGATATTAGCCCCTTATCATGCTTATGCACAACACTAGCTAAGTTTAATGCTATGTTCACTATGTTCAAAGTGTCAAGAAAACCATACATTCATTTAAAATTTGTGATGTAATTGAACATTATGATCAACATTTTTAAAAGTACCTGGATGATGAATGCTTCCTCGAACACCAACTTGTCTTAGGAAAAATATAAGAAGTGCATGACTGTTAGGCGAATGACGTGCATAATGGACGGTGGATCTTCATGCCAAATTCGTGGTAGATATACAACAACTTGGTGAAGGAGGTAAGTTTACCTTGCAAATGTGAAGCAATTTCTACCGATGTTGTCAGCCCCCAACATTTATGGTCACATAGATCCCATCTGGCTAATTCTAAATAATAACTAGTAGTTGAGTGATCGCTTGAAAAATTAACTTCTCCATTAGATCATTTTCTGTGTGATATCGTCAATATGTTGCTGAGATCAGAAAGAAGGACATGAATATTTGTTAACCTGCTGGATCAATTAGTAGTAACACCAAGGAGAAACTTCCTTCACTAGCCATTCCAAAACATAAGTGGTGACGGTGTGACAGTTGCATTCGTAAGAATGTAGCTGATGAAAGTGCAGGAGATGAAGTTGATGATGTGTCTGTGAACACTGTCTCTATTACTGTGAACGATTCCATAGATACTAGTGACAGTAAGATCATCTCGATAGGGAAACACAACAAACCGATGTGCAATCTGGTTAAAAACAAGACTATCAATGCTGGTTATATTTTCTTTAATATTTCTAGTGGTATGATAAATATATAGTGCAATTTGTTTCCTATTTGAACTGGATCTGAAGGTGTTAGATTTGAGGAGATTGACAATCCAGCTATAGAGGTAATAGTATCTAAGCAATAGTCCACTCGAGAAATAGAAACAAACAACTAAAGAATGTACTGCGGGTGGTTGAGATAAGTAAGTTATAGGAAACTCATTTGGATTCAGTACATTGGAATGATTTACGTTGTCCCAGAAGTGATTAAATGTATTGAAATGATTTCCACTGTAGTAAATGTCAATATGATTTTGTCATTCTTCCATTGTAATGGTTGTAGATTTTGGATCAAGCCATTCAACCTTGCGAATAAATCATACGGTGGAATTAAAGAATGCACCACTAGTGGTTGGGGTAAATATGCTTCTTGAACTGGTTCATTGAAAACTAACTTATCTATATAGAGAGGACTTCATCTCCCCTGTGGTGACATTGATAGAAATTGTCAACAACAATAAAGGGACGTTAAGGGGAACTGCTCTTCATTTCTCAATTACAAGAGTCCTTAAATAGATAAAAGTTATAATAACAGAACATGCCTGTTACTCCTAATTATTCTGATTTAAACTAATTCCACTAATCCTATAACCTAAACGCTAGAAAACAACTTATTTGACTCCAAACAATAGTAACAAACATACCACTACCCCACAAATGGGGAAGGGATGTCCATTACTTCTCAATGGAAATGGAGGAACATTGAAGGCTTGGATCATTTCTTTTAATATTTTATCTATTTATTTGAATAATTTGTTAAAATTTATTTATTTCAAAGCAGTATCTATAAGGTACTCTAATTTTATTTGCTATCTATTTATGATATTATACTAAAAGTGGGAGGAATTTAGAGGTAAAGTCAGATTACCATTTTACCCCTATACTACATTAAAAATATATTATAAAACATCTAACCAATTGAATATTAAATAGTAATCATATCATATTAATCTACTAATACTAAATATATATTGAAAGGGTAAGGATGCAGTGAATGTATACAATTGTATCATTTACTTCATTGTAATATCTTCCGTTAGTTGCCTATTGATTTACTAAGTCAATTGTAGAATGAAATTTTAAATTTACTAAGTCATGATTTGCAAGACAATAAATTTTGTGTCTATTAATTGTAGTCTCTTGTTCGTGATGTATTGGTGATACTTATGTATTTCGAATAGATATTTTATAGTATTTCCTTATGCGTGTCTTGTTTCTGTTATTATCATTTACTATCTAGCAGTGTGATATCTCTTGTTGTTGCTTCCTTTTAGGTTTTTTATTTGTTATATTCTTATCTGTCCTGAGTCTGGGGTCTATCGAAAATAACTTCTCTACTTATCTGAGGTAGTGGTATGAACTGCGTACACTTTACCATCCTCGAACCCTACTTAATGAGAATACTCTGGGTATGTTGTTGTTACTGCTGTCACACCCCTTTTTTAACTCCAAAAAAATTAGATTTATAGTTCGAAAGAATTTTTATTATTAAAGTGACAAAATGAAGATTTGTTTCAAAAAAGGATTATTTTTACATTCAAAACTCAGAATCGCCACTTGGCAGAATCCGGTGTGTCAAATCACCTTTGGAAAATCTTTTTCAAAATAATTTTGACTCTAAAAGACTGGTTTGTGAATTGAGATTCCGACTAAGGAATTCTGTTGACCGAGGGGAAGGTGTTAGGCACCCCTCGGTCCCGTGGTTCAACCACGGTCGCTTGGTGGAGAGTATCGGCTAATTTAACACCAACTAGTGTATAAACCACACAAAAACACGTGAAACAATTAATCAACATGTCAAACAAAATGAATCCCGAAAAATATAAAGTCCAGTCCAATTATACAGTCCCGAAATAAAAAAAATGCAGAAATATAAACCTACTCTATTCTACGCTAATCCTAAACTATGCTCCATTGCTTTCTCCACCTGCCGCCTCGGGCCTTCTCTCGAACGTCCTCCAGGTACAAAATATTTCGAGGCATTCCCTGGCAAATAAACACAAATACTTCGGGGCATTCCCCGGCCAAATAGTACATTTTAATCCAAGTACGATAAACTAGAAAACATTCAACAAATATTCCATATTCAAACATTCAACAAATATTCCATATTCAAACATTCAACAAATATTCCATATTCAAACATTCAACGCAAACACTTATTCCTAAATTTTGTCAATCCAAACCTATATTGCCTATCCGTTTTGACGTGTCATAAAGCCAACATATTCATGCTTATCCCGAATTTAACAAAACAACAACGGACCAAGATTTAACTACATTCAACTTTTATCCATTTCTCCATTCCCGTCCCCAAACTTCATTTTATCAATCATGCCATCAAAATTATCCCAATTAGTTTCACGTATCACCGAAATCACGTAGTCAAGCACATAATCATAACATTATAATATCAGCAAAATCCAACGACCATGATCAACCACACATATTCGCAACCAATTTAACAAATCGAAATAAAGAGAAGAGATCGAGTTAAAGAAAATGGACCTTTCGACAATCTGATCTTTGTTGATAATAAGAAAACCCGGACTTGGAATTTCAAATAGAACCTCAACGGACGAATACAACTCGAATAGAAAAATAGCAATCTGAACTGAAGCCTCAAACGACCTGACGGAAGACCGAATCCGATGTAATCTGAGTTCCGATGAACTCAAACGGGACAGCAAACAAAAATCCCAAAATAGATTCCAGCGAACCTCACTATTTTAAGCTGGATTCAGCTAGAAATCAGTGGGAAACGGAAAAATATTGAGAATTTCGAACCGGGTTCGTTGAACGAACAAAACCGGGCAAACGTTGATGAGAATTCCGACTAAGTAATCGCCGGAACAACGACCAAACCCACCGACCCGTTTCTAAGTAAACCGAAACCAGTCCTATTTTCTTCTCCATTTCAGACTTCAACCTCGAATCCCTCTCTCTTTTTTCGTTCAGCTTACTCTCTCCCCGATCTGGACTTTTCAGTGTGTGGTGTGTGCGATTTTGTGCCTTGGTGCTATGTATGTGCATGTATACGATGGTGTATCGGTGTGTGTGTTCTCAAAATGAATAAAAAAAATGGAGAAAAATGGAGCTCTGGGTACGTGAACTGAGGAAGAGCATAAAATAATCCTAGCTGCCTATGTTTTTCGTGTGAAGATCATAAAAAAAAAAAATGAGTCCCCCCTCTGTTTTTTGAAGAAGAAGAGATCCAAAAAAATGATGAACCCCCCCCCCCCCCCCCGTCCTCTTTCTCTCTCTCGTGTATATATCTATTGTATCAAACCAATCCCCATCAAATGTTCACCTTTTTCCCTGTTTTCCTTCTACACATCTCCCTTTTTATGTGATGAAATTCCTTTTCCTATTCATCTCCCGGACCTTTTTTGTGGGGCCCCCCTTTTTTCTTTTATGAATTGATCTCCCCTTGAATAAGACGTGAGGGGTGGGGGTCATATGGGGTGAGGTGTCATTTTTTAATTGGAGGGATAAGGATTAGGTGTCTATTTTTGATTGGGTGAGTTGTTGGAATCTTTAAGATAAGACAAAATTAGTTAGGATTTGTTATTTGGATAAAAAAAAAAGAGAATAAATAAATAAGTAACAGATGAGGTGGTTATTCATTTTTTTTTTCTTGAAGAAAATTATAAGATGGGATCAAAGTGTGTGATAACAGAGTAAGGATTATTTTCGATGGGACAAAATTACGTGTCTACATCATGCCCCCTTTGAATGTAAACACCGAGCGTTTTCATACAAAGAAGTAGACAGCGAGAAAGAATTTTGTCCCGATCATTATTCGAGGAAAGAAACAAAAAGAAGAAGGACAACTGAGTCTTGATGGACATCCTACCTACCCAAGTTATGAAGGATTCAAGTGATAGGTATCTCAAAGGATTGAAAGGAGATGGACTATACTGAGTTGGAGAGTCAAGTGAGGTTCCATCGAGGTTCCGGTCCGCGGCTCTGTCATTACATCAAAAATAAAAATTACAAGTTAAAACATAAATGAAATTACAAAATCCTATCTATGCAGCTTTCCTTGACTCTTTACTTGAGTTTTATCACCCTATTCTACTGGCGTGCTCCTAACTTGCAATTTCCTTCAACTTGTTGCTTGGCTTTTCATTTATTATCCTTGTTGCCTGACTTTCAACTCTTCACCTTGTTGCTTGACTTTAAATTTCTTTACCCTGTTCTCTAGGTGGGCTCATGACTTACAATTTCCTCACTCTGTTCTCTGGGTAAGCTCCCGACTTTCAATTTCATCACCCTGTTCTTCAGGAGGGTTCCTGAAACCACATTAAAACTAGAAAGAAAATTATTCCAAACAAATGTTATGATAAAGAAAGAATTCATTTTCCCGAAAGTAAAATCCCATTTTTCAGGAGGGTCCTGAACAGAAAGTAAAGTCCCATTTTCCAGGAGGGTCCTTAATAGGAATTAAAGTCCCATTTTTCAGGAGGGTCCTGAACAGAAATTAAAGTCCCATTTTTCAGGAGGGTCCTGAACAGAAAGTAAAATCCCATTTTTCAGGAGGGTCCTGAACATAAATTAAAGTCCCATTTTTCGGGAGGGTCCTGAACAGAAAGTAAAATTCCATTTTTAGGAGGGTCCTGAACAGAAAGTAAAAATCCCATTTTTCAGGAGCGCCCTGAACAGAAAGTAAAATCTCATTTTTCAGGAGGGTCCTAAACAGAAAGCAAAATCCCATTTTTCAGGAGGGGCCTGAACAGAAAGTAAAATCCCATTTTTCAGGAGGGTCCTGAACAGAAAGCAAAATCCCATTTTTCAGGATGGTCCTAAACAGAAAGTAAAATCTCATTTTTCAGGAGGGTCCTGAACAGAAAGTAAAAATCCCTGGTCATACTTCCCAACGGTAGCTGAACTTACTAAATAGAAACTTTACCCCTGTTTCATCAAACAAAAATTCGTCAGTTAAAACTTAGTGGGGGATTGCAGCACTTGGCTTTCCAAGCATACACTCCAGTACTCATTTCTTTCATCTTTGTTTCAGATCATTGACACTTTCCCCTGTCTTGTTACATCATTGAACCAGACCAGATCGGGTGAAATGACTTTGACTCAAACACCGAGTTTTCATTTTACCATGCCTCTGAGATACACCCTTTTCTAAATCTGAATACTCTCACGAATCCAGTAGCTTGCCGGTTGATAGACTTTGTTTGCTTTGTGTTGAATTACGATCATATTTCTTTCATGTGCTGGTCCTTGGCTTTTCCTCATACAATTGAAAAGATTGATAGCAAGTTTTGAAATCCTTTCTCATTTGTTTTGACACAGACTTGACTTAAAATGTAAAGAAATGATGGTGACTTTTATTTTGATAAATGACATAAAAAGACAAAAATATGAATATGTAAATGAAAGAAAAGGGCAATGTCCATTATTCAAAAAGAAAACTTATTTGAATACGGCAACCAACACCAATGAGTATGACATGCGTTTTGGATTAAGCTGCCTGATCTTCTTATCCAAACTTCCCATTTGGTGTTGAGTTCGTGCCTTTTCCGCTGAGCCGCTTCTTCAAATCCATTGGACTCATATATCTCATTCAATTGACGCCGTCTTGAAAGACTTTCGCCAACAAATCTCTTTTCTTTTCACTTTCTCTCGAACTCGCTATCGCCTTACGGTGCCCATGAGGGTTTTCACCAATAAGACTCTCTCATTTTTAATTCTCTCAACTCCCCATCTCTTTATGGTGCACGTGAGAGTTTTCACCAGTAAGACTCTCTTATTCTTATTTCTCTCGACTCACCATCGCCTTATGGTGCCCGCGAGGGTTTTCATCAATAAGACTCTCTTATTTTTATTTCTTTCCTGATTTTTTATGTTGGGGAAATCAAGTAGTACCCCACAATGTGTCATCATATCCATAGCATGCTTAGCCTTAAAAATATCAAAAATTGATCTGAAGGACTTTCTTTGGTTGTAACTTGGCTTTTGGATAAGGTTAGAAAAAGATGGCAAGAGGCTCAAACGACACTTGAAGTGGGGGTGGGACTTACAACTTTTGGAATCGACTCAAACAACACATTATCTCATGCCCCAGTTTTAGATGACTGGGTGACTCTAAAATCTTTATTTGGTTGGACTGAGCCCTGAATAGGGCAGCCTACGTATCTCACTCCCAAGAGAGGAGAATCAGGTCGTACGTAGTTCCAACAGCTCGTTCTTTATTTTGATTTGATTTTTTTTTCTTTTTTTTTCTTTTATTTTCGAACTCTTTCTTTTATTCTTATTTTCCTGACATTTATCTTGTACTCTATTTTGATTCCAAAAGAGGGATATGAAAGAAAAATAAGACTAAGCTCAAACGGGTAAACAAAGGATGACACAATGTTTGGATAGAAGAATAAAATGCCTTCATCATAACAATCTTAAAAAATGCAAGTACTAAACATGCAATAAAATCAAAAAAGGATAAAATATCATACATAATATCTTTTGACCTCATCAGCATCGATAGCCATTTCTGCTATTTTGCCTTCAATATCTGTCAAATATAAGGCTCCACTGGGCAACACTTTCTTCACAATGAAGTGACCTTGCCAGTTTGGGGAGAACTTGTCTTTCGCTTTAACCTGGTGAGGAAGGATACACTTCAATACCAACTGACCAACTTCAAAATGCCTAGGTTGTACCTTTTTGTTATATGCTCGAGCTATTCTCTTCTGATACAATTGGCCATGACATATCGACGTTAGCCTTTTTTCCTGAATCAAACTCAATTGTTCCAGTCGGGTTTTTACCTACTTGTCATCATCAATATCTTCTTCCATAATGACTCGAACAGAGGGAATTTCAACTTCTACAGGGATGACTATTTCTGTCCCATACACCAATAAATATGGAGTTTCCCCTGTTGAAGTGCGAACAGTAGTGCAATAACCTAGCAATGCAAACAACAACGTCTCATGCCATTGTCTAGACCCTTGTACCATTTTCCGTAGTATCTTCTTGATATTCTTATTAGCGGCTTCCACAACGCCATTAGCCTTCGGGCGATATGAAGTGGAATTTCGATGTGCGATCTTAAAATGTTGACACACTTGTTGCATCAAATGACTATTGATATTGGCAACATCATCTTAGGAATTCCAAACCTACAAATGATGTTGGCATGAACAAAATCTACTACTGCCTTCTTTGTCAATGACTTAAAAGTTACTGCTTCTACCCATTTTTTGAAGTAATCAATGGCCACCAAAATGAATCTATGCCCATTTGACGCTTTCGGCTCAATCGGCCCAATCACGTCCATCTCCCAAGCTACAAAAGGCCATGGAGCAGACATTCGTGCAATTCAGCGGGAGGAGAACGTATCATATCACCGTGTACTTGACATTGATGACATTTTCGAACAAAAAGAATAGAATCCCTCTCCATAGTAAGCAAATAATAACCTGCTCTGAGAATCTTCTTAGACAAGATATAACCATTCATATGAGGCCCGCATACTCCAAAACGAACTTCAACCATAATTGCCGAAGCTTCTTTTGCATCAACACACCTCAAAAGTCCCAGATCCGGGGTTCTCTTGTATAATATTCCCCCACTTAAGAAAAATTCACTAGACAAACGCCTAATAGTCCTCTTTTGATCATTGGTGGCATGTGTTGGGTATTCTCCTGACTGGATGTACTGCTTGATATCAAAGAACCAAGGTTCTCCGTCGAGCTCTTCTTTAACTACATTACAATAAGCATGTTGATCACAACTCTGTATATGCACTGGATCGATGTAGGACTTATCAGGGTGTTGGAGCATCGAAGACAAAGTGGCCAATGCATCAGCAATCTCATTGTGAATTCTTGGAATATGCCTAAACTTTACAGACACAAACCGTTGACATAGATCTTTTAAGAATTATCGATACGTTATTAGCTTTAAATCTCGCGTCTCCCACTCACCTTGAATCTGATGAACGAGCAAATTTGAATCTCACTCACCTTTAAATTAACCTTCTTCAAATCTTCAACCGTAGGTTCAAATCCCAGACCAAAAGTACCCATGTTCTCTCTCGAATATATGGGACGAGCGATACCGTGCAGAGATACTCCCAAACCCTTTCCTGGCACAAATCCATATTTCAAAAGCTCACTCACCATCATGATAGAAGCGAAAGACAATTGCCGTCCCGAAACAACCTGTCCTCCAAGGATACGATCTAATGGCATTGTATCAAAAGTTTGATAGACAAATGTCTCCTCTACATTATTTTCTTCAATTAGAGACAAGGGAGAATCTTCGTAGATGGACAAATCCCCTTCACCGTGAATAACCACTTCTTGCCTGTCATGCTCAAACTTGATCATCTGCTGCAATGTAGACGCAACCTCCTTGGCCTTGTGGATCCATGGTCTTCCCAACAACAGATTGTAAGAGGAGTCTATATTCAATACTTGAAACTCTAGGGAGAATTCAACAGTCCCTATAATCAACGTTAGTTCTATTTCGCCAATGGAGTTGGACTTTGCTCCATCAAAAGACCTGACACATACATTGTTGGGCCTGATCCTTTCAACACCAATGTTCAACTTTTGCAAGGTGGAAATAGTGAAAATATTTTCACCATAACCTCCATCAATCATGACATGAGTGACGTAGAAATCTTCACACTTCACGGTAATATAAAGCCCCCGATTATGCCCCATACCTTCAATTGGCAATTCGTCATCAGAGAAGCTGATCTGATTGACCTCAAAGATTTTTTCGACCATTTTCTCAAGCTAATTTACTGTAACCTCCCTAGGAACATATTCTTCATTTAATACCTTCAATATAATATCACGATGTTCCTTAGAATGCAACAACAACGATAAGAAGGAAATTTGAGCAGGGGTCTTCTTCAACTGATCTATTATTGAATACTCCGACAATTTCATCTTTTTCAAAAATTCTTTAGCTTCTTCTTTAGTGACAGGCTTTTTGATAGATAAAGGTCCACTCCCAATTGGCTTGGACTTCCTCAAACTTTCAGGCACAAAGCATCTTCCTGACCGAGTCAAACCCCCTACCTCATCTACATCTTCCACTACTTCTTTCCCCTGATAGGTCATCACAGTCCGCTTATAGTTCCAGGGAACCTTTTTTATAATAACTATCGGAGGTTGGATCACTAGTTTGATTATAATAGGCACCGCAAGTGCTCCTTTCTCCATCAATATAGGCTTACACAGAGCTCCTATCACCGTCAACTTAGGCTTGTCTTGACTTAAACCAACGATTGCTCCAACTCCTTTCATTGTGATAGCGGGTCTCTTTGTGCTTTCTTGGACTTTAACTTTTCCCATTCTTTCCTGGCTTAATGACATTGCTTTCAACGAAACTGCTACATTCATCGATTTTTCCTCATTGGTCTATATCTTAACAATAGGCTTATAATACCTTGACGACTCTTTCCCATCATATATCAACTCTAACATATTGGTTTCAGCATGGGTTGGTAGTGGATTCTGGTTAATGTTTGGAACCTCTGGGGCCTGGACCAGCATTTGATTTTTGTCAATTAAATCTTGAACAACTCTCTTTAAATACCAGCATTTCTCAATATCGTGGCCTGGAATGTCAGAACAATATGCACACCTTAAAGAATAATCGATATTCCTCGGAGGTGGATTTGAAAGCCTTCCTTGAATTGGGCTTAAGACCTTCATCTTTCTCAACCTATCAAAAAATCTAGCATATGACTCCCCAAGAGGTGTGAACTGATTTTTGAACGCCTTCTCTTTCTTGTACTCGGGCCTGGGTTGGAAATTGGGTCTAGAGGGGTTTTGGTAATTTGGTGGAGTTGATGCACGATTTTGTGGAGCTTGCGCACGCCATTGCGGGTAAGAAAGGGTTTGGGCATATGGTTGTCTACTATATACTGGGTAAGGAGGGGGTGGAATGACATATGGTGGGTTTTGCGGAGAGTAGTAATGGTGGGGAGGAATATATGGAGCTTGGACATAGGCTTGGGCTTGGGATTGGGGATAGGGGCGAGGTGGTTTTTTGGGATAGGAATGGGGTCCAACAACAACGGTCGCCACATCCTCTTTCTTTTTTTTACCTCCGAACATGCCAGATCCACTTTGAATCGCTTGTGTGATGGCTTTTAACGCGGCAAAACTCACTATTCGTCGGTCATAATTTCATCTTCTATTATCTCTCCCATTTTGAGGACTTCAATAAAAGACTTTCACGCCACCTTATCGCATATTCCCTAAAGCCTTCAGTGCTTTTCTTCTTCATGTTAACCAAGGATTTTTCATCAGGAATCAGGTCGACGTTATACTGAAAATATTGCACAAGCTCGGAAGCTAAGTCATCCCATCTGTTCAACTTGTCGATATCTTGATCGACAAACCATTCTGAAGCCATATCGGAAAGTCTCTCGCCAAAGAAAGCCATAAACAACTCTTTCCTTCCCCCTGCAGCCCTCAATTGGTTGCAATAACGTCTCAAGTATGCCACGGGATCACTGTGCCCAGCATACTTCTCGAACTTGGGCATTTTAAAACCAAGGGGAAGGTTGACGTCTGGAATATGCAAAAATCTTTATAGGAAATACTCTTATAACCTCCGGTTCCCTGCAGATTCCTCATGGCCTGTTCCAAACTTTTCAATTTTTGCGCTATGACCTCATGTTCCTCTATTGCGATAAGTTTCTCCGCATAAAATGGAAATACAGATGGCTGAGCATACCTATACTATTCATTCATTCTCAAAGTAGGCTCCGGGGCATAATACTGACTATCTGAAACCTTCAATACTGGTTCACTGGCAGACCAAGGAAGTACTATTGTCAGATGCATAGCATATGTGGGAGCTTCAGGTGGTGGCAGAGCCACGAACATAGGCGCTGCCGGTGGCGCCGACTGAGTCACGGGCCTTGGTTGAGGAACTGCCAAGGGCACACTAGAAGTGCCAGGGTAATATTGCCGCGGAGTGAATCCTGGTGCGTGCTCTGGTGACTCAATGGGAATAGAGAATTGCGCCTGAGAGAGCGGTGGGAAATTGGGGATATTCCCAACATCTTCAAGGAGTGGAGGAGGAGGCATGCCACTAGCCCATGCTCGTTGCAGATCTAGCAATTGTTGTCTAAGTCTCAATACCTTATCATTGCGTTCTGAACTTTCTTCCCTGGGATTCTGATCTGGGTCAATAAGTGAATTTTAAATCTCCCTACTAGCCATGACGAACTTTGCTTTTGATTTAGTCAAGTACGGGTGACTATCCAGAGTGTTGCAAACCCACCACTGTTATCTGAAAGAACATGCTCATCAAAGACAACACCCGTTAGGATTAGGGCACACAACACGCATGGGAATCACATTGGTAAAATTTTCCTAGATTCATATTCATTTCTACCAGCCTTTGAGTGTAGCTAGGCCATTTTAACATCATCCCAATTTCTATCTACGCTTATTTTATTCTTTCCTTCAATTCACACCTCTTTTCTTTTGCCTTCATTTCTCTCTCCTTTTGTAGCTGTCTCTGTTCTTTCCCTTCCTTCTCTCATCATTCTTTCTTTCTTTTCTTCTCTCGCTATCTACCTTCTTTTATCATTCTTTATGGTTTTTGCTTTTCTTTAAAAGAGGAAAAAAATAATGAAAAAAAAAGAAACAAAATGATTAGATCGAACCCAAAAGTAGGTTGCCTACGTATCATGTTGTACATGAATCAGATCTTGCGTAGTTCGGGCAGCGCATGCATAAATATCATAAAGTTGAAGATTTTTTTTTTTGAATGACGAAAAATAAACAAAATAAAGAACAACGCAACGTCACAACATTTCATAAAAGACTACTAAAATCAACTTCAAATTTAAGGCAACCTTAATACTAATAAACAAAGACTAAATGATATTCTAGACCAACAGTACGAGAACCTTAAATGTTAAAACCACCTTGACACCGACTTAACAACAATACGAGGACAGAAAATAAAGGACTCAAACTATATGAAAGATAAAAAAGTTCCCCTTCAAACTGCTGCGCCGCGTGATGGCCCTGGTTGAGATTAACCTATTTGTGAAGTTCTCGCCTTCCCACTCAAACTTTGCAACATATCCTGTAATGATGCTTTCACACTCGGGAATAAACTTCTCGCACGCATCCCCACCTCTTGGAGAATACACCCAAAAAGGTTTTTCTGACACCCTTCCATAGTTGCGATTAGACCTGATAGCTGAACTCTCAAAAACTCCACTTTGGTACCAAGATCTTCCTGATCATAGTTCTCAACTATAATTGTTTCCCGTGTTCACCCCCTAAGCTGAGCTAGTAATGGTCTACTAATGCCAAGGGGTATAGATTGTAGACAGATTTTATAGTTTTGAGTGCACCCCGGATTATCCAGACCTTCCACAAGAGTATCAACACCTAGCTTCATCGCGTTATTCCAGAATTGTTCATATCTTCTTTCCCCCAAGGATTTGTCTTTAAAGTACTCTACATCCTTTAGAAGGTACATTATTGGTGGGACGTCTTTCACCCTACCCAACTGACTCATCACCCTTCTCGGACTGTAAGGCCTAGTGCAGTTAAGTTCTATCAAAACCAGAAGGAGTTGCATTTGATATCCCATCAAGATTTTCTTAGGACGAAACCACATATAGGACCAAAGAATTTTTTTTGGAGTTCTTGATTCGAGAAATTCGACCCAGGCATTGACTCCCATCGGAAAAGAAAATTTATCAAAACGCATTCTCTCTTGCATAGCTTGCACTCGATCATTCAGACAACGGTCTACCACATCTGCTTTAATCAAAGAAGGCGTATTCAAATGCTCCATCATCCACAACTGCAATATCAGATTACTCCCCTAAAAAAAATTATACCCCTCCTTTTACTTCAGTTAAAGCCTTATATATTTCTGTTAAGATCATTGGTACAATGGTGACCTCATCTTTTTTCTTGAATAAATCTATCACCACCGATTGTAGATGAGTATTGATACATCTCTCATCTAACGGGAACACTAAGATGCCCAACAAAGCCAGACAGAAAACCTCAAGACGACGTTGTTCCCAGATTTTTTTGGTGGTACAGAATTCATCCCAAAAGCAGTCGAAACCCTCTAAGGACCCAAATCTAGCAAACAAATAATCAAAGGAAATCCAAGATTATTTGAGACATCCCAGATGCTTGTTATCTTCCAATCCACAGAGTCGAAGAAATCTCTTACGAGTATGATTGCGGCCTAAAATCATCTGCTGACTCATATAAGTCAATTGAAACAAACGAGATATTTCTACCAGGGTAGGAGTCAATTCACACCTTTCGAACCTAAACACAAAATTGTTTGGATCCCAAAAAAGTCAACGCATCTTCTATTAGATCTGGATGGGGTATGAGATCCATGAGTGCTACAAGATTGCCTAACACTTTCCTCACTTCGTGCTTTTCAGAGTAGTCGAATATGCCCCACCACTTGACCAACTTTTTGGGTACCTTGACAAACATAAGGACTCTAGACTTTGTGGACAGATCTATCCTGTAATAACACATAGGACATTAACTTAAACATTCGATAAGACAGGAAAAGATCCCCACCCATGGGATTGTGATGCAGACGTGTGTCAAAGGGACAGACCATTTTATGACTCAAATTTGACGAACAGTAGCACTGAATAAAATCAGCCTATCTGGCAAGAACCCGCTAACAACAATAAATTATGCGGAGGAAAACCTAGGCTATGACTAAGACAAAAGCTAAAAAATAAAGATTACCGGACCCATCGAGGGTTGCCTACGTATCCCGCCCCGAGGGATGGAAATCAGGTATGCGTAGTTCGCCCAGGTTGGACAATTAAGGATCAAACAAACCAAGACTTCACTTAAGAGACACGATTACAGACGAACGATGAAAAATAAAAAAAAATTGGGTTTTCAATTAGACGTTTCACACAAAACTGCCACCAACAACTATGAAAGATTTTTTTTTTCTTTTTTTGAATTATGAATGCATGCTAAAGGAAACAAAGGAAAAATCTTTTTGAGGTTTTTTTTTTTGTTTTTGAGTAAATGCGTGAAAAGGTAAGAAAATCTTTTGAATTTTTGGATTGT
This sequence comes from Capsicum pubescens, assembly GCA_030864215.1. Taxonomy (NCBI): domain Eukaryota; kingdom Viridiplantae; phylum Streptophyta; class Magnoliopsida; order Solanales; family Solanaceae; genus Capsicum; species Capsicum pubescens. The sequence goes on along the minus strand of CM061548.1, from coordinate 409,698,319 downwards.
GAAAAATAAAAGCCATAATAAACTACGAAGCTCTCCCTTTTTTTTCGACTCACTTTCTCCTTTTTTTTTCAATTTTTATTGTTTACACACTCTACTTCTAACACATGTTTTCCCCAAATCAATCTGTCAAATAACCACGTTACCTTCAGAGATGAAACATTTAGCACGTAGGGATGCTTTAAAGGTGAGTCTCCTACAAAGGACCGTGTGGGCCCCGCTAGATCTCAATATGATGCAATAAGAATGACATAAAGGATGACCTATATTGTGGTTTACTAACAAGGCCGTTCGGGGGAGCATATGGTCGATAGTGGCTGCTTTGCTTTCCACCTACTCCATACATCCAACTGCTCCCCACCTAAAATAAGGGTGACTCAATTAAAGTTCGTGCGCACGACGTGCACTTCGGGACTTGTTGCATAAAGAATTGAGTCGGGTTATGCAAATGATGCCAGATATAAAGCGGTAACAAATAAAGAAAAACTGTAAACAAAAAGCACAAAAACGTACGACAGTGATAACAACAACACAAACAATAATCACAAATAATTTTTATACACCCATAATGCCAAATAAAGCTGATACGACTCCAAAAAATAAACCAGAGATTCTGGGTTCGATCCCCAGCAGAGTCGCCAGAGCTGTCACACCCCTTTTTTAACTCCAAAAAAATTAGATTTATAGTTAAAAAAGGGTTTTTATTATTAAAGTGACAAAATGAAGATTTGTTTCAAAAAAAGATTATTTTTACATTCAAAACTCAGAGTTGCCACTTGGCAGAATCCGGTGTGCCAAGTCACCTTTGGAAAATCTTTTTCGAAACAATTTTGACTCTAAAAGACTGATTTGCGAACAGAGATTCCGACTAAGGAATTCTGTTGACCGGAAGGAAAGTGTTAAGCACCCCTCGGTCCCGTGGTTCAACCACAGTCGCTTGGTGGAGAGTATCGGCTAATTTGACACCAAATAGTGTATAAACCACACAAAAACACGTGAAACAATCAATCAACATGTCAAACAACATGAATCTAGAAAAATATAAAGTCCAGTCCAATTATACAGTCCCGAAATAAAAGAAAATGCAAAAATATAAACCTACTCTATTTTATGCTAATCCTAAACTATGTTCCATTGCTTTCTCCACCTGCTGCCTCGGGCCTTCTCTCGAATGTCCTCCGGGTACAAAATATTTTGGGGCATTCCCCAACGAATAACCACAAATAGCCGGGGCATTCCCCGGCTAAATAGTACATTTTAATCCAAGTGTGATAAACTAGAAAACATTCAATAAATATTCCATATTCAAACATTCAATGCAAACACTTATTCCTAAATTTTGCCAACCCAAACCTATATTGCCTATCTATTTTTACGTGTCATAAAGCCAACATATTCATGCTTTTCCCGAATTTAACAAAACAACAACGGACCAAGATTTAACTACATTCAACTTTTATCCATTTCTCTATTCCCGCCCCCAAACTTCATTTTATCAATCATGCCATCAAAATTATCCCAATTAGTTTCACGTATCACCAAAATCACGTAGTCAAGAACATAACCATAACATTATAATATCAACAAAATCCAATGACCATGATCAACCACACATATTCGCAACCAATTCAACAAATCAAAATAAAGAGAAGAGATCGAGTTAAAGAAAATGGACCTTTCGACAATCTGATCTTTGTTGATAATAAGAAAACTCGAACTTGGAATTTCAAATAGAACCTCAATGGCGATGAATACAACTCGAATAGAAAAATAGCAATCTGAACTGAAGCCTCAAACGACCTGACGGAAGATCGAATCCGATGTAATCTGAGTTCCGATGAACTCAAACGGGACAGCAAACAAAAATCCCAAAATAGATTCCAGCGAACCTCTCTATTTCAAGATGGATTCAGCTAGAAATCAGTAGGAAACAGAAAAATATTGAGAATTTCGAACCGGGTTCGTTGAACAAAAAAAACCGGGCAAACATTGATGAGAATTCTGACTAAGTTATTGCCGGAACAACGACCAAACCCACCGACCCGTTTCTAAGTAACCCGAAACCAGTCCTATTTTCTTCTCCGTTTTAGACTTCAACCTCGAATCCCTCTCTCTTTTTTCGTTCAGCTTACTCTCTCCCCGATCTGGACTTTTCAGTGTGTGGTGTGTGCGATTTTGTGCCTTGGTGCTATGTATGTGCATGTATACGATGGTGTATCGGTGTGTGTGTGCTCAAAATGAAGAAAAAAAATGGAGAAAAATGGAGCTCTGGGTACGTGAACTGAGGAAGAGCATAAAATAATCCTATCTGCCTATGTTTTTCGTGTGAAGATAATAAAAAAAAATGAGTCCCCCCTCTGTTTTTTGAAGAAGAAGAAGAGATCCAAAAAAATGATGAAACCCCCCCCCCCCCCCCACCCTCTCTTTCTCTCTCTCATGTATATATCTATTGTATCAAACCAATCCCCATCAGATGTTCACCTTTTCCCTATTTTTCTTCTACACATCTCCCTTTTATGTGATGAAATTCCTTTTCCTATTCATCTCCTGGACTGTAACGCCCCGATTTGTTGAACCAGAATGCTACATAGTGCCTATGACCCTAAGGGACCACAAGCTAACCTATGGCTGATATCTATACCTGTACACTACATAATATAGAACATAAATGCGGAATACGTAATACTGTAAGGCCATAAGGTTCAAAACAGAATAATCATAACATGAGAGTGGGGTATAGAATACCCCAAACAACTGTATTACTATCTGAAGTCTAAAATACTAGTCTGAAAAGCCTATAACATGACTTTCTGAATAGGGAGTTGATGGGACATATCCCCAACTAACTCCGACTAGCAAAACTGAACTGAAATAAACCATAACATAAGTAATGATCATGCCCTCGAGAGACGAGGACTCACTTCTAGAACTCTGACAGCTAAGATTTTACTGCTACTGCTGGTATGGAAATTGTGTATCTAAACCTATGGTGTAACATAAAATAAAGCACCATAGCGCGAATGCATCAGTACAACTGAGAGTACTGAGTATACGAGTGAGGTAGGAAAATGCAAAGGGTTTGTATGCATGAATAATGCTGACTAATATGAATGTGAGAACACATACATACATAAGTAACTGCTACTGAACTCGTGACGATACTGACTACTGAGTCTGAATACTGGCAACATGAATTTACCGGTTCGGAGATACTAAATGACTGCGTTTACTGATATTGATCTGTGAATCACTAATAAGTGAGGAACTGATACTTTATTACTGAATACTAGGAGACTGATACTTTATTACTGATAAATGTTTCTGGCAGTCCTGATTATGAAGGACTGGTCTAATTGACTGTATCTGACAGTCCTGAAATTGAGTACTGATAGCATGAGTTTACTGAAATCTAATATGACTAGCAAATGATTTTTGATAGCTGATATAGCTGATAACATGAGTGACTATATCTGATAGCCTTGATATTGGATACTGATAACATGGGTGACTGTAGCTGACAGCCCTAAATCTGATGGAACTATCTGAGTTCCGTACTATATCTGAGTTGACTGTATCTGACAGTCCTGATATTCTGAAGAACTAGCTGAGTTCTTTTACTGAGACTGGATGACTGAAACTGTGGGAGGTAGTAGTTTAACCGACATGCCCCATGTATGCTAATGTAGCTGAACTGGGGTCCAATCCTTGCCCTGATTTGAAGGGTGTCAATATTGTGCCACGGGTAAAGACAAGCTGTGAGTGACCCTCAAATCTAGCAGTGTCCCTAAAAGAGAACGGCGGATGTCCACCTCATCAACCCTCAAACTGGCAGTGTTGATGTCTCAACCTATGCTGGCTATATAGTTCTGGAACACAAGGATGACTGCTAAAAATCACACTCTCATCTAACAGTGTGTGTTCCCATCCTTGGGTTCACTCGGTGCTAACTTCTACTCGCATCTGAATAGACACTAAGCATGACTGACTGAACTGATTAACTGAACTGATTAACTGAATTAATAGTGTTGCTTAGCTGAGCTAAGCTAAATTTAATGAGTTCTGTTGACTGATGGAATACTACTGAGATCTGAGGACTAAATGAGAGAACTAAAGTTACTGAGTGCTTAGTAGAACTGGACTGGTACTGAGTTTACTAAATTTCCATTGACTGACGGAATTACTACTGATGTTTGGTAACTGACTGAGTTTATGAGATTACTGAGATTTCCTAAGTCACATGACTGACTGAATTCTACTGATCATGGCTTGATTGAGGATATCTTGACAACATGACATGGCTCTAGGCACACAGCTATATTTTTCGGGTACAAGTACCCCCATGACTCAATGGAAGGAAACTGACACACATGACTGACTTGATTATAAGAATAGAGTCCATAATTTGACAATATCATAAGTAGGGGATTTCAGACTACTTGCATTTTCATGAGCATTCCATATTACAACAACAATGCGTAATAATTTGCATGGAAATCATGTTGAACATAAGCATAGAACATGGACTAGTCATTTAGGACCTATTATGTCATAAAAGCATGATTTCTAGTCTCTTAAGTATTTTCACAAACACCTTGCATGCAAATCTTTCGTATGGGTGGGTTCATCAAGATTACAAGTATTCAACCACCAATTTCACATGTTTATACATCATATACCACCATAGTTTCATACAAACATACTAAGATCCCATCTTGGGCATCATCAAATTTCAACAACATGATCATCAACCATCAACATCATAAATATCGTAATACATAATCTAGAAGATGATTTTTTTTAGCTTTATGGATGAAAGGAATCCATAAATCAACACACGCATACCTTAGTTCGTGATTCTTGGAAGATTGATGGAAAGATTCTTGAAATTAAATCCCCAATTGAAAACCATCTTCTTGTTCTTGAGAGAAAATGGAAGAAAAGAGTGTATTTTGGTTGAAAATGGGGTTAATTCCTTGTTTATGGGTATATATGGGGTGGGAGATGACCAAAATGCCCTTAAGAAAAGAGAAAAAGACGTTGTCATCCCTCTGTTGACTGTCTGACAAGCTGAAGTAAATTGATCATAACTTTTTACTCAGATGCCCAAATTGGATGAAACCAATTTCATTGAAAATAATACTCTCATAGATTTCATTTGATGTATATCATCTCTCACAGTTCATTATATACAGGGAGTTATGATCGTTTGAAGTTGATCCTGAAATGCTGGAAAAAAACTAGGCAAGCACTGGAGTTAGAAGGCGGCGCGGGCTAATCCCCCGGGGCTTCTGTTTTGGGCACCCAAACGTTCCCTTACGCTACTCCAAAAATTCTGAAACTCACCCAAAATATACTACGAGCTTTTTCAATCGTAACGCAACTTGAAAATTGAAAACCGAATGTCGGAAAGATCGCTAAATAAATTCCCGAAGTTTGGAGGTCTAAATTAAGACTAAGTGTTGAATCTTGAACACTTAGCAAAAATTTTCTAAGTCTTGGGATATTTCATGGAGCTTTACGAGCTGAATTTGACATGCAATTTTGTGGGGTATTACATGGACCATCCAGGAAGATTCCTTTTTTGTGCCCCCCCCCCCCCCTTTTTCTTTTATGAATTGATCTCCCCTTGAATAAGACGTGAGGGGTGGGGGGTCATATGGGGTGAGGTGTCATTTTTTAATTGGAGGGGAAAGGGTTAGGTGTCTATTTTTGATTGGGTGAGTTGTTGGAATCTTTAAGATAAGACAAAATTAGTTAGGGTTTGTTATTTGGATAAAAATAAAAGGGAATAAATAAATAAGTAAAAGATGAGGTGGTTATTCATTTGTTTTTTTCTTGAAGAAAATTATAAGATGGGATCTAAGTGCGTGATAATGGAGTAAGGATTATTTTCGATGGGATAAAATTACGTGTCTACAACTGCTGCTATGCCTTAGTCATTACTTACAATTTTATACGAATTAACTTTCATTGATTGCCTTTTCAATTCCTTCATTGGCCGTTTACTATTAGGAAAGGAACTTCAATAATTTTAATATAAATTCAATATACAATTTATTCTTGAATTATAGTGCCTCAATTTCATATTAGTTAGTCATCGTACTAAAAATAAAAAATTCAAATTAGTTGATCACTTACTAAATCAAGATAGAATTAACTAATTTTTTGCTATTTTACCCCTATAATTAATATACTCTTTGAAGTTTAAACAAATTATCTTTATTATGTCCATTAATATGGCTAAAAGATGTAATAATAAAATGAGATCATACATAAATATGACCCTAAACTTGACACCAAATTATAACTTTGACCTTAAACTTTGATAGTGCATAAAAAAAACCTTTACCTAGTCAAAACCTGAACAAATATGACCTCCGATTTTGCAACCCTCATGCGTGAGTTTCACTCGCGCCTATGTGGAAAGGTAATTCAATCACACGGTGCCACGTCTTTAAAAGGGCCGACTTGGAGGGAGGTCATATTTGTACAGTTTTGAATAGTTAAAGGTCATATTTGTGCACTGTCAAAGTTTTATTTTTGTGTTAAAATGGAGTCGTTTTTATTATTATTATTATTATTATTATTATTATTATTATTATTATTATTATTATTATTATTATTATTTAATTTATTTAGGGATCGAACCCGCGCAGTAGGCTGATGGAAGCGCCCAAGAAGAGCAAATAACACCACTGGGCTATCTAAGTGTCTTGCGGTTCATGCGGTTCAACATTAATATACGTGCATAAATATAAATTTTCTACCTTATATATACAATGTAATTTTTTTATCGAGGGGTTCGGGTGAACCCCATGGCAACCACGTAGGTCCGCCCCTGCATTAATTTAATAACATTTTAATAACGTTAATTTGATAATATTAATTTAATATACTACTACTATTATCCTTAATAACTTAATTTAATAACGTTTTATTAAAACTATAATTTTTATTATTATTAGTATAGTTTCATCTTTAATTTAATATTTAAATAAATTATATTTAGATATATTATATAACTTAAATTCACCCTCTTCTTTATAATATATATATACATCCCCGCACGATTTTTTCGTATGAGGCTAACCCACCTAATTAATAAATCTTCAATATTGCTTTTTTTCCGCAATGACAAAAGAAATTAGATGCCATTTTAATCTTTGAGCCGAAAATAATGAAAAATAATAGTGAAAAGTCATTTAAAGGTCATATTTGTGCACTGTTAAAGTTTAAGGTCAAAGTTATAAGTTGGTGTCAAGTTTAGGGTCATATTTATGTATTATGCCCTTAGATTTTAAGTTGGACGCGCCCAGTTTTGCGTGTTGAACACGCATTTTGCCACATAGGATTGGAGGTCATATTTGTGCAGTTTTGAATAGTTAAAGGTCATATTTGTACACTGTCAAAGTTTAAGGTCAAAGTTATAATTTGGTGTCAAATTTAGGGTCATATTTATTTATGTATTATCTCTAATAAAATTGATCATTTCATTAATGATTTCTTTGCATCGTGCAAAATGACAAGTGCTCAACTTATATGAGACTGATGAAGTACATGATAGAGATCGATGAATAGATTCTTGATTTGGTGACTTTTAGACTACGACATAAAAAGCTTGATAATGAAGCGACATTACTATTTACTCTATATTCCTACACCTCTAATCTTTATTCTCAAATAATTAAAAAAAAAAACTACTCCTGAATCCAAATTAAACTTGAAACTATTGATTGATGCCGAGGCTTAATGAGTTTTGTTTGCTGAAGTCAAAAAGTATTGATGTTGTCAAACCCCGACATTTCTGGGCACACAGATCCCATCTGGATAGGGGTTGAAACGCAGAACTGAGGCACTTATCTCTCCTGGATACTTTTTTGTCGTCGTGTGCACAAGCTGTGTCTTGAGCTATCTGATCAGTTCTGGCAAATGGAGCAAGCCCATTCATTGATATGACACCTAGTTGCTCGTGTAATTAGTATATTGCTTAAACTTATAAAACATATACAAGGTAAAACAATGTGGTTTAGTGAAATCATGAGGAACTGCGGCAACATCTGCAGCTCTATGGTTTCTTCCATCTTCAACATGTCTTGTATTAATAGTAGGTCCGACCATTGTCCCAGAATTAGCAGCACTCTAGTTAACAAAAGTACCAGAACTACTTGATATGATTGGAACATGTCCATAAATTGGGTCAGCTAAAGGACTTGAAGTTGTAATTCCTCTCTCTAATGCATGTCTACCACTAAAATTTGCATTCACAAACTGATCACTTTGTTCCGGTCTTCGTTTTACTTGGACCAAATCCATATTGTATCTGACCCCCTCAACTAATACTATTGTTCTTAACTTTGGCATATGCGGAGAACCTTCATTGTTTGTTTGATAACTTGGAAGCTGTTTCACAAGTTTTTGGGTGTACTCCTCCTGTAACTGATTCTTATACATCACTCGTATCGTAGGAACTGGAAAGAAACTAAGTATACCATGGGTATAATTACTTGGACCAAATCCATATTGTTAAATGGATATCTTAGTGATGTAATTGAGAATTATGATCAATATTATTAAAAGTACGTGGATAACGAACACTTCCTTGAACCCCGACTTGTCTTGGGATAAATGAGATTAATGACGGAAAAATATAAGAAGTGCAAGACTGGTAGGCGAAGGGCGTGCACAATGGACAGAGGATCTTCATGCCAAATTCATGGGAGTGATACAACATCTTTGTGAAGGAGGTAAGTTTACCTCGCAAATGTGAAGCAATTTCTTCTAATGTTGTCAACCCCCCACATTTATGGGCACACAGATCCCATCTGGCTAATTCTAAATTATAACTAGTAGTTGAGTGATCGCTTGAAAAATTAACTCCTCCATTAGATCAGACAAGGAAATAATCCAATGTATTTGTTGGTCATTTTCTATGCGATATAGTTGATATGTTGCTGAGATGAGAAAGAAGGACATGAATATTTTTCCACCTTTTGGATCAATTATTAGCAACCCCGAGGAGCAACTTCCTCCATTAGACATTCTAAAACATTAGTGGTGATGATGTGACAGTTGCATCCGTAAGATTGTAGCTGATGAAAGTGCAGGAGCTGAAATTGATGAGGTACTTGTGAACACTGGTGACAGTAAGATCATCTCGACAGTAAAACACAACAAATCGATGAGCAACCTGGTTAAAAACAAGACTATCATTGCATGTTATATTCTCTTTAATATTTCTAGTGGTATGATAAATATATAGTGCAATTTGTTTCCAATTTGAACTGGATCTAAAGTTTTTAGATTTAAGGAGATTGGCAATCCAGCTACAGAGGTAATAGTATTTAAGCAATAGAGGTAATATTATTTAAGCAATAGTCTACTCGAGAAATAGAAACAAACAACTAAAGAATGTACTGCGGGTGGTTGAGATAAATATGCTTCTTGAAGTGGTTCATTGAAGTTCATAGGGAACTCGTTTGGATTCGGTACATTGGAATGATTTATATTGTCCCAGAAGTGATTAAACGTATTGAAATGATTTCCACGGTAATAAGTGCCAATATGATTTTGTCATTCTGCCATTGTAATGGTTGTAGATTTTGGATCAAGTCATTTAACCCTGAGAAGAAATCATACGGTGGAATTAAAGAATGTACTACTTGTGGTTGGGGTAGATATGCTACTTGAAAACTAACATATCAATGTAGAGAGGATTTCATCTCCCCTGTGGTGACATTGATAGCAATTGTCAACAACAATAAAGGGACGTCAAGTGGAACTGCTCTTCATTTCTCAATTATGTACTTTAAGCTTCTGCATGACACCCTCTCAATTTCTAACCCAATAAAAAGAATGAATGTCTATATAATCAAACATCTTAAGGTTTTGAACCAGATGAGATTTTCTCAGAACAAGTTTATATTTTTCACTAGCACAATTAAATTAGGTGATGATTAAGCAATATATATGATCTGTGAATATGTGGTTATGTCCGTCCAAAAGACAATAACTACGCAAATTCTTGGTCATAATTAGGAGGTGACGGAACAAAATTGGGCGTTTATAGAAATTTTATTTTCCATGTTATTGTTCTGGATCAAGTTTAAATGTGGTAGTTTCAATTCTCTGCAAAACATAAATATCAACATATAATATTACTCTTCATTTTCATAAAACAAAAGAAGGCGTGGTAGGAACATAATGAAAATAGATTCAAGAAGGAGATCCACGTCTCATGTTTAAAGAGAATACAAAAAATTAGTTCATGTGTGTAGACATTGAAATTTTGTGGACTCTACAAAAAGAATTCAATTTTGGTTAGATTTCTTGGGGGCTACTTTACCCTAAATCTATCTTGGTGGCTACTCTACCTTAAACCCTAAATTACGCCTATATAAAGGGGCAAATATCCCTTTAAAGAGGCATCTCCAAGAGATCCCAAATATGCCACAAATTCATGAGATATTCATAAATCTCGAATATATCAAAGGATCAAAACCCTCTCTTCTTGATTAATCAAATAAATCAAGAAGATCTACAAGTCCTCCTTTCATGGAGATCATATGAAAGGAGATCAAATCCAAATATTCCTATGTTCAAGAAATATGTTACTGACGGCCCTCGAATTAAGGAAAAATCAAGAGAGAAGAATCAAGAGAGGAACGGATTTGTACCCACATCGTTTATCAATAAAAAATTCTTGTTTATTTATATTTTTGTTTGTGGTTAAAGTTTATTTTCCATGAATAACATTATGTTGAAAACAAATAATTTTGTGGACTCTACAATGTGATTCTTAAAACTTCACAAAACAGAAGATTAAGATTGTTTTGAGTTCTACATATGCCTATAACAATAAATACATGAAATATTATAGAATATCTTTCCCCGTGATAATCCATTTCTACATATAAGTCCTTGAAGCGCCCCAGAAATGCAATTATGTGTATCAGGGAAATAATTCTGAGATAATAACTGATGGTTGAGTGATCGCTTGAGAAATTAACTCCTTCATTAGATCGGACAAGGAAATAATCCAATGTATTTTTTTGTCATTTTCTTTGTGATACTGTTGATATGTTGCACCTGGACTCTTAAGCTCACCAGTACCTAAAATGTAGGCTACATTAATTAGAGTATATGATAGGAAATGAAATTTCTGATGGATAAAGATACAAGAACAAAACAAATCAAAACAAATAACGAATACAATAGATGTTGGTGAACACTAACCTTTAGATGATTGTACTGTTTTTTTGCTCTGTTTAATGATTTTGGTGTATTTGAGATTCTGAGGATTTGTATATCCTTCTGATGCTAAAAAAAAACCATTGCAGTGAACTCTTCTCAGGAAACAAATTTGAAATTTGAGCTCCAGGCTTGCTAAAGTTTTCTCGAGTCATGGTTGCTATGGATTTTATTGTCACAAACCAGAAATTTTCATGAGATATCTCTCTTTATTGACGCGTGATGGTAGACCGAGTGCTTCTTCAACAGGTAGATATCTTGTTTTCCCATTAAATACCTCGAGAACCAGCAAGCTTATAGGTATATCTTTGTTGTTGTAATGGAACAATATGATGCTTCCTTGAACCCCGAGACTGTGTCATCACACTGACAATAGGTGTAGTTTGCTTAGTATTCTCACAAAATGGGTGGGCAATGGATCTTCATGCCAAATTCGTAGAAGCCACACAACAACTTGGTGAAGGAAGTAGGTTTACCCCACAAATGTGCTGCAACTTCTTCCGATGTTGTCAGTCTCCAACATTTACGGGCACATAGATCCCATGATGCTAATTTTTAATAATAAATAGTAGTTGAGTGATTGCTTGGAATATTAACTCCTCTATTAGATCGGATAATAAAATAATCCAATATATTTGTTGGTCATTTTCTTTGCGATATAGTCGATATGTTGCTGAGATGAGAAAGAAGGACATGAATGTTTGTTCACCTTTAGGATCAATTATTGGTAACCCCGAGGACCAACTTCCTCCACTAGACATTCCAAAACATAAGATTCACAGCTAATAACATTCATTCAAGTCCCCGACCGCCCCATCTTTTCGATCTTTTTCCTGCATCCGTAAGATTGTAGCTGATGAAAGTGCAGGAGATGAAATTGATGATGTCTCTGTGAACACTAGATCTATTAATGTGAACGATTCCATAGATACTAGTGACAATAAGATCATCTCGATAGGGAAACAAAACAAACCGATTCACAATCTGATTAAAGACAAGACTATCAATGCTGGTTTTATTCTCTTTAATATTTCTAGAGGTATGATAAATATATAGTGCAATTTGTTTCCTATTTGAACTGGATCTAAAGTTGTTAGATTTGAGGAGATTGACGATCTAGCTACAGAGGTATGTAATTATAGACACCTAATTTTGTCCCTCCCGAAGATCCAAGTTATTCATTTTTACCCATGTCTTACTGCGTGCCCTCACCCATATGATTATATCCCACAAAAATACAAAAGTAATAAAAATTCAATAAATCCCTAACCTTATCCTAACAAACTTTATCCCAACCACCTACCCCACCCCCCACTCACGTCACCACCCCCTCACATTTTTTATTCCTTTTTAACAAACACATTAACAACAAAAAAAGGGAGGCCCACATATTTGTATTCATTGGTCCACATACACAATATATACACACTCCATTCCTTGAATCTAGGTGGGGGGAGATAGAGAAAATAAAAAAAATCTCTCCATTTTTGTTCCAATTTTCAGCTCACGATACACACACATACATATGCAAAAATCACACACACACACACACGAGAATCAGAGAGATGAAGAAGAGTGAATAGCAAAGAGAGGGAGGGAGATAGATCGAGAAAGTCAAGCAGTGATACAAAAAGGGATAAAAATGGACTGAAATTCAAAAAGGGCCGATCGGAACAGTGATACCGGTGATAGATCTGGTTTATTTGTATTTTTTCTGGCAAAAATCTTTCCCATAATCAGTTTAAATTCATAAAGTCGACTCACCCAGTCTCGAAATTCCCCTCAAAATCTCTGTGTTTCCTCGACTTTTAGGCGTAATCTCGATGGAAAATTCTGAAGTCGCCGGACTCCGACCCTTTCCCATTGATTCTTCCCACCATTCGAGCTCACCGAAGCTTTAGTCGCGTGGTTTTCTTTAGTCTTCTTCCATTTTTCTGGTTTTGCGTGGATAATTGTTCTTCGGGATTCTTAGTTCAACTCGAATTTTGGGGTTATTGCGTGTTGGGTTGATTCTTGACTGATTTAGAGAGTTGAAATCTCGTTGGTGTTCTTCGAGATTCTTGGACGGGCTCCTATTTCTCTTATCAAGTCAATTGAAAGATCTTGAGGTCCAACTCTAACTTTTCTCCTTTTGATTTTCTCGTGATTAGGAATGATTTGTATGTTTGGGCATATTTGAATCCTTGTTTGATGTTGGATTGGAGGTGAAAACTTTGTTGTTGAATTGTGTATAGAACTAGTTTAATTATTTTGAGAATGAATTCGGGAAGGGATTAAAAAATCCGTAAAAGTGATCACCGGATTGTGTTGATTAATTCGTTTTTGTTGATTTGAAATGCATGTTAAACTCTTCGAATCTGGTAGTATCATGTCTTAGGCCGGGCATCATCAGGAAAATTCTAGGTTTGGGTAGGCAAAAGTAAGACTTGTGATTTTGAATGATTAAAATGTTTGTTGAATGGATTTGATTTTTATGAATTTGATTCAAGTGTATTCATTTGGCCGGGGAATGCCCCAAGGTTTTATGTACTTATTCACCGAGGAATGCCCCGAGGCATCTTGTACTCGGAGGACTTTCATGATGAAGGCCCGATGCGTCGGGTAGAGCATCAGTCTAGGATTAGTTTAAAATAGGATTTACATTTCCGTATTTTTCTATTTTTTGGGATTGTATAATTTGAACTGGACATTATTTTGGTCTTGAATTTTGTTTGTTTTGTTTTGTTTTGCTTGTTTTGTGAGCTTATGTGGTTTGTACATTTTATAGTGTCAAAATTAGCCGATACTTTCCACTGAGAGACCGTGGTCAAACCACGGGATCGAGGGGCGCCTAATACGTTTCCCTCGGTCAACAAAATTCCTTAGCCGGAATCTCTGTTCGCAAACCAATCTTAAAGAGTCAAATCGTTTTGAAGAGGATTTTCCAAAGGTGACTTGGTACACCGGATTATGCCAAGTGGCGACTCTGAGTTTAAATGAAAATAATCCTTTTTTGAAACAATTCTTTATTTTTGTAACTTTAATAATAATAAAATCCTTTCGAACTTAAAATTAATTTTTTCGGGGTTAAGAAAGGGGTGTGACATCTCTGGCGACTCTGATGGGGATATTTTCAGAATTCGAGCTTATTTTTGGAGTCGTATCGGCTTTGTTTGGCATTATGGATGTATAAACATTGTTTGTGATTATTGTTTGTGTTATTACTATCAGTGTTGCGTGTTTTCGTACTCTTTGTTTACAGTTTTTCTTTATGTGTTACCGCTTTATACCTGGCATCATGTGCATAACCCGAGTCATTCTTTCTGCAACAAGTTTTGTAGTACACGCTATGTACACGATCAATAGTTGAGTCACCCTTATTTTAAGAGGGGGAGCCGTCGGCCGGTATGGAATAGGTGGACAGCCAAAGCAGCCACTATCGACCATATGCTCCCCCGAAAAGCCTTGTTAGTGAACCACAACGTAGGTCAGCTTTAGATCATGCTTATCTGCATTATATTGGGACCTAGCGGAACCCACTTGGTCCTTTGTAGGAAACTCACCTCTAAAGCATCCCTATGTGCTAAATGTTGCATCTCTGAGGGTAACGTGGTCATTTCACAGACTGATGTGGGGAAATGCATGTGTTAGAAGTAAAGTGTGCGGGCATGAAAAATCAAAAAAAGGGAAAAAAGAGAAAAGACGAATCGAAAAAGAGCTTCGTAGTTTTTTTTTTTTGGCCTTTGTTCTTCGCAATCCAAAAATTCAAAAGGATTTTTACCTTTTACGCTCATTTGTCAAAATCAAAAACATCAAAAAGATTTTTCTTTTGTTTCCTTTAGTAAGTATTTACAATTCGAAAACTTCAAAAAAAAAAAATCATTCACAGGAGTTTTTATAAAAGAAAAATGCAAAAATTGTAGGAGTTTTGTACATTTCATGAAAATATCAAAAAGATTTTGCTTTCATAGTTGTTGGTGTCAGTTTTATGTGGAGTGTCAAAATGAAAACCCCAAAAAAGACTTTTATCGTTGTAGTCTCGTCTCTCAAGTCAGGGTTCAGTCGGTTATTTAATCTTTAATTGTCCTATCTGGATGAACTACGCACCCCTGATTCTCCTCTCTCGGGAGTGAGATACGTAGACAACCTATTATAGGTTCGGGGATCTTATTTAAAAAAAATTCAAAATGATTTTCTTCACTCTTCATTTAGAGTAGGTATTTCATACATTTCTTGAAAAGAAAAATACAAAAAAAAAAAAGATTTTCCTTAATAGTCGTAGGTTTCATTTTTGGTTGATCTTATTCAAAAATCCAAAAAGATTTTCCTAACTCTTCATTTAGAGTAGGTGTTTCATAGACATCTTTAAAAGAAAACTACAAAAGATTTTCCTTTAATAGGTTGAAGTTTCATTTTCATATGAAACGCAAAATTGAAAACCAAAAAAGAGTTTCTTTGGTAATCATAGGTTTCATTTTGTATAGGTTATTAAAGCCGAAAAATTCAAAAAGATTTTTGTCTATTCTTTTGACAATTTGTAATTTTTATTTTCTTCTTAAAATTTCAAGAAAAAAAAAAGAAAAAGAGTTTAGTTTATTTGGCCATTTTGGAAAGACTTCAGGAATTACGCACACTTGATTCTCCTCTTTTGAGAGTGAGATACGTAGGCGCCCTTCTTGAGTTCGGTGATCTTTTAAAAAAAGGAGAGATTTTGAGAAAGTGTTGAACATTAACACATTTTCTATCTCTTGTTCAGTTAGTTTGAGGTGGTTGGTTTGTGGTATTTTGGATGGTCCTCCATATTGCACCAAGTCACAGAGAAGGTTATGGCCAACAAGGATATCGAGTTTGTTGTCACTAATCATATAGGGAGTTTGGGAAATGATAATTTAGGAGATAATGAAGAGATTCGGAAATTAAGACAGCAAATGATAGAAATGCATCGAGCTTGGGATAATGGGTTGCCGCCTCCTCCAGTTCCCACTGATAATCTGGAATATCTTTCTAGCTTGCCTCCCGTGTCACATTCACAATTTCCCATTTTTTTTATATGCCACAACATGCATCAGGATCGACTCTGAGGCAACAATATCCAACCACTTCCAATGTTCATTTTCTCACTCCCCAATCTAAGACTACCATATACTAGGCTCCACCTGTTGTTCATGATTTTGCGGCCCCACCCCCACCTAAAGCTCCTACTTTTGATGTTCATCCACAAGTTGTGACTCCCTACTGTACAAGAGAGCCTGCATTGAATATTACTGGTGATCAGTGTTACACTTTCGAGCACTCACCCACCTGAATTTCCTCCTAACACAAAGAAGCCTGTTATGACAGAAGAGCAAGAGAAAATGACCAGAAAATTGAGAAGTTTGGAACTAGCTATGAAGAACTTGCAAGGACTTGGGGGCTACAAAAGTGTCTTATATAAGGACTTATGCATGTTTCCAGGTGTCAACCTTCCTCCTGGCTTTAAAATGCCAAAGTTTGAGAAATATGATGGACATGGGGACCAGTGGCACATTTGAGGCGCTATTGTAACCACTTAAGAGGCGCTGGAGGGAAGGAAGAACTACTCATGGCTTATTTCGAGGAGAGACTTTCAAGCCTAGCTTCGGAATGGTTTGTTGACCAAGACATCGACAAGTGGATTTGTTGGGATGACCTAGCTAATGAATTTGTGCAACAATTTCAATACAGTGTGGAGTTGATCCATGACAAAAAATACCTAACTAGTATGAAGAAGATGAATACTGAGAGCTTCAGGGAGTATGCGATTAGATGGCGCAAACAAGCTACTAGAGTGAAACCGCCAATGAAAGAAAGCAAAATAGTGGAGGTGTTTATTCAAGCGCAGGATGAAACATATTATCAACACTTGTTACCTGCATTGGGCAAGTCATTTATTGAGGTCCTTAAAATGGGGGAGATGATAAAAGAGGGAATTAAGATGGGTCGCATTGTGAGTTTTGCGACATTAAAAGCGACAACTCAAGCAATTCAAAAGGGTTCAGGAAGTATTGGGGAGACAAAGAATGAGGAAGTTGCATCTTCTATTGTAGTTGGATAGCGAGCACGATCAAGAAGACCTCGATGCCGTCACTCTCAGGCTCAAACCCAAGTTCATGCCCAAGCTCCACATAATCACTTCCAAAATCCATTATACTCTACTCCTCCACCTCTATATCCAGTATATAACGCACAACCATATGTTCCCCCCATCTTACCCAAAGTGGAATTCACCAACTCCTCAGAGTCATCCTCTAACTCCACAAACATACCAAAACCCTCCTAAGCCTAATTTTTTTATCTAAGCCAAACGATGAAATGAGGCAGAAGTCGAGAGATAGCTTCACACCAATTGGAGAGTTGTATGCCAGTTTATTTTAGAGATTGGTATAATGGGGCATGATCACACCTCTCCTTGGGTGCACTCTTAATCGGTATTCAAGAAATTTTGATCCTAATATATGAAGTGCGTATCATTCTGATGCTCAAGGTCATAGTATTGAAGATTATCGAGATTTGAAAAGAGAAATTAAAAAAATAATTCAAGATGGATCTATTATGGTTCAGAACATTAACAGTGAAGGAAGCTCTAGTCAGGTTGATATGCAAACTAGTGGCTAAGTTGTCAGGCTGAGCAATTGAGAAGTCACCCCTCTCTCTACAAGGAACAGGTCTGGTTGTTTGTTTTGTTTTCTTTTCTGTTTGTCAAATTATTTCAGGGTTGTAGTTCGGGATCTATCTTTTTTTGTCCTTTTGTCATTTAGGTTCAAACCCTTCTAACTTTTATTTCAACTAAATGAATTGTCCCTTTTCCTTTGTGTTTTAAATATGTGTTGTTTGTTTGTTTACTTTATACAGTACATTTTATGTTGGCTCTAGTGATATGACATTCTTGCGGAATTTTCAGCCAGATCTTAAAATCCAATTTAACCATGAAACATTAGATCAGAGAGCTAAAGTTAGGAGAAACATCTGAGAAAATAGTAGAGTGCTGAGACATTTGGTGAAAAGTTCAAGCCTTCTTTGAAAATTAAGGCCATTTATTTTGAGAATCGCAAGAATAACTTGGTCATCAATTGAAAGACATGTCAATTAGGTCAAACAGTGTCTGCGTGATCCTATCAAGAGGAACAGAAAGAAAATCAACTCCACAAAAGCATGAGTCATTTAAAGTGAGGGATGTACAACAACTGTGGAGTTGTATGTTTGAAAAGTATAGAAAAAGAGGTGACACACATGCTCGGGGCAAGTTAGTTTTGTAAAATATGTCATAAGTGATGTTGATCCTGCACTTTCACATTGCGTGCTATGTACTAGTATTTTCAAGGATTGATATGACGAAGACATTTTATTATGTTATCCAAACATTGTGTCATCCTTTGTTTACCCCATTTAAGCCTTAGTCCTATTTTCTTTCATACCCTTCTTTTGGAATCAAGATAGAGTCAGCAAAACTCAAAAGAAAAGTATCGAACAAAAGAATAAAGTTAGAAAGTTTCAAAAAAAAAGGGGCAGAGAGAAAAAATGTGTCCAAAAAGAGAAAAAAGAATGCCAAGAAAAATAGAGTCAGAAAAAAATCACAAAGAGAAAAAGAGTCAATAAAAGAAAAAAAATCAAAATCAATCAAAAGAACAAGCTTCCAGAACTACGTATGACCTGATTCTCCTCTCTCGAGGGTGAGATACATAGGCTACCCTACTCTGGGATTGGTCTAACCAAATAGAAATTTAGAATTGCCCAGTCAAAAAAAATGGGGCATGAGTTAATTCTCATTGTTTGAGTCGATTTCAAAAGTTGTAAGTCCCACCCCACTTCAACTGTCGTTTGGGCCCTATGCTATCTTTTTTTTCTAACCCTATCCAAAAGCCAAGCTACAACTAAAGAAAGACCTTCAGATTAATCTTTGAGAATGCTAAGGCTAAGCATGCAATGGATGTGATGACGCATTTTGGGAACTACTTGTCTTCCTCAGCATAAGGAATTAGGAGAGAAATGAAAATGAGAGAGTCTTATCGGTGAAAACCCGCACGGGTACTGTAAGACGATGATGAGTTGAGATAAAAAAATGAGAGTCTTATCGGTGAAAATCCTCAAGGGCACTGTAAGACGACTGTTAGTTGAGAGAAATGAAAATTAGAGAATCTCATTGGTGAAAAAACCTCACGGATACCATAAGACAATGGTGAGCCGAGAGAAAAAAAATAAGAGAGGCTTGTTGACAAAAACCCTTCAAGGTGTCACAAGCCGAATGAGGTCTCTGAATGCAATTGACCCAAGAAAGTAACTCAATTTCAGGGTCATTAGCTCAACAACAATTGGTGAAAGTTTGGATGAAAATATCAGGCAGCTTAATCCAAATGAATGGCATAATCATTAGAGTTGATTGTCATTTTAGATAAATTTTTGTTTCTTTGTTTCAAATAGGGACATTCATTTTCTTTTCTTTCTTCTCTTTATCTTTATTTTTATTTTCTTGAGTCAGTTATCCAAATAAAAAAAATAAAAAAAATCATTGTCATTTTTCACGTGTCTTTGAGTCAAGTCCATGACAAAATAAGTGAGAAAAAAATTCAAAATTGGCTACCAGCTTCTTCAATTGCACAAAGCAAGACAAAGTCAGCATATTTATGAGACATGATTATGAGCCGAATAAGGCATGCAAAAAATTTTGTCAACAAACAGGCTTGGGAACTCTTGAAAATACCAAGGTTTAAAGGGTTTATCTAAGAAGTATGGAAAAGCAGAGATACTGTATTTGTTTTAGTCACTCTTAATAATCTGAGTTCGGGTCAATGATTCAACAAGTCAATGATATATGTTAATGGTTGGAAGAAAAGGTTAAAAGTGACGAGGGCAAGAGCGATCTTCGCGAAAGCTAAAGCCACAAACCAGCCACCATGTTTTAAACTCACAAGTTTTCTTTGATGAAACAAGAAACATATTACCTTCAAAGCAAGAACTTCAGAGCATAAACATCAAGGGCTGCAATGCCTTACTTTTACAAATGTAGGAAGCAATATTGATGCACGGGTTTGATAATAAAATCATGGAAAAAATTCATCATCCTATATCCCTCGGAGACACACTTGTCCAGGGATTTCAGTTTTCATTTGCTAGGTGATACACTTCTTAAATTGAACCTTCACTCTAAGGAGACGTACCTTTTAGATGAGTCTTATCCCTTGATTCCTATAAGACGTACCTTTTAGTCGAGTCATCCCCCTTGATTCCTATAAGACATACCTTTTAGTTGAGTCATCCCCTTTGATTCCTATAAGACGTACCTTTTAGTCGAGTCATCCCCTTTGATTCCTATAAGACGTACCTTTTAGTCGAGTCATTTCCCTTGATTACTATAAGACGTACCTTTTAGTCGAGTCATTTCCCTTGATTACTATAAGACGTACCTTTTAGTCGAGTCATTCCCTTTGACCCCTAGAAGACGTACCTTTTAGTCGAGTCATCCCCTTTGATTCCTCTAAGACGTACCTTTTAGTCGAGTCATTCCCTTTGACCCCTAGAAGACATATCTTTTAGTAGAGTCATTCCCTTTGATTCCTATAAGACGTACCTTTTAGTCGAGTCATTCCCTTTGACCTCTAGAAGACGTACCTTTTATTCGAGTCATTCCCCTTGATTCCTATAAGACGTACCTTTTAGTTGAATCATCCACCTTGATTCCTATAAGACGTACCTTTTAGTTGAGTCATCCCCCTTGATTCCTATAAGACGTACCTTTTAGTCGAGTCATTCCCCTTGACCCCTAGAATACGTACCTTTTAGTCGAGTCATTCCCCTTGACCCCTAGAAGACGTACCTTTTAGTCGAGTCATTCCCCTTGACCCCTAGAACACGTACCTTTTAGTCGATTCATTCCCTGTGATTCCTGTAAGACGTATCTTTTAGTCGAGTCATTCCCCTTGACCCCTAGAAGATGTACCTTTTAGTCAAGTCATTCCCTTGATTCTTATAAGACGTACCTTTTAGTCGAGTTATTTCCTTTGATTCCTATAAGACGTACCCTTTAGTTGAGTCATATCCTTTGATTTCTATAAGACATACCTTTTAGTCGAATCATTCCAATTAACTCATAGAAGATGCATTTCTTTGTGTGGGATAATTTTCTTTTTAGTTTTGATGTGATTTCAGGAGCCCGCCTGAAGAACAGGGTGAATACATGGAAAGTCAAGCAACAAGGTGAAGTAGTTGAAAAGCAAGCAACAAGAGGAAGAAAATTAAAAGTTAACATTTGAAAAATGGCAAGTCAGGAACCCACCTGAAGAACAGGGTGAAGAATTTGAAAGCCAAACAGCAAGTTAAGGAAATCACAAATCGGGAGCCCGCCTGAAGAATAGGGTGATGAAACACAAGTCAAGAGTCCAAAAGAAGATGCATAGATAGGCTCTTTATAATTTCATTTATGTGTTAACTTGTAATTTTCATTTTGATGTAGTGACAGAGCTGCGGACCGAAACCTCGATGGAACCTCACTCAACTTTCCAACTCGGAATATTTCCTCTCCTTCCAACCCTTTGAGATGCGTGTCAATTGATTCCTTCATAACTTGGGTAGGTAGGATGTCCTAAGTCAAGATCCAGTTGTTCTTCTTCCATCTGTTTCTTTCCTTAAATAATGGTCAGGTCAAAATTTGGTCTCGTTGTCTACTTCTTTGTATGAAAACACTTCGTGTTTACATTCAAAGGGGGAATGATGTAGACACCTAATTTTGTCCCTCCCGAAGACCCAAGTTATTCATTTTTACCCCTGTCTTACTCGTGCCCTCACCCATATGATTATATCCCAAAAAAATACAAAAATAATAAAATTTCAATAAATCCCTAACCTTATCCTAACAAACTTTATCCCAACTACCTACCCCACCCCCCACTCACGTCACCACCCCCTCACATTTTTTATTCCTTTTTAACAAACACATTAACAATAAAAAAGGAGGGCCCACAGATTTGTCTTCATTGGTCCACATACACAATATTTACACACTCCATTCCTTGGATCTAGGTGGGGGGAGATAGAGAAAAGAAAAAAAAATCTCTCCATTTTTGTTCCAATTTTTAGCTCACAATACACACACATACATATGCAAAAATCACACACACACACACACACGAGAATCAGAGAGATTAAGAGGAGTGAACAGCGAAGAGAGGAAGGGAGATAGATCGAGAAAGTCAAAGCAGTGATAAAAAAAGGGATAAAAATGGACTGAAATTCAAAAAAGATTGATCGGAACAGTGATACCGGTGATCGATCCGGTTTATTTTGTGTTTTTTCTGGTGAAATCTTCCCCATAATCGATTTAAATTCATCAAGTCGACTTACCCAGTCTCAAAATTCCCCTCAAAATCTCTTCGTTTCCTCGACTTTTAGGCGTAATCTCGACGGAAAATACTGAAGTCGCCGGACTCCGACCCTTTCCCATCGATTCTTCCCTCCGTTTGATCTCACCAGAGCTTTAGTCGAGTGGTTTCCTTTAGTCTTCTTCCATTTTTCTAGTTTTGCGTGGATAACTGTTCTTCAGGATTCTTAGTTCAACTCGAATTTTGGGGTTATCGCGTGTTGGGTTGATTCTTGACTGATTTAGAGAGTTGAGATCTCGTTGGTGTTCTTCGAGGTTCTTGGACGGGCTCCTATTTCTCTTATCAAGTCAATCAAAAGATCTTGACGTCCAACTCTAACTTTTCTCCTTTTGATTTTCCCGTGATTAGGAATGATTTGTATGTTTGGGCATATTTGAATCCTTGTTTGATGTTGGATTGGAGGTGAAAACTTTGTTGTTGAATTGTGTATAGAACTAGTTTAATTATTTTGAGAATGAATGCGGGAAGGGATTAAAAAATCCGTAAAAGTGAACACCTTCTTGTGTTGATTAATTCGTTTTTGTTGATTTGAAATGCATGTTAAACTCTTCGAACCTGGTAGTATCATGTCTTAGGCCGGGCATCATCAGGCAAATTTTAGGTTCGGGTAGGCAAAAGTAGGACTTGTGATTTTGAATGATTAAAATGTTTGTTGAATGGATTTGATTTTTATGAATTTGATTCAAGTGTATTCATTTGGCCGGGGAATGCCCCAAGGTTTTATGTACTTATTCACCGGGGAATGCCCCGAGGCATCTTGTACTCGAAGGACGTTCGCGATGAAGGCCCGATGCGTCGGGTAGAGCATCAGTCTAGGATTAGTTTAAAATAGGATTTACATTTCCATATTTTTCTATTTTTGGGACTGTATAATTTGGACTGGACATTATTTTGGTCTTGAATTTTGTTTGATTTGTTTTGTTTTGCTTGTTTTGTGAGTTTATGTGGTTTGTACATTTTATAGTGTCAAAATTAGCCGATACATTCCACCGAGCGACCGTGGTTGAACCACGGGATCGAGGGGTGCCTACCACCTTCCCCTCGATCAACAAAATTCCTTAGCCGAAATCTCTGTTTGCAAACCAATCTTAAAGAGTCAAATCGTTTTGAAGAGGATTTTCCAAAGGTGACGACTTGGCACACCGAATTATGCCTAGTGAAGACTCTGAGTTTAAATGAAAATAATCTTTTTTTGAAACAATTCTTTATTTTCTTCACTTTAATAATAATAAAACCCTTTCGAACTTAAAATTAATTTTTTCGGGGTTAAGAAAGGGGTGTGACAGTAATAGTATCTAAGCAATAGTCCACTCGAGAAATAGAAACAAACAACTAAAGAATGTACTGTGGGTGGTTGAGATAAGTATGCTTCTTGAAGTGGTTCGTTGAAGTTCATAAGGAACTCATTTGGATTCAGTACATTAGAATGATTTACATTGTCCTAAAAGTGATTAAACGTATTGAAATGATTTCTACAGTATGATTTTGTCGTTCTGCCATTGTAATGGCAGTAGATTTTGGATCTAGCCATCAACCCTACGAAGAAATCATACAGTGGATTTAAAGAATGTACCACTGGTGGTTGGGGTAAATATGTTTCTTGAAATGGCTCGTTGAAAACTAACTTATCTATGTAGAGAGGATTTCAACTCCCCTATGGTGACATTGGTAGAAATTGTCAACAACAATAAAAGGACATCAAGTGGAACTGCTCTTCATTTCTCAACTACAAGAGTCCTTAAATAGATAAAAGATATAATAACAAAACATGTCTGTTACTCCTAAATTATTCTGATCTAAATTGATTCCGCTAATCCTATAGCCTAAACGCTAGGAAACGATTTATTTGACTCCAAACAATAGTAACAAACAAACCACTACCCCGCAAATAGGGAAAGGATGTCCTTTACTACTCAATGGAAATGGAGAAACATTGAAGGCTTGAATCATTTGTTTTTATATTTTATCTATTTATTTGAAGAATAATTTGTTAAAATATATTTATTTCAAAACACTATTTATAAGGCACTCCAATTTTATTTGCTATCTATTTATCATATCTATATCTATAATCAATAATATATTAAAAGTGTAAAGATCTCAAAAAAGTGAATCGAGGTTTTTGTTCTTCATTAAAATGACCCACAATAGATAAAACTGTAATTTACTATTTTCTTTGAATTATTATTTAATTTTACTAGGCAAATATAATCTAATTTTCTTTCATATTAATATAATAATATGCTTTTCATATTTGATTCCTTGTAGAATTTGTGTGAAAAATTCTTTCTTTTTTAGTGTCCTACTGCACTTCGGATAGAAATTTAGATGTAAAAATTCAATTAGAGTCATGGCTTAAATTTAATTAGACTTTGTATCTCTCCAGTCTGATGCCAAAGTAGATACATGATCGTGAATTCTCCACATAAGAATCGATTTATTATACCCTGCAAAAATTAATCCATGGTTGCATTAGTTTTACTATACACAAGCTTGGAAAGTGAACATATCTGAGGTAAGAACTAAAGAAGGTAATTAGCAGATATTAAAGATGGTAAGAGGTTGAACTCTCATGTGTCACACTTCTAGAGAGGATAAAACATCGGTCTGTAATAGAAAGTTTGAAACATTAAATTATAGACTTTGATAATATTAGAGAAAATGCACTGTTTCCACCATAAACTGCATACGAAATTGTTGAGATACACTCGAACTTTAGGAGGGTCCTATTACCCCTAGACTAATTAAAATCATATTTTTGACAATCTTAGTGCCTACGTGACACGTACGTGTGCCAACTTGGACCTTCAGTGTGTTGATTCACTAATGTGCCACATATGTGCTATGTATGTGCCACGTAGGCACTAAGGTTTTCAAAAATACGGTTTTAATTAATTCAGAGGTAATAGGACCCTCCTAAAGTTCGGGTGTGTCTCAGCAATTTCGTGTATAATTCAGGATGGAAACAAAGCATTTTTCCATAATATTATGGTAAATTTTCTCTCCTCGATTGTTAAATTTTTTTATTTTGATGTATTTTATTTTTGGTTCTTGATGTTTGTATTTAATTTAGATAATTTTTTTACTGTCTTTGTTAAATTGTGTATTTCATATGTTCATATTGATTAGTTTTGAAGATAGTCAGGTTAATAATATTAATCTGTGGAACAGTAATATTTTTTGTTCAAATAGCTTATATATCAATTATGGTGAAAATTGTTAAAGTAAGTAAAGCTATAATTTATTTTTTGTGGTTGAATTTTTATTTCATTTTCCTTTCAATCTTGAGCATTCAAGTATTATGTTTATATATATATATATATATATATATATTAATGTAATTCAGATTTATGTTTGTGGTCATATTTGAGAAAATACACTATTTTTATCCTGAACTATAAGCGAAATTACTGAGATACATCCCAATTTAAAGGGAATTCTATTACCCTAAACTAATTAAAATTGTATTTTTTACAATCTTAAGTGTCTACGTAACACATTTGTTCAGCGAAATGAAAGGTTGTGGTGTGCACGCGTATTATTACATAGATGGGCCGCACGTTTCACTAAGTTGACTCTTCACTTCCGAAATTACATTACCAATTATACACTTCATCAAACCACTTTCTCAAATCACTTTACCATTGAAAAGTTTCTTTCTTAACTTCTCACTTACCGAATTCAAAAGATTTTTCCAAAATCAGTATTAGTCTGGCAAAATCGTAGTCGATTCAGAGTGTTCATTTGCACCCAAGTTGATCCTAAATCACATTTTTCGTTTTCGTATCAAAGAGAAATTTGAAGAAGAATTAAATTTTGAAGAAGAATTAAGAGAAGAAGAAATAGCCGTTGATTTTGAGTAAAATCAAGCTACTTTCATGGAGGATGAAGAAGAATAGGGTTTAATTTTGGTAATGAAGGAGAAATAGTCGTTGATTTATTATTTAATTTCGTTTTAGACACGTGGTACATTTTTATTGATTAAGGAGATAAAAATACAATTCATGCCCCATCCGTGTGTTTATTCACACAATGTGCCACGTATACACTTAATGTTGTCAAAAATATGATTTTAATTAGTTCAAAGGTAATAAAATTTTCTTTAAATTGGGGTGTGTCTCAGTAATTTCATTTATAGTTCAGAATGAAAACAGTGCATTTTCTCTTCATATTTTGTGGTACTGTTTTTGTATAATTTGTAATTGGTCAGATTTTAATTTTGTAGTATTTTAAATTGGACAAGATCACTTGAGTATACTTGTCACCAGCAAACTGCTTTTGTAGCTTTAGGATTCTTCTTCGTGTTTATATAGTTTTATTACTTGGCGTGAGACACACTTGTTAACATTAATAATTGATTTTCAATTTTAACATTATTTTGCAAGAATGCATTGCCCATATAACTTTCCCATGACCAAAAAACTTGTTTTACTAATTATTTTTTTGTAGTTCTCCTTAAATACTGCTTTCTTCCTTCTGAAAGTAAGACTTGAATATTATAGACTTGAATATTATACTACTTTATAGAAGTTGAAACGTATTTTTTCAAATAATGGAAAGTTGAAGGAATCCAATTAATTATTAAGTTAGGCATATGAAAGAGATTTTAAACTAGCTTGAAGGCTATATAAATTCACTTATAATTTGTCATTCAACATATGCATCTGATCATAAACAGGCACAATTTATCATATTATACACATCATCATAGTTATATTTATATTTATATTTATATTCTGAAAGAGGGAAACTCCAAAATGCAAAACTAATATAAATTCCCACTATTAAAAGTCCATTTACAAAAAGTAAATTTGCATTTTATTAAATGATAAACAAACATATACAAATATGAACAGATAAAATGAATAATGAAGCTTTCAATATTTTAGGGAAGTTATACAAATTCCATTTAATGCTATGCCTTAGTCTTTTTTTTTTTTGTTATGTTAGAGTTGTGGCAAGAATTTTGTTGATTCGACCCAGAAAATTTCGCAGTGCGACCCATGTTGATGATTTTCAATGGGGTCTGTGGTGGTAGCGTAGGGATCGGGCCGACAGGCCCGATATAGACCTTTATATTTATGGGCGTAGGACTTATTTGTATGCACATATTATGTAGTATAAACTACATAAATCCCTTAGTAAGTGAAAGTAATTACATAAAATCCCTTCAACCTTTTTCTCTCCTGATTTTAATAAAGATACTTATACATTTGGTCAACCCTCATACATTGTTAGAATGTATGATAAAGCTGATTAGGCTATATTTAAGGAAAGATAAATCTGATAATATCAATTTGTTCCTTAATTCATGCTATTAATTACTCCATATTTAGTGGTATATTATTAAATATAGTAACTGAAATTTAAATTAAAAAAATATGTTAAACATCACATTAATTTTTTTTCTTTGTTGAATTGTGTTCAGTAAAAAAAATCTTCTACTGCTATCTTCAGTTCTTAGAAAAATCAATATGAACATAAAATAGTGCTGCTAATATATAATTTAATAGAAATTGTAGTTGTCATATTATAGTTGTTAAGTTTTGTTATTTTTTCTGATATGTATTGTATTATATTATACATTGAATAAATATGGAAAATTTGATTATTAAAGATTTTAAAGAAGTTCATTTTTTAATGTGTTACTGCGGTTAATGTAATTACTATTGTATTGGTTGTTCCTATACATTATAAAATGTGTAAAAATCTTGTATACTAATGTATAATGACTCATCGTACATATAGACTTATGTATGATGAAATATTTTGACATGATATCTATATCAGCATATAATATTTTCGTGAAAAATTTTTCTTTTGCAGTTATCATTGTAATATTTTATGCTATAGTAATATACATGTAGTGAAGCGTTTGTATGGATCAACCAATTCAATGTTACAATATCTTCATACAATATAGTTTCATGTATAAAGATACCAAATTTTAGAACATTTTTAAACATGCATGTGTAAACCTTATACAATTAATAATATAGTATTAATACATGTATAATAAAATCTTATACATATAATTATACTGCCAAAACAAATAAAAGACAACCTCATACAACAGTTTCACATGTATGTGTAAACCTTATACAACTAATAAATATAATCTAATACTGTTTCATATGTAGATGAACACCTTATACAATTCACTATATAATCTGAACAACTGTATAATGAAATCTTATACATAAAATAGTGTTGCTAATATATATTTTAATGATAACTAAATCTTCCACAGACGTGGTCGACCAGAATAATCAACCTTTTTCTTACTTGACGATTTTGGCGCTTTTTTGTTTGAACTTGAAATGACAACTTTCCTCAATTTCTTCATTATTACTGGATCATTTCGGTGCTTCAAACAGTTCTATACGAAATTGGATTTTTCATAATCAAAAGAACCAAGAATGAAATCAACAAAGAAAATAACAATACGTGACCATTAAATGGAGAAGATTCAACTTAATTTGTTTTTGATAAAATTTAGATAAGCATATATTCCCAGATTCAGAGAAGCATATATTGGATGAAATTACAGTTTTTTCTGGGTTTTTGATGAAAATTGAGAAGATTTTTTTGATTTTGGACAGAGAGATGGACAGAGAAGATTCTGTTGATTTTGAGCGGAGAAAATGGAGAAGATTTTTTTTGGAGAGAGATTATTGTAGATCGAAATTTGTGGGTGTGGAGAGATAATAAGGAGATTTAATGCAGATAGATAATTGGAGAGATAAGGTAGCAAGATTTTAGGAGGAAAAATATGGAGCTATTTGGGATGTATAAGAAGGAAGAGAGAGAAATTAAAAAAAAAATAGAAATTTAAGTAATTAATTTGGGATTTTTGTAATTTATTTTCCAATATGGGATTTTATGTAATAAGGTAAAGTTACCTTGTGTATATATGTAATTTTTAGTATTATATAAGTGTATTTAGTTGGTTGTTTTGGGTATTCAGAAAATTCAGCCTTCTCCACATTGTACTCTCTCTCCATTATAGTGAAACCTCCTTTGCCTCTACCCGTAATTTTTTCCGCAAGGGCTTCCACGTAAATCTGTTGTGCTGTTCTTTTTTTCTTTTACTTGTGGTTTGCTTTATTCTGTCGGACTCTAACAAACTGGTATCAGAGCATGTTCAATTGTTTTCTCGGGGATGGCAACCATGAAGTATGATATTCCGTTGTTGGATTGCAACACCAGATTTTTATTATGGCAGGTTAAGATGCGGGCTGTGCTCGCGTAGATAGATTTGGATGATGCTTTATTAAGGTTTGAGAAGATGCCCTCATCATAGACGAACGAGGACAAACGACGTAAGGATCGAAAGGCTCTATCTCAGATTCACCTTAATTTATCCAATCAGATTCTATAGGATATTTTGAAGGAGACCACAACTGTTGCGTTGTGGTTGAAACTGAAATCGATGTGTATAACGAAGAGCTTAACAAGTAAGATGCATCTCATACAACGACTTTATTCCCATTGCATGTCTGAGGGTGCGTCCTTGGAGGATCACCTATCTGTATTTAAGGAAATCGTCTCTGATTTAGAGAATTTAGAGGTTAAGCACAATGAGAAAGATCTAGGCTTGATTTTGGTGTGTTCGTTGTCTGCATCATACACGACCTTTAGGGATACGATTTTATATAGTCGTGATACCCTGACTATTGATGAAGTCTATGATGTGTTATTCTCTAAAGAGAAGATGAAATATCTTGTGAATGAGTTGGAGTCTCAAGGAGATGGTCTTATTGTTCGAGGAGGAAGGACTCCTGAGAGAAATTCTGGGGGTGATGACAGGAATAGGTCAAAATCTATAAATAGAAACAAAACTTGTAATTACTGCAAGAATAAGGGCCATATTAAATCCGAGTGTTGGAAGCTACAAAATAGAGAGAAAAGAGAAGCTCCAAAGCTGAAGTAAAACCAAACAGAGAAGTCTGGTGAAGCCAGTTTTATGGAAGATGGCAGTAGTGATGGAGAACTCTTGGTAGTTTCTGCTGGTAACTCCAAACCATGTGAGGATTAGATTCTTGATTCAGCTTGCACGTTTCATATGTATCGTAATCGGGATTGGTTTACAACACATGAAATAGTCTCCAAAGGTGTTGTGTCAATGGAAAATAACACACCTTGTAAGATAGCTGGAATTGTAACAATCAGGATCAAGATATTTAATGGGGTTGTGAGGACACTTGGTGATGTGCGGTATGTCCCAGACCTGAAGAGAAATCTTATTTCCTTGAGTACCCTTGATTCGAATGGTTATAGGTACACTGGTGATGGTGGAGTCCTGAAGGTTACTAAAGGTGCTCTTGTTGTGATGAAGAGGCAGAGAAAGTCTGCAAATTTGTATGTCCTACAAAGCTCTGCTTTTACAGATGATGTAGCTATTTCTACCTTCTCTCTATCATAAAGTGATGTTGCTAAACTTTGGCATATGCGCTTGGGGTATATGATTGAAAATGGGATGGATGAACTAAGAAGAAGAGGACTTCTTGATAGGCAGAGTATTACGAAATTGGAGTTCTGTGAGCACTGCATTATCGAAAAGCAGAAGAGAGTCAGATTCACTAAAGGCATCCACTCAACTAAGGTCACACTTGATTACATTCATTCTGATATTTGGGGTCCTTCTAGAGTACCTTCTAGGGGAGGTGTGAATTACCTGTTGACTATTATTGATGACTATTCCAGAAAAGTTTGGGTGTTCTTCCTAAAGCAAAAGAATGATGTGTTGCCTACTTTAAAGAAGTGGAAAATTATGATTGAAAAGCAAACATGGAAGCAGGTAAAACTCCTGATAATGGTCTAGAGTTCTGTTCTAATGAATTTAATGCTCTATGGAAGTTAGAAGGAATTGTGAGACACTTGAATATTCATTATACTCCACAGAAGAATGGTGTGGCTGAACGAATGAATAAGACTATAATGGAGAAGGTGCGTTGTATGCTCTCTAATGTTTGTTTACCCAAGTCTATTTAGGATGAAGCTATTTCCACAGCTTGCCTTCTTCTTAACCACTCTCCCTCAGTCGTGATTGATAAAAAGACTCAACAAAAGATATGGTCTGGTACTCCTTCTAGTTATTCTGATTTGAGGATATTTGGATGTCCTGCTTATGCTCATGTTGATAATGGAAAGTTGGAACCTAGATCTTTCAAGTGTTTATTTATGGGTTACAAGCCTGGTATTAAAAGTTATAAGCTTTGGTGTCCAGAAAGTAGAAAGGTTATAATTAGCAGGGATGTTATGTTTGATGAAACTGCCATGCTTCAGGCTCCTTTCGGATCTAGTGATTCACCCAGATGAGCTTAGTAACATTAATCAACAAAAGTCAAACACCCATGTTGAATTGCAGATTGGAGCAAAGTCTACACCAGTGCCTACTTCTCAATCTAGCCCGAAGATACAGAGTGATACTATTTCTTTTTCACCACCAGTGGCGCCATAATATTCTATTACTAAAGACAGGCATAGAAGAGATATTAGACCTCCTCAGAAGTATGTTAAAGCTGATTTGGTTGCTTATGCATTAAGTGTAGAAGAAGGTATTGATTCCGGTAAAGATCCTTCTTCTTACTTAGGGGTAGTTAGTTGTGATGATTCCAATCGATGGATGATTGCTATGCAGGAGGAGATAGAATCACTTCATAAGAATGACATATGGGATCTGGTGAGATTGCCTAAAGATAAGAAAGTTGTCCGTTGCAAGTGGGTATTCAAAAATATAAAAGAAACATCGGAAGTTGAAGATGCTAGGTACTAAGCAAGACTAGTTGCTAAAGGTTATCGTCAGGTTCCAGGTATTGATTTCACAGATGCATTTTCTCCAGTTTTAAAGCATAGTTCGATTTGAGCATTACTTGGTATTGTGGACATGCATAATCTTAAGCTTGAGCAGTTGGATGCCAAAACTACATTCTTACATGGAGAACTTGATGAGGACATCTATATACAGCAACCAGAGGGCTTTTGTAGTCTCAGGAAAGGAGAACTATGTATGCTTGCTGAAAAAGTCTATTTATGGCTTAAAGTAGTCGCCAAGGCAGTGGTATAAAAGGTTTGACTCTTTTATGACCTTTCATGTGTTTCATAGGAGCATCTATAATATTTGTGTCTACTTCTAGGAGGTAAGTGATGGTTCATTAGTGTATCTTCTCTTTTATGGTGATGATATGTTGATTGCAACAAAGGATATGAGAGAGATAATAAAAGTCAAAGCCCAACTCAATAAGGAGTTTGATATGAAGGATCTAGGACCAGTAAAGAAGATTCTTGGCATGGAGATTCTAAGGGATAGAAAGAATTGTAAGTTATACTTAAGTCAAAAAAGATATATTGAAAAAACGCTTCACAGGTTCAATATGCAAAATACCAAGCCTGTTAGTACTCCAATGGCAGCTTACTTCAAATTCTCGGCCACTTTTTCTCCAAAGACAGATGATGAACGTGACTATATGTCTCGAGTTCCATACTCTAGTGCGGTTGAGTCTCTTATGTATGCGATGGTGTGTTTCCGACCAAATTTATCTTATGCTGTCAGTGCAGTTAGCAGATACATGAAAAATCCTGGCAAAGAACATTGGAAAGCAGTTCAGTGGATTTTCAGATACTTGCATGGATCTGCTGATGTTTATTTGCAGTTTGGGTAAAGCAGAGATGGAGTAATCGGGTATGTTGATTCTGATTTTGCAGGAGATCATGATAAAAGAAGATCCCTTACGAGCTATGTTTTCACCATTGGTGGTTGTTCTATTAGTTGGAAA
The DNA here is from genome assembly GCA_030864215.1 of Capsicum pubescens. Taxonomy (NCBI): domain Eukaryota; kingdom Viridiplantae; phylum Streptophyta; class Magnoliopsida; order Solanales; family Solanaceae; genus Capsicum; species Capsicum pubescens. The sequence continues at coordinate 409,664,928 of CM061548.1, read as the reverse complement.
GCTAGCTTACAGACTACAGTTGCTTTGTCAACTACATAGGCAGAGTATATAGATATTACAGAGGCTTTTAAGGAAGATATTTTGTTGAAGGGTCTATTTGGTGAACTTAGCAAAGACTTATAGATTACTACGGTCTTTTGTGATAGTCAGAGTGCTATTTTCCTTACGAAAGATCAGATGTTTCACGAGAGGACAAAGCACATCGATGTTCGGTATTATTTTGTGCTTGAAATTATTGTTCGTGGTGATATTGTGGTAAGAAAAATTAGTACTCATGACAATCCTACTAATATAAAGACCAAGACACTACCAAGTGCCAAGTTTGGGGATTGCTTGGACTTGGTTAGTTTTAACTGTTAAGATGTGCCCTTAGGGGCTTTTATGGAAGAAGTAGAGAGTTTGTCTTGAAATGGATTTGAATTCTGAATTAGAATTCATGTCAAGGTGGAGATTGTTAGAGTTATGGCCCGAATTTTGTTGATTTGGCCCAGAAAGTTTTGTGGTGCGACCCATGTTGATGATTTTCAATGGAGTATGTGGTGGTAGTGTAAGGATTGGGCCAACAGGCCCGATATGGACCTTTATGTTTTTGGGTCTAAGACTTATTTGTATGGACATATTATATAAGTGCATTTAGTTGGTTGTTTTGGGTATTCAGAAAATTCAGCCTTCTCCACATTGTCCGTGGTTTTTCCCGCAAGGGTTTCCATGTAAATATGCTGTGTTGTTCTTACTTTTCTTTTACTTGTGGTTTGCTTTATTTTGTCCGATTCTAACAGGTTAGATATGCCTTAGTCATCACTAACAACTTTCAATAGGAATTAACTTTCATTGATTGCCTTTTCAATTGGAAAGAAACTACAATAATTTTAATATAAACTAATTTAATTCTACTCCCTCCGTTTCATATTAATTGATCATCTTACTAAAAATAAACATTTTAAATTAGTTGATCACTTACTAAATCAAGATATAATTAATTAAATTCTTTTCATTTTGTCCATATAGTATTAATATACTCTTTGGAAGTTTAAACATTAATATGGATAAAAGATGTAATAATAAAATTGATCATTTCATTAATGATTTCTTCGCATCGTGCAAAATGACAAGTGCTCAACTTAGATGAGACTGATGAAGTGAGAGAAGGTCAACCTTCTCTCTTCTTTCCCTTTTCTTACCTCTACAACTGCTCAAGCCAATGACTAATGATGAATTGCCACACATTACCCCACCGAGACACCCGATAAAGATAAATGCCAAATGGCAATCGATGTTCCAAAAATGGAATCATACAGAGGCATAGTGAGGGAAACCCTCCAAATACCTTATGAATCCCTAACCCTAGTGAATACCCAAGCGTCCTTGGAGTCTCCACTGATCTCAAATGATGCTATCACACTCTCCACGGAAGATAAAATGTGAATCTATTGCCCATGGAATTTCATAAAATCGGTGGGGAAAAAATTCACCCACTAATACCTAAAGACGGAGCTAACTGACCTTTGGAAAATCCAAAGAAGTTTAGTCCTAATAGATCTGGGCAAAGATTTCTTCACTGTCAAATTTGATTGTGAAGAATACCAGAAGAAAGTGCTCCAACAAAGACCCTGGTTCATTGCTGGTGCTAACATCTCAACACGATGTTGGGAGCCAAATTTCGTTCCCACTAACTACAAGATCCTCACCACTGCCATCTAGGTCAAACTACTGCAATTGCCGACAGAGTTCTATGATAGGGAAATCATCGAAAAGATAGGCGGTAAAATTGGTAAATTGCTTAAGGTAGAGGGATGCACTTCCTTAACTCTAAGAGGACGTTACACACACATCTGCATCCAAGTACCCATGGAAACACAAGTGCGGACATCTGTAACAATCGATCAACATTGTCAACAAATCTAATATGAATGCGAAGAATTTCTATGTAAGGGATGTGGATTCCTAGGTCACACCATAAGCTACTGTTATAGGCCATAGATACCCCCGAAGAAATAAGGAATCATAAACCACACAATGGAGAACATCCACCAGAGGAGAATTCAAAGTGGAGGACAGTCCCCTTCAAAAAAGGCAAAGGTAAAACCTCAGGCAAATGTAGGAATTCCACACCGAAACTGAATTTTAATGTAACCGAAAAAGGTAAGACACCACTCCTCCATACTTATCAAATGGGCACTCCGACCACCATTTCTTCAAGGAACGGCGGGATACCTAAGCCAGATGCAGAGGGATCGAGCAATTATCTGGGCCTGTCGGATCCCCCATCCAAAGGGACTGGTCCGAACGCCCAATGACCCATAAGATCTATCTCGGGTTCTCAGGATGTTGGGCCTTCTGACTTAACTAGCATAAATTTAGGCCTAATTAGGAGTCCCCAAATAGAAACCTTAAATATAGGCCTAAAACAAACTTCTCTAGGAATGAGCCCAATCCAATTGGGACGAGATCTCTTTAAAGGGAAAGTCAATGGCAATCCTCATGTCCAACTAAATGTCTTGTCAGAGGGAAATTTAACCAACTCCCCTCAAAATTTGATCCTTCCCTTCACCACTAATAAGGCTCCCCAAACTCCCTTCCCGATAAATCAAAAAGTTTCAATGAGTCAAATCACTGACCTAGACATGACTGAAGCTACCCCTATAGTGGGACAATGTAGTTTCTCACTGTAGAATGCTCCTACTTCAGGAGTTACTCAGAGACTTAGTTCCCAAACCAGTCACACTCTTCAACATAGTTTGAGAAAGACTATTCGGGATGGAGGAACTACCCAACCTAACCCCAATCTGGAACACCAAACCTTGACCTTCACTATAACTCCCCTCATACTAGATCACCGGCCAACCTCATGGTTAGAGATGGGTTTGATAGACCAAGTAGTTCCCCTTCAATTGGATTGGGGATGGATTACATTCAAAAGCATCATCTAGAACCCTTTTTACCTAGAACAAGTAATTATGGAGGGACTAAAGCAAGGGTTGCTGAACTTTGTCCCAAACATATGGATGACAACCCTAATGAGGCTGACTAACCTGTCATCAATGGGGACCCTCACTCCAAAGATTCTCAATACATAAATGATCTTAACAAGTTAATCCTTACCCTTCTTTCCGCCAAGAATGATAGTATTACTGGAGGAGGGACCCCTTTTTGTTCAAACCTCTGGGGCAAGTTCAATTCTGAGGGAACCATCGCCCCTATCAACCCCTTGTCCCCCCGTCGAGATAGTGGAAAGGGGGAAAACCTTAGAGGTACTAAGAGAAAGCAACAAAGAAATAGAGACTATTCTAGCCACCATGAGGGTCCCCAAAATAAAGGTAGTCACTCTAGGAATAACAGTTCATCTCATTTTCAAGGACATAATAATCGAGCTAACCATAATACTTATCCCCAAGGAACTCACAATCTTAGACTTGGAAATAACCCCTTCAAGTCTAATGATTGGAAACTTCTACAAGAAAAAGATGTCCCCACTAACTAGAAAAAGAAAGAGATCAAGGAAACTCAATCTTCCATACCCATAGGGGAAGGGAAAAGAGAATGTGTAGGACTTCCTCAATCCATCATTTCTGATAAAGAACTAAATAATTTGGAACACTAGGGGACCAACAATGCAGAGTTCAAGAGACACTACAAAGCCATGGTGGATATCCATAAACCCTCTATTTTGTATCTCCTTAAGACTAGAATGGGTGATCATAATAAATTAGCTGAAGATCTAGGTTTCTCCAAGAAGATTCAGTACCCTTCTGTTAGGATATCTAGGAGTTGGTTATCATGTGGAAGGATGGAAATCTCTCCATCAATGAGATCAATATCTCTCCCCAAGGCATCTACATTTCTGTTCAGGTTCGTAGCCCTCATTCTAAATGGTTTTTAGTGTTATTTATGCCAATAACAAATATATGGAAAGAGTGGATCTCTGGAATCAACTCAACACCTTTGCTGACTCCATCAGAAACTAGCCTAACGATGCCTAGTTGGTAGGTGGAGATTTTAATGAATTCTCAAATAAAATGAGAAATTTGGTGGTAATTCTATTAATTATAATAGAGATAGTCATTTCTGGAACTGCATAAACCATTGTCATCTTGTTGATCTAGGCTTCAAAGGTAGTAGGTTTACTTGGACTAACAAAAGATTTAAAAAAAAGTATGCTCTCATTATGGAGAGGCTTGATAGGTGTCTGAATAATGACACTTGGATCAAGATCTTCTCTGAAGATACTGTCTCCCATCTTCCCAGAACTAATTCACACCACTCCCCCTTCATCAGCATGGATAGGCACCACAACCAACCTACCATGCCCTTTGAGAATGCTCCCAACTTTACCCTATCCATTTCCAACTTTGAATCTAACATTACTAGGTGGAATAAAGAGACTTTTGGCAACATTTTTAGAAAAGATAAGAATATCCTTTCCAGACTTAGCAGAGTCCAGAAAGCCTTTGACTATCCTCACAACCCCTTTCTCCACAGCTTTGAAACCACTCTCTCCCAGGATTTCAGTGACATTCAAAAGCAAGAACAAGAATTTTGGAGACTTAAATCCAGAACCAACTGGCTTTTAGAGGGTGATATGAACACCAGTTTTATCCATAATTCAACTCTTAACAGAAGGAGAATAAATAGAATTAATTCCTTAAAAGATGACTCAGGGAACTGGTCTCTCTCTCTTCTAAAGACATCAAGAGTAACATCCTTAATTACTACCATTATCTGTTTACCAGTAACTACTCAACCTCCCGTATGGAATGTCAAGTGAATCCTTTCTCCATGGGTTTCACCTCCTCCTTTATCAAAAGTTTTGGAACATTCTCAGTCCTTCTGTAATCAGCTTATGCAAGAAAACCTTTACTTTGGAAACCATGGAAAAGGAGGTAAACACCACCTACTTATGCTTTATTCCCAAGATCAGCAATGCTACCCATTTGAAAAAATTCATACCCATTGGGATCTGCAACACTCAATATAAGATTATCACAAAAATCATTATTAATAGAATAAAACCTTACCTACCGACCTCATCAGCCCTACCTAAGCAATCTTGTTTTCTAACAGAAGAGATATTGATAATGCCATAATTGTCCATGAATATATCACTCACTTCTCCAAATGAGGGGTAAACATGCCAATGTGATCCTAAAGATTGACTTGGAAAAGGCTTTCAATAGGATAGAATGGTGTTTTATCAGGCAAGATCTCCACGTCCTAAATTTCCTTCCCAAGATCACTACCCTTATCATGTTCTGTATCTCTTCTTCTTCCATTTCCATCCTTGTTAATGGGAAAAAACTGACTTTTTCTTTCCTTCTAGAGGAATTAGACAAGGAGACTATCTCCCCATACCTCTTTATTATTTACATGGAGCTCCTCTCTAGAAGAATAGACCACGAGGTGGAGATTCTCAACTGGACTCCTATCTCTATTAGTAGAAGTAGTCCTAATCTTTCTCACCTTTTCTTTGCGAATGATCTTATCCTCTTTGACAAGGCTGACTCTAAAAACTACCAGACCATTCTGAACACCCTAAGCGGTTTCAGCCACTTCTTTGGGCAAAAAAATCAACTCCTCAAAATCTAAGGTAATCTTCTCCCATAACTGTAAAAATGATCTTAAGGATACCTTAACCCATGAGCTTAACATCAAAGCCAGTAAGGTTCTTGGAAAGTACCTAGGTTTCCCTATTTTTCATTAGAAACCTAGGAAATAGGAATTCCAATTCATACTTGATTCTCTTAACTCCATACTTGGGAGATGGAAAACTATATTCCTAAACATTGATGGGAGGACCACCCTAGCAAAAGCTTCCCTTAGTATCATCCCTAATCATATAATGTAGTACATTACCATTCCTAGTAAGATCTTGGTTCCATTGATAGGATTCAAAGAAACTTCATATGGGGGTCTGTTAATGAGAGCAGGAAAGTGCACTGGGTTTCTTGGGACAAAGTCACTCTTCCTAAGAAGGAAGGGGTCCTAGGGATCCAAAAAGATAAGCCCAAAAACACCTCTCTTCTCATGATCTTAGACTGGAGATTCACTAAGAACTCATCCACCCTTTGGGTCTCCGTCCTAAGAAAAAAATATAATGAGAGAGTGAACCTCTCTTCTAATACTTCAAGGGTCTGGAAAGCTTTCTTTAAGGGGTGGAGGAATTGTAAAGAATATGGTACCTAGAGTGTTAGGAATGGTCAAAATATTTTATTTTGGATGGATAAGTGGATTCCTAATCAACCAGCTCTCAGAAACTTCATCTATGCCCCCTCTAAGTTCTTAAGACAATGGGGTTAGACTCTCTGAAATCTAGAAAAATAATAACTTATATTTTGAGAACCTTAGCATGGAGATTCCTCAAAACCTCAAAGATCATATCAAAAGATCCTTCTACCTAAACCATAAAATTCCTGAAGACTCTCCTGTTTGGGATCTCAAAGGTAGAGGTACCTTTTCTTATAGCTCAGCTTACAAGCATATTGTTAATAATCATAACACTGATTCCAGTAGTGTTAACTTTAGCTTCTCTGGTATCTGGACTCTCCCTACTTTATCTGGATGCTCTCCCATGATAGATTACCCTATAACACTAACCTTGCTAGACTAGGCCTACCTATAAACCCTACTTGCCAAATGTGTAACTAGTCTCTTGAAGATAGGCACCGTATCTTTATTGGATGTCACCTTACTAGAGATCTTTGAAATGAACTATTCAAAAAGGCTAAGAAACCCTCTTCCATAACCCTCACTAACATTATTTCCAATGATTGGAGCTATACCTGGAGGAATATTAAGCACAAAAATTATGATGGTATCCTCTTATGGTCTAAACTTCTCCCTCAATGCCTTTGAACCATCTAGAAAAACAAGAATTTCAACCTGTTTAACCACAATTTCAATAAGGCCTCCTTCCAACAGGCCTATGTGGAAGCATTTGAATATTGCCATCTAGACAACAATAAAGCTCCCCAAAGGATCTCTACTATCACTATCAGTTGTCTCCATCCTAAAGGGTCTTCCTAAATATTAATATTGATGGGTCATGTCTAAGGAACCTGGGTAAGGGTGGCATCAGAAGAGTAGTTAGGAACCACAATAGGGACTGGCCTATGGGTTTTAGCAAAATTTTCCTTTATTCTACAAATACACAAATGGAATTGTTTGCATTATTGGAAGGACTCAAGATATGTGAATCCTATAACCTCTTTTCCCTAGAAATCAACTCTAATTCTATGGCGATTATTAAAATGGTAACAGAGGCTAACCCCCTCTATAATGGCATCATTGATGAATGCAAGACCAGGTTAGCAAGGATGCAAGGTACAGTGGTGACACACATCTATAGGGAATAGAATCAAATTGCTAATGCAATGGACAAACATGGAGCAAATTCCTCTCTATTTAGTGAAGCTGAACTTTTGCTATTTCCTTCTATGTAAGGTCGACAGCTAATGTTGACAGACATGATAGGAACTTCTTTTGATAGATGTATTAGATTACATGATGTGCCTAATATGGCAGCTGAACCCCCTTCTTTTGCTATTAATCCAGGCTAACATGCACTAGAAATATTGTAAATCACGAACAGTGATACTCTTTTCTTAATTTTCTCCTTTTAACCAAAAACAATATATGAGACTGATGAAATACACGTTAGAGATCAATGAACAGATTCCTGATTTAGTGTCTTTTAGATTACTGCATTAAAATCATAATAATGAAGCAAGTGAGATTATTTAAACCTCTATATTTCTAAACCTCTAATCTTTATTCTCAAATAAAAAAACTACTTTTGAATCCAAATTAAAGTTGAAACTATTGATTGACGCCAAGGCTTAATGAGCTCTATCTGTTGAAGTTGAAAAGTATTGATTTTGTCAATCTCCGACATTTTTGGGCACACAGATCCCATTTGGATAAAAAATCTAGGTTGAAATGCAGAACTGAGGCACTTATCTCTCCTGGATTTTGTTGTCATGTGCATAAGCTGTGTCTTGATCTATCTGATCAGTTATAGTAAATAGAGCAAGCCCATTCATTGATGTGACACCTAGTTGCCCGTATAATTAGTATATTGCTTAAACATGTAAAACATATATGAGTTAAAATGGTGTGGTTTAGTGAAATCTTGAGGAACTGCTGCAACATCTAAGGCTCTTTGGTTTCTTCCATCTTCAACGTGTCTTGTATTAACAATAGGTCTGACCATTGTCCTAGCAGCAGCACTCGAGTTAACAAAAGTACCAGAACTAGTACTTGATATGATTGGAACATGCCCATAAATTGGATCAGCTAAAGGACTTGAAGTTGTAATTCCCCTGTCTCATGCAAGTCTACCACTAAAATTTATATTCACAAACTGATCACTTTGTTCCAGTATTCATTTTACTTGGACCAAATCCGTATTGTATCTTATTCCACCAACTAATACTGTTGTTCTAAACTTAGGCATATGTAGAGAACCTTCATTGTTTTTTTGATAACTTGAAAGCTGTTTTGCAAGTTTTTGGGTGTACTTCTCACTTGTATCATAGGAACTAAAAAGAAATTAAGTATACCATTTGTATAATTAATAATGGATGGAATACAAAAAAAAACAAAAATCAAGAAAATAGGGGTGATCTTGAAGGATATTAGCCTCTTATCATGCTTATGCACAACACTAGCTAACTTTAATGCTATGTTCACCATGTTCAAAGTGTCAAGAAAACCATAAATTTTTTATGTAATTAAACATTATGATCAACATTATCTAAAGTAGATGGATGATGAACACTTCCTTGAACCACGTCTTGTCTTGATAAATGAGATTAATGAGGGCAAAATATAAGAAGTGAAAGATTGTTAGGCAAAGGTAGTGCACAATGGATGGTGGATCTTCATGCCAAATTCGTGGGAGCTATGCAACAACTTGGTAAAGGAGGTAAGTTTACCTTGAAAATATGAAGTAATTTCTTCTAATGTTGCCAACCCCCGACATTAATGGGCACACAGATCCCATATGGATAATTCTAAATAATAACTAGTAATTGAGTGATTACTTGAAAAAGTAACTCCTCCATTAGATGGACAAGGAAATATTCCAATATAATCTTTGGTCATTTTTCGTTTGATATAGACGATATGTTGCTGAGATGGGAAAGAAGGACATGAATATTTGTTCACCTTTTGGATCAATTAGTAGTAACCCCGAGGAGCAACTTCCTCTACCAGACATTCCAAAACATAGGCGGTGATGATGTGACAGTTGCATATGTAAAATTTTAGCTGATGAAAGTGCAGGAGATAAAATTGATGATGTTTCTGTGAACACTGGTGACAATAAGATGTAACACACCGCACTTTCGGGCTAAAGTTTGAATCATTTTTTCTACACGTATAGACCTAGACACAATGATTCTTTGTTAATAAATGTGTGATGATCAATCATATAGTGTTTTAATACCTTTAAATGTGAATTGAGTTACAAAAATCCCCTAGCTCAAAGACAAGTTGAAACTTTCCTATCGCTTAAGTTTTAGTGAACGTCTAAACTTGGGTCAACTTCCATCAACCATAAGTTCTTGTATTTATTGGATTAGGGGGCCTGCTAAATATCAAATAAAAGGTCTTTGAGTCCTCTTTCCAACTCCACTAGTTTCTACTTAATCCGATATCGGAGTAGAAAGTTATGCTCATTTTACTTTGAAGTGTCTGTTTGCCAAAATGTGATGACGAGGCTGACCTATCAACTAGGTGATGACCTATCAGTCCTAGTCGTCAGCCTAGGGAAAAAAGTGTTAAAATCCATCCCAAAAATGATGACCTAGGTGACGGTCTGGCACCTGAGTGACGGCCCATCAACCTTGGTCGTCAACTGATGAAGTTCTGCCACTTTTTTTTTGGTTTTCTTAGGGGTATTTTGGTCTTTTCTTCGCTTCAGAAACTTTTCCCACGAATTTAATTAAACTCTAAACGTTATTAATCAATCATCATTAGTTATACAACATCAAAATTCTCTCTTCACTCCCAAATACAAGATCAAACTAGGGTTTCCTCCAAGAACAAGAAATCAAGAAAAAATCAATCCTTAAGTCCAAGATTTCCAAGGAACAAATCAAGATTCGAGTTCTACTCTTTAAACTAAGTAATATAAGGTACGTGGGGTTTTCCTAAACTACATGAGCATGATGCAATTATTTTAATAACATTTAATCGTTAAGAAATCATGAATTTACAAAAGGGTATTGAAATTTCAACTAGAGAAAATACATAAAGACCCCCTGATCTTGTACGAGTTTTTCAAAAAGACACCTAAACTATACTTTTGACCTATTACCACACGAATCTTACTAAATCATTGCAAATACACCATTTTTCACCGAATTCCAGTAACAAAATAGAGAGTGTAATCACGCACCAATTACAGTTTGCCACGTGTTAAATATTTTTTTTATTTATATTTTCCTTATATTATTAACTCTAATTTTTTAATTTTTTTCTCTTCTCCTCCATTGTTATCTTCCTCATCTTTCCACAATACACTATGCACACACATAATACTCATCATGGAGCTTTAGTGCACCTGGATGCTGGTTTATTTTTATTACTTTTAAGTTTGTGAATTCAGTGCAAAGAGTGGACTTTTTTATATTATTCGTCTGTTGTTTTTGTGGGTTTGGACTCTTATTTGTGATACTGGATACTTTCATATCTATGTTTGTGAATTCAGTGCAAAGAATGGATATTTCTTGTTAGTTTTCTCTTGTGTTTTGAGGGATTTTTTGTCTGATTTGTGATACCTACCAATAACTTTGAAATTTATCTCTGTGAATTCAGTATCTTGGGTTTGCATTTTGATATGTGAACCCTTCATTGTCATTGTGATCATTGCAAATTCAGTGCATAAAAGAATTGATTCTTGATTCTCTTTATGTTGGGAATTTTCATGAATGTGATACCCTTTATCCGGTTATCTTATTCTTTATTCTCTTGTTTTGAGTGAGTTCGTGTTCCGACTTCTGAGTGTGATACTATATTGTTTTGAAGAAATAGGGAAGAAAATCGAGTGGCACCATTAATGGAGAAGAAGAAGAATAAGAAACAAATGAAAAAGATGGAAAATGAAGGAAAAAACACTAAAATACACAATTAAAAAAGTGGGTCATTTTTATTACACGTCGCTCATTTTAATGTGTTGGTTAAATATTTCTTTCCATTCACGTGCTTCAGGTGCATGTCTACAAGCAGAGTCATATTTTTAGTCAAAATGGTGCATTTATAATGATTTAGGTAAGATTTGTGGGGTAATAGGTCGAAAGTATAGATAAGGTGTCTTTTTGAAAATGTCGAACAAAAGCAGGGGGTCTTTATGTAGTTACTCTTTCAACTACAAATATGCATTGTGAATCATTCCTGATAATAAGGTTTTGGTCTTGAGGCCTCCCCCCCCCCCTTAAACTCGATTATTGTTCATATATATATATATATATATATATATATATATATATATATGCATATGGTTTGACATTTGAAACTTGAATTGAGAGCATGAATATTTATAATCCCTCTCTTGTTATAAATACCCTTGTGTTCATATGTTATGAATTGTTCAATTTCATATCGTGAAGCATGTACAAACGTCTTTACTATTGTTAAGACTTGGTTTTGATTATGAATTTAAGAGAGGGTTTTACATATTGATAAATATTGAAGATATATAATGAAGAAATTGCATGGTTTGTTACAAAATACTTGGCCATCATATGTTTGTTGAAATGTTGAAAAGAGAGAATCTTTGCATAGTTTGAAATATGTTTTGAAAATAAGAACTCTTTTGCATTGTTAAATATTTTTGGTGGTCAACTGAATCGATTGGATTGAAGAAACTAATTCATATTATTATATGTCTTAGACATACGACTTGCAAGTCTTGGTATGATGATACCAAACAGATGAATGCCATAAAAGATTCAGAACAGACTAAAATACAGATTTTACTCAGATTTTTAGAATTTGATTCAAGAAATATGCATGTTTAGAACAGACTAAAAATGAGCTTAAAGAGAGTTAGGTGGTTACCTAAAAAAACATTTGAGTGTAAGGGCTCATAGCTGGGAAACTGTGTTTTGCCGATACGGGTTTATTATGTCCCAAATTAGGAAATTGTACGGTGGCGACGGACCTATGGTGTAGTAGAGATTCAGAAACTCTAATTCTTGCAACAAACTTAGGTTGGGGGCTTGGCCGCCGAGTCAAGGGCAGATTCCATATAGCCCGTGGAATAGCAGAGTTGTAGGGTATACCATCTATCTCAGAAGTAAGACAAAGAGTGAGTTGGGGTTTCAAACAAATGTTTCAAATTCTTTAAAGTGTGACCATGTGTTTTCATAAATTACATGTAAAATGTTTTATGAATTGCTCTCACTTATGTTATATTTAAATATATTATTTTGGATTGCTCTGTGTACCAGTACATATGTATGGACCCCCTATATTTTAGGATTGAGTCACAGGCATGGGTCCATTCAATAGTAGGCTTGTGTGTGTTGGAAGTTGTAGTTGATGAGCCTTCTCTATTTCGGAAGGCCTAGTTATTATACTTCGTTATCTCAGTCCATGTTTATGGTCTAATTGGGGGCCTTTTCCCATTTTAGACAAGATGTTGATTTTGATGTATCAGAGATTTTGAAGACTGATGTTAGACGTTGTTAGAGGTTTATGGATTCCATTCCATATTGTTCAATTGAATTGTGATATTGACCATGATTCTGTATTGTTTTGTATTTTTGCATTTTCCTTTATATTATATGAAAGTGTGTATGATTGCCAGATAGAGAAGGGCTCTTGGGGCTTCATGATTTTGGATGACCGTCACGGCTAGGGCCTTGGCTTGGGTCGTGAAAGACTTGGTATCAGAGCACGGTTCATAGTCCCAGGGTGTGTGCGAAGTCGTGTCTAGTAAAGTCTTTCTTATGGGTGTATTGTGCACCATACTTATAATCAGGATGCTACCGGGTATTTAGGAGTTGTTTATTATTCTTTCATACCATAGTTCATGCTATAGCGTTGTCCATAAGAAAGTTATCCAAATTCCTTCCTTGTTCTAATTTCATGGGCCGTGTCTCATTGTCGAGGCGATACAAGTCTAAGAGTCTAGCTTCCTCAGTGAGGTGTTTCTCTCTTTCTGAGTTATCCATAAAGTTATGAGATAGCACAAGGACTTGAGAGGAGTCCATTAGTGCTTCAACGTGTATTAATTTGAGTGTATACCTTTATGTTGATGAAATCATGCTTTTCAGCCTGAGGTAAGAAGTGTATTCAATCTCCTTTCAAAATTCTTATTGCAGATGTCATGCATAAGGGTAGTGATGTGTAGCAGAATGTTAGAACTATATTACCACCCTAGTAGTACTATACATTAAAGTTTCATGACCTATTGGTAGTGAGATGGGACAAGAAGTTGGTGATATGGAGTTATAAGGTTAGAAGTCAGAGTGAGGGAGACTTTTGTGTAAATAAATAATTTTAGTTGTAGAACCATTGATTTGGGGATGGTTTTGCCATTTTATAGTGATTGATTAATGTGGTAGTAATATTTGTAGATTGTAAGGTAGTCTGTGATGGAAGTAATAGGATATGATTATTATATATTCAAAATAGGGAGGGATCTCAGAATGGATGGTTATGGTGGTTGTAGAAATCATTTATAGGTTGTTAATGGAAAGGGGTAGATTAGTCAATAAGTTATGGGTAGAAATTCATTGTTGTACATGGAATCTTGAAGGTAGTAGTGATGTATGTATGGGTAAGTAAATATGATGTGAGGAAGTAGAATATGTAGATACGATCGTAATGGGTTATAATATAATATTAAGATTGACTAACCCGATCATGTGACTTTAGCCCCTTAATTGTATTTTCTCTAGTAGTTGTAAATTAGTACTGCATGGGAGGAGGTATGTAGTAGATTTTGAGGTATAGTAGTAATGTCGCGGAGGGGACATTATTGAAGGTAGTAGATAAATAAAATGAAGTATTTTGGGTTGACTTCCCAATTTGATGAGCTAGTACAGTATGTGGCATGCTTCATTGGTGGTACATGATTGCCGCTAGACTATAGGCTTGAACTTGAGATGTGAAGTGTGGTGGTAAGAGTAGTAGCTAAAGATTAATGATGCACATTTTGTTGGAATTAATTAGCAGGTTTGATGTAATGTGTGAAATAGCCTAGGTTTATAATTTATGAAAGGTTTAAGTGATAATAGTGAGGTATATGTGTACATGAAGACTAGTGTTAAAATGATGAATTGTGGTTAAATCATTAAGTGGATAAGAATATGAGTATATAGGAATAAGTTAAACCCCAGGTAGCAGGTTGTTAGATAAAGTTTTATGTGTATATGTGTTTTGTGTACCTAGATTTAGTTCTTGAATCTTGTAGTATGGAGAAGTCTGCGAAGTTGTTGTATAGTGTTCTTTAGAGTTGAATTAAGGAGATATATGTAGGCAATGTGTGCCTTTGGTATAGTTTAATAGATTTTGTTAAGTTGTAGGTTATGTGATTAGAGGTGTAATGATAGTATTATAAAAAATTGAAGATGAAGTGATAAGTGTTTAGAAACGTGGGTATCTATGCCCATAAAAATGTTCGTCGTAAGGTTATGACTTTGAAAGTTAGAAGAAATTATGATTAGTGTCCCGAAAGTGGATGTCCTAAAAAGAATTTAGTGTCTTTGTATTAGAGATTAAAGAGAGGAGTTTGTGTTTATGTATATACTGATGCCCCCTTTTGATAAGGAGTGTGGATGCGTGCGCTCACGAGAGTGGGAGTTGTAGAGTGATGGATATAGAGGATAGCAAAAGTTAAGAGTAGCATTTAGGGAAAGCAAGGCCTTCAGTGTATAGTTCATTAGGGAGAGTTTAGAGTATAAGTTTATGGTGATGTCTCGTTTGCATTGAGAGTTGCGTATACAGATTTGATGTGAGGTTATGCCTGCAAGTCTAGGGGTGTGCCTTTGGTCTAAGGGGGAGATTATATATTAAAGTAGTTTCTGAATTTTCTTGTGGTGTCAAGTTTCAAGTAAGAATCATGATAAATCAATTCTTGTTCAAGAAAGATCCTCCTTCTTCGATTCGAATGGACATCTACCAATGTCTTATGTATTCATGTCTTTCCTACGCCTAAAGTCTGAGCTTTCTTTGTAACTCATGTCATGTTCTGACCTCCAAATAAGAAGAAATAATGTCCCTCAGTGATCCAATGTTCAATGCATTCAAGATCTATGTTATGTTTCCATGATCCATAAAAGTCCATGTCTCAGATAATTCTTGATTCGAAGAAACTATGTTTTCCATATGTTACCGATTCATTTTATGCTGGGATTAGTCAAAGTGATAAAGTTTATGCTAACTCATGGAAAATTTCAGTTCTTTAAATGAGGATCAATTTCTTCAAGTGGCAGTCCTTGTCTTATTTTTAAATTACATAAATATTGGTTTAATGCCATATACATCATGATATGTGCAACCATGTTTCTCACTGTGGTCTGTCTAAGGAAATCATGTAGTGTTGTGTTTATGCTGAACGACTCTTTACTTATGATCTGCACACTTGATATATGAAGCACTTCATGTATATTCTATCGTTATTCACCTTATGACGCTCCTTGAGTAGTGCAATAAGTATAAGTTGTGGTCTGACAAGTGTTACTTTCATTCATGATGTTTATGCTCAGGTCTCGCAATGGCCCTCCGTATGTTGGTATGATGGTGGTGGTGGAATAGTAGTAATTCATTAGGTAGGGGAGTAGATGTTCTTGAAGGTGAAATTTTTTTATATGATTTATTGAGCTAAGGCTATATGAGAAGGGGGAAGAAGGAGATGAACTTTCGTTACGTGAGATAGTTTAGAAGGAGTAATATGGAGAAAACCTTAGTGATAATGATTGAATTGCTGGTCTAAGTGGGGAGATCCATGAAGTGGGTATAGAAATGGTAGGCTTGAATATTGTAATTGATGAAAACGCAAACCAATACACTATGCAGTTAGTACTCTTTGTTTTAAGCTCTAGTGTGTTTGACAATAGTGATAAAGTGAAGTAATTTTGTCAATGGGGTGTAGAGTACAAGGTCCCGTAGCTAAAGCTAGCATCTCTTTCCTCCGAGTTAGGCTTCAACATAAAAGTACTATGCAGTGGGACTCAAACTCTTATGTTTAGAAGTGTGATGGGAGAATTACAAGTGGAAATTATGAAGTATGTTGTTTATTTATTATTTGTAGCATAGTCGAGTAGTGACTCTAAGTGAGATTCATTCATTTTAAATTGTACGATGGAGAATGTTTCTATCCCTATCTTCCACGAAATCTTATTCCATGAAATCTTAGTTCATGATTAGTATCTGTAACGCCCCGAGGGTACACCTTGGGCATCACACGGTACTCACAGACCCGAGGAATCACAAGCTAACCCATGAGCTGGTACCTAATGTGAGCACCAGATAACATGATCATAAATATGGAAGAATACTGACATTCCATAAGATTTTAGTAACTGAATTCAAAACTGAAATGAGTCTATAGAAATAACTGACTTAATCTGATAAAATACTGATAAACTGGATAACTAACTGTAATGTCTGAATAATGAATAACTGACTCTAATGTATGATAAGCCTCTAAAACTGAATAACTGTGAGTTGATGGAACAGGCCCCAAATAACTCCAACAAACTACTAAACTGAGACATGAAATAAAGTAAGCATGTCCTCGAAGTATGAGGACTCACCACTGCTACTGCTGAGGATCTGATAAGTCTACTCGTGAGCCGAGAACTGAGCGTCAAAACTTATGATATAGTACATCATAGCGCAAAAGAAAAGGTATGCGATCAGTACTTTGAATGTACTGGTATGCTAAATGAGGTAGACTGATATGCATGGTTTCATGAACAGAAATAAAAATTATCTAGAGATACATTTAAAACATGGAGTATTAAATAAAGAACATGAAATAGGTAGATACTGAAATTATGTGAAATCTGTAAATATTATGTAGGCATGAAAATCTGCAAATACTAAAGATACGTGAAATCCATATACACTGAGGATGCATGGCCAAGCATATAATATGGACTGAGTAAAATTTGTAAACTGAAATACTAAGACAACTGATATTTGTATGCTTTGGTCAAACAACACTAAGACTGATTAACTGGACTAGGATTGTAATTGAGACTGTATCTGAGACCGTGGGAGTTATCATCTAACCGACATGCCCCAATCTGAACTAATCGGGTCCAACCTATAACCCCAGTTGGAAGGGTATTAATATTGTGCCATGGGTACTACCGTTGGCCGTTGGCTGTGTGAATCCACTAAACTGATATATTTTCCAAAGGACTAAGAGTGTCAAGCCGGAACTGACGGGTGACCCTTGCGAGATATTCAATCCTAATCTGACGGGTGACTACCATATCCTACGCTGGCTACGTAGTTCTGGAGTATAGGGACCGCTACTAACGACTCTGTCTATCTGACGGGGAAGCTGCCATCCCTACACTCCCTCGCTGCTAAATCCTACTCCCAACTGAATAACACTGAAATACTAGACTATCCTGAGTTAAAAGTGACTGATATCTGACTATTCTGATAATGCTCATAGTATGTTCTGAAGACTATTCTATAATGCACTGAGACTAGACCAAATAAACAACTATGGTTTCCGGGTATTAAATACCCCCAGTACTCAAAACAACAATTGTAAAACAACATTGAAGCTTATGGGACGTAGCATGAAGGCTTTCATAAAACATTTACTCTTGTAGGCATTTTATCAAACACTTGTAGTTCGTAGCTTAGTCAAATCATGGTAATACTATGGAACTTGTATAAATAACATGAATTTAACATGAAAAGCACTAAGTCATGGTTTAATTCAATAAATGATAACATTAAAACATGGAGAATCAAATAACAACGATAATTTCATTGAAACATGGTATAAAATCATAGTTCATGGAGATTCAGGGGTGAAATCATAATTTAAAATATAATAACTTGAAAAGATTATAACTTGGTAATTAAAATGAGATACTTGGACTCCATGAGTGGAGGGGGCCCATGAACATTTAACATACCTTGACTGATGAATTTCTTGAAGTTCTTGGTGAATTCTTGAGTATTGGCCTTGAATTTGAGAGCTAGGGTTTGTATTTTAGAGAGAAAGCTCTTGAATTTTGGGGAAAAATTGACAGAATAATGAACTTAAAACGTTTTTAAAAGCTTAAATATCACACTTGGGTGGATTAAAATAATGGGGAAGGATTGTTTTAACCCTGGGCGACACCTTTACTTTTCATCAAATTTTTTTTAAAAATACCACTGGCGCGACGCAGCGCTATCGTGTCGTGTCACTGGAATTGGACAACTGGAAAAATGCACATTGGTGCGATGTGGTGCAATCGTGTTTCCACCTTGTTTTTGACTTGGAAGCTCACCTCAACACGGTGATATCGCTCTTCAACACTGGGAAATGGAAAATGTCAATTTGTCCTATGACTCGACGCACAAGGATCGCGGACCCTCACTGGAATTTGCCAAATGGGAAATTTTTCTGCTCTGTGATGCGCTAGGGGTTAAAATGATGGGGTTTAATGAATGAAACTTAAAATTATCATAACTTCTTACCCGGTTATAGGATTTAGGCGAATTTTATATTTTTGGAAAGCTAATTCAATTTCCTACGCAATGGCAGGCTCTAAACTAAAAAATAATGAGTGTTTTGAAAACATTATATATGAATACTCATGTATTGGGATTAAAATTATGCTAGGGAAAAATAATTCTTGGGATCATTCAACCTCGAATGTGACTGGTTAAGCTGAGGGAAAAATGATGGACTGAGTTTACACACTGAATATGCATATCTGATGCATGGAATGCATGACTGAACTGACTCATGAATGCATGACTGACATGAACATAATGTGCAACTGAAACTGAGCATGATAGAGAGAAATCTTAGGAAGATTAATACCTTAAGCCGAACTTGAATTTGCAAAGAAAAGATGAGGGTACTTGATCCGCATATCTTCTTCTTCTTCCCAAGGGCTCCCTCAATGGATTGATTTCACCAAAGAACTTTTACTAGTAGAACATATTTATTCCTTAGTCTACAAACTTGATGATCAAGAATTTCGACTGGAACTTCCTCATAGGAAAGACTGTTATTAATATCTACACTTTCTAAGGGAACAACTACAGCTGGATCACCGATACACTTCTTCAACAATGAGACATGGAACACTGGGGGTACTAAGGCTTGATCTGAAGGAAACTCGTGAAAAAAAAGGATTCATGCGGGTGAAGTCCCACATTTTGGTTGCAGTAGTATTGGACACTGGGTTAGCCAGAACAATAGTTGGTCGTTTATTCTGAGATGCTACAGAGTTTGCTAGATTGGTGAACACTGTCCTGAATTCGGCGTAAGAGATATGCTCATCCAGAGGATCTTCCTGGATGGGCGGAGGTGCTGGTTGGTTTCCTGTTCTTCTTCTATTCTTATTGGGAGGCATGTTCTGTAAACGAAAGGAAGAAATGGATTAGACTGAGAGTTTAACTTTAGCTCATGCTCGATCGCATGACATGAATAATAAAAGAAAGGAAACTATTCCTAAATGCCTTGTAGCCTCTCATCCATAAGTGTGGCGTGCTACACACCCATGCATAAGACTCTACTCAACGCGACTTTCAGACTTCCTAGGACGCTTTAAAACCTTAGTCTTTGATACCAAGTTTGTAATGCCCTAAGGGTATACCCTGGATGTCACATGGTCCTTACAGTCCCGAGGGACCATAAGCTAACCCATGAGATGGTACCTGCTGTGAGCACTAGATAACATGATCATAAATATGGAAGAATATTGACATGCCATAAGGTTTTAATAACTGAATCAAAACTGAAATATGAATTTATAGAAATAACTGACTGAATTTGATAAAATACTGATAAACTATATAACTAACTGTAATGTCTGAATACTAAATAACTGACTCTAACGTCTGAAAAACGGCTAAAACTGAATGACTGTGAGTTGATGGGACAGGCCCCAACTAACTCCAACTAACTACTAAACTGAGACATGAAATAAAGTAAGCATGTCCTCGAAGAATAAGGACTCACCACTTCTACTGCTAAGGATCTGATAAGTCTAATTGCGAGTCAGGAACTGACCATCAAAACCTATGATATAATACATCATAGCGCAAAAGCAAAGGTATGTGATCAGTACTTTGAATTTACTGGTATGCTAAATGAGGTAGGCTGATATGCATGGTTTCATGAACAGAAATAAAAATTATCTAGAGATATATGTAAAACATAGAGTACTGAATAAAGAACATGAAATCTATAGATACTGAAAATATGTGAAATCTGTAAATATTGTATAGGCATGAAAATCTCCAAATACTGAAGATACGTGAAAATCCGTAGACACTGAGGATGCATGACTAAGCATATAACATAGACTGAGTAAAATCTGTAAACTGAAATACTGAGATAATTTTTATTTGTATGCTTTGGTCAAACAACACTAAGACTGAATAACTAGAATAGGACTGTAACTGAGACTTTATCTGAGACTGTATCTTAGACTGTGGGAGCTATCATCCAACCGACATGCCCTAATCTGAGCTAATCGGGGTCCAACCTGTAACCCCGATTTAAAGGGTGTTAATACCATGCCACGGGTACTAACACTGGTTGTGTGGTTCCACCAAACTAGTATATTATCCAAAGGACTAAGTGTGTCAAGCCTGAACTGATGGGTGACCTCTGTGAGATAGTCAAGCCTAATCCAATAGGTGACTACTCATATCCTACGCTGGCTACATAGTTCTGGAGTATAGGTACTGCTACTAACGACTCTGCCTATCTGATGGAAAAGTATCCATCCCTACACATGCTCGGTACTAAATCCTACTCCCAACTGAACGACACTGAAATACTAGACTATCCTGAGTTTAACTAACTGATAACTGAATATTCTGATAATGCTCGTAGTATGTTCTGAAGACTATTATGTAATGCAATGAGACTATACCAAATAAAAATCCATGGTTTTTGGGTATTAAATACTCCCAGGACTCCAAACAACAACAGTAAAACAGCCCTGAAGCTTAAGAGACATAACATGAAGGCTTTCATAAAATATTTACTCTTGTAGGCATTTTATCAAACACTTGTAGTTCGTAGCTTAGTCAAATCATGGGAATACTATGGAACATGTATAAATAACATGAATTTAACATGAAAAGCACTAAGTCATGGTTTAATTCAATAAATGATAACATTAAAACATGGAGAATCGAATAACAACAATAATTTTATTGAAACATGGTATAAAATCATAGTTCATGGAGATTCATGGGTGAAATCATAATTTAAAACATAATAACTTGAAAAGATTATAACTTGATAATTAAAATGGGATTCTTGGACTTCATGGGTAGAAGGGATCATGGATGAACATTTAGCATACCTTAACTGATGAATTTCTTGAAGTTCTTAGTGAATTCGTGAGTATTGGCCTTGAATTTGAGAGCTAGGGTTTGTATTTTAGAGAGAAAGCTCTTGAATTTTTGGAGAAAATTGAGTGAATAATGAACTTAAAATGTTTTTAAGGATTAAATTTCACACCTGGGCTGATTAAAATAATTTTAAAGGATTGTTTTAACCCTGGGCGACACTTTTAATTTTCATCGAATTTTTTCAAAAAACACCAATGGCGCAACGCGGCGCTATCGCATTGTATCCCTGGAATTGGACAACTGAGAAAATGCACAATGGCGCAACGGGGTACAATCACGGTGCCACCTTGTTTGTGACCTGGAAGCTCACTGCAACATGGTGATATCGCGCTTCAACAATGGGAAATGACAAATGCCAATTTGGCCTATGGCGCGACGCGCAAGGATCATGGACCCTCACTGGAATTTGCCGAATGGGAAGTTGTCCTGCTCCACAACACTCTAGGGATTTAAATGACTGGGTTTGACGACTGAAACTTAAAATCGCCATTTCTTACCCAGTTATCGGATTTATGCAAATTTTATATCATTGGAAAGCTAATTCATTTTTTCCTATGCAATGGCGGGCTGTAAACTAAAAAATAATGAGTGTTTCGAAAACTTTATATATGAATACTGGGACTTAAATTATGTTAGGGAAATACGGGGTATTACAATATCGATGGAAATCAATCCTAAGATCACCAAATAAACTTATACCATATGTTGTGATGATCATGATCCCTAGAATTCATGTACAAGGTCATCCCTATGTCATTTCATATCCTCTCATGCTTCCTGCTTACACGATTCACTTAGCGACGTCATGAATACTTTTCTTGAGGTCTTTGTATGTTTCCATCGGAGAAAATTCATAGAGTAAGTCTATGTCCTTTATATTATATTTTTGGAGATTCAACAAGTCCCTACCCATCATTTGGAGATGAATGATCCCAAGGTGGAGATAATATAACACCCCGCACATTCGGACAAAAGTTTGAACCATTTTTTCTACGCGTATAGATCCGAACCCAATGATTTTTTGTTAAAAAATGTGTGATGATCAATCCTATCATGTGTAAATACCTTTGAAAGTGAATTGAGATCACAAAAATCCCCTAGCTCAAAGACGAGTTGAAAACTATCATATCGCTTATATTTTAGTAAACGTCTATACTTGGGTCAACTTTCATTGACCATAAGTTCTTGTATATATCGAATTATGGGACCGACTATATGTAAAATGAAAGGTCTTTGAGTCCTCTTTCCAATGCCACTAATTTCTTATTAATCCAATATCAGAGTAGAAAGTTATGCTCATTTTACTTCAAAGTGTCTGCCTGCCAAAATATGATGACGAGGCTGACGATCTATAAACTAGGTGACGGCCTATCAACCCTAGTCATCATCCTAGGGCAGAAATTGGTAAAATCAATCCCAAAAGTGATGACCTAGGTTATTTCCTATCACCTGAGTGACGGCTCATCAACCTTGGTCGTCAATTGATGAAGTACTGCGACTTTTTTTGGTTTTCTTAGGGGTATTTTGGTCTTTTCCTCACTCCAAAAACCTTTTCCAAAAATTTAATTACACTCTAAACGTTAATAATCAATCATTATTAGTTATCCAACATCCAAATTCTCTCTTCACTCTCAAATACAAGATCAAACTAGGGTTTCCTCCAAGAATAAGAAATCAAGAAAAAATCAATCCTTAAGTCCAAGATTTTAAAGGAACAAATCAAGATTCGAGTCCTACTCTTTAAAAGAAGTAATATAAGGTACGTGGAATTTTCCTAAAATACATGGGCATGATGAATTTATTTCAATAATATTTAATCGTTGAGAAATCATGAATTTACAAAAGGGTATAGAAATTTCAACTACAATTATGCATTGTGAATCTTTCTTGATAATAAAGTTTTGGTCTTGAGGCCTCCCCCCCTTAAACTTGATTATTGTGCATATATATATATATATATATATATATATATATATGTATGCATATGTTTTGACGTTTGAAACTTGAATTGAGAAAATGAATATTTATAATCCCTCTCTTGTTATAAATCTCCTTGTATTCATATGTTATGAATTGTTCAATTTCATATTGAGAAACATGTACAACTGTCTTTACTATTGTTAAGACTTGGTTTTGATTATGAATTGATGAGAGATGGTTTTACATATTGATAAATGTTGAATATATATAATGAAGGAATTGCATAGTTTGTTACAAAACACTTGACCACCACATGTTTGTTAAAATGCTGAAAAAAGAGAATCTCTGCATAGTTTGAAATATGTTTTGAAAATAGGAACTCTCTTGCATTGTTAAATGTTTTTGCTGGTCAACTGAATCGATTGGATTGAAGGATCTAATGCATATTATCATATGGCTTAGACATACAACTTGCAAGTCTTGGTGTGACGATAACAAAAAGATGAATGCCATAGCAGATTCAGAACAGACTAAAATAAAGATTTTACTCAAATTTTCAGAATTTGATTCCAGAAAAATGCATGTTTAGAACAGACTAAAAATGGGCTTAAAGAGTGTTAGGTGGTTACCTGAAGAAGGCCTTTTAGTGTTAGGGCTCATCGCTAGGAAATCATGTTTTGCCGATACGGGTTTATTATATCCCAAATTAGGGAATTATACACTGGCGGCGGCCCTGTGGCATAGTAGAGATTCGTAAACTCCAACCCTTGCGGCAAACTTGGGTTGGGGGCTTGGCCGCCAAGTCAATGAAGGATTTCATATAGCCCGTGGAATAGCAGAGTTGTAGGGTATACCACCTAACTCAGAAGTAAGACAAAGAGTGACTCGTGGTTTCAAAAAAATGTTTCAAAGTCTTTAAAGTGTGATCATGTTTTTTCATATATTACATGTAAAATGTTTTATGAATTTCTCTCACTTATGTTATGTATAAATACATTATTTTGGATTGTTCTGCGTATCAGTACATATGTATTAACCCCTTATATTTCAGGATCTGAGTCACAGTCCTGGGGTCTCGTTCAGTAGTAGGCTTATGTGTGTCAGAAGTTGCAGTTGGTGAGCCTTCTCTATTCTGGAAGGCCTAGTTATTATACTTTGTTATCTCAGTTTTTGTTTATGGTCTGACTGGGGGCCTTGTCCCAGTTTTAGACAAGATGTTGGTTTTGATGTATTAGAAATTTCGCAGACTGATGTTAGACATTGTTAGAGGTTTATGAATTCCATTCCAGATTGTTCAATTGAGTTGTGATACTGACCATGATTTAGTATTGGTATGATTACCAGATAGAGAAGGGCGCTCGGGCCTTCACGGTTAAGGATGCCCATCACGGCTAGGTCCTCGTCTCGGGTCATGACATAACATAATCTTGACAGGGAAACACAACAAACCGATGCGCAATATGGTTAAAAAAACTATCACTGTTGGTTTTATTTTCTTTAATATTTCTAGTGGTATGATAAATATATAGTGCAATTTGTTTCCTATTTGAACTAGATCTGAAGGTGTTAGATTTGAGGAGATTGGCTATCTAGCAACAGAGGTGATAGTATCTAAGAAATAGTCCACTTGAGAAATAGAAAAAAACTACTGAAGAATGTACTACGGGTGGTTGAGATAAATATGCTTCTTGAAGTGGTTCGTTGAAGTTCATAGGGAACTCGTTTGGATTTAGTACATTGGAATGATTTATGTTGTCCTAGAAGTGATTAAACGTACTGAAATGATTTCCACGGTAATATGTGCCAATATGATTTTGTCCTTCTGTCACTGTAATGGTTGTAGATTTTGGATCAAGCCATTCAACCCTCCAAAGAAATCATATGGTGGAATCAAAGTATGTAACAATGGTGGTTGGGGTAAATATTCTTTTTAAAATGGTTCGTTGAAAAATAACTTATCTATGTAGAGAGGATTTCATCTCCCCTGTGGTGACATTGATAGAAATTATCAACAACAATAAAGGGACGTCAAGTGGAATTGCTTTTTATTTCTCAATTACAAGAGTCCTTAAATAGATAAAAACTACCAATAACAGTTTAAGTATGTTACTCCTAATTATTCTAATCTAAACTGATTCCACTAATGCTATTGCCTAAACTCTAGGAAACAAACGTATTTAACTCCCAAGAAATAGTAACAAACAAACCACTACCCCGCAAATAGGAAAAGGATGTCCATTACTTCTCAATGGAAATGGAGAAACATTGAAGGCTTGGATCATTTCATTTAATGTTTTATCTATTTATTTGAATAATTTTTGAAAATATATTGATTTCAAAACAGTATTTATAAGGTACTCCTATTTTATTTGCTATCTATTTATAATATTATACTAAAAGTGGGAAGAATTTAGAGGTAAATTGGTTTATCATTTTACCCCTATACTACATTAAAGTCTTATTAAAATACATCTAATTAATTAAATATTAAATAGTAATCATATCATATTAATTTACTAATGCTAAATATATATTGAAAGGGTGCAGGTGCAGTGAATGTATACAATTGTATCGTTTACTTACTTCATTGTAGTATCTTCTGGTAGTTTCCTATTGATTTACTGATACAAGATCGAACACACAACACAGATTCAAGAGATCTACAAGATCAACAACAATAGAGAATCAAAGGCCCCACTCGGCTTCTCTATGTTTTCAAGACAACAACAACAATATTCAACAAAGTAGCTGGAGAATACAAGATTGCAAGGACTATAGAAAATCGAAGAGGCCCCACATGGCTTCACTATGTCAACACATAAAAAACAAGATTACAACAAAAAGAAGGTTACGGGTACATTAACAACAAAAAGGAACCAGGGATTCAACTAGATATAAGATAAATAGTTAGACCAAATGAAGGGACAATCTTAAGAACCCAAGAAGTGTTACACTCTTGGACCCTTAAAAACTATCCGCGATACAAACCTAACTCTACGTTGACACAAGATGTCCTTTACCTTGTCTAAACACCAACATTTCAAGCCAATATGCAAACACAAGTGAATCTTCACTTGTCTAGCCCTAGTTTCGGTTGGAGCTCTTAAGAGAGAACTAAAGTGTTACAAATGTTACAAGTCTCAAAATATGATCAAATAAGTGAATAAAACCCTATGTGGTTCTATTTATATTACATTCCCCAAAAGACTTAAAATGAAAAAGGTGCCCTTTTAATGAATAAGGCTTCAAGGCCACCCCTTTAGTGCACACATAGGGGTGGTTTTTGCCTTCTCCCACACTTAAGATCGGGCCTTATCTTGGTTTCCTTTGACATACACAAAAAAGGTCCATATACGAGATCACACTTGTATCATCCTATCCATCTTGAGAGGAGTTTGACCTCAAACTCAAGCAATCTTCACCCGCAAGCTCTCCTCTTCGAATAATCTTTTCTCAGCTCTTCCAAAGGTTAGGATATTCAACCAAGGGTTTCATGAGATCATCAATATTTCTCCTTGGGATTGGATGTCCTTCAACCTTCACATAAGAAGAATGGATTCTTGGCAAAGTGCTAGCATCTCGGTTAGTAAGCATTAAAGGGTCTTTGTGGGCAAATCTCACTTCTTGAACTCTCGGATCCTCCTTTTCTTCATCATCCTCACCCTTGGTTTCCTATTCTAAACCATCACTAAGAATGATTATCCTTTACATAAACAAGGGTACTACATACTCTCCATCAACCAGCCAAATATCTTCCACGCCTTCATCTATTTCTTCCTCGGCTTCTTGTTCTCCATCTTGAGTGTTTTCATCAAACTCATTCGATGCAATCCCAATCTACTCACCAAGGTAATACAATTTTACTTCCCTAAGGATTACATTTCTCCGGTTTGGGCACTCATTAGCCTTGTGCCCCCACCCTTGACATTTAAAACATTAAAATCCTTTAGGATGAGAAGTAGAATTTTGTTTACCTTCGTTTCTCGGAAGATACCTTTGGGAAGCCTTGGTATTGGCTTAGATCAGCTTGGACTCGGGTTTATCCTTATTGGATGAGTCAATATTTTCCTTGTGCCAATCTGAGGGTGATTTCCCCTTGAACTTGTTGCTCGCCCTTTCCCGTATCTCTCTCTCAATCTCCAAGGCGGCTTGGAAAATGGCGTCAATTGTGTCAAAATTGTGAAAGGTCAACCATGAATCAATATCTATATTCAACCCCACCTTGAATTGTATGATTTCATGACTCTGTTATTCCCCTCAATGATCAAGTTTCAAGTTGAGTTGTTGGAACTCATCGTAGTAAGCCACGACGCTTTTGTTTCCTTGCCTCAAGTTATACAGCTTGGCAAGGAGCTCTTGATAATATCTTTCGAGTAGGTAAATTTGTCTCATGAGGTACCTTAGCCAAAACCAAGGAGGGGGATGACCCTCTACCAACACATTTCCAAAATGCTTAACATACTCCCACTATGTAGTAGCATAACCCTCAAAGTGAGTAATCGCATAGCAACTCTTCTTCTCTTCGGTAAGATCATTGACTTGGAAGACCCTCTCACATATGGATTCCCATGAAATAAACTCTTCGGGATCACTCTCACCCTTAAATATTGGAAGCCCCATTTTGATAGTATTTAGTCCTACTTCATGGATTTGGTTCCCTTGTTGGTTCCAATGACCAACTCTTCCTTCTCGGCCATGAACCTCCCTTGGATCAACATGTCTAACTCGTACATCTTCCCCCTCATGTAACCATCATCAAACGGACAATACCCCTCATGTTGGATAGGTCTATTTAGGTTAAGTGGAGCTTGTAGTGGCGGGTTTGGATTTGGTGGATAATAAGGTCTTTGGACAAGTGGAGTTTGGTTTGGAGGGCTCGGGTTGTGGGGGTAGAATTTGGGTTCCAAGTCCTTCTTGTTGGACTTGGTGAATTGGTGGTTGGATTGTCCTATCATGGTATTAGGACAAAGAGTATAGTGGATTTCAGTTTGTGACATTGGAGGGTTGTCTTGGTGGATGGAACATTTGGTGCAAGGCCTCGAGAGTAGTGGTCGGGGAAATGTGTTGATGGGTGGATGGTCTACTCCTTTGAATTTACACACGCTCTAATCTCCCACTCATTGATGCCACATTCGTATCTAGTTTCTCAAGACCCACATTCAACCTATCCACAAATGAGATTGATGGCATTACTATCCATTGTGTGAGCATTTGAAGCCTCGGGTTCCATTTTGATGGTATCAGAATTAATCCTTCAAGTTACGATTCAACAAGTCACAAAATCAGTCCACTATGTCACACACAACAATACAAGACAACACAAAACCTACAAAACAAAACACAAGTTAGTTCAAACAATATCACTATTCTCTCACTCACGTTGTGGCCTCACACTTAATGTCACAAATGTTTGCAAGTCGGCTTGTAGTTATGTTGAGTTGAAGAGTAAGTCTACTCCTTAGTTGTAATGGATTCTTTGTTAGATGACTCAAGTAAGTAATGTTTGAACTTGAACCAAGAAGCACTACGATTATAAAAATGACAAACCACAAAAGAAACGTAGACACAAACAAGGGATGCAAAGGACTAATTGACAATATAGTAGGAGTTTACTAGTTTGTTAATTAGTTATAGGATCAACTAATGAAACAAAGAATTAACAATTAGAAACTATAAAAATGCAAATTTGAGCTTAATTATGACATGAACAGTAACAAGTGGTGACGTGGCAACATGTAATTTGTCTCGGGCCCACACAACTTAGTCACAAATTTGAAATTCTCAAACCCCACACAATTTAGAATGAAAGGCAATTAGTTTTGGAGGGAAAGTATAAGTCCTTAGTCTTATGTAAGTTTATTCTCAAAAGGATGATCTTGACTTGTACTAGTTCCACCAAACAGGCTCCTTGATTTAAGGATAGTTGTTGAAAAGGTCTATGAAGTGATGGTTCAAGTCTTCTCACCAATAAACAATCTTCAACAATAAGGTTCAACAAGGTCTATGAACACAATAACAATCTTCATGAATATAACAACAACAACACCAATCGGCCACCAATCTTCAACAACAAGGTTCAACACATGGCCAACTTCAAGTCACCACTACAATAGTCAATATTACAAGCTCAACTTTAGATTTGGACACTTTTGTGTTGATGAGAAAGAAACCAAAACAAGAAACAAACTAAATAATTAAAATCTTTTGTATATCTACTATCAATTTCGACCAAGACAACAACACAACACCATTTTCTCGGCCAAGAACAAGATGGAAAGAATAAGGTGACCTTTTAATGAATAAGTCTTCAAGGCCACCCCTTTAGTGCACACATAGGGGTGGTTTTTGGCTTCTACCACACTTAAGCTCGGGCCTTCTCTCGGTTGCCTTTGACATACACAAAAAAGGTCCATCTACGAGGTCACACTTGTATCATTTACCAAGTTAATTGTAGTATTAATTTTTAAATTTACTAATCATGTCATTTCATCACTTGCAAGCCAATACATTTTGTGTCTATTAATTGTCATTTGATTTTCAATTTTTATATTCCCTCCATTTCAAAAAGAATGACCTACTTTTCTTTTTAGTCCGTTTCAAAAAGAATGACCCATTTACTTTTTCGGCAATACTTTAATTTCAACTTTCCACATGACATGTTTAGGACCACAAGATTAAAGAGCATTTTGGTATATTTGATACAACTTTAATTTAAAATCACATGATTCAAAATTCTTCTTTATTTTATTAAACTTTGTGTCAAGTCAAAGTAGGTCACTCTTTTTGAAACGGAGGGAGTATTATTTTGCAAGAATGCACTGCCCATATTGTGGGGTCTAGCCCCATTAATGCCTTTTGAAAATCCATGGCATGGCTATTATTTTTCAAAGGGTTGGCAGTAGCAAATCAGACATTCAGTTGCAATGTTTGACATTCCAATTTTTACATGTCACCAATGACATCAGAATAACACTTTTCACTACCATAAATTGAGAGCTTTGGCTCACTTCAAAAACACACCAATCTGAGAGAAAATTAATATACAGAGAGAAGTGAGGTGTTTCACAGACTGATAAAAAATAGTCTGTGAAGGAAAAATTAAAGTGAGCAATATTTTAGTAAGGTGGGAGTCAAAAGAGGGTTATTTCTTTTAAGTGTGTAGTAGTCACTTTGGGTATTGTACTTGTGACTCGGGTGTAAAAATTTCTTACTATAGTAATATCAATTGCTACTCTTGGTCCGTGGTTTTTCCTTATTTAAAAGGATTTTCATGTAAAATTGCTGGTGTCATTAATTTTATATTTTTTTCCTATTAGTTTTCTACAAATACTTTTGTTGTTATTCTGCGTTTACAGAACAAACTGGTATCAGATCCCACGGTTTGCAATATTCATATTTTTTCTGGTAAACAATAAAAGTCAACACAAGTGTAATGGTTACTTTAAATGACGTTAATTATGCCATTTGGAAGGAAAAACTGGAAGATCTACTCTATGTCAAGAATTTTTATCAGCCAGTCTATGACACTATAAAATCTGAAAATAAAATCGATAAAGAGTGAAACTTGTTGCACAGACAGGTTTGCGATTTTATTAGGCAGTGGGTTGACGATGATGTGTTGAACCATATTTCTGGGAAAACACATGCTCATTCCCTATGAGAGCATCTTGAAAGTTTGTATGCTCGAAAGACTGAAAATAATAAGATGTTCTTGATAAAACATATGTTGGGGTTAAAATACATTGATGGTTCTCCGATGACAGATCACCTGAATAACTTTCAGGGAATCATGAACCAGTTATTTGCTATGGGCATTAAGTTTGATGAAGAAATTTAAGGATTTCTTCTACTTGGTTCCCTACCAGACTCTTGGAAAATATTTAGAACTCCATTATCAAATTCTGCTCCCGATGGCATGATCTCTATGGATTTTACCAAGAGCAGCATTCTTGATGAAGAGATAAGACGAAAGTCTCAAGGTTCCTCTTCATCTGATGTCTTGGTGACTGGCGTAATGGGGAGAAGCAAGAATTGTAATTCTCAAAATAGAGAACATTATATAAGAAAATCCAGAGGCAAATTTAAATATATTAAGTGCTATCATTGTGGGTTAAAAGGGCACAGAAAGAAATTTTGTCGAAAGTTGAAAAAGGAGAAAAGAAACAAGGAGGAAAATAAAAAAGACGGCAATGAAAATTGCTTATCCACCATCACCACCGAAGATCTTGTTACTGTCCTTGATGAAATCTAATAAAAGTTGTTTGTTATAAGTCAAGTTGGG
The DNA here is from genome assembly GCA_030864215.1 of Capsicum pubescens. NCBI lineage: Eukaryota > Viridiplantae > Streptophyta > Magnoliopsida > Solanales > Solanaceae > Capsicum > Capsicum pubescens. The sequence continues at coordinate 409,633,160 of CM061548.1, read as the reverse complement.
TTGTGGATTCTGGTGTCGCATCTCATGTGACATCAAGGAAGGATTTTTCTCATCTTATACTCCAAGTGACTTTGGAACCATGAGTATGGGCAATGAGACTATTTCTAAAGTGGTTGATATTGGTACAATTTGTTTGGAAACTAGTAATGGATCTAAACTAGTTTTAAACAATGTAAAACATGCATCTGATGTTCGCTTACACTTGATTTTTGTTGGCGTGCTGGATGATGAGGGATATTTTAGTACCAATGGTGGTGGAAAATGGAAAATCATTAAGAATTCTTTGGTTTTGGCTCGTGGAGACAAAAGTCGTGGTCCATACTAGACTACGGCTTCTACTTGTGCTAACATGGTGAATGTAGTTGAAAGCACTAGCTCTTCAACATTATGGAACAAGAGGCTTAGCCATATTAGTGAGAAAGGACTTAATATTCTAGCCAAGAAGAAATTACTGTCAGATTGTGAAAGTGCAAATTAGAAAATTGTGAGCACTGTTTGGCTGGAAAATAAAATAGAGTTTCTTTCAAATCTCATCCTTCTTCAAGAAAGACAGAGTTGCTTGAACTATTGCATTCAGAGTTATATGGTCCAATGAAGACAAGGACTTTGGATGGTGCACTTTACTTTGTCACTTTTATTGATGATTGCTCAAGAAAATTTTGGGTCTATGTCTTGAAGACTAAAGACCAAGTGTTGGGTGTCTTTAAGCAGTTTCAGGCTTCAGTTGAAAGAGAAAAAGGAAAAAAGTTGAAGTGTATTCTTACTGATAACGGTGGTGAATATTATGGACCGTTTGACAAATACTGCAAGCAACAAGGTATCAGACACCAAAAGACTCCTCCTAAGACGCCTAAACTTAATGGTTAGGCGTAAAGGATGAATAGGTCCTTGATGGAAAGAGTCAGATGTTTGCTTTCTGAGGCAAAGTTGCCAAACTTCTTTTGGAGTGAGGGTTTATTGACCGTTGTATATGTTATTAACCTATCTCCTGCTTTTGCTTTGCAAAGTGATGTACCAAATAAAGTTTGTTATGGGAAAGATGTTTCCTATGACCATTTGAGAGTATTTGATTGCAAAGCTTTTGTACATGTGCCCAAAGATGAGAGGTCAAAGTTAGATACCAAGACAAGGCAATGCAGCTTTATTGGTTATGGACTTGATGAGTTTGGTTACAGGATATATAATCCTATTGAGAAGAAGCTCGTAATAAGTCATGATACTGTTTTCATAGAGAATCAACCATTGAAGATATTGACAAATCAGAGAAGCTAGAATCTTTAAATTCTGATGGTGTGGTTAGTCTTGATCAATTTCCTCATACAAGTGGGCATGATGTTGGTGGGCTAGATAATCATGGTGACGCCCATAATCATGTTCAAAATCAAGATGCTAATGTTGATAATGACAACGATGTTGTTGACGATGCTCCAGTTCAAGAAGTTGTGGATGGGTCAAATACTCCACTAAGAAGGTCTAAAAGACAGTGTATTCCTTCTTCTCATTATTCTCGTAATGAGTATGTATTACTTACTGTCGGGAGAGAACCTAAATATTATGAGGAGGACATAAAATATGAACATAAGGATTAATGGATTGAAGCCATACAAGATGATATAAAATCTCTGCAAGAGAACGACACTTATGAGTTGGTGAAATTGCCTAAGGGCATAAGAGCTTTGAAGAATAAGTGGGTGTTCAAAGTAAAATTTGAGGAACACAGCTTGAAGCCCAGATACAAAGCCAAATTGGTTGTCAAATAATTTCATCAAAGGAAGGGTATTGACTTTGACAAAATATTTTCTCCTGTCATTAAAATGACCTCTATTCATACAGTTTTTGGTTTTGATACTAGTCTTGATTTAGAGATTGAGAAGATGGATGTGAAGACAGCTTTTGTTCACGGTAAACTTGAAGAGGAGATTTATATGAAACAGCCTAAGGGATTCAAGGTAAAGGGTGAAGAAAACTATGTGTGCAAACTTAAGAAGAGTCTTTATGGCTTGAAGCAAGCTCCTAGACAATGGTATAAGAAATTTAAATCTGTTATGGTGGAGCAAGACTACAAAAAGACTTCTTCAAATCACTGTGTATTTGCATAAAATTTTTCAGATAATGATTTTATCATCCTCTTTCTATATGTGGATGATATGTTGATTGTGGGAAAGAATGCTTTCAGAATTGATGAGTTGAAGAAATAATTATGCAAATCTTTTTCTATAAAAGACTTGGGTCATGCTAAGAAGATCTTGGGCATGAGGATTACTCGTCTCAGAGATGAAAGGAAGCTTTACTTGTCACAGGAGAAGTACATTAAATGTGTTATGGAGCGCTTCAATATAAAGAATGCTAAGGTTGTTAACACACCCCTTGCTGGTCATATAAAATTAAGCAGGAAAATATGTCCCTCAACGAAGGAGGAAAAAGAAAGCATCGCTATAGTTTCATAATCCTCCATCGTCGGATGTTTAATGTATGCAATAGTGTGTACCAGACCTGATATCGCTCACGCAGCTGGTGTTGTTAGCAGATTTTTTGAAAATCCAGGAAAGGAGCACTAGGAAGCAGTCAAATAGATATTGAGGCACCTAAGAGGAACCTTAGGTGATTGTTTTTATTTTAGAGGATATGTTCAAATCTTGAAAGGCTATACAGATGCTGATATAGCAGGTGACCTTGATAACAGAAAATCTACTACTAAATTTTTATTAACATTTTCAGGGAGAGTTATATCATGGCAGTCAAAGTTGCAGAAGTGCATCACACTATCTACAACTGAAGCTGAGTATATTGCAGCTACTGAAGCTGGCAAGGAAATAATATGGCTCAAGCGATTCCTTTACGAACTTGGTTTGCACCAAATAGTGTGCGTTGTCTATTGTGGCAGTTAAAGTGAAATAGACTTGAGCAAGAACTCCATGTACTATGCAAGAACAAAACACATTGATGTGAGGTACCATTGGATTCGTGAACAAGTGGAGAATGAATCGTTCTATGTTAAGAAGATTCACACGAGTGAAAATTCCGCAGACATGCTAACAAAGGTGGTACCAAAAGATAAGTTCGAATTGTGCAATGAGCTTGTCGGCATGATCTCTCTTTGAGAAGAACAAGGATACCTTCTTCAGATGTATGGGACTAGAGGGGGAGATTTATGGGGTCCAGAACCATTAATGCCTTTTGAAAATTCATGGCATGACTATTGTTTTTCAAAAGGTTGGCAGTAGCAAATCAGTCATTCAGTTGCAATGTTTGATGTTGCAATTTATATATGTCACCAATGACATCAGAATAACACTTTTCACTGCTATAAATTGAGATCTTTGGCTCACTTCAAAAACACAACAAACAGAGAGAAAAATAATATACAGAGAGCAGTGAGGTGCTCCAATGACTGATAAAAAATAGTGTGTGAAGGAAAACTTAGAGTGAGCGATATTTTGGTAAGGTGGGATTCAAAAGAGGGTTATTTCTTTTGAGTGTGTAGTAGTCACTTTGAGTATTGTACTTGTGACTGGGGTGTAAAAATTTCTTACTATTGTAATATCCATTGTTCCTCTTGGTCCGTGGTTTTTCCCTTATTTAGAAGGGTTTCCTCGTAAAATTGTTGGTGTCATTATTTTTATATTTTTTCTTATTATTTTGTTACAAATACTTTTATTGTTATTCCGCGTTTACCAACACATATAACTTTTCAATGACCAGAAAACCTATTTTATTAATTCTCCTTAAATATTGCTTTCTTCATTCTGAAAGTATGAATTGAAGATTATACTACTTCATAGAAGTTGAGATGTATTTTTTCAAATAATGGGAAGTAATGGAATATGAAAGAGATTTTAAACTAAACCTTTTAGGCTATATACAGTGGCGGAGCTAGGATATTTATTAAGGGGTTCATAAATGAACATACGAACTAGTCGAAGCGTGTTCAATATTTAATATATATATATATATACATAAAAAATAATTTTAACCATGCATATATCGCATAATTTTTTTCCGAAAGGGGTTCGGATGAACACCTCGGCAAAGGATAGCTCCGCCCCTGTGATACAATAAAGACAAGAGAAACACGAAACAACTCTAAAACAGTCCGCAAATCTTAAGGATCCGAGGACCTTTTGGGAGACCACTCTCAAATTCGCTATCAACAAGAAGAATACAAGATACAATGATGTATATATCACCAAAAGAACAGCTACAAAATGTGATGAACAAGATGAACAACAATAACACAAGTTTCGGATTCAATAAAGGACCCAAAAAAGTCCACTACACAAGATAACAACAACAAAAGTAAAGGATAGATAGTGAGACCAAGATTATTACAATATTAAGAACTAAAGAGTGTATTAAACTCAAAAACCCCTAATGAATGTAATAATCCAAACCACACTCTTACGGTGACTATCAAGGGAATCAAATCACCTCAAGATTCACCATTTCCAAGCAAAGATCAATATTAGCTTTTACAAGCCCTAAACTAAGACTACCTAAAGTGTTCTACTCTCTTGAGAGAGGATTTGTGTTTCAATCTTTCATTCTTCCAAAACTAAAGAGAAATGACCTAAAATAGACTATGTATTATATTACAAAAGAAAGTTAAAATGACTACAATGCCCTTAATGAGGTGGGTGGCAATGGAGTGTCATTTAGACAAGGCTAAAAGACCAAAATGACCTTAATAAAAGGGGCCAAAGCTGTGAACCATCAAATGTGGTCCAAACCCATGAGTCCTCTAGTTTTCAAGGCTCTAAGCAATCTTCCACACACTGGTTTGTTTGATGGCATGCTCAAAATAACCCCTACAAGTATGATCCCGTACCCTACATGGGACCAAATCTTGATTCTTCACGAAGTGACTTTGAATGATGCCATCGAAAGCTAAGGCGACCATTTCCCTCGTATCATCCTCCCTTTCTTGAAAAGGATTCGACCTCGAATCTGTACCTTGCGAAACAAGAGAAAGGACAAACAAGCACAACATCCTCATGGCATAAGGGTTAGGGTTAGAACAATAATAAATATCATCACGCCAAGGGGGTACATACTTGAAGTATAACCAAGAATCCTTTGAAGTGAGTATTAAAAACTCAATGAAAGATGTACAAAGGATTTGGTTATGGGATACACCAATAGTGATACTTTGCTTGTCATGTAGACCAAGCAACAAGTTGGGTGCACCAACATCACCATTTCTACATTTGGCACTAGGTCAAATGAGAAAAGTGGCCATAGACACGGGTCTAGACAACACTCCCCTTTCTCGTGGTTTACTCCCAAACTAAACGACATACTCTCTATAATAGCATACATATCATCTAAAGCAAATAGATATTAGAGAAAGATATCACTCAAATCGACTTGTACGAAGGTTCCCTCATGTGTGTACTCCCTACTAGTTTCCCAATAATAACCATGAGTACTCTCAACAATAAAGTCACATAAAGTAAAAGAAGAAGTAGCTTCCGCAACTACACATTCCTTTCCCCTAAGAGTACTCTCATCTTCCAAGAAGAGATTTTCATCTTTAGGAGGAATGTTGTCACACCAAAGTGGGATAGCATATAGGCTATAGCTTCCAAGGCAAGTTATACCATCATTTTCACCACTAGCTTTAAAAGAAGTGTTTAAATCATCTTCAAACAAGACATTACACCTAAAGAGAGTGTGATCTACCTCACGGACAGATTTGGAATAAGCAAGTTCCTCACACTCTAAATGATCAATATCAAGTTTCAAGGATGTTCCAAACACAAGATTACCCCAAGAAGAGATCTTGGGTTCACTCCCACTTTGTTGACCAACATTTTCAAATACTTCACTCACTTGAGTTCTATTAATCACATCACACACATACTCAAGTGGGGGACAATTTTCACAAATAAGTTGATCAACACCAATTACACAAGATGATGTACTTCCGTTCAACATATAGGCTTCAACATTAGGTGGACATAAATTGATCTTACAAGAAGAGTCAATTTCGTCATCAATAGGACCAACTAGTGTATCCAAACTCATAATATGTACATCATCAACAAGAGGCAAGGAATCATTAGACTCATAAATAAATAAGCTACTACTCACACTCAATGGTTTACTAGCCACATAATTGTCATTCACATGCACTAAAGTGTAAGAGTTAGCTATTTTACCTTTAAGATCTTGAGTAGACTCTTCCTTGCCGTGAGGTGAAGGTCCTCCACAAGCTTGGGCAGCAACTTTCTTTTGGCATTGTTCGCCTTCGCTTGCCATGTTGGTACCTACACAAATGTCCTTAGAAATGGAAGGACAACCAATGTTAGCAAGGTTTGGTGGAAATCCCCTCACTTCGCTCCACATATCCTCTCCTTTTTCCACTCTCGAATTACCACCTTGCAATCCCTTACTCCTCTCAATCTTTTGTCTCTCATCATAAATCGGATTGGAGTAGGTAAGAATTTCTCTTTGCGGTTTGGGTAGCAAGTACATTATGAGGCAATTTCCCCATTGGTCTCTTACAACATTAGGCCAATTTTGCACGTTAGGAACTTGATGTCGTGCAAACCAATCAGCACCCAAGCTCATATGACCATAGGTTAAGGAAAAAACATCGCACCACACCTCCTCATGGTAATCAAATTGGGAGAAGACAACTTTTACCCTCTCGGTAACCTTGAACTCGCCCAAGTAGTATGGAACAAGTAAAGGCTCTCAAAATAACCCCAAGTAGTCAACCAGGGACAGAAGAATGTAGTTTCCATAGTACCTATCATTCAACACCATAAGGCATCTCGGTATCCCACAAATAGTCACCTTTCCGGAGTGTACACTCCTCCTTGGATCAACATTGTAAGGCACACGAGTACCCGTCGGTTTTGGAGACGTTTTCCCTCTTCTTCTCATGGGACAACCTCTACTATATCTTGTATAATCAATCACAACATGTCTACCTTGATAAGAAGTACTACAAGGTGAGGAATATGATCTTTCACACTCCACACGCATACTCTCATCATAACTCTCATAAGCTTTGCGAATGAAAGGGTTATACCTAACACCAAATGTAGGTTCAGAGTGGGAAGTATAAGACTCCTCACATGCCCCAACTTCATCATAAAATCATCACGAGGTCCTACATTATCTCCAAATTCACCATAAGCACTAGGCACATCATTCCCCTCATTTTCTCCCCTAAACCCGAGACCCTCAAATCTGCCCAAGTTTTGATCATGGCTATTTTCATAGCCCCCACAATCTCCCTCAACTTCATAGCCATAAAACCCCTCACTACAATCATAGTCTCCCATGTTGTAGTCACAATAATCCCCAACTATCAAAGACATGTTCCCCTTATATCACCTTTGTACCTACAGAATGAACAAACAAGATTAGTAGTAAAGCTTCTCACTAACACTCGTATACACTCACCTTTGTGATTCTCACAATTGGAGCGGCGAATATTGAAAGTTGCTTATACTCCGGTAGTCAATAGGATGTCAATTCTACTTGGCGGTCGGAATAGATTCTTGTTTGATCGACTCAAGACACAAAAAAATAAAATTTACTTACGAACTTAAAACAAAGAAGTTACTACAAGTTAAAAACGAGAAAAAGCACACAAATAATAAAGACACGAAAGGAATGGATTCAACAATTAATCTACAGCTAAGTAGGTGATTACTAGTTGTTAATTAATTCTAGAATCAAGACAGGAAACTAAGGAGACAATAAAGTGAAACTAATAATCTAAAATTTGAGCCAAAATTTGATGCGTGAATAGTAATTTGATGACATGGCAGCCACATATTGTTTGCGGTTTCTACAATTTTTATTTTCTAAAGCCCAAGTCTTGACCAATTTTAATTTGGATGGGTGAAATTTGTTTTAAGGAGGGAAGAATAAGTCTTGAGCCTTTTTTTTTCAAGTTTCAAATTTCAAAACTTGACATTTGTAGTACTTTTCCTTAAAACATGACCCTTGTTTTTTTTGGAAAAGTTATTGAGATGTGATTGACTTGTTGGTGAGTGATGGTAAGTCTTTCAAGACTAACAAAGTTCTCACACTTTTTCCTTCACCTTTTTGGATCTAACTTTCACCTTATTTTAACAAGGTATGAAGGTTTGGAAGAACATCTAGAACACTTCAACAATCACCAAGAAAATCAACAACAATCTCCCAAGAACAACAACAATTCCACAACAAAAAGGTCAACTACAAACTTCCAACAAACGGCTAAGTCCTTTAGTGTGGTGTTTTAGTCTTAACAAGGGGTGAAGATTGAGATGAACAACAAGAACACAACAAATTTTCAAGAAAAATAACAACACCAAGAATGTCCAGCCCAAGTCCACAAGAAAGGTCACTACACGGCCAAGAACAACAACATCAATACACGACCATTAACTTTTTCACAAAACCATCTGAACAATTCAAGCTCAACTTTAGATCTAGAATCAAGAGTGTTAGAGAAGAAGAAAGCTAACACTAGAAACAACAAATCAAACAAAAGAACACCTAGATCTAGACTTAACTTTTCAGCCAAGACAACAACAACAACAAGAATCCAACTTCTCGGCCAAGGACACAACTTTTTTTTTTCTTTGTATTTTTCAACTACCAAGCCCAATATTGATCTTGTAGGAACAAGATCAAGCCATGCTCTTATACCAAATGATACAATAAAGACAAAAAATACACGAAACAACTACAAAACAGTCTGCAAATTTTAAGGATTCGAGGACCTTTTTGGAGACCACTCTCGAATTCGCTATCAACAAGAAGAATACAAGATACAATGATGTATATATCACCAAAAAAACAGCTACAAAATGTGATGAACAAGATGAACAACAATAACACAAGTTTCGGATTCAATAAAGGACCCAAAACAGTCCACTACACAAGATAACAACAACAAAAGTAAAGGATAGGTAGTGAGACCAAGATTATTACAATATTAAGAACTAAAGAGTGTATTAAACTCAAAAACCCCTAATGAATGTAATAATCCAAACTACACTCTTACGGTGACTGCCAAGGGAATCAAATCACCTCAAGATTCAACATTTTCAAGCAAAGATCAATATTAGATTTTCCAAGCCCTAAACTAAGACTATCTAAAGTGTTCTACTCTCTTGAGAGAGGATTTGTGTTTCAATCTTTCATTCTTCCAAAACTAAAGAGAAATGACCTAAAATAGACTATATATATTATATTACAAAAGAAAGATAAAATGACTCCAATGCCCTTAATGAGGTGGGTGGCAATGGAGTGTCATTTAGACAAGGCTAAAAGACCAAAATGACCTTGAGGCTAAGTGACCAAAATGACCTTAATAAAAGGGGTCAAAACTGTGAACCATCAAATGTGGTCCAAACCCGTGAGTCATCTAGTATTCAAGGCTCCAAGAAATCTTCCACACACGGGTTTGTTTGATGTCATGCTCAAAATAACCCCTACAAGTATGATCCCGTGCCCTCCATGGGACCAAAGCTTGATTCTTCACATAGTGACTTTGAATGATGCCATCGAAAGCTAAGGCGGTCATTTCACTTGTATCACCCTGGCTAGATAAACTCACTTATGATTAGTCATTAAACATATGCATCTGACCATAAACGGGTACAATTTATCATATTATACACAACAACAACAACATACTCATTGTATTCCCACATAGTGGAGTTTGGGGAGGGTAAAGTGTACTCAGACCATACCACTACCTCAGGTGAAGTAGAGTGACTGTTTTCGATAGACTCCCGGCTTATGACCGATAACAGTATAACAAACACAAAATATAAATACATATAAACTGGTACAACATGCAAAATAAACTAACACTGCTAGTCACAAGATAATACTACAGCCACAAGATAATACTAAAAATTATCTATTCAAAATCATATTTAAACTACAGCCACATCATCATATTTATATTTATATTTTTATCATAAAAGCCAAAAACTCTAAAGTGCAAAACTAATCTAAATTTCTATTATTAAAAGCCCCTCTACAAAAAGCAAATTTGCATGTTATTAAATGATAAACAAAAGTATACAAATATGAACAGATAAAATGAGTAACGGAGCTTTCAATATTGCAGGGAAGCTATACAAATTCTTCATTTGCCGTTTACAATTAGGAATATAAAGAAATTTCAGCAATTTTAATATAAATTTAATATTCAATTTACATGAAACTCCTTGAATTCTACTCCCCCCTTTCATATTAGTTGGTCATTTTGCTAAACATAAATTATTCAAATTAGTTTATCACTTACTAAATCAAAATAGAATTAATTAAATTTTTTTCATTTTACCTCTATAATTAATATACTCTTTGAAAGTTTAAATAAATTATCTTTATGTCCAATAATATGGATTAAAGATGTAATCATAAAATTGATCATTTTATTAATAATTTCTTAAGCACCATACACAATGACAAGTGCTCAACTTATATGAGACTGATGAAGTACATGTTAGAGATCAATGAACAGATTCTTGATTTGGTGACTTTTGGACTACTACATTAAAAGGCATGATAATGAAGCGAGTGAGACTATTTAAACCTCTATATTGCTAAACCTCTAATCTTCAATATCAAATAAAAAAAAAAAAACTACTTTTGAATCCAAATTAAACTTGAAACTATTGATTGATGTTGAGGCTTAATGAGTTTCATCTGGTAAATTTGAAAAGTATTGATATTGTCAATCTCCGACATTTCTGAGAACACAAATTCCATTTGGATAAAAATTCTAGGTTGAAATGCAGAACTGAGACACTTATCTCTCCTGAATACTCTTTTGTCATCATGTGCATAAACTGTATCTTTGAGTTATCTGATCAGTTCTGGCAAATGGAGCAAGCCTATTCATTAATGTGACACCTAGTTGCCTTATAATTAGTATATTTCATAAACTTATAAAACATGTACGAGGTAACACAGTGTGGTTTAGTGAAATCTTGAGGAACTACTACAACATCTGAGGCTCTTTGGTTTCTTCCATCTTCAACATGTCTTGTATTAACAGTAGGTCCGACCACTATCCCAGCAGCAGCACTTGATAGTAATTTTCGGAGTAAAACAGTGAACCTTTAGTTTGCAGCGGAAATTATTACTGCTTCCGAAAGGATCTGCCCAAGTCTGCTTTGAATCACTTGAAAACAAAGCTTGAATCACAAACTATATGCCTTCGTTTTGGTGCTTTCGCTGATTTCAATTCATCGTTATTGACCCAATTTGTGTTTTTCTCTTTTGTTTCTATGCATTCGCTTCTTCCATCTTTTGTCAGAAAAGAGAAAAATCATATATAAGATCTCTTTGGGGCGGGAACAGTTAAAACCGTTCCCCCCCCCCCCTTTTTTTAGAATTAAGATTACCTGTTAATCTTATTTTCTAACTAAGATGGACGGGTCGGGTCGGGTCGGGTCGGGCCTAGTCGAGTCGAGTTGGGTCGGTCTATATGGGTGACCCATACCCGTAATCCAATATCTCCCACTTCACACATGGTGGACATCACCTGAGCCAGTATGACATCAACAAATCACCAATTCATACTGCAAATAGTCCGTGCGACCTGTGAGCATTACGTGTTTTACCTATAAGGTTTTACAAGCTATACTTAGGAATCCAATCACATGTGAAAAGAATTCTCTACTAATATGACGATACTTGTACTCACAATACCCCAGACATTATTCACTACTTCAGTAGTTACTTATCTGATTCCTCATCCTCATTAAAGAGGTGAACTCGAGTTCATGGTTAACTTCATATACACAATTACACTTGACTCTTATATGGCTAGTGTAATAGCCGTCCTGTGTAAACAAGTTAAAATATTTATTTTAATTGTCTTCCTTTTCTACTCGAATCTATCTGCTCCAATCAACTGCTTTCTTAGACATGCACCTCATTGTTGAATCTCTCATGGCTATTAATAACATGCTAAAGTAGCAACATTGACCGAAACTTCAAAAAATAGTTAAAGGTCTAAGGGTATTCCAATGAAAAATTTAAAATAGATTTTAGGGTCTCACACAATAAAGAAGCAGGGATTCATTCTTTCATTAACCCATTGGTAGCTAAGCACACACGGTATGAAACACGTGCTACGATGTTATCACCTTATATTGGTGTGTGTGTGTCATTCTTTAGGTCATTCAAGATCGTACAAATCTAGGTCTAGACACCTCTAAATGTCTAACCTGAGTTTCTTTCTTTAATAATCCTCAAACCCACATTCTTACAGAAACTCACATCTGGCTTTACAAAACAAGCCATTATCTTATGATGGAACTTTTCTCTTCACGTTCCTTGACATAAGAGGTGATTGCTCATGTGAGAGATCCAATCTCATGACTTGTTCGATACACTATTTTAATACAACACATTTTCACATGTATATGAGATTGAACATAAATTCAAGATTCTTATATTGATAATAATTATATTCAATTCATCTACAATACATAATCATAATTATATCCTACGTAATCCTATAGCCATAACATATTTCTCAAACAAGTCTCTAGATATCACCTTTGTAAAGGGATCGGCTATCATTTCTCGTGTATGAATGTATTGTAAATTTATTTCTCCACTTGCTACTATGTCTCTTATAAATTATACTTAATATCAATGTGCTTGGTCTTGCTGTGATATTTAGGATCCTTTGTATATGCGATAGACGCTTGACTGTCACAATATAAAATTATAGAACCCTTAGAATTCTTTGCGATGTTCAAATGCTCAAAGAATCTCTTCAATCAAACAACTTCTTGTACTGCAGATACACAAGCAACAAATTCTGATTCCATATTTGATAGGGCTATGCAAGTTTGTTTCTTACTTTTTTACAAAATTGCACCACCATTTAGAAAGAAGGCATAACCGAAAGTTGATTTTCTATCATACCGATTACCAGCTCAATCATCCTCTTATGGATAAATCGGATCCACTATAGCATAGTGAATAATCAGCAGTTCCCTTCAGGTATCAAAAATTTCTCTTTACTACTTTCCAATGATCTCTTCCAAGATTAGATTGATACCTGCTAACCAGACCTACGGCATAACAAATGTCTAAGCGAGTACACATCATAGCGTACATCAAACTCCCAACTGCACTGAACTGTGATACTCGAGACATGTCTTCTTTTTCTTTTTCAATCTTTGGAAACATTTCAAGGCTTAAAGTTTTACCTCTTGCTATAGGAGTATCGATGGATTTGCAGCTATTCATTCGAAAATGTTTCAAAATTTTCATTATGTATGTTTCTTGAGACCGACTCAAATTTTTATTGGAACGGTCTCTTTGAATTTTAACACCCAATATATAGTCTTTTTCACACATATCTTTCATGTCAAATGACTTTGAAAGCCATGACTTAACAAATTTTATATACTTAAAATTATTTCCAGTTAATAAAATATCATTCACGTAAAGCAAAAAAATCACAAACATTTCATTGGACATTTTCACATAGATGCAATGGTCTTCATCGATCATGGTGAAATAAAATGAAATCACTTCCTTATTAAATCTCATGTACCACTGCCTTGAAGCCTGCTTAAGGCCATATATTGATCTGTTTAATTTACAAACCTTCTTTTCTAGGCCTTTAACAACAAAAACTACAGGTTGTTCTATGTAGATTTACTCATTTAGTTTTCCATTGAGAAAAGCGGTCTTCACGTTCATTTGATGTAATTCTAAATCTAAACGTGCAACTATAGCCAAAACAAAGTGAATTGAGGTAAATTTTATAAATGGTGAAAAAGTTTCCTCGTAATCTATTCCAGCTTCTTGAGTAAAACCTTTTGTCACCAATCGTGCTTCATGTCTTTTTATTGACCCCTCTGATTTGCATTTAACTTTGAGAATCCATTTGTTCCCAATAACTTTACACCCATAAGGAAGGTTAACTAGATCCCAGACTTGATTGGTTTTCATGGACTCTAATTTTTCTTTCATCGCTTTTATCCATTCATCTTTTTCAGGACTTGATAAAACATCAGTCACAGAATTAGGTTCATCTAATTTTGTAGGAGATACCAAGAAAACATAATCCTCAATCTCATAAGATCATTTAGGTACACTTTTTCTAGTACTCTTATGTAATTGAAGTTCAAATTCCTCAATAGAATTTTGAGATTCATGACTCCCACTTGGATTAAGAATTATTTCTTGATCAATTGAATTATCAAGCATGTCCTGCGACATTATTTGATCATCTGAATTAAAAATTTCATAAAGAGGTTCATTTTCCTTTATTTCATTCCTTTTTGAAAAATTATTTTCTAGGAATGTGACATCTCGTGATTCAATTTCAGTAGTACTTCCATCTTCCAATTCACCAATGAACACATATCCTTTTGAGTGTTCTGAGTATCTTATAAAGATACATTTCTTTTCTTTTGGACTTAGTTTTCCAAACTTACCAAAATGATCTTTAATATATACAACACAATCTCAAGGTCATAGATCATTAATGTTTTGTTTATTGCCATTCCATAATTCAAAAGGAGTAGAAGATACTGATTTAGAAGACATTTTATTCAATATGCAAGCTGCAGTTAATAACGCATCTCCCCAAAAAGAGATTGGTAAATTTGCCTACACCATCATGGACCTTGTTATATCCAACAATGTTCTATTCCTTCTTTCAGCTACACTATTTTGTTGAGGTGTATAAGGAGTAGTCAATTATCTGATAATATCTTTTTCAATACACAGTTCTTCAAATTATTTTGACAAATATCCACATCCTTTATCGGTTCTTAATGTCTCTATACTTTTGTCTAATTGATTCTCAACTTCATTCATATATCTTTTGAAGCATTCAAGTGCTTCTGATTTATGAGATATCAAATAGTCATAACCAAAGCGTCTAAAATCGTCAATGAATGTAATGAAATATGAAGCATCAGTCCTTTCCCTCACATTCATTGGGCCACAGATATCAGAATGGATTAATTGTAATGGGAATTCGGCTCTTTTAGCTTTCCCAAATGGTTTACGTGTAATCTTTTCGGCAAGATAATTTTCACAAGTTGGCATTTTAATTTTAGAGAAAGAACCTAGATGTCCTTCCTTTGCCAATCTATTCATGCGATCTTGCCCTATGTGACCCAATCTATCATGCCATGTAAGTAATTCAACATCATTATTACTAGAATAACATGACATTACACAACGGTCAACATAATAGTTATAAGTTGAAGGATTACAATCTAAAACAATAAAGCGATCATAATGATGTCCAAAATCATAAAAAACATTATCTAGAGTAATTCTTACACAATTATGACTAAAAAATAAATGAAAACTAACATCTAAGAGAACAGACACGGATACTAAGTTTCGTCGAATTTCAGGAGCATAAAGGACATCATGCAACATTAAAGAACGGCCTCCACACAAATCTACTTTGCAAGTTCCAATCCCTTTGACTTCAAGTCTTGCACTATTTCCTACATAGATCCACCTTGATCCAGGTGAAACTCGATGGAATAACTCCAAAAACGTTTCTCGATCTCGACTCACATGGTCGGTGGCTCCTGAGTCTACAATCCACATAGGATCAGATTCAGTTAATAAAACAGTGCTAGAAACATATGTAGAACTTAGAGATGCGTTTAGAAATGCTACTTTTTTCTCCTCAGGACATTCACGAGCAAAATGCCCCAGATTTTGGCAATTGTAGCACTTCATCTTTCTCTTATCTTTCTTCTTGAAAAACCTTTTTCCCTTCTTGGAATTTGGCTTGTTCTTTTTCTTAGAGGGTCCTTCTTCGGTCTTGAATCCTGAAGATTTCTTACCACTTGATTCTTCCATAAAGGCATTAGAAGCAGCTTTAGCAGCACCAAGCCGTTCATCTTCAAGTTCAACATGACGTGCAACATCAGAAAAAGTTTTGACGCTATCATTGTGGGTTAAATTGACCTTCAGGTGTTCCCAACTATTGGGAATAGATTGGATCACTGCCTAAACCTACTTCTCATTCGAGAGAACGCGACCAACACTTTTGAGTTGAGCTATCATATTTGACATCACCCTAAGGTGTTATTTGATGTTCTGATCATGACGCTTTTTGTAAGTGTCAAATTTAATAGTCAGCTGTCTGAGGCGGGTAATAGAAGTATCCCCATATGTTCCTCGCAAGTTGGACCAGATGGTATTGGCAGTAGGAAATTCCTCACACTCATGTATGAGGTCATCAATCACAGAACTTACAATGACTCCATGTGCAACGAAATCATCCCTTTTCCATGCTTTATAAGCTTCAAGTTCTCTTCTGTGTTGTGCAGTATTGCCTTCTTCTGGTAGACTTAATACATGGTTAATACCTTCAAGAGAGTTTTGCTCTTCAAGTACATACCACATCTTTCGACTCCAAATGTTGTAGTTGTCTCCATTTAGTTTTTCTTCTTTGTTCAAGTCAGCAATTATGCCTTTTGATGCCATGTCTGTTATTAAGAGACAATTACGCAAGTATATTATCAATTATGCATGCAAGTTACACATTCAAGCAAATCATTTCATATAAAGATTTCATGTTTAGTGTATACTCAAAAGGACACTTAAGAATCCAATCATCATATACTAACTAAACACTTAACCAAAATTAAAAATTAATTTCTTAATGTGCATTAAAATGATATCTTTCAATTAAGTCGTTTAAAACTCAAACAGATGAATGAAATTCATATAAAAGGAGATAAACAACTTAATATATATATATATATATATATATATATATATATATATTTATATATATAATATAAAGCTTATAATAACTTCATATTACAAGTCAATCTAAAAATAAAAGTCATTCCACAAATATTCTAGACAACTTATGTACAACCAAAAAGGCTCGCTAGACCAAATCTCGTGGTAAACATCAATTAATCTCTCGCCCCAAGGGTCATGAAGAGAATTTTTTGAAATATCTAATGCTTCCCTATCCGAGATTTCTACATAGTTTTCTAGTTCTACACGTTTCATCTCAAACAGATGTATAAAACTAGCAACACTAATGTTAGGTGACATCTTAAAAGACATGAACTCTTTCAATTTCTTATCTTTTTCCCTTAGTATAGCCCTTTCAATCCGTAACAGATTTTGAGTCGCACTGGGGACACCATTTCGTATGATCTCTCGGCCTCGAAAATATGCCCTTCGACGACGTGCTCTTCTACCTTGTCTCTTTGCTCGACATCCAGAACTCCCACTTGGAGTGATTCGAGTTTGTCTCTGTTCAGCCATTTCTGAAATAGGAACCAAGAAACAATAAGAATGAAGTTGTCACTCTATGTGACACTTATGTCATATTTATTTGTAGAATGCAAAATACGTTAAAGAAAATTATGAACTAATTAAGATAAGGAAAGAAAAATATCAAGTCTTATATATATATTCTCTTATGTAATTCATAATGTCACAAAATTGGTCAATTCTGTTTTAAAACAAAATCTATATTTATTTATACAGAATATAAAATATGACATTAATAATACACCTTCAGAGTAATACAATAGCAAAAGACAGAATTTAATGTACTACATGCATTTATATTAATAAAGTACTAGTACAATATCATGTTATACACCTTTTAACATTGTCCTTCCAAAAGGACTGGTCTTTATCTTTTCCTTTCAAAAGAAAAAAGTTCAAAGTCCTCCATTAAAGTAAAACCAAAGAACCGACAATATCTTCATTCACTGATTTTCAAATTCGCACAAAAAAAAAAATTATGACAATTGGAAACAATAATCTCATAAGCAGATTCAAATCTGACTTAATTCATTTTATTTTCTCCAAATCGAAATTAAAAAGTGAGATCCACAACAGAATCCGCGACACAATGGTTGCGAGTTTGAACGGATTTAGAATGTGATTGGAGTCGCGTCTGTCTGAAGATCAGAAGTTCAACTGGATGATTTTTGTCGTATCTAAAAATTTTTTACATCCGGTTTCGTCCATTTTCTTATCAGGTAAGCAAATATATAATATTTCAAGATATTTGCACAGTAAAATTCTGAACTTTTCATGCAAAAATACGGCAATTTCAACCTAGGCTTTGATACCATTGATAGTAATTTTCAAAGCAAAACAGTGTACCTTTAGTTTGCAGCGAAAATTGTTTCTGCTTTCGAAAGAATCTGCCCAAGTCTGTTTTGAATCACTTGGAAACAAAATTTGAATCACAAACTACATGCCTTCATTTTGGTGCTTTCGCTGATTTCAATTCGTCATTATTGACCCAATTTGTGTTTTTCTCTTTTGTTTCTATGTATTGTTTCTTCCATCTTTTGTCAGAACAGAGAAAAATCATATATAAGATCTCTTTGGGGCGGGAATAGTTATAACCGTTTCCCCCTTTATTTTATTTTTGAATTAAGATTACCTGTTAATCTTGTTTTCTGACTAAGATAGCCGGGTCGGGTCGGACCGGGTCGAGTCGGGTCGTTCCACATGGGTGACCCATACCCGTAATCCAACAATACTCGAGTTAACAAAGCACCATAACTAGTACTTGATATGATTGGAACGTGTCCATAAATTGGGCCAGCTAAAGGACTTGAAGTTGTAATTCCCCTCTCTAATGCATCTCTACCACTAAAATTTGCATTCACAAACTGATCACTTTGTTTCGATCTTCGTTTTACTTGGACCAAATTCATATTGTATCTGACTCCATCAACTAATATTGTTTTTCTAAACTTGGGCATATGTGGAGAACCTTCATTGTTTGTTTGATAACTTGGAAGCTGTTTCGTAAGTTTTTGGGTGTACTCCTCCTGTAACTGATTCTTATACATCACTCGTATCGTAGGAATTGGAAAGAAATTAAGTATACCATTGGTATAATTAATAATGGACTGAATAGAAAAACAAAAACAAAAAGCAAGAAAATAGGGGTGATCTTGAAGGATATTAGCCCCTTATCATGATTATGCACAACACTAGCCAACTTTAATGCTATGTTCACCATGTGTCAAGAAAATCATACATTCGTTTAAAATTTGTGATGTAATTGAACATTATGATCAACATTTTTAAAAGTAGCTGGATGATGCACACTTCCTTGTTGTCTTGGGATAAATGAGATTAATAAGGGAAAACTATAAGAAGTGCAAGACTATTAGGCGAATGGCGTGCATAACGGACGGTTGACCTTCATGCCAAATTTGTGGTAGAGATACAACAACTTGGCAAAGGAGGTAAGTTTACCTTGCAAATGTGAAGCAATTTCTTCCGATGTTTTCATCCCCCATCATTTATGGGCACACAGATCCCATTTGGATAATTCTAAATAATAACTAGTAGTTGAGTGATCAGTTGAAAAATTAATTCCTCCATTAGATTGGACAAGGAAATAATCCAATATATTTGTTGGTCATTTTCTTTGTGATATAGTCGATATGTTTCTGAGATAAGAAAGAAGTGCATGAATATTTGTTCACCTTTTGATGGATCAATTAGTAGTAACCCCGAGGAGCAACTTCCTCCACTAGACATTCCAAAACATAAGTTGTGACGGTGTGACAGTTGCATCTGTAAGATTGTAGCTGATGAAAGTGTAGGAGATGAAATTGATGATGTGTCTGTGAACACTGTCTCTATTAATGTGAACGATTCTATAGATGCTAGTGAAAATAAGATCATCTCGACAGGGAAACACAACAAACCAATGTACAATCTGGTTAAAAATAAGACTATCAATGTTGGTTATATTTTCTATAATATTTCTAGTGGTATGATAAATATATAGTGCAATTTGTTTCCCATTGAACTGGATCTGAAGGTGTTAGATTTGAGGAGATTGGCAATCCAGCCACAGAGGTAATAGTATCTAAGCAATAGTCCACTCAGTAAATAGAAATAAACAACTAAAGAATGTACCTCAGGTGGTTGTGATAAGTATGCTTCTTGAAGTGGTTCGTTGAAGTTCATAGGGAACTAATTTGGATTCAGTACATTGGAATGATTTACATTGTCCTAAAAGTGATTAAACGTATTGAAATGATTTCCACGGTAATAAGAGCCAATATGATTTTGTCATTCTATCATTATAATGATTGTAGATTTTGGATCAAGCCATTCAACCTTGCGAAGAAATCATACGGTGGAATTAAAGAATGAACAGCTGGTGGTTCGGGTAAATATTCTTCTTGAAATCTTTCGTAGAAAAATAACTTATCTATTAGAGAGGATTTCATCTCCCTTGTGGTGACATTGATAGAAATTGTCATCAACAATAAAAGGACGTCAAGTGGAACTGCTTTTCATTTCTCAATTATAAGTCCTTAAATAGATAAAAGCTACTAATAACAGAACACGTTTGTTACTCCTAATTATTCTGATCTAAACTGATTCCACTAATTCGATTGCCTAGATGCTAGGAAACAACTTATTTAACTCCCAAGCAATAGTAACAAACAAACCACTACCCCACAAATAGGGAAAGGATGGCCATTACTTCTCAATGGAAATGGAGAATCATTGAAGGCTTGAATCATTTCATTTAATATTTAATCTATTTATTTAAATAATTTGTTACAATATATTTATTTCAAAACAATATATATATGTATTGGTACTCCAATTTTATTTGCTATTTATTTGTAATATTATACTAAAAGTGGGAAGAATTTAGAGGTAAAGTTAGACTATCATTGTATCCCTATACTACATTAAAATCATATTATAAAATATTTAATTAATTAAATAATTAAATAGTAATCATATCATGTTAATATACTAATCCTAAATATATAAATTGAAAGGGTAAGGAATTGAAAGGGTTCAGTGAATGTATACAATTGTATCATTTACTTACTTACTTCATAGTTGCCTATTAATTTACTAAGTTAATTGTAGTATTAAATTTTAAATTTTCTAATCATGTCGTTTCATGATTTGCTAGCAAGTACTCCCTCTATTTCATATTAGTTGAGCCTATGGACTTGGCACACCCATTAAGAAAAAATTTATTATAAATTTATTTTATCAAATTAATCTTATTAATTATGTTTTGAAAATATAAATTTAAGTTTATACACTTTATTTAGTCATTAACCAAAAACAAATCTTTAGTGGTTGATTTATCAACCACTGATCTATTTAAAAAAAAAGAAAAAATGCAGCAAAAACAATTCTGTAGTGGTTGATCTATCAACCACTGGTTTATCAAGAAAGACGAAAAAATGTCTCAGATCAAACATGCAAATCAAGTACCAACTTCTCCAGATATTGGCATTGTAATTCACAACAACAAGATCACCATTAAAATGGGTCCAATTCAGTGCAAAAAAATCAAAATCAATACACAATATAAATACAGAAATTCAAAACTTTTTTAGTCATTATCCAAAGCAAAACACGATTAAACATGCGGAATCGACAATATTAATTAAAAACACTCAGATTTCAATTAATTCAATAAAGAATAGTATAATTTTCGTCAAAATCAAAGAACCCAACACAAAACAAAAACAAAAAAATTATACTAAAATGGATTTAAAACTGATTTGGTATAAAGAATAATTAATAAAAATAATATAATAAAATAATTATTTTTAAAAAATTGTATCAAGTTAAAAACTGACATAAAAAAGTGAACAGAGAAACGAGTACTATTTAATTAAAGATTCCACTGCCATCGATAGAGGTGATTCGGATCGGATCATAATGTTATAAAAGGAAAAAAAATACTCCATGCATTATTTTTATTTAGATTTTTATTGACTTGAAATTATTAAAAAAAAATATTTATCATGAATTTATTTTATTAAATTAATTTTACTGATTATATTTTTCGTGTTTAAATATGACTATTAAGTACTAATTTATGTAGCTATTTAATAACAAAAATAATATTAGAATAAGTAATAACTTTTTCTTAATTTACTAAGATAGACAAATAAAAAAAGAAAAATTAATTTTTAAATAAAGTTCAAATTAAATGAATGAAAACGAAAGGATGTTATTGCTCTAAACACATGAGTCAATAAGTTTATAAAATATGTATAGAGTATAGATTATATATGTTGGCTTTTTACTAAATACATATATATCGTAAATATATTCTACATATATATACGAAATATATACACATTAATTATGTATATTTTGATCATATTAATAAACTTGTTGATCGTATATATCCATAACTTTCTCCCAGAGCTGTCAATACGGGTCGGCCCAATCCTTCCGGGCTAGTCCACACGGGCTTTGAGTTTGACGGATTAGGTCAGGCTGGCTCATCAAAATGATGGGTCAAAAAATACCAAGCCTACACCATTACTCTATGGGCTGCGGGCTTCACGAGCCAACCCACTTTTAAAAAAATAATGTTTTATAATTTAATTTTAGAGTATTAATAAACATAAATATTACCAGACAATATTTCATAGTGTTAATACTTGTTAATCAAGTCTCCAACATTCCAAGAAACACTCCTAATAGCGAAATTAAATAACTTTTGACATGATATTCTTTGAACCAAATAAAAATACTAATAAACAATTTAAATAGTTGTAGGCATTTGACTCACGGGCCAACCCACTTTTTTAAAAATAATGTTTTATAATTTAATTTTAGAGTATTAATAAACATAAATATTACCAGACAATATTTCATAGTGTTAATACTTGTTAATCAAGTCTCCAACATTCCAAACAACACTCCTAATAGCGAAATTAAATAACTTTTGACATGATATTCTTTGAACCAAATAAAAATACTAATAAACAATTTAAATAGTTGTAGGCATTTGACTTACGGGCAGGCCCACAAGCTCGCCCAACCCACATTGTTCAAGCCCCATGAGCCACGGGCTGTGCTAAAAAACTCTGTTCTTAAATGGACCACAAATATTGAAGCCCAACTCTATTAAATTACAGGCTGAATTGGACCGGCTCAACGGGTCTGACCATATTGACGGCTCTACTTCCTCTAAAACGAAAATGGAGACGCCTCGAGGGAGGAATGTACGTTCCAACACATCACATGATATAACATTAAACGAAGCCTCCCAACTTCGATGCATACTGCATTTTTTCATATAGAATACAGTACACCTATAATTTAAAAATACATTTTTCATATAGAATATAGTACACCTATAATTTAAAAATACATTTTTCATAGAGTGATTCAATGCTAAAATTTGGCCGGTGCTTATCTGTCCTAGTAATTGCTGACTTGTTTATATTCCCATACTTGTGTTAAATTTCCTAACATGCATCATGCCAACTCATATAATATTACTGCTAAATCTGAAGGACCAAGAAAAGTTTCAAGGCAAAATTTAATTTGTTATTGACCCTTCAAGTACTTAAAAAGTGTTATCTAATCATCAAAGAATTTGAATGAAAATCTTTAGAAAAAAGTAAAAGAAGAGGAAGATTTAAATCTTAATTGCGTGATTTCCCCAAATTCCCATATATTTTGATGAGCATAATTAATCTGTTGTTTGTGCTAGTAATATTTAACAACAAAAATGAAATAAGCAAAATATTTGAATATCAATATTATTATACATCAATTGAAGACGGTCCGGTCCGAATTAGCTTTTGCACTTTGTGAAAAGGTTTAACTTTGTCTCTATTAAAAGTTTGGATTATTCCATTTTCTTGTTATACTCTATTATTTAACTCGAAATTGCCTTCAATTGTTATTCTATTATAATTCTAACTCGAAATGCCTTTAGTCAATATATAATAATTGGACAGTTAATAATCTATAGAAAAATGAAAGCAAGTATTGAGGAATTTTCTGAGTGATTTGTTTATTCTTCATGTCATGATTTATACAAGATAAAATTGGCATACATGAGAAGGAATAGAAACTATTGACTTACATGAGAAGAAATAGAAACTTCATATGGTCTATGTGTAGCTTCCTATAATCTATGTACAACTGTCTATTCTCGTAACAAACTAACAACTAACAATTAACTTATATTCTATCCCAAAAACATATACAAGAAAGTTACAAAATTCTCTCTCCATCCTCGATATTTGTAGCAGCAGTATCACCATTATTGTCAACACCCCCGTCAAGTTGGAGGGTGTAGAAGACAGCCCCAACTTGAGAAGTACAGAGAAATGAGAAGGTCCCGATAATGGTTTAGTAAAAATATCCGCTAGTTGAAAAGAAGGCGGCACAAAATTTAGGGAAATGAGACCGAAGAGAAATTGTTGCCTGACAAAGTGGCTATCAATTTCAACATGTTTTGTGCGCTTGTGAAAGACCGGATTTTTAGCGATATGAAGGGCGGCTTTACTGTCCGAGTGAACTGGTATAGGCAGCTCAGGTATGAGAGAAAGATCTCGAAGGAGACGAGGAAGCCAAGTGAGCTCGGAGACCAATCTACGCATGAAACGGTATTCTTCTTCAGCAAAGGAAAGGGAAATAAAGACTTGCTTTTTAGATTTCCAAGAAATTGGTGATCTGCCTAAACTGATGAAGAATCCGCTGATTAAACGTCGGGAGCAACACACGATGACCAATCGGCATCACAAAAAACGAGTAGAGAAAAAGAGGGAGAGGACGACATAAGCAAACCTTGACCAGGGTCAAGGAGTAAATAACGAAGAACCCGCAGAGCAACATTGTAGTGAGGTGTGCAAGGAGAGTGCATGAATTGAGAGAGATGTTGAACGGCAAAGAAAATATCTGGCCGTGTGTGGGTGAGATAGTTAAGACGACCAATTATCCTCAGATAGATGGTGGGGTTGAGTAAGAGATTCCTTGAATCAACACTTAATTTGAAAGAAGGGTCCAAATAAGATGAAACCGGAGACAAATGGTCACATTTGAATTCTGAGAGGAGGTCAAGGGTGAACCTGCGTTGGAAAATGATCAAACCTTGAGATTCATGAAGGATTTCCATACCCAGGAAGTAATGCAAGGTACCCAAATCTTTAATTTTGAATTCTGTGTTAAGGAATAGCTTGAGACTGTGTAACTCTGCAACATCGTTCCCTGTGACCAATATGTCATCTACATACACAGCGAGGATAGAGATCAGATTACCATTATGTTTAAAGAACAATGAGTAATCATTTAAGGAAGAAGTGTAGCCTTTGAATTGTAGGGCTGTAGCCAATCTAGCATACTACTACCTTGAGGCTTGCCTCAGGCCATATAGTGACTTCCGTAGTTTGCAAACATGATTAGGACTGGGAGGGGACATGCCTGGGAAAAATTACATATAGACTTCTTCTTGCAAATCCTCATGCAAGAAAGAATTATTAATATCAAGCTGATTTAAATCCTAGTTCTTCTTAAATGCTACTGCCAAGAGGCATCTAATGGTGCTCATCTTGACCATTGGTGAGTATGTTTCATTAAAATCAATCCCTTCTCTTTAAATATCACCACGAACCACTAGTCTACCTTTCAATCTCTCAATGGAACCATCTGACCTGTGCTTGAATTTATAGACCCATTTACATGGCAAGGCATTCTTATCAATTAGTAATTCAATGACATCCCAAGTGTGGTTGGACTCAAGGGCCTCAAACTCAGCTTTCATAGCTTTCTGCTATCTAGGATGCATGATGTCTTGGTAAAGTTCTGGGGTTCTGAAATGCTAGAGAAAGAGAGAGTTTAAGAGATGCTGATTAGGGGTAGATAAAGCAATAAAAGAAAGAAAAAGTAGGATTAGAAGAAGTGGTAAAATAGGCTGAGGTAACATCAGTCAATTAAACAGAATTGCAAATATAGTCATTAAGATAGCTTGGTACCTTGTGTTGCCTTTCTGATCTTCTGGTTGGCTCAGCAGGAACAAGAGTAAAAGAGTCGGAACTAGAAGGTAGATCATTTTAAGAAGAAGTGGGTAGACTAGGATCAGGAGGTTGTTGATCAAGAGTAGGTGAAGCTATCTCAGGTTGTATGGAGTGTGGTGACAGAGTAGTAGATGGTAAGTCATCAGTTGCAGATGAACGAGTGGTTGGGAAAATAAATGGCGTGGAATGTGAGAGGAATGGAAACACATTTTCTTGGAATCTCACATTCCTAGAAACAAACACAACCCTGATTTTCAAATCCAATAATTTGTACCCTTTCTTATCTGATAGATAGCCTATAAAAGCATAAAGGATAGCTCTGGGGCCAAATTTAGCTCTATTATGTGCAAGGGTAGAAGCAAAACATAGGCAACCAAAGATCTTAAGGTGATCATATGTAGGTGTCTTTCTAAAAAATAGCTCAAAAGATATTTTGTTACGATGAACAAAAGAGGAAAATCTATTAATTAGATAGGTAGCAGTAAGAAGGCATTCCCCCCAATAACATATGGAAATATTTGACTGATGTAGTAGAGCTCTATAAGTCTCTAGGAGGTGTCTATGCTTTCTCTCAATAACTCTATTTTGTTGAGGGAAAGCAGTGCAAGAAGTCTGATGTATTATACCAGCAGTGGTAAAAAATTCAGTAAGAAGAGAACTACTTCAAGCTCTAAAGTATTGTCAGGCCTTACAATTTTCACCTTAGCATTGTATTGTCTTTCAATCAGAGCTATGAAAGGTTTGAAAACAAGGAAAGCATTACTTTTAGTAGTTAAAAGATATGTCCAAGTCATTTGATACAAGTATGATCATGATCATGACACTTTTGTGTATTTTTGAAGACTAGTCACTAAAGGGCCCTTTTGTCATTTTGTCTATTATTGTAATGTAGTATAAATAGAACATTGTAGGGTTTATTTCTTTAGTTGATCATTATTATTGAAGAATACTTCTCTTAGAGTGAGAGAGAGTCCAATTGAAACTAGGGCATAACATAAGGGTGGATTCTCTTGTGTGTTGTATTTTGCTTGATACATTGGTGTTTGGGTGGTAGACGTCTCTCTTGTGTCAATTGTAAGAGTTAGGTATTTGTTTTGTGAAGTTTTAAAGGTTCAAGAGTGGAATATGCTCTTGAGTTATTACGACTACATCAACACTTGTCTAACTACCTATCTTGTATCTTGTTTTAGTTTCGTCTTCTTGTGTTGTTAATGTAACCCGTTTGTTCTTGTTTCTATTGTAATATTGTGGAGCTTCATCTTGTGTTTCTAAACTTGTTGTTGGCTGGCTGTTTTGGTGTATTAACACCTTGTATCCTCTTCTTTCTTGTTCTAGATAGTGAATCCGAGAGAGGTCCCCATTTGGTCCACGATTTGTTGTGATTTGTGGACTGTTTTGGGGTGTGATTTCGTGTTCCCTTGTTTGTTCCGTATCATTTGGTATCAAAGCAAGGTTTGATTTTGTTCCAACAAAATCAATCTTGGGATTGTTATCTTGAAAAAAAAAGTTATTGTTCACGTTTTTAGGGTTTTTCAAAAAACTTAATTTTTGTGTGTTTCTAGTGTTAGATCTTGTTCCCTAACACTATTAGAGTATAGAAATTGAAAATCCCAACAAAAAAAAATGTCAAAATCGAAAATCCCCCAAAAATATACTAAACTCTTTTTGACCCTAGATCAAATTTTGAGTTTTTGATTTTGCATTTTTCTTGTGTTTTTAGTGTTAGATTTGTGTTTTCTAACACTATTGGAGTATAGGGTTCGAATTTGAGCTAAATTGAAGGTTATTTGAGCCATCCACCAATGTTAAGTTTGAGTTTGAAGAAACTTGAAGGTGAGATCTCATTGTGGGAGGTTGTTTTGAAATAACGTGTGTTTTGTGTTGTAGGTTTTGCATTGTATTGTTGTGTGTGACGTTGCGGACTGATTTGGTATCTTGATTGGACCGTAACTTGAAGGGTTATTTTTGATACCACCACACTGAAACCCGAGGCTTCGAATGCTCAAACAATGGATAATAATGCCATCAATCTCATTTTGGCTCGCCTTGAAACTATGTCCCGAGATGTGGCTACGTTGAATGTGGGTCTTGAGAAATTAGATACGGATGTGGCATCAATGAGTGGGAGATTAGAACGTGTGGAAAGCCAAAAGAGTCGACCTTCTACCCCTCAAAACATTTCCCCAATTAATACTCCCGAGACCTTGCACCAAATGCAATATACACCAATTGCCATAAATCAAACTAATCTTTACTCTTGAAGCCGAGAACAAAATAGACCAAGCCATCCTCCACTCCACCAAGTCCAACAAGAAGGTCTTGGAACCCAAATACCATCACCAAACCCGAACCCTCCCATCCAAACTCCATTTGACCAAAGACCTCACTATCCAAATCCAATCCCACCACTACAAGCTCCACTTAACCTAAATAGACCCATCCATGTTGAGGGCTATGGTAGGGGAGGACAACATGATGGTTATGGTCCGTATAATGATGTTTACTTGAGGGAAGAAAGAATGAGGCGTAGACATGAGGAGTTAGGCCGAGAGGTGAGAGATGGCCACCCAAATCGAGATGTAGGTCTCAATTCCATCAAAGTGAGCCTTCCCGTTTTCAAAGGTGAGAGTGATCCCGAAGCCTACCTTGCATGGGAGTCATCTTGTGACAAGATCTTCCAACTTAATGATCTCACCGAAGAAAAAAAAAGTTGTTATGCTATAGCTCACTTCGAAGGGTATGCTAATACATGGTGGGAGTATGTTAAACGGTTTGGGAATGAGATGATTGGGGGACAACCTCCTCCTTGGTTTCGATTGAAGAACCTTATGCGACAAAGGTACTTGCCCGAGACTTATAGGCATGAGCTCCTTGCTAAATTGTACAATTTGAGAAAAGGGAACAAGAGTGTCATGGCTTACTACGATGAATTTCAATAATTGATGTTGAAACTTGACCACCAAGGCGAGAAAGTAAGTCATGACATTGTGCGCTTCAAGGTTGGTTTAAACAAGGACATCTCCACTCGCATGACGCTTCACAAATTCGACACCATAGATGGCATCTTCCATGCGGCTTTAGAGGTTGAGAGGGAGCTCAAAGATAACTCATTCATGGCTACCCAACCCGAGGCCACCAAGGTTGTCCAAAAACATCCTCCAAGATATGAAGGTAAATTGAATTCTACTTCCAATCCCAAGGGATTTCAATACTTCAAATGCCAAGGGTGGGGGCACAAGGCTAGTGAGTGCGCAAACCGGAGGAACGTGATCCTAAGGGAGGGAAAATTGTACTATCTTGGGGAAGAAGTAATAATTGAATCGGCTAAGGTTGATGGCAAACCTCAAGATGGAGAGCAAAAAGAGGTTAAAATGCAAGGCGAGAAAGATGTAGAAGATGTGTGGCCGTGTGAAGGAGATTGTGAAGTGCCTTTGTAAAAGAGGTGAGGTTATGAATTCGTGGGAAAATTTCTCTCAAGATGGAGAGGATGATACAAGTATGATCATAATCATGACACTTTTGAGTATTTTTTAAGACTAGTCACTAAAGGGACCTTTTGTCATTTTGTCTATTATTGTAATGTAGTATAAATAGATAATTGTAGGGTTTATTTCTTTAGTTGATCATTATTATTGAAGAATACTTCTGTTAGAGTGAGAGAGAATCTAGTTGAAACTAGGGCATAACATAAGGGTGGATTCTCTTGTGTGTTGCATTTTGCTTGATACGTTAGTGCTTGGGTGGTGGACGCCTCTGTTGTGTCAATTGTAAGAGTTAGGTGTTTGTTGTGTGAAGTTTTAAAGGTACAAGAGTGGAATATGCTCTTGGGTTGTTACGACTACATCAACACTTGTCTAACTACCTATCTTGTATCTTGTTTTAGTTTTGGCTTCTTGTGTTGTTAATGTAACCCGTTTGTTCTTGTTGCTATTGTAATATTGTGGAGCTTCATCTTGTGTTGCTAAACTTGTTGTTGGCTGGCTGTTTTGGTGTATTAACACCTTGTATCCTCTTCTTTCTTGTTCTAGATAGTGAATTCGAGAGAGGTCCCCATTTGATCCATGATTTGTTGTGATTTGTGGACTGTTTTGGGGTGTGATTTCTTGTTTCCTTGTTTGTTCCATATCATCATTCTACTAAAATAATCAACTATGGTAAGGAAGTATTTATAGTCATTATGAGTGAGTGATTTGTAAGGTCCCTAAGTGTCCAGGTGTATCAAATCGAATGCAGCTAAACTTTTAATAGAACTATGGGAAAAAGGTAGCTTAGATTGCCTAGCCAAAGGACACACATCATAAGAGCAATTTTCATTGATTAAAGAAGAAATAAAACTTAATTTTTTCATTGCATAAATAGGTAGATGTCCCAATCTATTATGCCTTAATGCCACCAGAGAATGGGATTTTACAGGTCCAAAAGTACTGCTAGAAACAGAGTTGGAAATACTAGAATTGGGATCTAATTGAGACTTGAAGAAAAAAACATGATTGGGAACTTGTTGTATGAAGGATGTAGACTCCTGTTCTTGCTTCACCAAGTACTAGCAGGATCTTTATTGAAAGACTTTGCATAACACAACACGTGGGGGTAAATGTAAGATGACAAAGCAACTGTCTGCAAAATTTTTTGCACAGAGATAAGATTAATTTTGAATGAAGGAATGATAAGTACATCATGTAGAACAAGGTCAGGAAATAGACTAACAGATCCAATATATGTGACCTGTACCCCGAAAGAGTTAGGTAAATTGACAAAAATTAGTGAAGATAAAAGAGTGAGAGAAGTGAAAAATGTAGGATCGAAGGACATATGTTGTGAAGCCCCAGAATCAATGATCCAATGTGAAGAATTATCATAGGTTGAATAAGCTATAGGGTTATGAAAGATATTACCATCACACTGGAGGACATTAGTATGGATAGTTGAATCTGAGATCCTTGTGTCACTGATCTGTACATTTTGAAGAAGCTTGACAAGTTGGGTGAATTGATGTTGAGAGATAGAAGAAATCTGAGAAGGGTTATCTGAAATAGGGACAGATTCAGGGATCATCACAACATTCCCTCTTAATGTCCCATGTGTCCTTGAATCTTTTGTGAACCTAAAATCTGCTGGGAATCCTATGATTCCGTAGCATTTTTCTATGGTGTGTCCTGTCTTATTGCACTAGGAACACACCAAATTCTTTCTTTTCTTTGAGTCAATAGATTGGGTGGATTTAGGACAAGAGAACTTGTGCTAGGCTGATGACTGACTTGTTGAGTAACCAAGTAAGAAGAGGGTTCTCTTGGAAAAAATGGATTCTTGTAAGATTCCCTCTATTTTTCATCTTGAAGAATTAAATAATAAGTAAGATTAACACTGGAAAGAGGATTCATGATAAGAATGTTACATCTTATGGGCGAATAAGCACCATTCAAGCCGATAAGGAAATGAATCAACCTCTTATCCTGTTGAGATTTCAACATCTTCTCGTTTCCTTCACAGGTACACGTGCAGGAGCAGGTAACCTTGTTCTATGAGGTGTCAATCTCATCCCAAAGCATTTTGAACCTAGTGAAATAACCTGCAATATCTGAGGTCCCTTGAGTTAAATTGTTGATTTGTTTTTGCAGGTGATAGAGTTGAGCTCCATTAGTTTATCTAAATCTATCCTCAAGATCCTTCCATAAGGCTCAATCTAAACTTGAATACAATACACTTCCAACAATGTTTTTGGATAAAGAGTTCAGTAGCCAAGAGGTTACCATATCATTACACCTATTCCAAAGGTTGAAATCAGGAGAAAGAGATGAAGGAACCTGAGAAGATCCATCAATGTAGCATAGCTTATTCTTAGCAGAAAGAGCAATGAGCATGGATCTCCTCCAAGATCTATAACTAGTCTCATCAAAAGAAGTTTGAGTGAGTAGCAACCCTGGAGAATTAGAAGGGTGCAAGAAGAAGGAATTGCTCTGATCCAGAGCAGAGGAAACTGGAGAAGCAGGTGGAGCTTGAGTAGTTATCACTAGGATCTTCCATGAATGAGAAGAGAGAGAGAAAAAAAATTGGACTCAAAAGATTAACCTGTCTCTAATACCATGTAGAAAAGTGAAGAGCAAGTATTGGAGAATTTTCTGAGTGATTTGTTTATTCTTCATGTCATGATTTATGCAAGATAAAATTGACTTACATGAGAAGAAATAGAAACTATTGGCTTACATGAGAAAAAAATAGAAACTATTGGTTTACATGAGAAGAAATGGAAATTTCCTACGGTCTATGTATAGCTTCCTACAGTCTATGTACAACTGTCTATTCTTGTAACAAACTAACAACTAACAATTAACTTATATTCTATCCCAAAAGCATGTACAAGAATGTTACAAAATTCTCTCTTCATCCTCAATATTTGTAGCAGCAGTATCACCATTATTGTCAACATAATCAACCTCCTTGAAATATTTGCCAAAAATTGCTTAACTACACATTAATTTGCATGTCAATAATGTCTTGTTTTTCTTTTTCCTTTCAAAATGCCAATAATGTCACAGTATATAATATATATTGTTATTGACTAAAAGCAAATTCTCAAAATTATAACATTGAGAACCAAAATTCTAACATAATGCAAAATTAGACCTTTCCGCAAAATATAAGGGCAAATTTGGACCATTATTATCATTTATAACATTGAATCACAATATATTAATTGGACAATAATGAACCTTCATATATACACCAAATAAATATCTCTCGTCAAGTCATTTTCCCCCTTTCTTCCTTTTCAAGACTAATTAACTTCGAACATAAAATCAAGCATTAATTTGCATGTCAATACTCCCTCCCTCCGTCCATCTTTACTTATCTAATATATTAAAAATAGATATTCAATAATATTTATTAGGTATAAAAATCAATAGATAATTTGCCATTTTGTGTCCATTTTCCCTTGTTATTAAATTATTGTTCGTTACTCAAACAATAAATTTATTACTCTATATATTCAAATAGTTCTATAGTAAATTTATCCCTATTAAGTATTATTTATTATTTATTATTTATTAAGGTGTGCGACAGAGAATATAATATCTTCCTCTTTTTTCCATTTCAACGTGCCAATAATGTCACTAGTACGTTAATTATTAAGTGTCGGCTACGTACTTTCACGTACCCTTCTTCCCATACTATACATGCTTCAATAATTTAATGAAAGTCTCAACGAACCATCCTTTACAAAATATCCTAGTCAACTAAAAAATTGTCAAAATCTTGACCGTTCGATCACTAATCACCCTTGATCTTCTAACACGTGTCCTTCCATATATATATGTGTTTTTTTTTTTCAACTAACCAACTTATATATATATAGAGCAACTACTTTAACAATCTCATACACAAAACCTACTAAAAAAGTTCCCACATAAGTCCATATACACACTTTTTTTTCCTTATTGTTCATATATACTTATCTTGTATAGTTCCTTAGATTTGATATTTCTTTTTTTTTTTTTTTTTGTTTTACTTCAATGATCAACGACAAATCTAACGAATTCATTCGTCGGATTTTGAATTTTCCGGCTATACATCCTAGTGAAACAATATGTTTTTCTAGCCTTGTTACATCTCTGATCCAACTAGGCCAAAAAATATGTGAATACAAGTCGAGAACATTCTTTACTAATAAGAAGAATTGTCGAAACTCGATACGTTTGATTGAGGATATTCTCGTCGTTGTCAAAGAAATTCCAAATGGGGTCTCAAGATTTGCAAATTCCAGCATTTTGAGTAGCTTATCAGAGATCCATTTTATCTTCCAGAAGTATCAGTTCTTGTTGGAAGATTGTAGCAGAGAAGATGCCAGGATATGGATGTTAGCCAAGTCCGAGGATGTCTCTTGCCAGATTCAGATGCTGGCAAGAGCTGTTGCTGTGGCACTTGATGTTCTGCCTTTGGAGGAAATGGATGTTTCTGTGGAAGTTAAAGAAGTGGTGGAGTTTGTGAGAAATCAAGCTGTTAAATTGAAGTTTGAAGTAGAAATGGATGATAGGAGAGTGCAAATGAATGTTTTGAAGATTTTGGATCAACTTGAAGATGGAATTATTCCAGAATCAAGTGATTTGAAAAGGGTTCTTGATTATTTAGGGATTAAATGTTGGAGCGCATGCAATAAAGAAGTTAAGTTCTTGGATAATGAGATTTTCTCAGAGGGAAATACAGATATGGGGCTTCTCAGTAGCTTAATGGGGTTCATGATTTACTGCAGGGGAACTCTGTTTGAAGTACTGGATAATGTAGCAAGTACGCAAATCAATGGAGGCAGCAGTAATGCAGATCAAGTCATCAGGTTCTTGAATCTTGATGATTTCAGGTGTCCAATTACGCTGGAAATCATGAGTGATCCTGTGACAATAGCCTCAGGTCACACGTATGATCGGTCTTCGATCCTCAAATGGTTCAGAGCTGGAAACTCCACTTGTCCAAAGACTGGTGAGAGGTTAACAAGCATTGATTTGGTTCCTAATTTGGCTTTGAAGTTCTTGATCAAACAGTATTGCTATGTGAATGGCATTCCGTTTGTGGAAACTGGCAGGCGAAATCGCGATACTGTAAAATCTGTTGCTACAGGCAGTGTGGCTAATGAGCAGGCTATGAAGTTGCTTGCAAGTTTTCTAGTTGGCAGACTAGTTGCTGGAACAATGGAACAGCAAAATAATGCTGCTTTCGAAATTCATTTGCTCACCAAAACAAGCATTTTTAACAGGTCTTGTTTGGTGGAAGCTGGTGCAATCCCACCTCTCCTGAATCTTGTTACTTCAAGGGATTCCTCTTGTCAAGAGAATGCAATGGCTACTCTACTGAACCTCTCGAAAAGCTCTAACAGCAAAAGCATAATTGTTGGAAATGGAGGTTTGTTCGTGATACTTGATGTTTTGCAGGGAGGACTAAAGATGGAAGCACGACAGCACGCTGCTGGTACATTATTCTACCTGACATCTGTAGAAGAGTACCGCAAAATGATTGGAGAAAATCCGGAGATCATTCCATCACTTTTGGAGCTGCTAAGAAATGGAACTGACGGGGGGAAAAAGAATGCCTTGGTCACCATTTTTGGCCTCTTAAGGCGCCCCGAAAACCACTGGAGAGTAATTGCCGCTGGATTAGTCCTTTTGGTGGTTAATCTGTTGAAATCTTTCAAAAGGGAAGATCTCATTACAGATTCTTTGGCAGTTTTGTCAACTCTTTCTGAAAGATTAGACGGAGCAATGGCTGTTCTTTATGCTGGAGCTTTACCTATTATTGTGAATGTTCTAAGTTCTTGCAATTCAAGGGCAGTAAAGGAGTATTGTGTCTCATTGTTGCTGGCTTTGTGTATCAATGGTGGGGCAGATGCAGTTCCTGTTTTAGTAAAGAACTCATCTCTCATGGGACCTTTGTATTCCCTCCTCGCTGAAGGCAACTCAAAAGCTAGCAAGAAAGCTAGCACACTCATCAGAATCTTGCATGAGTACAATGAGAAGACCTATTCTGGATTGGTCACTCCAGTTTTTATAGAGGATCAATTCATTAATGTGTGGTAAATATTTTCAAGCATCCAACTTGTATATATAAACCATGGACGACCATGGTGTAGGATGCTTTGGTGTCCTTTTCATTGATTGGTGATATGGGCTCAAGTTTTAAGAGCTAGTCACTACACTGCTGCAGCTTCTGTTTTTTTGAATGAAGCTTTGTATAGTTTTACTTGTATCTCTATACTCATGATGTTAATGTGAATCCTTGTTAGGTAAGCATCACTCCCTGTACTCTTCAAGTTAATAATAGTAATAATTTTCTTATCTGAATCACTTGGTACAAATGTACAATCACTATACATTTTTTATCATTGATGATTCTTCAGTTTCATCACCTAATTGAGATCATCTAAATGTCCATAAAGGAAACTGAAGTAATTGTACAAAGGCAGATCTTCAGCGAGTTAATGGGAACCATTGCTTTCCGCTTGATCCATAAGAACATATATGAAGAATTTATACTAATGTATTGAACTCTTTCTGGACCTACTGACTGTAAATTCTAGATTCACTTCTGAAATCTTGGGTAGCATTAACAAAAGTGAATTGTACGTGAGCTATCAGATTTAATCTGGACTAACCAGATAAAGAGAATGGACTGACTTGAACTAAGGATGGACTGACTCAATTCTTGTTGATAAATCAAGAGCCTCTTTGAGTTTAGCAACCACCTGTTCCATGGATGGTCTTTGCTGCTTAAGCCCTATGCTACTCAAAGCTAGCTTAAATACAAGTTCAAATGCCACCATTGAGAATTTTCCCTCCAGTTTTGGATCAGCAAATTCTTTGATGTTCCCACCTTTGGTCAGGTTTTTCGCCTATGATTCAAAAAAGACGCGCGCTAAAGAAAGAAGTTGAAAGGAGATGCAAGAGAAAATGGAGGAGTTAGTATGTTTACCATTTTACTTAAGAGGCATAGGCTTCTTCAAATCCAAGTTGATAACCCTTTGCCCAGATAAAAGTTGTAGCAGCACTATCCCAAAGCTATAGATATCACCATAAGTATTAACGTGCCGGTTCTTTTGGTACTCAGGATCAACATAACGAAAGGTTCCTCTCACTTCTGAGCTAGCGTATGGGTGGCCAATGCTAATAATTTTGGACAGACCAAAGTCTGAGAGTTTGGCTTCAAAGCTAGCAGATAGAAGAATGTTTGCTGGCTGCAAACTTTCACCAAAAAAGAGAAAGATGACTGAGAATTTTTTTAGGAAATGGATGAACAGATTATGGATGTGAAATAAGATTTTTCCTTGATATCCCGGTGAACAATGGAGCCTTCAGGATATGAGTGGAGAAAGAGGAGACCACGGGCACAAACAAGTGCAATTTCTAGTCTGCGTCTCCACAAGAGATATTTACTTTTACCTGCTCATCAGGTGTATAGAGATCCATGACATACTATTATTTAGGTTGACAAAGATCAGAAATGTTCAAAGAGAAAAGAACATACCAAATAGCCATTCGGAAAGATTTCCATTGTGGCATAGCTCATAAACTAGAAAACACTCATTTGGTCCATCATAATGGCCTAGCAGGGATACAAGGTTTGGATGTTTGATATGCGAGAGACTTGTAACTTCTCTAACAAATGTTTCCATCTGTTCATCTTTAATTATGTGCTTAACTGCCACATGTTTTCTATCTGCCAGAATTCCTTTGTATACTTTCCCTATAAAATACGATCATTTCAATACCCAACTTTCAAAAGGAACGATCCGTAAAGAAATTGGAAAAAGGGAAGTTAGACCTCCCTAGATATGATATTCTGACTTATGAATGTTACTAATATCAAGAATTGTCAATGAAATTGAGTACCTTTGATACTTAAAATAGCGAGACTACGCCAACTATACATCGTTCGATTTTTTTATCAGCTAGGGCTTGACCTATAAAGTTGGACATGCTAAGATTGTCAGTCGCAGAGTAAATTTCTTTAAGCGATAGTCTATGATAGGTTGATTCGTCAGAGTAAGATTCATCTGATACTGCCAACATGATGCAAAATTAGAAAAAGCTAAAAACATTTGGAACAATGATTGTTGGTGTAGAGGGCTTACTATATCTTCCACTTGATGGTTTAACTTCAGCCTTCCTTTTCGATAAGATCCACAACGTAACGATTATTACTAACACCTTACCAACTACGCCACCAATTAGAATTCAAAGATCTGCATATATATATAAACCAATGCTTAACCAAAAGAACACTTTTTTGTCCTGAAACGCAGCAATATCAGTGATTTTTATGAAAATGGATTTCAAGATTTACCAGTTTTAAATTTAGTTCGACGTCTAGTTTCATTTCCACTATCATCCGCAGAAGAAGCTTCCCAGTAAAATGATCAATCAAGATCATAGTTAAATGTTAAAACTTGGAAGAACAAAACTTGAACATGTTTATAGCAGGCAGGAAGTAAACTTACCTAAAGGAAGAGAATTGTCTCCTAGGTAATGAAAGATTTTGTCAACCAAACTCTCATCAGAAACTCTTTGGCTTGTTAATAAAATCAGCATACTAAATCTACAAATATCATCTTCAAGTTTCGTCATATCATTTTTCGCTATTTCTCTCCATGTCCTCAAACACTTATTGCAACCCTTAGTCTTAAGTCCTCCTCCTGAATCCATTAGCCTACAGTCATCTCTCAGACTTTTCAATCTGCTTCCTAGTTTGTTCTCAACGTCGATCTCTAATAATCAGGGCAGCCTCCGGCACCAGTACTAGTCAACTTTTCAATGCCACAGCTAAAGTTATCAGCAGAACTATTGTTATTATCAAAGTTAAGCAGTCACTTTGTTGTGTGGAATTGAGAATCATATGTCTTGTTTGGTTAGTCCAATGTGCCAATTCTCGTAAATATGTATTGAAAGCTAATCCAAAACAAGGGTGATCATTTAAAAAACCATCCCAAGTGTAATTGTCTAAAGTTGTACAGGCCTCCCCTGAAATGTTCATATCCAGGACACACTTGTTGAAACTATTGGTCTGAGAAAAAACTAAGTCCAATGATATGGAAAAAACATGATGGACATGATCATTAATGCTGCTGCTTTGAAGCAATTCATATTACTTGAAATGCTAAAGCCTTTGCTCATATTAACACAGGCAAATGGAGGCTAAATCTCTTTCCTTAATAAGAAAGAACAAGTCAAGTAGATGGAGTAATAAAGAAAAGGCATTTGGCTAAAGAGGATACTTTTCTTGTTTTCCATTGTACGCATCCATTACAATTTGTTTATCTAGTTTTGACTTAGACATAAAAAGTTTAGTCTTGCAACTAAGATGTGTAGAATGTACCAAAATATCCAATCTTGTGGTCTTAAGCATGTATATAGAAAGCTAGAATTAAGAGTTGCCCAAAAAAAATACATATTCTTTTTTAAACTAACTAAAACGGAAAGAAAGAAAAAAAAAATTAAAAAGAAAGGCGCTCAGCATTGTTTAATAAGGGAATACAACAACAACCCTTTAAACTTGTCATTGAATTTTATTTAGAAACTCGAACTAGTGTATGTTCTTATTGAACACCTAAACGCTTGATAAAATGTTCGTATTAGACACTTTTTATACAATTATTGGAAAAACTTTTGTGCCTCTTTTCTATCATTTATTATATAGATAACTTAATCACATAAAATATGCAATATCCTTTAATATACATCGACCTCAATTTGAAAAGGTCTGAGGTTTAATGATTTATTGAGACTAATGCATATAATTAAAGGAGTGACATATTTCAAGTAGTTAACTTATTTATATAATGGTTGTTTGAATTTTGAAAACACATGCAAAAACTTTTTCTAAATTTTAGTCGAAAATGTTTGGAGACACTTTATATGTGTTCAGGTATTCAATCAAAACATGTATTTTAAATATGTAAAAATTTGTTTACAATTTTGGAGTTGTTTGATCTATTCCTCCTTATTTAAAATCCACTATATGACATAAGACAACAATTTTATTTTTTTTTCCTGTGGGAAGTTCACGTATAATCTATGATAACCTGCTCATTTAACATTTGTAGATTAGTAAACTTAAGTAAGATGTCATAAAAGACAAATACCGGACATGGCAAAATTAGAAAAATGTTGGTTTGATTGTAGCGTTTGGATGACGAAGGACTCAATCTTACACCAATAAAAATTAAATGATTTGATTTTAATTTAGGTAAAAAGATAATAGAATTAAATTGACTTTATAAATATTTATTTAAAATTCTATTAGTACATGTATGTATATTCTTTATAGTATCATTTTATAGTAGGGAAAATGCATCGTTTCCACCTCAAACTATACCCGAAAAGTCTAAGTCACACCTAAACTATATAAATGACCCATTACACACCTAAACTATATAAAAGTGATATTATTACCTCCCCGCGACACCCATTCTTAGGCGCGTATGTTACACTTGATGTAAGTGCGTCCAGCCTATTCAATGACAAACGTAAACGGCTAAAAGTACATCATCTTTAATTTGCAACGGATCTATTCTTATTTAAAGCCAATTTGGGGCTCAAAAGGAAACTCTAATTTCCAATTTTGTCTCTCAAAATCGAAATTGAAGAGTATTTGTTTGAAGAATTGGTAACTAAATCTTTCTAATTCTTTCATTTCTTGCTATACTGATGATTATTTTGTCTTAATTTTGTTGCCATTTTCATAAATTTTTCTTCCCTCAAGTGTTGTTCAACCTCTCTTAAACCTCGTTTTCTTAATCAAGGTACTTTAATGACTAAGATAAGTTTGAGTAGGCTTTGTAAGCAAGAAGAAGATCACGAGTTGGTCGAGGTTCGATGCAAACATGGACATTTTTTGCCTTTGATGACTTCATGGACCTCAAGAAATCCGAGTAGACGATATTGGACTTGTCCTTACTATGGAGTAAGTGAATTTTTCCTTCAAACATTGATCTTGAATAGTGTATAAGAATCTAATTGCTTTCATTTTAGAATGCTAGATCATGCGATTTTTGTCTTTGGAAGGATGATTCTATTGATGAACGATCGAAATTTGTTATTCCTAAATTGTTGGGAAGAATTGAGGAGCTTGAGGAAAGAGTTGAATCTTCGGCAAATTGTGCATTTTGTGAACACAAAATAGTTGATGACAAGACTACTAGGACAACCAAATCTGTGGAGAGCAAAATAGACATGAACAAAATAGAATTGCAAATGGACAATTTTCAGGATGATTTGAAGATGAAGGCAAATGAGAAGAAATGGAAGATCAAGTTGGCTAAGTCCAAGAAAAGGGAAAAACAACTATGGACTACTCTCATTTGTGTATATATTTTGGGTGTTAGTTTTCTATTGCAATTCATGTTCTTGAAAGGAGATCCAAGAAGGCTACTCTAAAACTAAGTTGCTTTGTTTTTGTTATGTTTTAGGGGGCTGAAATTTGTATCAATTATTAGGTGTTACCTTTGAAAAAACTGCCATTTTGTGTAATGAAATTGTATGGTTGAACTTAACAGTTTTGGCTTTGTTTTCAGTGGTTCTTTGTGTTGCAATTTGTATACATCACAACACTAAATGCAATCACAACTGTTGTACAAGCATAAACACAAATTTCAATATCACAACACAAATTTAACATTAATAAATGCAACCACAACTGGTGCAAAAGTAAAAACACAAATTTCAGCAACAATGAACTTACAACTGCACAATCATTAACCAAAAATGAGTGTCAATTACATCTTACAGCCAAATACATTTACAAAAAGATCAGTACTATTAAACTAATTACAGTTACAAAATGCAGTCAAAGCTGTTACTAATAGATTGTTCTTAAAGTAGTCCCAGCTGCCAACATCAG
Organism: Capsicum pubescens; assembly: GCA_030864215.1. Lineage (NCBI taxonomy): Eukaryota > Viridiplantae > Streptophyta > Magnoliopsida > Solanales > Solanaceae > Capsicum > Capsicum pubescens. Next base: position 409,591,989 of record CM061548.1, on the reverse strand, counting down.
TGAACTACCAAAAAATAGTGTTAAATGCAGTCCCAGCTGCCAACATCAGTGAATTATCAAAAACAGTCTTAAATGCAGTCACAACTGGCAAGCTTTATACAGTATTAAATGTAATCTACACCAACTTCTCATAGAGATTGAATATTGAAGGTTTCTTGACTTAAGTGTGCAGCCTTGGACCTTGTTTGCATTTGTTTTCTGCCTCTCATTTCTTGTAGTTTCCTGGAGGTCATAGCTTTTTTTCCTTTTCATTTTACACCAGTTTTTGGTGTATATCCGAGATTTCTAGTCATAAATACTGAAGACTTGGCAGTTTTGAATCTTTCACTAGGTATTCCCGGCTGCTCAAATGAAGAAAGTGTCAACTTTAGTAAATGAAATTGTAGTAAATTAAATTTAGATAGTAAATGTAGTAGTAAACTTACATTAAGAATTGTGTATCCACTTTGTGTATGAAGTAATCCCATTCTAACCATTCTTGGTCTGTCAACACACTAAAAATAAAGAAAAGAAGATATTTAGTATTAGGCAAGCATAATTAGTTCACAACACTGTCAAATTAAATAAAATACCTTTTCTGTAGAATTCTTTGGTGGTCTACCCCTTCCTCTTCTAGTTGAACCTCTCCCTTTTCCAACAGTAGGTGCTGCACTTGGGACTGCACTTGGACCTGCACTTGGGTTTGCACCAGCAGATGGACTTGGTCCAGGATTTGCATTAGTGCCAGCAGCAGGTGCACCTGTTGGACATCTTCTTTTGTTGTGACCCTTACTAAGGCAAGTGCCACATGAAATCTCAATCCCCCTCTTGGAAAACTTTCCATTTTTCTTTTTGGTTTCACCTTCTTCTTTCTTCCTATTCTTTCCAGGCCTACCTGGCAGCTTCTTAACAGGAGGTGTCATAACAGAGATATTCTGTGATTTTGGCCACATCTTCATATTCAAAACTAGTTGAATGAAGAAACTATATGTGTTCATGTAAGTTTCTCTGTGGTACCAGTGAGACATGTAGTTTATTGGTTCCAATTTTTTGTGGTGAAGAGCAGCCACTGCATGAGGACACGGTATGTCCTTCAACATCCATGCTATACAACTGCAATATTGTTTAGCAAGATCCACAATATGCCTATATCCTCTATCAATCACCTCATATCCTGTATCAGAATTCCATTCTATGTTGCACTTCATAGACCTTGTTGTATTATCATTTAGCACTTTCATAGCCATTGGAGAAATGTCACTGATCCAAGTTTCACAAAAATCCCTCATCTGTCCCACTCTTTTCATCATTTTTACCCTTATCTCCTCTAAAATTGTAATTATACTCTTATGCCTAGCTCCTAAAATCTATGCATTAAAACATTCTGCCATGTTGTTGTCTACAACATCACACTTTGTTCCAAAGCTAAAGTAAACCTTGCTCCATCTCTTTGGATTAAAATACATCAACTTATCTAGTATTTCTTCTCCCCCTAACATTTTCATATAGCTAATGTTGTCCCTAAGCTCAGCCTCAAAGGTAGATCTTGCACACCTCCAAAAACATTTTTTCTTCTAAATACCTCTACATATAGCATCTTGACATATTGAACCTCACAGCTCATATTGTTACACAAAAATAAAAAAATTATAGTATTTATGCAACAATTATAAGTATCACAGGTTATTTATCACATATTGAACCTCACAGCTCATATTGTTACAGATTGAAGCAGATAAACAAACTATAACAGATCAGTTTTCAAGATAAATTAAAGACAACAAAAATCCCTAATTCAAAAACCCTAATTAAAAACTCTAGTCAAAACCCTAGTAAAATCGAACTATTATAAATGTCAAGAGTTATATTATCACATATTGAGCATCTAAATGAAAATAAAATGTTAATTTGGACAAATTAAAGACGGAAAAACCCTAACTCAGAAAACCGTAGATCTAATTTAGGAACGAAAATAAATCCTAGATCTACTATATTTAGGAAAGAAACAATCTAACCTTTGAACTGAAAATTAGTAGTTCCTACATAAAAGATCATAACCTTAAGCGTTTATCCTAGATCGTACCACCTCCGTTGAAATCAACCCAATCAACTTCAACTGAAAAGAGATAAAAAATAATTTTTACTTTTCAACAATGAAAAATAGAGAAAAATTATTGTTTGTCTCTTCTATCAGGTTTAAATTTGATAAAAAATTGAAAGAGTGAAGAGAGGTGAATCTTCTACCACGTTTTTAATCTCATCCGATGACTTTTCATTTGGATGAAGAGGTTTAATCGGGTTAGGGTATAATATGAGGTTGGGTCGGGTCGGATGGGTTAAATAGATGGGTTAAAAGAGTAATAGGGTCGGGTTAAGCTTTAAAAAAGGAAAATTAAATTAGACACGTGGCACCACAAGAGGGCGAGTGGAGTGAGCTCCACTCATTAAACTTGGGCATGGGTGTCGCGGGGAAGTAATAATATTACTTTTATATAGTTTAGGTGTGTAATGGGTCACTTGTATAGTTTAGGTGTGACTTAGACTTTTCGGGTATAGTTTGGGGTGAAAATGATGCCTTTTACTAATCTTTTAATACTCTCCATTTGAAATTTCCGTGTTTGCATTTACAGTACAATTTAGAGTGGTGACTTGTATGCAAGGACGGTAGAGTCTCAAGAGGGTGTCAGCCTTGATAAATACTAAGGAGTTTACAAGTTAAACGACACAACTTAATTAGACTATCTTTTGGGATTGAACTCTTATGCCCCGCAAAAAGTAAGACATGACTTGCATTTGTATAGACCATAACTAGAACATATTTTGAAAAGAATTATTTAATTAATAATATAATAAATAATTAAATTTTATTTAATTAATTCATTTGTTATTCATTACCCATCCTCACACATCTTTGATCACTTTCTTCAATTTACGTGGACTCTTATACTATCACATGACTTGTTTATGCTCCTTTAATTGCATAAAATTCAATTATTTATTTTTAATTAATTAAATATTCTCTTTTTTCATAATATTCTACTATGGGCAATAAATCAATACGGTATATTATTGACAAGGCTTTACGTCTATGATTTACACTGGACACAATCGATGACCCTCAAATCAATTTTATTTATTTAATTATTTATATTTTTGACTATGTACTAATGTTTGTTTACCGTTTCACCAACCCACATAGTTGAATTCATCGATTACGTAGACGTTCAGTCATAGTTATTGAGTTCGGTAAATTCTAAACTCCATTGACTTTGCAATTAATTTTGTATAAATCTACATAATCGCGGATAAACTAGATTCATTATCATATATGAATTAATTTTGACATATGAAAACTGTTTTATTCATCTTCTAACAGGGACATTGCAAAATTTCAAACAAGAAGAAAATTATAAAATTAAAGTAGAAAAAAATATAGAAAACAAAAAAAATACTTCATTTAGTAAGTTCATTGCAATGGTTTAACACTATATGTACAGCAAAATATGAGGAAAAAGGACAAAAGAAAGAAGCTTTTGTCTAACAAATTCTCCTACCATGAAAGCTTCTTTGCAATAAACTTAAAACTACAATTACAACAGAAATTAAAACCTAAACTAAGGGGATAGGGGAGGGGGGGGGGGGGAGGTGATCAACTCCTTGGGCTCCATATTCAGCCTCTCCATATTGCCTGTAAAAAATGGGCGATACACCGGAGTTCACCGTGGAGGTGCTCTTTGTCCTGATCCAGACTGTAAAAGAAACGGTGTAGGTCATTTTGAAGGAGGAGAAGTTCGTGGCAACGCTGGAAACAAACCCTCTTTCGTGGTCTGAGTGGAATTCTCGACATCAGGTCTTATATATCATTTTTTGGATTGAAAAAGATGAATATTGTGTATAGTTGATGGTTGTTTATATAGACCAAAATAGAAGTTTTTGCTATTCCCGCCCAGTGGGAAGTAGACGCGAGGATGAACGACAGTCAAAGAGATAGAGTACACCCAATAGACACAGTGTTGAGTGGACGTGCAACAGTTTTTTTGATGTGTCATAAATTCCCAACTGTTCATTTGTTCAATTAAATAATTAGGGTTTTTCAATAAACTTGAAATAGGATCGATAATAAACTATGTGGTATATAAAGAAGACTCTCAATAGAATTGACACACAATATATGCAATAACATAAAAGGTCGATAATAGACACATAGTAAAATCGATAAAACTAGCATTAATCAGAACACTGCAGAGTTGTCAAAATGCATAGACTTCCATGACTTACAAAAACATAAATTCATACAAGTCACTATGATTTGCTGTTATTTCCAGTGGTTCTCTTGTGCTCGGGTCTCTTCCACAGCGAACACTTGCTCCCCCTCTTCACCTTGAAAGCCTCGCCCACACCCGTAACACATTTTCTTTTCTTGCTTCCGAGCTTGGTGTCGACAAGGGGTGGAATAATGTTCATGTCTAACAATTTTTATGGCACGAGTCATTCAAACTCTAAAGAAACAACATTAATTAATTTCGAATATGCAAGGAGGTACTACTCTACTTTATACATGGGCGAAGAGTACTCGTAGACTCTCAAATCATAATCATCACCTTACTTCGATCGCAAAGCGGCCATCGCGTGAACGCATGGTATTTTGACCAAGTCAAACTTCCTACAAGAACACGACTTTTCCACTAGGTCGAATTTAGCCGTACAACCACTGCCGAACATTATGAATTGGTTGTTGTCCCCTCTTTTGATCTCCGCATAGAAGGAGTTTCCCTCACTCATATTATCCCTTAAGATCTTTTCAGAGGCAGACACAAATTTGTTATCCTTATATTTGAGGACATATGCACGCCTCTCCTTAAATTTCTGTAACGACCCAAAATCTCATCCCGAGGCATCACACGGTGCTTAAAGCTACAAGTAGCCCCAAGCTAAACCTTTGATCCTGCTACTAGGTTTATAGCTTACTCTAACGAAAACCAGAGCAAAACAAAGGTACTATCATATTGTATCTCAACTGAAATAACCGAGGAATACTATCTGAATAGCACAATACTGAATACTATCGTAAGACCTCGCGATGCTTTTGGTGATGCTCTTGTTCCTATTGGAGATAATGCAAAAATCCAGTCCATCGACTACTATAGACTTTAGTTTCTCAAAGAAGAACGTCCAATACACATCATTCTCCTTGTCAACAACGTAAAAGGAAATGGGTTAAATATGATTCTCAGTATTCTGTGCAACCGCGCTTAGCAGCACGCCCTCATACTTACCGTGTAAATGAGTGTCATCGATCGCAATAACCTTTCTCGTGTGAGCGAATCCCCTAATGCAAGGGCCCAAGGATAAAAAGTAGTACATATACCTACAATCATTCTTGTTCACCATGGAATAGGTAGTGCCAACATTAAGAGCGTCAATCATGTACAAAAAAGTTGACAGGCAGGAATACCTGTGCTCCGATGTCCCTCAAACCATTTTCTTGGAAATCACACCCCATCCAATATTTTCAATAGGTTGGTCTACTACTAAAGTTCTTGAAAATGATCCTCCGAATCTCACCAGTGTCCAAATCCTTTCCTTCGCAATACATGTTCACACAGAGCGATGCCATGACTTTAGCCATGATTTTCTTATGGTTGCGCATGGCATATTCAACGCTGCAAGTGTGATCGCCAACGTATTTATAGATGAAAAATCTATCTGTGAATTCATACTTCTTCACCCGCAATATCCGCGCGCAACTAGGAAAAACACGTTTCACCTTAAAGAATTTTCTACAGCTCTTTAACATAGTATAATCAAAAGAATTTTTCACTGATGCTATGTCCAACAACAATTTCAGCTCCTTTTTGTTGCTAAATATTTGATTTACGTGAAAATTAGTTCCATTGGAGAAGGTGTGGTTGGTTTGTGATCCCGATCCGCATTCTTCTCTCTCTTCTTCAAAGAAATTGGGATCTTCTAATTTCATTAAATGATATTCCGTATCCATTGGATGAACATCCAAACAGCTTCAAATGAATCATGTTTGTCGATTGTTAGGTGTGGTGACAGAATTGTCGGAGACCCTGGGACGATATTTATCCTCAGTAATGGCCTAGAGCCATCGACAGCGAAATCCAATATGTATTAAGGACACATGCCAATCATTCTTTATGAATGTGGGATGTATTTCCCCCCGCCCATTCATTAGCTAGCTAATCACAATGTTCTTTGGCTCGCAATCTAATTCTCCACTCTCAATTATGCTTCGAACCATGTTGGCGTACGAACCACAGCGACGCAACGGGATGTGCACTGTCTCCTCGGTAGATGATTTCCAATTTCAATTTTTCGGACCCTCCTCCCACACACCCATATAATCACCACCCGCGATAGCTATTTCAGCTACTGCTATTATAGACCACACTAATCGATAATAGATTAAGGTAACGGTCAATAAATGGTCGATGACTGGTATGAAAACCTCCGTACTAAAATGGGAATGAACGAATTTTGGATATAATCGATGCCCTCCTAGCGTTGGGATAGATAAATGTATGTGTAGGACTTCTAAACTACTGAAATATATCTAGTGACGAGGTATTGCGTGGATTGAAAAGCTTTTCAAGCTAGTAAAAATTGGTAAAAAAAATATTTTTTTCAAAAAAGATGGAACAACAATGGAGGCAATGACCAGGAATGGAGATTTCAGTTGTGATGAGCAAGATTTCATCGGAAAAGTGGCTGAAAAAGTCGCCGGAATCAGAAAATATTGGTGAAAAATGGGAGCTCCTTTTGGTGGCTTCTTGGACAATTTTTTTAATTAAAATAGAAAAATATAAAAAACGGTGGAAATATAAAAAATGGTGGAAAATATTAAATATTAAAACTTGTGGGAGACTAAAGTGTAAAGTTTAAAACTTATGTGTTAGGATAGTATGTTAAAAGTGATAATGTCATCCTATTGTCTAAATACTTAATTTTTGAAGACTTATGTCCAAATGCTTAAATAAGTTTTCAAAGTGTCTATTTTCCAAAATCTCCCAACAAACTGATGATCTTCTCTTCTGTATTGCTGAATCTTACCAAAGCATTCAATTTGTTTCTCTTTTGTTCATATTTTCCATCCTTTGGTGTTCTAACTACTACTAAAGTTGCTGGTAAAGTTGAAGTGAGCCTTGGAGTGACAGGTAAAGTTGTTGTTATGTGACCTCTGAGGTCACTGGTTCATACTTTGGAAACAGTCTCTTGCAGAAATTCAAGATAAGACTGCGTACAATATACACCCTTGTGGTGGGGTTCTTCTCCGAACCCTGCACATAACGGAAGCTTTAGTGCACCGGGCTGCATCTACTGCACTGCTGATGAATATTTCTAACACAAAAACTACTTCTTTGCAGACATACGCCATAAAATTTACAATTATCTTTTACCGTTCTAAGGAAAATATTTGACCGAATTTCTCTACAGCTTCAAGAAAAAAAATACTTCTCAACAACAAATTCTTGATATAAATGCTGATATAATGTCAAGAAAATAAAGTATAATTTTTTTTTATATGAAGCATTTGCAACCATATCTAATTATAATATTCACATATAAAATTAGGTGTTTTAAAAATATCTAAAAACGAAATCAGTACTATTAAACAAACATTTCTTTCTCTCATGAAAATGAAGGATATCCTTTCAACTTTACACAATAGCTTTTTTTTTGATAAGATTGTACTTCGAAATGACAATAAAAATCAATTAAATAGGTGTTACCATTCATCCTCAAATACATGTAAGGTCAAATGCTTATTCTAATAAATCTTATATGATTTTGAAATATTTTTACTAATTAGCATGGGACACGTATGCAACACACTTACCCAGAACTAGTATTCTACAAATGTGTTTGAAGTAATTACAAAAGCAAGAATTTATGGATCCAAATTCTAGAAATTAATTTCACTGTTAATGAAAGAGCACAAGAAATAAATCCACTTTTTTAAAATTCATTATACTGGAGGGGATCTTTTCCAACACATATTAGTTAGCTGCCAACAGATACTATATATGAATTCAGCAAGTTTATGCAAAAGAATAATTAGTTCATTGAAATAATGTATGATCCTTTTGATTTTCAAACTGAACCTTAGTATATAAATATTAATGAAATAATGTTCTCAACAAAAACTACTAGCATTTATTAAAAGGAAATGATCGGGGAACACCAAAGAAGCCGGGGCATTCATAAAGCTCATTGTTGTTTATGTTCACGCTGCTTGAGTGGGACTTTGTTGAGTCGTGTATTGCCGCTCTAGTATAGGATAGAATGCCAGATGAAGTAACATTTATTTCAGAATCAAACTTTGTTTTCTTGTGAATATCTGAGCTAAATTTGCTGCAATATCTTCTGATGTTGTCAATCCCCACCATTTCTGGGCACACAGATCCCATCTGGATAAAAATTCTAGGTGGAAATGCGGAACTGAGGCACTGATCTCCCGTGGATCCTCCTTTGCCATCGTATGCACAAGCTGTGTCTTGAAATATCAGTTCTGGCAAATGGAGCAAGCTCACTCATTGATGTCACACATAGTTGTCCGTATGACTAGTATATCGCTTAAACTTATAAAACATGTACCTTGTATAACGGTGTGGTTATAGTTAGTGAAATCTTGAGGAACTGCTGCAAAATCTGCAGCTCTTTGATTTCATCCATCTTCAACATGTCTTGCATTAAAAGTAGGTCTCGCCATTGTCCCAGCATTAGCAGCACTCGAGTTAACAAAAGTACCAGAACTAGTACTTGATATGATTGGAACATGTCAATAAATTGGGCCAGCTAAAGGACTTGAAGTTGCAATTCCACTCTCTCATGCATGTCTACCACTAAAATTTGCCTTCACAAACTGATCACTTTGTTCCAGTCTTCGTTTTACTTGGACCAAATCCATATTGTATCTGACTACATCAACTAATATTGCTGTTCTAAACTTAGGCATATGTGGAGAACCTTCATTGTCTGTTTGACAGCTTGGAAGCTGTTTCGCAAGTTTTTGGGTGTACTCCTGTAACTGATTCTTGTACATCACTCGTACCGTAGGAACTGGAAAGAAATTAAGTGGACCATTGGTATAATTAATAATGGACTGAATACAAAAACAAAAACAAAAAACAAGAAAATAGGGGTGATCTTGAAGGATATTAGCCCCTTATCATGCTTATGCACAACACTAGCTAATTTTAATGCTATGGTCACCATGTACAAAGTGTCAAGAAAACCAAACATTCATTTAAAATTTGTGATGTAATTGAATACTAAAGTACCTGGATGATGAACACTTCCTTGAACCCCGGCTTGTCTTGGGATAAATGAGATTAATGAGGGAAAAATTTAAGAAGTGCAAGACTGTTAGGGGAAGGGCGTGTACAATGGACGGAGGATCTTCATGCCAAATTCGTGGGATCTTCATGCCAAATTCGTGGTAGCTATACAACAACTTGGTGAAGGAGGTAACTTTACCTCGCAAGTGTGAAGCAATTTCTTCTAATGTTGTCATCCCCCGACATTTATGGGCATACAGACCCCATCTGGATAATTCTAAATAATAACTAGTAGTTGAGTGATCGCTTGAAAAATTAACTCCTCCATTAGATCATACAAGGAAATAATCCAATGTATTTGTTGGTCATTTTCTTTCGTCAGATATGTTGCTGAGATGAGAAACAAGGGCATGAATATTTGTTCACCTTTTGATGGATCAATTAGTAGTAACCCCGAGGAGCAACTTCCTCCACTAGACATTCCAAAACATAAGCAGTGACGGTGTGACAGTTGCATCTGTAAGATTGTAGCTGATGAAAGTGTAGGAGATGAAATTGATGATGTGTCTGTGACCACGGTCTCTATTAATGTGAACGATTCCATAGATACTAGTGACAATAAGATCATCTCGATAGGGAAACATAACAAAACGATGCGCAATCTGGTTAAAAACAAGACTATCAATGCTGGTTGTATTTTCTTTAATATTTCTAGTAGTATGATACATATATATTGCAGTTTGTTTCCTATTTTAACTGGATCTGAAGGTGTTAGATTTGAGGAGATTGGCAATCCAGATATAGAGGTGATAGTATCTAAGAAATAGTCCACTCGAGAAATAGAAACAAACAACTAAAGAATGTATTGCAGGTGGTTGAGATAATAGGGAACTCGTTTGGATTCAGTACATTGGAATGATTTATATTGTCCTAGAAGTGATTAAACGTATTGAAATGATTTCCACGGTAATAAGTGCCAATATGATTTTATCATTCTGCCATTGTAATGGTTGTAGATTTTGGCTCAAGCCATTCAACCCGGCGAGAACATCATACGGTGGAATTAAAGAATGCACCGTGGTGAAAACATCATACAGTTGAAATGGTTCATTGAAAAATAACTTATCTATGTAGAGAGGATTTCATCTCCCCTGTGGTGACATTGATAGAAATTGTCAACAACAATAAAGGGACATCAAGTGGAACTGCTCTTCATTTCTCAATTTCAAGAGTCCTTAAATAGATAAAAGTTATAATAACGGAACACGGCGGTTACTCCTAATTATTTTGATACAAACTGATTCCACTAATCCTATAGCCTAAACGCTAGGAAACAACTTATTTCCTCCAAACAATAGTAACAAACAAACCACTACCCCGCAAATAGGGAAAAGATGTCCGTAACTTCTTAATGGAAATGGAGAAACTTTGAAGGCTTGGATCATTTCATTTAATATTTTATCTATTTATTTGAATAATTTGTCAAAATATATTTATTTCAAAACAGTATTTATAAGGTACTCCAATTTTATTTGCTATTTGTTTATCATATTATATTAAAAGTGGGAAGAATTTAGAGGTAAAGCTGGATTATGATTTTACCCCTATACTACATTAAAGTCTTATTAAAAATATCTAATTAATTTAAATATTAAATAGTAATCATATCATATTAATATACTAATACTATATATATACTGAAAGGGGTGCAGTGAATGTATACAATTGTGAAGAATTAAGTATTTTTAATACGAATCACCATGAACAACTAAGCAAGGAAGCAAGTAAGGAAGAGAGGAAGAGAAGAGAGAACAGAGATGATCATGGAGTATTAACCAAGAATGTAATTCTGTTATTCAAGTTGTTATTCAATAGTACATGATACATGTGTATATATAGGCAGTTAGTAAGTGAGCTAAGACTACTAGTAGGTTAGTTGGTTGGTTAGTGGTAAGCTAGAGGTTAGTTATAACTAACTTCACTGAGTCATTGTAGAGTAATTTGACATAGTTGGAACATAGTTGAATCTTCTTCCTTACAAAGTGACAATCTATTTCTATATTTTTGTTCCTTTCATGGTAGACTGGGTTTACAACCATCTGTAATCCTGCTTTGCTGTCACTAAAGATGGTAACTGTTAGTTGTAGTGGTACTTGGAGATCCTTGATTAAACCAATTAGCCAAGTAAGCTATGCAACTGTTGAGGCAAGACTTCTGTATTCTGATTCAGCTGAACTTCTTGAGACAGTTGATTGCTTCTTTGACTTCCTGGAAACTAATGAATCACCTAGTTTAATGGTGAAACCAGTAATAGATCTTCTGGAAAAGACACAAGCTGCCCAATCTGCGTCACAGTGAGCTGTAAGAACATCTTTTCTTGCACTAGACATCAGAAGTCCTTGTCTTGGCTTTCCTTTTATATATCTGATAACTCTGAGTGCTGCATTCATGTGAGATTGTTTTGGATTCTGCAAGAATTGGCTTAGAATCTAAACACTATAAGCTATGTCTGGTCTCACGACTCCGTTTGGAGTCACGATGGCACCTACCACATCCTACCGGTAGGTAAGCCGACACCGTAACCCGGAGTTATGGCAATGGGTTACCTCGGTAAGTATGTCCAATATGGACTCTATGTATGAACATAATATATGACAACAACATTTCACAATTAAGGACAACCAATATTCAAACACAAATCCCACGACCTGATAGTATTAATACAGGAGCTTCTAAACTTGACAAGAGGAATTTATAATCTCAGAATCTGAAATGTCTTAAATAATCTCATACATTTGTCTCGAAAGCAAAAGACAAATAAGGATAGAGGGGAAAGAGGGAAACTTGATCTCCAAGAGCTCACCTTGCCTCCGAATAGTCAACTCGTACGAACTAGCTCAACGCCGGCAACTAGGACCTGGGTTTGCACCAAAAAGATACAGAAGTGTAGTATGAATACCAAAACACGGGTTCTCAGTAGGCATCATCAGCCAACTGAGCTCAAATATAATGTAAGGACAATATAAAGTAAGACAATAATCTTAAAGTCAAGGGATAGGATCGAACCTGAATCTGCTTTGATACCACTGTAACAACATCTATACTACTAAAGCAATAACATGACATACTATCTCTATATACTCCATAATCTCCATAACAATTGAGTATCATTTCGAAAACGTAAAGCCATATACACAATCGTAAAGCATCTACTTGCCATAATCATCATCAACGATCTTTAGAACATAAACACAAGAACTTACCACGATGTCCCATACCGCCGGGAAGTACATGAAAAACAGAACAACAAAGAACATCACGGCGTCCCATACCACCGGAGAGTACACAAAAGAATATCAAACAAGAACTCATCACGGCATCCCATACCACCGGAGAGTACACCAAAGAATACAATCAATAATACAATAAAGCATAACTAATTCATCAATTTACCGAAAACCGCGTGTAGCACAACCTCGTCATGGCTCATTACCAAAATCCACTTCCAAATACCCATACCGTAATTCAACATAAAGAAAGCAATATTGTCGGCATAGACATGTAATCATTAATTCTATAATTCATTAAAAAATACCGCAAAGTCTATACTAATTAACCTTATTTTTTCGCATGTCAAAAGATTATAAGTCTTAAATTCACTAGTCATCAAATTGGAGAAAAACTACAAGCCACCCATAGTATAGGTTATTCAACTATCATAATGCCATTCTTTAACTAGCATCATCATGACACGAGTTATTAACTAAGCCATCTCAACTTCACATGTTGGGAGATAATTTAACTAACCATCACGCAATACTAGATCCATCATCACTAAGCATGTCACAACCTTAAGGACTAGTTTCCATATTTTAATCAAGTAAAGTCCACCAACTAGTTTACTAGGTTTCAAATAATAATCATATATTTTAGAAGTAGCTAGTTATCACATAAGCCATCTTACTAGGCAAGATTTCATAATATAACCTCTTATTCAAGTCAAGTATATATATTAGGTTAGCCCTTGATTTTATGCAAGTTTATACATAACACTAAGCCTTAACTCAATATTAGGCATAAATTTCCTCTAGTTGCTAATTCAGCATCAACAACGGTCACACCTCTTATATAGTGATTTGGAACAAGGAATGAATAGTCATACATCAAGAGAGACCTCATATCTTAAGCACATAGATGGTTGACCCCACACGACCTAACCTTACCAATATCAATGCATATAAGTAAATTTGTCCCACTCGGCATCACAATATTCTTACCTCTTCCGGATTAGCCGGGCATCATCACAGTATCACATATTCCTCCGGACTCAAACCGGGCATCATCATAATATCACATATTCATCCGGACTCGAACCGGACATCATCACAATATCACATATTCCTTCGAACTCGAACCGAACATCATCATAATATCACATATTCTCCGGACTCGAACCGGGCATGATCATAAAATCACACATTCTTCCGGACTCACCGGGCATCATCATAATATCAATAAACACTTCAACTAATGGATTTGTGTTCTAAATCCAACCAGTAATAACATGCAGATCATACTATTCAGCCTAAAAAAATGGAGCAAATGAACTTGAGAATTGTAAGAAATTAACTCTTGAATCAGGAAATATGAACCATTTGGATAACAGTAGTGGACAGAACTTTGCGGAGGCATATAGGCCCCTTTATATGCATTGAGCTAATGTTTCCTTCACACTGTTTTTCTTGGACAAAGCTAACATCAAACAAAAATAATTAGGTGGAATGGAAGACCTATCATCTAATACACCTGGGCCTGTCTTTATAATAGGAAAATAAAGTTGTTTAAACCACAGATTTCCAAGACATGCAACACCCTGCATCTAGCGAAAGTGAGAAGAATTTCCCTATTCTACTGGGTCACTGGAATATGCGCAACAAGGCTAAAGGAAATCCCAGAGAAACAATATTGTTATTTGTGTCCACTCCACAACACCCACACATCAAGTTGTACAGGCATTATCAATCCCAATCAAATAATATTAAGGGACCGACAATGAGTATACCCACATGGCACCAACATACATGTGAGTTCAATTTGCAGTATGTGATTCTCAATGAGGTTCAAAAGACATAAACATGTTCGGTCAAGGCCAAAATCTGTAGTGTTTCAAAGTTAGAGAGAAGTTCATGCTAAATTGCTCGAAGTCGGGTGCAGATCTAAAGGATTTGAGTGTGCATACGGGTGCTGGGATACGCCAATAAAATGTATATTATTACATAAAGAAGTATATATCTTGAATCCTTGATCAATCAAAGCTATTGAAATAAAATTAATAATTCTTTACAGTACCTAATATTTTATTCATAAGAAATCTCATGTAACAGACACATTTTCATTCTCATACTTTCTTGATCATATAATATGTTCCCTCCGTCCCAGTTTATGTGTCATAATTTGACAGGGCACGAAACTTAAGAAATAAGAAAAGACTTGATGATTTTTTACCAAATATGCACAATAATCACTTAACAAGGGTATTCAAGTCATGATCACAAGATAATCCGATAATCGCGTGCAACCATCACAACTCCTACACACACACACATATATATATAGCTTGGACAATCACCACGTATCTAGGTCGCTAAACATTTACTTAGTTCAAGATTAAGGTGGGTCAAGTCCCACTTCTCAATTCTAAGAATGCCAAGCTTACTGACACATGTCTAGCTTCTACCCAGAATTAGGCTAAGTCATCCATACCTCACCATAAGGGCTTACCAATCCTTTCTAGGTCTATAGGGAAAGTCTCTTCAAGAATCCTTCCTAAGTCAATCCAACACCAAGGTCATCTCCTATCTAGGCATTATATAGGTCAATACACTCCTAAGGATAGAGAAGTATACAATTCATGTCTACTTAGAATAACTATAGTGTTCTCACACTAGTCATGAGACCACAATTAAGCTAACCAAAGTCCTAGACTAAGGGTCAAATATCATACCTTACAAATCCATGGTCTATAGCAATTAATGAATCCCAAGTTCACCATTTAATCAACTATCGTCTAAATTCCCCACCCAATCTCGCAAAATATCAATGATTACATTACAAACAAGCTCAATCTATACTATGGGTAAGCCTAACCTACCTTGAATCCAATCCAAGCAACTCACGAACCAACGAGCTTTTTCTTTCCTTTTCGAGAAGCTTCCCCTTCCACAAGCAATGCTATCAACAACACAATCTAAGCATTACAACAAAAATAAAAATACCCATTATAGCAAAATTTTGCCATGGGTTTCAAGTGGACACCAAAACTCCAATTGGGTTTCACCCTTGGAAAGGAGTTTCCAAGATCAACGCATAGCCTAATTATCTTTGGGGAGTTAAAATCCTCAAGTAATTTGAGTCAATCACACAATTTTGGGGCTATAATTGAACCATAATGATTTAGAATTTTGAGTCAAGAAACTATGAAATCAATATCAAATTAGAGGAATTCTTACCTTAAATTTGTAGCAAAAGAATGAATTACACAAGTTATTAAGCTCCTAATCAACCCACAAAACTAATTTTTTGATTCACCAATCTCCTATAGCTGCTAGGGTTTTAATAGAAATGAAGAATGTGTAAAATCTGCCAAAAAGACCCCTTTTATATGATTTTAGATGGGCCCACAAGGTCAAAACTTATTTTTGACCTCCCAGGCTCATTCGGACTCGGTTTTTTGCAAACAAATTATGTAACCCAACTAAATTTGATATTTCGGATGCACTGATAAAGTTAGATTTTTTATTCGAGGTCATTTAGGCCACTTGTGGGTCCCACACTCATATATTTTGATTTTTGACTTTTTCAACTAATGGGTCGAAATGAGCTCGAGTGTTATGGGATCCGAACAAAGGGTCTATCTATCCAAAAATCAATATTACATAGCTTCTAGCGCAGTCAAAATTTGCATCTGAAATCATTTTACTAAATTTTTTGCTCGGCGGCCATTTGAAATTGACGGAGACTTCAAATTGGAAAAGTAGTTCTAAAAATCAAACGAACCATCAGGTAATCGAACTATCGGTTCCAACAAGTCACTAATGACTTGAAACGACTATGGACGAGCTCTATCAGCAAAAATAAGAAAGAACACGACAAATGACCTGAAGGGTCATTACATCTTGTTACTAGAAGATATAACAACTTCCCTATTATTCTCTGATACATTCCCTGGTCAGCTAGTTTTTCATCATTAAGCCTTGCAGCTGATGGAACATGTTAATCATAGTCACTGGGTGTCAGTTTTTCTGTAGTGTCACAAGGTGTGGGAGCAGGTTTAGCAGCACTAAAACTAGTTTTTGAGACCAACTCAAGGGCTTACTTTCTTTGGTGCATCACAATCCCTTGTTTAGACCTTGTAAACTCAATACCTAGGAAGTATTTCAATTCTCCTAAGTCATTCATCTTCAAGGCTTTGTGAAGAACTTCTTTTTTCTTTATTACCTAATCTAGCTTATCACCAATTACTAGTATATCATCTATATAGTACAATAATTATTCCATCACTGGTTTCCTTAATGTAGAATGAATGATCATATTGGCTTTGCCTAAGTTTGCACTTGATCAATGCCTGAGACAGCTTTGCATTTCACTGTTTTGGTGCTTATTTCAATCCATACAAGGATTTAGTAAGTCTACATACTTTTTTATTCTCCCCCTGACTTGTAAATCCTTGTATAGGCTTTGATACCATGAAGAATTAAGTGTTCTTAATACGAATCACCATGAACAACTAAGCAAGGAATCAAGTTAGGAAGAGAGGAAGAGAACAGAAAAGAGAGAGCAGAGATAATCATAGAGTATTAACCAAGAATGTAATTCTATTATTCAAGTTGTTATTCAATAGTACATGATACATGTGTATATATAGGCAGTTAGTAAGTGATGTAAGACTACTAGTAGGTTAGTTGGTTGGTTAGTGATACAAGAATAATCACGGCTATGAACTTAAGAGAGTGCGTGTTGGACCCGAGACTTGGTGGATGCAAATAAAGTGCAAAGGATCACCTAAATGGACACCAAAACCACCCATACATAGCACTCCAAGGGCGCCTACTTGAAGCCATTCATTAAAGGGACTTTTTGGTCATTTCACCTTACTTTTGTAATAAGTCTATAAATAGACTAGTTTAGGTCTTTAGTTTTTTGGTTGATGATTATTGTAAGTCTTGAACTTTTAAAACACCAAGTCCTCTCTCCTTGAGGCACAAAACCAAAACATGTAATTAGGATAGCATTCAGGGGTTGAATCTCTTGTGATTGCTTGTTTTTTAGAAATGTTGGTGCTTGAGTGGTGGACTCCGCTCTTGTATCATCGTAAGAACTTGGTGCTTGTTAACGTGTTTTGTAGGGGTTTTAGAGTTTCATAAACTCTTTAGTTACTACTTTACATGTTTTCCTTGTGTCAAGTTATCTATCTTCTTTATCATTAAGTTTGTGTTTGCTTCCTTGTGTCATTTTATGTCTTGCTTGTTACGGGTATTTGCGGGTCACTTGTGGACTGTTTTGTGCTCATTTAGATACCGTTTGGTATCATTTGGTATCAGAGATAAGGATGGTTGTGTTCCTACACTACCAATATTGGGCTCTCTAAGTCGGAAAAAAAAAGAGGTGTTGAAAAGCTGAAAATTCCAAAAAGAAGCAAATCTATCCATTCTTGTTGTCTTGGCCGAAATTGTGTCTTGTTGTTTTGGCCGAGATTTGTGCCTAGTTTTCTTGTGAATTTTGTGTGTTTTGTGTGTTATAGTTTTAGATCTTTGTTTCCTAACATTAGAAGAGGTGTCCAAGGTCGAAAATCTTACAAAAAGAAGTTATTCTATGGGTTGGGTGTCTTGGCCGAAGTGGTGTTGTTGTTTGGCCGAATTTGTGTCCAGATTAGGTGTTATTTTTCTTGTCTTAGTAGTTTCGTATGTTAGATTATTATTTTACTAGCACACTTGAGTCTAAAGTCCAAGATTTGAGCTTTGTTAAGTTGTTGAAAGGTTGGACAATTTAGATATTGTTATTGTTCAAAGTGTTCTTGTTGTTGTTCATGTTGTTCTTGAGAGTAATATTCAACAAAATGCCTTGTTTGATTTGAAAAAGGGAAGAGAGAGGTAAGGTATTGTGTTGTCTTGGGACTACTTTCAAGACAACACTAAAGCGGCAAAGAAACAAAGGCCTACCAAAAGCTTGCCTAGCAAAAGAGTGTCAAAACATCTTTCAAGAAAGGCCAAAAGAGGAAAGGGAAAACACAAGGAAAAAAGGTGTTTTTCCATTTTAGTGCAACTTGGTGAAAGATGATGTAGACCTTTTTGAACTTTGGAAAGAGAATCCAAAGCCTTGCCTTGTTACTCCAAAACCAAAATTCATCACCAACAAACAAGATTAAACAACTTATGTCTTGAAAACATTATACTCCACATCAACAACAATATCAACGATCAAAGAAAAAAAAATAGCAATAAACATTGTGGGCCATGCCAACAACCAAAAAAAAAAAACTCAAGTTCTTGGACATCCATAGTTTCTTTCCTTGTCTCTATTAGTTCCATTTTCATTGACTCCTATACTAGTTGACATCTAGTAACAACCTACTAAGTTGTGAACTAGTTTTTGAGTACTTCTTTTTTGTAAGTGTTACTTGTGGTGCTTTGCTCGTTTATAGTTCATAGTTGTTTTTCGTTCAAGTGCGTACAAAACTTCCTTGAGTCTTCTAACCGAAATTCACTCCAACTCAATAGTAGACTCATTTCTAAGCACTCAAGGATTGATAGCCGGCTTACAACACTTGAAGGACCAAGTGAGGAAGCCGAGTGTGAAGAATGTCTAGCGTATTTTGAACTAACGTTTGCTTGTTTTGTAGGTACAATTGAAAATGGAACCCAAAAATTCCAATTCCCCAACCGTGGAAAATAATGTTATGAATGTCTTCTTAGCTAGTCTAGAAACTTTGCCTCGAGGTGTGGCTAGGATGAAGGCAAATGTTGAGAAGTTGGGTTCCAATATGGCCTCAACGAGTGAAAGATTGGAGAGGGTAGAAATCCAAAGGAGTTCTCAACCTCATACCACTAAAAACACCTCACCTACTATTACTCTCGAGACCTTGCACCAAATATTGTATCCACCAAGTGCTACAAACCAAGTCAATCTTTACTCTCAAAGCCGAGAACAAGATGGACCTAGCCATTCCTCACTCCACCAAGTTCCACAAGGAGGACTTGGAACCCAAATTCCATCCCTAACCCCGAATCCTCCACTCCAAAATCATCCAATTCAAAGACCTACACTCCACTAAATCCAATGTCCCCTTCCCAAGCTACACTAACCCGAAAACACACCATCCAAGTAGAAAAAGAGAGAGAGTTAGGATCTAAGGAGAATGAGGCCAAGCCTCAAGATGGAGAGAAACTTAGAGGTGAGATACAAGAAGAATGTGAAGAGAAGAGGGCAAGGGAAAGGGAAACCGCGGGTAGTGAAGTAGGAAAGGAAAAGAAAAATGTGCTTGTGGGATTTTCCCACAAAGGATCTTTGATAGTCACTAACCCATATGCTAGAGCTTTGCCTAGAATTGACCCTTCTTATGTACAGGTTCAAGTTCATATGCTATCAAAGAAGGATCAAAAAGGGATTCCACATGATAACATGGGAAATGAGCTAGTGACACCCTTGGCCGAGAGCTCCAAACAAGTGGACTGCCGTGGCATACACTGCGGTATAATTGCTGCACTCTACACTTCCTTAGGCTTGAAATATTGTGATAAGGATATTAGTATCCAATGTGAAGTAGCTTCGGGTTTACATAGTGTAGAAAAGCATGAATCTTTCCTTGGTAGTTCTGTTATTGCATATGTTGGTCAATTTTCTCTTAAGGATAGCTCACTACTTGATCATGTGAGTGATGTGATTCAAAATCCTTAAGTTAGTGTTCATTCTTGTAATATTGACCATGATATTGGACATATTCCTTTGAGATTGTGTGATGCAAACCGTGCTACTAGTTTTGCTCAAGGTAATCATATGCTTGGAAAACTTTTGAATAAAGGCATGCTTTCTCTTAAGAGAAGACTTCTAGGACACAACTCTTTAGTCTTGGATGATAGCCTAGTAAAACGATTGGTTAATCTCGGCTTTTACCCTTGGTTACACCATCCCTTTGATCTCGGAACACTAGTGGATTGGAAAAGGGGTTGCCTTGGCTTATGCTTATCTTTCCTTGACGATTATCTTATCCCTATCCTTTGTAATTTTCAAACTACGTGTTTCATGGTAAAAATAAAGGATTACTGGTTGAATTTTATAAGTGTACCCCCTCGGCAAGATGTCTTCACACTTGATTCCTTTCTACACTACCTCTTTACCTATGATGATAACCATGTTAATTTCGAATTTGTATTGCGTAGTGGTAGGAAGTTTGGTGGCTGGTTTTCTTATTTGCATGATGGTGATATGTGGTTGAGATGGATCTTAAGATCAATTGTGGCACTATATTTGATGAGGTCCTTTGTAAAGGTAATGAAACAAATGTATCTTATGGTTCCTAAGATGAAGGTAGTCTTACCTTTTGGGTATAGTAAAGCCATTAAGACCATTGTAGTTTTCTTATCTCTTGATATTTGACAAAGCCACTTCCTTTGTGCCATTCATGCTAAGCTTTTCATGTCACACACAAAGGACCCATGGGTATATTCCAAATGTGAACAACCTTGGCTTGATGACATATGTGATAATTTCGGATTGCAATCCTCTTTCCTTGATGTTTATCTTAGTCATGTCCTTTGTGATGCTTGTGGTACATATTTCATGATCATAACAAAGGATTGTTGGTTGTATTCCAAAAGTGTACCCCCTTGGCATGTTTATATAATTTGTGGTACTAATACTAACCCTCCTATCATGAGGATTGTGTGCTTGTTTTCCCTCTCTTTGGTTTTGGAAAGTGCGAATTTGAGGATAAATTCCTTTCAAGGTGGAGAGGATGATACAAGAATGAGGAGCACAAGGATTACAAGTTTTTGTTGAAGGTCCACGTTTCGGATTTGCAAAGGAATTGAAGACCTTTTGAAGCCTTTTTCAAAGCCTTGTCCAAGCTCGGGAACTACAAAGACTACAAGGAACGTTTATGAAAATGGATGCGGATGAGCATGTCTTAAGTTCATCCAAGGGAGTGTATGTATTAAAGTGCGAAGACATGCCTTGAGTGCCTTAAAAACACTACAAGTCAGCCCCATTTATACACTCCAAACCCACCCTCTTCATTAAGGGTAAATGTGTCATTTCCCATCTCTTTTGTAATAGACTATAAGTAGGAACCCCTTAGCCTTATTTTCTTAGTTAGATCATTTTAAAATCACTTTGTAACATTGAACACCATATTTCCTCTCTAGAAGAGAGTAGACCACCAAACATTTTAAGCTTCACAAGTGAAAGGTTCTACTTGTGTTGTGAGATGGCTAGAAACGAGAGTGCTTGAGTGAACCGAGTTCCTCTTGTGTTCCCGTAAGAACTTGGTGCTTGTTAATGTGATTTGTAGAGGTTTTAGAGTTTGATACACTCTTTAGCTGCTACATTTTATATTCTCTTTGTGTCAAGTTATCTATCTCCTTATCTTTCAAGGTTGTGTGTTTGTTGTTTCCGTTTGATGTCTTGTACGTGTGGACTGTTTTTGTGAGTTTGTGGACTGTTTCGTGCTCTTTTAAATACCGTTTGGTATTAGTTAGAGGTGAGCTAGAGGTTAGTTATAACTAACTTCACTGAGTCATTGTAGAGTAATTTGACATAGTTGGAACACCTTTAACTACCTGCTTCAACAAATTGTATCATTTACTTACTTCATTGTAGCATCTTCCAGTAGTTGCCTATTGATTTACTAAGTTAATTGTAGTGTTAAATTTTCAATTTACTGATCATGTCGTTTCATGACTTGCAAGCCAATACATCTTGTGTCTGTTAATTGTCATTAGATTTTCAGTTTTAATATTATTTTGCAAGAATGCACTGCCCATATAACTTTCTAATGATCAAAAAACCTGTTTTATTAATTTTTTTTGAATTAATTCTCCTTAAATATTGTTTTGTTCCTTCGAAAATAAGAACTGAACATTATCTACTTCATAGAAGTTGAAACGTATCTATAATCTATATCTATAATCTATATCTATATCTATAATATATTAAAAGTGTGAAGACCCTTAGAAAAGAGATTTGACCCTTCATTAAAAGACTCTTCTTTAGACAAAACTGTCTTTTCACTATTTTTTAATTAATTATTTAATAATTTTTTATTATATTAATTAGACTTCCTAAAGTATATGAGACTCCTAATCTATATCTATATCTATAATCTATAATCTATAATCTATAATCTATAATCTATAATCTATATCTATAATATATTGAAAGTGTGAATCTATATCGACAATATATTAAAAGTGTGAAGACCAAGACCTTTAGAAAAGTGATTTGAACTTTTTGCCCTTCATTAAAAGACACTTCTTTAGATAAAACTGTTTTTTCACTATTTTTTAAATTTATTATTTAATTATTTTTTATTATATTAACTAGACTTCCTAAAATATATGAGACTCCTAAAATATATGGTAGAAAAATTAATCAATATTTTCCTTTCTACTAGACTTCCTAAAATATATGATAGGAGAATTAATTAATATTTTGCTTTCTACTATTCAATTAGAAAAATACTCCTAAAATAGAACACTATTAAGGGAATACTTCTATAAATATTGATATGTACGTTAAACTAGAGATCAAACTGGTTTGCCTATTCGGAGAATATGATTGATGCTCATCTAACTTGATTCAATTGCATGTCTAGATTGGTGGATGCTTAATTTTCTAATCCTCAACCTCTTCACTGTTTTTGTCAGCATAATAAAATTCAACATGTGTGTATATATATATCTTCTTTGTTTTCATTCAAAATGATTCTTTAGGGTCAAAATTTTTTCTCAGACAAGAATAAGTTGGATCAAAATCAAAGCTTTATGATCACTATTATATACAATTTTTTTTTTATAGTTACTGATCGTAGATGAATGTCGGTTGGCTTTGAAGATTTTTTTGGGTAAAGTTTAGGTTTAATTGTATTATTTTGATATCTTTATTATCTTATTGTTTTATTTTAATTTACATATTGTAACACCCCGCATTTCGGGCTAGAACGAAAAATCGTCGTTTCTATGCGTAGATGATTCAAAAGCCATAAATCCTATGCAAATTTGGCATGTTAATCAATTATGTAGTGTGGGAACCTATTTGAGCATAAATTGAGATCATAGAGGTCCCCAAACTCAAGGACGAGTTGAAAGCTTTCCTATAGTTCGAGTTTGAGTGAGCGTCGAAACTTGGGTCGGATTCAATCGACCATAACTCCTTTTATATGAAAAACTGAGTGTCCTACTATATATAAAATGAAATATCTTCGAATTATCTTTCCAACGATACCAATTTCTCCCAAATCCGAGATCGGAGAAAAAAGTTATACCTATTTTACTTTAGCATGTCTGTCTGTCGACAAGTGACGACTTGAGCTGATAAGTTATCACATATGTGATGAACTATCAGCCATGTAGTCAGCCCAAGGCAGTAACTCACAAAAATCAGCCTCTGAATGACGACCTGGTGTGATAAGTTATCACATATGTGATGACCTATTAGCCAAGGTCGTCACCTTTAAAATTCAGCATTTCCAAAAAGGTTTTGGAGGTGTATTTTGGTATTTTCCCTTCACCCCATAACTCCATAAACACTGAATTCAACCTCCATTTCACCAAAAATACACTCCTTTCTCTCAAATCCTCTCAAGAACCAAACCCTAGAGCCTCAACCTAAGATTCAAGATCCCTCAAAATTTCACCATTAAATTCCAAAATTGATTCAAGAATTAGAATCCCCAAACTAAGATCTTCAAGAATCATCCATCAAAAGAACAAATAGAGTTCCAAAAGCAAGTGTTCATCCAAAGTTCATAATCTAAGGTACGTGGGGTTTATCCTAAACACTACATGGGCTTGTAAATACTAGAACATGATTTAAAGATTATCAAGCATGAATTTAGAAAAGGGGTTTTGAAATACATGATTTTATTATACATTATGAATGTTTAATTGTACTGTTGATTTGATCTTTAGACCTTTTCCCCCCCTTTAAATTGATTTACATGTATATGTATATGTATGAAGATTTAGATTGAAGATTGTTTGAGAGCACAACTTATGAAATCCCTCTCTTATGATAACTTTAAGTTTATGATATTAATGTGAAGGATTTGAAATGCATGATTTATGGCTTGAAAATAGTTTACTCAAATACCATAGTATTTTGAGCATGATTTTGAGATTTTGAGAGGGAGTTTCTTGACATAAATGTGTTTTCTTAAAGAGAAAGATTTGCATAAGATTAAGAATTTTTTACATGAACACCTTGTATCATTGGAATGTTGTCAAAGAGAGTTTCATACATGTGTTTACATGAGTATTTAAAGAAAGGGTTCTTCTAACTAATTTATCGATATGGTGGTCCCAAACTTTATGTTTTGAAAATAAAGATTATAATAAACCAACAATGGCTCAGAGATGTGACTTGCAAGTCAATGGTATGACGATACCATAAGTATGTATGCCATAATAGAGTATGTTTTAAGAGTATGTTTTAAGAGAATGCAAGTTTTAAAGAGTTAAGAATGGGAATAAAAAGGGTTAGGTGGTTACTCGAAGAAGGCTTGAGTTCAAGTAACTCTTAGCCTAAAACTGTATTTTCCGATACGGGTAGATTATTATTGTACGCTGGCGACGGCCGTGTGGCGTAGTAGATTCAGAGACTCCGACCCTTGCTCCACACTTATTTTGGGGGCTTGGCTGCCGAGTTAATGGTAGATTCCATATAGCCCGTGGAATTTCAGAGTTGTAGGGTATACCACCTAGCGCAGAAGTAAAACAAAGAGTGTCATAGAGTTCATATAATTTTACAGAGTCTTTCAAAATGCCCATGTGATTTCTTACTTTACGATATGTTTATGAACAATTTTAAATTACTCTTATATATATTGAATATAAATTATTATTTTGGATTTTCTCTGTGTACCACTACATCTGTATTGACCCCCTACCTCCCAGGTTCGGAGGCTCAATCTAGGGATCCAGCTAAGCAGTAGAGTATTTCATAGAGAAGTGATCTGTGCAGTGGTGAGCCTTCTTTGTTCTAAAAGGCCTATTTATTTCAGATTATGTTATTCCATTTATTTTGTTCTACTAGGGGCCTTGTCCCAGTTTTTAGATAGTTGTCACTTGATTATGTAGTAGAGATTTCGTAGACTGCTCTAGATGTTGTTTAGTTGATTTCGGATTTCATTCCTTATTGTTAAACTGAACCAAGAGTTTTGACCATGTTTCCGTATTAAATTATATTTCTGCATTTTCTTTTATTATATGAATATTGTGCATGATTACCAGATAGAGTAGGACGTCTGGGTCTTCATGGTTCGGTATGTCCGTCATTTCCTGGGCCCCGGTTTGGGTCATGACAAACTTAGTATCAAAGCACGGTTCATGGTCCTAGGGTGTCTGGAAAATCACATTGGGTAGAGTCTTGTTTATGGGTGTGTATCACACCACACTTATAAGCAGGAGGCTACAAGGCGTTTTGGAATGTCTCTCTATCTTCATGTTCTAATTCGTGCTATGGAGTCAGAATTTTCCTCTTTCATATTCTAATTCATGCTATGGTGTCGCCCATATGAAAGTAAAGTTATCCCAATTCTTTCCTTACTTTGATGTGCTCAGATATGTCTTATTATTGGGGTGATTCAAGTGCAGAAGTTTAGAGTCTAAATGGTATGGTCCTTTCTGATTGAGTCATATAAGATTTTAAAAATTATGCAAGGGCTTGAGAAGAGTCCGTTAGTGCTTCAGAGTGTACTGATTCTAGTGTGAGCTTTTATTCTGATGAGATCGTGCTTTTCAGCCTACAGTATATAGTGTATTCAACCCTTTTCAAAAAAAAAATTATGTTGCAGATGTCATGCCTATAAAGGGTAATGATGTGTAGCAGAATGTTTGAAATGTATTTCCACCCAAATAGTAGTATGAGTTAAAGTGTTGTTGTCATGACCTATTGGTAGTGATATTGGACCAAGAAGTTGGTGATGTGAAGTCATAAATTTAGAAGTCAGAGTGAGGGTGAATTTTGTGTAAACAACTATTTTAGTTGGATAACCGATGTTTGAGGATAATTTACCCCTTTATAGTGATAGACTAGTGTGGTAGATAGTAGCATGTGTGGATTGAATGGTAGTCTTTGGGGAGAGTGTTTGACTCAGATTTTTATTTATACAGAGTAAGATGTGTATTCTTAGATCATTGAATATTGTGTGTCAGGTTTCTATCTCTTGTATTCTTGTTATCATTGTGTTGTTGAAACTAAAAGTTTAGTGAAGCCGTGTAGGGTTCTTTCGATTCATTAGCATAGTTGCCTTGTCATTCATCTCATTTCCTTATTCAAAACACAAAATTAAAATCTAGTGAAGCCGTGTGAGGCCTATTTTGATTCACTAGAAACTTGTTGTTCATCTTGTTGTTCTTGTGTTGGTTGGAACTGGGGGTTTAGAGGCGTAATGGCAAGAAAAGTGGTAAGGGTGGATTATTAAATATATGTATAGACGAATATTTTTTTGCATGAGATTGAGTTGGTAATGAAGTGATACGTTCTTGTGTGTTAGTTTAGTAAAATGTAGGGAAGGAGTTATTAGTTAAGGTAATTGTTGTTGCTTAAAGTATGAAAATGGCTAGATTAGCTAGTAATTTATAATTATAGACTCATGGTTGTTTGTGGAATTTGAAAGTAGACTAAATGTGTTCTTGGGTAAGTAAATGTGATGTTAGAAAGCCGTATAAGTAGATTAGATTGTATGGGGTTATGATATAAGATTAAGGTTGACTATGTCTATTATGTGACTTTACCCCTTGACCTTCTTTTCATTGGTAGTTGTAAACTAGTACTATTTGTGAGAAGATATGTAGTAGATTTTTGAGGTATAGTAGTAATGTCATAAAGATGTTTTTGTCGTGGGTAGTATCTAGATAAAATAAGGTATTTGGGTAGGATGTCCCAATTCGGTGGACTACTATATTATGTTGCATTTTTCATTGATGGTAGATGATTGATGCTAGACTATAGACTTGAATTCAAATGTAGAATGTGGTTGTAAGAATAGTGGCTTAAGATTAATGATTTATGTTTTGCGAGAATTATGTGTAAGGTTGGGTTGTAAATCATGTTTAGCACTAGACATAAAGTTTGAACAGTTGATGTCCATGGAGGTGGATGTGATGATTTCTTGGTTAATGATACTAGTTATTTGGAAGTGATCAAATAGGATTGAACGGTGTATGCAAGAGCTTAAGTTTATTTGATTCGTAATGAAGTATGATGTTGTATGTATGATGTAGAAGTATGCCCAAGGTGATATGAGGTTGTGGTATTTTTCTAAGGATTCTACATGTTACGTGTGGGTAGTAGTACCGTTGAGTTGCTAGGTGGAGAAATACTAGTAGATGGTACATGGTGTTCTAAATAGACAAGTTATGGAGTTTTGACTGTTAGTGTTGAGCCTTTTGATATGATCTTAATCCTCATGGTAGAGAGATATAAGTTTGGGGTCACGATATTGGTAGGCTATGACGGAAGAAGTATGGTTCATCAAAGGCTTAGTGATATCCATGTTAAGTGTTAGAATCTAATTTTGAGTTTTGAAGGTTGAATTAATAGAAATAAGAGTAGAAGCACTAGAGGGTGTGCACTTCAACTATGGGGATATTCATGAAGATTCAAAGTTAGTAAGGGTTCTAGTATTATATGATGACTATTGGTGGCTATAGAAAGATATAGTGTATCTCAGAAGGTAGTATTAACAGTGGGTTTTCCACTTTCAGGTGTGGTCATTCGGGTTAAGTTCTATTAATTGCGTGTATTGTCGCATTCCAGACCCCAGAGTGCAATGAGTGTAGTTAAGTTTAAAGTCTAGTAAGGGGTCTTTCGAACTTAAGATGATGGCTTAAAGCTAAGGGGGAGATAATAGAACAAGTAACTAAGCCAGACTCTCAGATTCTAATAGTATTGCTAGTATGATATAGAACATCAAAAAGTAAAGGTGGGACTCAACCCATTCTTATCTCAGTAATTTTTAGCTATCCCACTACCTACTCATACCTTACGTTTCTGTTCCATGATCATAGTTCATGTTCATGCATATGATAGAGAATCATGTACTCTTCTAGTTCCAAAATGAGGAGTTCCAGTTCATTCAATAGTCGGAATCACATTCCATATACTATGAACTCCAAATTGAGTTCATGCAGCTCATGACTCATGTACTCACGCTTTATAGTGTGCTCAATTCCTATAACTCATGCTATAATCCTAATGATTGGAAAAAATTCATCTTATAGCCATGTATGCCCTCAATTCAGATTTACTTTGATAAATCCTTGATGTTGATTTGTTATTCCTCAGGCCTCAGTTAAGTGTCAAGTCTCATTTAATATCCTTCCATGCTTCAAGGTTTTATGTTCTAAAATTTTGGTGACTCCTTATGTAATGATATTGGTGATGATTGAATGTTTTTTGTTTATGCAAGATCATTGTATGCTTGTTTTAGATAAGTCCATAAGTGTGAAGTGAAATTTGGGGCCAAGTTTTTGATACATGAGATGGTTAATGGAAAATTTGTGTGTGTATGTTCTTGGGGTAGCGCGTGGGAGTTGTATTGATGATGGTTTAGAGAATATATGAAGTACGTCTTGATTAATGTTGCCTTGAAGTTCATATGTGGTTATAAAGATAGGCTTGAATGACATGTTGGGATGTAAGTGGAGGAATGCAATATGCGCTAGTGAATCCATAGTAAGAGTTCATAGTTAGTCATTGAAGTGATAGGGCACATTATGCTTAGGATGTGATAAAAAAAATATAGAAGGTTGAATCATATGGTTTAGAATAATATCGTGGTGTAGCGTGTTGTATTTTGTAGTTTAGAGTTAGGATTGATCATAGTGAAAGGATTTAAGCTACTTTATATATTAGTAGAAATATTTATCGATGCCCATATGAGAATTTTAAGCTGAATTGAATGAGTATGGTAATTAAGGGGGATAGTATGGTTAAGGGAGTATTCGAAGAGTGTGATAAGCTTGAAAGTAAGAAGTGGCATTGCCTAAGGCCTGGTAATTCTATCCTAGTTTATGAGTTATATGTCTATATTTCATGCTAAGGAGTAGTATTATTTTGTGATTTCTTAGTTGGATATCTTGTGTAACTCATGCCCAAGATTCTTTGCTCCCTAATGCTACTAGGACTTCTTTAGAAAGAGTGTTGAAGAGATACTCCAGTCAAGTATGAGGGTCCAACAAAATTCAGTCTGTATAGCCAGTAATTAAGTTTAACACTCAGACAAGTTACTGTGGTTTTCCACCTTTTCACCCAATCCTACTATCCGAAGTCTCATGCGTATGTCCATCCCAAGAGATAATATATTCCATCCATGTAAGTTGCGATTTCAGTTCAATCAAAGCATCATGCTTCAGATTTAGCTACATAGTCATGACTCAGTTCATAAGAGTTCAGAGCATAATTTCAAATACTTCCAAGTATTTTAGCTCAGGTAGTACAGTACCCTGGTACGATCTAAGTCATGTTGCCTCATGGTTCGTAGTTGTATAAGTAATCACTTATAAATTCAATATATATGATTGGATCATGAACACTTTAAGGAAATCCTAAACTCTCAGCATGAATCAGCTCCTTAAAGCTTGTAAAGTAAAGTCAACTCGGAATTCAGTTTCATGATAAAAGTTTAAATATTTCAGCTTGGATATATTCTTTCTTCGAAGGCATGTCATGTCCACGTTATTCCATACTTTTAAGACTTCAACATTCCTACCCATCATTCGGAGATGAATGATCCCAAGGGGGAGATAATGTAACACCCCGCATTTCGGGCTAGAATAAAAAATTATCATTTATGCGTAGATGATCCAAAATACATAAATCCTATGCAAATTTGGCATGTTAATCAATTATCTAGTGTGGGAAGCTATTTGAGCATAAATTGAGATCATATAAGTCCCCAAACTTAAGGACGAGTTGAAAGCTTTCCTATCGTTCGAGTTTGAGTGAGCGTCAAAACTTGGGTTAGATTTAATCTACCATAACTCATTTTATATGATGAAATGGGTGGCCTACTATATATCAAATGAAGTATCTTCTAATTAGCTTTCCAACGATACCAATTTTTCCCAAATCCGAGATCGGAGCAAAAGAAAAACATGAGATGATAAATCAGACGACAAAGAAAACTAAACTAAAAACATAATATTATTGATATGTTTTGGCCAATCGGCCTACATATTATAAAACCTAATTTCAAAAATATTAAATCTATTGAGAGAAATCTCCCCCTAAACAAAGACTCTTTAATGACTAGATTGTGGATGCTATTGTGTTATGGTATGAGAAGATGGTCTTCTATTTATAGATGTCCAAAACCTTTCCTCCAAGAAAGAGGTTAGCCAAATATGGAAAAGAATTATATTTTTTCTTTCAGGAAAGGTAAAAGTAATTATGGTAGCTTTTATTTTCCTTCTAAGAAAAAGTAAAACTTAAATATAGTAAGAAATCTCCTCTTTTTGGCTTAATTTTCTTCAAAAATATTTTTGATCCCCCTTCTTCTTATGCATGATCTTCGTTCTTCATATATATTCTTCATATATCACTGCTGTTTGACATGTTTAAATATGGAGCTTTTGGGATTAAAAAAATATATTAGCCCCTTTTGGGTTAAAAATATTGGAGCCCTTTTGCAGGGTTAAAAGTGAGCTTTATTTTCAAATATGTGACAACATGATTGTTGAAAATATGATTGACAATTATCTTCACATGTAGCTTTTGGACATATATCTTCATTATCATCAAATTGGTTGCAACTTGATTTTGAAACCGCTTTGAAACTGTTTAATCTCGTCTCACCTTACCATTGGATCATTGAACCATAAGCTTTGATACCACTTGTTGGGTTCGAAATCGAGAGGGCGTTATGCGGAAGATTTTAGTTTGCAAACCATAAGACAATAAATCAGACGACACATGAAAAATTAAACTAAAAATATATTATTGGATATGGTTTGGCCAAACGTCCTACATATTAAAAATAAAATAGAAAAACCCTAAAACTTATTGGGAGAAATTTCCCCCTAAACAAAGACTCTTTAAAGATTACATTGTGGATGCTATTTTGTTATGGTATGAGAAGGGGGTCTTCTGTTTATAGATGTCTAAAACCTTTCCTCCAAGAAAGAGGTTAGTCAAATATGGAAAAGAATTATATTTTTTCTTTCAGGAAAAGTAAAAGTAATTATGGTAACTTTTATTTTCCTTCTAAGAAAAAGTAAAACTTAAATATAGTAAGAAAATCAGGGCAAAAACCCTAACAAAACTGAACCAAGAGTTTTGACCATGTTTCCGTATTAAATTATATTTCCACATTTTCTTTTATTATATGAATGTTATGCATGATTACTAGATAGAGTAGGACGTTCGGGCCATCATGGTTCAGGATGTCCGTCACGATCAGGGCCCCGATTCGGGTCGTGACACATATGTTAGATGGATGTAGGTCGGCTTTGAAAATCCTTTTTAGGTAAAGATTAGGTTTAATTGTATTATCGTAATACCTCTATTAGTTTGTTATTTTGTGGTAGTTTACTGTTCGCCTATGGATCTCGATCGACTTTGAGAATTTTTTGTGTGTAAAATTTAAGTTTAATTGTATTATTTTTATATCAATTTTATCGTATTATTTTGTTGCAGTTTACAGGTGATAGATAAATGTTGGATGGCTTTGAGGATTTTTTTATGTAAAGGTTAGGTTTAATTGTATTATTTTGATATCTCTATTATCGTATTATTTTGTTTTTGTTTACAGGTGGTAGATGAGTGTCGGACGACTTTGAGAATTTTTTTTTGTGTAAAGATTAGATTTAATTGTATTATTTTGATGTCTCTATCATTGTATTATTTTGTTGCAATTTATAGATGGTAGATGAATGTCAATCTACTTTTAAAAATATTGTTGGTAAATATTAAGTTTAATAAATAAATTCTCCATCTTTACATACTCAAAAGATATTAAATTTAATTATTATATTCATCTTTATTATTTAAACAAATATTCTATTTAGTATAATGTTTAAACTCATTAAAGTGCGGTACACGCGCAAGGCGTGTACACCTAAACTAGTTTTTTCAAATAATGGGAAGTTGAATGAATTCAATTAATTAAGATGGGAATATGAAAGATATTTTAAACTAAACCTTTAAGGCTAGGTTTTTGATACAATAAAAACTTGGATCGTATAAAAAAGAAGTCAAAACAGTCCACAAACAAAGGGAAACCCGAGAGCAACACAAACACAATTCTCGGCTCCAACAACAACAAGAAACAAGGTGTAAATGACTAACAATAACAAGGGATAAACAACATTATAATAAGAAGAACCATAACAGGATAACAACAATCCAACGATTACAAGATTACAAGAACAACAAGAATTAACTGTTTCCCTAGATAACACTAACTAAGACATGAAATGTATAGATAGTTAGTGAGACATATACTACAATAAGACCCAAGAACCCAAATATATATTAAATCTAAGGACCCCTAAGACTTACAATAGCAACACCACACTCTTACGAAGACACGAGAAGGATTCCACCACTCAAGAACCATCGTTTCCAAGCAATACACATTCACAAGTGAGTCCACACTTGCTCATGTCCTAGTTTCGGCCTAGGGAGGCTCTCTCTCAAGAGAAGTGTTCTTTCATCAATATTCAATAACTAATGAACTAAAACCTTTTCATGTTCTATTTATAGAGTTATTACAATAAGAGGTAAAAAGACAAAAGAGCCCTTTAATGAAAAAGGGCACAAAATAGGCGCCCATGGAGTGTGTTTTGGGGTGGCTTTGTACTCACCAAGGCCCTTCTTCACATTTCAATTTTCACACTCCCTTGGTGGCATTCAAAATACTCAAAAATGTCCATTGTCATGATCGTGCCCGTATCAGTTTTGTTCTCTCTTATAAAAGGTACTCCCACAAAGAGCAAAACCTAGTTTTGGAATCAAGTTTATCTCTTAACAAAAGCCATTCTACAAGACTATTTGTCATATTTCAACAAGGGACCTAATCGAATGTTGTCTAGTCTTGTTGTATTTTTGAGTCTTGTGTATTTTATTCTTATACTCCCTCCATCCCAAATTACCCATTTCAAATTTCCTAATTTGATTTCTCATTTTATTTGTCTTTTTTCATTAATCAAGAAGAGACAAATTTTTTTTTCCATGTTTTACCCTTTCCATTAATTACTTTTTCTTTAAATTAAAATGTAAACATCATTTAATAGGGGTACTATGATAAACTAGCCATGTTATTAATTATTTTTCTTAAAAAATGTTTCAACTCAATTTGGGACGGAGGAAGTATTATATTGTAAATCTACTCGTCAGTTATTAAGGACAGTAGATCGGTTGCTTGTCTGAGTCTTAGCTTGAGTCGTATCAATTAGAGTTAATTGGTCGAATCACTTTGTATTTAGTCAAGTTTCTTTTCATCTATTGTTGATGTATTTCTTGGGTAGAGTTACTCAGGATTGTTGACTAGAGTTAGCCAACGAGGGGATGTGTAGAGTTACTACATCAGTCTTGTAATAGAGTTGTTACAAAAGTGTAAGATCAAGAGTTTACTCCTTGTGATTGTGATTATTCGAGTCTATAATCACATTCTTTCTTGAAGTTTAGTGAAGAAGTTGGGAAATCTTGTGAGATAGTGTCACGACCCGAGCCTAGGCCCTAGCCGTGACGAGCATCCCAAACCATGAAGGCCCGGAACACCCATTCTCTATCTGGTTATCATGCACAACATTCATAATCATAATAAAATGCGGAATTGAAACTGAGTACGGAAAACATGGTCAAGTCCTGCAATATTTCTGAATAATACTATCTGACATCAGTCTGCGAAATCTCTACTAGGAACATAAATATTTGTTTGAAAAGAAGCTGGGACAAGGCCCCCAGTAAACCAAAAACATAATAAATAAGATAGTGTCTGACATAATTAGGCCTTCCGAACAATAGAAGGCTCACCACTGTGAGATCAAGTCTGCAAACCCGAGAATGTCTGCTGAGTAGCTGGACCCCTAGACTGTGCCCCAGGACCTGGAAGGAGGGGGGGGGTCAGCACAAAAGTACTGGCACACGAAGCAATCCAAAAGTAGTATAATGGAACATATATATATATATATATATATATATTAAGGGAAAACAATTTTTCATCAAGACATCATGTATAAAGCTGTTTCTGAAAAATACATGGGCACTTTCTGAAAACATGCAACCTGTCTGTTCATTGCAAATCATGATCTGTGTTTTACTTCTGAGTTAGGTGGTATTCCCCTATAAGTCTGAATATTCCACGGGCTGTATGGAATCCGCCATTGACTCGGCGGGGAAGCCCCCAACCCAAGTGTGCCGCAAGGGTTGGAGTGTCTGAGTCTGATACGCCACAGGACATTTAAGTCAACACATAATAATATACCCGGGTCGGCAAACCACGATTTTAGGCAAAGAGTTGTCTGAAACTCCCGCCTTCTTCAGGGAACCACCTAAGCTCTCTTTATGCCCTATTTTAGCCTTTTCTGAACATGTATCATTCTGAAATTTCTAAATCATGAGAGTCTGATAAAAAAAATCTGATTTCTGAACTAGTCTGTGTCTGTTATGGCATTTGTCTGAGTTGGTATCGTCATACCAAGACTTGCAAGTCCAATTTCTGAGCCATAATGTATTAAGCAAGAGCTTTCATTCAAAACATAGTTTAGACCACCAAAACATGTAATTTGCATTAAAGATGTCATGTTCCGAAACTCAAGTCAAATCCATGCAAAACTTTCATCAAACATATGGTGGCCATGTGCATTTTTGGCAAAACCATGCATTCTTTCATTACATGCATATTCAACATTCACAACCCTCTCATTCGTGTTCAAAACATTATATATTACGTGAAACATGGAAAAATTTACATTAAGAGAGAGGTTTCATGAAAATCATGCTCTAAATTCATATTTCAGGACAAACGCATATATATATATACATATAACTTTCAAATCACTTTGGGGGAAAGCCAAAAGGCCAAAACAATATCATTAAAGCTTCTGAAACATGAGTATGTACATGAATTCGAAAACCCAATTCTTAAAACATGATTTCTATGCCCATGAGATTTTAGGAAAACCCCGCGTACCTTATTCTCCACAAATTTTTGGTGTCTATCGAAGCCTACGACGAGAGGATTCCGAATCTGTAATTTGTTTCAAGAAGAAGTTTCGGAATGATCGGTCCTTCAAGCTTATTTTCTCAAACCCTAGTTGCTCCTTCTCTTAAGTTCTTGAAGGATTAGATTTTTGGGATTTTATAGGAGGCTTCAATGTTGTTAATAGGCCCAAATCCGTTTAGGAGTGGGTAAGAACGATTTTGGGTTTTTGTAAGGACTAACTTGCACTTAAAGTAACTCAAAATGGAGTGTTTTCGTCACCTGAAACTATAACTATGCGCCGCCCTTTGCATTGCCTAAATTTACATAGGCGCCTCCCTATGCATCGCCTATATTTGCATAGGCGCCGCCCTATGCATCGCCTATATTTGCATAGGCGCCGCCCTATGCATCGCCTATATGTGCATAGGCGACACATTTAACTTTGAAAGGCCATAACTTCTTCACCGGGTGTCCGTTTTAGGCGAATTTGGTATCGTTGGAAAGCTTATTCAATTATATACAATTTGGTATATAGTAGGCTACCCAGTTCATCATATACAATGAGTTATGGTCAATAGAATTTGACACAAATTACAACGTCCACTAAAACTTAATCGATCGAAATAGTTTTAACTCGTCCTTGAGTTGAATGACTTTTATGGTCTAAATTCATGCTCAAATGGATTCACATACTACAAACTTGATTAAAATGCCAAATTGGCATAGGATTTAAGGCTCGGGGATTATCAACGCATAAGATTCATATATTTTATTCTAGCCCGAAATGCGGGGCGTTACATTATCCCCCCTTTGGGATCATTTGTCTCCGAATGATGACGCGGAAATAGTCACGCACGATTTCAAATAGATTCATACATAGAAGGAAACATAAAGCAAGAATTGTACATTTCAATTCGTCTCTTGCTGATTTAAGTAGGCTCAGGTATCTCACTTTCATGTCATGCTCCGACTCCCAAGTTGCTTCTTCAACTTTCTGACTTCGCCATAACACTTTAACTGAGACTATCTCTTTACTCCTCAATTTTCTCACTTGTCGATCTAGGATTCCCACGGGCTCTTCCTCGTAAGACAAGGAATCGCTCACCTTGATTTCATCAATGGGCACCACCAAAGAGTGATCTCCGATGCACTTCTTCAACATGGATATGTGGAATACTGGATGAACAGAACCCAAACTTGCAGGCAATTCTAATTCATACGCAACTCCACCTATTCTTCTTATAATCTGATACGGGCCTATATAGCGAGGACTTAGCTTACCCCTCTTCCCGAAACGCATAACCTCCTTCATGGGAGAAACAAACTCTAACTCTCTTTTTCTGACGTCGGCATAGGATTTTTGACGACTCTGAGCTGCCTTTAGTCGTTCCCTAATGAGTTTCACATCCTCCATTGCTTGATGAACAAGATCAGGCCCATACATCTGCATCTCACCTACTTCATACCATCCTATTAGAGACCTACATCTCCTACCATACAATGCCTCAAAAGGTACCATCTTAATACTAGAGTGGAAGCTGTTGTTATAGGTAAACTCTATCAGTGGCAAGTGATCAACACAACAACCTTTAAAGTCTATCACACAGGCCCTCAACATGTCCTCCAGGGTCTGGATGGTGCGTTCAGCTTGCCCATCAGTCTGAGGGTGGAATGCTGTACTTAAGTTCACCTGGGTACCTAAACCTTTCTGAAACGATCTCCAAAACTAAGAAGAAAACTGCGTACCTCGATCGGATATGATGGAGACAGGCGATCCATGAAAACGGACAATTTCTGCGATGAACAACTTGGCATAATCTTCCCCCGAATAGTTAGTCCTGACAGACAAAAAGTGAGCTGACTTGGTCAGCCTATCTACAATCACCCATATAGAGTCATACTGATTTCGGGACTTCGGAAGTCCTGTAATAAAGTTCATATTGATCATTTCCCACTTCCACAAGGGTAACGCTATTTCTTGGGAAGTACCTCCTGGCCTCAAATGTTCTACTTTCACTTGTTGGCAATTCAAGCACTTAGAAACAAAGTTAGCCACATCTCACTTCATATTATTCCACCAAAACATAGATTTCAAATCATGGTACATCTTAGTAGAACCAGGATGAACAACATACCCCGAGGTGTGAGCTTCATCAAGAATTGTTTCTCGAAGCCCGTCGACATTCGGAACACATAATCTACCCTGAAACCTCAGGATTCCATCATCATTAATTTCAAAAGACATCACCTTCTGTTGACCCATATCTTTCTTGATTTGCATCAAGATGGGATCTTCAACTTGCTTCTCCTTCACTTCAGCACAAAGGGATGACTTAGCTAACTCATGAACAACTACCCCTCCATCTTCAGAATCTAACAGTCGCACTCCCATATTTGCAAGGCGGTGAATATCCTTCACTATCTCCTTCTTTTCTTCTTCTACATGAGAAAGGCTGCCCATAGACAACCTGCTGAGGGCGTCGGCCACAACATTTGCCTTTCCCGGATGGTAATGCAGGCTCATATCATAGTCTTTCAGGATTTCCAACCACCGCCTCTGCGTGAGAATCAATTCTTTCTGCGAGAAGACATACTGCAGACTCTTGTGATCAGTGAAGATATCAATATGAACACCGTACAAGTAGTGCCGCCAAATCTTCAGGGCAAACACCACAACCGCTAACTCCAAATCATGAGTAGGGTAGTTCCGCTCGTGCACCTTCAACTGCCTAGATGCATAAGCTACCACCTTACCATGTTGCATCAAAACGCAGACAAGTCCTACACAAGACGCATCACAGTAAACCACAAAAACATCAACACCCTCGGAAGAGTCAAAGCAGGTGCAGTGGTCAGTCTGTCTTTCAACTTCTCAAAACTATTTTCGCATAAATCAGACCACACAAACTTTACCTTTTTCTGAGTCAGTTTAGTGAGTGGAGCCGCTATGGATGAAAAACCCTCTACGAATCTTCTGTAATAACCTGCCAAACCCAAGAAGCTCTGAATATCAGTTGGAGTCGTGGGTCTGGGCCATCTTCTCACTGCCTCAACTTTCTGGGGATCCACTCTAATCCCGTCACTGGACACAATATGCCCTAAGAAGGCAATAACATCTAACCAGAACTCACACTTGCAAAATTTGGCATACAACCGATGATCCTTAAGGGTCTGAAGAATGATTCGGAGGTGATCGGCATGATCCTCCTTACTCTTAGAATAAATCAGAATATCATCAATAAATACAATGACAAACGAGTCAAGAAACTGATGGAAAACTCTATTCATAAGATCCATAAAGGCTGCAGGGGCATTAGTTAACCCGAAGGACATGACGAGAAACTCATAGTGACCATATCGGGTTCGGAAAGCTGTTTTGGGAATGTCTGTCTCCCTAACTTTCAACTGATGATAGCCCGAACGAAGGTCTATTTTTGAAAAACATCTAGCACCTTGAAGCTGGTCAAAAAGATCATCAATCCTTGGAAGAGGATATTTGTTTTTAATTGTGACCTTGTTCAACTAACGGTAATCTATGCACATACGAAGGGAACCGTCTTTCTTACGTACGAAAAGTACAGGTGCACCCCAAGGAGATACACTGGGGCGTATAAATCCCTTATCTAGGAGGTCTGCTAGCTGCTCTTTCAACTCCTTTAGTTCTGCGGGAGACATTCTATATGTCGGAATAGACATGGGATGGGTATCTGGCAACACATCAATACCAAACTCTACCTCCCTATCAGGGGGTACCCCTGGGAGATCTTCTGGAAAGACTTCTGGAAATTCATTCACCACAGGGACAGACTGAAGAGGAGGATTTTCAACTTTAGAGTCTTTGACTCAAATAAGGTGATACAAGCAACCCTTAGAAATGAGTTTTTGGGCTCTGAGATAAGATATAAAGTGCCCCTTGGGTGCTAAAGAATGTCCCTCCCATTCTATCATTGGTTCATTCGGGAAAGAAAAGGTAGCTCTACGGGTCCTACAATCCAATATGGCATAGCATGAATGGAGCCAATCCATCACTAAGATAGCATCAAATGCAACCATGTCCAACTCTATAAGGTATGCCACCGTATCCCGACTTCCAACAGTCACCACACAACCCCTATATACCTTTCTAGCAACAACAGAATCCTCCACCGGGGTAGAAACAGAAAAGGGTTCAGAAATCACACTGGGCTCAAACCCGAAACCAACAGCCACATAAGGGGTCACATAGGATAAGGTGGATCCTGGATCAAGTAACACACTCACATCACGGGAAAAGATTTGTAACGTATCGGTAACAACATCTGGGGAAGCTTCCGCCTCCTGGCGGTTGGTCAAGGCATATAACCGATTGTGACTATTCCCGGCAGCTGATGTGGCGCCCTTCTGAGATGGGGATAGCGCTGTGGAATTTCCCTGAAACTTTGCACCACCAGCACTCCTCCTAGCAGATGGATAATCCCTTTAAAAATGGCCTGACTGACCACATGAATAACATACAAGTGTTCCCAACTGACATTTCCCCGGATGATTCTTACCACAATTTTCACATCGCGAGTAAGTGCGATGCTGTTGAGCCACACTACCCTGCGATTGAGTATCTGGTGCTCTAGATCCATGAGGAGTCTGAAAGCTCTGAGTCTGTCTATTTGCAGGGGGTCTGGGCGCTGGGGCGCTGGCCGCTGACTGTGTATTATTCCAAAACCTCGTCTTCTTTGACCACCTATTTCCCTAATTACCACTCTGCGGCTGACTCTGGTGCCGATCCGCAGATTTGACTCTCTTGGCCTGTCTGTCCTTCTCTCTAGATTCAGCGATCTTTCTCTTCTTCTCTTCCACCTGCTGCATGTGGACTGTCAGTCTAGCAAAGTCTAACTCCCTATTCAGCATTGCCCCCTAGCACTCAAGTATCAGGTTATCAGCAAGGCCGGATGCAATTTCCTCATCCGGGCTCTCATATTGCTAGTCAATTCTGGTGCATTACCTTAAAGATCTTCTCCATCTTATCCACGAAATCCTGTGGATCTTCCTCCACCTTTGTACCAGTGAACTTAGGTGGATTCATCTTCATGAAATGCCCGACTCTAGTAGCCTCAGACATAACAGATGCAGACCCAATATCTTCCGATCGTTGAGCTTGGTTAGCTACCAGCTATGTCAGCATATGGATAGACCGCCTGAACTGTGCATTTGAGATATCCCTCTGAGAAATTGGTGGATGGTTGACATTAGTCCGCGGAGCCCGAGGTGGACTGGTTGGAACTGGAGGGACTCCCGGAGTAGGGACAGGTTCTGGCGTGGAAGCTCTATTACGGGTCCGCATCCCATGGGTGGGACGGACCACATCTGCCTGAGCACTCTGATCGATGTTGTGACGGGGAGGCATAGTCGTGTTTCACTTAATACAAGAGATCATTGATTAAGGGACAGTTTAGACTCTGAAGCACGAACTAAATCACAAAGAAGGGAAACATTCCTAAACGCCTAGTAGCCTCCTGTTTATAAGTGTGGCGCGCTACACACCCATAAACAAGACTCTACCTGACGCGATTTCGTAGACACCCTGGGACCATGAATCGTGCTTTGATACCAAGTTTGTCACGACCCGAGCCTAGGCCCTAGCCGTGACGAGCATCTCGAACCATGAAGGCCCGAAACACCCATTCTCTATCTGGTTATCATGCACAACATTCATAATCATAATAAAATGCGGAATTGAAACTGAGTACGGAAAACATGGTCAAGTTCTGCAATATTTCTGAATAATACTATCTGACATCAGCCTGCGAAATCTCTACTAGGAACATAAACATTTGTCTGAAAAGAAGCTGGGACAAGGCCCCCAGTAAACCAAAAACATAATAAATAAGATAGTGTCTGACATAATTAGGCCTTCCGAACAATAGAATGCTCACCACTGTGAGATCAATTCTGCAAACCCGAGAATGTCTACTGAGTAGCTGAACCCCTAGACTATGCCTCAGGACCTGGAAGGAGGGGGGGGGGGGGTCAGCACAAAAGTAGTGGCATGCGAAGCAATCCAAAAGTAGTATAATGGAACATATATATATATATTAAGGGAAAGCAATTTTTCATCAAGACATCATGTATAAAACTGTTTCTGAAAAATACATGGGCACTTTCTGAAAACATGCAACCTGTCTATTCATTTCAAATCATGATCTGTGTTTTACTTCTGAGTTAGGTGGTATTCCCCTACAAGTCTGAATATTCCACGGGCTGTATGGAATCCGCCATTGACTCGGCGGGGAAGCCCCCAACCCAAGTGTGCCGCAAGGGTTGGAGTGTCTGAGTCTGATATGCCACAGGACATTTAAGTTAGCGCATAATAATATACCCGGGTCGGCAAACCACGGTTTTAGGCAAAGAGTTGTCTGAAACACTCGCCTTCTTCAGGGAACCACCTAAGCTCTCTTTATGCCCTATTTTAGCCTTTTCTGAACATGTATCATTCTGAAATTTCTAAATCATGAGAGTCTGATAAAAAAATCAAATTTCTGAACTAGTCTGTGTCTGTTATGGCATTTTTCTGAGTTGGTATCGTCATACCAAGACTTGCAAGTCCAATTTCTGAGCCATAATGTATTAAGCAAGAGCTTTCATTCAAAACATAGTTTAGACCACCAAAACATGTAATTTGCATTAAAGATGTCATGTTCCGAAACTCAAGTCAAATCCATGCAAAACTTTCATCAAACATATGGTGGTCATGTGCATTTTTGGCAAAACCATGCATTCTTTCATTACATGCATATTCAACATTCACAACCCTCTCTTTCGTGTTCAAAACATTGTATATTACGTGAAACATGGAAAAATTTACATTAAGAGAGAGGTTTCATGAAAATCATGCTCTAAATTCATATTTCAGGACAAACGCATATATATATATACATATAACTTTCAAATCACTTTGGGGGAAAGCCAAAAGGCCAAAACAATATCATTAAAGCTTCTGAAACATGAGTATGTACATGAATTCGAAAACCCAATTCTTAAAACATGATTTCTATGCCCATGAGAATTTAGGAAAACCCCGCGTACCTTATTCTCCACGAATTTTTGGTGTCTATCGAAGCCTACGTCGAGAGGATTCCGAATCTGTAATTTGTTTCAAGAAGAAGTTTCGGAATGATCGGTCCTTCAAGCTTATTTTCTCAAACCCTAGTTGCTCCTTCTCTTAAGTTCTTGAAGGATTAGATTTTTGGGATTTTATAGGAGGCTTCAATGTTGTTAATAGGCCCAAATCCGTTTAGGAGTGGGTAAGAACGATTTTGGGTTTTTGTAAGGACTAACTTGCACTTAAAGTAACTCAAAATGGAGTGTTTTCGTCACCTGAAACTATAACTATGCGCCGCCCTTTGCATTGGCTAAATTTACATAGGCGCCGCCCTATGCATTGCCTATATTTGCATAGGCGCCGCCCTATGCATCGCCTATATGTGCATAGGCGACATATTCATCTTTGAAAGGCCATAACTTCTTCACCGGGTGTCCGTTTTAGGCAAATTTGGTATCGT
The DNA here is from genome assembly GCA_030864215.1 of Capsicum pubescens. Lineage (NCBI taxonomy): Eukaryota > Viridiplantae > Streptophyta > Magnoliopsida > Solanales > Solanaceae > Capsicum > Capsicum pubescens. The sequence continues at coordinate 409,548,751 of CM061548.1, read as the reverse complement.
TGGAAAGCTTATTCAATTATCTACAATTTGGTATATAGTAGGCCACTCAGTTCATCATATACAATGAGTTATGGTCAATAGAATTTGACACAAATTACAACATCCACTAAAACTTAATTGATCGAAATAGTTTTAACTCGTCCTTGAGTTGAAGGACTTCTATGGTCTAAATTCATGCTAAAATGGATTCACATACTACAAACTTGATTAACATGCCAAATTGGCATAGGATTTAAGGCTCGGGGATTATCAACGCATCAGAGTCATATATTTTATTCTAGCCCGAAATGCGGGGCGTTACAGATAGATTGTGAATTTATCCTCCCTTGAGCTAGGAGGTTTTCACGTAAACATAGTATTTTACTTTCTACATTTTTCTTCTTTCATAACTGTCTTACTACATTTAACTGTTAAGGGACCTGGTCTCTTGAGATTTGGTGGGTCCCTACATTTTAACTGTTAAGGGACCTGTTCTCTTGAGATTTGGTGGATCCCTACATTTTAACACCCTGCAACAAACACAATCAATCTACTCCAAGTGTATACGATACCTGAAGGCAACAGTTTCTGCTAAGATGCAGTACATGTGTTGGGATTTTAGTGGGAGTAGGGTTTGACATCATGACCTTTAGGTTATCTAATGAATGGGGATGAAGGAACTTTGTCCAACATAAGGAGAAGGAAAGAAATTTGACGGGTATTATTAGAAAAATCTTGATAAAATAAAGAATGTTTTGGGCGCAACACAAATAGTAATACTTGCATCAGGGTAGACTGTCTACGTCTCACACCTTAGGGTGCAATCCTTCCCCAAACTACGCGTGAATGCGAAATGCTTTGAAGTAGATGTTACTGGCTTTAAATAAATGACCATCTGATTTCTTCCTTTTATTACTCCAAAGTAAACTAAATAACCGAAGGTAATTTTCTTTTTCCTTTTTTCTCGGCAGAACTACCCAGGTCGAAGCAGTAAAAATTACATAGTTTATACAAAGTGAAAATTATTTTTATGCATATAATGTAGATATTGAGTCCCCTTTGATTTCAAAATGTTTTTACTTCTTCATATTTTGAACTCCGTAGTGAAAATTATTGCTCCACCACTGATTTTTGGAAGTCATTTTCTGCAACACAAGTAGCCTAGCCAACTGCTAAAGCCCATATAAATTAGCGACTTGTTCACAGAGACTCAAAGACAAAAAAAATGGAGGACAAGCCGTTGAACCAGAGTAAGAGGTAAAAAAAATACATGATCTTTCGATTATATCAAAAGCCTGCTCAAAAGTAGATCTTTATAAGCATACTAAATATCTTTATTTTTTTCTATCAAATTTTTTATCCGATTTACGAGATTACACCGGATATGTTGTTGGGTGGAATTTATGGAACTTTTATACTGCTAAAAACTTCCACAAATAGACGAATAGGTTGGGAATAATCTCAACTTTGAAAGAGTGGTTTTGCTCCGTCAATACAACTTATCAAGTTATCAAGGTGCACTGTACTGATATTTGCAAGGAGCTTGAATGTTCGTTTACATAGAATCTTATTACGAGTTTTAATTAAAAAAACACTTTAATATAAGAAGACATAACTCGTTCTGGCTGTACTCTAGTTGAATAGTCCTAAATTTTATTTGACAAGTTAAGGATACAAGAAATGCTAAGAAAGAGTATTTACATTTAATTGTATTTTGACAACTAAAGACATATTTCTACTTCTACTTGTCCACTTGAGCATATCTAGCAAAAATAACTATTTTTCTTGTTTTAACCTTTGGATTAATTACTTAATGCCCTATATCATTTTCTAATTCATTTTGAAATGCTTGTAATCCTGCTCTAGATTCCAGGCATTTCCTTAGTAAATGACCATTTTTTTTTATCCTGCACCATATATTATGAAAAATATTAAAGTAGATTTTTTGGAATCATAAATTTTCTAGAAGTTTCTAGAATAATCTTAAAGAAATATGTAGATTATCCTTAGATAGTTATAAGGTAAAAGTTATCTCTAGATTATTCTTAGATAGCTAGAACATAAAAGTTTATCTAGATTATTCTTGTAGATGCATCTAGAAGAATCTAGAATCATTCATAGGAAAATATATATCGGAGTGGCATTATACATTGATTCTCAACCCCTATAAAGTATTGAGATTTAAATTAGTAATTAGAAATTTTCTTGAAAGTCCAAAAGTGTCTGAATTGGAGGTTTATACTCTTGGAGTTGATGAGAAATGGAGAAACGCCGACAAGATTCATTGGATGGATTGTGAAAAAATAGAAATGGAGAAACGTGGACAAGGTTCATTGGTTGGATTGTGAAAAAATGATTTTTGGAAAATGATGAGGCAATTGAAGACTTCATTTGCTTTTTGATCATTATGTTTACAACTGAAAGCACAATGAAGTCTTCAATGGCCTCGTTAACTTCCAAAAATCATTCCCGTAGTTGAATGATTTAGCTTGAAGCTATGTCCTATTCTGCTCTTGCCTTGCTTTTGCTTCAAAACTTCAATTATCCCAGCTATTTACTCTTTACTGCCTTTAATTTGTGTAGCTACTTGTTTTTATGATTAAATTGGCAGCTTGACTCTTTTGCTCTTATTTAATATGGCAGAACTTGAATTCGTCGCACTTATCTAATTACTATAAAATTAACTTCCGTATAAAAAGAATAAGGTTAGACTCCATTGTCCCCGCTCCTCTCTCCTAATTTGCATATAAGCAGGATGGGAAGTGACTTTGTGTAATCTTTACACGTTTTCTTCAATTTCCGAACATTTTTGTTTCCATTTCCTTATGATGCTCTATATTTAGCGATGTTCTCACTCTCTTGAAGTATCTTTTCTTGCGGTATTTACAATCAGTTAACGTTAAATGAGTTTCACCTATGATGCATACTACTATTTTCTTCTATTTCATTCTACTTTCTCTTTTAAGCAATGGCTCAATCTCTCATAGCTTTCTTAATGAACAACAATTCAGAAATTCATAGTTTCTTTCTGGATACTTCATATATCACTTATCGAATTCAGATATATTTGTTATAGGTTAGAGCAACATTTCAGTGTTTGTCATAAGGGACATCAGGCAGTGTTCATCCGATGAGACAGATAGTTGAGTGTTGATCAGAATCTAGCAATCTTCCAGTCCATCATCGATCAACATATCACTTAATCACAGGCCGCCTTTATATTTAATTATCTGGGATCAAGTTACATACATTTTATTTAGACAAATAAGGACATATATTTATTTCTTGTCTACTTTGGCATGCATATCTAGCAAAAAAGTAATTATTATTTTTGTTTTACCCTTTGAATTAGTTACTCAATGCCCTATATCCGATTTGTGAGATTATACTGAATATGTTGTTGTGTCGAATATATGAAACTTTTATACAACTAAAAAGCTTCTACAAATAGACAATTAGGAAGGGATTTATCTAAATCTTTGAAAGAGTGGTTTTGCTCTGTCAAGAGAACTTATAGTTGTCAAGCTGCACCGTACTGACTTCTGTAAGAAACTTAAATGTTCATTTACACTAAATCTTATTAACAACGCGTTATTACGCAATTTAAAAATACTTTCAATACAAAAAGATCCACCTCGTTCTAGATATACTCTAGTTGAATAGCCATAAATTTTATTTGACAAGTTAAGGATGCACGAAAGCTAACAAAATAACGTTTATATTTAATTGTCTGAAATCAAGTTACATACTTTGTATTGAGACAAATAAGGACATATATTTATACTTTTACTTGTCCACTTTAGCATATATAGCAAAAAATAATTATCATTCCTGTTTTATCCTTTAGATTAATTACCCAATGCCCTATATCATTTTCTAATACTTTTTGAAATGCTTGTAATCCTGTTCTAGATTTCAGGAATTTCCTTGTAGTAGATGGTCATTTTATTTTTTTCCTTCATCATATCTTGTGAAAAGGAGTAAATAGTTTTTTCTTTTGGAATCATAAATTTTCTAGTAAAGTTTCTAGAATACTCTAGTATAGTATCTAGGATAATCATCTAAAAAAAATATCTCGATTATTCTTAGATAGATAAAAGATAAAGGTTATGCAGATTGTTCCACTAGATACATCAAGAAGAATCTAGATTGTTCTTAGATAGCTATTAGGTAAAAGTTATCTAGATTGTTCTTATAGATCCATCTAGAAATATCTAGATTTTTCTTAGATATTTATAAGGTAAAAGTTATCTAGAATTTTCTTGTAGATGCATCTAGAAGAATCTAGAATCATCCATAGACACAGTATAAATAGGATGACATTGTACATTGATTCTCAAACCTTATAAAGTATTGATATTTAAATTAGTAGTTAGAAATTTTCTTGGAAGTCCAAAAGTGTCTGAATTGCAGGTTTATACTCCTGGAGTTGTGAGAAATGGTGAAATGTGGACAAGGTTCATTGGATGAATTGCGTAAAAAATGATTGTTGGTAGATGATGAGGCAAGTAAAGACTTTATTTGGTTTCTGATCGTTATGTTAGCAACTGGACCCGAAGATTGCGCGTGGCTTTTTGACCACAAGGAGGTAATGAATTTTGATGTAAGGAGTCATCATTTGGTATTGGTGATGCTTCCAGAAGTTTGCGCCAAATGACTCTGTACATCAATTTTTTTTACCTCCTTGTGTTCAAAAAGCCACTTGTAATCTTCTGATTCAGTTGCAAACGTAACAATCAGCAAGCACAATGAAGACTTTACTCGCTTCATCGTCTTCCGAAAATCATTCCCGTGTTTGAATGATTTAGCTTGAAGCTATGACCTGTTCTATGCTTGCCTTGCTTTTGAGTCAAAACATTAACTCCTACAGTTGTCTTTATTGTCTTTAATTAATGTAGCTACTTGTTTTCATGATTATATTGACAGCTTGACTCTTTTGTTTTTATTTAATATGAGAAAACTTGAATTCATCGCACCTCTCTAATTACTATAAAGTTAGCTTCCGCGTAAAAGGAATAAGGTTAGAGTTCCTTGTTCCCGCTCCTCTCTCCTAATTTCTATATAAGCGAGATAAGAGGTGATTAAAGGTTTTCTTCAATTTCTGACATTTTGTATGCAACTTAGCGATGTTCTTACTCTCTTGAAGTATCATATGTGGTGGTATCTACAATCAGTTAACGTAAATGAGGTTCACCGATCATGCATAATACTATTTTCTTTTATGTCGTACTTCCTCTTTTAGTCGGTGGTTCGATCTCTTATAGCTTCATTCTTTGGGTTTCTTTATTTAACTGGGAATCCTATTTCGGTGAATGCATCAAAGATTGGAAAGCCTAAATTTCAAAATAGCGTTCGCGTATTAAAAATATTACACCGTTTATACATGGTTAAAACTATTATTTATGTGTTTTTTTGTATTTTTTTTAGTTCTATTATTTATGTATATATAGTAGTTATCAAACCTTGTTTCACTTTTTCGTGTGTTTCTTCCTTCATATATTGAACTCCCTAGTGAAAATAATGTCTCCACCATTGATTGCTGGCAATCATTTTCCACGACGGCAAAACTAGCCAAGACAACCGTTAAAACCCTCATAAATTAGCAACTTGTTCACTGAAAGAAAGCAAAGAGAAAAAATGGAGACGAGGCTGTTGATCCAGAGTTAGAGACTAATTAATACACAATCTTTTAGTGTAACACCCCGTAGCATTCTCGACTTGATACGACTCTTAGTAGCATGCATAGAGAGCTAATAACCTGAAAATTTTCTAAGTGTTTAAGGACTTAGACATATTTTAAGATCCTAAACTCCAATGATTTTTAAATTGATCTTTCCGACCTCGAGACATAGATTTTAGAGTTGATTCATATTCAAGGGTGTAAAGGAGATGTCTCGGTGGAGTTTCGAATTTTTCGGACGGGGTTTGAGGTGTGTTTGGAATTTGAAAACAAAATGTCCCTGCGATTGGACCGCATCGCGGTGACTATAGCGATGAGACATCCATCGTGATGACGTGATCCTCCAAAGCGGGATTTAGTTGCGAATTTTGATTCAGAAGGGAAATTTCATCTCCATAACCCCAAATCGTGAAAACAGCTGATGAAATCGTTATTAGGGCATTATATGCCCATAATCACTCAATTCCTCTCAAGAACTTAACCCTAACTCTCCCCCAAAATTCAACAATTCAACCTCAAGGTCAAGATTTCAAAAAAAGAGTCAATACTAGAATTTCAAATCTTCAAATTAAACAACATAAGGTATGTGGTACTATCCTTAAACTCCATGGGTATGAATTTTATTATTTTTATCAAATATAATCATTTATAATCATGTTGCGAATTAAGGGTTTGGAATATTGTTTTGAAAAGCATGTTATTACATTATTTTGATGAAAGTATATGTATTGGGTTGAACTTTTTTTGTGGAAATCTAATTATAGCCCATTACATATATACGTTTACAGTTTTGGAAAGTTCAATTGAGAGCAAGAACAATGAATTCCCTCTCTTGCTACGAAATATAGTGTCTATTTGAATTGTGAGTGATTTTGAATGCATGGACTAAGGTTTGAATGTATGTTTCTTAACATCATGATGTTTGACAGGGTTTATGATATGATGAGAAGGAGTTTTTTGCCATAACCATACTCATTGTATTTAAAAGAAGAATTGCATGGGATTGAATAATTGACATGACCACCACATATTTAAGTATTGTGAAAAGAGAGTAACTGCATAAAGATTTCATGTGTGTTCAAAATGATGACTCTCTTGTGTTGTTATAAATCTTAGTGGTCATTTGCATAGTTTGAATGAGATGAGCTGTGAAATTGATACGATATGACTGACTTGCAAGTCTGGGTATGACGATACCCTGTGATGACATGCCCTTAAGATTTTAAGCATTGAATGATTTTGTATGAGAAGCATGATGTTTAAAGAACTAAAATTAGACCTAAAGAGAGGTAGATGGTTACTCGAAGAAGGCGTTTGAGTGTAAGGGCTCATCGCTGGAAATTGAGTTTTGCCTATTCGGGTGATATGATTGGCTAATGCCAATGTATGCTTGTTCTTGAGACACTGGTATACTAGAATAGTGACTAGGACTCCAATCTTTGCCGCAAACTTGGATTGAGAGCTTGGCTACCGAGTCAAGGGAAGATTCCATATAGCCCGTGGGATTGTAGACATGTAGGGCACACCATATATCTAAGGAGTAAGATGAAGTGTTGAGTCTTGATTTCAAGAAAGAATTTGAAAAATTCTAAATTATGCCCATGTGTTTTTACTTATTTTTTGTGTAATATTTTACAAAATGCTCTCATTTATGTTGTGGAATTAAAACAAAATGCTATTTTGAATTGTTTCACATACCAGTACAATTGTATTGACCCTCTATATTTCAGAATCTGAGGCATAATCCCGGGGCCCCGTTAAGCAGTAGAATTGTTTGTCAAAAGTTTGCAGTCGGTGAGCCTCCCTTATTTTAGAAGGCCTGGTTTATGGAATATTGTTGTTTTATTTTGGCTCATGGTCGGACTGGGGGCCTTATCCCAGTTTTTAGACAAATATTGGTTTTCATATTGTTAGAGATTTCGCAGACCTATGTTAAATATTGTTGACTTTTTATGGATTTTATAATTGTATTGTCAGTTAAAATAAGATGATAACCATGTTTCCATTTGTGTCATTTTCCGCATTTATTTATAATGTATGGACTATGTGTATGAATGCCAGTTAGAAGAGGCTCTCGAGCCTTCATGGTTCGGGATGCCTGTGGCGGCTAGGGCCTCGTCTCGGGTTATGACAACCTTGGTATCAGAGCATGGTTCATGGTCCTATGGTGTCTGCAAAATCACGTCGGGTAGAGTCCTATTTATGGGTGTGCAACGCGCCACACTTATAAGTAGGAGCCTACTAGGCGTTCAGGAATGTCTTTTTTTTCATGATTTAGTTCGTGCTATAGAGTCTGAATTTCCTCTAATTAATGATTTCTGATATTTCAGAAGTTGATCATGCCTCCCTATAGACCCAACGAAAAGAATACCCAAGGCAAGAATATACACCCTACCCATGGGATGTGGACTCATAATAGAGCTCGTACTCAAGAGTTTGTTTCTACTCCGGGAGTTTCTCCTATCCAGACTACTCCAACTTGGTCTCCACAGACCGGTGTTAACCTTCCCTAGCCTCCTCAGAGGGATGTTTCAAATGCTGAGTTCTGATAGTCCATCATATAATTGCTCAGCTGGTGGCCTCTCAGACCTGTTGGTCTGAAGATGAGGGTTCTGTGTCTGGTTCGTCTGAACTTACTTGGTTCATCCAATTCATGAGGCTAAACCCACCCACTTTTACTAGCACAAAGATTGAAGAGGACCCCCAAAGGTTCATTGATGAAATAGATAAATTTTTTAGAGTTATGTATGTTAATGAAGTTGAGTGGGTTGAGTTAGAAGCCTATCATTTGAAGGACGTGACTAACCAGTGGTACAATGAGTGGGGGGATTTGAAGGGTGGTGATACTGAACCTTCTGTGGGGAGTGAGTTTGTAGAAGCTTTCCTAGATCGTTTCTTTCCCCAGGACCTGATGCGACAAAGGCTGAAGAATCTGTGAATCTGAAAAAGAGCAAGATAATTGTTAAGAAGTATGCATTGAAGTTTAATCAGTTGTCCCGTTATGATCCTGAGTTAGTGGGAAACATGAGGGCTCGCATGAGAAAGTTTGCGTCTGATTTCTCGGATGACTTGGTATTGGAATGAAAGGGAGCAATGATGAATAGGGACATGGATTTCTCCAGGTTATCAGTGTACATGCAGTAGGTAGAAGAGCAAAAGAAGAGGATGGCTGAGGTAAGGGAAAAATAAAGGCAAGTTAAGAGAGCTAGGTCCACCGATCAGAATGACAATCAACATCAAAATGACAACTGGAGTAATAAGTGGTCGAAGAAACTATTTTTGAGTAACGCTCAGTCTTCGGCTAGCATCCCACATCCTTGACCTCCAGTTTATTGGCGGTTCCATAATTTTCACCCCAACAATGGAGCGGGAGTGTTGGGTATTTAGTCCTAGGGGAGTGTGGCCCAACCATTTAGGCCATATACTTGATGCAAAAATTCGGGAAGAACCATCTGGGAAGGTGTATTTATTGTGAGCGCGTGTGTTATACTTATGGTCAGTCAGGTCACTTTAAGAGGTACTGCCCCACTGTTAGTGTAACACCCTGTATTTTTTTTACTAGAATTCTAACCATCGTTCCTACGTGTGTATGATTTAATCCAAATGATTTCCATATGAATATAAGTTTCATTTTCATTAACATTATCCTAGTATGTGAAGTGCTTTCGAGGTGAAATGTGTTCATAAGAATCACTTAGAACAAAGTTGAGCTAAGATCCCTTGATTCATCCAAAGTTTGGTATTAGATTCTACAAGTATCGACTTTTAACGCTTATAACTTTTTTATATACGTAGAAATTTTCAGCTCAAGATCCACTAAATTATATATAGTTTAGTTAGCTTTCCAACGATACAAATTTTTCCTTAATCCAATATGTAAGTGAAAAGTTATGACATTTTCCTGAGGCAGTAAGCCAACACGGTTAGGGCGCAGGGCGACGGTCTTCTCAATGCGATGAGAGACGTGACGCGTTGCTGTCCCCAACGGGATAGCCAATGCGATACAGAGACATTTCACACGCTGCTTCAGTTCCTAAAGGGTCTAAGGTCACTTTGGTCACTTCCCATCAACCAAAACCGTCCGTAACACATAGATTCAGCCCTCAAAATCATTAGATACATGATTATTCATCCTTTTCTCTCCAAGAAAACCCTAGCCCCCTCAAGAACACCAAGAACTTCATCAAATCTTCTTCAAGAAAAGCAAGAACCCAAGCTTCATAATTCAAGAACATTATTAGGAATTCAAAGTCAAGTTTCTTCATCAAATTAATCTAATAAGGTATGTGAGGTTATGAACAAGGATACTTATTTCATCCTTGTGCCCAAAACTAGTTTTAGAAGTTGAATTTTACATGAATTTCAATTTAGGGTTCATTCCCAATTAGTATTACTTGAAGTTTATGAAATTACAAGTGATTTAAGTGTTGAGTTGTCTATCTACTTTCACACATTAATGTGGGTGACTTTATTTTATATATGTTGAGAACTGAATTTCATTGTCTTGACTAGAATTGTTAAAGTATTTTAAGATTATTTCTTTTGAGCATGAATTCTGTTATGATTTGACATTATTTTCAAGTATGGGTTATAAGACCTAAGTTTAGCCCTTGATATTTCAAGAAAGATGATGTTTGAGCATTCTTTAACAAGAATATATTCAGATTTTAAACAAGATTTGTTCTTTTGATCCTCAACTAAGATATGGAATCCACACAAATTAGTTTTTAACACAATTTAAAACAAATAGTTGCATAACTGATTTTCATTATAAACCCTTATGCTTGTTTTAAAGTCGATTTCCTTCAGAATGAGCATATAAGTAAAGAGAGTAGTATTTAGCACTGAGTTGGGTATGTGTCTCAGTTCACATTCCCCAGAACTATGAGCCAACATAGGTACAAATTCTGATTATTGCCATTTATATGGATGCGGATACAAATTGTGATCACTTAAGATAAGGTTATTCTCCTTGACAAGAGTTTGACACCTCTCCCCAACGTGAGGTTTTTCCCTTAGGGGAACACGATGTTGGACTCCATGATAGCTCAAAATCACATGGTTTATGTCGATTAGAAGAACCTCCCTAAGTCTTAAAATAGAATAACAGAACAACTTTTAGGAACTAAGTCTAAAGGGCTCACAAATTTACTCAGATATTGTCTTACTTAAGACACGAGTTACAAAATTTTAGAATTTAGTCTTCATATGATAAAGGTAAGTCCTTTCTACGCTTAGCTTGAATATTTTGAAATATATTACAAGTACAACTTTTAGAACTAAGTGTTATGGCTCAAGAGATTTATACAATATGTTTTATAATTAATGAATTATGATTTTCAGCTTTCAGTTATTCACGACAATGTGAGTCATTTACACTTAGCATGCATTCTTTTACGAGTTTATATGAACATTGAGATACTATTTTTACTTATACATTCACCCTCATATGCTCAGTTTATTTCAAAAGTACTGATCCACATATATGTTTATTGCTACATTGTTTAATAATATATGTACCGATTGTAGCCCATACATCATAATCAGACAGTGTTCAGCTTCCAGTCAGTAGGTGATGAGTCCTTTTGATTCAATGATTTGAGTAAGTCATAGTTCGAGTAGTATCTTGTGTTTTTTATTCAGTCGTATTGATTAGGGATAGTTGGGGGTCATGTCCCAACTACCTACAGTCAATACTAGTAGAGACTTCATAGATAGTCAGTAGAATTGATGTATTTGATTCCAATCTTATTTTATTTAATAAGAGTTGTAATCATTTTAATATAGTTTGGTATTTATCATATTTAGAAAAGATTTATCTTCTGCTTATTTCATTCAGATTTTTGTATTTTATTCAGTTGCTCATTAGTTATCCTAGTACAAGGGTTAGCTTTGGATCACTTGTGGTCCTAAGCACGGTGTGACGTACAAGGGGTAGTCTCGAGGCATTACAAACTTGGTATTAGAGCATAGAGTTTAAGTGTCCTTGGGTTTCTATGAAGTCGTGTCTAGTAGAGTCTTGCGGAATGGTACAGAGACGTATGTACTTTTCTTCGAGAGGCTACAGGGCATTTAAAAAAAGTTTTCTTTCTTTCATGCTATAAAGTTATTTCTTCAAAAACTTCTGTCGATTCATGTGTTAATCCATACTTCTCTATCTATGTATTATTCTTGAGATAACATGATTAGTAAGTTTCTATTCCTTCCAAGATGATGCTCTCTGATTTACTATCAGTAACTTCAGAAGTCATACAAGGGGCTTGAGAGAAGCTCGCTAGTGTGTTATAAGTTCCTCAAGTTGAAAGTTATTTCCTCATCCTCATGAGTGGTTCAGTTAAGACAGAGTAACATATTTATCCTTATTCTTCATTAAACCTTCAATACAGATAGTGTGTAATACCCCGGGAAATTTTTCGTTGAAATTTTATGCGTAAACGTGTTGGGTTCTATCTTCTAGAATGAATCATAAATTTTCCCTTAGGAATGTATTAGATTATGACCCACCATTGCGTAGAGTATCAAATAATCTTTCCAACTATATGTGGATCATCCAAAACGGACACCCGAGCGACGAGTTATGAACATTCCGATCGAACTGTGAATAGTAGTGAACAGTAAAACGTGCAGGAAAAAAAGTACTGAGGCCTGACGTATTTTTTCTCCAACTTTAAACGATCATAAATCCTTGTACATAATGATATGAGTGATCTAATATACATAAACGGAAAGATCTGTGAGTCCTCTTTCTGATGAAATTGGTTTAATCCAATTTTTCTATCAGGGCAAAAAGTTATGGTCGATCTACTTCAGCCTATCAAAAGGGAATTTTTGGATCAACTTAAAACGATCATAACTCCTAGTACACAATGATATGGGTGATATACTATATATAAACGGAAAGATATGAGAGTCCTCTTTCTAATGAAATTGGTTTCATCCAATTTGGATATCGGAGTAAAACGTTATAGTTGATCTACTTCAGACTATCAAACCAGTCCACCAAAGGACAGTTTCGAGAATTATTTGATTTTTAGGGGCATTTTGGTCAATCCCCCTCACCCAAAATCCGTCCAAACCCTATATTAAAGCCTATTAGAAGCATTATATGTTATATTTCATCAAATTCCCTCAAAAAGAAAACCCTAAGCTCCTACATCCAACTTCAAGAACCTCCAAAGTTCACCATTAATTCTGCAAATTTATTCAAGATTCCACGTTCCTAGTTCAAGAACTCCAAGAACCATCATTCGAAGGAACGATTAATATTTCAAAAATGAGTATCGATATAAAGTTCATCATTCAAGGTATGTGGGGTTTTTCAACAAGAACTCTCTTTCGTTCTTGTACCCAAAAGTAATTTTCTTTACAAAGGCATGATTTTTATTTGATTTTTATGAATTTGAAGCATGAACCCATATCTTATGATGATTATTATGAAATCTTGATGTTTATGATTTTGAAAGATGAGTTTATATGTGTGGTGATATAAAGCATGAATCTTGAACGATATTTATCATGATTTTGATATTTGGGTCATGAATCCCTATTAGAAATTGTGGTTTTTTTGAGAAAGTGTGTGCTATATGCACGTTGATGTTGAATATTTGAGATGGTTTGAATGATTTGACCTTTTGGTCGTGAATGAGTTATTTTGAACTCGTCTGTTAAAGAAATCCACGTTTTTATTGATTATGATAAAGGGGTAGCAAATTGGCTCCCGATGAAAGTTGAAGTGTTTATTGTGGATTTTCTTTAATGTGAGCCTGAGGATGATTTAAATTTCTGAGCTAAGTACAGGAGTAATCTTTAGCACCGAGTGGGAGGTATAAAGTGATCTTACTTCCCTAGAACTATGTGCCCCCAAAGGATGTGAGCCTGAGGCTGATTTATATAGTGATCACTAGTGTTTTTGAATTAATACTGGAAGTCCTACTCCGATGGCAAGGATAGGACGGCTTTCCCCAACGTGGGTTGTACGTTGGACTCCATGTGGCTCACATGGTTTATGTCGGTTATAGGATCTCCCAATGTGTGTGTGTGTACTCTTCTATCTGAGATGAAAACATATTTGCTTAAAAGGCTAAGTTTGAGAAAGTCATTATTCTTAAAAGATTTGAGGAATATATTCTAATGAGAATTGACATGAGATTTGATTGTTTTGATGATTTGAAATTGAGATGAAAGTGAATTGAGAATGTATTGTAATGACTCATTTGTTTTACTTTACATGTATTATTCATCCATGATTTTGATGATTTAATTCGAGCTAAGTGAGTTATCTATATCAGCATGCATAATTTTATAAACTATGATGATATTAAGATATTATTTTATATATGCATTGCACCCCCATATGCTCGGTATCTTTCCATGGTACTGACCCATATATTCGTATGTCGGCTACATTTTCTCGAAATGTAGGTATAAGGTATAGTTTTACCTTCGGATCCAGTTAGTTCGTGGTATCCAGTCAGTAGGTGATGAGTCCTTTTGATTCAAGGGCTTGGGTTAGTTATGCAGAGTTTATAGTATTGTATTTTCTTTATTCAATCGTATTGAGTTGGGGTAGTCGGGAGTTATGATCCGGCTACCTACAGTCAGTACTAGTAGAGGCTTCATAGAAAGTCAGTAGAAGTTGATTTATTTTTTTTCAATTTTGGTTGTAAAGGCAGAATTATAATCCTGTAAAATTCCATTTTTGTATCGATCAGATTCATAAAAGAGTTAATTTCTGTTGATTTGTATGGATTTGTATTTTTATTCAGTTGCTTATGAGTTATACCAGTAGAAGGGTTAGCTGGGGGTCACTTGTGACCCTAAGCACCGTGTGACGTCTTGGGACCCGATTTCGGGGCGTTACATAGTGCTCGTGAGAGGAGATAGTGTGAACCTAGATTGTTAAATATAGTTTGCATTCGAGGAATATTGCAACCTAGAGTGTTATGATTTATAAGTAGTACAATCTTCTTATAGTTAAAAGTATGGTCTTAGAAGTGTAATTGCAAGAAAGGTGGTGATGGAGATTGATTGAATGTATATAGATAAACTTTTGCATACGATTGAGTTAGTAGTAAGGTGATATGTCCTTGTGTGTTAGTTTAGGGGTAATAAAGGTGGTACAGGTTTCTTGGTGGCAGATAGAGAAGGAGTTACTAGTTAAGATGAATTCTTGTTTACTTGAAGTATGAAAGGAGTTATTGATGGTATTTAATGTGTTAGAAAAGTATAGGTTATTAATGAGAGTATTGGGTGGTTGAGTATTGTTAATTTAGGCTTCCTTTGAGATTGCAAAAAGGAATTTAGTTGAAACTTATAGAGCTATGAAAGTAATTTAGGTGGATAGATGGGTAAATACTCGTAATGTGTAGAAGGAGGAGGTTCTAATGTATTATTATAATATAGACCATGCAATCATGATCAATTATTGCTATTATTAGGCTTTAGTGGACTAGTGTTTCTTGATGTCTTATTTTATACCTTTCGAGTGAGAATAGTATGTGAGGTTGTTTTTTTCATCATGCCTAGCACTAGACACTAAGTTTGAATAGTGTATGGTTATCAAGGTGGATGTAATGATTTCTTGGTTAGTGATTCAAGTTATATGGAAGTGATCTAGTAGGCTTGAATAATGTATGCAAGAGTTTAAGTTCATTTATTCATAATTAAGTATGATGTTGTAAGTATGATGTAGAGGTGTGCCCAAGGTGATATGGTGTTGCATTATTTTCTAAGGTTATTAAGCGTTGTGTGTGGTTAGTAGTACCCTTGATTTTCTAAGTGGAAGAAGGCTAGTTATATAGTACATGGTGTTCTTAATAGCTAAGTTGAGGAGTTTTGGATAGATGGTGTTGGGTCTTTTAAGTATGATTTTGACTCTTATGGTTTGGAGAGAATGTAAGTATAGAAGTGTGATATTGGTAGGCTATGATTATGTGTTTAGTGAGACAAGTATATTTGTCCAGTTAATAGAGCATAAGTCTATGATGATGGCTATTGAATCTAGAAAGTTAAAGATGGTATATGAAAGGGGTTGTCCAAGAATAAAGTCAATAAGTTCAAAATATAGTTTATTCTTGTGAGTTTAGCATTCATGTATAGATATTAGAATGAAGCAATTATGGCTCAGTCTTGAGGATATGTAGTATACCCATAAGCTTAGAATGTCAGCTTTTATCTAAGAGGGAGATGGTAGGATGAAGAACTAAATAAAGTTTTGAGAATTAGATTGTGATACAAGTCAATAAGAGTTGTGATGAGGTAGTGATCCTTCTTATTCTAGACTATGACTTGGATTTCAGTCATTATCACACTAAATTCATGTCTTGCATGATATATCCATGCCAAAGGCCAATGCTTATACACTTCATGCGTATTCAAGTTCATTCTCAACTTCTAGTAAGTAAGTAATAGCTTCACGCTGTGATTTGAGTTATCCCTTATAAATCTATGAACCCCAGTATTATGTTGAATAACTTATGATAAGTATGAACTCATGTTTCAGAGTATGATCAGTTCTCAGTAACTCATAATCCTAGAAAAATTTAGTTGATGTCAAGTATGCCCTCAGTTTAGATCTCTTTAGAGAATCCATGATGTTGATATTCTTTTCCTCAGGCCTCAGTAAAGTGTCCAATTATGCTTAGTATCCCTTCATGTTTTAGGTCCTCATGTTCTAACCATTCAGTGACCTTTATTATGTCAAGATAGTGATGATGAACAATTGTTTAGTTGGTAGAGAGTAAGTGTTTCTTGTTGACGAAAGATCATTGTATGCTTGTTTTAGCTAAGGCTATAAGTGTGAAGTAAAATTGAGGCCAAGTCATTGATACATGTCACAGTTAGTTCAGAATTCTAGGTATGAATCATGACCCGAACTAGGGCCTGACCATGACGGACATCCTAAACCATGAAGGCCCGGATGTCCTACTTTATCTGGTAGTCATTCACAACATTCATATAATAAAAGAAAATGCGGAATTTTGAACTAATACGGAAACATGGTTATACTCTGAATTAAGTTTAACAATAAGGAATGAAATCCAAAATCAACTAAACAACATCTGGAACAGTCTGCGAAATCTCTACTACATGAAAATCTGACAACTATCTGAAAACTGGGACAAAGGCCCCAGTAGACCGAAACTATAATAGATGACATAATATGAAAGGACAGACCTTCTGGAATAGAGAAGGCTCACCACTGTACAATCTGATCTGCTATCTGAATTATCTACTGCTTATCTGGACCCCTAGACTGAGCATCAGAACCTGAGAGGTAGGGGAGGGGAGTCAATACAGATGTATTGATACGCAGAGAAAATCCAAAATAATCGTTTATATTCAACAAATATGAGAGCAATTTAAAGCAGTTCATAAACATATCATATAGTGAGAAATCACATGGGTATTTTAAAAGACTCTGTGAAAACATCTTAAATTTGTGACACTCTTTGTTTTACTTCTGCACTAGGTGGTGTACCCTACAATATGTAATACCACGGACAATATGGTATCTGCCACTAACTCGGCAGCCAAGCCCCCAACTCAAGTGTGCCGCAAGGATCGGAGTCTCTGAATCTACTATGCCACAAAACCATCGCCAGCGTACAATAATAATCTACCTGTATCAGCAAATACGATTTCAGGATAAGAGTTACTTAAACTCATGCCTTCTTCGGGTAACCACCTAACCCTCTTTATGCCTATTTTTAGTTCTTTAAACATGCATACTCTGAAAACATACTCTGAAATCTTTAACTCTGTCATGGCATATACACATATATGGTATCGTCATACCATTGACTTGCAAGTCACATTCTCTGAGCCATTTATAGCAATTTATATCTCTGTTTTCAAATCATGAAATTCAGGACCACCATATCAACAATTCTTTCAAGAAACTCATGTAAAACCATGCAATTAATTCTCTTTATCAATGATTCAGTAAACAAAGGTGATCATGTTAAAAGTCTAAATATCATGCAATTCTTTGTCTTTAACATCACATAGTTATATGAAGAAACATCCTCTCAACAATTCAAAATCATATTCAAGTACAAAGACATTGAGAAAACATCTTTCAAATCATAAAATATGCATTTCAACTCTTTTCCAATAAAACCATAAGCTTTAATCCAATACAAGAAAGGGAGTTCATAATTGATCCTCTCAAACAATCTTAAATATCAAATCCCTTACATATACATATACATGTAAATCAATTTTGGGGATAGTACCACAAGATCAAAATAATAGTAACATTAAAACATTTGGAGTACGTCATTTAGAACATAGATTCCAAAACCCCTTTGAAATTCATGCATAAAAATCTTAAAATCATACTCTAATGGTTTTAAGCCCATGTAGTTTTTAGGATAAACCCCACGTACCTTAAATTATAAGATCTAAAAGATGGAACCTAGATCTTGATAGATGAAACCCGGATCTTGATTTATTTGTTGGAGATCTTGAATTTAAGGCTTGATTTTCTTGAATTTCTTGTTCTTGAAGAAAACCCTAATTTGATCTTATTTTGAGATTGAAGAGGAAGTTTTTGATGTTGTAAAACTAATAATGATTGATTAATAACACTTGAGGGGTGATTTAATTCGTGTGAAAGGTTTTTGGAGTGATGAAAAGACCAAAATACCCCTACGAAATCACTTCCAAGTTGCTGAAATTCTCAGCTGACAACTAAGGCTGACAAGCCGTCAGATCTGTGACAAACCATCAGCTTTTGTCATCAGCTGGGAGCTGAAAATGATGGGTTTCTGCCTAAGGCTTGCGACATATTCTGACAAGCCGTTAGAATTGTCGTCACTCAATTGCCAGACTGATATACTGGAGTAAAATGGGCTGTCTGATACAGGCCTCCCAGTATTGCTATTATTATCATTGAGTAGAAAGGCTTCCTGCGAGATGAGGGTTGCTCTCGAACTTATTTACCCATTATCATTATCATTGAGTATAGAGACTTCCTGCGAGATGAGGGTTGCTCTCGTACTTATTTACCCATTATCATTATTATTGAGTATAGAGACTTCCTGCTAGATGAGGGTTGATCTCAGATTTAGTTGTTCAGTGTTCCAGAGTTGGTGAAGTTGAATATCAAATATCAGTAATATCAGTTGTCCGATTTCTCAGTATGGATAAGTACAGATATCAGCTCTAGTAACTTCAGATACTCAGTATCTTATTGTCAGTATTATTATTTTCGGGTGTCAGTGTTCAAAATGTAACATTCGGTGTCATGATGATTTTAGTTGTACTTTATGCATCCATGTGTGTATTGTTGATTAGACATGTTTCAAAATTGGTAACTGCAGAGTTTCTATATATGTTTATTCCAGCGAATACATATTATTCAGATTGTTATGTTTATGCATAAGCCTTATATTTCACCTTACCCTATCCTTGCATACTCGGTACATTCTTTGTACTGAAGCATTCGCGCTATAGTGTTTTCCCCACCATAGGTTCAGAAGAGCGAGATTCAGAGTATATTTAGCTGTCAGATCTAGTAGCAGTGGGTGCAGCAGTGAGTCCTCATCATCCGAGGATATTCCATTTCAGTGGTTTGTTGATTTTAGTAGATGGAGTTAGTTGGGGGATTGTCCCTTCAACTCCAAAGTTTAGACAATTAGAGGCTTATCAGACAGATGTATTAGTGTGTGGTTTCCAATATTGCATATTTTTAGATGTTTGAACCTTATGGCAAGTTTACGCATGTATTTTATTATATTATGCAGTGAACAGGTACAGATATCAGAAAAGGGTTAGCTTATGGTCCTCCATGATCATAAGCACCGTGTGGTGTTTTGGTTCTCGGGAATCAGGGCATTACAATAACAGCTTAAACATTCACCAACTTTGGTTCTCCTAACACTAAATATGGATATCTCCAAACCTTTGACGGAACATACCACTTCTTTCATAGTCTACCAGCATCATGCCTGTAAACTTATATTTCTAAACCACAACAATCAAGATTCTATCAAAATGCTCAAGATCATCAATCAAAATACCTTAACTTGGCTATTTAGAACACCATATACCATATAACTAGTCTTTCTCCACCTAGCAACTCAACGGCACCACTAGCCACACACAACATGTAATAGCCTAAGAAAAATACCGCAACCTCATATCATCTTGGCACACTTCTACTTCATACATACAACATCATACTTCATTACGAATCAAATAAACTTAAGCTCTTGCATGCACTGTTCAAGCCTATTAGATCGCTTCCATAAAACTAGTATCATTAACCAAGAAATAATCACATCCACCTTCATGACATCATTGCTATGCCTCAAAATCTACTACATACCTTCTCACAAGTAGAACTAGTTTACAACTACCACAGAAAATAAGGTCAAGGGGGTAGAGTCACATAATAGACATGGTCAACCTTAATCTTATATTATAACCCCATACAATCTTATCTACTTATACGACTTTCTCACATCACACTCACTTACCCAAGCGTACATTTAGACTACCTTCAAATTCCAGAAACAACCTGGTGTCTATAATTATAACTTACTGGTTAATCTAGCCATTTTCACACTTCGAGCAAACAACAACTCACCTTAGCTAATAAATCCTTCTCTACCTTCTACTAAACTAACACACAAGGATATATAAATTTAATACCAACTCAATCTCATGCCAAAAGATTCGTCTATACATACATTCAATAAATCGCCCTTACCACTTTTCTTGCCATTACACCTCTAAAGCCCCCAGTTCCAACCAATACAAGAACAACAAGTTGCTAGTGAATTGAAATAGGCCTCACATGGCTTCACTAGACTTTGAGTTTCAACAATACAACGATAACAAGGTTACAAGAGATAGAAACTTGACACTAAATAATCAATGATCTAAGAATACATATCTTACTTTGTATGCATAAAAATCTGAGTCAAACACTCCCCCCACAGACTACTATACAATCCACACATGCTACTAGCCACCACATTAGTCTATCACTATTAATAGGTAAATCATCCTCAAACATCGGTTATTCAAATAAAATATTTATTTACACAAAAGTTACCCTCACTCTGACTTCTAACTTTATGACCTCACATCACCAACTTCTTGGTCCAACATCACTACCAATAGGTCATGACACCAATACTTAAATTATACTACTACTCGGGTGGAAATATAGTTTCAACATTCTGCTACACATCATTCCCTCTTAAGCTTGACATCTGCAACATAAATTCTGAAAATGACTGAATACACTTAATACAACAGGCTGAAAAGCACGATTTCATTAGAATCAAAGGTCACACTAGAATCAACACACTCTAAGGAATTAACAGACTCTTCATAAGTCCTTGCATAATTTCAAAATCTTATATGGCTCAATCAGAAAGAACCATATCATTTATACTCTAAACTTCTATATTTGAATCACCCCAATAATAAGACATGTCTGAGAAAATAAGAGTAACGAAAGAATTAGGATAACTATTACTTTTGTATGGACGACACCATATCACGAATTATAGTATAAAGGAGGAACATTCTAACTTTATTGCACGAACTAGAACATGAAAAAAGAGAGACATTCCTAAATGCCTTGTAACCTCCTACTTATAAGTGTGGCGCGCTACACACCCATAAATAAAACTGTACCCGATGCGATTTCGTAGACACCCTGGAAACATGAACCATGCTCTGATACCAAGTTTGTCACGACCCAAACTAGGGCCTGTCCGTGACGGACATCCTGAACCATGAAGGCCCTAGCGTCCTACTCTATCTGATAATCATGCACAATATTTATATAATAAAAGAAGATGCTGAAATATAATCTGATATGGAAACATGGTCATACTCTGGATATAGTTTAACAATAAGGAATGAAATGCGAAATCAACTAAGCAACATATAGAACAGTCTGCAAAATCTCTACTATATAATCCAATGACAACTGTCTGAACTAGGACAAGGCCCCCAGTGGACCTGAACAAAAATAAATAACATAATCTGAAAGACACAAACCTTCTGGAATTAAGAAGGCTCACCAACTGTACATTCACTGTTCTCTGAAAACTCTACTGTTTAGCAGGTCCTTTGAACTGAGCTTTAGACCCTGGGAGGTAGGGGGATCAATACAAATGTACTTTTCATTCCCCTTTTTCACTCCAAAAATAATAGATTTTAAGTTTCGAAAGGGGTTTTATTACTAAGTGACAAAAGAAAAAGATTTGTTTCGAAAAGGACTATTTACTTTTAAACTCAGAGTAGCCACTTGGCATAATTGGGTGTGTCAATCTACTTTTGAGAATCCTTTTTCAAAACTGTTTTTGACTCTTTTAAACTAATCTACGAACAGAGATTCCAGTTAAGGAATTCTGTTGACCGAGGGGAAGTTGTTAGGAACCCCTCGATCCCTTGGTTAGACCACGATCGCTTGGTGGAGCATATCGGCTAATTCGACACTAAGAGTATCAATCAATCAAACAAACAAACAAATCCAAAATTATAGTGTCAAGTCCAATTATTACAACCCAAAAATATAAAAATGCAAAAAAATATAAATCCTATTCTAAACTAATCCTAAACTATGCTCCGATGTTTTATCCGATGCCTTGGGCCTTCATCACGAATGTTCTCCATGTACAAAATACTTCGGGGTATTCTCCGAATAAATTAATACAAATACCTCGGGGCATTCCCCGGCCAAATGAGTATAATTTTTCAATGTGAGAAAAACGAGAAAAAGCATTCAACACATTCAATACTCCATGCATTCGATCCAACATCATTCCATAATTTACATACCCGAACCTAAAATTTTGCCTATTCCTTTGATGGCCTAATCATAATACTACCACATTCGACCTTCGTATTTGTTCCAAAATAACCAATGACAGTAAACCATGACTAAACAATAGTCATTTTATCCATTTCTATCATCCAACCCTCGCATTCCTTTTTAAAACCAAATTTCAACAAATTCAAGATTACTATTTCAACAATCCATAACCATCTATTCAAATGAAGATGAGCAACACAAATAAATATCACCCAATATTCAACCAAATGTCACACAAATCAAGTGTATATGACGAAATAAAATGAGAAAAAGATAGAATTGGACCTTTCGATGATTGATTTCCATTGATAATAATATTTAAGAAAACCAAGATTTTGAAATCCCAAACAGAAAACCTCAACGATGAACCCCAACTCGGTAAATCCTTCACTGTTTCTCGCCAAAAACAAATCAAAATCAAGAAATAACAGAGACCCGTATCCGAAATCGTACTCCCTGTTACTATTTCTTTCATTTTATAATAGATTTCATCCGATTAGATGGAGGTGTGTCAGATTTTGGATTTTGGTGGAGGTGGAGACGATTTTCGTCTTCTTGTAGCTCCGACCAAAAATTGGAGAACAGATCTGAACTCATGAGATAATGATGTTTTTTCGGTGAGAACTCACCGGAAAAGTCAGCCTCCGCCTAATTTCTCTCCTGATCTCCCTCTATTTTTCTCTCTGCTTTTTCTCTCAATCACTCAACTACTCCTTTCATCTATCTCTCTCACGTCTCTCTCTCCCTTTTCCGATTGGGTGTGTGGCTGTGTGTGCGCAAGCGGTGTACAAAAATTAGGAGGGCATCTAGTATTGCTGTGTTTAGTTGTTCTCCATTGTTGTGTAAAATTCTGAAATTCTATTTGTGCTGTGCGTGTATGGAGTTTTTGTTGTGCATCCGTGAAGAAGAAAGAGCCCTCAATGAAAAAAGAAAAAAAAGCCCTTTTCTATATTGTGTTACTGTATATATTGAATCAAAATGCTGTGGGCCCCTATTTCCTTTTTATCAATGGAAATTCTATTCTTTTTCTTGTATTCCCTGGGAGCTTCTATTTTGTGCCCCTTTCCCCTATACTCGCGTATATGTATTGTGAGATTAGGGTGGGGTAGTGGGATAGGGTAGGTTAGTGTGGTAGGTGAGTTTGTAAGGATAAGATAAAATTAGTTAGGAGTTTTGTTAGGATAAGGAATATTAGGGATTTATTAAAATTTTGTTATTATTATTATTTTGTTTTATATTTTTGTGGGGTATAATCACGTGGGTGAGGTTGTACGATAAAGTGAGGTAAAAATAGATGAATTGGATTTTTGGGAGGGACAAAATTAGGTGTCTACATCTTGCCCCTTTTTGCGTGTAAACACAAAGTGTTTTCAAACAAAAAAGTAGACAATGAGACAAAATTTTAACCCGACCATTATTCGAAGAAAGAAACAAAAGAAAGAAGGGCAACTACGTCTTGACTTAGGACATCCTAACTACCCAAGTTATAAGGGAATCAAGTCACAAGTGTCTCAAAGGATTGGAAGGAGAGGGACTATACCGAGTTGGAGTGTCGAGTGAGGTTCCATCAAGGTTCCAGTCCGCGGCTCTGTAATTACATCAAAAATGAAAATTACAAGTTAAAACATAAATAAAATTACAAAAACCCTATCTATGCAGCTTCTTTTGGACTTTGGACTTGAGTTTCATCACCCTATTCTTCAGGCGGGCTCGTGACTTGTAATTTCTTCAATTTGTTTTCTTACTTTTAATTTCTTCACCTTGTTGTTTGACTTTTCATTTATTCTCCTTGTTCTTTGGTCGGGCTCCAATGTTGCTTGAATTATCAAAACAAGGAAGTGTCTCTCCTTACAAATGTTTCTTGAATTATCCAGACAAGGAAGTGTATCTCCTTACAAATGCCGGTTGAATTACCCACACAAGGAAGTGCATTTCACAAAAAATGTTGCTTGAATTTCCCACACAAGGAAGTGCATCTCCTTACAAATATCACTTGAATTACCAAACAAGAAAGTTTGTCTCCTTACCAATGATGCTTGAATTACCCAGATAAGGAAGTGCATCTTCTTAAAAATGCCGGTTGAATTACCTAAACAAGGAAGTGCATTTCCCTACAAATGTTGCTTAAATTTCCCACACAAGGAAGTGCATCTCCTTACAAATACCGCTTGAATTACCTAAACAAGGAAGTGCGTCTCCTTATGATACCGCTTGAATTACCAAACAAGGAAGTGCACCTCCTTACCAATGCCGCTTGAATTACCAAAACAAGAAAGTGTGTCTCCTAAAAAATGAATCTTGAATTACCAAAACAAGGAAATGCGTCTCCTTACCAATGCCGCTTGAATTAAACAAAAAAGGAAGTGCATCTCCTCATAAATGCTGCTTGAATTACCCAAACAAGGAAGTGCATCTCCTCACCAATGTCACTTGAATTACCTAAACAAGGATGTTTGTCTCCTTACAAATGTTGCTTGAATTACTAAATAAGGAAGTTCATCTCCTTACAAATGTTTCTTGAATTACTAAATAAGGAAGTGCGTTTCCTCACAAATGTTGCTAGAATTACCCAAACAAGGAAGTGCGTTTCCTTACAAACTCCGCCTGAATTACCAAACCAGGAAGTGTGTCTCCTTACAAATGTTGCTGAAATTACCCAAACAAGGAAGTGCGTCTCCTTAAAAATGCCGCTTGAATTACTCAAACAATGAAGTGCGTCTCTTTAAAAATGTTACTTGAATTACCAAACAAGAAAATGCATCTCCTTATAAATACCGATTGAATTACCAAATAAGGAAGTCTGTCTCCTTACAAATGTTGCTTGAATTACCAAAAAAAGGAAGTGTGTCTCCTTACAAATACCACTGGAATTACCCAAATATGGAAGTGTGTCTCTCTACAAATGCTGCTTGAATTACCCAAACAAGAAAGTGCGTCTCTTTACAAATGTCACTTAAATTTTCCAAGGAAATGCGTCTCCTTGACAAGGAAGTATTTCTCCTAGAGATCTTGAATTATGAGTTTTACCATGATTTTGATTACAAAACTTGTGCAACAACATTGCCTCTTGCATTTTTAGAATTTAGAAATTACGGTCTTTGATGTTTAGGCTCTGAAATCCTTGATCTAAATGTAACATGTGTTCCTGTTTCATACAAATAAAACTTGTGAGTTTAAAACATGGTGGCTGTCTTGTGGATTTAGCTTTCGCGGCAATCTCTCTTGCCCCTTTCACATTTAACCTTACTTCCAACCATTAGCATATGTCATCGACTTGCTGCACCATTGACCAAACTCAGATTATCAAGAGTGACTCTAAAACAATTACAGTATCTCTGCTTTTTCATGATCCTCACATAAACCCCTTGAACCTTGGTATTTCCATAAGTTTTCAAACTTATCTGTTTGACAAAACTTTTTGCATGCCTTATTTTGGCTCACAATTATGTCTCTTTCATGTTCTAGCTTTTGTCTTGCTTTGTGCAATTAGAGAAGCAGGTAGCCAGTTTTGAAATCTTTTCTCACTTGTTTCGATATGGACTTGACTCAAAGATAAGAGAAAAATAATGATGACTTTTATTTGGACAACTGACTCAAAAAAACAAAATAAAAACAAAAGAAGAAAGAAAAGACAATGAATGTCCCTATTTGAAAAAAAGAAATGAAAAATTTATCTAGAAATGACAGTCAACTCTAATGATTATGACATGCATTTTGAATTAATTTGCCTGATCTTTCCATCCACACTTTCACCAATTGTTGTTGAGTTAATGGCCTTGAAAATGAGTTGCTTCATTAGGTCAATTACATTTAAGACCACATTCGGCTAGTGACACCTTGAAGGTTTTTTGCCAACAAGCCTCTCTTATTTTCTTTTTCTCAGTTCACTATTGTCTTATGGTGTCTGTGAGGGTTTTTCACCATTGAGACTCTCTTATTTTCATTTCTCTCTACTCACAGTCTTGTGGTGCCTGTGAGGGTTTTCACCAATATGACTTCTCATTCATATTTCTCTCAACTTACCATCGTCTTACGATGCTCGTGATGGTTTTCACCAATAAGACTCTCATTTTGATCTCTCTCCTGATTTCTTATGCTGAGGAAGACAAGTAGTTCTCAAATACATCGTCATATCTCTTGCATGCTTAGCCTTAACATCCTCAAAGATTGATCTGAAGGTCATTATTTGGTTGTAACTTGGATTTTAGATACGGTTAGAAAGAAAGGATAACATGAGGCCCAAACAACACTTGAAGTGGTGTAGGACTTACAACTTTTAGAATCAACTAAAAAAATGAGGATTAACTCATGCCCCAATTTTTTTTGACTGGGTAATTCTAAATTGTTTATTTGGTTAGACCGAGCCCAGAGTAAGGCAGCCTACGTATCTCACCCCCGAGAGAGGAAAATCAGGTCATGCGTAGTTTTGGCATCTTGTTCTTTTCCTTGATTTTGACTTCCCTTTTTATTCCATTGAATTTTACTGACTGTTTTCTTTTTGGGATTTTTTTTCGACTCTTTTTTCTTAACACTCGTTTTTTCTCTTTTTGGACACATTTTTTCTTTTTTTTTTAAAAAACTTTCTGAGTCTATTCTTTTGCTCGACACTTTTCTTTTGAATTTTACTGACTCTATCTTGATTCCAAAAGAAAGGTATGAAAGAAAATAGAAATAGGCTCAAATGGGGTAAACAAAGGATGACACAATTTTTGGATATCAGAATGAAATGCCTTCATCATATCAATCCTTGAAAATGTAAGTACATATCATGCAATATGAAATAAAAGATAAAGATCATTTGTGATACTTTAACAACACCAACTTCAACTGAGCATGTATGCCAATTCTTCTTTTACCTTTGTCAAACATACAACTCCACTTTCGTTGTACATTCCTCAAAATGAAGGACTCATGAAGCTAATTTTCTTTCTGTTCCTTTTGACATAGGATCGCACATTCACTGCTTGACCTACTTGAGATATGTCTTTCAATTGATGACCAAGTTATTCTCACGATTCTCAAAATAATTGCCTTAATTTTCAAGGAGGCTTCAACTTGATCACCAAATGCCCCAACACTCTATCTATTTTCTCAGATGCTCTCTTTTTCTAACTTTAACCCTCTGATTCAATGTTCATGCTTAAACTGGATTTTAAGATCTGGCTAAAAATTCCGCAAGCATGTCATATCACTAGAGTCAACATAAAATGTACTGTATAAAGAAAACAAACAAACAACACATATTTTAGAACACAAAGGAAAAAGGACAATTCATTTAGTTGAAATAAAAGATAGAAGGGTTTGAACATAAACGAAAAAAGGAAAAAACAAGATAGATCCCGAACTACAACCCTGAAATAATTCAACAAATAGAAAAGAAAACAAAACAAACTACCAGACCTCTTCCTAGTAGGGAGAGGGGTGACTTCTTAATTGCTCATCCTGACAACTTAGCCACTGGTTTCCATATCAGCATGACTAGAGCTTTCCTCGCTGTCAAGGTTCTGCACCATAATCGATTTATCTTAAATCATCTTTTCTATTTCTCTTTTAAAGGCACGACAGTCTTCAATACTGTGACCCTGAACATTAGAATGATATACACATTTTACATTAGGATCAAATTTCTTGAATGTGGGTCAGGAGTATACCCATGGAGAGGAGTGATTATGCCTCGATATACTAATCTCTGAAATAAATTGTCATATGACTCTCCGATTGGTGTGAAACTATCCCTCGACTTCTATCTCATTTCATTGTTTGGCTTAAATTGAAAACCAGGCCTAGAAGGTCTTTGGTATGTATGTGGAGTTGGAGGATGACTCAGCAGAGTTGGCATGCGCCAGTGTGGGTAAGATGGGGGTTGAACATATGGTTGTGCATTATACACTTGATATGGAGATGGGGGAATGGGATATAATGGATTTTGGGCCAGATTCTGTGAAGGTTGGGCATAAAATTAGGTTTGAACTCGTGGGTAACTATTGTGTGATCCTATCGCCCATGCCTGTTGTCCAACTATAATGGAAGATGCATCTTCTTCATTCTTCTTTCCTCCAAAACTTTCCGAACCTTTTTGAATTGCTTGAGTAGTCGCTTTCAATGTTGGAAAACTCACAATGCGACCGGTCTTAATTCCATCCTCTATCATCTCCCCCATATTAAGGACCTCAATAAATGGCTTGCCTAATACAGGTAACAACTGTTGATAATATGTTTCATCTTGCGCTTGAATAAATGCCTCCACTACCTGACTTTCTTTCATTGGCGGTTTCACCCTAGCAGCTTGTTCATGCCATATAATCGCATACTCTCTTCAAGTTCCAGTAATCTTTTTCTTCATATTAGTTAGGGATTTCTCATTAGAAATCAACTCCATATTGTATTGAAATTGTTGCATGAATTCATTAGCTAGGTCATCCCAGCTATTCCTCTTGTCGATGTCTTGGTCAACAAACCATTCTGAAGCTAGACCTGAAAGACTCTCACCTAAATATGCCATGAGTAATTCTTCCTTCCCTCCAGCGCCCCTTAGCTGGTTGCAATAACGTCTCAAATATGCTACATGATCGCCATATTCATCATACTTCTCAAACTTCGACATTTTAAAACCAAGATGAATATGTAAACCGGGAAACATGCACAAATCTTTATATGAGACACTTTTGTACCCCCAAGTCCTTGCAAGTTTTTCATAGTCAGTTCCAAAATTCTCAATTTTCTGGCCATTTCCTTTTGTTCTTCTATCCTAATAGGCTTCTTAGTGTTAGAAGGAAATTTAGGCGGTTGAGTGTAGTCATAAGGACCAGTCGACTTAAATATGGGCTCGGGAGCATAATGTTGATCACTAAAAATATTCAATACATGGTTTCTTGTAGAGCGAGGAAACACAACCTTTGGATTAACATTAAAAGCAGGAGCTTCAGACGGGAGTGCGGCTACAAAAGCATGAATAACAGGCGGAGCCGAGCATGTGGTAATTTTGTATGGAGGAGTGAGGAAATGAAAAAGCTAGTGCCGTAACTGGACTAACCTCTTGGAGAATTCGTACCGTTAGACACGCTTTAAGCTCGAGAGAGTTAAAGTAAAATAGTCCTTGTTTAGGTCGAGAGACGCTTGGAGTTACCACCGACTACAATCCTCTATAAGCAATTGCATGTCAGAATTTTACACACTCATAGCCAATAGAGACGTATACCTCAGAAGGTGGACATAACCCCAACGCTTCAATTCTCATTGTTTACAACCAACGTAATAATCTCTCTCTTTTTACTTTATTATTTTCAGCTTTTGTTTACATTACTTGCAAAACAAGAATTCCCCCTTCTTACGAGACTTGCACCAAAAGTTTAGTAATTTTACTTACTTGTTGGCCAAGCTATTCCCTGTGGGATCGACACCCAACCCAGGTTGGGTTCTATATTTGCTAACGACCGCTTTACACTCAAACGAGAGCTGTAGATTGAGCGTTATCAAAAATTGGCGCCGTTGCCGGGGAATACAAGTGTCAATTAAGTTCGTGAAAATTACTAGACCCTTTGGTCAAAGATTCTCGTACTTTTACTTTTAGTTTTTGTTTTTGTCTACTGCAGGTTTTTATTTTAGTGCATGCCCCATACTCGAAGTTCTGGTCAACTGTTATTACCAATCAATACTGAACCACAACGCATTGGTAGAATGGAAGCACAAGCTGAAATCGCAAGGATGGCTGCTCAACAGGAACAAGCAAGATTGGTTGCCCTTGCCGCAGCCCAGGTTCAATAGCAGAACATTGATAACCCTGCACGAGCACCAAATCCTGACGATGAGGGACTGTTTGGATACTGTTGCCCCAGAGTAGGTCCTGATGCATGTTGTGGCATGTCGACCAAAATAGGGAATTGTGCATGCGACATTGGAGGAAAATTAGAAAGATATTCTAGATTATCAGGGGGAAATGGAGGAGGCGGCAACCCATTAGACCAAGCTCGATGCATTTCTATCATTTGCTGCCTTAATTTTTGAATCTCTTCATTAGCTCCTACATTCTCATTCCCTGAACTCCCTATCTGATTAGTGACAACAAACTCGGTATCCTTGTTGACCATAACTTTCTCTATGACTTGGAGAAATATGGAGGACCAACCAAAATACCACAAACCAACCACCTTAAACTATCTAGAGATAACAAATGCATTTGAGTTCAACAGTTTTTCAAAACCTTTTTTTTTTTTTGAAAATATCACCGAACCCTAAAAGGGCGCCTACGTATCTCACCCCCGAAAGGGGAGAATCAGGTGTGCGTAGTTTGTGAAGTTTTGCCAAAATGGCTAATCAAACTTTTTTTTCTTGGAACTTTAAGAAAAGAAGAAAATAACAAATGACAAAAATCTTCTTTTTTTTGAATTTTTTTCAGCTTTAATACTCCTATATAAAATGAAATCTGTGATTACCAAAGAAAATCTTTTTGGATTTTCAATTTTTCATTTCCTATGAAATTGAAACTTGAACCTATTACAGAAAAATCTTTTTTGTAGTTTTCTCTTAAAGATGTATATGATAAACCTACTCTAAATGAAAAGTGAAGAAAATCTTTTTGGATTTTTTAGATTCCTATACGAAATGAAACCTATGATTACCAAAGAAAATCTTTTTGGTTTTTCAATTTTGAATTTCATATGAAAATGAAAATTGGAAGTATTAAAGAAAGATCTTTTTGCAGTTTTCTATTAAAGAAGTATATGACAGCTACTCTAAATAAAGAGTGGTGAAAATCTTTTTGAATTTTTTAAAATAAGATCCCCGAACCAACAATAGGCTGCCTACGTATCTCACTCCCGGGAGAGGAGAATCAGGGGTCTGCAGTTCGTCCAGGTTGGACAATTAAGGATTAAAATGAACTAAGACTTGACTTAAGAAATGCGATTACAGATGAACAACGAAAATAAAATCTTTTTGGCTTTTGAATTAGACACTTCACACAAAACTGACACCAACAACTATGAAAGAGAAAAGAAATCTTTTTGGTATTTTCGTTATATGAGATGTACAAAGCTCCTACCATCTTTTATACATTTTTTCTTTATAAAAGATTCAATTAAAAAATCTTTTTGAAATTTTCAAATTATGAATAAAGGGTAAAGGAACAAAAGAAAATCTTTTGATGTTTTTTTTTTCAGACAATGAGTGCGAAAGGTAAAGAAAAATCTTTTTTTTTTTTTTTGAATTTTTGAATTGTGAAAAACAAAAGCCATTAAGAACTCTAAAAACTACGAAAATCTTTTTTTTTTCGACTCACTTTTATTTTCTTCCCTTTTTTTTTTCAACACTTTCTTATCTACAGACTTTACTTCTAACACATGCTTTCCCCAAATCGGTCTGTCAAATGGCTAGTTACCCTTAGAGATGCAATATTTTGCACGTAGGGATGCTTTAAAGGTGAGTTTCCTACGAAGAACTAAGTGGGCCCCACTAGGTCTCCATATGATGCACATAAGCATGACCTAAAGGATGACCTACGTTGGGGTTTACTAACAAGGCTGTTCGGGAGGGCGTATGGTCGATAGTGGCTTGCTTTAGCTGGCCACCTACTCCATACAACCCAATGGCTCCCCCTCCTAAAATAAAGGTGACTCAACTATAGGTTGTGTACACACGTGTACTATAGACTTGTTGCAGAAAAAAAGACTCGGGTTATGCACATGATGCCATATATAAAACGGTAACACATAAAGTAAAAACTATAAACAAAGAGCACGTAGGAACTCAACAATGATAAATAATTACACAAAATAACACAAAAAATTGTCTAACACCTATAGTGCCAAAATAAGCCGATATAACTTCAAAATAAGCTTGAATTCTGAAAAATCCCTAGTAGAGTCGCCAGAGCTGTCACACCTCTTTTTCAACTCCAAAAGAATAGATTTTAAGATTCAAAAGGGTTTTTACTACTAAGTGACAAAAGAAGAAGATTTGTTTCGAAAAGGACTATTTACTTTTAAACTCAGAGTCTCCACTTGACATAATTGGGTGTGCCAAGTAACATTTGAAAATCCTTTTTCAAAACTATTTTTTCCTCTTTTAAATTGATCCGTGAATAGAGATTCCGGTTAAGGAATTCTGGTGACCGAGGGGAAGGTGTTAGGCACCCCTAGATCCCGTGGTTCTACCACGGTCGCTTGGTGGAGCATATCGGCTAATTCGACACTAAGAGTGTATAAAACACACAAAAACATACAAACCAATCAAACAAACAAACAAACAAACAAACAAACAAACAAATCCAAAATAATAGTGTCAAGTCCAATTATTACAACCCGAAAATAGAAAAATTCGAAAAAATATAAATCCTATTCTAAATTAATCCTAAACTATGCTCTGATGTTTTACCCGATGCCTTGGGCCTTCATCACAGACGTTCTCCGAGTACAAAATACTTTGGGGTATTCCCCGGATAAATTAATACAAATACCTCAGGGCATTCCCCTGCCAAATGAGTACAATTTTTCAATGTGAGAAAAACTAGAAAAAGCATTCAACACATTCAATACTCCATGCATTCGATCCAACATCATTCCTAAATTTGCCTACCCGAACCTAAACTTTTGCCTATTTCTTTGATGGCCTAATCATAATACTACCACATTCGACCTTCGTATTTGTTCCAAAATAACCAATGACAGTAAACCAAGACTAAACCATATTCATTTTATCCATTTCTATCATCCAACCCCCGCATTCCTTTTTAACACCAAATTTCAACAAACTCAAGAGTACTATTTCAACAATCCACAACCATCTATTCAAATGAAGCTGAGCAACACAAATCAATATCACCCAATATTTAACCAAATCTCACACAAATCAAGAACATATGACAAAATAAAATGAGAAAAGATAGAATGGACATTTCGATGAATGATTTCCGTTGATAATAATATTTAAGAAAATCAGGATTTTGAAACCCCAAACAGAAAACCTCAATGATGAACCCCAACTCAGTAAAGCCTTCACTGTTTCTCTTCGAAACCTAACCAAAATCAAGAAATAACAGAGACCCGTATCCGAAATCGTACTCCCCGTTACTATTTCTCTCGTTTTACAATGGACTTCTTCCGAATCAGATGGAGATGTGTCAGATTTATGGATTTTGGTGGAGGTGGAGCCGATTTTCATCTCCCCGTAGCTTCGGTGAGCTCTAATGGGTCGGAAATTGGAGAACAGATCTGAACTCAGGTGAGTTCTCGCCAGAACAGTCAGCCTCTACCTAATTTCTCTCCCGATCTCCCTCTATTTTTCTCTCTGCTTTTTCACTCAATCACTCAGCTACTCCCTTCATCTCTCTCTCTCACGTCTCGCTCTCCCTTTTTCGATCGGGTGTGTGGCTGTGTGTGCACGAATGATATGCAAAAATTAGGAGGACATCTAGTATTGTTGTGTGTAGTTGTTTTCTATTGTTGTGTAAAATATTGAAATTTTGTTTGTGTTGTGCGTGTATGGAGTTTTTGTTGTGCGTCCATGAAGAAAAAAGAGCCCTCAATGGAAAAAGAACGAAAAACCTTTTCTATATTGTGTTACTGTATACATTGAATCAAAATGCTATGGGCCGCTACTCCCTTTTTCTCAATGGAAATTCTATTCTTTTTCTTGCATTCCTTGGGAGCTTATGTTATGTGCCCCTTTCCCTAAACCTGCGTATGTGTATTGTGAGATTAGGGTGGGGTAGTGGGGTAGCGTAGGTTAGTGTGGTGGGTGAGTTGGTTAGGATAAGATAAAATTAGTTTGGAATTTTGTTCGGATAAGGAATATTAGGGATTTATTAAAATTTTGTTATTATTATTATTATTTCTTATATTTTTGTGGGGTATAATCACGTGGGTGAGGTTGTACGATAAAGTGAGGTAAAAATAGATGAATTGGATTTTTGGGAGGGACAAAATTAGGTGTCTACAGTACTAGTATACAGAGCAAACCCAAAATAATAATTTATATTCAACATATATGAGAGAAATTTAAAACTGTTCATAAACATATCATATGGTAAGAAATCACATGGGCATTTTCGAAAGACTTTGAAAAAAAATCATCTGAACTCTGAAACATTCTTTGTTTTACTTCTGCGCTAGGTGGTATACCCTAAAACTCTGAAATTCCATGGGCTATATGGAATCTGCCATTGACTCGGCGGGGAAGCCTCCAACCCAAGTGTGGCGCAAGGGTTGGAGTCTCTGACTCTGCTACGCCACACGACCGCCGCCAACGAAAATTAATATACCCGGATCGGCAAATCACGGGTTTAGGTTAAGAGTTACTTGAACTCAAACCATCTTCGGGTAACCACCTAACTCTCTTTAAGCCCAGTTTTAACTCTTTAAAACATGCATTCTCTGAAAACATATTCTGAAAACTCTAACTCTGTTATGGCATACATTTATATGGAATCGTCATACCATTTACTTGGAAGTCACATCTCTGAGCCATTATTATCATATAATAATCTCTGTTTCAAAATGTAAATCTGGGCCACCATATCAATAAATCATTTCAAGAAATTCTTTCTTAAAGATCATGTAAACATATGCAAGAACCTCTCTCTTTCACCATTTCAAACACACAAGGTGGTCATGTCAAAGATATCAATCATATGCAATTCTTTCTTTTTACGATAAGGACGAAATCATATCAAGAAACTCCCTCTCATCATCATCAAAATCATGTTAAATACTTAGATATTGAAAAGATCCCCTTCAAAACATTAAACAAGCATCTCAAATTATTCCTAACAAGTTCATCAACTCTAAATAATCAAAAAGAGGGGTTTCAATAATAATGCTCTCAATCAAATCTTCAGCATCATACATATTCATATAAGTTTAAATCAATTTAAGGGGGAAAGTCCTAAAGATGAAAAGAATAATATTATCCAAGCATCCATAATGCAAAATTCAAATTATAAGTTTCAAAATCCCTTTAAAATTCATGCTTGATAATCTTTAAATAATGTTCTAGTGTTGACAAGTCCATGTAGTTTTTAGGATAAACCCCACGTACCTTAATTTAGAAGCTTTTGAATGAACTCTCGTGTTAGGGATGCTATAAGTACGATTGATGGGTGATTCTTGTGGCCCTCACAATGGGGATTCCAATTCTTGAAGAATTAAGAATAAGCTACGGTTAAATATTGAGATATGCTGATTTTTGGGTTGAAACCCTAAGGAGTGTTCTTGGTGATTTTGAGAGAAAATATGAATAATGTGGTCACTTGGGAGTAAAATCCCGTATTTAAGCTGATAAGGGGGTGGAAAATACCCACTATACCCTAAATGAGACGGAATAAAATATAATTGGGAGCCCAATTTTATGGGCCACCGCGACGCGCCACTATCGCGGTGGCTCCATTGAAATTGACGAATGGTATTTTTAGGGTCATCGCGACGCAGAGCCACTGGTTGGGACCTAGTACTTCAGCGCGACGTGCCACAATCGTTCTAGGCAACTGGAATTTGACAATTGTTAAATAGACCACCTCCGCGACACGCCAAGCACCAAAATGATGGTGTTTTGTGACTAGGACTTAAATTAGTTAGAACATCTTGCCTGAGTATCCGATTTGGGCGAATATTATATCGACGGAAAGATCATTCAATTTTCCACACTACATAATTGATTAACATGGAAAATTTGCATAGGATTTATGGATTTTGGATCATCTATGCATAAAAATGAAAGTTTTCATTCTAGCCCAAAATACGGGGCATTACAGAAACATTTAAACTTCTATCATGAAACTGAATTCTATGCTTATTTGACTTTACTTGCTTCAAGGAGCTGATTCATGCTGAGAATTTAAGATTTCCTTGAAATTTTTGTGATCCAATCATTTATATTGAATTTAGAAGTGATAACTTATGCAAGTACTAATCATGAGACAACAAGACTTTGATCGTACATGGGTATTATACTGTCTGAGCTGAAATACTTGGAAAATTTTGAGATTATGCGCTGAACTCTTATGCACCGAGTCATGAATAGATAGCTGAATCTAAAACATGATGCTTGGAAAGAATGAAATTCACAATTTACATAGATGGAATAGATTATCTCTTGGGGATGGTCATACGCATGAGACTTCAGATAGTAGGGCTGGACGAAAAGGTGGAAAACCACAGTAACTTGTCTGCCTGACTGTTAAACAAAATTGCTGGATATACAGACTGAATTATACTTGGAAACTTATGCTTAACTGGAGTATCTCTTCAACACTCTTTCTAAGGAAGTTCTAGTAACATTAAGGAGCAAAATAATCTTGGGAAGAATCTACACCAGACATCTGACTAAGGAATCACAAAATTGACACTACTCTATAGCATGGAATATAGACATATAGCTCATAAATTAGGGTAGAGTTACCAGGCCTTAGGCAATGCAACTTCTTACTTTCCAGCTTAGCACACTTCCCGAATACTCCCTTAACTATACTATTCTCCTTAAATACCATGCTCATTAGATTCAACTTAAAATTCTAATATGGGCATTGATAAATCTTTCTACTAATGTCTAAAGTGACTTAAATCCTCTAACAGCGTTCAAGCCTAACTCCAAACCACAAAATACAACATGCCGTATAACGATACTAGTCTAAACCATATGATTCAATCTTCTATATCATTTTAGAGATCACACCCTAAACATAATGTGCCTTACCACTTCAATGATGACAAACTCTGAACTCTTACTATGGATTTACTAGCACATATTACGTTCCTCCACTTAAATCCCAACATGTCATTCAAGCCTATCTTTATAACCACATATGAACTTCAAGGCAAACACTCATAAATACATACTTCACATAGTATCTAAACCATTGTCAATAGAAATCCCATGCGCTATCCCAAGAACATACACACATAAATTTCCACTAACCATCACATGTATCAAAGACTTGGCCCCAAATCTTACTTAACACTTATGGTTTTATCTAAGACAAGCATACAATGATCTTTCATCAATAAGAAACATCTACTCATCACCACTATCATTACATAAGGAGGAGTCACTAAAAGGTCAGAACATAAGACCTTGAAGCATGGAAGGATATTATACGAGACTTGGCACTTAACTGAGGCCTGAGGAATGGAGAATCAACATCAGGGAATAATCAAAGTGATCTGAATTGAGGGAATACCTAGCTATAAGCTGAATCTCGCCAATCATTTTTCACAACCCGATCCTAGGCCCTAGCCGTGACGAGCATCCCGAACCATGAAGGCCCGGAACACCCATTCTCTATCTAGTTATCATGCACAACATTCATAATCATAATAAAATGCGGAATTGAAACTGAGTACGGAAAACATGGTCAAGTTCTGAAACATTTCTGAATAATACTATCTGACATCAGTCTGCGAAATCTCTACTAAGAACATAAACCTTTGTCTGAAAAGAAGCTGGGACAAGGCCCCCAGTTAACCAAAAACATAATAAATAAGATAGTGTCTGACATAATTAGGCCTTCCGAATAATAGAAGGCTCACCACTGTGAGATCAAGTCTGCAAACCTGAGAATGTCTACTGAGTAGCTGGACCCCTAGACTGTACCTCAGAACCTGGAAGGAGGGGGGGTCAGCACAAAAGTACTAGCACGCGAAGCAATCCAAAAATAGTATAATGGAACATACATATATATATATATATATATATATATATTTTAAGGAAAAACAATTTTTCATCAAGACATCATGTATAAAACTGTTTCTGAAAAATACATGGGCACTTTCTGAAAACATGCAACCTGTCTGTTTATTTCAAATCATGATCTGTGTTTTACTTCTGAGTTAGGTGGTATTCCCCTACAAGTCTGAATATTCCACGGGCTGTATGGAATCCGCCATTGACTCGGCGGGGAAGCCCCCAACCCAAGTGTGCCGCAAGGGTTGGAGTGTCTGAGTCTGATACGCCACAGGACATTTAAGTCAGCGCATAATAATATACCCGGGTCGGCAAACCACGGTTTTAGGCGATGAGTTGTCTGAACTCCCTCCTTCTTCAGGGAACCACCTAAGCTCTCTTTATGCCCTATTTTAGCCTTTTCTGAACATGTATCATTCTGAAATTTCTAAATCATGAAAGTCTGA
Organism: Capsicum pubescens; assembly: GCA_030864215.1. Lineage (NCBI taxonomy): Eukaryota > Viridiplantae > Streptophyta > Magnoliopsida > Solanales > Solanaceae > Capsicum > Capsicum pubescens. The sequence continues at coordinate 409,510,134 of CM061548.1, read as the reverse complement.
TAAAAATCTGATTTCTGAACTAGTCTGTGTCTGTTATGGCATTTGTCTGAGTTGGTATCGTCATACCAAGACTTGCAAGTCCTATTTCTGAGCCATAATGTATTAAGCAAGAGCTTTCATTCAAAACATAGTTTAGACCACCAAAACATGTAATTTGCATTAAAGATGTCATGTTCCGAAACTCAAATCAAATCCATGCAAAACTTTCATCAAACATATGGTGGTCATGTGCATTTTGGCAAAACCATGCATTCTTTCATTACATGCATATTCAACATTCACAACCCTCTCTTTCGTGTTCAAGAATCGTATTCCAAACATAGCAAAAGTCAAAGCACTTCATATCATAATTTCTTTTCTTCAAGATGTCTTTCAAAACAATTTATATTATGTGAAACATGGGAAAATTTACATTAAGAGAGGGGTTTCATGAAAATCATGCTCTCAATTCATATATGTATAAAAACTGTCAAATCATTTTGGAGATGGTCAAAAGACCAAAACAATGATGTTAAAACATCTTATACATAAATATATATACATAATTTAAAACCCCATTCTAAAACATGATTTTTCTATGCCCATGAGAATTTAGGAAAACCCCGCGTACCTTATTCTCCACGAATTTTTGGTGTCTATCGAAGCCTACGTCGAGAGGATTCTGAATCTGTAATTTGTTTCACGAAGAAGTTTCGGAAGGATCGGTCCTTCAAGCTTATTTTCTCAAACCCTAGTTGCTCCTTCTCTTAAGTTTTTGAAGGATTAGATTTTTGGGGTTTTATAGGAGGCTTCAATGTTGTTAATTGGCCCAAATCCTTTTAGGAGTGGGTAAGGACGATTTTTGGGTTTTGTAAGGACTGACTTGCTCTAAAAGTAACTCAAAACGGAGGCCCAAATCCGTTTAGGAGTGGGCGCCGCCCTATGCATCGCCTTTATGTGCATAGGCGACACATTCAACTTTGAAAGGCCATAACTTCTTCACCGGGTGTACGTTTTAGGCGAATTTGGTATCGTTGGAAAGCTTATTCAATTATATACAATTTGGTATATAGTAGGCCACCCAGTTCATCATATACAAGGAGTTATGATCGGTTGAAGTTGACCCTAAAATTCTGAAAAACTGGGCAATAGGCTATGCGTTTTGCTACTGTTTTGAAATCCAAACGCAGCCTTATGCATTCCGAAAAATTCCAAAACTTATCCGAGATGTACTATGAGATTGCCCGATTGTAAAGCAACTTGAAAATCTAAAAATGAATGTCGGGAAAGTCGAGAAGTTGTATCCTGAAGGTTGCCAGCTAAGAATGAGTCTAAGTCATTTCAACACTTAGAAAAAAATTTAAAACTTAAGTCTAAAGCTCAGAAATTATAGTCTAATACATGCATGACTTTTACGGGGCGTTACATTATCTCCACCTTGGGATCATTCGTCCTCGAATGATGTATAGGAACTTGTTGAAGCCTTAAAGATATTGAATAACGCGGACATGACATGTCCTCTAATAAAGAATACACTGATCTGAACATTTGGAATCTGAATTTAATGCATGATGCATGAACTGGGCTATACTCGTAACTACTGGTATACTCTATCTTCGACTAGTAGCATGTCTGAGATTTCGAGTAGCATGAATAAGTGCAAAGACAAGAAAACAAGTCATGCGAATCTGACTGCTAAACTGACTTATTGGCCATACAGACTGAATTATACTACACCCTCATACTTAACTGGAGTATTCTCTTCAACACTCTCTCTAAGGAAGCTCTAGCAGTAATAGGGAACCATGAATCTTGGGTATGGATTACACAAAACATCCCACTGAGGAAATCACAACATTGACACTACTCTGCAGTCTGGAATATAGACATATAACTCCTAAATTAGGATAGAATTTTCAGACCTTTGGCAATACAACTTCTTACTTTAAGGCTTAGAGCACTTCCCGAATATCCCTTAACTATACTATTCCCTATAAATATCATATTCATTCAACTCAGCTTAAAATTCTCATATGAGCATTGATAATATTTTTCTACTAATGTCTAAAATAGCTTAATCCTTGCCCCGCGATCAAGCCTAACTCTAAGTCACAAAAATACAACATGCTACACCATGCTATTATTCTAAACCAAATGATGCCACCTTCTATACCTCTTTTAAAGATCACATTCTAAGCATAACATGCCTTACCACTTTAATGACTACTCTGAACTCTTAATATGAAGTCGCTAATGCATATTGCAACCTTCCACTTTAATCCCAAAACGTCGTTCAAGCCTAATTTATAACCACATGTTAACTTCAAGGCAAACACCCATAAGTAGATACTTCACATAGTTTCTAAACTACTATCAATATAACTCCCACGCGCTATCCTAAAACATACACACACAAACTTTTCCACTAACCATCACATGTATCAAAGATTGGCCCCAAATCTCACTTCATACTTATGGCCTTATCTAAAAAACCGTACTATGATCTTCCATCAACAAGAACATTTACATCATCACCACTATCATTGCATAGGGAGGTCACTAAAAGGTTAAAACATAAGACCCTGAAGCGTGAAAAAGATCTTTATATGGGACTGAGCACACTATAAAGAGTGAGTACATGCGTCATGAGTTGCATGACCTCAACTAGAGTTCATAACATAAGGAATGTGATTCCGACTACTTGAATGGACTAGAACTCATTATCTTGGAATTGGAAGAGTACGTGACTCTCTATCATATACCGGAATCATGAACTATTATCATGGAACTGCATCGTAAGGCATGAGTAAGCATCCGACTAACAACAAAAAAAATATCGAGGTAGGAATGGGTTGAGATTCACCCTCACTTTCTGATGTTCTAAATCATACTGCATCACTACTAGAATCTGAGTGCCTTACTTGGTTATTCGTTCTATCATCTCCCCCTTAGCTTCAAGTCATCATCTAGCATTTGGGAGATCCCTTACCAGATTCTAACTGAACTACACTTACTTCACTTTAGGGTCTGAAAAAAATGACAATACATGTATATCATAGAACTCAACCCAAATGACTACCTTCTGGGATACACTCTATCTTTCCATAGCCACCAATAGTCATAGTATAATGCTTGTACACTTATTTCTATCCGTTCAACCTTCAAAACTCAAACTTAGATTCTAACACTTAACATGGATATCACCAAGCCTTTGATGAATCATACCACTTCCATCCTAGCATACCAATATTGCCACTCCAAACTTATATCTCTCTACTATGAGAATCGAGATCACATCAAAAGGCTCAACACTATCAATCAAGGCTCCTTAACTTGGCTATCTAGAACACCATATATCATCTAACTAGTTTTTTTCCAACTAGCAACTCCACGGTACCACTAGTCACACAAAACATGTAATAGTCTTAGAGAAATGCCACAACTCCATATCGCCTTGGTCATACTTACCCACCATACCTACAACATTATACTTCATTACGAATCAATTTAAACTTAATCCATTTCACACACCGTTCAAGCCTATTAGATCACTTTCATATAACTAACATCATTGATCAAGAAATCATCACATCCACCTTCATGGACTTCAACTATTCAAACTTAATATCTAGTGCTATGCATGACTTACAACCCAACCTTACACAAAATTTTTACTTGGAAACTATAAGTAAACATCATGAAACACCAGTGCACTAGAACTTCATAACCACAATAATCGATCATGACCTAACGGTTTACCTTATCATCATTCCGTTAGCATGTACTATTTCAGCACCTCAAGCCTACTAAATTAATCCCACAAAATATGCATCAACAAACTCTTTCCACTATTTACCACCACACCATTTAAATTCAAGCCTATAGTTTAGTATCAATCATCTACCACCAATGAAGAATGCAACATAATATAAATACACCAATCCATCAAATTGGGATATTCTACCCAAATATCTCAAAAATCTACTACATACCTTCTCACAAGTAGCACTAGTTTACAACTACCAATGAAAAGAGGGTCAAGGGGGTTAAAGCCTCATAATAGACATGGTCAACCTTAATCTTATATTATAACCCCGTACAATTGTATCTACTTATACGGATTTCTCACCTCATACTTACTCACTCATTCATACATTTAGACTGCCTTCAAATTCCTCAAACAATATGAGTCTATAATCATAACTTACTCGCTAATATAGCCATTTCCACATTCAAGCAATCGATAAATCACCCTGACCAACAACTCCTTCTCTACCTTCAACTAATAACACACAAGGATGAATCACTTCATTACCAACTCTATCTCATGCAAACAGATTCATCCATACATATATTAAACCAATGAAAGAACAACAAGTTGGACGACAAGTTGGACAACAAGTTGCTAGTGAATCGAAACAGGCCTCACACGGTTTCACTAGACTTTGGTTTTGTATTTTGAACAAGAAAATGAGATGGATGACAAGGCAACTATGCTAGTGAATCGAAAGAGCCCCACACGGCTTCACTAGACTTTAATTTTTTTTTTAAAACATCATGATAACAAGATTACATATTACAAGGGATAGAAAATTGACACCTAATATTTAATGGTCTAAGAATATAGATATTATTCTATATAAATAAAAATCTGAGTAAAACACTTCCTCCATGGACTACCATACAATCCACACATGCTGCTAGCTACCACATTAGTTTATCACTATAAAGGGGTAAATCATCCTCAAACATCGATTATTCAACTGAAATATTCATTTACACAAAATCACCCTCACTCTGACTTCTAACTTTGTGACTTTACATAACCAACTTCTTGGTCCAATATCACTACCAATAGGTCATGACAACAACACTTTAACTTATGCTACTATTTGGGTAGAAATATAGTTCCAACATTCTGCTATACATTGTCCACAGCTGTAACAAGATTTTGAGAGGGACAATATACACTTAATACCTTAAGCTAGAATGCAAGATTCCATCAGGATCAATATTTACATCAGAATCAGCATATATTGATGCACTAACAGACTCCTATCGAGTTTTTCCATAATTTTTAAAATCTTATAGAACGTAATCGAAAAGGACTATATCATGTATACTCTAAACTTTTTGCACTTGAATCAACCCAATAATGGGACAATTTAGACTCTGAAGCACGAACTAAATCAAAAAGAAGGAAAACATTCCTAAACGCCTAGTAGCCTCCTGTTTATAAGTGTGGCGCGCTACACACCCATAAATAAGACTCTACCCGACGCGATTTCGCAGACACCCTGGGACCATGAACCGTGCTCTGATACCAAGTTTGTCACGACCCGAGCCTAGGCCCTAGCCGTGATGAGCATCCCGAACCATGAAGGCCCGGAACACCCATTCTCTATCTGGTTATCATGCACAATATTCATAATCATAATAAAATGTGGAATTGAAACTGAGTACGGAAAACATGGTCAAGTTCTGAAACATTTCTGAATAATACTATTTGACATCAGTCTGCGAAATCTCTACTAAGAACATAAACTTTTGTCTGAAAAGAAGCTGGGACAAGGCCCCCAGTAAACCAAAAACATAATAAATAAGATAGTGTCTGATATAATTAGGCCTTCTGAATAATAGAAGGCTCACCACTGTGAGATCAAGTCTGCAAACCCGAGAATGTCTACTGAGTAGCTGGACCCTTAGACTGTACCTCAGAACAATGGAAGGAGGGGGGGTCAGCACAAAAGTACTGGCACGCGAAGCAATCCAAAAATAGTATAATGGAACATACATATATATATATATATATATATTTTAAGGAAAAGAATTTTTTCATCAAGACATCATGTATAAAACTGTTTCTGAAAAATACATGGGCACTTTCTGAAAACATGCAACCTGTCTGTTCATTTCAAATCATGATCTGTGTTTTACTTCTGAGTTAGGTGGTATTCCCCTACAAGTCTGAATATTCCACGGGCTGTATGGAATCCGCCATTGACTCGGCGGGGAAGCCCCCAACCCAAGTGTGCCGCAAGGGTTGGAGTGTCTGAGTCTGATACGCCACAGGACATTTAAGTCAGCGCATAATAATATACCCGGGTCGGCAAACCACGGTTTTAGGCGATGAGTTTTCTGAACTCCCGCCTTCTTCAGGGAACCACCTAAGCTCTCTTTATGCCCTATTTTAGCCTTTTCTGAACATGTATCATTCTGAAATTTCTAAATCATGAAAGTCTGATAAAAATCTGATTTCTGAACTAGTCTGTGTCTGTTATGGCATTTGTCTGAGTTGGTATAGTCATACCAAGACTTGCAAGTCCTATTTCTGAGCCATAATGTATTAAGCAAGAGCTTTCATTTAAAACATAGTTTAGACCACCAAAACATGTAATTTGCATTAAAGATGTCATGTTCCGAAACTCAAATCAAATCCATGCAAAACTTTCATCAAACATATGGTGGTCATGTGCATTTTTGCAAAACCATGCATTCTTTCATTACATGCATATTCAACATTCACAACCCTCTCTTTCGTGTTCAAGAATCGTATTCCAAACATAGCAAAAGTCAAAGCACTTCATATCATAATTTCTTTTCTTCAAGATGTCTTTCAAAACAATTTATATTATGTGAAACATGGAAAAATTTACATTAAGAGAGGGGTTTCATGAAAATCATGCTCTCAATTCATATATGTATGAGAACTGTCAAATCGCTTTGGAGATGGTCAAAAGACCAAAACAATGATGTTAAAACATCTTATACATAAATATATATACATAATTTAAAACCTCATTCTAAAACATGATTTTTCTATGCCCATGATAATTTAGGAAAACCCCGCGTACCTTATTCTCCACGAATTTTTGGTGTCTATCGAAGCCTACGTCGAGAGGATTCCGAATCTGTAATTTGTTTCACAAAGAAGTTTCGGAAGGATCGGTCCTTCAAGCTTATTTTCTCAAACCCTAGTTGCTCCTTCTCTTAAGTTTTTGAAGGATTAGATTTTTGGGGTTTTATAGGAGGCTTCAATGTTGTTAATTGGCCCAAATCCTTTTAGGAGTGGGTAAGGATGATTTTTGGGTTTTGTAAGGACTGACTTGCGCTAAAAGTAACTCAAAACGGAGGCCCAAATCCGTTTAGGAGTGGGCGCCGCCCTATGCATCGCCTATATGTGCATAGGCGACACATTCAACTTTGAAAGTCCATAACATCTTCACCGGGTGTCCGTTTTAGGCGAATTTGGTATCGTTGGAAAGATTATTCAATTATATACAATTTGGTATATAGTAGGCCACCCAGTTCATCATATACAAGGAGTTATGATCGTTTGAAGTTGACCCTGAAATGCTGAAAAACTGGGCAATAGGCTATGCATTTTGCTACTGTTTTGAAATCCAAACGCAGCCTTATGCATTCTGAAAAATTCCAAAACTTATCCGAGATGTACTATGAGATTTCCCGATCGTAACTCAACTTGAAAATCTAAAAATGAAGGTCGGGAAAGTCGAGAAGTTGTATCCCGAAGGTTGCCACCTAAGAATGAGTCTAAGTCATTTCAACACTTAGAAAAAAATTTAAAATTAAGTCAAAAGCTCAGAAATTACAGTCTAATACATGCATGACTTTTACGGGGCGTTACATCATTTGGCGTGTAGCATGAGTTATGGGAACTGAGAACACTATAAAGCGTGAGTAAATGAGTCATGAGCTGTATGACCTCAATTTGGAGTTCATAACTTATGAAATTTGATTCTGACTGCTGAATGAACTGGAATTCCTCATTTAGGAACTGGAAGAGCACATGAGTAGGTATTGGGATAACTGAAAAAAATACTGAGTTGAGAATGGGTTGAGCCTCACCCTCATTTTCTGGTGTTCCATATCATACTGGCATCACTACTAGAATCTGAGAGCCTGGTTTGGTTACATGTTCTATCATCTCCCCCTTAGATTTAAGCCATCAACTTAAGTTTGAGAGATCCCTTACTAGAATCTTAACTGAACTACACTCACTGCACTCTGGGGTCTGGAATACGACAATACACGTAATTAATAGAACTTAACCCGAATGACTATACCTGGAAGTGGAAAACCCACTGCTAATACCACCTTATGATACACACTGTATCATTCTATAGCCCTAATAGTCATCACATAATACTGGAACACTTACTTACTTCGGATCTTTATAAGTATCCCCATAGTCGGAGTGCATACCCTCTAACGCTTCAACTCTTATTTCTATGAACTCAACTTTTAAGAACTCAATCTTAGCTTCTAACACTTAACATGGATATCAACAAGCCTTTGATGAACCATACTACTTCCATCATAGCACACCAATATCGGAACTATAAACTTATATCTCTCTACCATGAGAATCAAGATCATATCAAAAGGCTCAACACTATCAATCAAAATTTCTCAACGTGGCTATTTAGAATACCATATACCATCTAACTAGTCTTTCTCCACCTAGCAACTCAACGGTATCACTAGCCACACACAACATGTAATAACCTTAGAAAAATACCGCAACCTCATATCACCTTGGGCATACTTCTACATCATACTTACAACAACATACTTCATTATGAATCAAATAAACTTAAGCTCTTGCATACACTATTCAAGCTTATTAGATCACTTCCATATAACTAGTATCATTAACCAAGAAATCATCACATCCACTTCCATGGCCATCAACTGTTCAAACTTAATATCTAGTGCTAAACATGATTTACAACCCAATTTTACGCACAATTATCACTTGGAAACTATGAAGTAAAACATCAAGAAATATTAGTACACTAGAACTCCATAACAATAATAATAGATCATAATCATATGGCCTATCCTATTCACAATCCATTAACACATCCTTCTTTTACACACCATTACTATCTACCCTTTTTATGCAGCTAAACTTAGTCCATAACTCTATAAGTTTCAACTAAACTCCTTCTTGCAATCTCAGGGAAACCTAAATTAACAACACTCATACACCAAGTACCTTCATCATAATCTATACTCTTCGTACACAACAAACACCGTCAACAACTCTTTTCATACTTCAAGCAAACAACAATTCACCTTAACAAATTACTCATTCTCCAACTTATACTAAACTAACACACAAGAACGTATCACTTCATTACCCACTCAATCACATGAACAAAGATTTGGCTATACATTTATTCAATAAATCACCCTTACCACTTTTCTTTCCATTACACCTCTAAACCCAAGTTCCAACCAACATAAGAAAAACAAGATAAACAACAAGTTGCTAGTGAATCAAAATAGGCCTCACATGGCTTCACTAGACTTTTAGTTACAACAACACAATGATAACAAGATTACAAGAGATAGAAACTTCACACACAATATTCACTGATCTAAGAATACGCATCTTACCCTGTATAAATAAAAACCTGAGTCAAATACTTCCCCCATAGACTACCATACAATCCACACATGCTACTAGCTACCACATTAGTCTATCACAATAAAGATGTAAATCATCCTCGAACATCGGTTATTCAACAAAAAATATTTATCTACACAAAAGTCACCCTCACTCTGACTTCTAACCTTGTGACTTCACATCACCAACCTCTTGTTCTAATCTCATTACCAATAGGTCATGACACCAACACTTTAACTTATACTACTACTCAGATGGAAATATAGTTCCAACATTCTGCTACACATCTTCCCCCTTAAGCATACCATCTGTAATATAAATTTTAAAAAGGACTGAATACTCTTAATACTGCAGGCCAAAAAATAGATTTCATCGGAATCAAAGATCACATTAAAATCAATACACTTTGAGGCACTAATAAACTCTTCTCAAGCTTTTATACAATTTAAAAATCTTATATGACTTAAATCAGAAAAGACCATACCATTTAGACTCTAAACTCCTGCACTTGAATCACCCCAATCATGAGACATATCTGAGCACATCAAAGCAAGGAAAGAATTGAGATGACTTTACTCTCGTATGAGCGACACCATAGAACAAATTAGAGTATGAAAGAGGAAAATTCTAACTCTATAGTACAAACTAGAACATGAAGAAAGAAAGACATTCCTAAATGCCTTGTAGCCTACTGCTTATAAGTGTGGCACACTACACACCTATAAATAAGACTCTACCCGACGCAATTTTGCAGACACCCTAGGACCATGAATTGTTCTTTGATACCAAGTTTGTCATGACCTAAACTAGGGCCTGGCCGTGACGGACATCTCGAACCATGAAGGCCCGGATGTCCTACTCTATCTGGTAGTCATGCACAACATTCATATAATAAAAGAAAATGCAGAATTTTGATCTAATACGAAAACATGGTCATACTCTGGATTAAGTTTAACAATAAGGAATGAAATCTGAAATCAACTAAACAACATCTGGAACTATCTACGAAATCGCTACTATATGAAAATCTAACAACTATGACAAGGCCCCCAGTAGACCGAAACTATAATAGATGACATAATCTAAAAGGACAGGCCTTCTGCAATAAAGAAGGCTTACCACTGCACAATCTGATCTGTTGTCTGAATTATCTACTACTTATCTGGACCCTAGACTAAGCCTCAGAACCTGATAGGTAGGGGAGGGGGTCAATACAGATATACTGGTACGTAGAGCAAATCCAAAATAATCATTTATATTCAACATATATGAGAGAAATTTAAAGCAGTTCATAAACATATCATATAGTAAGAAATCATAGGGGTATTTTAAAAGACTCTGTGAAAACATCTTAAATCTGTAACACTCTTTGTCTTACTTCTGCGCTAGGTGGTGTATCCTACAATTTGTAATCCCACAGGCTATATGGGATCTGCCATTAACTCGGCAGCTAAGCCTCCAACCCAAGTGTACCGCAAGGGTTGGAGTCTCTGAATCTACTATGCCACACGACCGTCACCAGCGTATAATAATAATCTACCTGTATTGGCAAATATAGTTTTAGGCTATGAGTTACTTGAACTCATGCCTTCTTCGGGTAACCACCTAACCCTCTTTATGCCCATTTTTAGTTCTTTAAACATGCATGCTCTGAAATCATACTCTGAAATCTTTAAATCTATAATGGCATATACACATTTATTATATTGTCATACCATTGACTTGTAAGTCACATTCTCTGAGCCATTTATAGCAATTTATATCTCTGTTTTCAAATCATGAAATTCTGGTCCACCATATCAACAATTCTTTCCAGAAACTTATGTAAAACCATGAAGTTAATTCTCTTTATCAATGATTCAGTAAACAAAGGTGGCCATGTTAAAATTCTAAATCTCATGCAATTATTTCTCTTTAACATCACATAGATATATGAAGAAACACCCTCTCAACAATTCAAAATCATATTCAAGTACAAGGACATTGAGAAAACATCTTTCAAGTCATAAAACATGCATTTCAACTCTTTTCCAACAAAATCATAAGCTTTAATCCAATACAAGAGAGGGAGTTCATAATTTATTCTCTCAAACAATCTTAAATCTCAAATCCCATACATATACGTATACATGTAAATCAATTTAGAAGATTGGACCACAAGGTCAAAACAATAGTAACATTAAATCATTCGGAGTACGTAATTTAGAACATAGATTCCAAAACCCCTTTGAAATTCATGCATAAAAATCTTAAAATCATGCTCTAATGGTTTTAAGCCCATGTAGTTTTTACGATAAACCCCACATACCTTAAATTATAATATCTAAAATATGGAACCTAGATCTTGATAGATGAAACCCAGATCTTGATTTGTTTGTTGGAGATCTTGAACTTAAGGCTTGATTTTCTTGAATTTCTTGTTCTTGTAGAAAACCCTAATTTGATCTTATTTTAAGAATGCAGAGAAATTTTTTGATAATCTAAAACTGATAATGATTGATTATTAACACTTATGGGGTGATTTAATTTGTGAAAGGATTTTGGAGTGAGGGAAAGACCGAAATATCCCTACGAAATAATTTCCTAGTTGCTGAAATTCTCAGCTGACAACCAAGGCTGACAAGCCGTCAGCTATGTGACAAGCTATCAGATTTTGTCGTCACCTAGGAGCTAAAATTGATGGATTTCTGCCTAAGGCTGATGACATATTCTGACAAGTCGTCAGATTTGTGACAAGCGGTCAGAATTGTCATCACTCAGTTGCCAGGCTGATATGCTGGAGTAAAATAGGTATAACTTTTTTCTATGTTATTGGATTTTGGAAAAATTGATTGAGTTGGAAAGATGACTCAAAGGACTTTCATTTTATATATAGTAGGCCACCCAATTCATCATATACAAGAAGTTAAGGTCGATTGAAGTTGATCCAAGTTTTGATGCTCACTAAAACTTGAACAATAGGAAATCTTTCAACTAGTCCTTGAGTTAAGGGACCTCTATGATCTCAACTCATGCTCAAATAGGTTCCCACACTACATAATTGATTAACTTGCCAAATTTGCATAGTATTTATGGCTTTTGGAACATCTACGCGTAGGAAAGATGATTTTCGTTCTAGCCCGAAATGCGGGGTGTTACAGTATGTCTTCTTAAGAATAGTTCAAGGAAGTTATTGTTGATAAAGTTTTAGAAAGTATGAGAAGTATGATATTATGGGTGTTTTTTAGATGTTCATACATGGTTATAAAAAAAGGCTTAAATTTCATTTTGGTGTATATGTGGATGAATGCATTGCATGTTAGTTTCCTAAATTTCTAACTTTGAAATGTAAAGTTTTAAGTTGATTCATGATCGGGGTTGTCGATAGCACATCTCGAGTAAGTTTCAGATTTTTCAAGCGAGATTTGAGACCTTTTTGGATAGTCAAAATAGTGAGGCTCTGCGATATGGCTGCGGTGCGGCGCATTTTGCATCAATGGGTAGCAATGCAATGCGTCGCATTTTGCGTGTCACCTATCACGTTAATAAAGCAAGGTGATGTGGTAAGACATGTTATGCTAAGGGTATGAGCTCTAAAAAGATATAAAAGATTGAATCATGTGGTTTAGAATGGTATTATGGTGTGGTGTATTGTACCATGTGATTTTGAGTCAGGCCTGATCATGGTGAGAGGACTTACTTTAGTTTAGACATTAGTAGATGAATTTATGAACAACTATGTGAGAATCATAAGTTCAATCATTTGAGTAATGTATTTAAGAAGAATAGTATAGTTGAGGGAGTATTTGAGTAGTGTTGCTAAGCTTGAAAGTAATAAGTTGCATTGCCTAAGAACTAGTTATTCTATCCTAGCTTATGATTTATATGGCTATGCTCTATGCTACAGGGTTGTATCAACGTTGTGATATCTTATTCAGATGTCGTGTTCAGATCCTGCCCAAAATTCCTTGCTCTTTAATATTATTAGAATTTTGTATAAGAGTGTTGAAGAAATACTCCATTTGAATATGAGAAGTCAGTAGGATCTAGTCCATATAGCCTGTAATCCTGTTTAGCAATTAAGCATATAATCTCTGTAACACCCTGATTTTCTGAACCGGAATGCTACACGGTGCTCATGACCCCAAAGGACCACAAGAAAACTCATGACAAATATTTGTACCTGTATACTACATAATATATCATAAAATGAAGAAAAATGAACATGAAAGGCCATAAGGTTCGAACTGAATAAACGTCTGATAACAAAATGTCTGAAAAAGGTATAACAATACCAAAACAAGTCATAAATACTGAAAATAATGAGATCTGAATATCTAATCTAACATCTAGTCTAAAAGCCTCTAACTGAACTAAATAAGGAGTTGAAGGAACATGTCTCCAACTAACTCCATCTAGCAACTGAATAGTAAATGTAGCAATAATCATATCGTCCTTGAATGAGAAGGACTCACTACAAACTCTAAACACTGGAATGCTACTGCTGATTTGGAGCTCGTGCCTATGAACCTATGGTGTAACATAAGAGAAAGCACTATAGCACAAATGAATTAGTACGTTTGAATGTACTGAGTATACAAGTGAGGTAAGCTAAATGTAAAGGGTTATATGCATGAACAATGCTGACTAATATGATCGTGAGAATACATACATGAATACATAACTGTAACTGAACTCGTAGAGGTACTGACTGTTGAGTCTGAATACTGACAACATGAGTGTACTGATACTGAGATACTAAATAGATGAACAACTATTTCTGACAGTTTGAATTATGAAAAACTGGTTTGGTTGAATGTGTCTGATAGTCCTGAAGCTGAATACTGATATCATGAATTCTAATAATTGATATGACTGATACATAAGTTCAAAAAACTGATATAACTGATATAACTGTGATGATCAGCCTAACCGATGTAACTTATACTGAGCGACTGTATCTGACAGTCTAAGTTCTGATATTTGATGCATGATTATATGACTGACATGATACGTGAATGCATGACTGAAAGTATTGATAAGCTGACCACACATATCTAATGCGTGAATACATGACTGAACTGACTCATGAACATGTGAATGAACATGAAATGGTAAAGGCACTAAGATTGAACTGAAACATGAGAACATGACTGATTTTGCTATGTGACATATGGACTGAACATCATGAACTGAACTAAACCTCTGAATACTTGACTTATAGCTAAGGTCTAACTTGAAGGTCAACTTATGAGTACCCTCTATTCTAGACTGAATTTGTTATGCAAGGAGAAACTGAAGCATCTAATTCATGAGAGCATTAAGAGAAATTGGGTTATCTCCCCCTTGCGATTCTATGTCCCTCTAAGAATATTTACCTTACGGAGATACTGGGTGATGCAAAGGAAATCTATGAACTAGATTATAACTAAACTTTGGGAGTCTGAAACTAATGTATGATGTATGAGCTGAACTGAACTTGCTACTACTAGGATGTTCTACCTTGAAATAATTACATTATCTAAGATTTTGGATAGCATGAATAGATGCAAGGATGGGAAAACAATCTATAAAAATCTGATTGCTCGATTGCTAAACTGTCTTGCTGGATTTACTAGCTAACTCATACTGAAACATATGCTCGAATGAGAGAAAGAGATCTAACAATGCATACTATGAACATGAAAGATAGAAACATACTCGAATCTAAGACAGGGAAGCTTTTTGGATTCAGACGGGTCTAGAGTGTACAAAGTTTATTCTGACACTGACCACTATTGGTACCTTACTGACATAACTCCTTGCCCCTCCGTGCTAGAACTCTTCCCTCTCGCATCCTGTGTCCTGGCTTGCCATACCCAAAGCATACATCACTACCTTCCATACATGCACCTAAATGATTCTTACCACACTCTTCGCAAAGTAGATAAGTAAGACCTCTATTTTTACTACCCTGGTCCTCGGAGCCTGGCGCTCCATCATGGCGGTCATTTCTGGACTTAGGTGCTATTACACTAGTTTAGGATGGACCTGGGACTGAAAAAGTTCTGACTATGCTTAGAAGGGTTACCACCCTGTAACTTAGGCTGAGCAAAGCTAAAACTACCTGTCCTTGCTCTCTTACTCTGTCTCTCTCTTATCCTAATCATTTTCTCTTCTATCAACTGAGCATGTGTCAAAAGTCTGGATAAAGTCATATCACTATTCAACATGGAAGATTTGCACTCGTTTACCATACTATCATTCACCCCTAACATGAACTTACTTTTCTTAGCTCTACCGTCTGCAACCACATGAGGGGCATATCTGTCTAATTGAGTAAACTTAAGAGAATACTCCTTTACCATCATACTACCCTGCCTGAGGTTGATGAACTCTATTACCTTAGCTTATCTAAGCTCTAGATGAAAGAATCTATCAAAGAAAGAAGAGGCAAACTCCTCCCATTCTATAGGGCCTTCATCATCTAACCTTTCTAACATCCACTACTTGTACCAAGTATGAGCGACATCCTATAATTGGTATGTGAATAACTCAACACTCTGAACAGTAGTAACCCCATAACATCAGTCACCTTCTGATCCTGATCTAGGAATTCCTGCGGGTCCTCATCTGACTAAGACCCAGTGAAGGAAGGAGGATTCATTCGAGTGAATTCCTGAATTCTAGCTGCAGCTGAATTGGCCACTGGGTTGGCCTAAATAATAGCTGGTCATTCATTCTGGGCAGCGACTGACTGACCAAGAGTGGTGAATACAACCCAGAACTCCGCATGAGAAACATTAGCTCCCAAGGGTTTTCGGGATGAGTGGCTGACTGATTCCCGTTTCTTCTTTTAGGTGGCATGTCTGTAGAAGAAATGGAGAAATGGATTAGACTGAGATTATGCTCACTGGCACGACATGAATACTGAAAGAAGCGAAAATGTTCCTAAAACATCTCATAGCCTCCTGCATATAAGTGTGGTACACAACACACACATGTATAAGACTCTACTAGATGCGGATTTCAGACTTCCTAGGACTCTATTGAAACTTAGGCTCTTATACAAATTTTGTAACACCACGATTTTCTAAACCGGAGTGCTACACGGTTACCATGACCCCGAAGGACCACAGTCTAACCCATGACTGATATCTGTACCTATATACTCCATAATATATCATAAAATTCAGAAACATGAACATGAAAGGACATAAGGTTCGAACTGAATAAATATTTGTTAACAATATATCTGAAAAAGGTATAGCAATACTAAAATAAGTCATAAATACTGAAAATAATAAGATCTGAATATCTAATCTGACATCTAGTCTGAAAGCCTCTAACTGAACTGAATAAGGAGTTGAAGGAACATGTCTCCAACTAAATCCATCTAGAAACTAAATAGTTAATATAGAAATAATCATATCGTCCTCGAATGAGAAGGAATCACTGCAAACTCTGAACACTGGAATGCTACTGATGATATGGAGCTCGTGCTTCTGAACCTATGGTGTAACATAAGAGAAAGCACCATAGAGCAAATGCATTAGTGCGTCTGAATGTACTGAGTATACGAGTGAGGTAAGCTAAATGCAAAGGGTTATATGCATGAACAATGCTGACTACTATAAATGTGAGAATACATACATGCATACATAACTGTAACTGAACTCGTGGAGATATTGACTGCTGAGTCTGAAAACTGACAATATGAGTTATCTAATACTGAGATATTGAATAGATGAGCGACTATTTTTGACAGTTTAAATTATGAAGAACTAGTCTGGTTGACTGTGTCTGATAGTCCTGAAGCTGAATACTGATATAATGAATTCTGATAACAGATATCACTGATACATGATTATAGAAAGATGATATAATCGATATAACTGTGATCATCGACCTAACCGATGTAACTGATACTGAGCGACTGTATCTGACAGTCTAAGTTCTAATGTAACTATCTGAGTTCTATTTTATACGGAGTAACTGAATCTGAGATCAGTCGTATCTAGCGGGTGATCTTTGAATATGATGATTTTGGTATTATTTAACTATATTTGAGATCAGTCCTGTATGATGGGTGATCTTGAAGTATATTTATAATGATAAGGATTGATTGTCTCTAACAGTACTGAATCTGTACTATTGAACTGAGTTGACTATATCTAACAGTTCTGAATCTGTAACTGAAACTGTGGGATGTATTCATCTAACCGACATTCCCCAAGCTAAGTTGACTGGGGTCCAATATTTTCCCTGACTTGAAGGGTGTCAGTACCGCGCCACCAGTAAAGACATCTGCTTTGGAGTCAGTCCTAATCTAGCGGGTGACTCCTGGGATTATTCCTATATATATATATGGGCTAATGGGTGACCCCTGAGCATGTCAGTCCTATCTAACGGGTGATATCTCGTACCTACGCTGGCAACGTAGTTCTGGAACTTAGGGATTGATTCTAGGGATCTCAATCATATTCTAGTGGGTGAGTCCCCATCCCTAGGCTCACCCGATGTTGAATCCTATTCCCATCTGAAATACACTAAATTGAATAACAAATATTAACTGAATAATTGAACTGAACTGATTAGCTGAACTGATACTAGTGGTATTTCTTAGCAGAGCTAAACTGAGTTTACTGAATTCTGATGACTAACAAAATGTACTGAGTTCTGAGGACAGATTGAGAGTACTGAAGTTACTGAGATTGACTGTGAATACTAAAGTTACAGAATGAGTACTGAGATCACTGAGATAACTGAACTACTGAGACTACTGAGATTTTTGAGTTTTCCCAAGTCACATGACTGACTGAATTCTATAGATCATGGCTTAACTGAGAGTATCATGATAACATGACATGACTCTAGGCACATAGCTATATTTTTCGGGTATAAGTACCCCCAGGACTCGATGGAAGGAAACTGACACACATGACTGACTTGATCATAAGAGTAGAGTCCATAATCAACAATATCATAAATAAGGGATTTCATACTAAGAATGGTTCTCAACAATCTATTTCATGGAAGGGAATTTCATACAACATGTATATACTTGCATAGCTTTCAATATCATGCTCATTACATATTACAACCACAATCCATAATATCATAACTTGGGGAATTTCATAAAGTACATGGGTATTCTACATCTTGTACATGAGTGGGTTTTCTAAGTAAGCATAGCATAATTCAATAAGACTAGTTCATGAGTAATCCAACAGTGTCCACAAGACACATTATCAATATGGATGACGTTGAAATATGGGGCATATCATGAATCCTTCACTTAGTCACAATTTAGCTATAATGCATGATTTCTAGTCTTTTAGGTATTTTGTCAAACACCTTACATGCACAACATAGGCATAGGTGTAAATCATACAATTACTCATCATAAATAGTCAAACTTACATGTTTTCAACTCATATGATGTCATAGATTAATAATAACACATAAAGATTCTATCTTGGCATTATTCAACACATAAACATGATCAACAATCCATTCATAACCTGAAAACCATAATAAATAGTTTTAGAAAAGGGTTCTTGAACTTCATGGACGAATGGAGTCCATGAATGAACACATGCATACCTTAGAAAGGTAACCTTGATGATTTGCTGGAGAGATCTTGGATTGGGAAACTTAATTCTTGATTATCCTAGAAAAAGGCTTGAATGTTGCTTTTGAGAGATGATTTTGATGGAAACCCTAATCTTGTGGTTGAGAGCGTAAAAGAGGGTTTTTAAGATGCTTAACTGAAGAAAAATGGGAAAAATTATGCCTCTTTAGGGTTATAAGTCGTGGAAGGTGAAGGAAAAGACCAAAAGGCTGTCACGAATGCCGTCACTTAAAAGAATATCTAAAAGATCTTATTGACAAAGGCTTTATACGTCCTAGTGTCTCTCCCTGGGGTGCACCTATACTCTTTTTGCATAATAAAGACGGTTCCCTCTGCATATGTATAGATTACTGTCACCTAAATAAGGTTACTATTAAAAATAAATACCCTCTTCCCAGAATCGATGATTTATTTGATCAACTGCAAAATGCCCAATGTTTCTATAAGATAGACCTTCACTCGAGTTATCATCAGTCTAAGGTTAGGGAAGTTGATATCACCAAAATAGCTTTCCGAACCCGATATGGACACTATGAATTTTTAGTTATGTCCTTTAGAATGATTAATTCCCTGCAACTTTTATGGACCTAATGAATAGGGTGTTTCGCAAGTTTCTAGATTTCTTTGTCATAGTATTTATAAACGATATTATGGTTTACTTTAAGAGTGAGGAGGAACATGCCAACCACCTCCAAATCATCCATTAGACCCTCAAAGATCATGAGTTGTATGCAAAGTTTCCCAAATATGAATTTTGGCTTAGTGCTATTGCTTTCCTAGGGCACATTATTTCTAGTGAGGGGATTAAGGTCGACCCCTAAGGGGTTGAGGAAGTGAGAAAATTTCCCAGACCTATGACTCCAAGAGATATTCAAAGTTTTTTGGGTTTGACAGGGTATTACAGAAGATTTGAAGAGAGTTTTTCCTCCATAGCTGCTCCACTTAAAAAATTGGCTCAGAAAAAGGTGAAAAATTTGTTGTCTGACTCTTGTGAGAATATTTTTGATAAACTAAAGGAAAATTTGACTACCACACCATTTTGACCTTCCTCAAGGGTACAAAGGGTTTTGTTGTTTACGGTGGTTCATCTTGGGTGGGACTTGGGTGTGTACTTATACAACATGAAGAGGTGGTAGCTAATGTATCTAGATAGTTAAAGGTGCACAAAAAGAATTATACTACCCATGACTTGGAGTTAGCGGTAGTGGTATTCGCACTTAAGATATGGCGTCATTATCTGTACAGGGTGCATGTTGATATTTTCACTGATCACAAAAGTTTGTAGTATGTTTTCTCACAGAAAGAACTGAATCTCAGGCAGTGAACTTGGTTGGAGTTGTTGAAGTACTATGTCATGAGCCTGCACTATTATCCTAGCAAGGCCAATATGTTGCCCAACACCCTCATAAGGTTGTCAACGAGAAACCTTTCTTATGTTGAGGCATGAAAGATGGAGATGGTGAATGATATTCACCATCTTGCAAGTATGAGAGTTCAACTACTTTATTTCAAAGAAGGAGGAGGAATTGTCCATAATATAGCTAAATCCTCTTTATGTGCTGAAGTTAAGGAGAAGCAAGCCAAGGATCCCATCTTGATGCAGCTTAAGAAAGATGTTGGTTAATAGAATGTGATGGCATTTGAAATTAGAGGTGATGGGTTTTTGAGGTATCAGGGTAGGCTATTTGTGCTGAACGTGGATGTATTGCGAGACAGAATTCTTGACGAAGATCACACTTCGAGGTATGTTGTTCACCCAAGCTCCACAAAAATGTATCAGCTCCTTAAGGCTATTTACTGGTGAAACAATCGGAAAAGAGATGTTGGTAATTTAGTTTCTTAAGTGTTTGAATTGTCAACAAGTCAAGGTAGAGCATTTGAGACTAGGTGGTACCTCCCAAGAGATAGCTTTGCCTATGTTGAAGTGGGAGATAATTAATATGGATTTCATTACAGGCCTTCCGAAGTCTCGAAAATAATATAACTCCATTTCGGTAATTGTGGACCGGATACCAAGTCTTCTTATTTTTTTCTAATCTTTTTCTCTTCTATCAACTGAGCATGTTTCAAAAGTCTGGATAAAGTCATATCACTATTCAACATGGAAGATTTGCACTCGTTTACCATACTATCATTCACCCCTAACATGAACTTACTTATCTTAGCTCTACCGTCTGCAACCACATGAGGGGCATATCTGTCTAATTGAGTAAACTTGAGAGAATACTCCTTTACCATCATACTACCTTGCCTGAGGTTGATGAACTCTAGTACCTTAGCTTCTCTAAGCTCTAGAGGAAAGAATCTATCAAAGAAAGAAGAGGCAAACTCCTCCCACTCTATAGGGCCTTCATCATCTAACCTTTCTGACTTCCACTACTTGTACCAAGTATGAGCGACATCCTATAATTGGTATGCTAATAACTCAGCACTCTGAACAGTAGTAACCCCATAACATTTGTCACCTTCTGAACCTGATCTAGGAATTCCTGCAGGTCCTCATCTGACTAAGATCCTGTGAAGGAAGGAGGATTCATTCGAGTGAAGTCCTAAATTCTAGCTGCAACTGAATTGTCCACTGTGTTGGCCTAAATGATAGCTGGTCATTCATTATGGGCAGCGACTGACTGAGCAAGAGTGGTGAATGCAGCCCAGAACTCCACATAAGAAACATGAGCACCCATGGCTCTTCGGGATGAGTGGATGACTGATTCCCGTTTCTTCTTTTAGGTGGAATGTCTGTAGAAGAAAGGGAGAAATGGATTAGACTGAGATTATGCTCACTGGAACGACATGAATACTGAAAGAAGCGAAACTGTTCCTAAAACATCTCATAGCCTCCTGCACATAAGTGTGGTGCACAACATACACATGTATAAGACTCTACTAGATGCGGATTTCAGACTTCCTAGGACTCTATTGAAACTTTGGCTCTTATACAAATTTTGTAACACCACGATTTTCTAAACCGGAGTGCTACATGGTTATCATGACCCCGAAGGACCACAATCTAACCCATGACTGATATATGTACCTATATACTCCATAATATATCAGAAAATTCAGAAACATGAACATGAAAGGACATAAGGTTCGAACTGAATAAATGTCTGATAAAAAATATCTGAAAAAGGTATAACAATACTAAAACAAGTCATAAATACTGAAAAAAATGAGATCTGAATATCTAATCTGACATCTAGTCTAAGAGCCTCTAAATGAACTGAATAAGGAGTTGAAGGAACATGTCTCCAACTAACTCCATCTAGAAACTAAATAGTAAATATAGCAATAATCATATCGTCCTCGAATGAGAAGGACTCACTGCAAACTCTGAACACTGGAATGCTACTGCTGATATGGAGCTCGTGCCTCTGAACCTATGGTGTAACATAAGAGAAAGCACCATAGAGAAAATACATTAGTACGTATGAATGTACTGAGTATACGAGTGAGGTAAGCTAAATGCAAAGGGTTATTTTCAAGAACAATGCTGACTACTATAAACGTGAGAATACATACATGCATACATAACTATAACTGAACTCGTGGAGATACTGACTGCTGAGTCTGAAAACTGACAATATGAGTTATCTAATACTGAGATACTGAATAGATGAACGACTATTTTTGACAGTTTAAACTATGAAGAACTAGTCTGATTGACTGTGTCTGACAGTCCTGAAGCTGAATACTGATGTAATGAATTCTGATAACAGATATCACTGATACATGATTTTAGAAAGATGATATAATCGATATAACTGTGATCATCGGCCTAACCGATGTAACTGATACTAGCGACTGTATCTTACAGTCTATGATCTGATGGAACTATCTGAATTCTATTTTATATGGAGTAACTGAATCTGAGATCAGTCCTATCTAGCGGGTGATCTATGAATATGATGATTTTTGTATTATTTAACTATAGTTGAGATCAGACCTATCTAATGGGTGATCTTGAAGTATATTTATAATGATAAGGATTGATTGTCTCTAACAGTACTGAATCTGTACTATTGAACTGAGTTGACTGTATCTGACAGTTCTAAATCTGTAACTAAAACTGTGGGATGTATTTATCTAACCGACATTCCCCAAGCTAAGTTGACTGGGGTCCAATCTTTGCCCTGACTAGAAGGGTGTCAGTACCGCGCCACCAGTAAAGTCATCTGCTTTGGAGTCAGTCCTAATCTAGCGGGTGACTCCTGGGATCAGTCCTATACATATAAATGTGCTAATAGGTGACCCCTGAGCATGTCAGTCCTATCTAACGGGTGATATCTCGTACCTACACTGGCAACGTAGTTTTGGAACTTAAGGATTGATTCTAGGGATCTCAGTCATATTCTAGTGGGTGAGTCCCCATCCCTAGGCTCACCCGATGTTGAATCCTATTCCCATCTGAAATACACTAAACTGAATAACAAATATGAATTGAATAACTGAACTGAACTTATTAGCTGAACTGATACTAGTGGTATTGTTTAGCGGAGCTAAACTGAGTTTACTAAATTCCGATGACTAACAAAATGTACTGAGTTCTGAGGACTGATTGAGAGTACTGAAGTTACTGAGATTGACTGTGAATACTAAAGTTATAGACTAAGTACTGAGATCACTGAGATGACTGAACTACTGAGACTACTGAGATTTTTGAGTTTTCCCAAGTCACATGACTGACTGAATTCTATAGATCATGGCTTAACTGAGTGTATCATGATAACATGACATGACTCTATGCACATAGCTATATTTTTCGGGTATAAGTACCCCCAGGACTCAATGGAAGGAAACTGACACACATGACTGACTTGACCATAAGAGTAGAGTTCATAATCCACAATATCATAAATAAGGGATTTCATACTAAGAATGGTTCTCAACAATCTATTTCATGGAAGGAAATTTCATACAACATGTATATACTTGCATAGCTTTCAATATCATGCTCATTACATATTACAACCACAATCCATAATATCATAACTTGGGGAATTTCATAAAGTACATGGGTATTCTACATCTTGTACATGAGTGGGTTTTCTAAGTAAGCATAGCATAATTCAATAAGACTAGTTTTAGAAAAGGGTTCTTGAACTTCATGGACGAATGGAGTCCATAAATGAACACACGCATACCTTAGAAAGGTAACCTTGATGATTTGCTGGAGAGTTCTTGGATTGGGAAACTTAATTCTTGATTATCCTGGAAAAAGGCTTGAATGTTGCTTTTGAGAGATGATTTTTATGGAAAAACCCTAATCTTGTGGTTGAGAGCGTAAGAGAGGGTTTTTAAGATGCTTAATTGAAGAAAAATGGGAAAAATTATGCCTCTTTACGTTTATAAGTCGTGGAAGGTGAAGGAAAAGACCAAAAGGCTGTCACGAATGTCGTCACTTAAAAGAATATCTAAAAGATCTTATTGACAAAGTCTTTATACATCCTAGTGTCTCTCCCTGGGGTGCACCTATACTCTTTGTGCATAATAAAGACGGTTCCCTCTACATGTGTATAGATTACCGTCACCTAAATAAGGTTACTATTAAAAATAAATACCCTCTTCCCAGAATCGATGATTTATTTGATCAACTCCAAAGTGCCCAATGTTTCTCTAAGATAGACCTTCACTCGAGTTATCATCAGTCAAAGGTTAGGGAAGTTGATATCACCAAAATAGCTTTCCGAACCCGATATGGACACTATGAATTTTTAGTTATGTCCTTTAGACTGATTAATTCCCTGCAACTTTTATGGACCTAATGAATAGGGTGTTTCGCCAGTTTCTAGATTTCTTTGTCATAGTATTTATAGACGATATTATGGTTTACTTTAAGAGTGAGGAGGAACATGCCAACCACCTCCAAATCATCCATTAGACCCTCAAAGATCATGAGTTGTATGCAAAGTTTCCCAAATATGAATTTTGGCTTAGTGCTATTGCTTTCCTAGGGCACATTATTTCTAGTGAGGGGATTAAGGTCGACCCCTAAGGGGTTGAGGAAGTGAGAAAATGTCCCAGACCCATGACTACAACAGATATTCAAAGCTTTTTGGGTTTGGCAGGGTATTACAAATGATTTGAAGAGAGTTTTTCCTCCATAGCTGCTCCACTTAAAAAATTGGTTCAGAAAAAGGTGAAAATTTTTTGGTCTGACTCTTGTGAGAATATTTTTGAGAAACTAAAGGACAAGTTGACTACCGCACCATTTTGACCCTCCTCGAGGGTACAAAGGGTTTTGTTATGTACGGTGGTTCATCTTGGGTGGGACTTGGGTATGTACTTATACAACATAGAGAGGTGGTAGCATATGAATCTAGATAGTTAAAGGTGCACGAAAAGAATTATCCTACCCATGACTTGGAGTTAGCGGTAGTGGTATTTGCACTTAAGATATGGCGTCATTATCTGTACGGGGTGCTTGTTGATATTTTCACTGATCACAAAAGTTTGTAGTATGTTTTCTCCCAGAAAGAACTGAATTTCAGGCAGTGAAGGTGGTTGGAGTTGTTGAAGTACTATGTCATGAGCCTTCACTATTATCCGAGCAAGGCCAATATGTTGCCCAACACCCTCATAAGGTTGTCAACGGGAAACCTTTCTTATGTTGAGGCATGAAAGAGGGAGATGGTGAAAGATATTCACCATCTTGCAAGTATGAGAGTTCAACTACTGGATTTCAAAGAAGGAGGAGGAATTGTCCATAATATAGCTAAATCCTCTTTATGTGCTGATGTTAAGGAGAAGCAAGCCAAGGATCCCATCTTGATGCAGCTTAAGAAAGATGTTGGTTAATAGAAGGTGATGGCATTTGAAATTAGAGGTGATGGGTTTTTGAGGTATCAGGGTAGGCTATTTGTGCTGAACGTGGATATATTGCGAGACAGAATTCTTGACGAAGATCACACTTCGAGGTATGTTGTTCACCCAAGCTCCACAAAAATGTATCATCTCCTTAAGGCTCTTTACTGGTGAAACAATATGAAAAGAGATGTTGGTAATTTAGTTTCTTAAGTGTTTGAATTGTCAACAAGTCAAGGTAGAGCATTTGAGACTAGGTGGTACCTCCCAAGAGATAGCTTTTCCTATGTGGTAGTGGGAGATAATTAATATGGATTTCATTACAGGCCTTCCGAAGTCTCGAAAATAATATGATTCCATTTGGGTAATTGTGGACCGGATACCAAGTATTCTTATTTTCTTCCAGTATGGATGAATTATTCGGGGGATGACTAAGCTAAGTTGTACATTCTAGAGATTTTCTATTTGTATAGTGCTTCTGTATCTATTATATCCGATCGAGGTACACAGTTCTTTTCTCAGTTTTGGTGATCCTTTCAGAGGGGTTTAGGCACCCAAGTGAATCTGAGTACCGCCTTCCACCGTCAGACAGATGGGCAAGTTGAACGGACCATTCAGACCCTTGAGGATATGTTCAGGGCCTGCATGATTTACTTCAAAGGTAGTTGGGTGGATTATCTACTGTTGATAGAATTAGCCTATAACAATAGCTATCATTCCAATATACAAATGGATCCTTTATAAGCACTTTATGAGAGAAGATGTAGGTCTCCAATGGGTGGTATGAAGTAAGTGAAATCCAATTATTTGGGCCTGGCCTGGTTCATCTGGCAATGGATAAAGTAAAGATCATTAGGGAGCAGCTTAAGACATATCAGAGTAGCAAAAAGTCCTATGCCGAGATTAAAAGGAAAGACTTGGAGTTTTAAGTTGATGATTGGGTATTTCTAAAGGCCTCCCCTATAAAGGGGCTAATGCAATTTGGAAAGAAAGGGAAGCTTATTCCTCGTTATATAGGACCATATCAGATTGTGAGGAGGATCTGTGGGATTAATTATTAGTTAGATTTGCCCATGAATTTGGATACCGTCCATCCGGTATTTCATGTATCCATGTTGAAAAAGTGTATTGGAGATCATTCTCTGGTGTTTCCTATAGAAGAGATCAATGTGAAAGACTCTTTGTCATATGAGGAATAACCTATCACCATTTTGGATAACCAAATTTGGAAGTTGAGAAATAAAGAGATAGTTTTGGTTAAGGTGTTATGTAAGAATCAATAAAGTCGAAAAAGCTACTTGGGAGTCGGAGGATGACATGCGTGCAAGGTACCCGACCCTCTTTGAATCAATGAATGATGATATTGAAGGTACAAATCATACTCTCTCTCTCTTTTTTTCCTTAGAGTTGATTAGATCGTGCTTATCTGTGTTCTGAGTCATTATTTGGGGAAGAATGATCCCAAGGGGGGATAATGTAACACCCCGTAGCATTATCCACTTGATACCACTCTTAGTAGCATACATAGACATCTAATAACCTAAAGTTTTTCTAAGTATTTAAGGACTTATCCATATTTTAATCTTCTAAACTCCAATGGTTTTTAAATTGATCTTCCCAACCCTGAGACATAGATTTTAGAGTTGATTCATGTTTAGGGGTGTAAAGAGGACGCCTTGGGGGAGTTACAAATTTTTTGGACGAGGTTTGAGGCGTGTTTGTAATTTGAAAACAGAATGTCACCGCGATTGCACCGCATCGTGGTGACTATAGAGATGAGACATCTATCACGATGCGGTGGTCCTCCAATGTGGGATTTAGTTGTGAATTTTAATTTCGAAGGGCTGTTTCGACCTTTCCCCATAACCCCAAATCGTGATAACAATAGATTAAATCGTCATTAGGGCATTATATTCCCATAATCACTCAATTCCTCTCAATAGATTAACCCTAACTCTCCCCAAAAATTCAAGAATTCAACCTATAGGTCAAGATTTCAAGAAAAGAGTCAAGACTAGGTTTTCAAATCTTCAAACTAAACAACATAAAGTATGTGGGACTAACCATAAACTCCATGGACATGGATTTTATCATTTTTATCAAATATAATGATTTATAATCATGTTACAAATTAAGGTTTTGGAATATTATTTCGGAAAGTATGTTATTACATTGTTTTGATGAAAGTATAAGTATTGGATTGAACTCTTTTTTTGTGGAAATCTAATTATAGCCCCTTATGTATATACCACCTTTAAAGTTTTGGAAAGTTCAATTTAGTGCATGAACAATGAATTCCATCTCTTTCTATGAAATATAGTGTCTATTTATATTATGAGTGATTTTGAATGCATAAACTAAGGTTTGAAAGTACATTTATTACCATCATGATGTTTTACAGTGTTTATGATATGATGAGAGGGATTTTTTACGCCATAACGATGCTTATTGTATATAAAAAAAGAATTTTATGTGATTGAATAATTGAGATGGCCACCATATGTTTAAGTATTGTGAAAAGAAAGTAACTGCATAAAGATTTCATGAGGCTTCAAAATGATGACTCTCTTGTGTTTTTATAAATCTTGGTGGTCATTTTCATGTTTTGAAAGAGATTGACTGTGAAATTGATACTATATGAATGACTTGCAAGTCTAGGTATGACGATACCCTGTGATGACATAGCTTTATTTAAGATTTTAAGCATTGAATGATTTTGTATGAGAAGTATGATGTTTAAAGAACTAAAGTTGGGCCTAAAGAGAGGTAGATGATTACCCGAAGAAGGCGTTTGAGTGTAAGGGCTCATCGCTAGAAATTGAGTTTTGCCGATTCGGGTGATATGATTTGCTAATGCCAATGTATGCTTGTTCTTGAGACAATGGTATAGTAGAATAGTTATTAGGACTCCAATCCTTACGGGAATAGTTATTAGGACTCCAATCCTTGCGGTAAACTTGGATTGGGGGCCTGGCTGCCGAGTCAAGGGTAGATTCCATAGAGCCCGTGGGATTGTACAAATGTAGGGCGTACCATCTATCTCAGGAGTAAGATGAAGTGCTGAGTCTTGATTTCAAGAAAGAATTGGAAAAATTCTAAATTATGCCCATGTGGTTTTACTTATCTTACGTGTAATATTTTATGAAATGGTCTCATCTATGTTGTGAAATAAAAAAATTCTATTTTTTATTGTTTCACATACTAGTACAATTGTATTAACCCTCTATATTTTAGGATTTGAGGCACAGTGTCGGAACCCGACTAAGAAGTAGAATTGTTGGTCAGAAGTTTGTAGTTGGTGAGCCTCCGTTATTTTGGAAGGCCTGGTTTATAAGATATTGTTGTTTTATTTTGGCTTATGGTCCGACTGGGGGTCTTGTCCCCGTTTTTAGACAGATTTGGTTTTCATATTGTTAGAGATTTCGCAGACTGGTGTTAGATATTGTTGAATGTTTATGGATTTCATAATCATATTGTCAGTTGAAATAAGATGATAACCATGTTTCCATTTGTGTTATTTTTCTGCACAGTTTTATAATGTATGGACAATGTGTATGAACGCTAGTTAGAAGGGGCTCTCGGTGTTGGGTACAAAGTGTGTATGAAGTGTGAATGGAAAATGGAAAATGGTGGAGGAAAGGAGACACCCAATTTACAAAGTGTACTACAAATTGGAAAGTTCACTAATTCTCCCACATTGGTGGGAGAAGGGAACTTTGGAGTGTTTATAATAAGAACACTTACTACACATGATAAGTGAGGCAAGAAATAAGAGATGCCTCATGCCGTCGTCGTCGTCGCTGGGTTGGCTCATCTTCGGATTTGGATTTGGATTTGGCAAATGATCGATCGATGAGATCTATCTTTTTGGACAAAGTTTATTTGATGGAAATAAAGAAATGCTGACAGAAATCTAATCCGAAAATACAAAAAATGCAGTAAAATATTTTCTGGTTTTGGTACTCCATTTATACATGCATACAAAAGTTTGAACTGAAGCAATACTTCATCGAACTGGTGCCACTGATTCGGTGAACTGATGCACTATTTTGGTGAACTGATGCACTATTTCAATAAATTGATGCACTGTTTCGACAAACTGACACACTTATTCACGAAATGGCATGCCTGTTTAGAAAAGTCAAACTGTTTGGACGAATGGAAATGAATTTTACGAAAAGGTTACACCTTTTAGATGAACCTTTTCCACCTTTCAGAAGAGGTATCTTGTGGCTATATAAACCTGCTTTCATCCACAGGTTTAGAAATGAAAATTTCAGAATACAAAATTACTTCTTGTCTTCTAAATTACTCTGTGTGATCAAACAAAATGTTCTGTGCATTTGAAGATATTCCAACCGTTTGAGGTACCACTACAGTTGGTATGTTTAGCCATTTTATCCTGGGAGAAAAAATTCCACAACCTCGGGTATAGTGAGGGGAATTATTTCCTTAAGGAAACTCCATGAATTGGGACGACTTGGCTATTTTTTGTTTCATCTTAATTTCTGAAAGAATAAAATACACCTCTTGGAAAGGCATTTTGATCTTGTGTTGAGGGTATTTGATATACTTCATTGTGTTCTTGTTTATACTTGAACTCTAGTTGAAGTTATTGTTCTGCATATACTGATTCTGTGTACCCAAAGTACAATCGAAAATAACAATCTTAAGGAAATAAATTAATTTTACAGAATCTGTATAACTTGTTTTTGGAGTTTAAAGCTTTAAGATTTCTACTCCGCTTGAATTTAACTAGTGATTAAAAGACATAAAATATTCATCACAAGTTTTGTTCACTCGGTTGACGATTTTAAGTTATAAAAACTTCATCGTTAATTAGAAACAAGAAGAAAAGTTGAAAAGTTATTTAACTTTAAAAGTAGTATTCTGAAAATACTAAATTTTTCTGTCTTTTGTTGATAGGAAAGATGACTAACGAAAGTCAAATGATGGATGCGACAACGTCTGTGGGGACAACTAATATTGCCACATCATGTCGCATAAATGCTCCGCCAACAATGGAACCGGCGGAGAAGACCAAAAAATTTTCAGGCATTGACTTCAAGCGGTGGCAGTAAAAGATGTTCTTTTACCTCACCACTTTATGTCTGCAACGGTTCACTAGCGAAGACGCTCCTGAGGTGCCCGAGGGAACCTCGGACAAAGACCGCTTCGTTATTGTAGAAGCTTGGAAACATTCAGACTTCCTTTGCAGGAATTATATTCTGAGTGGTCTCCAAGATGACCTCTACGATATTTATAGTGGAACCGAGACATCAAAGGAACTGTGGGGGGAACTTGAATGAAAATATAATACGGAGGATGTGGGAGTTAAGAAATTCCTTGTTGCACGGTTCCTGGACTTCAAAAAGATAGATAACAAATTTGTTCTCTCTGAAGTACAGGAGTTGCAAGTCATCATACATGATCTCCTAGCAGAAGGTATATCTTCAAAAAATACATTAGTTGAACAAATTTAAAATGTTCTTAATACTCACATAAAATGTTTTGTAGGTTTAATTGTGAATGATGCTTTCCAAGTAGCAGCGATAGTTGAGAAGCTACCACCTTTGTGGAAAGACTTCAAAAACTACTTAAAGCATAAATGCAAGAAGATAACTGTCGAAGATCTTATTATCCGACTTCGTATTAAAGAGGATAATAATGCTTCCTAAAGAAGGTCAAAGGGGAATTCTATAATTAATGGAGCACATATTATAGAAGATGACCAAAACAATTCCAAGAAAAGGAAGAAAGTTGAACAAGGAAGCAATCAACCCAAGAAAAAGTTCAAGGGAAAATGCTTCAACTATGGAAAGATTGGCCACAAGTCCACAGATTGTCGTGCCCCAAAGAAAGGCAAGAAGAAGGATCAAGCAAATATGATTGAATCCGACAAAGAATGCGATAATCTATGTGCTATGTTCTTAGAATTCAACTTGACGGGGAATCCTCGCGAATGGTGGATGGATTCTTGTGCCACCCGCCATGTATGTGCCAACAAGGAGTTGTTTTCGTCATTCGCTCAGGCTCAAGTAGAAGAAATGATCTACATGACTAAATCCACTACGGCTAAGGTAGAAGGAACAAGAAAAATATGCTTAAAGATGACTTCTGGAAGGTCTTGACACTTAACAATGTCTTGTATGTTGCGGAGTTATGTAGTAATTTAATCTCTGTTTCACTTCTAGACAAGAACGGGTTCAAATGTGTAACCGTTTTTGGAAAAATTGTAATTAGCAAAGGAGAAATGTATGTAGGAAAAGGCTATCTGACCGAAGGCCTTTAGAAGATGAATGTAATGACTGTTGAAAAAAATAAAAGTTTGAATTCTTCTTATTTTCTTGAGTCTTATGATTTATGGCATGAACGTTTAGGACATTTTAATTACAAAATGTTACAAAATGGAATCGAAGTATGCAAAGCATCCTTATAAGTCCGTTGAAAGGAATTCCAATCCCTTAGACTTAATACACACTGACATTTGTGATATAAAGTCAACACGATCACGTGGTGGGAAAAAGTATTTCATAACTTTTATTGACGATTGCACTAGATATTGTTATGTCTACTTGATAAATAGTAAGGATGAAGCAATAGATGCGTTTAGGCAATATAAAACTGAAGTTGAAAATCAGTTAGACAAAAAGATCAAAATGATAAGAAGTGATAAGGGCAGAGAATATGAATCTCCCTTTGCGCAAATATGTGTAGAGAATGGAATAATCCATCAAACTACGGCCCCATATTCACCTCAATCTAATGGAATTGCGAAAAGAAAAAACCAAACTTTGAAGGAAATGATGAATGCCTTACTTATAAGTTCTGGTTTACTGCAAAACTTATGGGGAGAGGCTATCCTTACGGCTAACCGTATACTCAATAAAGTTACCTATAGTAAGACACAATCAATTTCCTATGAAAAGTGGAAAGGAAGAAAACTCAACTTGAAATATTTCAAAGTGTGGGGGTGTCTAGCAAAGGTCCAAGTTCCTGTGCCTAAAAGGGTTAAGATAAGACCTAAGGCGATGGACTGTGTGTTCATAGGATATGCTAAAAGAAGTAAGGCATTTCAATTTTGGGTTCATAAATTCTAACATCCGGATATTAATGAAAATACGGTAATTGAATCAGACAATGCTGAATTCTTTAAAAACATTTATCCGTATAAAACTAGACATGAACAGTCTAGTGGGGGGTCTAAACAACCTCGTGATGAACAAATTGAGAACGAACATAATGAAGAAAATACAAGATGTAGTACACGTCAAA
Source organism: Capsicum pubescens (assembly GCA_030864215.1). Classification (NCBI taxonomy): domain Eukaryota; kingdom Viridiplantae; phylum Streptophyta; class Magnoliopsida; order Solanales; family Solanaceae; genus Capsicum; species Capsicum pubescens. The sequence continues at coordinate 409,477,048 of CM061548.1, read as the reverse complement.
AAACGTCTACATCATTTGGATTAGATTTTGTAACAATTCTCTTAGAAAATGAGCCTCAAACATTTAAAGAAGCGATGACATCTTTAGATTTATCCTTTTGGAAAGAGGAATCCGATAGTGAGATTGATTCAATCTTAAGCAACCATACATGGGAATTGGTTGATCTTCCTCCCGGAAATAAACCTTTAGGTTCTAGATGGATCTTCAAAAGGAAAATGAAAGCGGATGGCACTATTGACAAATACAAGGTAAGACTTGTAGTAAAAGGCTTCAAACAAAAAGAAGGCCTTGATTAATTTGATATATACTCGCCAGTAACAAGGATAAAATCGATTCAAATGTTAATTGCCTTAGCGATGGTATATGATGTTCAAATCCATCAAATGGATGTGAAAACCTCTTTCCTAAATGGAGAGTTGCAGGAAGAAATATACATAGAACAACCTGAGGGTTTTGTGGTTCCAGGAAAGGAAAATAAGGTGTGTAAACTTATTAAGTCGTTGTATGGACTGAAACAAGCACCTAAACAATGGCATACGAAGTTTGACCAAACCATGTTGGCAAACGGGTTCAAGATAAATGAATATGATAAATGTGTATATATTAAAGACACTCCAAATCACCAAGTCATTGTTTGTTTATATGTGGATGGTATGTTGATCATCAACAGAGACATTTCTGACATAAATGCAAGAAAATGAATGCTCGAGAGTAAGTTTGACATGAAAGACCTTGGAGTTGCAGATGTGATCTTAGTTATAAGAATCCATCGAACTCCACAAGGGTTGGCAGTGTCACAGTCTCATTATATTGAAAAGGTACTTGAAAAGTTCAAGTATATGGAATTCAGTATTGCCAAGACTCTATTGGATGCGAGTTTTGCACTTCGAAAGAATGAAGGTGAAAGTGACTCGCAATTGGAGTACGCAAGAGTATTGGGATGTTTAATGTATATGATGAACTGTATATGACTAGACATAGCATGTGCTATCAGTAAATTGAGTTGGTATACGAGTAATCCCAACAAAGCTCATTGGATAGCAATGAAAAGAGTTTTGGGGTATCTTAAATACACTCAAAACTATGCTTTAGATTATAATAAATATCCTACGGTACTTCAAGTATATAATGATGCAAATTGGATCACTGGATCGAACGAAGTAAAATCCATAAGTGGATATGTATTTACTATCGGTGGAGGACCAGTCTCTTGGAAATCATCCAAACAGACTTGTATTGCTCGCTCTACAATGGAATCTAAATTTATTGCATTGGATAAATCCAGTGAAGAAGCAAAATGGCTCCAAAATATCTTGGAAGATATTTCGTATTGGCCTAAGCCAGTGGAACCAGTATGTATACATTGTGATAGCCAAGAGGAAATAGGTAGGGCAGGGAGCATAATGTACAACGGTAAATCTCATCATATAAGACGAAGACATAATACCATTAGAGAAATTCTCTCTAATGGAATTATCACTGTAGACTATGTAAACTCAAAGGATAATATGTCGGATCCACTTACAAAAGGCCTATCTAGAGAAGGAGTAGAAAGGACATCCAAGGGAATGGGTTTAAGGCCTAGGACAAGTTAGCACGGTGGTAACTCTACCTAGCAGACTGGAGATCCCAAGAGCTAGGTTCAAGGATATCAAACAAAGTTGTGTCTGGAAGGTTCACCATTGTCAATTACCCAACTCATTCTCATGATGTAGATAATGTATAGTAAACTAGGATAAAACTTATGGTGAAAAGTCATTTAATGATTATCTAAATTTGGTAGATTTGACCAAATAGTTTAATCTAAAGGATTGAATGTTTAGCAATCACCTATGCGAGGGTGAAGTGGAAGCCGCTTCAAGGAGAATGTTAGTAAATGCCTATTCTCTAAGTTGTCATGAAATCGGGACGTGTTCATGGGTGAAAAGAACAAAAGCATGAGAAAACATAAACTTTAAAAGGTTGGTTGTGTGATATGTATTGTCTAGGTGTACATTAAATCTCGACGGTTCAAATATATCAAATCTACCAATTGAGTGAGTGCATCCGATGCATGTTCACTACGGAAAGTTCTAAGGGAAACCTACTTATCCAGATGCAATCAGTCTTTGCTTGATGATCACTTACATGTCCGTACAACTTTTACGAAAAATATCCATTCCCCATTCATGTGGGGGATTGTTGGGTGCAAATTGTGTATGAAGTGTGAATGAAAAATGGAAAATGGTGGAGGAAAGGAGACACCCAATTTAGAAAGTGTACTCCAAATTGGAAAGTTCACTAATTGTCCCATATTGGTGGAAGAAGGAAACTTTGGAGTGTTTATAATAAGAACACTTACTCCACATGGTAAGTGAGGAAAGAAATAAGAGATGCCTCTCACCATCGTCGTCGCTCGCTCGCTCGGCTCGGCTTTGGATTTGGATTTGGATTTGGTAAATGATCTATCAATGAGATTTATCTTTTTGGACAAAGTTTATTTGACGGAAATAAAGAAATCCAGAAAGAAATATAATCCTAACATAGAAAAAATGCAGTAAAATATTTTCTAGTTTTGGTACTCCATTTATACATGCATACAAAAGTTCGAACTGATGCAATACTTCATCGAACTGGTGCCACTGTTTCGGTGAACTGATGCACTATTTCGGTGAACTGATGCACTATTTCGGTAAAATGATGCATTGTTTCGATGAACTGACACACTTATTCATGAAATGGCATGCTTTTTTAGAACAGTCACACTGTTTGGACGAATGGGCTTGAATTTTCAGAAAAGGTTACACCTTTTAGATGAACCTTTTCCACTTTTCAGAAGAGGCATCTTGTGGATATATAAACCCGCTTTCATCCACAGGTTTAGAAACGAAAATTTTAGAATACAAAATTACTTCTTGTCTTCCAAATTACTCTGTGTGATCAATCAAAACGTTCTGTGTGTTCGAAGATCTTCCAACCGTTTGAGGTACCGCTACAGTTGGTCTATTTAGACATTTTATCTTGGGAGGAAAAATTCAACAACCTCGGTTACAGTGAGGGAAATTATTTCCTTAAGGAAACTCCGTGAATTCGGACGACTTGGCTATTTTCTGTTTCATCTTAATTTCTGAAAGAATAAAATACACCTCTTGGAAAGGTCATTTTGATCTTGTGTTTAGGGTATTTGATATACTTCAACGTGTTCTTGTTTATACTTGAACTCTAGTTGAAGTTATTGTTATGCATATACTGATTTTCTGTACCCAAAGTACAAACAAAAATAACACTTGGTCCTTCATGGTTCGGGATGTCTATCGTGGCCAGGGCCTCAGCTCGGGTCGCGACATTTAGTTATGTCAAAAGCCTACTCAAAAATCAATCTTTATAGGCATACTAAATATCTTTCTTTTTCTGTCGATTTTTTATCCGATTTGTGATATTATACTGGATATGTTGCCGTGTCGAATATATGAAACATTTATACAACTAAAAAGCTTCTACAAATAGACAAATAGATAAGGATTTATCTCAAGAACTTATCGAGTTGTGAAGATGCATTGTAACTTTTGTAAGGAGCTTGAATGTTCATTTACACTAAGTCTTATTAACAATGCGCTATAATACTATTTAAAAAATCTTTCAATATAAAAGGATCCATCTCGTTATGGATATATTCTTGAATAGTCTTAAATTTTATTTGACCAGTTAAGTATGCAGCAAAGCTAACAAATAACTTTGATATTTAATTGTCTGAAATCAAGTTACATACATTGTATTAAGACAAATAAGGACATATATTTATACTTTTACTTGTCCATTTTAGCATATCTTACAAAAAATAATGATTATTTTTGTTTTACCCATTGGATTAATTACTCAATGCCCTATATCATTTTCTAATACTTTTTGAAATACTTGTAATCCCGCTCTAGATTCGAAGAATTTCTTTCTAGTAGATGGTCATATTCATTTTTCCCTGCATCATATCTTGTGACAAAATAGTAATGTACTTTTCTTTGGAATCATAAATTTTTTAGTAAAGTTTCCAGAATACTCTAGTTTATAATCATTTTAAGGAAATATCTAGATTATTCTTAGATAGCTATAAGGTAAAAGTTAGCAAGAATGTTCTTGTAGATCCATGTAGAAATATCTTGATTATTCTTATATAGCTATAAGATAAAAGTTGTCTTTAGATTATTCTTAGATAGCTATAAGGTAAAACTTATCTAGATTGTTCTTATAGATCCAACTAGAAATATCTAGATTATTCTTAGATAACTATAAGGTAAAAGTTACTTAGATTTATGTTGTAGATGCATCTAGAAGCATCTAGACTATTCTTAGAAAGCTATAAGGTTAAAGTTATCTCTAGGTTACTCTTAGATAGCTATTAGGTAAAACTTATCTAGTTTGTTCTTATAGATCCATCTAGAAATATCTGAATTATTCTTAGATAGCTAAGGTCAAAGTTATCTAGATGTTTCTTGTAGATACATCTAGAAGAATCTAGAATCATCCATAGACAAGTATAAATAGGATGACATTGTACATTGATTCTCAACACCTATAAAGTATTGATATTTAAATTCGTAGTTAGAAATTTTCTTGCAAGTCCAAAAGTGTCTGAATTGGAGGTTTATACTCTTGGAGTTGATGAGAAATGGAAAAATGTGTACAAGGTTCATTGGATGAATTGCATAAAAAATGATTGTTGGTAGATGATGAGGCAAGTAAAGACTTCATTTGGTTTCTGATCGTTGTGTTAGCAACTGGATTCGAAGATTACGCGTGATTTTTTGACCACAAGGAGGTAACGAATTTTGATGTACGGAGTCATCATTTGGTATTGGTGATGCTTCCAGAAGTTTGCGCCAAATGACTCGGTACATTAATTTTTTTTACCTCCTTGTGTTCAAAAAGCCACTGTAATCTTATGATTCCGTTGCAAACGTAACAATCAGCAAGCACAATGAAGACTTTACTCGCTTCATCGTCTTCCAAAAATCATTCCCGCGTTTGAATGATTTAGCTTGAAGTATTACCTGTTCTATGCTTGCCTTGCTTTTGAGTCAAAATTTTAATTCCTGCAGTTGTCTTTATTGTCTTTAATTGATGTAGCTACTTGTTTTCATAATTAAATTGATAGCTTGACTCTTTTGTTCTTATTTAATATGAGAAACCTTGAATTCATCGCACCTCTCTAATTACCATAAAATTACTTTTTGCATAAAAGGAATAAGGTTAGACTTCCTTGTGCCCACTCCTCTCTCCTAATTTCTACATAGGCGAGATAAGAGGTGATTGTGTGCAATCTTTACAGGTTTTCTTCAATTTATGACATTTTTTCTTTAGTGATGTTCTTATTCTCTTGAAGTATCATATTTGGTGGTATCTACAATCAGTTGAAGTAAATGAAGTTCACCGATCAGGCATACTACTATTTTCTTTTATGTCATACTTCCTCTTTTAGTCAGTGGTTCAATCTCTCATAGCTTCATTCTCTGGGTTTCTTTGTTTAACTGCCAATCCTATTGCGGCGAATACGTCAAAGATTGGAATGCCTCAATTGTAAAATAACTTTCGTGTATTAAAAAAATCTATTGAAGATATTTACTAGAATTTAATTGAGAGATGACACAACAGTCTAATAATTTCGTGTACTAGAAATTACCCCTATTGCAACAAACCTTTTGGCAACGGTTCCAAAAGCATTGCTATAGAGCATCTATTGCAATGCTTTCAACCATTGCAAAATAAATTGTTTTAGTTGAGCTATTTCGTGCAATAACCATTGCTATTGATGGATAACTGTCGCAATAGGATGACTTATAGCAACGGTTGCATGAACCGTTGCCATAAAGTCACCTATGGAAACACTTAATTCACAAAAAAAAGCTATTGCATTGGTTGTAATTTATTCCCTCCTAAATTTTTTATTGTATCAGCCAAAAATTAAAATAATATATCACAAAAATTAAAGAAGTATATAAGGAAAATTTTGCTATTACTGTTGAAAATTTCCCATTCTCAACCACACGCCGCCAGTACGCTCATTCTCCGATTCAAACTTGTCCATCTTCTCGCTCTCCGATTCCTTGATTGACGACTTGAGCTTACTGATTCTTTGCTTGTTGACGTCATTCTTGTGAAGAAGCTGAGTTTTCTCTTGCTCTAACGCGACGTTTTTCTACTTTAGTGCCGCCGCGGTTATTACTATTTTAGCAATTGTTTATTGTACTTGATTCATTTTTACATTTTGGATCCATGATTAGTTTTCTGTTAGTGTTTTGATTAGGGTTTTTGATGGATTAATTACGATAAATCTGTTCGATTTTTTGGTATTTGATTAAGTGATTGAGATTTAAGCGGATTGAGGATAGTATCTATTGAACTCTATTAAGTTTGTTGTTGCTTTTAGATTTTGTTTATCTTGTGTGTAGATCAAGGTGATTGTTTTTTTGAGTGTTGTTTTCAATTTAGTAGAGGGCTATCAAGTGTAGATTGTTGGCATTGATGCAAGCATCACTAGTTTCTTTGATGCTTTTGAGTGTTGGAACTTTATGTAGGCATGTATGCACAAATGTATATTACGAGGGCGTGGTAATAAGTTGCTATGCTATCATGTATTATCACTAGCAATGGTTAGTATTGATGCGGTCACTAGGCGTTCTTTTAGCTCCATGCTCTAAGGTTTGGAGCTTTAAGGTGTGACAACTGCCTCATTTTGAATCAGTATGACTGTATGTATACAAAGAGATGCATTAGGTAAAAATTCTCAAGAATAAATGCCTCCCTTTGCCTAAATTGTGGGATGATTTGATGTTGCTTGTGGTGTTGTGAGCTTTGATATAACCGTATTTAACCATAGCGTACATTTATAATTTACCATCCCAAAAGAAGATTCTGTTGATGTCTCTTTTGCTACAACACAATAAAAGGTTGTTACTTTCTTATGAAATACTTCTATTTATCGTATGAAATCTCGATTATATCTTTGTTTGGCTCCCACTAGACTAGTTCCTGATAAAATGTACAAATTAAGTAGTTAAATAGTCAACTTGCAGAAGTAGCTGCTGCACTGTTGCATTAGTTTGTTACTTAGCTTTTACTATTTCATTGAGTTAGTTACTGAGAGTTGATATTGTTACATGTGGTCAGTCACAGCCTAGTGAGTTAGTATCTTGTTAGTTAGATTAGAAGATTCTAGAACACAATATGATTGCCTATAAATACTAGCTACATCACAGTGTAATGCAATAAACTCATTATCAATACAATAAGAGCAATAGCAGTTTTAGTTTCTCTGCATTATACATGGATCCCTGAGTAAAATTAACATGGTATCATAGCCTTAGCTTTATTCTGGAGAAGATAATCCATCTATGGAGTTTAGATCTCTATTGTAGCAAGAAGCTCATCAATCAAAGGTGATAGAATGTAACACCCCGCATTTCGGGCTAGAATAAAAAAATATGACTCTGATGCGTTGATAATCCCAGAACCTTAAATCCTATACCAATTTGGCATGTTAATCAATTTTGTAGTATGTGAATCCATTTGAGCATGAATTTAGACCATAGAAGTCCTTCAACTCAAGGACGAGTTAAAACCATTTCGATCGATTAAGTTTTAGTGGACGTTGTAATTTGTATCAAATTATATTGACCATAACTCATTGTATATGATGAACTGGGTGGCCTACTATATACCAAATTGTAGATAATTGAATAAGCTTTCCAACGATACCAAATTCGCCTAAAACGGACACCCGGTGAAGAAGTTATGGCCTTTCAAAGTTGAATGTGACGCCTATGCACATATAGGCGATGCATAGGGCGGCGCCTATGCAAATATAGGCGATGCATAGGGCGTTGCCTATGTAAATTTAGGCAATGCAAAGGGCGGCAGATAGTTATGGTTTCAGGTGACGAAAACACTCCGTTTTGAGTTACTTTAAGTGCAAGTTAGTCCTTACAAAACCCAAAATCGTCCTTACCCACTCCTAAACGGATTTGGGCCTATTAAGAACATTGAAGCCTCCTATAAAATCCCAAAATCTAATCCTTCAAGAACTTAAGAGAGGGAGAAACTAGGGTTTGAGAAAACAAGCTTGAAGGACCGATCATTCCGAAACTTCTTCGTGAAACAAATTACAGATTCGGAATCCTCTCGACGTAGGCTTCGAGAGACACGAAAAATTCGTGGAGAATAAGGTACGCGGGGTTTTCCTAAAATCTCATGGGCATAGAAATCATGTTTTAAGAATTGGGTTTTCGAATTCATGTACATACTCATGTTTCAGAAGCTTTAATGATATTGTTTTGGCCTTTTGGCTTTCCCCCAAAGTGATTTGAAAGTTATATGTATATATATATATATGCGTTTGTCCTGAAATATGAATTTAGAGCATGATTTTCATGAAACCTCTCTCTTAATGTAAATTTTTCCATGTTTCACGTAATATACAATGTTTTGAACACGAAAGAGAGGGTTGTGAGTGTTAAATATGCATGTAATGAAAGAATGCATGGTTTTGCCAAAATACACATGACCACCATATGTTTGATGAAAGTTTTGAATGGATTTGACTTGAGTTTTGGAACATGACATCTTTAATGCAAATTACATGTTTTGGTGGTCTAAACTATGTTTTGAATGAAAGCTCTTGCTTAATACATTATGGCTCAGAAATAGGACTTGCAAGTCTTGGTATGATGATACCAACTCAGACAAATGCCATAACAGACACAGACTAGTTCAGAAATCAGATTTTTATCAGACTTTCATGATTTAGAAATTTCAGAATGATACATGTTTAGAAAAGGCTAAAATAGGGCATAAAGAGAGCTTAGGTGGTTCCCTGAAGAAGGCAGGAGTTCAGACAAATCATTGCCTAAAACCGTGGTTTGCCGACCCGGGTATACTATTATGCGCTGACTTAAATGTCCTGTGGCGTATCAGACTCAAACACTCCAACCCTTGCGGCACACTTGGGCAGGGGGCTTCCCCGCCAAGTCAATGGAGGAATCCATACAGCCCGTGGAATATTCAGACTTGTAGGGGAATACCACCTAACTCAGAAGTAAAACACAGATCATGATTTGAAATGAACAGACAGGTTGCATGTTTTCAGAAAGTGCCCATGTGTTTTTCAGAAACAGTTTTATACATGATGTCTTGATGAAAAATTGCTTTCCCTTAATATATATATATATATATATATATGTATGTTCCATTATACTACTTTTGGATTGCTTCGCGTGCCAGTACTTTTGTGCTGACCCCCCTCCTTCCAGGTTCTGAGGCACAGTCTAGGGATCCAGCTACTCAGTAGACATATTCGGATTTGCAGACTTGATCTCACAATGGTGAGCCTTCTATTATTCGGAAGGCCTAATTATGTCAGACATGATCTTATTTATTATGTTTTTGGTTTACTGGGGGCCTTGTCCCAGTTTCTTTTTAGACAGATGTTTATGTTCTTAGTAGAGATTTCGCAGACTGATGTCATATAGTATTATTCAAAAATGTTGCAGAACTTGACCATGTTTTCCGTACTCAGTTTCAATTCCGTATTTTATTATGATTATGAATGTTGTGCATGATAACCAGATAGAGAATGGGTGTTCCGGGCCTTCATGGTTCAGGATGCTCGTCACGGCTAGGTCCTAGGCTCGAGTCGTGGAGTAGGATGTGAGAACTATGGAGTGTGGAGTAGGTCAATGAGAATTGCACTTTTAGGTAAGAAGAAATAGGGATTTGTGATAGGGAAATGTAGCAAAGATACATTCAGCGAAGAGTTACATGATCAGTGGGAAACATGTAATGAGATGGTACTATCGTGGATTATGAGTTCTGTGAGTACAAAGCTGCTCAGTGGGATCGTTTATACAACAAATGCATACCTGAAAGAAAGGTTTGATAAGGTGAATAGACTAAGGTTGTATCAACTACATAGAGAGATCAACACCTTGTCACAAGGTACAGATTCAGTATCAGCTTACTTCACAAAATTATAGAGTCTATGGCGTGAGTATGATGCAATAGTTCCTACTCCATCACGTGTGTGTCCAAAGTCCAAAGACTATGCAGATCACTTATCACTTATCTGAATTAAGACTGATGTAGTTTTTTAGTGGGTTGAATAAGTCATATGATCAATCAAGAAGATAGATCTTGATAAAAGGGATCACACCTACACTTAACCAAGCTTATGCAATTATAACTGAGGATGAGATTCAACAACTAGCCTGTGCAAATGTCATTGGTGAAAAGACTGATCCAATAACAATGCAAGTGAGTAGAAGTTCAGTAAGCAATTATGGAGCTCAAAACAACAGAGGAAAAATATGTGATTACTTCCATTTTAGTGGTCACACCAAAGATAATTGATATAAGTTGATAGGCTATCCTAATGATTGGAGGCAAAAGAAAATAGGAGGCTACAGTGGTGGACCAAAAGGATCACATCAAGGCTTTAATTCTGGAGGAGGAAGTACTCAATTCTATGGAAAACATGGTGGATATAGTATTCATGGACATCATTATGGAGGATAGATGCATGCTCATCATTCCACCAACAATACGACTGGTGATAAGGTCTATGGAGGTGCAGGACAAACTGCTTTAACTAGTCAAGGAGATAACAAGGAGGTTCACAATGCTATTCTACCTAAGAGGCAAACATTCCATGATGGAGAGTATAAATAAATCATGGACATGCTGAATAAGGACATACCTGATACCAACCACAACAACATGGCAGGTAAAGTTGTTTGTTCACTATTTCATCAGATGTCACAGGAATGAATAGTGGATTCTGGTGCAACACAACATGTTTCAGCAAGTAATAATGTTCTATCAAGGTGTTACAAAGTAGATGGATCAGAAAAGGATAAGGTACATCTTGCCACTGTTGCTAAGGTAGATATATCTCATACTAGAGAGGCACATATGTTTAGAAATGGAACTGTGAAAGATGTATTATTTGTGCCTGACTTCAAACTTTTTTTGTTGTTAGTATCCAAAAAGACTAGGCAGCTTTCATGATTTGTTTTCTTTTACCCTGACTTCTATGTCTTTCAGGACCTTCACAGTGGCAGGGTGAAGGGGATTGGTAAGGAAACAGTTTAATTATATGTCCTCAAAGGACAATATACAAAGCACAAAGTACAAGGCTCTCAGACTCAGGTTCATAGATATATAGCAGAAGCAAAAGTAGTTGTGTAAGATTGTAGCCTCTGGCATAGAAGACTTGGTCATCCATCAGCTCAAGTACTAAAGTTACTGGACATGTTGAAGCATAAAAAGGATGTAGAAGATTTGAACAATTATCATATCTTCCCTTTAGCTAAGTTGACTAGACTAAGCTTTCCTATAAATAAGAATAGAGCTACTTAAGTGTTTTGACATTGTTCATATGGATCTTTGGGGGCCATGTAAGACACCTACATATGACGAAATATTATTTCCTAATAATGGTTGATGATCACAGTAGATACACATGGGTTCATTTATTGCAATAAAAGTCTGAAATAATTGTGCCTCTCAAGACTTTTGTATGCATGATACAGACACAGTTTGATACATATATTAAAATTGTGAGATCTGATAATGGCACAAAAATTTTCAACTCACAGTGCAATGACTTATTTAGGTCTCTAGGTATCATACATTAGAGTAGCTGTGCATATACACCTCAACAAAATAATGTGGTTGAGAGAAAGCACATGCATATTTTAAATGTAGCTAGAGCCATTAAATTTAAGTCACAAATGCCTGCTAAATTTTGGGGTCTTAATGTTAAGGCATCAGTCTATCTAATCAATAGACTACCTTCTCCCATTGTTGAAGGAAGAAGTCCTTATGAGTTGCTCTTTTCTAAACCTCCATCCTTAACATATTTGAAAGTTATTGGTTGTCTACGTTATGCATCTATACTACGAAGGGGTGACAAGCTACAAGAAAGTGCCAAACCAACAGTCTTGATGGCCTATTCTTCTACTCAAAAGTGCTATCTATTAATGAACTTAACCACTGACAAGTTATTTGTGACTAGAGATGTTGTGTTCCGGGAATATGCAACTGAACGAACAATTGAATTCCCTTCAGATTTCCTACATGAATAACTAGGTGTTGCTGATTATATAGATGCAACTTCTTATGAAGAAAACCCTTCCTCACTATCTGATGTACCAAGTGTAGTTGCTGAGGATGCTCAACATATTCCACCTATAGATGAGTTGCCTTCAAATTCACCTGGTAATGTTTGTTTGATGTATGCATCATCCATCCCAAGTGATATACCAAGAAGAACTCCTAGGCTGATCAATAAACCTATTTGGATGAATGATTATGAAATGCCAGGGAAGGGAAAGGGGATAAGATATCCTATTGCCAATTGTTTTCCTACCAAAATGCTACTCCTAATTGCGAGAAATATATATTAGTCTTGCCTGCATTGGTTGAACCACAATATTATAGACAATATGTTAAAGATGAAAGATGGATTGAGGCTATGAAGCTAGAGATCAAAGCACTGGAAGACAATAATACTTGGGAGATGATTGAATTTCCTCAAGAAAAGCATGTTATTAGTTCAAAATGGGTGTACAAGATAAAGTAAAAGGCAAATGGAGATGTAGAGTGATTCAATACAAGACTAGTAGCCAAAGGTTAAAGTCAATAAGAAGGGTTGGATTACCATGATACTTTTTCTCCAGTTGCAAAGATGGTTACTGTAAGATATGTGGTTGCATTGGCAGTTTCAAACGATTGGTGTATGTATCAAATGGATGTGTATAATGCATTCTTACAGGGAGATCTAGATGAAGAAGTATACATGGATCTACCAGAAGGGTTCCAAATGGAAGGACCACACAAAGTATACAGATTGATCAAATAACTAGATGGACTCAAACAGGCTTCAAGGCAGTGAAACATCAAACTCACTGCACCACTAATCAAGGCAGGTTTTAGCCAAAGCACTTATGATTACTCTATTTTTACCTTGAAGAAGGAATCATGAATGGTTATCATACTAGTGTATGTGGATGATTTTCTCATCACTGAGGACAATGTGTAATACCCCGGGAATTTTTCGTTAAAATTTTGTGTGTAAACGTGTTGGGTTCTATCTTCTAGAATGAATTATAAATTTTTTGTGAGGAATGTCTTAGATAATGACCCACCATTGCGTAGAGTATCAAATAATATTTCCAACGATATATGGATCATCCAAAACGGACACCCGAGCGACGAGTTATGAACATTCCAATCGAACCGTGAATAGTAAAACATGCAGGAAAAAAAGTACTGAGGCTTGGCGTATTTTTGCTCCAACTTTAAACGATCATAACTCCTTGTACATAATGATCTAGGTGATCTACTATTTATCAACGTAAATCTCTGCGAATCCTCTTTCCGATGAAATTAGTTTCATCCAATTTGTCTATCAAAGCAAAAAGTTATGGTCGATCTACTTCAGACTATCAAAAGTGAATTTTTAGGTCAACTTCAAACGATCATAACTCCTTGTACACAATGATCTGGGTGAGATACTATATATAAATGGAAATATATGGCAATCCTTTTTCTAATTAAATTAGTTTCATCCAATTTGGATATCGGAGTAAAACGTTATGGTTGATTTACTTTAGACTTTCAAAACAGTCCACCAAAGGATAGATTCGAGAATTATTTGATTTTTAGGGGAGTTTTGGTCAATCCCCCTCACCCAAAATCCGTCCAAACCCTATATTAAAGCCTATTAGAAGCATTATATGTTATATTTCATCAAATGTTCCTTTTATATGTTGGGTTCGATCCGAAACTAAGTCACCCGCGTGACAGGCGGGTTTGATCCCCGACAACGACGCCAAAATTTGATATGCCCAAATTACAACTCTCGTTAGAAAGTGTAAGTGGTTTCTGTCAAATATAGAACCCAACTAGGTTGGGTGTCGAATCCCACAGGGAATACTCTGGTCACTAAGTATTGCAATTATTAGTAGACTGTTGGTCGAAAATTCCAAGGAAAAAGGGGGGTTTTGTTTAGGCGTGAACTAATATTATCATGTAACAATGGAACGATTTGCTTAGTAAGATTTAATCACAGAGATTGATAAGTTAGGGTTATGTCCACCTTATAAGTTCTACTTCTCTATTAACTATGAGTAATGGGAAATTTAGACATGCATGCACTTATAGAGAATCGTATTCTAATTCTAAATCCAAGTGTTTCTCAACCATCAAGGATTTATTTCGCTTTAGCTCTCCCGAGCCTAAAGTGTATAACAAATGGTACAAATTCTCCAAGAAGTTAATCCGGTTAAGGCATTAACGTGTAAATAGGGGTTGGAAACCCTATTTCCTTGTCACACTCTCTTTTCCAAACATGTAACTTTTCTCTCAAACAAGTTAATGCTATAATGGCGTATTCTCTATGTTTGCAACCATAAGAATTCAATAAAAACGAAGAGAGTAATGATATAAGTAGCATAACACATCAAGAATTCACAAACTCATAGTAATAGATAGTATCTTATAAGGTTTCCATAACCCTAACAGATAAGTTTAGCTACTCATGAATACACCGGAAATAAAAGTAGACATCATCATCATACCAAAACTTAGAGAAATCTCGGCTATGGAGATGAAACGTGTTTTCTTTCTCCGTTTCTCAAGTGAGCCATTTTCTTCTCTCAAAACTCGTACCGAATCTTCCAACGTGAATTCTGAATAATGTTCGAATGATAATTCTCATGATGCTGAAAAATTCAACAATAATGTTTTTAATAGCATCCTTGTCTAATAAGTTGCTACTGCATCCTTAAGTATTTAAAAATACTGGGTTTGCCCGGGACAAAGTTCCCATGCATCACTTTCAGTCCAAAAACTGCCTTCCCTCTTATGTGAAGTTTTTCTTTGTTTCCTACAGGTCCACAAATTTTGGCGCTGCTGCCGGGGAATACGTTTGTCAACTAAGTTTGTGATAGTTAATAGACCCTTTGGTCAAAGATCCTTGAATTTTACTTTTTGTTTGTTGTTTTTGTTTTGTTCAGGATTATTGGAGTGCATGCCAAATACACGAAGTTCTGGTCAACCGTTATTACCTATAAATCCTGAACCACATCTTATTGGCAGAATGGATGCACAACGAAACCTTGAATGGATGGATGCTCAACAGGAGCAGGAAAGATTAGCTGTTATGCAGCTGCTCAAGTGCGTCAACAGAATATTGATAACCCAGGTCGGGCAACAAATCTTGATGAAGAGGACCTGGGTGATGATTAGTTATTAAATCCAAGGCGTGCTGGTGAGGTGGCAGCACCTGTGAACAGGAGAGATCGTCAAGCTAGAATGAGACCTGAATGCCAAGCTGTGCAGGCCCCTTTTGATGATGATGATGACGATTTGGATAGGGCTGGTGCCACAGGGGCTATTATTCCTCCGCCCTTGGCACTCGGAGCCAAGTTCAATATCACTAGCACCATGATCCTGCTATTGCATCTCAAAGGGTTATTTGGTGGACTTGCAGGCGATGATCCGAATATGCATCTGATCAGCTTTATCTCAACATGCAAGTCGTTTGACAATCCAGGAGTTGGACAGAATGCAATTCGACTGCGCTTATTTCCATTGTCTCTATCTAGAGAGGCAACTCTATGGTTGAACGGTCTGAATCCTGACTCTATTATTAATTGGAGGAAACTGAAAGACAATTTCCTAGAAAGATTCTTTCCGCCATCCAAGAGAGCACAGTTACGAGATGAGATCAACAATTTTCGACAACTTCCAACTGAAGGTCTTCACGAAACATGGGAGAGGTTCAAGAAGAAGCTTATGCGGTGCCCAAATCATCATATGACCAACATCCACTTGATGGAAATATTATACAGGGCGTTGAACTCGGTGACTAAGCCAGTGGTTGATAATGCTGCAGGTGGGTCATTCATGGACCTTACTTTTATGAAGGCTGGTGATATGCTGGATCGTATGACAAAGCAGAGTAGAGCTTGGCATACCAGAGATTCTGAGGTAGCAAGCTCTACTGTATCTACTGGCATGACAGCAGAATAGAGGTGAAGAAAAGAGGAACGTGACCAAGATATGGCTCACATGAAAACACAGATGGACCTTCTTACCAAGCATTTATTATCAGGGAAGACAGAAAAGGTCAAGGCTGTTGTATCACAGGGTAGAGATGAATCCGATTCTGAGGAGGAAGCGAATTATTTGAATAATCAGGGGGGTTTCCGAGGCAATGCCCAAGGAAACCAAGGTCAAAACTATTATGAAAAATCCTGATTCAAGAATAAGACTGACAGGAGTGGTTTGTATGTTCCTCCTGGAAATCGTGAGGTTGCAGCATCAGGCTCTGGAAAGATGTCTATGGAAGATATGATGGCTAAGTTGTTGTAAGGAGTGGAGGCAACCAACACGGGAGTAATTGAGGTAAAAAATGATTTGTCCTCAATAAATAAATTGGTTGATTCGCATTCCACTTCAATAAAAAAACTGGAACAACAATTGAGTCAACTATCAGCGACACTCAATCAAAGAAAAGTTGGTACCTTACCTAGCGACACTGTGCAGAACCCAAGGAATGATGGATCATGTATGGCTATTACTACCAGGAGTGGTAAGCTGTTGCAAAATCCATCCAAAGGCAAGCAGATGGTTGATATTATAGAAGAGAATGTTATTGAAGCAGATTGTGATGATTCTATAGAAGCTAAAAATCAGAATAACAACGTTCATGACACTACACCTAGATGTCACCAGCCTGAAAAGATTAATAATCGGAAGCAAGATAAAAAGGAAGTGGTGGAGAAAACTCTTCCAACTCCACCACCACCTTTTCCTTAGAGACTGAAGAAGAAAGATGATGACACCAGGTTCAGTAAATTCATGACTATGTTGAAGCAGTTGACTATTAATGTGCCTTTGGTGGAGACACTGGAGCAGATGTCAGGATACGCCAAATTCATGAAGGACCTTTTGACAAAGAAAAGGGCAACAAGTTATGAACTGGCAGATAATGTTCATCATTGCAGTGCAATTTCCACGAGATCTTTAGTACAGAAAAAGGCGGATCCTGGTGCTTTCACTATTCCTTGCACGGTTGGATCCTTGGATTTTGCTAAGGCATTGTGCGATTTGGGGGCTAGCATCAATTTGATGCTTCTATCTATTTATAAACAGTTGGGGTTGGGCGATCCTACACCAACCAATATACGGCTCGTGATGGCAGATAGGTTGGTAAAATGACCTGTTGGTATCTTATATGATGTACTGGTGAAGGTTTCTTCCTTCATTTTTCCTGCAGACTTTGTTATTTTAGATTACGAGGTAGATTCTGAAGTTCCAATAATCTTGGGACGCCCTTTCCTCACAACATGAAGAGTGCTTATTAATTTACAAGCAAACGAGCTTTTATTTCGGATGAATGACGAAGTGGTCCATTTTGATATATGCAAATCAATGAAGCAACCTAAAGATATGAATGTGTTCTCTACAGCTTATGTTTATTATGAGGACGAGAAAGAATTATCTGTAGAGAAGCATCTTACTGTTGAGCCATTGTCTGCTGTACTTTTGAACTTTGCACATGAGGATGTTGAAGAGTATGAAGAAACTATTCGTGCTCTAATAGGAATGGGGTCCTATTCTCATGCCCCTAAGAAGCTGGACCATGATCTTAAGAATCGACCGTCACCACCAGCAAAACCATCCATTGAAGAGCCACTAGTGCTAGAATTGAAAGAGCTCCCCAGTCATCTATTGTATACGTTCTTGGGAAGTGGGAATACACTTCCTGTTATTGTTGCTGCTGATTTAGGTGAACAGAAAGTAACGGCTCTCATCTTTGTTCTGAAGAGGTACAAAAAAGCCATTGGTTGGACTATTGCTGATATAATTGGTATCCCTCCTGGGATATGTATGCATAAGATTCAGCTCGAAGAAGATTGCGTACCCACCATTGAGCACCAACGTCATTTGAATCCACCTATGCAAGAGGTGGTGAAGAAACAAATTATTAAGTGGTTAGATACAGGGGTGGTGTACCTAATTTCAGATAGTAAATAGGTGAGTCCAGTGCAATGTGTGCCCAAGAAAGGAGGCATGACAGTGGTCGCAAATGAAAAGAACGAGCTAATTCCACTCAGACCTGTCACAGGGTGGAGAGTGTGCATGGACTACCGGAAGCTGAATTCATGGACGTTAAAGGATCACTTTCCAATGCCATTCATGGATCAAATGATTGACCGATTGGCAGGGAAGGGATGGTTCTGTTTCTTAGATGGTTATTCCGGATACAATCAGATTTGCATTGCTCCTGAAGATCAGGAGAAGACCACTTTTACATGCCCATATGGTATGTTTTCCTTCAAACGAATGCCATTTGGGCTATGTAACGCACCTGCTACTTTACAGCGATGTATGATGTCCATTTTTTTAGATATGGTCGGAGACACCTTGGAGGTGTTTATGGACGACTTTTCTGTTGTAGGTGTGTCATTTGAATCATGCTTGGCAAATCTGAGTATGGCTTTGCAGAGATGTGTTGAATTCAACCTGGTGTTAAATTGGGAGAAGTGTCAATTTATGGTTAAGAAAGGCATTGTTCTTGGGTATAAAGTCTCTGGAAGGGGAATTGAGGTTGATTGAGCCAAGATTGAAGTTATCGAGAGATTACCACCTCCAATTTCTGTAAAAGGGGTGCGTAGTTTTCTCGGTCATGCAGGTTTTTATCGGAGGTTTATCAAAGACTTCTCCAAGATTGCTAGCCCATTATGCAAACTTTTGGAGAAGGATGCAAAATTTGACTTTGGTGCAGATTGCTTGAAGGCATTTGAATGCCTCAAAGGAAAGCTAGTTGAAGCTCCTATTATTGTAGCACCCGATTGGTCTCTACCTTTTGAAGTTATGTGTGATGCAAGCGGGGTAGCCTTGGGTGTTGTACTTGGTCAGAAAAGAGAAAGGCTATTTCATCCAATCTACTATGCGAGCAAGGCCTTGAATGGAGCACAGAAGAACTATACCGTCGCTGAACAAGAGCTTCTAGCAGTTGTTTATTCTTTTGAAAAGTTTCGTGATTACTTGTTAGGAACCAAAGTTGTGGTGCATACAGATCATGCGGATCTACGATATCTAATGGCAAAGAAGAATGCTAAGCCAAGGCTAATTAGGTGGGTATTACTGCTTAAAGAATTTGATTTCGAGGTAAAGGATAGAAAAGGTTACGAAAACCAAGTAGATGATCATCTATCTACACTTAAGAGTGAACACATAGTGCAACCCGACCTTGATATTGATGATGCATTTCCCGATGAAGAAATCCTAGCCACTATGGTGGAACACTTACCGTGGTATGCAGACTTTTCAAACTACGTGGTAAGTAAAGTGATTCCTGAGCATCTCTCCTTTCATCAAAAGAGAAAGTTCACGCATGATGTGAAACACTACTTCTGGGATGAACCGTATCTCTTTCGCTGATGTGCTGATGGTATTATTAGGCGATGAATCTCAGATGTGGATGCGCCTAGCATACTGGAAGCAAGTCATGCTTCCCAAGTTGGGGGTCACCATGCAGGTGATCGAACGGCAAGGAAGGTACTCCAAAGTGGCTATTACTGGCCTTCATTATTTAAGGATTCTTACGATTTTGTGAGAAGATGTGATCAGTGTCAGAGGTAAGGCTCTATCTCGAAGCACCATGAAATGCCCATGTCTAAAATTCTTGAAGTAGAACTATTTGATGTATGGGGTATTGATTTCATGGGCCCATTTGTGAGTTCGTTTGGGATGAAATATATCTTAGTTGCTATGGATTATGTATCCAAATGGGTCAAAGCATCAGTGCTAGCTGATAATGAAGGGAAGCGTGTTGTAGCGTTCTTAAAGAGAAATATCTTCTCTCATTTTGGGGTACCTCGTACCTTCATAAGCGATGGAGGTTCACATTTTGGCAACAAGCTGTTTAGATCCGTATTGGTCAAATAAGGGGTTAAGAAACACAAGGTACCTACACCATATCACCCAAAAACGAGTGGGCAGGTAGAGGTTTCTAATAGGGAGATCAAGCTAATCCTTGAGAAGACTGTGAATGCCAATAGGAAAGATTGGTCCAAAAAGCTGGATGATGCCTTATGGGCATATAGGACTGCGTTTAAGACACCAATTGGCATGTCACCATATCAACTAGTTTATGGGAAGGCTTGTCACTTTCCAATTGAGCTAGAACATAAAGCACTGTGGGCGCTGAAGCGGCTTAACTTGAATTGGGATGATTCTATTAATCTGAGGTTGGAACAACTGAATGAGATGAATGAATTCCGTCTACATGCGTATGAAATAGCATATCTCTACAAGGAAAGGATGAAAAAGTACCATGATCGGAGGATTGTCCAACGAAACTTTCAGAAGGGTGATTTGGTACTTCTTTTAAACTGCAGACTGAAGCTGTTTCCAGGTAAGTTGAAATCTAAATGGTCTGGTCCATCAAGAATCAGCCAAGTTTACTTATCTGGAGTAGTGAAGTTAGAAAACAATGATGGTGGTGTCTTGAAGGTGAATGACCAAAGACTGAAGCTATATATCGGTCCAACCGATTCGATAAAATGTATAGCCACCATATATATCGAGGAAGTCTGAGTACTCGAGATAATTATGTCGTGCTGCGACAATAAATCAAGTTCTACATGGGAGGCAACCCATCATTAGGAGTTTGTTTTGTTACGATTTTGTTTTTGATAAATAAAAGTTCAAAAAGAAGAGTCGAGCCACGACCAAAACTAAGGCGCTCGGTGGGAGGTAACCCATCCTTCTAATCATTTTTGTTGTTTTTGATTAAGTGTAGGTGCAAGATATACAAAGGAGGAGATTAGTCCCAAATTATTATTTGAAAGTGAGCCATGCTAAAGGTGGTAAGTGAGGAATGATGGAGAAAAGGCTATAGGTTAGGCATTGCCTATGCCAATCTAGGCAACGAAAAGGGCAATGCCTATGACAATCTAGGCAACGAACAAGGCAATGCCTATGCCAATCTAGGCACGAACAAGGCAATGCCTATGCAAATCTATGCAACGGACAAGGCAATGCCTATGCCATTGCCTATGCTCACTGCCTCACATAGGCAATGGACAAGGCAAAGCCTATACCAATGTAGGCAATGCTATAGGTGCCGCCTATTCCATTGCCTATGCTCACTGCCTCACATAGGCAATGTCATAGGCACCGCCTATACCAATCTAGGCGATAGTCAAGGCACTGCCTATGCCAATCTAGGCGTTAGGCAAGGCGCCGCCTATGCCTATCTAGGCATTGCTAAAGGCGCCGCCTATGCTAAGAATAGGCAAAGCATTAGGCGCCGCCTACTTATCCTTTTTTGCCTCCTAACCCAATTGTACATGGATCAAAACTGACCCATGGCTCATCCTTTAAATAGACCCTCTACCTTTGAACACCACTCAATTGTTTGTTGAACCTAGGCGCCGCCCAAGCTCCCTTATCCTCTCCAAGTTTTCCTCTTTTCTCATTTAATCTTGCAAACTCACCTTCCCGATCCCTTGGATATGGTTTGGCCAAACGTCCTACATATTAAAAATAAAATTGAAAAACCCTAAAACTTATTGGGAGAAATTTCTCCCTAAACAAAGACTCTTTAAAGACTACATTGTGGATGCTATTTTGTTATGGTATGAGAAGGGGGTCTTCTATTTATAGATGTCTAAAACCTTTCCTCCAAAAAAGAGGTTAGTAAAATATGGAAAAGAATTATATTTTTTCTTTCAGGAAAAGTAAAAGTAATTATGGTAACTTTTATTTTCCTTCTAAGAAAAAGTAAAACTTAAATATAGTAAGAAAATCAGGGCAAAAACCCTAACAAAACTGAACCAAGAGTTTTGACCATGTTTCCGTATTAAATTATATTTCCGCATTTTCTTTTATTATATGAATGTTATGCATGATTACTAGATAGAGTAGGACGTTCGGGCCTTCATGGTTCGGGATGTCCGTCACGATCAGGGCCCCGGTTCGGGTCGTGACACATATGTTAGATGGATGTAGGTCGGCTTTGAAAATCTTTTTTAGGTAAAGATTAGGTTTAATTGTATTATCGTAATACCTCTATTAGTTTGTTATTTTGTGGTAGTTTACTGTTCGCCTATGGATCTCGATCGACTTTGAGAAATTTTTGTGTGTAAAATTTAAGTTTAATTGTATTATTTTTATATAAATTTTATCATATTATTTTTTTGCAGTTTACAGGTGATAGATAAATGTTGGATGGCTTTGAGGATTTTTTTTATGTAAAGGTTAGGTTTAATTGTATTATTTTGATATCTCTATTATCGTATTATTTTGTTTTTGTTTACAGGTGGTAGATGAGTGTCGGACGACTTTGAGAATTTTTTTTTGTGTAAAGATTAGATTTAATTGTATTATTTTGATGTCTCTATCATTGTATTATTTTGTTGCAATTTATAGATGGTAGATGAATGCCAATCTACTTTTAAAAATATTGTTGGTAAATATTAAGTTTAATAAATAAATTCTCCATCTTTACATACTCAAAAGATATTAAATTTAATTATTATATTCATCTTTATTATTTAAACAAATATTCTATTTAGTATAATGTTTAAACTCATTAAAGTGCGGTACACGCGCAAGGCGCGTACACCTAAACTAGTTTTTTCAAATAATGGGAAGTTGAATGAATTCAATTAATTAAGATGGGAATATGAAAGATATTTTAAACTAAACCTTGAAGGCTAGGTTTTTGATACAATAAAAACATGGATCGTATAAAAAAGAAGTCAAAATAGTCCACAAACAAAGGGAAACCCGAGAGCAACACAAACACAATTCTCGGCTCCAACAACAACAAGAAACAAGGTGTAAATGACTAACAATAACAAGGGATAAACAACATTATAATAAGAATAACCATAATAGGATAACAACAATCCAACGATTACAAGATTACAAGAACAACAAGAATTAACTATTTCCCTAGATAACACTAACTAAGACATAAAATGTAGAGATAGTTAGTGAGACATATACTACAATAAGACCCAAGAACCCAAATATATATTAAATCTAAGGACCCCTAAGACTTACAATAGCAACACCACACTTTTACGAAGACACGAGAAGGATTCCACCACTCAAGCACCATCGTTTCCAAGCAATACACATTCACAAGTGAGTCCACACTTGCTCATGTCCTAGTTTTGGCCTAGGGAGGCTCTCTCTCAAGAGAAGTGTTATTTCATCAATATTGAATAACTAATGAACTAAAACCTTTTCATGTTCTATTTATAGAGTTATTACAATAAGAGGTGAAAAGACAAAAGAGCCCTTTAATGAAAAAGGGCACAAAATAGGAGCCCATGGAGTGTGTTTTGGGGTGGCTTTGTACTCACCAAGGCCCTTCTTCACACTTCAATTTTCACACTCCCTTGGTTGCATTCAAAATACTCAAAAATGTCCATTGTCATGATCGTGCCCGTATCAGTTTTGTTCTCTCTTATAAAAGGTACTCCCACAAAGAGCAAAACCTAGTTTTGGAATCAAGTTTATCTCTTAACAAAAGCCATTCTACAAGACTATTTGTCATATTTCAACAAGGGACCTAATCGAATGTTGTCTAGTCTTGTTGTATTTTTGAGTCTTGTGTCTTTTATTCTTATACTCCCTCCATCCCAAATTACCCATTTCAAATTTCCTAATTTGATTTCTCATTTTATTTTTCTTTTTTCATTAATCAAGAAGAGACAATTTTTTTTCCCATGTTTTACCCTTTCCATTAATTACTTTTTCTTTAAATTAAAATGTAAACATCATTTAATAAGGGTACTATGATAAACTAGCCATGTTATTAATTATTTTTCTTAAACAATGTGTCATCTCAATTTGGGACGGAGGAAGTATTATATTGTAAATCTACTCGTCAGTTATGAAGGACAGTAGATCGGTTGCTTGTCTGAGTCTTAGCTTGAGTCGTATCAATTAGAGTTAATTGGTCGAATAACTTTGTATTTAGTCAAGTTTCTTTTCTTCTTTTGTTGATGTATTTCTTGGGTAGAGTTACTCAGGATTGTTGACTAGAGTTAGCCAACGAGGGGATGTGTAGAGTTACTACATCAGTCTTGTAATAGAATTGTTACAAGAGTGTAAGATCAAGAGTTTACTCCTTGTGATTGTGATTATTCGAGTCAATAATCACTTTGTTTCTTGAAGTTTAGTGAACAAGTTGGGAAATCTTGTGAGATAGTGTCACGACCCGAGCCTAGGCCCTAGCCGTGATGAGCATCCCGAACCATGAAGGCCCGGAACACCCATTCTCTATCTGGTTATCATGCACAACATTCATAATCATAATAAAATGCGGAATTGAAACTAAGTACGGAAAACATGGTCAACTCCTGCAATATTTCTGAATAATACTATCTGACATCAGTCTGCGAAATCTCTACTAGGAACATAAACATTTGTCTGAAAAGAAGCTGGGACAAGGCCCCCAGTAAACCAAAAACATTATAAATAAGATAGTGTCTGACATAATTAGGCCTTCCGAACAATATAAGGCTCACCACTGTGAGATCAAGTCTGCAAACCCGAGAATGTCTACTGAGTAGCTGGACCCCTAGACTGTGGCTCAGGACCTGGAAGGAGGGGGGGGTCAGCACAAAAGTACTGGTACGCGAAGCAATCCAAAAGTAGTATAATGGAACATACATATATATATATATATATATATATTAAGAGAAAGCAATTTTTCATCAAGACATCATGTATAAAACTGTTTCTGAAAAATACATGGGCACTTTCTGAAAACATGCAACCTGTCTGGTCATTTTAAATCATGATCTGTGTTTTACTTCGGAGTTAGGTGGTATTCCCCTACAAGTCTGAATATTCCACGGGCTGTATGGAATCCTCCATTGACTCGGCGTGGAAGCCCCCAACCCAAGTGTGCCGCAAGGGTTGGAGTGTCTGAGTCTGATACGCCACAGGACATTTACGTCGGCGCATATTAATATACCCGGGTCGGCAAACCACAGTTTTAGGGAAATAGTTGTCTGAAACTCCCGCCTTCTTCAGGGAACCACCTAAGTTCTCTTTATGCCCTATTTTAGCCTTTTCTGAACATGTATCATTCTGAAATTTCTAAATCATGAGAGTCTGATAAAAAAAATCTGATTTCTAAACTAGTCTGTGTCTGTTATGGCATTTGTCTAAGTTGGTATCGCCATACCAGGACTTGCAAGTCCTATTTCTGAGCCATAATGTGTTAAGCAAGAGATTTCATTCAAAACATAGTTTAGACCATCAAAACATGTAATTTGCATTAAAGATGTCATGTTCCAAAACTCAAGTCAAATCCATGCAAAACTTTCATCAAACATATGGTGGTCATGTGCATTTTTGGAAAAACCATGCATTCTTTCATTACATGCATATTCAACATTCACAACCCTCTCTTTCGTGTTCAAAACATTGTATATACGTGAAACATGGAAAAATTTACATTAAGAGAGAGGTTTCATGAAAATCATGCTCTAAATTCATATTTCCGGACAAACGCATATATATATATACATATAACTTTAAAATCACTTTGGGGGAAAGCCAAAAGGCCAAAACAATATCATTAAAGCTTCTGAAACATGAGTATGTACATGAATTCGAAAACCCAATTCTTAAAACATGATTTCTATGCCCATGAGATTTTAGGAAAACCCCGCATACCTTATTCTCCACGAATTTTTGGTGTCTATCGAAGACTACGTCGAGAGGATTCCGAATCTGTAATTTGTTTCACGAAGAAGTTTCGGAATGATCGGTCCTTCAAGCTTGTTTTCTCAAACCCTAGTTGCTCCTTCTCTTAAGTTCCTGAAGGATTAAATTTTTGGGATTTTATAGGAGGCTTCAATGTTGTTAATAGGCCCAAATCCGTTTAGGAGTGGGTAAGGACGATTTTGGGTTTTGTAAGGACTAATTTGCACTTAATGTAACTCAAAACGGAGTGTTTTCGTCACCTGAAACCATAACTATGCGCCTCCCTTTGCGTTGCCTAAATTTACATAGGCGCCGCCCTATGCATCACCTATATTTGCATAGGATCCGCCCTATGCATCGCCTATATGTGCAGAGGCGACACATTCAACTTTGAAAGGCCATAACTTCTTCACCGGGTGTCCGTTTTAGGCGAATTTGGTATCGTTGGAAAGCTTATTCAATTATCTACAATTTGGTATATAGTAGGCCACCTAGTTAATCAAATACAATGAGTTATGGTCAATAGAATTTGACACAAATTACAACATCCACTAAAACTTAATCGATCGAAATAGTTTTAACTCGTCCTTGAGTTGAAGGACTTCTATGGTCTAAATTCATGCTAAAATGGATTCACATACTATAAACTTGATCAACATGCCAAATTGGCATAGGATTTAAGGTTCGGGGATTATCAACGCATCAGAGTCATATATTTTATTCTTGCCTGAAATGCGGGGCGTTACATTATCCCCCCCTTGGGATCATTCGTCCCCGAAAGATGAAGTGAAAATAGTCACACACGATTTGAAACAGATTCATACATAGAATGAATCATAAAGCAAGAATTGTACCTTTCAATTCGTCTCTTGCTGATTCAAATAGGCTCGGGTATCTCACTTTCATGTCATGCTCCGACTCCCAAGTTGCTTCTTCAACTTTCTGATTTCGCCATAACACTTTAAATGAGACTATCTCTTTACTCCTCAATTTTCTCACTTGTCGATCTAGGATTCCCACGGGCTCTTCCTCGTAAGACAAGGAATCGCTCACCTTGATTTCATCAATGGGCACCACCAAAGAGTGATCTCTGATGCACTTCTTCAACATGGATATGTGGAATACTGGATGAACAGAACCCAAACTTGCAGGAAATTCTAATTCATACACAACTCCACCTGTTCTTCTTATAATCTGATACGGGCCTATATAGCGAGGAATTAGCTTACCCCTCTTCCCGAAACGCATAACCCCCTTCATGGGAGAAACTTTGAGGAAAACCCAATCTCCAATCTCAAACTCTAACTCTCTTTTTCTGACGTCGACATAGGATTTCTGACGACTCTGAGCTGCCTTTAGTCATTCCCTAATGAGTTTCACATCCTCCATTTCTTGATGAACTAGATCAGGCCTATACATCTGCATCTCACCTACTTCATACCAGCCTATTGGAGACCTACATCTCCTACCATACAATGCCTTAAAAGGTGCCATCTTAATACTAGAGTGGAAGCTGTTGTTATAGGCAAACTCTATCAGTGGCAAGTGATCAACCCAACAACCTTTAAAGTATATCACACAGGCCCTCAA
Source organism: Capsicum pubescens (assembly GCA_030864215.1). NCBI lineage: Eukaryota > Viridiplantae > Streptophyta > Magnoliopsida > Solanales > Solanaceae > Capsicum > Capsicum pubescens. The sequence goes on along the minus strand of CM061548.1, from coordinate 409,449,679 downwards.
CATGTCCTCCAGGGTCTGGATGGTGCGTTCAGCTTGCCTATCAGTCTGAGGGTGGAATGTTGTACTTAAGTTCACCTGGGTACCTAAACCTTTCTGAAACGATCTCCAAAACTGAGAAGAAAACTGCGTACCTCGGTCGGATATGATGGAGACAGGCGCTCCATGCAAACGGACACTTTCTGCAATGAATAGCTTGGCATAATCTTCCCCCGAATAGTTAGTCCTGACAGACAGAAAGTGAGCTGACTTGGTCAGCCTATCTACAATCACCCATATAGAGTCATACTGATTTCGGGACTTCGGAAGTCCTGTACTAAAGTCCATATTGATCATTTCCCACTTCCACAAGGGCAACACTATTTCTTGGGAAGTACCTCCTATCCTCAAATGTTCTACTTTCACTTGTTGGCAATTTAAGTACTTAGAAACAAAGTTAGCCACATCTCGCTTCATATTATTCCACTAAAACATAGATTTCAAATCATGGTACATCTTAGTAGAACCAGGATGAACAACATACCTCGAGGTGTGAGCTTCATCAAGAATTCTTTCTCGAAGCCCGTCGACAATCGGAACACATAATCTACCCTGAAACCTCAGGATTCCATCACCATCAATTTCAAAAGACATCACCTTCTGTTTACCCACATCTTTCTTGATTTGCATCAAGATGGGATCTTCAACCTGCTTCTCCTTCACTTCAGCACAAAGGGATGACTTAGCTAACTCATGAACAACTACCCCTCCATCTTCGGAATCTAACAGTCGCACTCCCATATTTGCAAGGCAGTGAATATCCTTCACTATCTCCTTCTTTTCTTCTTCTACATGAGAAAGGCTGCCCATAGACAACCTGCTGAGGGCGTCGGCCACAACATTTGCCTTGCCCGAATGGTAATGCAGGCTCATATCATAGTCTTTCAGGAGTTCCAACCGCCGCCTCTGCCTGAGATTCAATTCTTTCTGCGAGAAGACATACTGCAGACTCTTGTGATCAGTGAAGATATCAACATGAACACCGTACAAGTAGTGTCGCCAAATCTTAAGGGCAAACACCACAGCCGCTAACTCCAAATCATGAGTAGGGTAGTTCCGCTCGTGCACCTTCAACTTCCTAGATGCATAAGCTACCACCTTACCATGTTGCATCAAGATTTAGCCAAGTCCCACACGGGACGCATCACAGTAAACCACAAAATCATCAACACCCTCGGGAAGAGTCAAAACAGGTGCAGTGGTCAGTCTGTCTTTCAACTTCTCAAAACTATTTTCACATAAATCAGACCACACAAACTTTACCTTTTTGTGAGTCAGTTTAGTGAGTGGAGCCACTATGGATGAAAAACCCTCTACGAATCTTTTGTAATAACCTGCCAAACCCAAGAAGCTCCGAATATCAGTTGGCGTCGTGGGTCTGGGCCATCTTCTCACTGCCTCAACTTTCTGGGGATCCACTCTAATCCCGTCACTGGACACAATATGCCCTAAGAAGGCAATAACATCTAACCAGAACTCACACTTGGAAAATTTGGCATACAACCGATGATCCTTAAGGGTCTGAAGAATGATTCGGAGGTGATCGACATGATCCACCTTACTCTTAGAATAAATCAGAATATCATCAATAAATACAATGACAAACGAGTCAAGAAGCTGACGGAAAACTCTGTTCATAAGATCCATGAAGGCTGCAGGGGCATTAGTTAACCCGAAGGACATGACGAGAAACTCATAGTGACCATATCGGGTTCGGAAAGCTGTTTTGGGAATGTCTATCTCCCTAACTTTCAACTGATGATAGCCCGAACGAAGGTCTATTTTTGAAAAACATCTAGCACCCTGAAGATGGTCAAAAAGATCATCAATCCTCGGAAGAGGATATTTGTTTTTAATTGTGACCTTGTTTAACTGACGGTAATCTATGCACATACAAAGGGAACCGTCTTTCTTACGCACAAAAAGTACAGGTGCACCCCAAGGAGATACACTGGGGCGTATAAATCCCTTATCTAGGAGGTCTGCTAGCTGCTCTTTCAACTCCTTTAGTTCTGCGAGTGCCATTCTATATGTCGAAATAGACATGGGATGGGTATCTGGCAACACATCAATACCAAACTCTATCTCCCTATCAGGGGGTACCCCAGGGAGATCTTCGGGAAAGACTTCTGGAAATTCATTCACCATAGGGACAGACTGAAGAGAAGGATTTTTAACTTTAGAGTCCTTGACTCGAATAAGGTGATACAAGCAACCCTTAGAAATGAGTTTTTGGGCTCTGAGATAAGATATAAAGTGCCCCTTGGGTGCTAAAGAATGTCCCTCCCATTCTATCATTGGTTCATTCGGGAAAGAAAAGGTAACTCTACGGGTCCTACAATCCAATATGGCGTAGCATGAATAGAGCCAATCCATCCCTAAGATAGCATCAAATACAACCATGTCCAGCTCTATAAGTTCTGCCACCGTATCTCGACTACCAACAGTCACCACACAACCCCTATATACCTTTCTAGCAATAACAGAATCCCCCACCGGGGTAGAAATAGAAAAGGGTTCAGAAATCACACTGGGCTCAAACCCGAAACCAACAGCCACATAAGGGGTCACATAGGATAAGGTGGATCCGGGATCAAGTAACACACTGACATCACGGGAAAAGATTTGTAATGTACCGGTAACAACATCTGGGGAAGCTTCCGCCTCCTGGCGGTTGGTCAAGGCATATAACCGGTTGCGACTGTTCCCGGTAGCTGATGTGGCGCCCTTCTGAGATGGGGATGGCGCTGTGGAATTTCCCTGAAACTTCGCACCACCAGCACTCCTCCTAAAAGATGGACAGTCCCTCTGAAAATTGTCTGACTGACCATATGAATAACATACAAGTGTGCCCAACTGACATTTCCCCCGATGATTCTTACCACAATTTTCACATCGCGAGTAAGTGCGATGCTGCTGAGCCACACTACCCTGCGACTGAGTATATGGTGCTCTAGATCCATGAGAAGTCTGAAAGCTCTGAGTCTGTCTATTTGCAGGGGGTCTGGGCGCTGGGGCGCTGGCCACTGACTGTGTATTATTCCAAAACCTCGTTTTCTTCGACCACCTATTTCCCCAATTACCACTCTGTGGCTGACTCTGGTGCCGATCCACAGATTTGACTCTCTTGGCCTGTCTGTCCTTCTCTCTAGATTCAGCGATCTTTCTCTTCTTCTCTTCCATCTGCTGCATGTGGACTGTCAGTCTAGCAAAGTCTAACTCCCTATTTAGCATTGCCCCCTGGCACTCAAGTATCAGGTTATCAGTAAGGCCGGATGCAATTTCCTCATCCGGGCTCTCATAATTCTAGTCAATTCTGGTGCATAACGGGTTAGTTGATTAAACTTCAAAGTGTACTCCTGTACACTCATACTTCCCTGCTTCATATTCATGAACTCTTCTGCTTTGGCCTCCCTCAACTCCAGAGGAAAGAATCTGTCAAGGAAAGCTTCTAAAAACTCACCCCAAACTGTGAGCTCAACACTCTCACCTTTTGCATTTTCCCAGTCTGCATACCACTGATTTGCAACATCCTTAAGCTGATAAGTTGCCAATTCCACTCCTTCAATCTCATCTACATGCATTACCTTAAAGATCTTCTCCATCTCATCCACGAACTCCTGTGGATCTTCCTCCACCTTTGTACCAGTTAACTTAGGTGGATTCATCTTCATGAAATGCCCGACTCTAGTAGCCTCAGACGTAACGGATGCAGACCCAATATCTTCCGATCGTTGAGCTTGGTTAGCTACCAGCTATGTCAGCATATGGATAGACCGCCTGAACTCTGCATTTGAGATATCTCTCTGAGCAATTGGTGGACGGTTGACATTAGTCCGCGGAGCCCGAGGTGGACTGGTTGGAACTGGAGGGACTCCCGGAGTAGGGACAGGTTCTGGCGTGGAAGCTCTATTACGGGTCCGCATCCCATAGGTGGGACGGACCACATCTGCCTGACCACTCTGATCGATGTTGTGATGGGGACAATAGTCGTGTTTCACTGTAAAACAAGAGATCATTGATTAGGGGACAGTTTAGACTCTGAAGCACGAACTAAATCACAAAGAAGGGAAACATTCCTAAACGCCTAGTAGCCTTCTGTTTATAAGTGTGGCGCGCTACACACCCGTAAATAAGACTCTACCCGACACGATTTTGCAGACACCCTGGGACCATGAACTGTGCTTTGATACCAAGTTTGTCACGACCCGAGCCTAGGCCCTAGCCGTGACGAGCATCCCGAACTATGAAGGCCCGAAACACCCATTCTCTATCTGGTTATCATGCACAACATTCATAATCATAATAAAATGCGGAATTGAAACTGTGTATGGAAAACATGGTCAAGTCCTGCAATATTTCTAAATAATACTATCTGACATCAGTCTGCGAAATCTCTACTAGGAACATAAACATTTGTCTGAAAAGAAGCTGGGACAAAGCCCCTAGTAAACCAAAAACATAATAAATAAGATAGTGTCTGACATAATTAGGCCTTCCGAAAAATAGAAGGCTCACCACTGTGAGATCAAGTCTGCAAACCCGAGAATGTCTACTGAGTAGCTGGACCCCTAGACTGTGCCTCAGGACCTGGAAGGAGGATGGGGTAAGCACAAAAGTACTGGCACGCGAAGCAATCCAAAGTAGTATAATGGAACATATATATATATATATATATATATATATATTAAGGGAAAGCAATTTTTCATCAAGACATCATGTATAAAACTGTTTCTGAAAAATACATAGGCACTTTCTGAAAACATGCAACCTGTCTGTTCATTTAAAATCATGATCTGTGTTTTACTTCTGAGTTAGGTGGTATTCCCCTACAAGTCTGAATATTCCACGAGCTGTATGGAATCCACCATTGACTCGGCGGGGAAGACCCCAACCCAAGTGTACCGCAAGGGTTGGAGTGTCTGAGTCTGATACGCCACAGGACATTTAAGTCAACGCATAATAATATACCTGGGTCGACAAACCATGGTTTTAGGCAAAGAGTTGTCTGAAACTCCCTCCTTCTTCAGGGAACCACCTAATCTCTCTTTATGCCCTATTTTAGCCTTTTCTGAACATGTATCATTCTGAAATTTCTAAATCATGAGAGTCTGATAAAAAAAATCTTATTTCTGAACTAGTCTGTGTCTGTTATGGCATTTGTCTGAGGTTGTATCGCCATACAAAGAATTGCAAGTCCTATTTCTGCGCCATAATGTATTAAGCAAGAGCTTTCATTCAAAACATAGTTTAAACCACTAAAACATGTAATTTGCATTAAAGATGTCATGTTCCGAAACTCAAGTCAAATCCATGCAAAACTATCATCAAACATATGGTGGTCATGTGCATTTTTGGCAAAACCATGCATTCTTTCATTACATGCATATTCAACATTCACAACCCTCTCTTTCGTGTTCAAAACATTGTATATACGTGAAACATGGAAAAATTTACATTAAGAGAGAGGTTTCATGAAAATCATTCTCTAAATTCATATTTCAGGACAAACGCATATATATATACATATAACTTTCAAATCACTTTGGGGGAAAGCCAAAAGGCCAAAACAATATCATTAAAGCTTCCGAAACATGAGTATGTACATGAATTCGAAAACCCAATTCTTAAAACATGATTTCTATGCCCATGAGATTTTAGGAAAACCCCGCGTACCTTATTCTCCACGAATTTTTGGTGTCTATCGAAGCCTACGTCGAGAGGATTCCGAATCTGTAATTTGTTTCACGAAGAAGTTTCGGAATGATCGGTCCTTCAAGCTTATTTTCTCAAACCCTACTTGCTCCTTCTCTTGAGTTCTTGAAGGATTAGATTTTTGGGATTTTATAGGAGGCTTCAATGTTGTTAATAGGCCCAAATCCGTTTAGGAGTGGGTAAGGACGATTTTGGGTTTTTGTAAAGAATAACTTGCACTTAAAGTAACTCAAAACGGAGTGTTTTCGTCACCTGAAACCATAACTATGCGCCGCCCTTTGCATTGCCTAAATTTACATAGGCGCCGCCCTATGCATCGCCTATATTTGCATAGGCGCCGCCCTATGCATCGCCTATATGTGCATAGGCGACACATTCAACTTTGAAAGGCCATAACTTCTTCACCGGGTGTCCGTTTTAGGCGAATTTGGTATCGTTGGAAAGATTATTCAATTATCTACAATTTGGTATATAGTAGGCCACCCTGTTCATCATATACAATGAGTTATGGTTAATAGAATTTGACACAAATTACAACGTCCACTAAAACTTAATCGAACGAAATAGTTTTAACTCGTCCTTGAGTTGAAGGACTTCTATGGTCTAAATTCATGCTCAAATGGATTCACATACTACAAACTTGATTAACATGCCAAATTGGTATAGGATTTAAGGCTCGGGGATTATCAACGCATCAGAGTCATATATTTTATTCTAGCCCGAAATGCGGGGCGTTACAGATAGGTTGTGATTTTTTCCTCCCTTGAGCTAGGAGGTTTTCACGTAAACATGGTATTTTACTTTCTACTTTTTTCTTCTTTCATAACTGTCTTACTACATTTAACTGTTAAGGGACCTGGTCTCTTGAGATTTGGTGGGTCCCTACATTTTAACTGTTAAGGGAACTGTTCTCTTGAGATTTGGTGGATCCCTACATTTTGACACCCTGCAACAAACACAATCAATCTACTCCAAGTGTATACGATACCTGAAGGCAACAGTTTCTGCTAAGATGCAGTACATGTGTTGGGATTTTAGTGCGAGTAGGGTTTGACATCATGACCTTTAGGTTATCTAATGAATGGGGATGAAGGAACTTTGTCCAACATAAGGAGAAGGAAAGAAATTTGACGGGTATTATTAGAAAACTCTTGATAAAATAAAGAATGTTTTGGGCGCAACACAAATAGTAATACTTGCATCGGGGTAGACTATCTACGTCTCACACCTTAGGGTGCAATCCTTCCCCAAACTACGCGCGAATGCGAAATGCTTTGAAGTAGATGTTACTGGCTTTAAATAAATGACCATCTGATTTCTTCCTTTTATTACTCCAAAGTAAACTAAATAACCGAAGGTAATTTTCTTTTTCCTTTTTTCTCGGCAAAACTACCCAGGTCGAAGCAGTAAAAATTACATAGTTTATACAAAGTTAAAATTATTTTTATGCATATAATGTAGATATTGAGTCCCCTTTGATTCCAAAATGTTTTTCCTTCTTCATATTTTGAACTCCGTAGTGAAAATTATTGCTCCACCACTGATTTTTGGAAGTCATTTTCTGCAACACAAGTAGCCTAGCCAACTGCTAAAGCCCATATAAATTAGCGACTTGTTCACAGAGACTCAAAGACAAAAAAAATGGAGGACAAGCCGTTGAACCAGAGTAAGAGGTAAAAAAAATACATGATCTTTCGATTATATCAAAAGCCTGCTCAAAAGTAGATCTTTATAAGCATACTAAATATCATTATTTTTTTCTATCAAATTTTTTATCCGATTTACGAGATTACACCGGATATGTTGTTGGGTGGAATTTATGGAACTTTTATACTGCTAAAAACTTCCACAAATAGACGAATAGGTTGGGAATAATCTCAACTTTGAAAGAGTGGTTTTGCTCCGTCAATACAACTTATCAAGTTATCAAGGTGCACTGTACTGATATTTGCAAGGAGCTTGAATGTTCGTTTACATAGAATCTTATTACGAGTTTTAATTAATAAAACACTTTAATATAAGAAGACATAACTCGTTCTGGCTGTACTCTAGTTGAATAGTCCTAAATTTTATTTGACAAGTTAAGGATACAAGAAAAGCTAAGAAAGAGTATTTACATTTAATTGTATTTTGACAACTAAAGACATATTTATACTTCTACTTGTCCACTTGAGCATATCTAGCAAAAATAACTATTTTTCTTGTTTTAACCTTTGGATTAATTACTTAATGCCCTATATCATTTTCTAATTCATTTTGAAATGCTTGTAATCCTGCTCTAGATTCCAGGCATTTCCTTAGTAAATGACCATATTCTTTTTTTTTTCCTGCACCATATATTATGAAAAATATTAAAGTAGATTTTTTGGAATCATAAATTTTCTAGAAGTTTCTAGAATACTCTGGTGTAATATCTAGGATAATCATCTTAAAGAAATATGTAGATTATCCTTAGATAGTTATAAGGTAAAAGTTATCTCTAGATTATTCTTAGATATCTAGAACATAAAAGTTTATCTAGATTGTTCTTGTAGATGCATCTAGAAGAATCTAGAATCATTCATAGGAAAATATATATCGGAGTGGCATTATACATTGATTCTCAACCCCTATAAAGTATTGAGATTTAAATTAGTAATTAGAATTTTTCTTGAAAGTCCAAAAGTGTCTGAATTGGAGGTTTATACTCTTGGAGTTGATGAGAAATGGAGAAACGCCGACAAGGTTCATTGGATGGATTGTGAAAAAATAGAAATGGAGAAACGTGGACAAGGTTCATTGGTTGGATTGTGAAAAAATGATTTTCGGAAAATGATGAGGCAATTGAAGACTTCATTTGCTTTTTGATCATTATGTTTACAACTGAAAGCACAATGAAGTCTTCAATGGCCTCGTTAACTTCCAAAAATCATTCCCGTAGTTCAATGATTTAGCTTGAAGCTATGTCCTATTCTGCTCTTGCCTTGCTTTTGCTTCAAAACTTCAATTATCCCAGCTATTTACTCTTTACTGCCTTTAATTTATGTAGCTACTTGTTTTTATGATTAAATTGGCAGCTTGACTCTTTTGCTCTTATTTAATATGGCAGAACTTGAATTCGTCGCACTTATCTAATTACTATAAAATTAACTTCCGTATAAAAAGAATAAGGTTAGACTCCATTGTCCCCGCTCCTCTCTCCTAATTTGCAAATAAGCAGGATGGGAAGTGACTTTGTGTAATCTTTACACGTTTTCTTCAATTTCCGAACATTTTTGTTTCCATTTCCTTATGATGCTCTATATTTAGCGATGTTCTCACTCTCTTGAAGTATCTTTTCTTGCGGTATTTACAATCAGTTAACGTTAAATGAGTTTCACCTATGATGCATACTACTATTTTCTTCTATTTCATTCTACTTTCTCTTTTAAGCAATGGCTCAATCTCTCATAGCTTTCTTAATGAACAACAATTCAGAAATTCATAGTTTCTTTCTGGATACTTCATATATCACTTATCGAATTCAGATATATTTGTTATAGGTTAGATCAACATTTCAGTGTTTGTCATAAGGGACATCAGGCAGTGTTCATCCGATGAGACAGATAGTTGAGTGTTGATCAGAATCTAGCAATCTTCCAGTCCATCATCGATCAACATATCACTTAATCACAGGCCGCCTTTATATTTAATTATCTGGGATCAAGTTACATACATTTTATTTAGACAAATAAGGACATATATTTATTTCTTGTCTACTTTGGCATGCATATCTAGCAAAAAAGTAATTATTATTTTTGTTTTACCCTTTGAATTAGTTACTCAATGCCCTATATCCGATTTGTGAGATTATACTGAATATGTTGTTGTGTCGAATATATGAAACTTTTATACAACTAAAAAGCTTCTACAAATAGACAATTAGGAAGGGATTTATCTAAATCTTTGAAAGAGTGGTTTTGCTCTGTCAAGAGAACTTATAGTTGTCAAGCTGCACCGTACTGACTTTTGTAAGAAACTTAAATGTTCATTTACACTAAATCTTATTAACAACGCGTTATTACGCAATTTAAAAATACTTTCAATACAAAAAGATCCACCTCGTTCTAGATATACTCTAGTTGAATAGCCATAAATTTTATTTGACAAGTTAAGGATGCACGAAAGCTAACAAAATAACGTTTATATTTAATTGTCTGAAATCAAGTTACATACTTTGTATTGAGACAAATAAGGACATATATTTATACTTTTACTTGTCCACTTTAGCATATATAGCAAAAAATAATTATCATTCTTGTTTTATCCTTTAGATTAATTACCCAATGCCCTATATCATTTTCTAATACTTTTTGAAATGCTTGTAATCCTGTTCTAGATTTCAGGAATTTCCTTGTAGTAGATGGTCATTTTATTTTTTTCCTTCATCATATCTTGTGAAAAGGAGTAAATAGTTTTTTCTTTTGGAATCATAAATTTTCTAGTAAAGTTTCTAGAATACTCTAGTATAGTATCTAGGATAATCATCTAAAAAAAATATCTCGATTATTCTTAGATAGATAAAAGATAAAGGTTATGCAGATTGTTCCGCTAGATACATCAAGAAGAATCTAGATTGTTCTTAGATAGATATTAGGTAAAAGTTATCTAGATTGTTCTTATAGATCCATCTAGAAATATCTAGATTTTTCTTAGATATTTATAAGGTAAAAGTTATCTAGAATTTTCTTGTAGATGCATCTAGAAGAATCTAGAATCAACCATAGTCACAGTATAAATAGGATGACATTGTACATTGATTCTCAAACCTTATAAAGCATTGATATTTAAATTAGTAGTTAGAAATTTTCTTGGAAGTCCAAAAGTGTCTGAATTGCAGGTTTATACTCCTGGAGTTGTGAGAAATGGTGAAATGTGGACAAGGTTCATTGGATGAATTGCGTAAAAAATGATTGTTGGTAGATGATGAGGCAAGTAAAGACTTTATTTGGTTTCTGATCGTTATGTTAGCAACTGGACCCGAAGATTGCGCGTGGCTTTTTGACCACAAGGAGGTAATGAATTTTGATGTACGGAGTCATCATTTGGTATTGGTGATGCTTCCAGAAGTTTGCGCCAAATGACTCTGTACATCAATTTTTTTTTACGTCCTTGTGTTCAAAAAGCCACTTGTAATCTTCTGATTCAGTTGCAAACGTAACAATCAACAAGCACAATGAAGACTTTACTCGCATCATCGTCTTCCGAAAATCATTCCCGTGTTTGAATGATTTAGCTTGAAGCTATGACCTGTTCTATGCTTGCCTTGCTTTTGAGTCAAAACTTTAATTCCTACAGTTGTCTTTATTGTCTTTAATTAATGTAGCTACTTGTTTTCATGATTATATTGACAGCTTGACTCTTTTGTTTTTATTTAATATGAGAAAACTTGAATTCATCGCACCTCTCTAATTACTATAAAGTTAGCTTCCGCATAAAAGGAATAAGGTTAGAGTTCCTTGTTCCCGCTCCTCTCTCCTAATTTCTATATAAGCTAGATAGGAGGTGATTAAAGGTTTTCTTCAATTTCTGACATTTTGTATGCAACTTAGCGATGTTCTTACTCTCTTGAAGTATCATATGTGGTGGTATCTACAATCAGTTAACGTAAATGAGGTTCACCGATCATGCAAACTACTATTTTCTTTTATGTCGTACTTCCTCTTTTAGTCGGTGGTTCGATCTCTTATAGCTTCATTCTTTGGGTTTCTTTATTTAACTGGGAATCCTATTTCGGTGAATGCATCAAAGATTGGAAAGCCTAAATTGCAAAATAGCGTTCGCGTATTAAAAATATTACACCGTTTATACATGGTTAAAATTATTATTTATGTGTTTTTTTGTATTTTTTTAGTTCTATTATTTATGTATATATAGTAGTTATCAAACCTTGTTTCACTTTTTCGTGTGTTTCTTCCTTCATATATTGAACTCCCTAGTGAAAATAATGTCTCTGCCATTGATTGCTGGCAATCATTTTCCACGACGGCAAAACTAGCCAAGACAACCGATAAAACCCTCATAAATTAGCAACTTGTTCATTGAAAGAAAGCAAAGAGAAAAAATGGAGACGAGGCTGTTGATCCAGAGTTTGAGACTAATTAATACACAATCTTTTAGTGTAACACCCCGTAGCATTCTCGACTTGATACGACTCTTAGTAGCATTCATAGAGAGCTAATAACCTGAAAATTTTCTAAGTGTTTAAGGACTTAGACATATTTTAAGATCCTAAACTCCAATGATTTTTAAATTGATCTTTCCGACCTCGAGACATAGATTTTAGAGTTGATTCATATTCAAGGGTGTAAAGGAGATGTCTCGGTGGAGTTTCGAATTTTTCGGACGGGGTTTGAGGTGTGTTTGGAATTTGAAAACAAAATGTCCCTGCGATTGGACCGCATCACGGTGACTATAGCGATGAGACATCCATCGTGATGAGGTGGTCCTCCAAAGCGGGATTTAGTTGCGAATTTTGATTCAGAAGGGAAATTTCATCTCCATAACCCCAAATCGTGAAAACAGCTGATGAAATCGTTATTAGGGCATTATATGCCCATAATCACTTAATTCCGCTCAAGAACTTAACCCTAACTCTCCCCCAAAATTCAACAATTCAACCTCAAGGTCAAGATTTCAAAAAAAGAGTCAATACTAGAATTTCAAATCTTCAAATTAAACAACATAAGGTATGTGGTACTATCCTTAAACTCCATGGGTATGAATTTTATTATTTTTATCAAATATAATCATTTATAATCATGTTGCGAATTACGGGTTTGGAATATTGTTTTTAAAAGCATGTTATTACATTATTTTGATGAAAGTATATGTATTGGGTTGAACTTTTTTTGTGGAAATCTAATTATAGCCCATTACATATATACGTTTACAGTTTTCGAAAGTTCAATTGAGAGCATGAACAATGAATTCCCTCTCTTTCTACGAAATATAGTGTCTATTTGAATTGTGAGTGATTTTGAATGCATGGACTAAGGTTTGAATGTATGTTTCTTAACATCATGATGTTTGATAGCGTTTATGATATGATGAGAAGGAGTTTTTTGCCATAACCATACTCATTGTATTTAAAAGAAGAATTGCATGTGATTGAATAATTGACATGACCACCACATATTTAAGTATTGTGAAAAGAGAGTAACTGCATAAAGATTTCATGTGTGTTCAAAATGATGGCTCTCTTGTGTTGTTATAAATCTTAGTGGTCATTTGCATAGTTTGAATGAGATGAGCTGTGAAATTGATACGATATGACTGACTTGCAAGTCTGGGTATGACGATACCCTGTGATGACATGCCCTTAAGATTTTAAGCATTGAATGATTTTGTATGAGAAGCATGATGTTTAAAGAACTAAAATTAGACCTAAAGAGAGGTAGATGGTTACTCGAAGAAGGCGTTTGAGTGTAAGGGCTCATCGCTGGAAATTGAGTTTTGCCTATTCGGGTGATATGACTGGCTAATGCCAATGTATGCTTGTTCTTGAGACACTGGTATACTAGAATAGTGACTAGGACTCCAATCAATGCCGCAAACTTGGATTGAGAGCATGGCTGCCGAGTCAAGGGTAGATTCCATATAGCCCGTGGGATTGTAGAAATGTAGGGCACACCATCTATCTAAGGAGTAAGATGAAGTGTTGAGTCTTGATTTCAAGAAAGAATTTGAAAAATTCTAAATTATGCCCATGTGTTTTTACTTATTTTTTGTGTAATATTTTACAAAATGCTCTCATCTATGTTGTGGAATTAAAACAAAATGCTATTTTGAATTGTTTCACATACCAGTACAATTGTATTGACCCTCTATATTTCAGAATCTGAGGCACAATCCCGGGGCCCCGTTAAGCAGTAGAATTGTTTGTCAAAAGTTTGCAGTCGGTGAGCCTCCCTTATTTTAGAAGGCCTGGTTTATGGAATATTGTTGTTTTATTTTGGCTCATGGTCGGACTAGGGGCATTATCCCAGTTTTTAGACAAATATTGGTTTTCATATTGTTAGAGATTTCGCAGACCTATGTTAAATATTGTTGACTTTTTATGGATTTTATAATTGTATTGTCAGTTAAAATAAGATGATAACCATGTTTCCATTTGTGTCATTTTCCGCATTTATTTATAATGTATGGACTATGTGTATGAATTCCAGTTAGAAGAGGCTCTCGAGCCTTCATGGTTCGGGATGCCAGTGGCGGCTAGGGCCTCATCTCGGGTTATGACAACCTTGGTATCAGAGCATGGTTCATGGTCCTATGGTGTCTGCAAAATCGCGTCGGGTAGAGTCCTATTTATGGGTGTGCAGCGCGCCGCACTTATAAGTAGGAGCCTACTAGGCGTTCAGGAATGTCTTTTTTTTTCATGATTTAGTTCATGCTATAGAGTCTGAATGTGCTCTAATTAATGATTTCTGATATTTCAGAAGTTGATCATGCCTCCCTATAGACCCAACGAAAAGAATACCCAAGGCAAGAATATACGCCCTACCCATGGGATGTGGACTCATAATAGAGCTCGTACTCAAGAGTTTGTTTCTACTGCGGGAGTGTCTCCTATCCAAACTACTCCAACTTGGTCTCCACAGACCGGTGTTAACCTTCCCTAGCCTCCTCAGAGGGAAGTTTCAAATGCTGAGTTCTGATAGTCCATCATATAATTGCTCAGCTGATGGCCTCTCATACCTGTTGGTCTGAAGATGTGGGTTCTGTGTCTGGTTCGTCTGAACTTACTTGGTTCATCCAATTCATGAGGCTAAACCCACCCACTTTTACTGGCACAAAGGTTGAAGAGGACCCCCAAAGGTTCATTGATGAAATAGATAATTTTTTTAGAGTTATGCATGTTAATGAAGTTGAGTGGGTTGAGTTAGAAGCCTATCAGTTGAAGGATGTGACTAACCAGTGGTACAATGAGTGGGGGGATTTGAAGGGTGGTGATACTGAACCTTCTGTGGGGAGTGAGTTTGTAGAAGCTTTCCTAGATCGTTTCTTTCCCCAGGACCTAATGCGACAAAGGCTGAAGAATCTGTGAATATGAAAAAGAGCAAGATAATTGTTAAGAAGTATGCATTGAAGTTTACTCAGTTGTCCCGTTATGCTCCTGAGTTAGTGGGCAACATGAGGGCTCGCATGAGAAAGTTTGCGTCTGGTTTCTCGGATGACTTGGTATTGGAATGAAAGGGAGCAATGATGAACAGGGACATGGATTTCTCCAGGTTATTAGTGTACATATAGTAGGTAGAAGAGAAAAAGAAGAGGATAGCTGAGGTAAAGGAAAACTAAAGGCAAGTTAAGTGAGCTAGGTCCACCGATCAGAATGACAATCAGCATCAAAATGACAATTGGAGTAATAAGTGGTCGAAGAAACTATTTTTGAGTAACGCTCAGTCTTCGTCTAGCATCCCACATCCTTGACCTCCAGTTTATTGGTGGTTCCATAATTTTCACCCCAACAGTGGAGCGGGAGTGTTGGGTATTTAGTCCTAGGGGAGTGTGGCCCAACCATTTAGGCCATATACTTGATGCAAAAATTCGGGAAGAACCATCCGGGAAGGTGTATTTATTATGAGCGCGTGTGTTAGACTTATGGTCAGTCAGGTCACTTTAAGAGGTACTGCCCCACTGTTAGTGTAACACCCTGTATTTTATGACTAGAATTCTAACCATCGTTCCTACGTGTGTATGATTTAATCCAAATGATTTCCATATGAATATAAGTTTCATTTTCATTAACATTATCCTAGTATGTGAAGTACTTTCGAGGTGAAAGGTGTTCATAAGAATCACATAGAACAAAGTTGAGCTAAGATCCCTTGATTCATCCAAAGTTTGGTATTAGATTCTACAAGTATCGACTTTTAATGCTTATAACTTTTTTATATACGTAGAATTTTTCAGCTCAAGATCCACTAAATTGTATATAGTTTAGTTAGCTTTCCAACGATACAAAATTTTCCTTAATCCAATATGTAAGAGAAAATTTATGACATTTTCCGTATGAGGTAGTAAGCCAACACGGTTAGGGCGAAGGGCGACGGTCTTCTCAATGCGATGAGAGACGTGATGCGTTGCTGTCCCCAACGGGATAGCCAATGCGATACAGAGATATTTCACACGCTGCTTCAGTTCCTAAAGGGTCTAAGGTCACTTTGGTCACTTCCCATCAACCAAAACCGTCCATAACACATAGATTCAGCCCTCAAAATCATTAGATACATGATTATTCATCCTTTTCTCTCCAAGAAAACCCTAGCCCCCTCAAGAACACCAAGAACTTCATCAAATCTTCTTCAAGAAAAGCAAGAACCCAAGCTTCATAATTCAAGAACTTCAAGAAGAATCCTTCAAGAACATTATTAGGAATTCAAAGTCAAGTTTCTTCATCAAATTAATCTAATAAGGTATGTGAGGTTATGAACAAGGATACTTATTTCATCCTTGTGCCCAAAACTAGTTTTAGAAGTTGAATTTTACATGAATTTCAATTTAGGGTTCATTCCCAATTAGTATTACTTGAAGTTTATGAAATTACAAGTTATTTAAGTGTTGAGTTGTCTATCTACTTTCACACATTAATGTGGGTGACTTTATTTTATATATGTTGAGAACTGAATTTCATTGTCTTGACTAGAATTGTTAAAGTATTTTAAGATTATTTCTTTTGAGAATGAATTCTGTTATGATTTGACATTATTTTCAAGTATGGGTTATAAGACCTAAGTTTAGCCCTTGATATTTCAAGAAAGATGATGTTTGAGCATTCTTTAACAAGAATATATTCAGATTTTAAACAAGATTTGTTCTTTTGATCCTCAACTAAGATATGGAATCCACACAAATTAGTTTTTAACACAGTTTAAAACAGATAGTTGCATAACTGATTTTCATTATAAACCCTTATGCTTGTTTTAAAGTCGATTTCCTTCAGAATGAGCATATAAGTAAAGAGAGTAGTATTTAGCACTGATTTGGGTATGTGTCTCAGTTCACATTCCCCAGAACTACGAGCCAACATAGGTACAGATTCTGATTATTGCCATTTATATGGATGCGGATACAAATTGTGATCACTTAAGATAAGGTTATTCTCCTTGACAAGAGTTTGACACGTCTCCCCAACGTGAGGTTTTCCCCTTAGGGGAACAAGATGTTGGACTCCATGATAGCTCAAAATCACATGGTTTATGTCGGTTAGAAGAACCTCCCTAAGTCTTAAAATAGAATAACAGAAAAACTTTTAGGAACTAAGTCTAAAGGGCTCACAAATTTACTCAGATATTGTCTTACTTAAGACACGAGTTACAAAATTTTAGAATTTAGTCTTCATATGATAAAGGTAAGTCCTTTCTACACTTAGCTTGAATATTTTGAAAAATATTACAAGTACAACTTTTAGAACTAAGTGTTATGGCTCAAGAGACTTATACAATATGTTTTATAATTAATGAATTATGATTTTGAGCTTTCAGTTATTCACGACAATGTGAGTCATTTACACTTAGCATGCATTCTTTTACGAGTTTATATGAACATTGAGATACTATTTTTACTTATACATTCACCCCCATATGCTTAGTTTATTTCCAAAGTACTGATCCACATATATGTTTATTGCTACATTGTTTAATAATATATGTACCGATTGTAGCCCATACATCATAATCAGACAGTGTTCAGCTTCCAGTCAGTAGGTGATGAGTCCTTTTGATTCAAGGATTTGAGTAAGTCATAGTTCGAGTAGTATCTTGTGTTTTTTATTCAGTCGTATTGATTAGGGATAGTTGGGGGTCATGTCCCAACTACCTACAGTCAATACTAGTAGAGACTTCATAGACAGTCAGTAGAATTGATGTATTTGATTCCAATCTTATTTTATTTAATAAGAGTTGTAATCATTTTAATATAGTTTTGTATTTATCATATTTAGAAAAGATTTATCTTCTGCTTATTTCATTCAGATTTTTGTATTTTATTCAGTTGCTCATTAGTTATCCTAGTACAAGGGTTAGCTTTGGATCACTTGTGGTCCTAAGCACGGTGTGACGTACAAGGGGTAGTCTCGAGGCATTACAAACTTGGTATCAGAGCATAGAGTTTAAGTGTCCTTGGGTTTCTATGAAGTCGTGTCTAGTAGAGTCTTGCGGAATGGTACAGAGACGTATGTACTTTTCTTCGAGAGGCTACAGGGCATTTAAAAAAAGTTTTCTTTCTTTCATGCTATAGATCATGCTATAAAGTTATTTCTTCAAAAACTTCTGTCGATTCATGTGTTAATCCATACTTCTCTATCTATGTATTATTCATGAGATAACATGATTAGTAAGTTTCTATTCCTTCCAAGATGATGCTCTCTGATTTACTATCAGTAACTTCAGAAGTCATACAAGGGGCTTGAGAGAAGCTCGCTAGTGTGTTATAAGTTCCTCAAGTTGAAAGTTATTTCCTCATCCTTGTGAGTTTTTCAGTTAAGACAGAGTAACATATTTATCTTTATTCTTCATTAAACCTTCAATACAGATAGTGTGTAATACCCCGGAAAATTTTTCGTTGAAATTTTATGTGTAAACGTGTTGGGTTCTATCTTCTAGAATGAATCATAAATTTTCCCTTCGGAATGTCTTAGATTATGACCCACCATTGCGTAGAGTATCAAATAATATTTCCAACTATATGTGGATAATCCAAAACGAACACCCGAGCGATGAGTTATGAACATTCCGATCGAACCGTGAATAGTAGTGAACAGTAAAACGTGCAGGAAAAAAGTACTGAGGCCTGACATATTTTTTCTCCAACTTTAAACGATCATAAATCCTTTTACATAATGATATGAGTGATCTAATATATATAAACGGAAAGATCTGTGAGTCCTCTTTCTGATGAAATTGGTTTAATCTAATTTTTCTATCGGGGCAAAAAGTTATGGTCGATCTACTTCAGCCTATCAAAAGTGAATTTTTGGATCAACTTAAAACGATCATAACTCCTAGTACACAATGATATGGGTGATATACTATATATCAATGGAAAGATATGAGAGTTCTCTTTCTAATGAAATTGGTTTCATCCAATTTGGATATCGGAGTAAAACGTTATGGTTGATCTACTTCAGACTATCAAAACAGTCCACCAAAGGACAGATTCGAGAATTATTTGATTTTTAGGGGCATTTTGGTCAATCCCCCTCACCCAAAATCCGTCCAAACCCTATATTAAAGCCTATTAGAAGCATTATATGTTATATTTCATCAAATTCCCTCAGAAAGAAAACCCTAAGCTCCTACATCCAACTTCAAGAACCTCAAAAGTTCACCATTAATTCTGCAAATTTATTCAAGATTCCACGTTCCTAGTTCAAGAACACCAAGAACCATCATTCAAAGGCATGATTAATATCTCAAAAACAAGTATCGATATAAAGTTCATCATTCAAGGTATGTGGGGTTTTTCAACAAGAACTCTCTTTCGTTCTTGTTCCCAAAAGTAATTTTCTTTACAAAGGCATGATTTTTATGAATTTGAAGCATGAACCCATATCTTATGATGATTATTATGAAATCTTGATGTTTATGATTTTGAAAGATGAATTTATATGTGTGGTGATATAAAGCATGAATCTTGAACGATATTTATCATGATTTTGATATTTGGGTCATGAATCCCCATTAGAAATTGTGGTTTTTTTGAGAAAGTGTGTGCTATATGCATGTTGATGTTGAATATTTGAGATGGTTTGAATGATTTGACCTTTTGGTCGTGAATGAGTTATTTTGAACTCATCTGTTAAAGAAATCCACGTTTTTATTGATTATGATAAAGGTGTAGCAAATTGGCTCCCGATGAAAATTGTTGAAGTGTTTATTGTGAATTTTCTTTAATGTGAGCCTGAGGCTGATTTAAATTTCTGAGCTATGTACAAGAGTATTCTTTAGCACCGAGTGGATGGTATAAAGTGATCTTACTTCCCTAGAACTACGTGCCCCCATAGGATGTGAGCCTGAGGCTGATTTATATAGTGATCACTAGTGTTTTTGAATTAATACTGAAAGTCCTACTCCGATGGCAAGGATAGGACGGCATTCCCCAACGTGGGTTGTACGTTGAACTCCATGTGGCTCACATGGTTTATGTCGGTTATAGGATCTCCCAATGTGTGTGTGTGTACTATTCTATCTGAGATGAAAACATATTTGCTTAAAAGGCTGAGTTTGAGAAAGTCATTATTCTTAAAAGATTTGAGGAATATATTCTAATGAGAATTGACATGAGATTTGATTCTTTTGATTATTTGAAATTGAGATGAAAGTGAATTGAGAATGTATTGTAATGACTCACTTGTTTTACTTTACATGTATTATTCATCCATGATTTTGATGATTTAATTCGAGCTAAGTGAGTTATCTATATCAGCATGCATAATTTTATAAACTATGATGATATTAAGATATTATTATATATATGCATTGCACCCCCATATGCTCGGTATCTTTCCATGGTACTGACCCACATATTCGTATGTCGGCTACATTTTCTCGAAATATAGGTATAAGGTATAGTTGTACCTTCGGATCCAGTTAGTTTGTGGTATCCAGTCAGTAGGTGATGAGTCCTTTTGATTCAAGGGCTTGGGTTAGTTATGCAGAGTTTATAGTATTGTATTTTCTTTATTCAATCGTATTGAGTTGGGGTAGTCGGGAGTTATGACCCGGCTACCTACAGTCAGTACTAGTAGAGGCTTCATCGAAAGTCAGTAGAAGTTGATATTTTTTTTCAATTTTGGTTGTAAAGGTATAATTGTAATCCTGTAAAATTCCATTTTTGTATCGATCAGATTCAGAAAAGAGTTAATTTCTGCTGATTTGTATGGATTTGTATTTTTATTCAGTTGCTTATGAGTTATGCCAGAAGAAGGGTTAGCTGGGGGTCACTTGTGACCCTAAGCACCGTGTGATGTCTTGGGACCCGATTTTGGGGCGTTACATAGTGCTTGTGAGAGGAGATAATGTGAACCTAGATTGTTAAATATAGTTTTCATTCGAGGAATATTGCAACCTAGAGTGTTATGATTTATAAGTAGTACAATCTTCTTATAGTTAAAAGTGTGGGCTTAGAAGTGTAATAGAAAGAAAGGTGGTGATGGAGACTGATTGAATGTATATAGATAAACTTTTGCATACGATTGAGTTAGTAGTAAGGTGATATGTCCTTGTGTGTTAGTTTAGGGGTAATAAAGGTGGTACAGGTTTCTTGGTGGCAGATAGAGAAGGAGTTACTAGTTAAGATGAATTCTTGTTTACTTGAAGTATGAAAGGAGTTATTGATGGTATTTAATGTGTTAGAAAAGTATAGGTTATTAATGAGAGTATTGGGTGGTTGAGTATTGTTAATTTAGGCTTCCTTTGAGATTGCAAAAAGGAATTTAGTTGAAACTTATAGATCTATGAAAGTAATTTAGGTGGATAGATGGGTAAATACTAGTAATGTGTAGAAGGAGGAGGTGCTAATGTATTATTATAATATAGACCATGCAATCATGATCAATTATTGATATTATTAGGCTTTAGTGGACTAGTGTTTCTTGATGTCTTATTTTATAGCTTTCGAGTGAGAATAGTATGTGAGGTTGTGTTTTTCATCATGCCTAGCACTAGACACTAAGTTTGAATAGTGTATGGTTATCAAGGTGGATGTAATGATTGCTTGGTTAGTGATTCTAGTTATATGGAAGTGATCTAGTAGGCTTGAATAATGTATGCAAGAGTTTAAGTTCATTTATTCATAATTAAGTATGATGTTGTAAGTATGATGTAGAGGTGTGCCCAAGGTGATATGGTGTTGCATTATTTTCTAAGGTTATTAAGTGTTGTGTGTGGTTAGTAGTACCCTTGATTTTCTAAGTGGAAGAAGGCTAGTTATATAGTACATGGTGTTCTTAATAGCTAAGTTGAGGAGTTTTGGATAGATGGTGTTGGGTCTTTTAAGTATGATTTTGACTCTTATGGTTTGGAGAGAATGTAAGTATAGAAGTGTGATATTGGTAGGCTATGATTATGTGTTTAGTGAGACAATTATATTTGTCGAGTTAATAGAGCATAAGTCTATGATGATGACTATTGAATCTAGAAAGTTAAAGATGGTATATGCAAGGGGTTGTCCAAGAATGAAGTCAATAAGTTCAAAATATAGTTTATTCTTGTGACTTTAGCATTCATGTATAGATATTAGAATGAAGCAATTATGGCTCAGTCTTGAGGATATGTAGTAGACCCATAAGCTTAGAATGTCAGCTTTTATCTAAGAGGGAGATGGTAGGATGAATAACTAAATAAAGTTTTGAGAATTAGATTGTGATACAAGTCAATAAGAGTTGTGATGAGGTTGTGATCCTTCTTATTCTAGACCGTGCCTTGGATTGCAGTCATTATCACACCAAATTCATGTCTTGCATGATATATCCATGCCAAAGGCCAATGCTTATACACTTCATGCGTATTCAAGTTCATTCTCAACTTCTAGTAAGTAAGTAATAGCTTCACGCTGTGATTTGAGTTTTGCCTTATAAATCTATGAACCCCAGTATTATGTTGAATAACTTATGATAAGTATGAACTCATGTTTCAGAGTATGATCAGTTCTCAGTAACTCATGATCCTAGCAAAATTTAGTTGATGTCAAGTATGCCCTCAGTTTAGATGTCTTTAGAGAATCCATGATGTTGATATTCTTTTCCTCAGGCCTCAGTAAAGTGTCCAATTATGCTTAGTATCCCTTAATGTTTCAGGTCCTCATGTTCTAACCATTCAGTGACCTTTATTATGTCAAGATAGTGATGATGAACAATTGTTTAGTTGGTAGAGAGTAAGTGTTTCTTGTTGACGAAAGATCATTGTATGCTTGTTTTAGCTAAGGCTATAAGTGTGAAGTAAAATTGAGGCCAAGTCATTGATACATGTCATAGTTAGTTCAGAATTCTAGGTATGAATCATGACCCGAACTAGGGCGTGACCGTGACGGACATCCTAAACCATGAAGGCCCGGATGTCCTACTTTATCTAGTAGTCATTCACAACATTCATATAATAAAAGAAAATGCAGAATTTTGAACTAATACGGAAACATGGTTATACTCTGAATTAAGTTTAACAATAAGGAATGAAATCCAAAATCAACTAAACAACATCTGGAACAGTCTGCGAAATCTCTACTACATGAAAATCTGACAACTATCTGAAACTGGGACAAAGGCCCCAGTAGATCGAAACTATAATAGATGACATAATATGAAAGGACATACCTTCTGGAATAGAGAAGGCTCACCACTGTACAATCTGATCTGCTATCTGAATTATCTACTACTTATCTGGACCCCTAGACTGAGCATCAGAACCTGAGAGGTAGGGGAGGGGAGTCAATACAGATGTATTTATACGCAGAGAAAATCCAAAATAATGATTTATATTCAACATAAATGAGAGAAATTTAAAGCAGTTTATAAACATATCATATAGTGAGAAATCACATGGGTATTTTAAGAGACTCTGTGAAAACATCTTAAATTTGTGACACTCTTTGTTTTACTTCTGCACTAGGTGGTGTACCCTACAATATGTAATACCACGGACAATATGGTATCTGCCACTAACTCAGCAACCAAGCCCCCAACTCAAGTGTGCCGCAAGGGTCGGAGTCTCTGAATCTACTACGCCACACAGCCGTCGCCAGCGTACAATAATAATCTACCTGTATCGGTAAATACGATTTCAGGATAAGAGTTACTTAAACTCATGCCTTCTTCGGGTAACCACCTAACCCTCTTTATGCCCATTTTTAGTTCTTTAAACATGCATGCTCTGAAAACATACTCTGAAATCTTTAACTCTGTCATGGCATATACACATATATGGTATCGTCATACCATTGACTTGCAAGTCACATTCTCTGAGCCATTTATAGCAATTTATATCTCTGTTTTAAAATCATGAAATTCAGGATCACCATATCAACAATTCTTTCAAGAAAATCATGTAAAACCATGCAATTAATTCTCTTTATCAATGATTCAGTAAACAAAGGTGATCATGTTAAAAGTCTAAATCTCATGCAATTCTTTCTCTTTAACATCACATAGTTATATGAAGAAACATCCTCTCAACAATTCGAAATCATATTCAAGTACAAAGACATTGAGAAAACATCTTTCAAATCATAAAATATGCATTTCAAATCTTTTCCAATAAAACCATAAGCTTTAATCCAATACAAGAAAGGGAGTTCATAATTTATCCTCTCAAACAATCTTAAATCTCAAATCCCTTACAAATACATATACATGTAAATCAATTTTGGGGATAGTACCACAAGATCAAAACAATAGTAACATTAAAACATTTGGAGTACGTCATTTAGAACATAGATTCCAAAACCCCTTTGAAATTCATGTATAAAAATCTTAAAATCATACTCTAATGGTTTTAAGCCCATGTAGTTTTTAGGATAAACCCCACGTACCTTAAATTATAAGATTTGAAAGATGGAACCTAGATCTTGATAGATGAAACCCGGATCTTGATTTATTTGTTGGAGATCTTGAATTTAAGGCTTGATTTTCTTGAATTTCTTGTTCTTGAAGAAAACCCTAATTTGATCTTATTTTGAGAGTGAAGAGGAAGTTTTTGATGTTGTAAAACTGATAATGATTGATTAATAACACTTGAGGGGTGATTTAATTCGTGTGAAAGGTTTTTGGAGTGATGAAAAGACCAAAATACCCCTACGAAATCAGTTCCAAGTTGCTGAAATTCTCAGCTGACCACTAAGGCTGACAAGCCGTCAGATCTGTGACAAACCATCAGCTTTTGTCATCACCTGGGATCTGAAATTGATGTGTTTCTGCCTAAGGCTGACGACATATTCTGACAAGCCGTTAGAATTGTCGTCACTCAGTTGGCAGACTGATATACTGGAGTAAAATGGGCATAACTTTTTTTTTCTGATATCAGATTTATGCAAAATTGGTCGCGTTGGAAAAAGGACTCAAAGACCTTTCATTTTATATATAGTAGGCTACACATTTATTCATATACAAGGATGTATTGTCAATTTAAGTTGATCCAAGTTTTGATGCTCACTAAAACTTGAACGATAGGGAAACTTTCAACTAGTCTTTGAGTTAAGGGACCTATATGATACAGAATCATGCTCAAATAGGTTCCAACACTACATAATTGATTGACATGCCAAATTTGCATAGGATTTATGGATTTTGGAACATCTACGTGTAGGAAAGACGATTTTCGTTCTAGCCCGGAATACAGGGTGTTACATTATCTCCCCCTTGGGATCATTCATCCCCCAATGATGGGTAGGAATGTTGAAGATTAAAGGTAGTAAATAACGCAAACATTATGTGTCTTCTAATAAAGGATATAAATGATCTGAAACTGTCACGACCCGAACTAGGGCCTGGCCATCATGGAAATCCCGAACCATGAAGGCCCGGGCATCCTACTCTATCTGGTAATCATGCACAACATTCATATAATAAAAGAATATGCGCAAATATAATATTATATGGAAACATGGTCATACTCTGGATTTAGTTTAACAATAAGGAATGAAATTCGAAATCAACTAAATAACATTTGGAACAGTCTGCAAAATCTCTACTACATAATCAAATGACAATTGTCTGAAATTGGGACAAAGCCCCCAGTGGACCTAAACCAAAATAAATATCATACACTGAAAGAGACAGGCCTTCTAGAATTAAGAAGGCTCACCGACTGCACATTCACTACTGTCTGAAAACTCTACTATTTAGCAGGACCTCTGAACTGAGCTTTAGACACTGGGAGATAGGGGGGTCAATACAAATGTACTGGTACGCAGAGCAAGCCCAAAATAATAAATTATATTCAACATATATGAGAGCAATTTAAAACAATTCATAAACATATCATATGGTAAGAAACCACATGGGCATTTTTGAAAGACTCTAAAAAAAAATCATCCAAACTCTGAAACATTCTTTGTTTTACTTCTGCGCTAGATGGTATACCCTACAACTCTGAAATTCCATGAGCTATATGGAATCCTCCATTGACTCGGCGGGGAAGCCTCCAACCTAAGTGTGGCGCAAGGGTTGGAGTCTCTGACTCTGATACACCACACGGCCATCGCCAGTGTAAAATAATATACCCGGATAAGAAAATCATAGGTTTAGGTTAAGAGTTACTTGAACTCAAATGTTCTTCGGGTAACCACCTAACCCTCTTTAAGAATAGGTTTAACTCTTTAAAACATGCATTCTCTGAAAACATACTCTGAAAACTCTAACTCTATTATGGCATACATTTATATGGCATCGTCATACCATTGACTTACAAGTCACATCTCTAAGCCATTATTACCATGTAATAATCTCTGTTTCAAAACGTAAATCTGGGACCACCATATCAATAAATCATTTCAAGAAACTCTTTCTTATACCTCATGTAAACATATGCAAGAAACTCTCTTTTTCACTATTTCAAACACACAAGGTGGTCATGTCAAAGATATCAATCATATGCAATTCTTTCTTTTTAAGAGAAGGACGAAATCATATCAAGAAACTCCCTTTCATCATCATCAAAATCATGTTAAATACTTAAATATTGAAAAGATCCCTTTCAAAAACATTAAACAAGCATCTCAAATCATTCCAAACAAGTTCATCAACTCTAAATCATCAAAAAGAGGGGTTTCAGTAATAATTCTCTCAATCAAATCTTCATCATCATATATATTCATATAAGTTTAAATCAATTTAAGGGGGAAAGGCCTAATGACGAAAACAATAATATTATTCAAGCATCCATAATGCGAAATTCAAAGCATATAATTTGTAAATCATGTTCTAGTATTGACAAGCCCATGTAGTTTTTAGGATAAACCCCACGTACCTTAATTTAGAAGCTTTTGATTGAACTCTCGCGTTAGGGATGCTATACGTACAGTGATGGGTACTTCTTGTAGCCCTCGCAATGGGAATTCCAATTCTTGAAGAATTAAGAAAAAGCTACGGTAAAATCTTGAGATATGTTGATTTTTTGGTTGAAACCCTAAGGAGTGTTCTTGGTGATTTTGAGAGAAAATATGAATAATGTGGTCACTTGGGAGTAAAATACCGTATTTAAGATTATAAGGGGTGGAAAATACCCAATATACCCTAAATGATATAGAATAAAATATAATTGGGAGCCTGATTTTATGGGCCACCGCGACACTCCACTTTCATAGTGGCTCCCTGAATATTGACGAATGGGATTTTTAGGGTCACCACGATGCAGAGACATCGCGTTGTCCCACTGGTTGGGACCTAGAACTTCAATGCGACGCGCTACAATCGTGCTAAGCAATTGGAATTTGACAATTGTTCAATAGACCACCTCAGCGACGTGCCAAGCACCAAAATGACGGTGTTTTATGACTAAGATTTTAATTAGTCATAATAGCTTTCCCGGGTATCCAATTTGGGAGAATCTTATATCGATAGAAAGATCGTTCAATTTTCCACACCACATAATTGATTATCATGGAAAAGTTGCATAGGATTTATGGATTTTTTATCATCTACGCATAGAAATGATGGTTTTCGTTCTAGCCCAAAATGTTGGGTGTTACATTATCTCTCCCTTGGGATCATTCATCCCTGAATGATGGGTAGGAACGTTGAAGCTTAAAGGTATGGAATAATGCGGACATGATGTGTCTTCTAAGAAAGGATATAACTGATTAGAAATGTTTTAGCTTCTATCATGAAACTGAATTCTGAGTTGACTTGCCCTTACTTGTTTTAAGGAGCTGATTCATGCTGAGAATTTAGGATTCCCCCGAAGTGTTTATTCTCAAATCACACACATTGGATTTGGAAGTGATAACTTATGTATGTACAAATCATGAGGCAACAAGATTTAGATTGTACAAAGGTATTACACTGTCTGAATTGAAATACTTCAAAAAATTTAAGATTATGCACTGAACTCTTATGAACTGAGTCATGACTACACAGCTGAGTCTGAAAGATGATGCCTGAACTTAACTGAATTTGCAATTTACATGGATGGAATAGATTATCTCTTGGGATGGTCATACCAATGAGACTTTGTATAGTAGGACTGGGTGAAAAGGTGAAAAAACCATAGTAACTTGTCTGTCTGACTGTTAAGCTGAATTGCTGGCTACATAGACTGAATTATACTGGACACTTATACTTAACTGAAGTATCTCTTCAACAATCTTTCTAAAGAAGTTCTGTTAGCATTAGGGAGCAAAGAATCTTAGGCATGATTTACACATGACATCCAACTAAGGAATCACAACCTTGGCACTACTCTATTGCATGAAATATAGACATTTAACTCAAGCTAGGATAGAATTTCCGGGCCTTAGGAAATGCAACTTCTTACTTTCAAGGTTAGCCACACTTCTAAAATACTCTCTCAACTATATTTTCCCCTTAAACACCATGCTCATTGATTCTAATTATTTTTCTCACATGGACGCTGATATTTCCTTTTACTAATGTCTAAAGGGAACTAAATCCCCTCATCATCTTCAAGCCTAACTCAAAATCACAAGATGCACCACATAATACTGTAGTACTAGTCTGAATCATGAATTCAGTACACCCTGTATTTCACAATTCCTCATCTCATGCATAATTCTTATTTCCACTCCAGCAATCACCTTCAAATTTGCATTAGACATTCACAAACACTCAAAGCATCTATTCGTATGTATACGAACATGGCATTCAAGCCTATCTTCATACCCACATATTCACTTTTAAACAAACACTCATAAAACAGCTTTCTCATATTCTCTAAGACTTCTATCCATAACAACTTCCTTGCACTATTCAGATAATATACATAAATTATTCTCAACTAACCAAGCCATACACGAAACTTCACATCAAAATTCTTTCAACTTATTTACTTACATAAAACAAGCACACAATAATTTTTCCAAAATATAACACATAAAACTTCAACTATCCTTGACACGTATCAAAGAATCAACCTCAAACTTACTCCACAATTACCGCCTTAACTCAAATAAGAATACAACCATCTTTCATCAACAAGAAATGTTTACTCTTTCCCATCTAAACAACTGTTCATTATCACTATCTCAACCTAAGGGAAAAGGTCACTGAAAAATTGGAATACCGGAATCCGGAACATGAGGGGAGTGCTAAGAATAACTTGATACCCTACTGAGGTGTGAGGAATAGAGCACTCCCGACATCGAATCATTAAAGAGATCTAATCTGAGAACGTATCTGATATAAATCTGAATTTTCACTAATCGTTAAGAGTATCACATGTGCACAAGAGTCATGAACTGCATGACCTGAATTTTTGGAATTCATAACTTACGGAAAGTGATTCTGACTGCTGAACAAACTGGAAACTCATCATACTAGGAACTAAGAGAGTACATGATTCCTTATCATTTGCATGAACACAGACTATGATCATGAAGCTGAAACATAAAACATGAATATCTATTGGAATAACTGAAGTAAACTGCTTAAATAAGAATAAATTGAGCATCGTTCTTTCTCACGGCCAATTCCACCACTTACTGGCACATCTATTAACATCTAAAAACTTGACTAGGCTACTCGTTCTATCATCTCCACTTATATTTAAGCCATTACTCTAAGTCTGTGAACCACTATATACACTCTGGTATAAACTGAAATCACTTTACTCTAGAGTCGGGGATATAACAATGCATTTAAAACTAAACTTACCCTATAAGACGGTATCTTCATGTATAGCAACCAATACTAATACCTCCTTTTAAGATTTAATCCTCAGGTTTATATATCCCTAAAAGTCATCATATAACTGTAATACCCCGGAAATTTTTTTCGTTGAAATTTTGTGGGTAAACGTGTCGGGATCCTATATTCGAGAATGATTTATAAATTTTTTGTATGTCATTTCTTGGATTTCGACCCACCATTTTGAGAGCATCGAATAAGCTTTCCAACGATATGTGGATCACCTAAAACAGACACTCGATCGATGAGTTACGACCATTCTGATCAAACTACGACCATTCCGATCGAACTGTGAACAGTAAAATGTGCAGGAAAAAAAATACTGCAGCCAGGCATATTTTTTCTCCAACTTTAAATGATCATAAATCCTTGTAAATAATGAATTGTGTGAGATTCTATATATCAATGAAAATCCCTAAGAGTCTTCTTTCCAATGAAATTGGTTTCATCCAATTTCGACATCAGAGTAAAACGTTATGGTCAATTTACTTCAGCCTATCGGATAGATCACTGAAGGGAAGAGTTGACATTAATTGATTTTTAAAGGTATTTTGGTCATTTCCCATTATTGTAATCCTCTATATATACCCCCTTTGAGCTGAGAATTTTTATTCATTTTCTCTCATTTCTCTTATATCTCTCTCTCAAAATATATGTATATATATATACACACGCACACACACACACACACACACACACACACACATATATATATATATATATATATAGAGAGAGAGAGAGAGAGAGAGAAGAGGAGTTAGGGTTAGGGTTCCAATTGGGGGAAAATCGATTCAAGGCTTCGCTTCGTGAATTGCTTCCGTCAATCTCTTCGGCTATGAAATCTAAGGTATGCAAGTGTTTATCTATGGGATCATTTCATCCATAGAGCCCAAAAATCCTTTTTGAAAGTCTCAAGATACATGTGTATATATATATAGATATGATTATACTTTTTTAAATTTTCATTGTGTATGTGTGTAGTATTCACATGATGGTTGAGATATATGTGTGGGATGATTATGTGTGTTGGTTGAAGTATATGTGTGTAGTATTTGTGTGATGGTTGGTGATTATGTTGTTGAAGTTGATGATATCCAAGAAGGGATCTTTGTATGTTTGTGGAAACTATGGTGGTGTGTGATGTATAAATATATGAAATGGGTGATTGAATACTTGTAATCTTGATGAATCCACCTATGCCTAAGAAGTGCATGTAAGGTGTTTGTGAAAATACCTAAGTGACTAGAGATTTTATTTTTATAACATAATAGGTCCAAAATTAATTGATTATGAATATATGATGATTTAAATTGTTAAGACTTGATTTATACTATCATTCCATTATTTCCTTGTTATGACTTGATAATTGCTATTGGGAATTATATATCCCTACTATTGATTGATATGTCAAATATTTTCTAAATGTGAGTTGGATTGTGAATTGAGAAATGTGGATGTTGAAGTTGAAGGATGATGGTGTTGTGGTGCATGAAATTGAGCATTAAACCTATGCCCTAAATGATGCATGCAAGGTGATTGCTAAAATGCCTATGTGAAGAAGAATTAAGTATTTAACATGTTTGTTATCCAAATTATGATTTCATGCCATATCCACATGCTTAACTTATGTCTACCATATGTTTGACAAAATATTTAAGAGAATAGGAAACTATGAATTGTGGTTCATTAGGTCTTAAAAGATAAATTCATGCTTTGTTCCTATGGATAGTTGATTTCCTTGAATTTTTGGTGCGTTGTGGGTGTATGATGGAATGCCATGATGAATTATTGAGGTAACCATGATCTTTGTGCGTAGTATTTGCTGTGAACCCAAAGCATGCTCCCCACGTGTTCGATTGGATGCTTATATGAAGAAATGAGGCCATTTGATTTGCTTAGTGTGAAGTCCTCAATTATGTGTTGCGTATGATGTCCTATGGGCATGTTGTGTATGCGTTATCTATCTTGTGTTACTTTATGCTATTGTGTGCTGGGGGTACCTATGCCCGAAATAGTCTGCTGGTCTAGAGATGAGTTAGTTTCACGATAATCTTAATCGAGCGATGAACAGTGAACTCCCGATTAGTTTCAAAACTTGGGGAAAACTCAGTAATCTCAGAAATCATTCTTTATCGAATACTCGGGCCATGAAGCTCTGAAATCATACATATCAATTCACTCCGTTACAGACCTCTGTACATTTTGTGAGATAGCAAGCTTATCTTAAAAGTAAGTGGAGTTTAGAAATACTCCGTCAGAGAACAGAATCAAGCGAACTCTGTCATATTGATAAAGTATCATAATGTGAGAACAAATTCAATTCAGTTGAGTACAGTTAAGAACCGGTTAGGTGTCTTTCAGTTGGGAGTAGGATTCAGCACCGAGCGAGCTAAGGATGGGAACCATCCTGCGAGTAGAGGGTTTGATTCCTGGTAGCAATCCTTATGCTCCAGAACTACGTCGCCAGCATAGGTTGAGACATCTATCTTGTGAGTAGAGGGTTAGATGAGGTGGTTGTCCTACGAGTAGAGGGTCCCACCGTTCTCGTTTGAGGTCCTGATAGTAGAGGGTCCTATGCAGTTGTCTTTACTAGTGGCGCGGTATTGACACCCTTACAGCTGGGGTACAGGTTGGATCCCACTTGTGGAAAGTGGGGCATGTCGGTTAAATGATCACTCCCACAGTTTCAGTAACAGTCTCAGAAAAGAACTCAGTTAATGTGCAAAAGTTGAGGCTGTCTGATACAGGCCTCCCAGTATTGCTATCATTATCATTGAGTAGAGAGGCTTCCTGCGAGATGAGTGTTGCTCTCAAACTTATTTACCCATTATCATTATCATTGAGTATAGAGACTTCCTGCGAGATGAGGGTTGCTCTCGAACTTATTTACCCATTATCATTATCATTGAGTATAGAGACTTCCTGCTAGATGAGGGTTGATCTCAGATTTAGTTGTTCAGTGTTCTAGAGTTGGTGAAGTTGAATATCAAATATCAGTAATATCAGTTTTCCAATTTCTCAGTATGGATAAGTACAGATATCAGCTCTAGTGGCTTCAGATACTCAGTATCTTATTGTCAGTATTATTATTTTCGGGTGTCAGTGTTCAAAATGTAACATTCGGTGTCATGATGATTTTAGTTGTACTTTATGAATCCATGTGTGTATTGTTGATCAGTCATGTTTCAAAATTGGTAACTGCAGAGTTTCTATATATGTTTATTCCAGCGAATACATATTATTCAGATTGTTATGTTTATGCATAAGCCTTATATTTCACCTTACCTTATCCTTGCATACTCGGTACATTCTTTGTACTGAAGCATTCGCGCTATGGTGTTTTCCCCACCATAGGTTCAGAAGAGCGAGATCCAGAGTATATTTAGCTGTCAGATCTAGTAGCAGTGGGTGCAACAGTGAGTCCTCATCATCCGAGGATATTCCATTTCAGTGGTTTGTTGATTTTAGTAGATGGAGTTAGTTGGGGGATTGTCCCTTCAACTCCAAAGTTTAGACAATTAGAGGCTTATGAGACAGATGTATTAGTGTGTGGTTTCCAGTATTGCATATTTTTTGATGTTTGAACCTTATGGAAAGTTTACGCATGTATTTTATTATATTATGCAGTGAACAGGTACAAATATCAGAAAAGGGTTAGCTTATGGTCCTTCCTGATCATAAGCACCATGTGGTGTTTTGGTTCTCAGAATCGGGGCGTTACAATAACAGCTTAAACATTCACCAACTTTGGTTCTCCTAACACTAAATATGGATATCTCCAAACCTTTGATGGACCATACCACTTGTTTCATAGTCTACCAGCATCATGCCTGTAAACTTATATTTCTAAACCATAAGAATCAAGATTCTATCAAATGGCTCAAGATCATCAATCAAAACACCTTAACTTGGATATTTAGAACACCATATACCATCTAAATAGTCTTTCTCCACCTAGCAACTCAACGGAACCACTAGCCACACACAACATGTAATAGCCTTAGAAAAATACCGCAACCTCATATCACCTTGTCACACTTCTACTTCATACATACAACATCATACTTCATTACGAATCAAATAAACTTAAGCTCTTGCATGCATTGATCAAGCCTATTAGATCGCTTCCATAAAACTAGTATCATTAACCAAGAAATAATTACATCCACCTTCATGACATCATTGCTATGCCTCAAAATCTACTACATACCTTCTCACAAGTAGAACTAGTTTACAACTACCACAGAAAATAAGGTCAAGGGGGTAGAGTCACATAATAGACATGGTCAACCTTAATCTTATATTATAACCCCATACAATCTTATCTACTTATACGACTTTCTCACATCACACTTACTTACCCAAGCATATATTTAGACTACCTTCAAATTCCAGAAACAACCTGGTGTCTATAATTATAACTTACTGGTTAATCTAGCCATTTTCACACTTCGAGCAAACAATAACTCACCTTAGCTAATAAATCCTTCTCTACCTTCTACTAAACTAACACACAAGGATATATAAATTTAATACCAACTCAATCTCATGCCAAAAGATTCGTCTATACATACATTCAATAAATATCCCTTACCACTTTTCTTGCCATTACACCTCTAAACCCCCCAGTTCCAACCAATAAAAGAACAACAAGTTGCTAGTGAATTGAAATAGGCCTCACATGGCTTCACTAGACTTTGAGTTTCAACAATACAACGATAACAAGGTTACAAGAGATAGAAACTTGACACAAAATAATCAATGATCTAAGAATACGTATCTTACTTTGTATGCATAAAAATCTGAGTCAAACACTCCCCCCACAGACTACTATACAATCCACACATGCTACTAGCCACCACATTAGTCTATCACTATTAATAGGTAAATCATCCTCAAACATCGGTTATTCAAATAAAATATTTATTTACACAAAAGTTACCCTCACTCTGACTTCAAACTTTATGACCTCACATCACCAACTTCTTGGTCCAACATCACTACTAAAATGTCATGACACCAATACTTAAATTATACTACTACTCGGGTGGAAATATAGTTTCAACATTCTGCTACACATCATTCCCTCTTAAGCTTGACATCTGCAACATAAATTCTGAAAAGGACTGAATATACTTAATACAACAGGTTGAAAAACACGATTTTATTAGAATCAAAGGTCACACTAGAATCAGCACACTCTAAGGAATTAACAAACTCTTCATAAGTCCTTGCATAATTTCAAAATCTTATATGGCTCAATCAGAAAGAACCATATCATTTATACTCTAAACTTCTGTATCTGAATCACCCCAATAATAAGACATGTCTGAGAACATAAGAGTAAGGAAAGAATTAGGATAACTATTACTTTTGTATGGACGACACCATATCACGAATTATAGTATAAAGGAGGAACATTCTAACTCTATTGCACGAACTAGAACATGAAAAAAAAGAGACATTCCTAAATGCCTTGTAACCTCCTACTTATAAGTGTGGCGCGCTACACACCCATAAATAAGACTGTACCCGATGCGATTTCGTAGACACCCTGGAAACATGAACCATGCTCGGATACCAAGTTTGTCACGACCCGAACTAGGGCCTAGCCGTGACGGACATCCTGAACCATGAAGGCTCTAGCGTCCTACTCTATCTAATAATCATGCACAATATTTATATAATAAAAGAATATGCTGAAATATAATTTGATATGGAAACATGGTCATACTCTGGATTTAGTTTAACAATAAGGAATGAAATGCGAAATCAACTAAACAACATATAGAACAGTCTGCGAAATCTCTACTACATAATCAAATGACAACTGTCTGAACTAGGACAAGGCCCCCAGTGGACTTGAACAAAAATAAATAACATAATCTGAAAGACACAGACCTTCTGGAATTAAGAAGGCTCACCAACTGTACATTCACTGTTCTCTGAAAACTCTACTATTTAGCAGGACCTCTGAACTGAGCTTTAGACCCTGGGATGTAGGGGGATCAATACAAATGTACTTGTCATTCCCCCTTTTAACTCCAAAAAGAATAGATTTTAAGTTTCGAAAGGGGTTTTATTACTAAGTGACAAAAGAAAAAGATTTGTTTCGAAAAGGACTATTTACTTTTAAACTCAGAGTAGCCACTTGGCATAATTGGGTGTGTCAATCCACTTTTGAGAATCCTTTTTCAATACTGTTTTTGACTCTTTTAAACTAATCTGCGAACAGAGATTCCAGTTAAGGAATTCTGTTGACCGAGGGGAAGATGTTAGGAACCCCTCGATCCCTTGGTTAGACCACGATCGCTTGGTGGAGCATATCGGCTAATTCGACACTAAAAGTATCAATCAAACAAACAAACAAACAAATCCATAATTATAGTGTCAAGTCCAATTATTACAACCCAAAAATATAAAAATGCAAAAAAATATAAATCTTATTCTAAACTAATCCTAAACTATGCTCCGATGTTTTATCCGATGCCTTGGGCCTTCATCACGAATGTTATCCATGTACAAAATACTTTGGGGGTATTCTCCAAATAAATTAATACAAATACCTCGGGGCATTCCCCAGCCAAATGAGTATAATTTTTCAATGTGAGAAAAACTAGAAAAAGCATTCAACACATTCAATACTCCATGCATTCGATCCAACATCATTCCGTAATTTACCTACCCGAACCTAAACTTTTGCCTATTCCTTTGATGGCCTAATCATAATACTACCACATTCGACCTTCGTATTTGTTCCAAAATAACCAATGACAGAATAAAAAAGACCAAACAATAGTCATTTTATCCATTTCTACCATCCAACCCTCGCATTCCTTTTTAAAACCAAATTTCAACAAATTCAAGATTACTATTTCAACAATCCATAACCATCTATTCAAATGAAGTTGAGCAACACAAATAAATATCACCCAATATTCAACCAAATGTCACACAAATCAAGTGTATATGACGAAATAAAATGAGAAAAAGATAGAATTGGACCTTTCGATGATTGATTTCCGTGGATAATAATATTTAAGAAAACCAAGATTTTGAAATCCCAAACAGAAAACCTCAATGATGAACCCCAACTCGGTAAATCCTTCACTGTTTCTCGCCAAAAACAAATCAAAATCAAGAAATAATAGAGACCCGTATCTGAAATCGTACTCCCTGTTACTATTTCTCTCATTTTATAATAGATTTCATCCGATTAGATGGAGGTGTGTCAGGTTTTGGATTTTGGTGGAGGTGGAGAAGATTTTCGTCTTCTTGTAGATCCGACCAAAAATTGGAGAACAGATCTGAACACAGGGGATAATGATGTTTTTTCGGTGATAACTCACCGGAAAAGTCAGCCTCCGCCTAATTTCTCTCCTGATCTCCCTCTATTTTTCTCTCTGCTTTTTCTCTCAATTACTCAGCTACTCCTTTCATCTATCTATCTCGCGTCTCTCTCTCCCTTTTCTGATTGGGTGTGTGGCCGTGTGTGCGCAAGCGGTGTACAAAAATGAGGATGACGTCTAGTATTTCTGTGTTTAGTTGTTCTCCATTGTTGTGTAAAATACTGAAATTCTATTTGTGTTGTGCGTGTATGGAGTTTTTGTTGTGCATCCGTGAAGAAGAAAGAGCCCTCAATGAAAAAAGAAAAAAAGCCCTTTTCTATATTGTGTTACTGTATATATTGAATCAAAATCCTGTGGGCCCCTATTTCCTTTTTATCAATGGAAATTCTATTCTTTTTCTTGTATTTCCTGGGAGCTTCTATTATGTGCCCCTTTCCCCTATACTCGCGTATATGTATTGTGAGATTAGGGCGGGGTAGTGGGATAGGGTAGGTTAGTGTGGTAGGTGAGTTGGTAAGGATAAGATAAAATTAGTTAGGAGTTTTATTAGGATAAGGAATATTAGGGATTTATTAAAATTTTGTTATTATTATTATTTTATTTTATATTTTTGTGGGGTATAATCACGTGGGTGAGGTTGTATGATAAAGTGAGGTAAAAATAGATGAATTGGATTTTTGGGAGGGACAAAATTAGGTGTCTACATCATGCCCCTTTTTGCGTGTAAACACAAAGTGTTTTCAAACAAAAAAGTAGACAATGAGACAAAATTTTAACCCGACCATTATTCGAAGAAAGAAACAAAAGAAAGAAGGGCAACTAGGTCTTGACTTAGGACATCCTATCTACCCAAGTTATAAGGGAATCAAGTCACAAGTGTCTCAAAGGATTGGAAGGAGAGGGACTATACCGAGTTGGAGTGTCGAGTGAGGTTCCATCAAGGTTCCAGTCCGCGGCTCTGTAATTACATCAAAAATGAAAATTACAAGTTAAAACATAAATAAAATTACAAAAACCCTATCTATGCAGCTTCTTTTGGACTTTGGACTTGAGTTTCATCACCCTATTCTTCAGGCGGGCTCCTGACTTGTAATTTCTTCAATTTGTTTTCTTACTTTTAATTTCTTCACCTTGTTGTTTGACTTTTCATTTATTCTCCTTGTGCTTTGGGCGGGCTCCAATGTTGCTTGAATTATCAAAACAAGGAAGTGTCTCTCCTTACAAATGTTTCTTGAATTATCAAGATAAGGAAGTGCATCTCCTTACAAATGCCGATTGAATTACCCACACAAGGAAGTGCATTTCACAAAGAATGTTGCTTGAATTTCCCACACAAGGAAGTGCATCTCCTTACAAATATCACTTGAATTACCAAACAAGAAAGTTCGTCGCCTTACCAATGTTGCTTGAATTACCCAGATAAGGAAGTGCATCTTCTTAAAAATGCCGGTTGAATTACCTAAACAAGGAAGTGCATTTCCCTACAAATGTTGCTTAAATTTCCCACACAAGGAAGTGCATCTCCTTACAAATACCGCTTGAATTACCTAAACAAGGAAGTGCGTCTCCTTATGATACCTCTTGAATTACCAAAAAAGGAAGTGCACCTCCTTACCAATGCCGCTTGAATTACCAAAACAAGAAAGTGTGTCTCCTAAAAAATGTATCTTGAATTACCAAAACAAGGAAATGCGACTCCTTACCAATGCCGCTTGAATTAAACAAAAAAGGAAGTGCATCTCCTCATAAATGCTGCTTGAATTACCCAAACAATGAAGTGCGTCTCCTCACTAATGTCACTTGAATTACCTAAACAGGGAAGTTTGTCTCCTTACAAATGTTGCTTGAATTACTAAATAAGGAAGTACATCTCCTGACAAATGTTGCTTGAATTACTAAATAAGGAAGTGCGTTTCCTCACAAATGTTGCTAGAATTACCCAAACAAGGAAGTGCGTTTCCTTACAAACTCCGCCTGAATTACCAAACCAGGAAGTGTGTCTCCTTACAAATGTTGCTGAAATTACCCAAACAAGGAAGTGCGTCTCCTTAAAAATGCCGCTTGAATTACTCAAACAATGAAGTGCGTCTCTTTACAAATGTTACTTGAATTACTAAACAAGAAAATGTGTCTCCTTATAAATACTGATTGAATTACCAAACAAGGAAGTCTGTCTCCTTACAAATGTTGCTTGAATTACCAAAAAAAGGAAGTGCGTCTCCTTACAAATACCACTGGAATTACCCAAATATGGAAGTGCGTCTCTCTACAAATGCTGCTTGAATTACCCAAATAAGAAAGTGCGTCTCTTTACAAATGTCACTTGAATTTTCCAAGGAAATGCGTCTCCTTGACAAGGAAGTATTTCTACTAGAGATCTTGAATTATGAGTTTTACCATGAGTTTGATTACAAAACTTGTGCAACAACATTGCCTCTTACATTTTTAGAATTGAGAAACTACGGTCTTTGATGTTTAGGCTCCAAAATCCTTGATCTAAATGTAACATGTGTTCCTGTTTCATACAAAGAAAACCTGTGAGTTTAAAACATGGTGGCTATCTTGTGGATTTAGCTTTCGCGGCAATCTCTCTTGCCCCTTTCACATTTAACCTTACTTCCAACCATTAGTATATGTCATCGACTTGCTGCACCATTGACCAAACTCAGATTATCAAGAGTGACTCTAAAACAATTACAATATCTCTTCTTTTTCATGATCCTCAGATATACCCCTTGAACCTTGGTATTTCCATAAGTTTTCAAACTTATCTGTTTGACAAAACTTTTTGCATGCCTTATTTTGGCTCACAATTATGTCTCTTTCATGTTCTAGCTTTTTTCTTGCTTTGTGCAATTAGAGAAGCAGGTAGCCAGTTTTGAAATCTTTTCTCACTTGTTTCGATATGGACTTGACTCAATGATAAGAGAAAAATAATGATGACTTTTATTTGGACAACTGACTCAAAAAAACAAAATAAAAACAAAAGAAGAAAGAAAAGACAATGAATGTCCCTATTTGAAAAAAAGAAATGAAAAATTTATCTAGAAATGACAGTCAACTCTAATGATTATGACATGCATTTTGAATTAATTTGCCTGATCTTTCCATCCACACTTTCACCAATTGTTGTTGAGTTAATGGCCTTGAAAATGAGTTGCTTCATTAGGTCAATTGTATTTAAGACCTCATTCGGCTAGTGACACCTTGAAGGGTTTTTGCCAACAAGCCTCTCTTAATTTTTTTTCTCAGTTCACTATTGGCTTATGGTGTCTGTGAGGGTTTTTCACCATTGAGACTCTCTTATTTTCGTTTCTCTCAACTCACAGTCTTATGGTGCCTGTGAGGGTTTTCACCAATAAGACTTCTCATTCTTATTTGTCTCAACTTACCATCGTCTTACGATGCCCGTGATGCTTTTCACCAATAAGACTCTCTCATTTTGATCTCTCTCTTGATTTCTTATGCTGAGGAAGACAAGTAGTTCTCAAATACATCATCATATCTCTTGCATGCTTAGCCTTAACATCCTCAAAGATTGATCTAAAGGTCATTATTTGGTTGTAACTTGGATTTTAGATACGGTTAGAAAGAAAGGATAACATGAGGCCCAAACAACACTTGAAGTGGTGTAGGACTTACAACTTTTAGAATCAACTCAGAAAATGAGGATTAACTTATGCCCCAATTTTTTTTGACTGGGTAATTCTAAATTTTTTATTTGGTTAGACCGAGCCCAGAGTAAGGCAGCCTACGTATCTCACCCCCGAGAGAGAAAAATCAGGTCATGCGTAGTTCTGGCATCTTGTTCTTTTCCTTGATTTTGACTTCCCTTTTTATTCCATTGAATTTTACTGACTGTTTTCTTTTTGGGATTTTTTTTCGACACTTTTTTCTTAACACTCGTTTTTTCTCTTTTTGGACACATTTTTTCTTTTTTTTTTTAAACTTTCTGAGTCTATTCTTTTGCTCGACAGTTTTCTTTTGAATTTTACTGACTCTATCTTGATTCCAAAAGAAAGGTATGAAAGAAAATAGAAATAGGCTCAAATGGGGTAAACAAAGGATGACACAATTTTTGGATATAAGAATGAAATGCCTTCATCATATCAATCCTTTAAAATGTAAGTACATATCATGCAATATGAAATAAAAGATAAAGATCATTTGTGATACTCTAACAACACCAACTTCAACTGAGCATGTATGCTAATTCTTCTATTACCTTTGTCAAACATACAACTCCACTTTCGTTGTACATTCCTCATACTGAAGGACTCATGGAGCTAATTTTCTTTCTGTTCCTTTTGACATAGGATCACACATCCACTGCTTGACCTACTTGAGATATGTCTTTTAATTGATGACCAAGTTATTCTCACGATTCTCAAAATAATTGCCTTAATTTTCAAGGAGGCTTCAACTTGATCACCAAATGCCCCAACACT
This sequence comes from Capsicum pubescens, assembly GCA_030864215.1. Taxonomy (NCBI): domain Eukaryota; kingdom Viridiplantae; phylum Streptophyta; class Magnoliopsida; order Solanales; family Solanaceae; genus Capsicum; species Capsicum pubescens. Next base: position 409,408,262 of record CM061548.1, on the reverse strand, counting down.
CTATCTATTTTCTCAGATGCTCTCTTTTTCTAACTTCAACCCTCTGATTCAATGTTCATGCTTAAATTGGATTTTAAGATCTGGCTAAAAATTCCGCAAGCATGTCATATCACTAGAGTCAACATAAAATGTACTGTATAAAGAAAACAAACAAACAACATATATTTTAGAACACAAAGGAAAAAGGACAATTCATTTAGTTGAAATAAAAGATAGAAGGGTTTGAACATAATCGACAAAAGGAAAAAACAAGATAGATCCCGAACTACAACCCTGAAATAATTCAACAAATAGAAAAGAAAACAAAACAAACTACCGGACCTCTTCCTAGTAGGGAGAGGGGTGACTTCTTAATTGCTCATCCTGACAACTTAGCCACTGGTTTCCATATCAGCATGACTAGAGCTTTCCTCGTTGTCAAGGTTCTGCACCATAATCGATTTATCTTAAATCATCTTTTCTATTTCTCTTTTAAAGGCACGACAGTCTTCAATACTGTGACCATGAACATTAGAATGAAATACACATTTTACATTAGGATCAAATTTCTTGAATGCTGGTCAGGAGTATACCCATGGAGAGGAGTGATTATTCCTCGCTATACTAATCTCTGAAATAAATTGGCATATGACTCTCCGATTGGTGTTAAACTATCCCTCGACTTCTGTCTCATTTCATTGTTTGGCTTAAATTGAAAACCAGGCCTAGAAGGTATTTGGTATGTATGTGGAGTTGGAGGATGACTCAGCAGAGTTGGCACGCGCCAGTGTGGGTAAGATAGGGGTTGAACATATGGTTGTGCATTATACACTTGATATGGAGATGGGGGAATGGGATATAATGGATTTTGGGCCAGATTCTGTGAAGGTTGGGCATAAAATTAGGTTTGAACTCGTGGGTAACGATTGTGTGATCCTCTCGCCCATGCCTGTTGTCTAACTACAATGGAAGATGCATCTTCTTCATTCTTCTTTCCTCCAACACTTTCCGAACCTTTTTTAATTGCTTGAGTAGTGGCTTTCAATGTTGCAAAACTCACAATCCGACCGGTCTTAATTCCATCCTCTATCATCTCTCCCATATTTAGGACCTCAATAAATGGCTTGCCAAATGCAGGTAACAACTGTTGATAATATGTTTTATCTTGCGCTTGAATAAATGCCTCCACTACCTGACTTTCTTTCATTGGCGGTTTCACCCTAGCAGCTTGTTCACGCCATCTAATCGCATACTCTCTGCAAGTTCCAATAATTTTTTTCTTCATATTAGTTAGGGATTTCTCATTAGAAATCAACTCCATATTGTATTGAAATTGTTGCATGAATTCATTAGCTAGGTCATCCCAGCTATTCCACTTGTCGATGTCTTGGTCAACAAACCATTATGAAGCTAGACCTGAAAGACTCTCACCTAAATATGCCATGAGTAATTCTTCCTTCCCTCCAGCGCCCCTTAGCTGGTTGCAATAACGTCTCAAATATGCTACAGGATCGCCATATTCATCATACTTCTCAAACTTCAACATTTTAAAACCAAGAGGAAGATGTAAACCGGGAAACATGCACAAATCTTTATATGAGACACTTTTGTACCCCCTAGTCCTTGCAATTTTTTCATAGTCAGTTCCAAAATTCTCAATTTTCTGGCCATTTCCTCTTGTTCTTCTGTCCTAATAGGCTTCTTAGTGTTAGAAGGAAATTTAGGCAGTTGAGTGTAGTCATAAGGACCAGTCGACTTAAATAAGGGATAGGGAGCATATGTTGATCACTAAAGAAATTCAATACGTGGTTGCTTGTAGAGTGAGGAAACACAACCGTTGGATTAACATTAAATACAGGAGCTTCAGACGGGAGTGGGGCTGCAAAAGCATGAATAGCAGGCGGAGCCGAGCATGTGGTAATTTTGTATGAAGGAGTGAGGAAATGAATATTGGGAGTGTTTGGATACTGTTTCCCCATAGTAAGTCCTGATGCATGTTGTGGCATGTCGACCAAAATAGGGAATTGTGCATGTGACATTGGAGGAAAATTAGAAAGATATTCTAGATTATCAGGGGGAAATGGAGGAGGCGGCAACCCATTAGACCAAGATCGATGCATTTCTATCATTTGCTGCCTTAATTTTCGAATATCTTCATTAGCTCCTACATTCTCATTCCCTGAACTCCCTATCTGATTAGTGACAACAAACTCGGTATCCTTGTTGACCATAACTTTCTGTATGACTTGGAGAAATATGGAGGACGAGCCAAAATACCACAAACCAACTACCTTAAACTAACTGGACAAGAGATAACAAATGCATTAGAGTTCAACAGTTTTTCAAAACCTCTTTTTTTTTTGAAAATATCACCGAACCCTAAAAGGGCGCCTATGTATCTCACTCCCGAAAGGGGAGAATCAGGTGTGCGTAGTTTGTGAAGTTTTGCCAAAATGGATAATCAAACTTTTTTTTCTTGGAACTTTAAGAAAAGAAGAAAATAACAAATGACAAAAATCTTTTTTTTTTTTGAATTTTTTTTAGCTTTAATACTCCTATATAAAATGAAATCTGTGATTACCAAAGAAAATCTTTTTGGATTTTCAATTTTTCATTTTCTATGAAAATGAAACTTGAACCTATTACAGAAAAATCTTTTTTGTAGTTTTCTCTTAAAAATGTATATGATAAACCTACTCTAAATGAAAAGTGAAGAAAATCTTTTTGGATTTTTTAGATTCCTATACGAAATGAAACCTATGATTACCAAAGAAAATCTTTTTGGTTTTTCAATTTTGAATTTCATATGTAAATGAAAATTGGAAGTATTAAAGAAAGATCTTTTTGCAGTTTTCTATTAAAGAAGTATATGACACCTACTCTAAATAAAGAGTGAAGAAAATCTTTTTGAATTTTTTAAAATAAGATCCCCGAACCAACAATAGGCTGCCTACGTATCTCACTCCCGGGAGAGGAGAATCAGGGGTCTGTAGTTCGTCCAGGTTGGACAATTAAGGATTAAAACAAAATAAGACTTGACTTAAGAAATGTGATTACAGATGAACAACAAAAATAAAATCTGTTTGTCTTTTCAATTAGACACTTCACACAAAACTGACACCAACAACTATGAAAGAGAAAAGAAATCTTTTTGGTATTTTCGTTATATGAGATGTACAAAGATCCTACCATCTTTTCTACATTTTTTCTTTATAAAAGATTCAATTAAAAAATCTTTTTGAAATTTTCGAATTATGAATAAAGGGTAAAGGAACAAAAGAAAATCTTTTGATGTTTTTTTTTTCAGACAATGAGTGCGAAAGGTAAAGAAAAATCTTTTTTTTTTTGAATTTTTGAATTGTGAAAAACAAAAGCCATAAAGAACTCTAAAAACTACGAAACTCTTTTTTTTCCGACTCACTTTTATTTTCTTCCCTTTTTTTTTCAACACTTTCTTATCTACAGACTTTACTTCTAACACATGCTTTCCCCAAATCGGTTTGTCAAATGACTAGTTACCCTTAGAGATGCAATATTTTGCACGTAGGGATGCTTTAAAGGTGAGTTTCCTACGAAGAACCAAGTGAGCCCTGCTAGGTCTCCATATGATGCACATAAGCATGACCTAAAGGATGACCTACGTTGGGGTTTACTAACAAGGCTGTTCGGGAGAGCGTATGGTCGATAGTGGCTTGCTTTAGCTGGCCACCTACTCCATAAAACCCAATGGATCCCCCTCCTAAAATAATGGTGACTCAACTATAGGTTGTGTACACACGTGTACTATAGACTTGTTGCAGAAAAAAAGACTCGGGTTATGCACATGATGCCAGATATAAAACGGTAACACATAAAGTAAAAACTATAAACAAAGAGCACGTAGGAACTAAACAATGATAAATAATAACACAAAATAACACAAAAAATTGTCTAACACCTATAGTGCCAAAATAAGACGATATAACTTCAAAATAAGCTTGAATTCTGAAAAATCCCCAGCAGAGTCGTCAGAGCTGTCACACCTCTTTTTCATCTCCAAAAGAATAGATTTTAAGATTCAAAAGGGTTTTTACTACTAAGTGACAAAAGAAGAAGATTAGTTTCGAAAAGGACTATTTACTTTTAAACTCAGAGTCTCCACTTGACATAATTGGGTGTGCCAAGTAACATTTGAAAATCCTTTTCAAAACTATTTTTTCCTCTTTTAAACTGATCCGTGAATAGAGATTCCGGTTAAGGAATTCTGGTGACCGAGGGGAAGGTGTTAGGCACCCCTCGATCACGTGGTTATACCACGGTCTCTTGGTGGAGCATATCGGTTAATTAGACACTAAGAGTGTATAAAACACACAAAAACATACAAACCAATCAAACAAACAAACAAACAAACAAACAAATCCAAAATAATAGTGTCAAGTCCAATTATTACAACCCGAAAATAGAAAAATTCGAAAAAATATAAATCCTATTCTAAATTAATCCTAAACTATGATCTGATGTTTTACCCGATGCCTTGGGCCTTCATCACGGACGTCCTCCGAGTACAAAATACTTTGGGGTATTCCCCGGATAAATTAATACAAATACCTCAGGGCATTCCCCTTCCAAATGAGTACAATTTTTCAATGTGAGAAAAACTAGAAAAAGCATTCAACATATTCAATACTCCATGCATTCGATCCAACATCATTCCTAAATTTGCCTACCCGAACCTAAACTTTTGCCTATTTCTTTGATGGCCTAATCATAATACTACCACATTCGACCTTCGTATTTGTTCCAAAATAACCAATGACAGTAAACCAAGACTAAACAATATTCATTTTATCCATTTCTATCATCCAACCCTCGCATTCCTTTTTAACACCAAATTTCAACAAATTCAAGAGTACTATTTCAACAATCCACAACCTTCTATTCAAATGAAGCTGAGCAACACCAATCAATAACACCCAATATTTAACCAAATCTCACACAAATCAAGCACATATGACGAAATAAAATGAGAAAAGATAGAATGGACATTTCGATGAATGATTTCTGTTGATAATAATATTTAAGAAAATCAGGATTTTGAAACCCCAAACAGAAAATCTCAACGATGAACCCCAACTCAGTAAAGCCTTCACTATTTCTCTCTGAAACCTAACCAAAATAAAGAAATAACAGATACCCGTATCCGAAATCGTACTCCCCGTTACTATTTCTCTCGTTTTACAATGGATTTCTTCCGAATCAGATGGAGATGTGTCAGATTTTTGGATTTTGGTGGAGGTGGAGCCGATTTTCATCTCCCCGTAGCTTCGGCGAGCTCAAATGGGTCGGAAATAGGAGAATAGATCTGAACTTAGGTGAGTTCTCGCCGGAACAGTCAGCCTCTACCTAATTTCTCTCCCGATCACCCTCTATTTTTCTCTCTGCTTTTTCACTCAATCACTCAGCTACTCCCTTCATCTATCTCTCTCACGTCTCGCTCTCCCTTTTTTGATCGGGTGTGTGGCTGTGTGTGTGCGAGTGATGTGCAAAATTTAGGAGGGCATCTAGTATTGTTGTGTGTAGTTGTTTTCTATTGTTGTGTAAAATATTGAATTTTTTTTTGTGTTGTGCGTGTATGGAGTTTTTGTTGTGCGTCGATGAAGAAAAAAGAGCCCTCAATGGAAAAAAAAACCTTTTCTATATTGTGTTACTGTATACATTGAATCAAAATCCTATGGGCCGCTACTCCCTTTTTCTCAATGGAAATTCTATTCTTTTTCTTGCATTCCCTAGGAGCTTATGTTATGTGCCCCTTTCCCCTAAACCTGCGTATGTGTATTGTGAGATCAGGGTGGGGTAGTGGGGTAGCGTAGGTTAGTGTGGTGGGTGAGTTGGTTAGGATAAGATAAAATTAGTTTGGAATTTTGATCGGATAAGGAATATTAGGGATTTATTAAAATTTTGTTATTATTATTATTTTTTTTTATATTTTTGTGGGGTATAATCACGTGGGTGAGGTTGTACGATAAAGTGAGGTAAAAATAGATGAATTGGATTTTTGGGAGGGACAAAATTAGGTGTCTACAGTACTAGTATACAGAGCAAGCCCAAAATAATAATTTATATTCAACATATATGAGAGCAATTTAAAATAGTTCATAAATATATCATATGGTAAGAAATCACATGGGCATTTTCGAAAGACTTTGAAAAAAAATCATCTGAACTCTGAAACATTCTTTGTTTTACTTTTGCGGTAGGTGGTATACCCTAAAACTCTGAAATTCCATGGGCTATATGGAATCTGCCATTGACTCGGCGGGGAAGCCTCCAACCCAAGTGTGGCGCAAGGGTTGGAGCCTCTGACTCTGCTACGCCACACGACCGCCGCCAACGAAAATTAATTTACCCGGATCGGCAAATCACGGGTTTAGGTTAAGAGTTACTTGAACTCAAACCATCTTCGGGTAACCACCTAACTCTCTTTAAGCCCAGTTTTAACTCTTTAAAACATGCATTCTCTGAAAACATATTCTGAAAACTCTAACTCTGTTATGGCATACATTTATATGGAATCGTCATACCATTTACTTGGAAGTCACATCTCTGAGCCATTATTAGCATATAATAATCTCTGTTTCAAAATGTAAATCTGGGCCACCATATCAATAAATCATTTCAAGAAATTCTTTCTTAAAGCTCATGTAAACATATGCAAGAAACTCTCTCTTTCACCATTTCAAACACACAAGGTGGTCATGTCAAAGATATCAATCATATGCAATTCTTTCTTTTTACGACAAGGACGAAATCATATCAAGAAACTCCCTCTCATCATCATCAAAATCATGATAAATACTTAGATATTGAAAAGATCCCCTTCAAAACATTAAACAAGCATCTCAAATTATTCCTAACAAGTTCATCAACTCTAAATAATCAAAAAGAGGGGTTTCAATAATAATGCTCTCAATCAAATCTTCAGCATCATACATATTCATATAAGTTTAAATCAATTTAAGGGGGAAAGGCCTAAAGACGAAAAGAATAATATTATCCAAGCATCCATAATGCAAAATTCAAAGTATAAGTTTCAAAATCCCTTTAAAATTCATGCTTGATAATCTTTAAATAATGTTCTAGCGTTGACAAGTCCATGTAGTTTTTAGGATAAGCCCCACGTACCTTAATTTATAAGCTTTTGAATGAACTCTCGCGTTAGGGATGCTATAAGTACGATTGATGGGTGCTTCTTGTGGCCCTTACAATGGGGATTCCAATTCTTGAAGAATTAAGAATAAGCTACAGTTAAATATTGAGATATGCTGATTTTTGGGTTGAAAACCTAAGGAGTGTTCTTGGTGATTTTGAGAGAAAATATGAATAATGTGGCCACTTGGGAGTAAAATCCCGTATTTAAGCTGATAAAGAGGTTGAAAATACCCACTATACCCTAAATGAGACGGAATAAAATATAATTGGGAGCCCGATTTTATGGGCCACCGCGACGTGCCACTATCGCGGTGGCTCCCTTGAAATTGACGAATGGTATTTTTAGGGTCATCACGACGCAGAGCCACTGGTTGGGACCTAGTACTTCAGCGCAACGTGCCACAATCGTTCTAGGCAACTGGAATTTGACAATTGTTAAATAGACCACCTCCGCGACACGCCAAGCACCAAAATGATGGTGTTTTGTGACTAGGACTTAAATTAGTCAGAACATCTTGCCTGAGTATCCGATTTGGGCGAATATTATATCGACGGAAAGCTCATTCAATTTTCCACACTACATAATTGATTAACATGGAAAATTTGCATAGGATTTATGGATTTTGGATCATCTATGCATAAAAATGAAAGTTTTCATTCTAGCCCAAAATACGGGGCATTACAAAAACATTTAAACTTCTATCATGAAACTGAATTCTATGCTTATTTGACTTTACTTGCTTCAAGGAGCTGATTCATGCTGAGAATTTAAGATTTCCTTGAAATTTTTGTGATCCAATCATGTATATTGAATTTAGAAGTGATAACTTATGCAAGTACGAATCATGAGACAACAAGACTTTGATCGTACATGGGTATTATACTGTCTGAGCTGAAATACTTGGAAAATATTGAGATTATGCGCTGAACTCTTATGCACCGAGTCATGAATAGATAGCTGAATCTAAAACATGATGCTTGGAAAGAATGAAATTCACAATTTACATGGATGGAATAGATTATCTCTTGGGGATGGTCATACGCATGAGACTTCGGATAGTAGGGCTGGACGAAAAGGTGTAAAACCACAGTAACTTGTCTGCCTGACTGTTAAACAAAATTGCTGGATATACAGACTGAATTATACTTGGAAACTTATGCTTAACTGGAGTATCTTTTCAACACTCTTTCTAAGGAAGTTCTAGTAACATTAGGGAGAAAAATAATCTTGGGACTAATCTACACCAAACATCTGACTAAGGAATCACAAAATTGACACTACTTTATAGCATGGAATATAGACACATAACTCATAAATTAGGGTAGAGTTACCAGGCCTTAGGTAATGCAACTTCTTACTTTCCAGCTTAGCACACTTCCCGAATACTCCCTTAACTATACTATTCTCCTTAAATACCATGCTCATTAGATTCAACTTAAAATTCTCATATGGGCATTGATAAATCTTTCTACTAATGTCTAAAGTTACTTAAATACTCTCACCGCGTTCAAGCCTAACTCCAAACCACAAAATACAACATGCCGTATAACGATACTAGTCTAAACCATATGATTCAATCTTCTATATCATTTTAGAGATCACACCCTAAACATAATGTGCCTTACCACTTCAATGATGACAAACTCTGAACTCTTACTATAGATTTACTAGCACATATTACGTTCCTCCACTTAAATCCCAACATGTCATTCAAGCCTATCTTTATAACCACATATGAACTTCAAGGCAAATACTCATAAATACATACTTCACATAGTTTCTAAACCATTGTCAATAGAAATCCCACGCGCTATCCCAAGAACATACACACATAAATTTCCACTAACCATCACATGTATCAAAGACTTGGCCCCAAATCTTACTTAACACTTATGGTTTTATCTAAGACAAGCATACAATGATCTTTCATCAATAAGAAACATCTACTCATCACCACTATCATTACATAAGGAGGAGTCACTAAAAGGTCAGAACATAAGACCTTGAAGCATGGAAGGATATTATACGAGACTTGACACTTAACAGAGGCCTGAGGAATAGTGAATCAACATCAGGGATTCATCAAAGTGATCTGAATTGAGGGCATACCTAGCTATAAGCTGAATCTCACCAATCATTTGGTGTGTATCATGTGTTATAGGAACTGAGAACACTATAAAGCGTGAGTAAATGAGTCATGAGCTGTATGACCTTAATTTGGAGTTCATAACTTATGAAATTTGATTCTGACTGCTGAATGAACTGGAATTCCTCATTTAGGAACTAGAAGAGCACATGATTTTCTATTATATGCATGAACATGAACAATGATCATGGAACTAAAACGTAAGGCATGAGTAGGTATTGGGATAACTGAAAAAAATACTGAGATGAGATCGGGTTGAGCCTCACCCTCATTTTCTGGTGTTCCATATCATACTGACATCACTACTAGAATCTGAGAGCCTGGTTTGGTTACATGTTCTATCATCTCCCCCTTAGCTTTAATCCATAAACTTAAGTTTGAGAGATCCCTTACTAGACTCTAAACTGAACTACACTAACTGCACTCTGGGGTCTGGAATACGACAATCCACGTAATTAATAGAACTTAACCCGAATGACTATACCTGGAAGTGAAAAACCCACTGATAATACCACCTTCTGATACACACTCTATCATTCTATAGCCCTAATAGTCATCACATAATACTGGAACACTTACTTACTTCGGATCTTTATAAGTATCCCCATAGTCGGAGTGCATACCCTCTAACGCTTCAACTCTTATTTCTATGAACTCAACTTTTAAGAACTCAATCTTAGCTTCTAACACTTAACATGGATATCAACAAGCCTTTGATGAACCATACTACTTCCATCATAGCACACCAATATCGGAACTCTAAACTTATATCTCTCTACCATGAGAATCAAGATCATATCAAAAGGCTCAACACTATCAATAAAAATTTCTCAACTTGGCTATTTAGAATACCATATACCATCTAACTAGTCTTTCTCTACCTAGCAACTCAACGGTATCACTAGCCACACACAACATGTAATAACCTTAGAAAAATACCGCAACCTCATATCACCTTGGGCATACTTCTACATCATACTTACAACAACATACTTCATTATGAATCAAATAAACTTAAGCTCTTGCATACACTGTTCAAGCTTATTAGATCACTTCCATATAACTAGTATCATTAACCAAGAAATCATCACATCCACTTCCATGGCCATCAACTGTTCAAACTTAATATCTAGTGCTAAACATGATTTACAATCCAATTTTACACACAATTATCACTTGGAAACTATGAAGTAAAACATCAAGAAATATTAGTACACTAGAACTCCATAACAATAATAATAGATCATAATCATATGGCCTATCCTATTCACAATCCATTAACACATCCTCCTTTTACACACCATTACTATCTACCCTTTTTATGCAGCTAAACTTAGTCCATAACTCTATAAGTTTCAACTAAACTCCTTCTTGCAATCTCAGGGAAACCTAAATTAACAACATTCATACACCAAGTACCTTCATCATAACCTATACTCTTCGTACACAACAAACACCATCAACAACTCTTTTCATACTTCAAGGAAACAACAATTCACCTTAACAAATTACTCATTCTCCACCTTATACTAAACTAACACACAAGAACGTATCACTTCATTACCCACTCAATCACATGAAAAAAGATTTGGCTATACATTTATTCAATAAATCGCCCTTACCACTTTTCTTTCCATTACACCTCTAAACCCAAGTTCCAACCAACATAAGAAAAACAAGATAAACAACAAGTTGCTAGTGAATCGAAATAGGCCTCACATGGCTTCACTAGACTTTTAGTTACAACAACACAGTGATAACAAGATTACAAGAGATAGAAACTTCACACACAATATTCAAAGATCTAAGAATACACATCTTACTCTGTATAAATAAAAACCTGAGTCAAACACTTCCCCCATAGACTACCATACAATCCACACATGCTACTAGCTACCACATTAGTCTATCAGTATAAAGATGTAAATCATCCTCGAACATCGGTTATTCAACAAAAAATATTTATCTACACAAAAGTCACCCTCACTCTGACTTCTAACCTTGTGACTACACATCACCAACCTCTTGTTCTAATCTCACTACCAATAGGTCATGACACCAACACTTTAACTTATACTACTACTCGGGTGGAAATATAGTTCCAACATTCTGCTACACATCTTCCCTCTTAAGCATACCATCTATAATATAAATTTTGAAAAGGACTGAATACTCTTAATACTGCAGGCCGAAAAATAGATTTCATCGGAATCAAAGATCACATTAAAATCAATACACTTTGAGGCATTAATGGACTCTTCTCAAGCTTTTATACAATTTAAAAATCTTATATGACTTCAATCAGAAAAGACCATACCATTTAAACCCTAAACTCCTGCACTTGAATCACCCCAATCATGAGACATATCTGAGCACATCAAAGCAAGGAAAGAATTGAGATGACTTTACTCTCGTATGAGCGATACAATAGAACAAATTAGTGTATGAAAGAGGAAAATTCTAAATCTATAGTACGAACTAGAACATGAAGAAAGAAAGACATTCCTAAATGCCTTGTAGCCTACTGCTTATAAGTGTGGCACACTACACACCCATAAATAAGACTCTACCCGACGCGATTTTGCAGACACCCTAGGACCATGAAGTGTTCTTTGATACCAAGTTTGTCACGACCTAAACTAGGGCCTGGCCGTGACGGACATCTCGAACCATGAAGGCCCGGATGTCCTACTCTATCTGGTAGTCATGCACAACATTCATATAATAAAAGAAAATGCAGAATTTTGATCTAATACGAAAACATGGTCATACTCTGGATTAAGTTTAACAATAAGGAATGAAATCTGAAATCAACTAAACAACATCTGGAACAATCTGCGAAATCTCTACTATATGAAAATCTGACAACTATGACAAGGACCCCAGTAGATCGAAACTATAATAGATGACATAATCTAAAAGGAAAGGCCTTCTGCAATAAAGAAGGCTTACCACTGCACAATCTAATCTGTTGTCTGAGTTATCTACTACTTATCTGGACCCTAGACTAAGCCTCAGAACCTGATAGGTAGGGGAGGGGGTCAATACAGATGTACTGGTACGTAGAGCAAATCCAAAATAATCATTTATATTCAACATATATGAGAGAAATTTAAAGCAGTTCATAAACATATCATATAGTAAGAAATCATAGGGGTATTTTAAAAGACTCTGTGAAAATATCTTAAATCTGTAACACTCTTTGTCTTACTTCTGCGCTAGGTGGTGTATCCTACAATTTGTAATCCCACAGGCTATATGGGATCTTCCATTAACTCGGCAGCCAAGCCTCCAACCCAAGTGTTCCGCAAGGGTTGGAGTCTCTGAATCTACTATGCCACACGACCGTCACCAGCGTATAACAATAATCTACCTGTATTGGCAAATATAGTTTTAGGATAAGAGTTACTTGAACTCATGCCTTCTTCGGGTAACCACCTAACCCTCTTTATGCCTATTTTTAGTTCTTTAAACATGCATGCTCTGAAATCATACTCTGAAATCTTTAAATCTATCATGGCATAGACACATTTATTATATTGTCATACCATTGACTTGTAAGTCACATTCTCTAAGCCATTTATAGCAATTTATATCTCTTTTTTCAAATCATGAAATTCTGGTCCACCATATCAACAATTCTTTCCAGAAACTTATGTAAAACTATGCAGATAATTCTCTTTATCAATGATTCAGTAAACAAAGGTGGCCATGTTAAAAGTCTAAATCTCATGCAATTATTTCTCTTTAACATCACATAGATATATGAAGAGACACCCTCTCAACAATTCAAAATCATATTCAAGTACAAGGACATTGAGAAAACATATTTCAAGTCATAAAACATGCATTTCAACTCTTTTCCAACAAAATCATAAGCTTTAATCCAATACAAGAGAGGGAGTTCATAATTTATGCTCTCAAACAATCGTAAATCTCAAATGCCATACATATACGTATACATGTAAATCAATTTAGAAGATTGGACCACAAGGTCAAAATAATAGTAACATTAAAACATTCGGAGTACGTAATTTAGAACATAGATTCCAAAACCCCTTTAAAATTCATGCATAAAAATTTTAAAATCATGCTCTAATGGTTTTAAGCCCATGTTGTTTTTACGATAAACCCCACATACCTTAAATTATAAGATTTAAAAGATGGAACCTAGATCTTGATAGATGAAATCCAGATCTTGATTTGTTTGTTGGAGATCTTGAACTTAAGGCTTGATTTTCTTGAATTTCTTGTTCTTGTAGAAAACCCTAATTTGATCTTATTTTAAGAGTGCAGAGAAATTTTTTGATATTGTAAAACTGATAATGATTGATTATTAACACTTAAGGGGTGATTTAATGTGTGAAAGGATTTTGGAGTGAGGGAAAGACCAAAATATCCCTACGAAATAATTTCCTAGTTGCTGAAATTCTCAGCTGACGACCAAGGCTGACAAGCCGTCAGCTATGTGACAAGCTATCAGCTTTTGTCGTCACCTGGGAGCTAAAATTGATGGATTTCTGCCTAAGGCTGATGACATATTCTTACAAGTCGTCAGATTTGTAACAAGCGGTCAGAATTGTCATCACTCAGTTGCCAAGCTGATATGCTGGAGTAAAATAGGTATAACTTTATTCTATGCTATTGGATTTTGGAAAAATTAATTGAGTTGGAAATATGACTCAAAGGCCTTTCATTTGATATATAGTTGGCCACCCAGTTCATCATATACAAGAAGTTAAGGTCGATTGAAGTTGATCCAAGTTTTGACGCTCACTAAAACTTGAACAATAGGAAATCTTTCAACTAGTCCTTGAGTTAAGGGACCTATATGATCTCAACTCATGCTCAAATAGGTTCCCACACTACATAATTGATTAACTTGCCAAATTTGCATTGTATTTATGGCTTTTAGAACATCTACGCGTAGGAAAGATGATTTTCGTTCTTGCCTGAAATGCGGGGTGTTACAGTATGTCTTCTTAAGAATAGTGCAAGGAAGTTATTGTTGATAAAGTTTTAGAAAGTATGAGAAGTATGATATTATGGGTATTTTTTAGATGTTCATACGTGGTTATAAATAAAGGCTTAAATTTCATTTTTGTGTATAAGTGGATGAATGCATTGCATGTTAGTTACCTAAATTTCTAACTTTGGAATGTAAAGTTTTAAGTTGATTCATGATCGGGGTTGTCGATAGCACATCTCGAGTAAGTTTCAGATTTTTTAGGCGAGGTTTGAGACCTTTTTGGATAGTCAAAATAGTGAGGCTCTGCGATATGGCTACGGTGCGGTGCATTTTGCATCAATGGGTAGCAATTCAATGCGTCGCATTTTGCGTGTCACCTATCACATTAATAAAGCAAGGTGATGTGGTAAGACATGTTATTCTAAGGGTATGAGCTCTAAAAAGATATAAAAGATTGAATCATGTGGTTTAGAATGGTATTATGGTGTGGTGTATTGTTCCATGTGATTTTGAGTTAGGCCTGATCATGGTGAGAGGACTTACTTTAGTTTAGACATTAGTAGATGAATTTATGAACAACTATGTGAGAATCATAAGTTCAATCATTTGAGTAATGTATTTAAGAAGAATAGTATAGTTGAGGGAGTATTTCAGTAGTGTTGCTAAGCTTGAAAGTAATAAGTTGCATTGCCTAATAACTAGTTATTCTATCCTAGCTTATGATTTATATGCCTATGCTCCATGCTACAGGGTTGTATCAACGTTGTGATATCTTATTCAGATGTCGTGTTCAGATCCTGCCCAAAATTCCTTGCTCTTTAATATTATTAGAATTTTGTATAAGAGTGTTGAAGAAATACTCCATTTGAATATGAGAAGTCAGTAGGATCTAGTCCATATAGCCTGTAATCCTGTTTAGCAATTAAGCATATAATCTCAGTAACACCCTGATTTTCTGAACCGAAATGCTACACGGTGCTCATGACCCCAAAGGACCACAAGAAAACCCATGACTAATATTTGTACCTGTATACTACATAATATATCATAAAATGCAGAAAAATGAACATGAAAGTCCATAAGGTTCGAACTGAATAAACGTCTGATAATAAAATGTCTGAAAAAGGTATAACAATACCAAAACAAGTCATAAATACTGAAAATAATGAGATCTGAATATCTAATCTAACATCTAGTCTAAAAGCCTCTAACTGAACTAAATAAGGAGTTGAAGGAATATGTCTCCAACTAACTCCATCTAGCAACTGAATAGTAAATGTAGCAATAATCATATCGTCCTCGAATGAGAAGGACTCACTACAAACTCTAAACACTGGAATGCTACTGCTGATCTGGAGCTCGTGCCTATGAACCTATGGTGTAACATAAGAGAAAGCACTATAGCACATATGCATTAGTACGTTTGAATGTACTGAGTATACAAGTTAGGTAAGCTAAATGTAAAGGGTTATATGCATGAACAATGCTGACTAATATGAACGTGAGAATACATACATGAATACATAACTGTAACTGAACTCGTAGAGGTACTGACTGTTGAGTCTGAATACTGACAACATGAGTGTACTGATACTGATATACTAAATAGATGAACGACTATTTCTGACAGTTCGAATTATGCAAAACTGGTTTGGTTGACTGTGTCTGATAGTCCTCAAGCTGAATACTGATATCATGAATTCTGATAACTGATATGACTGATACATAAGTTAAGAAAACTGATATAACTGATATAACTGTGATGATCAGCCTAACCGATGTAACTGATACTGAGCGACTGTATCTGACAGTCTAAGTTCTGATATTTGATGCATGATTATATGACTGACATGATACGTGAATGCATGACTGAAAGTATTGATAAGCCAACCACACATATCTAATGCGTGAATACATGACTGAACTGACTCATGAGCATGTGAATGAACATGAAATGGTAAAGGGACTAAGATTGAACTGAAACATGAGAACATGACTGATTTTGCTATGTGACATATGGACTGAACATCATGAACTGAACTAAACCTATGAATACTTGACTTATAGCTAAGGTCTAACTTAAAGGTCAACTTATGAGTACCCTCTATTCTAGACTGAATTCGTTATGCAAGGAGAAACTGAAGGATCTAAGGCATGAGAGCATTAAGAGAAATTGGGTTATCTCCCCCTAGCGATTCTATGTCCCTCTAAGAATATTTACCTTACGGAGATACTGGGTGATGCACAGGAAATCTATGAACTAGATTATAACTAAACTTTGGGAGTCTGAAACTAATGTATGATGTATGAGCTGAACTGAACTTGCAACTACTAGGATGTTCTACCTTGAAATAATTACATTATCTAAGATTTTGGATAGCATGAATAGATGCAAGGATGGGAAAACAAGCTATAAAAATCTGATTGCTCGATTGCTAAACTGTCTTGCTGGCTTTACTAGCTAACTCATACTGAAACATATGCTCGAATGAGAGAAAGAGATCTAACAATGCATACTATGAACATGAAAGATGGTAACATACTCGAATCTAAGACAGGGAAGCTTTTTGGATTCAGACGGGTCTAGAGTGTATAAAGTTTATTCTGACACTGACCACTATTGGTACCTTGCTGACATAACTCCTTACCCCTCCGTGCTAGAAGTCTTCCCTCTCGCATCCTGTGTCCTGGCTTGCCATACCCAAAGCATACATCACTACCTTCCATACATGCACCTAAATGATTCTTACCACACTCTTCGCAAAGTGGATAAGTAAGACCTCTATTTTTACTACCCTGGTCCTCGGAGCCTGGCGCTCAGTCATGGCGGTCATTTCTGGACTTAGGTGCTGTTACACTAGTTTAGGATGGACCTGGGACTGAAAAAGTTCTGACTATGCTTAGAACGGTTACCACCCTGTAACTTAGGCTTAGCAAAGCTGAAACTACCTGTCCTTGCTCTCTTACTCTGTCTCTCTCTTATCCTAATAATTTTCTCTTCTATCAACTGAGCATGTGTCAAAATTCTGGAAAAAGTCATATCACTATTCAACATGGAAGATTTGCACTAGTTTACCATACTATCATTCACCCCTAACATGGACTTACTTATCTTAGCTCTACCGTCTGCAACCACATGAGGGGCATATCTGTCTAATTGAGTAAACTTGAGAGAATACTCCTTTACCATCATACTACCCTGCCTGAGGTTGATGAAATCTATTACCTTAGCTTATCTAAGCTCTAGATGAAAGAATCTATCAAAGAAAGAAGAGGCAAACTCCTCCCATTCTATAGGGCCTTCATCATATAACCTTTCTGACTTCCACTACTTGTAGCAAGTATGAGCGACATCCTATAATTGGTATGTGAATAACTCAGCACTCTGAACAGTAGTAACCCCATAACATCTGTCACCTTCTGAACCTGATCTAGGAATTCCTACAGGTCCTCATCTGACTAAGACCCTGTGAAGGAAGGAGGATTCATTCGAGTGAATTCCCGAATTCTAGCTGCAGCTGAATTGGCCACTGGGTTGGCCTAAACGATAGCTGGTCATTCATTCTGGGCAGCGACTGATTGACCAAGAGTGGTGAATACAACCCAAAACTCCGCATGAGAAACATTAGCACCCAAGGGTTTTCGGGATGAGTGGCTGACTGATTCCCGTTTCTTCTTTTAGGTGGCATGTCTGTAGAAGAAATGGAGAAATGGATTAGACTGAGATTATGCTCACTAGCACGACATGAATACTGAAAGAAGCAAAAATGTTCCTAAAACATCTCATAGCCTCCTGCACATAAGTGTGGTGCACAACACACACATGTATAAGACTCTACTAGATGCGGATTTTAGACTTCCTAGGACTCTATTGAAACTTAGGCTCTTATACAAATTTTGTAACACCACGATTTTCTGAACCGGAGTGCTACACGGTTATCATGACCCCGAAGGACCACAATCTAAACCATGACTGATATCTGTACCTATATACTCCATAATATATCATAAAATTAAGAAACATGAACATGAAAGGACATAAGGTTCGAACTGAATAAATATTTGATAACAAAATATTTGAAAAAGGTATAGCAATACTAAAAAAAGTCATAAATACTGAAAATAATAAGATCTGAATATCTAATATGACATCTAGTCTTAAAGCCTCTAACTGAACTGAATAAGTAGTTGAAGGAACATGTCTCCAACTAACTCCATCTAGAAACTAAATAGTAAATATAGAAATAATCATATCGTCCTCGAATGAGAAGGACTCACTGCAAACTCTGAACACTGGAATGCTACTGCTGATATGGAGCTCGTGCCTCTGAACCTATGGTGTAACATAAGAGAAAACACCATAGAGCAAATGCATTAGTGCGTCTGAATGTACTGAGTATACGAGAGAGGTAAGCTAAATGCAAAGGGTTATATGCATGAACAATGTTGACTACTATAAACGTGAGAATACATACATGCATACATAACTGTAACTGAACTCGTGGAGATACTGACTGCTGAGTCTGAAAACTGACAATATGAGTTATCTAATACTGAGATACTGAATAGATGAACGACTATTTTTGACAGTTTAAATTATGAAGAACTAGTCTGGTTGACTGTGTCTGATAGTCCTGAAGCTGAATACTGATATAATGAATTCTGATAACAGATATCACTGATACATGATTTTAGAAAGATGATATAATCGATATAACTGTGATCATTGACCTAACCGATGTAACTGATACTGAGCGACTGTATCTGACAGTCTAAGTTCTGATGGAACTATGTGAGTTCTATTTTATATGGAGTAACTGAATCTGAGATCAGTCCTATCTAGCGGGTGATCTTTGAATATGATGATTTTGGTATTATTTAACTATATTTGAGATCAGTCCTGTCTAATGGGTGATCTTGAAGTATATTTATAATGATAAGGATTGATTGTCTCTAACAGTACTGAATCTGTACTATTGAACTGAGTTTACTATATCTGACAGTTCTGAATCTGTAACTGAAACTGTAGGATGTATTCATCTAACCGACATTCCCCAAGCTAAGTTTACTGGGGTCCAATATTTGCCCTGACTTGAAGGGTGTCAGTACCGCGCCACCAATAAAGACATCTGCTTTGGAGTCAGTCCTAATCTAGCGGGTGACTCCTGGGATTATTCCTATCCAAATAAATGTGCTAATGGGTGACCCCTGAGCATGTCAGTCCTATCTAACGGGTGATATCTTGTACCTACGCTGGCAACATAGTTCTGGAACATAGGGATTGATTCTAGGGATCTCAGTCATATTCTAGTGGGTGAGTCCCCATCCCTAAGCTCACCCGATGTTGAATCCTATTCCCATCTGAAATACACTAAACTGAATAAAAAATATGAACTGAATAATTGAACTGAACTGATTAGCTGAACTGATACTAGTGGTATTGTTTAGCGGAGCTAAACTGAGTTTACTGAATTCCGATGACTAACAAAATGTACTGAGTTCTGAGGACTGATTGAGAGTACTGAAGTTACTGAGATTGACTGTGAATACTAAAGTTACAGAATGAGTACTGAGATCACTGAGATAACTGAACTACTGAGACTACTGAGATTTTTGAGTTTTCCCAAGTCACATGACTGACTGAATTCTATAGATCATGGCTTAACTGAGAGTATCATGATAACATGACATGACTCTAGGCACATAGCTATATTTTTCGGGTATAAGTACCCCCAGGACTCAATGGAAGGAAACTGACAAACATGACTGACTTGATCATAAGAGTAGAGTCCATAATCCACAATATCATAAATAAGGGATTTCATACTAAGAATGGTTCTCAACAATCTATTTCATGGAAGGGAATTTCATACAACATGTATATACTTGCATAGCTTTCAATATCATGCTCATTAAATATTACAACCACAATCCATAATATCATAACTTGGGGAATTTCATAAAGTACATGGGTATTCTACATCTTGTACATGAGTGGGTTTTCTAAGTAAGCATAGCATAATTCAATAAGACTAGTTCATGAGTAATCCAACAGTGTCCACAAGACACATTATCAATATGGATGACATTGAAATATGGGGCATATCATGAATCCTTCACTTAGTCACAATTTAGCTATAATGCATGATTTCTAATCTTTTAGGTATTTTTTCAAACACCTTACATGCACAACATAGGCATAGGTGTAAATCATACAATTACTCATCATAAATAGTCAAACTTACATGTTTTCAACTCATATGATGTCATAGATTCATAATAACATATAAAGATTCTATCTTGGCATTATTCAACACATAAACATGATTAACAATCCATTCATAACATGAAAACCATAATAAATAGTTTTAGAAAAGGGTTCTTGAACTTCATGGACGAATGAAGTCCATGAATGAACACATGCATATCTTAGAAAGGTAACCTTGATGATTTGCTGGAGAGATCTTGGATTGGGAAACTTAATTCTTGATTATCCTGGAAAAAGGCTTGAATGTTGCTTTTGAGAGATGATTTTTATGGAAACCCTAATCTTGTGGTTGAGAGCGTAAGAGAGGGTTTTTAAGATGCTTAACTGAAGAAAAATGGGAAAAATTATGCCTCATTAGGGTTATAAGGTGTGGAAGGTGAAGGAAAAGACCAAAAGGCTGTCACGAATGCCGTCACTTAAAAGAATATCTAAAAGATCTTATTGACAAAGGCTTTATACGTCCTAGTGTCTCTCCCTGGGGTGCACCTATACTCTTTGTGCATAATAAAGACGGTTCCCTCTGCATATGTATAGATTACTGTCACCTAAATAAGGTTACTATTAAAAATAAATACCCTCTTCCCAGAATCGATGATTTATTTGATCAACTGCAAAGTGCCCAATGTTTCTCTGAGATAGACCTTCACTTGAGTTATCATCAGTCTAAGGTTAGGGAAGTTGATATCACCAAAATAGCTTTCCGAACCCGATATGGACACTATGAATTTTTAGTTATGTCCTTTAGAATGATTAATTCCCTGCAACTTTTATGGACCTAATGAATAGGGTGTTTCGCCAGTTTCTAGATTTCTTTGTCATAGTATTTATAAACGATATTATGGTTTACTTTAAGAGTGAGGAGGAACATGCCAACCACCTCCAAATCATCCATTAGACCCTCAATGATCATGAGTTGTATGCAAAGTTTCCCAAATATGAATTTTGGCTTAGTGCTATTGCTTTCCTAGGGCACATTATTTCTAGTGAGGGGATTAAGGTCGACCCCTAAGGGGTTGAGGAAGTGAGAAAATTTCCCAGACCCATGACTCCAAGAGATATTCAAAGCTTTTTGGGTTTGGCAGGGTATTACAGAAGATTTGAAGAGAGTTTTTCATCCATAGCTGCTCCACTTAAAAAATTGGCTCAGAAAAAGGTGAAAAATTTGTGGTCTGACTCTTGTGAGAATATTTTTGAGAAACTAAAGGACAAGTTGACTACCGCACCATTTTGACCTTCCTCGAGGGTACAAAGGGTTTTGTTGTTTACGGTGGTTCATCTTGGGTGGGACTTGGGTGTGTACTTATACAACATGGAGAGGTGGTAGCTTATGAATCTATATAATTAAAGGTGCACAAAAAGAATTATCCTACCCATGACTTGGAGTTAGTGGTAGTGGTATTCACACTTAAGATATGGCGTCATTATCTGTACGGGGTGCATGTTGATATTTTCACTGATCACAAAAGTTTGTAGTATGTTTTCTCGCAGAAAGAACTGAATCTCAGGCAGTGAAGTTGGTTGGAGTTGTTGAAGTACTATGTCATGAGCCTTCACTATTATCCTAGCAAGGCCAATATGTTGCCCAACACCCTCATAAGGTTGTCAACGGGAAACCTTTCTTATGTTGAGGCATGAAAGATGGAGATGGTGAAATATATTCACCATCTTGCAAGTATGAGAGTTCAACTACTTTATTTCAAAGAAGGAGGAGGAATTGTCCATAATATAGCTAAATCCTCTTTATGTGCTGAAGTTAAGGAGAAACAAGCCAAGGATCCCATCTTGATGCAGCTTAAGAAAGATGTTGGTTAATAGAATGTGATGGCATTTTAAATTAGAGGTGATGGGTTTTTGAGGTATCAGGGTAGGCTATTTGTGCTGAACGTGGATGTATTGCGAGACAGAATTCTTGACGAAGATCACACTTCGAGGTATGTTGTTCACCCAAGCTCCACAAAAATGTATCATCTCCTTAAGGCTATTTACTGGTGAAACAATATGAAAAGAGATGTTGGTAATTTAGTTTCTTAAGTGTTTGAATTGTCAACAAGTCAAGGTAGAGCATTTGAGACTAGGTGGTACCTCCCAAGAGATAGCTTTGCCTATGTGGAAGTGGGAGATAATTAATATGGATTTCATTACAGGCCTTCCGAAGTATCGAAAATAATATGACTCCATTTCGGTAATTGTGGACCGGATACCAAGTCTTCTTATTTTCTTCTAGTATGGTTGAATTATTCGGGGGATGACTAAGCTAAGTTGTACATTCGAGAGATTTTCTATTTGTATAGTTCTTCTGTATCTATTATATCCGATCGAGGTACACAATTCTTTTCTCAGTTGTGGTGATCCTTTCAGAGGGGTTTAGGCACCCAAGTGAATCTGAGTACCGCCTTCCACCCTCAGACAGATGGGAAAGTTGAACGGACCATTCAGACCCTTGAGGATATGTTCAGGGCCTGCATGATTTACTTCAAAGGTAGTTGGGTGGATTATCTACTGTTGATACAATTAGCCTATAACAATAGTTATCATTCTAATATACAAATGGATCCTTTATAAGCACTTTATGAGAGAAGATGTAGGTCTCCAATGGGTGGTATGAAGTAAGTGAAATCCAATTATTTGGGCCTGGCCTGGTTCATCTGGCAATGGAGAAAGTAAAGATCATTAGGGAGCAGCTTAAGACATATCAGAGTAGCAAAAAGTCCTATGCCGAGATTAGAAGGAAAGACTTGGAGTTTTAAGTTGATGATTGGGTATTTCTAAAGGCCTCCCCTATAAAGGGGCTAATGCAATTTGGAAAGAAAGGGAAGCTTATTCCTCGTTATATAGGACCATATCAGATTGTGAGGAGGATCTGTGGGGTTAATTATTAGTTAGATTTGCCCATGAATTTGGATACTGTCCATCCGGTATTTCATGTATCCATGTTGAAAAAGTGTATTGGAGATCATTCTCTGGTGTTTCCTGTAGAAGAGATCAATGTGAAAGACTCTTTGTCATATGAGGAATAACCTATCACCATTTTGGATAGCCAAATTTGGAAGTTGAGAAATAAAGAGATAGTTTTGGTTAAGGTGTTATGTAAGAATCAATAAAGTCGAAGAAGCTACTTGGGAGTCGGAGGATGACATGCGTGCAAGGTACCCGACCCACTTTGAATCAATGAATGATGATATTGAAGGTACAAATCATACTCTCTCTCTCTTTTTTTTTCCTTAGAGTTGTTTAGATCGTGCTTATCTGTGTTTTGAGTCATTATTTGGGGACGAATGATCCAAAGGGGGGATAATGTAACACCCCGTAGCATTCTCCACTTGATACCACTCTTAGTAGCATACATAGAGATCTAATAACCTAAAGTTTTTCTAAGTATTTAAGGACTTATCCATATTTTAATCTTCTAAACTCCAATGGTTTTTAAATTGACCTTCCCAACCCTGAGACATAGATTTTAGAGTTGATTCATGTTCAGGGGTGTAAAGAGGACTCCTTGGGGGAGTTTCAAATTTTTTGGATGAGGTTTGAGGCGTGTTTGTAATTTGAAAACAGAATGTCACCGCGATTGCACCGCATCGTGGTGACTATAGCGATGAGACATCTATCACGATGCGGTGGTCCTCCAATGTGGTATTTAGTTGTGAATTTTAATTTCGAAGGGCTGTTTCGACCTTTCCCCATAACCCCAAATCGTGATAACAATAGATTAAATCGTCATTAGGGCATTATATTCCCATAATCACTCAATTCCTCTCAATAGATTAACCCTAGCTCTCCCCAAAAATTTAAGAATTCAACCTATAGGTCAAGATTTCAAGAAAAGAGTCAAGACTAGGTTTTCAAATCTTCAAACTAAAAAACATAAAGTATGTGGGACTAACCTTAAACTCTATGGACATGGATTTTATCATTTTTATCAAATATAATGATTTATAATCATGTTACAAATTAAGGTTTTGGAATATTATTTTGGAAAGTATGTTATTACATTGTTTTGATGAAAGTATATGTATTGGATTGAACTCTTTTTTTGTGGAAATCTAATTATAGACCCTTCTGTATATACCACCTTTACAGTTTTGGAAAGTTCAATTTAGTGCATGAACAATGAATTCCATCTCTTGCTATGAAATATAGTGTCTATTTATATTGTGAGTGATTTTGAATGGATGAACTAAGGTTTGAAAGTACATTTCTTACCATCATGATATTTTACAGTGTTTATGATATGATGAGAGGGATTTTTTACGCCATAACTATGCTTATTGTATTCAAAAAAAGAATTTTATGTGATTGAATAATTGAGATGACCACCACATGTTTAAGTATTGTGAAAAGAAAGTAACTGCATAAAGATTTCATGAGGCTTTAAAATGATGACTCTCTTGTGTTTTTATAAATCTTGGTGGTCATTTTCATGTTTTGAATGAGATTGACTGTGAAATTGATACTATATGAATGACTTGCAAGTCTGGGTATGACGATACCCTGTGATGACATAGCTTTATTTAAGATTTTAAGCATTGAATGATTTTGTATGAGAAGTATGATGGTTAAAGAACTAAAGTTGGGCCTAAAGAGAGGTAGATGATTACCCGAAGAAGGCGTTTGAGTGTAAGGGCTCATCGCTAGAAATTGAGTTTTGCCGATTCGGGTGATATGATTTGCTAATGCCAATGTATGCTTGTTATTGAGACAATGGTATACTAGAATAGTTATTAGGACTCCAATCCTTATGGGAATAGTTATTAGGGCTCCAATCCTTGCGGTAAACTTGGATTGGGGGCCTGGCTGCCGAGTCAAGGGTAGATTCCATAGAGCCCGTGGGATTGTATAAATGAAGGGCGTACCATCTATCTCAGGAGTAAGATGAAGTGCTGAGTCTTGATTTCAAGAAAGCATTGGAAAAATTCTAAATTATGTCCATGTGTTTTTACTTATCTTACGTGTAATATTTTATGAAATGGTCTCATCTATGTTGTGAAATAAACAAAATGCTATTTTTTATTGTTTCACATACTAGTACAATTGTATTGACCCTCTATATTTTAGGATTTGAGGCACAGTGTCGGAGCCCGACTAAGAAGTAGAATTGTTGGTCAGAAGTTTGTAGTTGGTGAGCCTCCGTTATTTTGGAAGGCCTGGTTTATAAGATATTGTTGTTTTATTTTGGCTTATGGTCCGGCTAGGGGTCTTGTCTCAGTTTTTAGACAGATTTGGTTTTCATATTGTTAGAGATTTCACAGACTGGTGTTAGATATTGTTGAATGTTTATGGATTTCATAATAATATTGTCAGTTGAAATAAGATGATAACCATGTTTCCATTTGTGTTATTTTTCTGCACATTTTTATAATGTATGGACAATGTGTATGAACGCTAGTTAGAAGGGGCTCTCGGTGTTGGGTTCAAAGTGTGTATGAAGTGTGAATGGAAAATGAAAAATGGTGGGAGAAAGGAGACACCCAATTTACAATGTGTACTACAAATTGGAAAGTTCACTAATTCTCCCACATTGGTGGGAGAAGGGAACTTTGGAGTGTTTATAATAAGAACACTTACTACACATGGTAAGTGAGGCAAGAAATAAGAGATGCCTCGTGCCGTCGTCGTCGTCGCTGGGTTGGCTCATCTTCGGATTTGGATTTGTATTTGGCAAATGATCGAATGATGAGATCTATCTTTTTGGACAAAGTTTATTTGATGGAAATAAAGAAATGCAGATAGAAATCTAATCTGAAAATACAAAAAATGCAGTAAAATATTTTCTGGTTTTGGTACTCCATTTATACATGCATACAAAAGTTTGAACTGATGCAATACTTCATCGAACTGGTGCCACTGATTCGGTGAACTGATGCACTATTTCGGTGAACTGATGCACTATTTCAATAAATTGATGCATTGTTTTGAGAAACTGACACACTTATTCACGAAATGGCATGCCTGTTTAGAAAAGTCAAACTGTTTGGACGAATGGAAATGAATTTTACGAAAAGGTTACACCTTTTAGATGAACCTTTTCCACCTTTCAGAAGAGGTATCTTGTGGCTATATAAACCTGCTTTCATCCACAGGTTTAGAAATGAAAATTTCAGATTACAAAATTACTTCTTGTCTTCTAAATTACTATGTGTGATCAATCAAAACGTTCTGTGCATTTGAAGATATTCCAACCATTTGAGGTACCACTACAGTTGGTATGTTTATCCATTTTATCCTGGGAGGAAAAATTCCACAACCTCTGGTATAGTGAGGGGAATTATTTCCTTAAGGAAACTCCATGAATTGGGACGACTTGGCTATTTTTTGTTTCATCTTAATTTCTGAAAGAATAAAATACACCTCTTGGAAAGGCATTTTGATCTTGTGTTGAGGGTATTTGATATACTTCATTGTGTTCTTGTTTATACTTGAACTCTAGTTGAAGTTATTGTTCTGCATATACTGATTCTGTGTACCCAAAGTACAAACAAAGATAACAATCTTAAGGAAATAAATTAATTTTACAGAATCTGTATAACTTGTTTTTGGAGTTTAAAGCTTTAAGCTTTCTACTCCGCTTGAATTTAACTAGTGATTAGAAGACATAAAATATTCATCACAAGTTTTGTTTACTCGGTTGACGATTTTAAGTTATAAAAACTTCATCGTTAATTAGAAACAAGAAGAAAAGTTGAAAAGTTATTTAACTTTAAAAGTAGTCTTCTGAAAATACTAATTTTTTTTGTCTTTTGTTGATAGGAAAGATGACTAACGAAAGTCAAATGATGGATGCGACAACGTATGTGGGGAAAACTAATATTGCCACATCATGTCGCATAAATGCTCCGCCAACAATGGAACCGGTGAGAAGCCCGAAAAATTTTCAGGCATTGACTTCAAGCGGTGGTAGTAAAAGATGTTCTTTTACCTCACCACTTTATGTCTGCAACGGTTCACTAGCGAAGACGCCCATGAGCTGCCCGAGGGAACCTCGGACAATGACCGCTTCGTTATTGTAGAAGCTTGGAAACATTCGGACTTCCTTTGCAGGAATTATATTCTGAGTGGTCTCCAAGATGACCTCTACGATATTTATAGTGGAATCGAGACATCAAAGGAACTGTGGGGGGCAATTGAATGAAAATATAATACGGAGGATGTGGGAGTTAAGAAATTCCTTGTTGCACGGTTCCTGGACTTCAAAATGATAGATAGCAAATTTGTTCTCTCTGAAGTACAGGAGTTGCAAGTCATCATACATGATCTCCTAGCAGAAGGTATATCTTCAAAAAATACATTAGTTGAACAAATTTAAAATGTTCTTAATACTCACATAAAATGTTTTGTAGGTTTAATTGTGAATGATGTTTTCCAAGTAGCAGCGATAGTTGAGAAGCTACCACCTTTGTGGAAAGACTTCAAAAACTACTTAAAGCATAAATGAAAGAAGATAACTGTCGAAGATCTTATTATCCGACTTCGTATTAAAGAGGATAATAATGCTGCCGAAAGAAGGTCAAAGGGGAATTCTATAATTAATGGAGCACATATTATAGAAGATAACCAAAACAATTCCAAGAAAAGGAAGAAAGCTGAACAAGGAAGCAATCAACCCAAGAAAAAGTTCAAGGGAAAATGCTTCAACTGTGGCAAGATTGGCCACAAGTCCACAGATTGTCGTGCCCCAAAGAAAGGCATGAAGAAGGATCAAGAAAACATGATTGAATCCGACAAAGAATGCAATAATCTATGTGCTATGTTCTTAGAATGCAACTTGACGGGGAATCCTCGCGAATGGTGGATGGATTCTGGTGCCACCCGCCATGTATGTGCCAACAAGGAGTTGTTTTCGTCATTCGCTCAGGCTCAAGTAGAAGAAATGATCTACATAGCTAACTCCGCTACGGCTAAGGTAGAAGGAACAAGAAAAATATGCTTAAAGATGACTTCCGGAAGGTCTTGACACTTAACAATGTCTTGTATGTTCTGGAGTTACGTAGGAATTTAATCTTTGTTTCACTTCTAGACAAGAACGGGTTCAAATGTGTAACCGTTTCTGGAAAAATTGTAATTAGCAAAGGAGAAATGTATGTAGGAAAAGGCTATCTGACCGAAGGCCTTTAGAAGATGAATGTAATGACTGTTGAAAAAAATAGAAGTTTGAATTCTTCTTATTTGCTTGAGTCTTATGATTTATGGCATGAACGTTTAGGACATTTTAATTACAAAATGTTACAAAATGGAATCGAAGTATGCAAAGCATCCTTATAAGTCCGTTGAAAGGAATTCCAATCTCTTAGACTTAATACACACTGACATTTGTGATATAAAGTCAACACCATCACGTGGTGGGAAAAAGTATTTCATAACTTTTATTGACGATTTCACTAGATATTGTTATGTCTACTGGCTAAATAGTAAGGATGAAGCAATAGATGCGTTTAGGCAATATAAAACTGAAGTTAAAAATCAGTTAGAAAAAAAGATCAAAATGATAAGAATTGATAAGGACAGAGAATATGAATCTCCCTTTGCGCAAATATGTGTAGAGAATGGAATAATCCATCAAACTACGGCCCCATATTCACCTCAATCTAATGGAATTGCGAAAAGAAAAAACCAAACTTTGACGGAAATGATGAATGCCTTACTTATAAGTTCTGGTTTACTAAAAAACTTATGGGGAGAGGCTATCCTTACGGCCAACCGTATACTCAATAAAGTTCCCTATAGTAAGAAACAATCAATTTCCTATGAAAAGTGGAAAGGAAGAAAACTCAACTTGAAATATTTCAAAGTGTGGGGGTGTCTAGCAAAGGTTCAAGTTCCTGTGCCTAAAAGGGTTAAGATAAGAACTAAGGCGATGGATTGTGTGTTCATAGGATATGCTAAAAGAAGTAAGGCATTTCAATTATGGGTTCATAAATTCTAACATCCGAATATTAATGAAAATACGGTAATTGAATCAGACAATGCTGAATTCTTTAAAAACATTTATCCGTATAAAACTAGACATGAACAATCGAGTGGTGGGTCTAAACAACCTCGTGATTAAAAAATTGAGAACGAACATAATGAAGAAAATACAAGATGTAGTACACGTCAAAAAACGTCTACATCATTTGGATTAGATTTTGTAACAATTCTCTTAGAAAATGAGCCTCAAACATTTAAAGAAGCGATGACATCTTTAGATTTATCCTTTTGGAAAGAGGCATCCAATAGTGAGATTGATTCAATCTTAAGCAACCATACATGGGAATTGGTTGATCTTCCTCCCGGAAATAAACCTTTAGGTTATAGATGGATCTTCAGAAGGAAAATGAAAGCGGATGGCACTATTGACAAATACAAGGCAAGACTTGTAGTAAAAGGCTTCAAACAAAAAGAAGGTCTTGATTACTTTGATATATACTCGCCAGTAACAAGGATAACATCGATTCAAATGTTAATTGCCTTAGCGGCGGTATATGATCTTCAAATCCATCAAATGGATGTGAAAACCTCTTTCCTAAATGGAGAATTGCAGGAAGAAATATACATAGAACAACCTGAGGGTTTTGTGATTCCAGGAAAGGAAAATAAGGTGTGTAAACTTATTAAGTCGTTGTATGGACTAAAACAAGAACCTAAACAATGGCATACGAAGTTTGACCAAACCATGTTGGCAAACGGGTTCAAGATAAATGAATATGATAAATGTGTATATATTAAAGACACTCCAAATCACCAAGTCATTGTTTGTTTATATGTGGATGGTATGTTGATCATCAACAGAGACATTTCTGACATAAATGCAAGAAAATGAATGCTCGAGAGCAAGTTTGATATGAAAGACCTTGGAGTTGCAGATGTGATCTTAGTTATAAGAATCCATCGAACTCCACAAGGGTTGGCAGTGTCACAGTCTCATTATATTGAAAAGGTACTTGAAAAGTTCAAGTATATGGAATTCGGTATTGCTAAGACTCTATTGGATGCGAGGTTTGCACTTCGAAAGAATGAAGGTGAAAGTAACTCGCAATTGGAGTACGCAAGAGTATTGGGATGTTTAATGTATTTGATGAACTATATATGACTAGACATAGCATGTGCTATCAGTAAATTGAGTCGGTATGCGAGTAATCCCAACAAAACTCATTGGATAGCAATGAAAAGAGTTTTGGGGTATCTTAAATACACTCAAAACTATGCGTTGGATTATAATAAATATCCTACGGTACTTGAAGTATATAATGATGCAAATTGGATCACTAGATAGAACGAAGTAAAATCCATAAGTGGATATGTATTTACTATCGGTGGAGGACCAGTCTCTTGGAAATCATCCAAACAGACTTGTATTGCTCGCTCTACAATGGAATCTGAATTTATTGCATTGGATAAATCCAGTGAAGAAGAAAAATGGCTCCAAAATATCTTGGAAGATATTTCGTATTGTCCCAAGCCAGTGGAACCAGTATGTATACACTGTGATAGCCAAGAGGCAATAGGTAGGGCAGGGAGCATAATGTACAACGGTAAATCTCATCATATAAGACGAAGACATAATACCATTACAGAAATTCTCTCTAATGGAATTATCACTATAGACTATGTAAAGTCAAAGGATAATATGTCGGATCCACTTACAAAAGGCCTATCTAGAGAAGGAGTAGAAAGGACATCCAAGGGAATGGGTTTAAGGCCTAGGACAAGTTAGCACGGTTGTAACTCTACCTAGCAGACTTGAGATCCCAAGAGCTAGGTTTAAGGAGATCAAACAAAGTTGTGTCTGGCAGGTTCACCATTGTCAATTACCCAACTCATTCTCATGATGTAGATAATGTACAGTAAACTAGGATAAAACTTAAGGTGAAAAGTCATTTAATGATTATCTAAATTTGGTAGATTTGACCAAATAGTTTAATCTACAGGATTGAACGTTTAGCAATCACCTATGCGAGGGTGAAGTGGAAGCCGCTTCAAGGAGAAGATTAGTAAAGGCCTATTCTCTAATTTGTCATGAAACCGGGACGTGTTCATGGGTGAAAAGAACAAAATCATGAGAAAACATAAACTTTAAAAGGTTGGTTTTGTGATATGTATTGTCTAGGTGTACATTAAATCTCGACGGTTCAAATATATCAAATCTACCGATTGACCGAGTGCATCCGATGCATGTTCACTACGGAAAGTTCAAAGGGAAATCTACTTATCCATTGCAATCAGTCTTTGCTTGATGATCACATACATGTCCGTACAACTTTTACGAAAAATATCCATTCCCCATTCATGTGGGGGATTGTTGGGTGAAAATTGTGTATGAAGTGTGAATGGAAAATGGAAAATGGTGGAGGAAAGGAGACACCCAATTTAGAAAGTGTACTCCAAATTGGAAAGTTCACTAATTGTCCCATATTGGTGGAAGAAGGAAACGTTGGAGTGTTTATAATAAGAACACTTACTCCACATGGTAAGTGAGGAAAGAAATAAGAGATGCCTCTCACCATCGTCGTCGTCGCTCGCTCGGCTCGACTTTGGATTTGGATTTGGATTTGGCAAATGATCTATCAATGGGATTTATCTTTTTGGACAAAGTTTATTTGATGGAAATAAAGAAATCCAGAAAGAAATCTAATCCTAAAATACAAAAAATACAGTAAAATATTTTCTAGTTTTGGTACTCCATTTATACATGCATACAGAAGTTCAAACTGATGCAATACTTCATCGAACTAGTGCCACTGTTTCGGTGAACTGATGCACTATTTCGGTGAACTGATGCACTATTTCGGTAAACTGATGCATTGTTTCGATGAACTGACACACTTATTCATGAAATGGCATGCTTTTTTAGAACAATCACACTGTTTGGATGAATGGGCTTGAATTTTCAGAAAAGGTTACACCTTTTAGATGAACCTTTGCCACTTTTCAGAAGAGGCATCTTGTGGCTATATAAATCCGCTTTCATCCACAGGTTTAGAAACAAAAAATTTAGAATACAAAATTACTTTTTGTCTTCCAAATTACTCTGTGTGATCAATCAAAACGTTCTGTGCGTTCGAAGATCTTCCATTTTATCTTGGGAGGAAAAATTCAACAACCTCGGTTACAGTGAGGGAAATTATTTCCTTAAGGAAACTCAGTGAATTCGGACGACTTGGCTATTTTCTGTTTCATCTTAATTTCTGAAAGAATAAAATACACCTCTTGGAAAGGTCATTTTGATCTTGTGTTTAGGGTATTTGATATACTTCAACGTGTTCTTGTTTATACTTGAACTCTAGTTGAAGTTATTGTTCTGCATATACTGATTTTCTGTACCCAAAGTACAAACAAAAATAACACTCGATCCTTCATTGTTCGGGATGTCTATCGTGGCCAGGGCCTCAGCTCGGGTCGCGACATTTAGTTATGTCAAAAGCCTACTCAAAAATCAATCTTTATAGGCATACTAAATATCTTTCTTTTTCTGTCGATTTTTTATCCGATTTGTGATATTATACTGGATATGTTGCCGTGTCGAATATATGAAACATTTATACAACTAAAAAGCTTCTACAAATAGACAAATAGATAAGGATTTATCTCAAGAACTTATCGAGTTGTGAAGATGCATTGTAACTTTTGTAAGGAGCTTGAATGTTCATTTACACTAAGTCTTATTAACAATGCGCTATAATACTATTTAAAAAAGCTTTCAATATAAAAGGATCCAGCTCGTTATGGATATATTCTTGAATAGTCTTAAATTTTATTTGACCAGTTAAGTATGCAGCAAAGCTAACAAATAACTTTGATATTTAATTGTCTGAAATCAAGTTACATACATTGTATTAAGACAAATAAGGACATATATTTATACTTTTACTTGTCCATTTTAGCATATCTTACAAAAAATAATGATTATTTTTGTTTTACCCATTGGATTAATTACTCAATGCCCTATATCATTTTCTAATACATTTTGAAATACTTGTAATCCCGCTCTAGATTCCAAGAATTTCTTTCTAGTAGATGGTCATATTCATTTTTTCCTGCATCAT
The DNA here is from genome assembly GCA_030864215.1 of Capsicum pubescens. Lineage (NCBI taxonomy): Eukaryota > Viridiplantae > Streptophyta > Magnoliopsida > Solanales > Solanaceae > Capsicum > Capsicum pubescens. The sequence goes on along the minus strand of CM061548.1, from coordinate 409,374,692 downwards.
ATCTTGTGACAAAATAGTAATGTAGTTTTCTTTGGAATCATAAATTTTTTAGTAAAGTTTCCAGAATACTCTAGTTTATAATCATTTTAAGGAAATATCTAGATTATTCTTAGATAGCTATAAGGTAAAAGTTAGCAAGAATGTTCTTGTAGATCCATGTAGAAATATCTTGATTATTCTTATATAGCTATAAGATAAAAGTTGTCTTTAGATTATTCTTAGATAGCTATAAGGTAAAACTTATCTAGATTGTTCTTATAGATCCAACTAGAAATATCTAGATTATTCTTAGATAACTATAAGGTAAAAGTTACTTAGATTTTTGTTGTAGATGCATCTAGAAGCATCTAGACTATTCTTAGAAAGCTATAAGGTTAAAGTTATCTCTAGGTTACTCTTAGATAGCTATTAGGTAAAACTTATCTAGTTTGTTCTTATAGATCCGTCTAGAAATATCTGAATTATTCTTAGATAGCTAAGGTCAAAGTTATCTAGATGTTTCTTGTAGATACATCTAGAAGAATCTAGAATCATCCATAGACAAGTATAAATAGGATGACATTGTACATTGATTCTCAACACCTATAAAGTATTGATATTTAAATTCCTAGTTAGAAATTTTCTTGCAAGTCCAAAAGTGTCTGAATTGGAGGTTTATACTCTTGGAGTTGATGAGAAATGGAAAAATGTGTACAAGGTTCATTGGATGAATTGCATAAAAAATGTGTACAAGGTTCAAAATTTTAATTCCTGCAGTTGTCTTTATTGTCTTTAATTGATGTAGCTACTTGTTTTCATAATTAAATTGACAGCTTGACTCTTTTGTTCTTATTTAATATGAGAAACCTTGAATTCATCGCACCTCTCTAATTACTATAAAATTACTTTTTGCATAAAAGGAATAAGGTTAGACTTCCTTGTGCCCACTCCTCTCTCCTAATTTCTACTTTGGCGAGATAAGAGGTGATTGTGTGCAATCTTTACAGGTTTTCTTCAATTTATGACATTTTTTCTTTAGTGATGTTCTTAATCTCTTGAAGTATCATATTTGGTGGTATCTACAATCAGTTGACGTAAATGAAGTTCACCGATCAGGCATACTACTATTTTCTTTTATGTCATACTTCCTCTTTTAGTCAGTGGTTCAATCTCTCATAGCTTCATTCTCTGGGTTTCTTTGTTTAACTACCAATCCTATTGCGGCGAATACGTCAAAGATTGGAATGCTTCAATTGTAAAATAACTTTCGTGTATTAAAAAAATCTGTTGAAGATATTTACTAGAATTTAATTGAGAGATGACACAACAGTCTAATAATATCGTGTACTAGAAATTACCCCTATTGCAACAAACCTTTTGGCAACGGTTCCAAAAGCATTGCTATAGAGCATCTATTGCAATGCTTCCAACCATTGCAAAATAAATTGTTTTAGTTGAGCTATTTCGTGCAATAACCATTGCTATTGATGGATAACTGTCGCAATAGGATGACTTATAGGAACGGTTGCATGAACCGTTGCCATAAAGTCACCTATGGAAACACTTAATTGACAAAAAAAAGCTATTGCATTGGTTGTAATTTATTCCCTCCTAAATTTTTTATTGTATCAGCCAAAAATTAAAATAATATATCACAAAAATTAAAGAAGTATATAAGGAAAATTTTGCTATTACTGTTGAAAATTTCCCATTCTCAACCACACGCCGCCAGTACGCTCATTCTCTGATTCAAACTTGTCCATCTTCTCGCTCTCCGATTCCTTGATTGACGACTTGAGCTTACTGATTCTTTGCTTGTTGACGTCATTCTTGTGAAGAAGCTGAGTTTTCTCTTGCTCTAACGCGACGTTTTTCTACTTTAGTGCCGCCGCGGTTATTACTATTTTAGCAATTGTTTATTGTACTTGATTCATTTTTACATTTTGGATCCATGATTAGTTTTCTGTTAGTGTTGTGATTAGGGTTTTTGATGGATTAATTACGATAAATCTGTTAGATTTTTTGGTATTTGATTAAGTGATTGAGATTTAAGCGGATTGAGGATAGTATCTATTGAACTCTATTATGTTTGTTGTTTCTTTTAGATTTTGTTTAGCTTGTGTGTAGATCTAGGTGATTGTTTTTTTGAGTGTTGTTTTCAATTTAGTAGAGGGCTATCAAGTGTAGATTGTTGGCTTTGATGCAAGCGTCACTAGTTTCTTTGATACTTTTGAGTGTTGGAACTTTATGTAGGCATGTATGCACAAATGTATATTACGAGGGCGTGGTAATAAGTTTCTATGCTATCATGTATTATCACTAGCAATGGTTAGTATTGATGCGGTCACTAGGTGTTCTTTTAGCTCCATGCTCTAAGGTTTGGAGCTTTAAGGTGTGACAACTGCCTCATTTTGAATCAGTATGACTGTATGTATACAAAGAGATGCGTTAGGTAAAAATTCTCAAGTATAAATGCCTCCCTTTTCCTAAATTGTGGGATAATTTGATGTTGCTTGTGGTGTTGTGAGCTTTGATATAACCGTATTTAACCATAACGTACATTTATAATTTTCCATCCCAAAACAAGATTCTGTTGTTGTCTCTTTTGCTACAACACAATGAAAGGTTGTTACTTTCTTATGAAATACTTCTATTTATCGTATGAAATCTCGATTATATCTTTTTTTGACTTCCACTAGACTAGTTCCTGATAAAATGTACAAATTAATTAGTTAAATAGTCAACTTGCAGAAGTAGCTGCTGCACTGTTGCATTAGTTTGTTACTTAGCTTTTACTATTTCATTGAGTTAGTTACTGAGAGTTGATATTGTTACATGTGATCAGTCACAGCCTAGTGAGTTAGTAGCTTGTTAGTTAGATTAGAAGATTCTAGAACACAATATGATTGCCTATAAATACTAGCTACATCACAGTGTAATGCAATAAACTCATTATCAATACAATAAGAGCAATAGCAGTTTTAGTTTCTCTACATTATACATGGATCCCTGAGTATACATAACATGGTATCATAGCCTTATCTTTATTCTGGAGAAGATAATCCATCTATGGAGTTTAGATCTCTATTGTAGCAAGAAGCTCATAAATCAAAGGTGATAGAATGTAACACCCCGCATTTCGGGCTAGAATAAAAAGATATGACTCTGATGCGTTGATAATCTCAGAGCCTTAAATCCTATACCAATTTGGCATGTTAATAAATTTTGTAGTATGTGAATCCATTTGAGCATGAATTTAGACCATAGAAGTCCTTCAACTCAAGGACGAGTTAAAACCATTTCGATCGATTAAGTTTTAGTGGACGTTGTAATTTGTATCAAATTCTACTGACCATAACTCATTGTATATGATGAACTGGGTGGCCTACTATATACCAAATTGTAGATAATAGAATAAGCTTTCCAACGATACCAAATTCGCCTAAAACGGACACCCGGTGAAGAAGTTATGGCCTTTCAAATTTGAATGTGTCGCCTATGCACATATAGGCGATGCATAGGGCGGCGCCTATGCAAATATAGGCGATGCATAGGGCGGCGCCTATGTAAATTTAGGCAATGCAAAGGGCGGCACATAGTTATGGTTTCGGGTGACGAAAACACTCCGTTTTGAGTTACTTTAAGTGCAAGTTAGTCCTTACAAAACCCAAAATCGTCCTTACCCACTCCTAAACGGATTTGGGCCTATTAAGAACATTGAAGCCTCCTATAAAATCCCAAACTCTAATCCTTCAAGAACTTAAGAGAGGGAGCAACTAGGGTTTGAGAAAACAAGCTTGAAGAACCGATCATTCCGAAACTTCTTCGTGAAACAAATTACAGATTCGGAATCCTCTCGACGTAGGCTTTGATAGACACCAAAAATTCGTGGAGAATAAGGTACGCGGGGTTTTCCTAAAATCTCATGGGCTTAGAAATCATGTTTTAAGAATTGGGTTTTCGAATTCATGTACATACTCATGTTTCAGAAGCTTTAATGATATTGTTTTGGCCTTTTGGCTTTCCCCCAAAGTGATTTGAAAGTTATATGTATATATATATGTGTGTTTGTCCTGAAATATAAATTTAGAGCATGATTTTCATGAAACCTCTCTCTTAATGTAAATTTTTCCATGTTTCACGTAATATACAATGTTTTGAACACGAAAGAGAGGGTTGTGAATGTTAAATATGCATGTAATGAAAGAATGCATGGTTTTGCCAAAATACACATGACCACCATATGTTTGATGAAAGTTTTGCATTGATTTGACTTGAGTTTTGGAACATGACATCTTTAATGCAAATTACATGTTTTGGTGGTCTAAACTATGTTTTGAATGAAAGCTCTTGCTTAATACATTATGGCTCATAAATAGGACTTGCAAGTCTTGGTATGATGATACCAACTCAGACAAATGCCATAACAGACACAGACTAGTTCAGAAATCAGATTTTTATCAGACTTTCATGATTTAGAAATTTCAGAATGATACATGTTTAGAAAAGGCTAAAATAGGGCATAAAGAGAGCTTAGGTGGTTCCCTGAAGAAGGTGGGAGTTCAGACAAATCATTGCCTAAAACCGTGGTTTGCCGACCCGGGTATACTATTATGCGCTGACTTAAATGTCCTGTGGCGTATCAGACTCAAACACTCAAACCCTTGCGGCACACTTGGGCTGGGGGCTTCCCCGCCGAGTCAATGGTGGATTCCATACAACCCGTGGAATATTCAGACTTTAGGGGAATACCACCTAACTCAGAAGTAAAACACAAATCATGATTTGAAATGAACAGACAGGTTGCATGTTTTCAGAAAGTGCCCATGTGTTTTTCAGAAACAGTTTTATACATGATGTCTTGATGAAATATTGCTTTCCCTTAATATATATATATATATGTGTATGTTCCATTATACTACTTTTGGATTGCTTCTCGTGCCAGTACTTTTGTGCTGACCCCCCTCCTTCCAGGTTCTGAGGCACAGTCTAGGGATCCAGCTACTCAGTAGACATACTCGGATTTGCAGACTTAATCTCACAGTGGTGAGCCTTCTATTATTCGGAAGGACTAATTATGTCAGACATTATCTTATTTATTATGTTTTTGGTTTACTGGGGGCCTTGTCCCAGTTTCTTTTTAGACAGATGTTTATGTTCTTAGTAGAGATTTCGCAGACTGATGTCATATAGTATTATTCAAAAATGTTGCAGAACTTGACCATGTTTTCCGTACTCAGTTTCAATTCCGTATTTTATTATGATTATGAATGTTGTGCATGATAACCAGATAAAGAATGGGTGTTCCGGGCCTTCATTGTTCAGGATGCTCGTCACGTCTAGGTCCTAGGATCGAGTCGTGACATAGAAGATGTCTTCTACCCCAGTTCTCAGCTAACATCCGTGGTAGCAGTTCTTTTCTTATTTTGATTAATGTTCTGAGTTCGTCCTTCTTAGATTCTGAAGTATTGAAGTAATTTCTGGATTTGTAATTGCATTGTTGATAGCTATAGATAAGTGAGACAGTATGCTTTTATTCCTATAGACACTTAATTGCTGAAGTTCTGATTGAGATTGAAAATGGCACCAAAGATAGATCCTAGTGATCCCCTGTTCATAGGAGCATCAGATGTATCTGGTGCTGCCTTAATACCAATCAAACTTGTACGATGTGAGAACTATGGAGTGTGGAGTAGGTCAATGAGAATTGCACTTTTAGGTAAGAAGAAATAGGGATTTGTGATAGGGAAATGTAGAAAAGATACATTCAACGAAGAGTTACATGATCAGTGGGAAACATGTAATGAGATGGTACTATCGTGGATTATGAGTTCTGTGAGTACAGAGCTGCTCAGTGGGATCGTTTATACAACAAATGCATACCTGAAATAAAGGTTTGATAAGATGAATAGACTAAGGTTGTATCAACTACATAGAGAGATCAACACCTTGTCACAAGGTACAGATTCAGTATCAGCTTACTTCACAAAATTATAGAGTCTATGGCGTGAGTATGATGAATTAGTTCCTACTCCATCACGTGTGTGTCCAAAGTCCAAAGACTATGCAGATCACTTATCACTTATCTGAATTAAGACTGATGCAGTTTTTTAGTGGGTTGAATAAGTCATATGATCAATCAAGAAGATAGATCTTGATAAAAGGGATCACACCTACACTTAACCAACCTTATGCAATTATAACTGAGGATGAGATTCAACATCTAGCCTGTGCAAATGTCATTGGTGAAAAGACTGATCCAATAACAATGCAAGTGAGTAGAAGTTCAGTAAGGAATTATGGAGCTCAAAACAACAGAGGAAAAATATGTGATTACTGCCATTTTAGTGGTCACACCAAAGATAATTGATATAAGTTGATAGACTATCCTAATGATTGGAGGCAAAAGAAAATAGGAGGCTACAGTGGTGGACCAAAAGGATCACATCAAGGCTTTAATTCTGGAGGAGGAAGTACTCAATTCTATGGAAAACATGGTGGATATAGTAGTCATGGACATAATTATGGAGGATAGATGCATGCTCATCATTCCACCAACAATATGACTGGTGATAAGGTCTATGGAGGTGCAGGACAAACTGCTTCAACTAGTCAAGGAGATAACAAGGAGGTTCACAATGCTATTCTACCTAAGAGGCAAACATTCCATGATGGAGAGTATAAATAAATTATGGACATGCTGAATAAGGACATACCTGATACCAACCACAACAACATGGCAGGTAAAGTTGTTTGTTCACTATTTCATTAGATGTCACAGGAATGAATAGTGGATTCTGGTGCAACACAACATGTTGCAGCAAGTAATAATGTTCTATCAAGGTGTTACAAAGTAGATGGATCAGAAAGGGACAAGGTACATCTTTCCACTGGTGCTAAGGTAGATATATCTCATACTAGAGAGGCACATATGTTTAGAAATGGAACAGTGAAAGATGTATTATTTGTTCCTGACTTCAAACTTTTTTTGTTGTTAGTATCCAAAAAGACTAGGCAGCTTTCATGATTTGTTTTCTTTTACCCTGACTTCTATGTCTTTCAGGACCTTCACAGTGGCAGGGTGAAGGGGATTGGTAAGGAAACAGTTTAATTATATGTCCTCAAAGGACAATATACAAAGCACAAAGTACAAGGCTCTCAGACTCAGGTTCATAGATATATAGCAGAAGAAAAAGTAGTTGTGTAAGATTGTATCCTCTGGCATAGAAGACTTGGTCATCCATCAGCTCAAGTACTAAAGTTACTGGACATGTTGAAGCATAAAAAGGATGTAGAAGATTTGAACAATTATCATATCTTCCCTTTAGCTAAGTTGACTAGACTAAGCTTTCCTATAAATAAGAATAGAGCTACTTAAGTGTTTTGACATTGTACATATGGATCTTTGGGGGCCATGTAAGACACCTACATATGACAAAATATTATTTCCTAATAATGGTTGATGGTCACAGTAGATACACATGGGTTCATTTGTTGCAATAAAAGTCTGAAATAATTGTGCCTCTCAAGACTTTTGTATGCATGATACAGACACAGTTTGATACATATATTAAAATTGTGAGATCTAATAATGGCACAAAAATTTTCAACTCACAGTGCAATGACTTATTTAGGTCTCTAGGTATCATACATTAGAGTAGCTGTGCATATACACCACAACAAAATAGTGTGGTTGAGAGAAAGCACATGCATATTTTAAATGTAGCTAGAGCCATTAAATTTAAGTCACAAATGCCTGCTAAATTTTGGGGTCTTAATGTTAAGGCATCAGTCTATCTAATCAATAGACTACCTTCTCCCATTGTTGAAGGAAGAAGTCCTTATAAGTTGCTCTTTTCTAAACCTCCATCCTTAACATATTTGAAAGTTATTGGTTGTCAACGTTATGCATCTATACTACTAAGGGGTGACAAGCTACAAGAAAGAGCCAAACCAACAGTCTTGATGGGCTATTCTTCTACTCAAAAGTGCTATCTATTAATGAACTTAACCACTGACAAGTTATTTGTGACTAGAGATGTTGTGTTCCGGGAATATGCAACTGAACAAACAATTGAATTCCCTTCAGATTTCCTACATGAATAACTAGGTGTTGCTGATTATATAGATGCAACTTCTTATGAAGAAAACCCTTCCTCACTATCTGATGTACCAAGTGTAGTTGTTGAGGATGATCAACATATTCCACCTATAGATGAGTTGCCTTCAAATTCACCTGGTAATGTTGGTTTGATGTATGCTTCATCCATCCCAAGTGATATACCAAGAAGAACTCCTAGGCTGATCAATAAACCTATTTGGATGAATGATTATGAAATGCCAGGGAAGGGAAAGGGGATAAGATATCCTATTGCAAATTGTTTTCCTACCAAAATGCTACTCCTAATTGCGAGAAATATATATTAGTCTTGCCTGCATTGGTTGAACCACAATATTATAGCCAATATGTTAAAGATGAAAGATGGATTGAGGCTATGAAGCTAGATATCAAAGCACTGGAAGACAATAATACTTGGGAGATGATTGAATTTCCTCAAGAAAAGCATGTTATTGGTTCAAAATGGGTGTACAAGATAAAGTAAAAGGCAAATGGAGATGTAGAGTGATTCAATAAAAGACTAGTAGCCAAAGGTTAAAGTCAATAAGAAGGGTTGGATTACCATGATACTTTTTCTCCAGTTGCAAAGATGGTTACTGTAAGATATGTGGTTGCATTGGCAGTTTCAAATGATTGGTGTATGTATCAAATGGATGTGTATAATGCATTCTTACAGGGAGATCTAGATGAAGAAGTATACATGGATCTACCAGAAGGGTTCCAAAAGGAAGGACCACACAAAGTATACAGATTGATCAAATAACTAGATGGACTCAAACAGGCTTGAAGGCAGTGAAACATCAAACTCACTGCACCACTAATCAAGGCAGGTTTTAGCCAAAGCACTTATGATTACTCTATTTTTACCTTGAAGAAGGAATCATGAATGGTTATCATACTGGTGTATGTGGATGATTTTCTCATCACTGAGGACAATGTGTAATACCCCGAGAATTTTTCGTTAAAATTTTATGTGTAAACGTGTTGGGTTCTATCTTCTAGAATGAATTATAAATTTTTCGTGAGGAATGTCTTAGATAATGACCCACCATTGCGTAGAGTATCAAATAGTATTTCCAACGATATATGGATCATCCAAAACGGACACCCGAGCGACGAGTTATGAACATTCCAATCGAACCGTGAATAGTAAAACATGCAGGAACAAAAGTACTGAGGCTTGGCGTATTATTGCTCCTACTTTAAACGATCATAACTCCTTGTACATAATGATCTAGGTGATTTAATATTTATCAACGTAAATCTCTGCGAGTCCTCTTTCCGTTGAAATTAGTTTCATCCAATTTGTCTATCAGAGCAAAAAGTTATGGTCGATCTACTTCAGACTATCAAAAGTGAATTTTTAGGTCAACTTCAAACGATCATAACTCCTTGTACACAATGATCTGGGTGAGATACTATATATAAATGGAAATATATGGCAATCCTTTTTCTAATTAAATTTGTTTCATCCAATTTGGATATCGGTGTAAAACGTTATGGTTGATTTACTTTAGACTTTCAAAACAGTCCACCAAAGGACAGATTCGAGAATTATTTGATTTTTAGGGGAGTTTTGGTCAATCCCCCTCACCCAAAATCCGTCCAAACCCTATATTAATGCCTATTAGAAGCATTATATGTTATATTTCATCAAATGTTCCTTTTATATGTTGGGTTCGATCCAAACCCGAGTCACCCGCGTGACAGACGGGTTTGATCCCCGGCAACGACGCCAAAATTTGATACGCCCAATTTACAACTCTCGTTAGAAAGTGTAAGTGGTTGCTGTCAAATATAGAACCCAACTAGGTTGGGTGTCGAATCCCACAGGGAATACTCTGGTCACTAAGTATTGCAATTATTAGTAGACTGTTGGTCGAAAATTCCAAGGAAAAAGGGGGTTTTTGTTTAGGCGTGAACTAATATTATCAAGTAACTATGGAACGATTTGCATAGTAAGATTTAATCACAGAGATTGATAAGTTAGGGTTATGTCCACCTTATAAGTTCTACTTCTCTATTAACTATGAGTAACGCGAAATTTAGACATGCATGCACTTATAGAGAATCGTATTCTAATTCTAAATCCAAGTGTTTCTCAAACATCAAGGATTTATTTCGCTTTAGCTCTCCCGAGCCTAAAGTGTATAACAAATGGTACAAATTCTCCAAGAAGTTAATCCGGTTAAGGCATTAACGTGTAAATAGGGGTTGGAAACCCTATTTCCTTGTCACACTCTCTTTTCCAAACATGTAACTTTTCTCTCAAACAAGTTAATGCTATAATGGCGTATTCTCCATGTTTGCAACCATAAGAATTCAATAAAAACGAAGAGAGTAATGATATAAGTAGCATAACACATCAAGAATTCACAAACTCATAGTAATAGATAGTATCTTATAAGGTTTCCATAACCCTAACAGAAAAGTTTAGCTACTCATGAATACACCGGAAATCAAAGTAGACATCATCATCATACCAAAACTTAGAGAAATCTCGGCTATGGAGATGAAACGTGTTTTCTTTCTCCGTTTCTCAAGTGAGCCATTTTCTTCTCTCAAAACGAGTACCGAATCTTCCAACGTGAATTCTGAATAATGTTCGAATGATAATTCTCATGATGCTGAAAAATTCAACAATTAGGTTTTTAATAGCATCCTTGTCTAATAAGTTGCTACTGCATCCTTAAGTATTTAAAAATACTGGGTTTGCCCGGGACAAAGTTCCCATGCATCACTTTCAGTCCAAAAGTTGCCTTCCCTCTTATGTGAAGTTTTTCTTTGTTGCCCACAGGTCCACAAATTTTGGCGCTGCTGCCGGGGAATACGGTTGTCAACTAAGTTTGTGATAGTTAATAGACCCTTTGGTTAAAGATTCTTGAATTTTACTTTTTGTTTGTTGTTTTTGTTTTGTTCAGGATTATTGGAGTGCATGCCAAATACACGAAGTTATGGTCAACCGTTATAACCTATAAATCCTGAACCACATCTTATTGGAAGAATGGATGCACAACAAAACCTTGAATGGATGGCTTCTCAACAGGAGCAGGAAAGATTAGCTGCTATGCAGCTGCTCAAGTGCATCAACAAAATATTGATAACCCAGGTCGGGCAACAAATCTTGATGAAGAGGACCTGGGTGATGATTAGTTATTAAATCCAAGGCGTGCTGGTGAGGTGGCATCACCTGTGAACATGAGAGATCGTCAAGCTAGAATGAGACCTGAATGCCGAGCTGTGAAGGACCCTTTTGATGATGATGATGACGATTTGGATAGGGCTGGTGCCACAGGGGCTATTATTCCTCCGCCCTTGGCACTCGGAGCCAAGTTCAATATCACTAGCACCATGATCCAGCTGTTGCATCTCAAAGGGTTATTTGGTGGACTTGCAGGCGATGATCCGAATATGCATCTGATCAACTTTATCTCAACATGCAAGTCGTTTGACAATCCAGGAGTTGGACAGAATGCAATTCGACTGCGCTTATTTCCATTGTCTCTATCTAGAGAGGCAACTCTATGGTTGAACGGTCTAACTCCTGACTCTATTACTAATTGGAGGCAACTGAAAGACGCTTTCCTAGAAAGATTCTTTCCGCCATCCAAGAGAGCACAGTTACGAGATGAGATCAGTAATTTTCGATAGCTTCCAACTGAAGGTCTTCACCAAACATGGGAGAGGTTCAAGAAGAAGCTTATGCGGTGCCCAAATCATCATATAACCAACATCCACTTGATGGAAATATTATACAGGGCGTTGAACTCGGTGACTAAGCCAGTGGTTGATAATGCTGCAGGTGGGTCATTCATGGACCTTACTTTTATGAAGGCTGGTGATATGCTGGATCGTATGACAAAGAAGAGTAGAGCTTGGCATACCAGAGATTCTGAGGTAGCAAGATCTACTGTATGTACTGGCATGACAGCAGAATAGAGGCGAAGAGAAGAGGAACGTGACCAAGATATGGCTCACATGAAAACACAGATGGACCGTCTTACCAAGCATTTATTATCAGGGAAGACAGAAAAGGTCAAGGATGTTATATCACAGGGTAGAGATGAATCCGATTCTGAGGAGAAAGAAAATTATTTGAATAATCAGGGGGGTTTCCGAGGCAATGCCCAAGGAAACCAAGGTCAAAACTATTATGAAAAATCCGTATTCAAGAATAAGACTGACAGGAGTGGTTTGTATGTTCCTCCTGGAAATCGTGAGGTTGCAGCATCAGGCTCTGGAAAGATGTCTATGGAAGATATGATGGCTAAGTTGTTGAAAGGAGTGGAGGCAACCAACACGGGAGTAATTGAGGTAAAAAATGATTTGTCCTCAATAAATAAATTGGTTGATTCGCATTCCACTTCAATAAAAAAGCTGGAACAACAATTGAGTCAACTATCAGCGACACTTAATCAAAGAAAAGTTGGTACCTTACCTAGCGACACTGTGCAGAACCCAAGGAATGATGGATCATGTATGACTATTACTACCAGGAGTGGTAAGCTGTTGGAAAATCCATCCAAAGGCAAGCAGATGGTTGATATTATAGAAGAGAATGTTATTGAAGCAGATTGTGATGATTCTGTAGAAGCTAAAAATCAGAATAACAACGTTCATGACACTACACCTAGATGTCACCAGCCTAAAAAGATTGATAATCGGAAGCAAGATAAAAAGAAAGTGGTGGAGAAAACTCTTCCAACTCCACCACCACCTTTTCCTTAGAGACTGAAGAAGAAAGATGATGACACCAGGTTAAGTAAATTCATGACTATGTTGAAGTAGTTGACTATTAATGTGCCTTTGGTGGAGGCACTGGAGCAGATGTCAGGATAGGCCAAATTCATGAAGGACCTTTTGACAAAGAAAAGGGCAGCAAGTTATGAACTGGCAGATAATGTTCATCATTGCAGTGCAATTTCCACGAGATCTTTAGTACAGAAAAAGGCGGATCCTGGTGCTTTCACTATTCCTTGCACGGTTCGATCCTTGGATTTTGCTAAGGCATTGTGCGATTTGGGGGCTAGCATCAATTTGATGCTTCTATCTATTTATAAACAGTTGGGGTTGGGCGATCCTACACCAACCAATATACGGCTCGTGATGGCAGATAGGTTGGTAAAACGACCTGTTGGTATCTTATATGATGTACTGGTGAAGGTTTCTTTCTTCATTTTTCCTGCAGACTTTGTTATTTTAGATTAAGAGGTAGATTCTGAAGTTCCAATAATCATGGGACACCCTTTCCTCACAACATGAAGTGTGCTTATTAATTTACGAGTAAACGAGCTTTTATTTCGGATGAATGACGAAGTGGTCCATTTTGATGTATGCAAATCAATGAAGCAGCCTAAAGATATGAATGTGTTCTCTATAGCTTATGTTTATTATGAGGACGAGAAAAAATTATCTGTAGAGAAGCATCTTACTGTTGAGCCATTGTCTGCTGTACTTTTGAACTTTGCACATGAGGATGTTGAAGAGTATGAAGAAACTATTCGTGCTCTAACAGGAATGGGGTCCTATTCTCATGCCCCTAAGAAGCTGGACCATGAGCTTAAGAATTGACTGTCACCACCAGCGAAACCATCCATTGAAGAGCCACCAGTGCAAGAATTGAAAGAGCTCCCCAGTCATCTATTGTATACGTTCTTGGGAAGTGGGAATACACTTCCGGTTATTGTTGCTGCTGATTTAGGTGAACAGAAAGTAACGGCTCTCATCTCTGTTCTGAAAAGGTACAAAAAAGCCATTGGTTGGACTATTGCTGATATAATTGGTATCCCTCCTGGGATATGTATGCATAAGATTCAGCTCGAAGAAGATTGCGTACCCACCATTGAGCACCAACGTCATTTGAATCCACCTATGCAAGAGGTAGTGAAGAAACAAATTATTAAGTGGTTAGATACATGGGTGGTGTACCTAATTTCAGATAGTAAATAGGTGAGTCCAGTGCAATGTGTGCCCAAGAAAGGAGGCATGCCAGTGGTCGCAAATGAAAAGAATGAGCTAATTCCACTCAGACCTGTCACAGGGTGGAGAGTGTGCATGGACTACCGGAAGCTGAATTCATGGACGTTAAAGGATCACTTTCCAATGCCATTCATGGATCAAATGATTGACCGATTGGCAGGGAAGGTATGGTTCTGTTTCTTAGATGGTTATTCCGGATACAATCAGATTTGCATTGCTCCTGAAGATCAGGAGAGGACCACTTTTACATGCCCATATGGTACGTTTGCCTTCAAACGAATGCCATTTGGGATATGTAACGCACCTGCTACTTTACAGCGATGTATGATGTCCATTTTTTTTTATATGGTCGAAGACACCTTGGAGGTGTTTATGGACGACTTTTCTGTTGTAGGTGTGTCATTTGAATCATGCTTGGCAAATCTAAGTATGGCTTTGCAGAGATGTGTTGAATTCAACCTGGTGTTAAATTGGGAGAAGTGTCAATTTATGGTTAAGGAAGGCATTGTTCTTGGGTATAAAGTCTCTGAAAGGGGAATTGAGGTTGATCGATCCAAGATTGAAGTTATCGAGAGATTACCACCTCCAATTTCTGTAAAAGGGGTGCGTAGTTTTCTCGGTCATGCAGGTTTTTATCGGAGGTTTATCAAAGACTTCTCCAAGATTTCTAGCCCATTATGCAAACTTTTGGAGAAGGATGCAAAATTTGACTTTGGTGAAGATTGATTGAAGGCATTTGAATGCCTCAAAGGAAAGCTAGTTGAAGCTCCTATTATTGTAGCACCCGATTGGTCTCTACCTTTTGATGTTATGTGTGATGCAAGCAGGGTAGCCTTGGGTGTTGTACTTGGTCAGAAAAGAGAAAGGCTATTTCATCCAATCTACTATGCGAGCAAGGCCTTGAATGGAGCACAGAAGAACTATACCGTCACTGAACAAGAGCTTCTAGCAGTTGTTTATTCTTTTGAAAAGTTTCGTGCTTACTTGTTAGGAACCAAAGTAGTGGTGCATACAGATCATGCGGCTCTACGATATCTAATGGCAAGGAAGAATGCTAAGCCAAGGCTAATTAGGTGGGTATTACTGCTTCAAGAATTTGATTTCGAGGTAAAGGATAGAAAAGGTTACGAAAACCAAGTAGATGATCATCTATCTAGACTTAAGAGTGAACACATAGTGCAACCCGACCTTGATATTGATGATGCATTTCCCGATGAAGAAATCCTAGCCACTATGGTGGAACACTTACCGTGGTATGCAGACTTTGCAAAATACGTGGTAAGTAAAGTGATTCCTGAGCATCTCTCCTTTCATCAAAAGAGAAAGTTCACGCATGATGTGAAACACTACTTCTGGGATGAACCGTATCTCTTTCGCTGATGTGCTGATGGTATTATTAGGCGATGAATCTCAGATGTGGATGTGCCTAGCATACTGGAAGCAAGTCATGCTTCCCAAGTTGGGGGTCACCATGCAGGTGATCGAACGACAAGGATGGTACTCCAAAGTGGCTATTACTGGCCTTCATTATTCAAGGATTCTTACGATTTTGTGAGAAGATGTGATCAGTGTCAGAGGTAAGGCTCTATCTCGAAGCACCATGAGATTCCCATGTCTAAAATTCTTGAAGTAGAACTATTTGATGTATGGGGTATTGATTTCATGGGCCCATTTGTGAGTTCGTTTGGGATGAAATATATCTTAGTTACTATGGATTATGTATCCAAATGGGTCAAAGCATCAGTGCTAGCTGATAATGAAGGGAAGCGTGTTGTAGCGTTCTTAAAGAGAAATATCTTCTCTCGTTTTGGGGTACCTCGTACCATCATAAGCGATTGAGGTTCAGATTTTTGCAACAAGCTGTTCAGATCCGTATTGGTGAAATAAGGGGTTAAGCAACACAAGGTACCTACACCATATCACCCAAAAATGAGTGGGCAGGTAGAGGTTTCTAATCGGGAGATCAAGCTAATCCTTGCGAAGACTGTGAATGCCAATAGGAAAGATTGGTCCAAAAAGCTGGATGATGCCTTATGGGCATATAGGATTGCTTTTAAGACACCAATTGGCATGTCACCATATCAACTAGTTTATGGGAAGTCTTGTCACTTTCCAATTGAGCTAGAACATAAAGCACTGTGGGCGCTGAAGCGGCTTAACTTGAATTGGGATGATTCTATTAATCTGAGGTTGGAACAACTGAATGAGATGGATGAATTCCGTCTACATGCGTATGAAATAACAGATCTCTACAAGGAAAGGATGAAAAAGTACCATGATCGGAGGATTGTCCAACGAAACTTTCAGAAGGGTGATTTGGTACTTCTTTTCAACTGCAGACTGAAGCTGTTTCCAGGTAAGTTGAAATCTAAATGGTCTGGTCCATTAAGAATCAGCCAAGTTTACTCATCTGGAGTAGTGAAGTTAGAAAACAATGATGGTGGTGTCTTTAAGGTGAATGGCCAAAGACTGAAGCTATATATTGGTCCAACCGATTCGATAAAATGTATAGCCACCATATATATCGAGGAAGTCTGAGTACTCGAGATAACTATGTCGTGCCGCGACAATAAATCAAGCGCTACATGGGAGGCAACCCATCGTTAGGAGTTTGATTCGTTACGATTTTGTTTTTGATAAATAAAAGTTCAAAAAGAAGAGTTGAGCCACGACCAAAACTAAAGCGCTCGGTGGGAGGTAACCCATCCTTCTAATCATTTTTGTTGTTTTTGATTAAGTGTAGGTGCAAGATATACAAAGGAGGAGATTAGTCCCAAATTTTGATTTGAAAGTGAGCCATGCTAAAGGTGGTAAGTGAGGAATGATGGAGCAAAGGCTATAGGTTAGGCATTGCCTATGCCAATCTAGGCAACGAAAAGGGCAATGCCTATGACAATCTAGGCAACGAACAAGGCAATGCCTATGCCAATCTAGGCAACGAACAAGGCAATGCCTATGCAAATCTATGCAACGGACAAGGCAATGCCTATGCTCACTGCCTCACATAGGCAATGGACAAGGCAAAGCCTATACCAAGGTAGGCAATGCTATAGGCGCCGCCTATTCCATTGCCTATGCTCACTGCCTCACATAGGCAATGCCATAGGCGCCGCCTATACCAATCTAGGAGATAGTCAAGGCACCGCCTATGCCAATCTAGGTGTTAGGCAAGGCGCCGCCTATGACTATCTAGGCATTGCTAAAGGCGCCGCCTATGCTAAGAATAGGCAAAGCATTAGGCGCCGCCTACTTATCCTTTTTTGCCTCCTAACCCAATTGTACATGGATCAAAACTGACCCATGGCTCATCCTTTAAATAGACCCTCTACCTTTGAACACCACTCAATTGTTTGTTGAACCTAGGCGCCGCCCAAGCTCCCTTATCCTCTCCAAGTTTTCCTCTTTTCTCATTTAATCCTGCAAACTCACCTTCCCGATCCCTTGGATATGGTTTGGCCAAACGTCCTACATATTAAAAAAAAAATTGAAAAACCCTAAAACTTATTGGGAGAAATTTCCCCCTAAACAAAGACTCTTTAAAGACTACATTGTGGATGCTATTTTGTTATGGTATGAGAAGGGGGTCTTCTATTTATAGATGTCTAAAACCTTTCCTCCAAGAAAGAGGTTAGTCAAATATGGAAAAGAATTATATTTTTTCTTTCAGGAAAAGTAAAAGTAATTATGGTAACTATTATTTTCCTTCTAAGAGAAAGTAAAACTTAAATATAGTAAGAAAATCAGGGCAAAAACCCTAACAAAACTGAACCAAGAGTTTTGACCATGTTTCCGTATTAAATTATATTTCTGCATTTTCTTTTATTATATGAATGTTATGCATGATTACCAGATAGAGTAGGACGTTCGGGCCTTCATGGTTCGGGATGTCCGTCACGATCAGGGCCCCGGTTCGGGTCGTGACACATATGTTAGATGGATGTAGGTCGGCTTTGAAAATCTTTTTTAGGTAAAGATTAGGTTTAATTGTATTATCGTAATACCTCTATTAGTTTGTTATTTTGTGGTAGTTTACTGTTCGCCTATGGATCTCGATCGACTTTGAGAAATTTTTGTGTGTAAAATTTAAGTTTAATTGTATTATTTTTATATCAATTTTATCATATTATTTTGTTGCAGTTTACAGGTGATAGATAAATGTTGGATGGCTTTGAGGATTTTTTTATGTAAAGGTTAGGTTTAATTGTATTATTTTGATATCTCTAATATCGTATTATTTTGTTTTTGTTTACAGGTGGTAGATGAGTGTCGGACGACTTTGAGAATTTTTTTTTGTGTAAAGATTAGATTTAATTGTATTATTTTGATGTCTCTATCATTGTATTATTTTGTTGCAATTTATAGATGGTAGATGAATGCCAATCTACTTTTAAAAATATTGTTGGTAAATATTAAGTATAATAAATAAATTCTCCATCTTTACATACTCAAAAGATATTAAATTTAATTATTATATTCATCTTTATTCTTTAAACAAATATTCTATTTAGTATAATGTTTAAACTCATTAAAGTGCGGTACACGCGCAAGGCGCGTACACCTAAACTAGTTTTTTTCAAATAATAGGAAGTTGAATGAATTCAATTAATTAAGATGGGAATATGAAAGATATTTTAAACTAAACCTTGAAGGCTAGGTTTTTGATACAATAAAAACATGGATCGTATAAAAAAGAAGTCAAAATAGTCCACAAACAAAGGGAAACCCGAGAGCAACACAAACACAATTCTCGGCTCCAACAACAACAAGAAACAAGGTGTAAATGACTAACAATAACAAGGGATAAACAACATTATAATAAGAAGAACCATAATAGGATAACAACAATCCAACGATTACAAGATTACAAGAACAACAAGAATTAACTGTTTCCCTAGATAACACTAACTAAGACATGAAATGTAGAGATAGTTAGTGAGACATATACAAAAATAAGACCCAAGAACCCAAATATATATTAAATCTAAGGACCCCTAAGACTTACAATAGCAACACAACACTCTTACTAAGAAACGAGAAGGATTCCACCACTCAAGCACCATCGTTTCCAAGCAATACACATTCACAAGTGAGTCCACACTTGCTCATGTCCTAGTTTTGGCCTAGGGAGGCTCTCTCTCAAGAGAAGTGTTATTTCATCAATATTCAATAACTAATGAACTAAAACCTTTTCATGTTCTATTTATTGAGTTATTACAATAAGAGGTGAAAAGACAAAAGAGCCCTTTAATGAAAAAGGGCACAAAATAGGCACCCATGGAGTGTGTTTTGGGGTGGCTTTGTACTCACCAAGGCCCTTCTTCACACGTCAATTTTCACACTCCCTTGGTTGCATTCAAAATACTCAAAAATGTCCATTGTCATGATCGTGCCCGTATCAGTTTTGTTCTCTCTTATAAAAGGTACTCCCACAAAGAGCAAAACCTAGTTTTGGAATCAAGTTTATCTCTTAACAAAAGCCATTCTACAAGACTATTTGTCATATTTCAACAAGGGACCTAATCGAATGTTGTCTAGTCTTGTTGTATTTTTGAGTCTTGTGTCTTTTATTCTTATACTCCCTCCATTCCAAATTACCCATTTCAAATTTCCTAATTTGATTTCTCATTTTATTTTTCTTTTTTCATTAATCAAGAAGAGACAAAATTTTTTTCCATGTTTTACCCTTTCCATTAATTACTTTTTCTTTAAATTAAAATGTAAACATCATTTAATAGGGGTACTATGATAAACTAGCCATGTCATTAATTATTTTTCTTAAACAATGTGTCATCTCAATTTGGGACGGAGGAAGTATTATATTGTAAATCTACTCGTCAGTTATGAAGGACTGTAGATCGGTTGCTTGTATGAGTCTTAGCTTGAGTCGTATCAATTAGAGTTAATTGGTCGAATAACTTTGTATTTAGTCAAGTTTCTTTTCATATTTTGTTGATGTATTTCTTGGGTAGAGTTTCTCAGGATTGTTGACTAGAGTTAGCCAACGAGGGGATGTGTAGAGTTACTACATCAGTCTTGTAATAGAGTTGTTACAAGAGTGTAAGATCAAGAGTTTACTCCTTGTGATTGTGATTATTCGAGACTATAATCACTTTGTTTCTTGAAGTTTAGTGAAGAAGTTTGGAAATCTTGTGAGATAGTGTCACGACCCGAGCCTAGGCCCTAGCCGTGATGAGCATCCCGAACCATGAAGGCCCGGAACACCCATTCTCTATCTGGTTATCATGCACAACATTCATAATCATAATAAAATGCGGAATTGAAACTAAGTACGGAAAACATGGTCAAGTCCTGCAATATTTCTGAATAATACTATCTGACATCAGTCTGCGAAATCTCAACTAGGAACATAAACATTTGTCTGAAAAGAAGATGGGACAAGGCCCCCAGTAAACCAAAAACATTATAAATAAGATAGTGTCTGACATAATTAGGCCTTCCGAACAATAGAAGGCTCACCACTGTGAGATCAAGTCTGCAAACCCGAGAATGTCTACTGAGTAGCTGGACCCCTAGACTGTGCCTCAGGACCTGGAAGGAGGGGGGGAGGGTCAGCACAAAAGTACTGGTACGCGAAGAAATCCAAAAGTGGTATAATGGAACATACATATATATATATATATATTAAGCGAAAGCAATTTTTCATCAAGACATCATGTATAAAACTGTTTCTGAAAAATACATGGGCACTTTATGAAAACATGCAACCTGTCTGTTCATTTTAAATCATGATCTGTGTTTTACTTCTGAGTTAGGTGGTATTCCCCTACAAGTATGAATATTCCACGGGCTGTATGGAATCCGCCATTGACTCGGCGAGGAAGCCCCCAGCCCAAGTGTGCCGCAAGGGTTGGAGTGTTTGAGTCAGATACGCCACAGGACATTTAAGTCAGCGCATAATAGTATACCCGGTTCGGCAAACCACGGTTTTAGGCAATGATTTGTCTGAACTCCCGCCTTCTTCAGGGAACCACCTAAGCTCTCTTTATGCCCTATTTTAGCCTTTTCTAAACATGTATCATTCTGAAATTTCTAAATCATGAAAGTCTGATAAAAATCTTATTTCTGATCTAGTCTGTGTCTGTTATGGCAATTGTCTGAGTTGGTATCATCATACCAAGACTTGCAAGTCCTATTTCTGAGCCATAATGTATTAAGCAAGAGATTTCATTCAAAACATAGTTTAGACCACCAAAACATGTAATTTGCATTAAAGATGTCATGTTCCAAAACTCAAGTCAAATCCATGCAAAACTTTCATCAAACATATGGTGGTCATATGTATTTTGGCAAAACCATGCATTCTTTCATTACATGCATATTTAACAGTCACAACCCTCTCTTTCGTGTTCAAAACATTGTATATTACGTGAAACATGGAAAATTTTACATTAAGAGAGAGGTTTCATGAAAATCATGCTCTAAATTCATATTTCAGGACAAACGCATATATATATATACATATAACTTTAAAATCACTTTAGGGGAAAGACAAAAGGCCAAAACAATATCATTAAAGCTTCTGAAACATGAGTATGTACATGAATTCGAAAACCCAATTCTTAAAACATGATTCCTATGCCCATGAGATTTTAGGAAAACCCTGCGTACCTCATTCTCCACGAATTTTTGGTGTCTATCGAAGCCTACGTCGAGAGGATTCTGAATCTGTAATTTGTTTCACGAAGAAGTTTCGGAATGATCGGTCCTTCAAGCCAGTTTTCTCAAACCCTAGTTGCTCCTTCTCTTAAGTTCCTGAAGGATTAGATTTTTGGGATTTTATAAGAGGCTTCAATGTTGTTAATTGGCCCAAATCCATTTAGGAGTGGGTAAGGATGATTTTGGGTTTTGTAAGGACTAATTTGCACTTAAAGTAACTCAAAACGGAGTGTTTTCGTCACCTGAAACCATAACTATGCGCCTCCCTTTGCGTTGCCTAAATTTACATAGGCGCCGCCCTATGCATCACCTATATTTGCATAGGAGCCGCCCTATGGATCGCCTATATGTGCAGAGGCGACACATTCAACTTTGAAAGGCCATAACTTCTTCACCGGGTGTCCGTTTTAGGCGAATTTGGTATCGTTGGAAAGCTTATTCAATTATCTACAATTTGGTATATAGTAGGCCACCTAGTTAATCATATACAATGAGTTATGGTCAATAGAATTTGACACAAATTACAACGTCCACTAAAACTTAATCGATCGAAATAGTTTTAACTCGTCCTTGAGTTGAAGGACTTCTATGGTCTAAATTCATGATAAAATGGATTCACATACTATAAACTTGATCAACATGCCAAATTGGCATAGGATTTAAGGTTCGGGGATTATCAACGCATCAGAGTCATATATTTTATTCTTGCCTGAAATGCGGGGCGTTACATTATCCCCCCCTTGGGATCATTCGTCCCCGAATGATGAAGCGGAAATAGTCACACACGATTTGAAACAGATTCATACATAGAATGAAACATAAAGCAAGAATTGTACCTTTCAATTCGTCTCTTGCTGATTCAAATAGGCTCGGGTATCTCACTTTCATATCATGCTCCGACTCCCAAGTTGCTTCTTTAACTTTCTGATTTCGCCATAACACTTTAACTGAGACTATCTCTTTACTCCTCAATTTTCTCACTTGTCGATCTAGGATTCCCACGGGCTCTTCCTCGTAAGACAAGAAATCGCTCACCTTGATTTCATCAATGGGCACCACCAAAGAGTGATCTCCGATGCACTTCTTCAACATGGATATGTGGAATACTGGATGAACAGAACCCAAACTTGCTGGAAATTCTAATTCATACACAACTCCACCTATTCTTCTTATAATCTGATACGGTCCTATATAGCGAGGACTTAGCTTACCCCTCTTCCCGAAACGCATAACCCCCTTCATCGGAGAAACTTTGAGGAAAACCCAATCTCCAATCTCAAACTCTAACTCTCTTTTTTTGACGTCGGCATAGGATTTCTGACGACTCTGAGCTGCCTTTAGTCGTTCCCTAATGAGTTTCACATCCTCCATTTCTTGATGAACTAGATCAGGCCCATACATCTGCATCTAACCTACTTCATACCAGCCTATTGGAGACCTACATCTCCTACCATACAATGCCTCAAAAGGTGCCATCTTAATACTAGAGTGGAAGCTGTTGTTATAGGCAAACTCTATCAGTGGCAAGTGATCAACCCAACAACCTTTAAAGTCTATCACACAGGCCCTCAACATGTCCTCCAGGGTCTGGATGGTGCGTTCAGCTTGCCCATCTGTCTGAGGGTGGAATGTTGTACTTAAGTTCACCTGGGTACCTAAACCTTTCTGAAACGATCTCCAAAACTGAGAAGAAAAATGCGTACCTCGGTCGGATATGATGGAGACAGGCGCTCCATGCAAACGGACACTTTCTGCAATGAACATCTTGGCATAATCTTCCCCCGAATAGTTAGTCCTGACAGACAGAAAGTGAGCTGACTTGGTCAGCCTATCTACAATCACCCATATAGAGTCATACTGATTCGGGACTTCGGAAGTCCTGTAGTAAAGTCCATATTGATCATTTCCCACTTCCACAAGGGCAACGCTATTTCTTGGGAAGTACCTCCTGTCCTCAAATGTTCTACTTTCACTTGTTGGCAATTCAAGTACTTAGAAACAAAGTTAGCCACATCTCGCTTCATATTATTCCACTAAAACATAGATTTCAAATCATGGTACATCTTAGTAGAACCAGGATGAACAACATACCTCGAGGTATGAGCTTCATCAAGAATTCTTTCTCGAAGCCCGTCGACATTCGGAACACATAATCTACCCTGAAACCTCAGGATGCCATCACCATCAATTTCAAAAGACATCACCTTCTGTTGACCCATATCTTTCTTGATATGCATCAAGATGGGATCTTCAACCTACTTCTCCTTCACTTCAGCACAAAGGGATGACTTAGCTAACTCATGAACAACTACCCCTCCATCTTCGGAATCTAACAGTCACACTCCCATATTTGCAAGGCGGTGAATATCCTTCACTATCTCCTTCTTTTCTTCTTCTACATGAGAAAGGCTGCCCATTGACAACCTGCTGAGGGCGTCGGCCACAACATTTGCCTTGCCCGAATGGTAATGCAGGCTCATATCATAGTCTTTCAGGAGTTCCAACCACCGCCTCTGCCTGAGATTCAATTCTTTCTGCGAGAAGACATACTGCAGACTCTTGTGATCAGTGAAGATATCAACATGAACACCGTACAAGTAGTGCCGCCAAATCTTAAGGGAAAACACCACAACCGCTAACTCCAAATCATGAGTAGGGTAGTTCCGCTCGTGCACCTTCAAATTCCTAGATGCATAAGCTACCACCTTACCATGTTGCATCAAAATTCAGCCAAGTCCCACACGGGATGCATCACAGTAAACCACAAAATCATCAACACCCTCGGGAAGAGTAAAAACTGGTGCAGTGGTCAGTCTGTCTTTTAACTTCTCAAAACTATTTTCACATAAATCAGACCACACAAACTTTACCTTTTTCTGAGTCAGTTTAGTGAGTGGAGCCTCTATGGATGAAAAACCCTCTACGAATCTTCTGTAATAACCTGCCAAACCCAAGAAGCTCCGAATATCGGTTGGCGTCGTGGGTCTGGGCCATTTTTTCACTGCCTCAACTTTCTGGGGATCCACTCTAATCCCGTCACTGGACACAATATGCCCTAAGAAGGCAATAAAATCTAACCAGAACTCACACTTGGAAAATTTGGCATACAACCGATGATCCTTAAGGGTCTGAAGAATAATTCGGAGGTGATCGGCATGATCCTCCTTACTCTTAGAATAAATCAGAATATCATCAATAAATACAATGACAAACGAGTCAAGAAACTGACGGAAAACTCTGTTCATAAGATCCATGAAGGCTGCAGGGGCATTAGTTAACCCGAAGGACATGGCGAGAAACTCATAGTGACCATATCGGGTTCGGAAAGCTGTTTTGGGAATGTCTATCTCCCTAACTTTCAACTGATGATAGCCCGAACGAAGGTCTATTTTGGAAAAACATCTAGCACCCTGAAGATGGTCAAAAAGATCATCAATCCTCGGAAGAGGATATTTGTTTTTAATTGTGACCTTGTTCAACTGACGGTAATCTATGCACATACAAAGGGAACCGTCTTTCTTACGCACGAAAAGTACAGGTGCACCCCAAGGAGATACACTGGGGCGTATAAATCCCTTATCTAGGAGGTCTGCTAGCTGCTCTTTCAACTCCTTTAGTTCTGCGGGTGCCATTCTATATGTCGGAATAGACATGGGACGGGTATCTGGCAACACATCAATATCAAACTCTATCTCCCTATCAGGGGGTACCCCAGGGAGATCTTCGGGAAAGACTTATGGAAATTCATTCACCATAGGGACAGACTGAAGAGAAGGATTTTTAACTTTAGAGTCCTTGACTCGAATAAGGTGATACAAGCAACCCTTAGAAATGAGTTTTTGGGCTCTGAGATAAGATATAAAGTGCCCTTTGGGTGCTAAAGAATGTCCCTCCCATTCTATCATTGGTTCATTCGGGAAAGAAAAGGTAACTCTACGGGTCCTACAATCCAATATGGCGTAGCATGAATGGAGCCAATCCATCCCTAAGATAGCATCAAATGCAACCATGTCCAACTCTATAAGGTCTGCCACCGTATCCCGACTACCAACAGTCACCACACAACCCCTATATACCTTTCTAGCAATAACAGAATCCCCTACCGGGGTAGAAACAGAAAAGGGTTCAGAAATCACACTGGGCTCAAACCCGAAACCAACAGCCACATAAGGGGTCACATAGGATAAGGCTGATCCGGGATCAAGTAACACACTGACATCACAGGAAAAGATTTGTAACGTACCGGTAACAACATCTGGGGAAGCTTCCGCCTCCTGGCGGTTGGTCAAGGCATATAACCGGTTGCGACTGTTCCTGGCAGCTGATGTGGTGCCCTTCTGAGATGGGGATGGCGCTGTGGAATTTCCCTGAAACTTCGCACCACCAGCACTCCTCCTAGAAGATGGACAGTCCCTCTAAAAATTGCCTGACTGACCATATGAATAACATACAAGTGTGCCCAACTGAAATTTCCCCCGATGATTCTTACCACAATTTTCACATCGCGAGTAAGTGCGATGCTGCTGAGCCACACTACCCTGCGACTGAGTATCTGGTGCTCTAGATCCATGAGGAGTCTGAAAGATCTGAGTCTGTCTATTTTCAGGGGGTCTGGGCACTGGGGCGCTGGCCACTGACTGTGTATTATTCCAAAACCTCGTTTTCTTCGACCACCTATTTCCCCAATTACCACTCTGCAGCTGACTCTGGTGCCGATCCGCAGATTTGACTCTCTTGGCCTGTTTGTCCTTCTCTCTAGATTCAGCGATCTTTCTCTTCTTCTCTTCCATCTGCTGCATGTGGACTGTCAGTCTAGCAAAGTCTAACTCCCTATTTAGCATTGCCCCCTGGCACTCAAGTATCAGGTTATCAGCAAGGCCGGATGCAATTTCCTCATCCGAGCTCTCATAATTCTAGTCAATTCTGGTGCATAACGGGTTAGTTGATTAAACTTCAAAGTGTACTCCTGTACACTCATACTGCCCTACTTCAGATTCATGAACTCTTCTGCTTTGGCCTCCCTCAACTCCAGAGGAAAGAATCTGTCAAGGAAAGCTTCTAAAAACTCACCCCAAACTGTGAGCTCAACACTCTCACCTTTTGTATATTCCCAGTCTGCATACCACTGATTTGCAACATACTTAAGCTGATAAGTTGCCAATTCCACTCCTTCAATCTCATCTATATGCATTACCTTAAAGATCTTCTCTTTCTCATCCACGATCTCCTGTGGATCTTCCTCCACCTTTGTACCAGTGAACTTAGGTGGATTCATCTTCATGAAATGCCCGACTCTAGTAGCCTCAGACGTAACGGATGCAGACCCAATATATTCCGATCGTTGAGCTTGGTTAGCTACCAGCTATGTCAGCATATGGATAGACCGCCTGAACTCTGCATTTGAGATATCTCTCTGAGTAATTGGTGGACGGTTGACATTAGTCCGCGGAGCCCGAGGTGGACTGGTTGGAACTGGAGGGACTCCCGAAGTAGGGACAGGTTCTGGCATGGAAGCTCTATTACGGGTCCGCATCCCATAGGTGGGACGGACCACATCTGCCTGACCACTCTGATCGATGTTGTGATGGGGAGGCATAGTCGTGTTTCACTGTAAAACAAGAGATCATTGATTAGGGGACAGTTTAGACTCTGAAGCACGAACTAAATCACAAAGAAGGGAAACATTCCTAAACGCCTAGTAGCCTCCTGTTTATAAGTGTGGCGCGCTACACACCCATAAACAAGACTCTACCCGACGCGATTTTGCAGACACCCTGGGACCATGAACCGTGCTTTGATACCAAGTTTGTCACGACCCGAGCCTAGGCCCTAGCCGTGATGAGCATCCCGAACTATGAAGGCCCGGAACACCCATTCTCTATCTGGTTATCATGCACAACATTCATAATCATAA
This sequence comes from Capsicum pubescens, assembly GCA_030864215.1. Taxonomy (NCBI): domain Eukaryota; kingdom Viridiplantae; phylum Streptophyta; class Magnoliopsida; order Solanales; family Solanaceae; genus Capsicum; species Capsicum pubescens. The sequence goes on along the minus strand of CM061548.1, from coordinate 409,347,024 downwards.
TAAAATGCGGAATTGAAACTGAGTATGGAAAACATGGTCAAGTCCTGCAATATTTCTGAATAATACTATCTGACATCAGTCTGCGAAATCTCTACTAGGAACATAAACATTTGTCTGAAAAGAAGCTGGGACAAGGCCCCCAGTAAACCAAAAACATAATAAATAAGATAGTGTCTGACATAATTAGGCCTTCCGAACAATAGAAGGCTCACCACTGTGAGATCAAGTCTGCAATCCCGAGAATGTCTACTGAGTAGCTGGACCCCTGGACTGTGCCTCAGGACCTGGAAGGAGGAGGGGGTCAGCACAAAAGTACTGGCACGCGAAGCAATCCAAAAGTAGTATAATGGAACATATATATATATATATATATATATATTAAGGGAAAGCAATTTTTCATCAAGACATCATGTATAAAACTGTTTCTGAAAAATACATGGGCACTTTCTGAAAACATGCAACCTGTCTGTTCACTTCAAATCATGATCTGTGTTTTACTTCTGAGTTAGGTGGTATTCCCCTACAAGTCTGAATATTCCACGAGCTGTATGGAATCCGCCATTGACTCGGCGGGGAAGACCCCAACCCAAGTGTGACACAAGGGATGGAGTGTCTGAGTCTGATACGCCACAGGACATTTAAGACAACGCATAATAATATACCTGGGTCGGCAAACCATGGTTTTAGGCAAAGATTTGTCTGAAACTCCCGCATTCTTCAGGGAACCACCTAATCTCTCTTTATGCCCTATTTTAGCCTTTTCTGAACATGTATCATTCTGAAATTTCTAAATCATGAGAGTCTGATAAAAAAAATCTTATTTCTGAACTAGTCTGTGTCTGTTATGGCATTTGTCTGAGGTTGTATCGCCATACCAAGACTTGCAAGTCCTATTTCTGCGCCATAATGTATTAAGCAAGAGCTTTCATTCAAAACATAGTTTAGACCACTAAAACATGTAATTTGCATTAAAGATGTCATGTTCCGAAACTCAAGTCAAATCCATGCAAAACTATCATCAAACATATGGTGGTCATGTGCATTTTTGGCAAAACCATGCATTCTTTCATTACATGCATATTCAACATTCACAACCCTCTCTTTCGTGTTCAACACATTGTATATACGTTAAACATGGAAAAATTTACATTAAGAGAGAGGTTTCATGAAAATCATGCTCTAAATTCATATTTCAGGACAAACGCATATATATATACATATAACTTTCAAATCACTTTGGGGGAAACCCAAAAGGCCAAAACAATATCATTAAAGCTTCTGAAACATGAGTATGTACATGAATTCGAAAACCCAATTCTTAAAACATGATTTCTATGCCCATGAGATTTTAGGAAAACCCCGCGTACCTTATTCTCCACGAATTTTTGGTGTCTATCGAAGCCTACGTCGAGAGGATTCCGAATCTGTAATTTGTTTCACGAAGAAGTTTCGGAATGATCGGTCCTTCAAGCTTATTTTCTCAAACCCTAGTTGCTCCTTCTCTTGAGTTCTTGAAGGATTAGATTTTTGGGATTTTATAGGAGGCTTCAATGTTGTTAATAGGCCCAAATCCGTTTAGGAGTGGGTAAGGACGATTTTGAGTTTTTGTAAGGAATAACTTGCACTTAAAGTAACTCAAAACGGAGTGTTTTCGTCACCTGAAACCATAACTATGCGCCGCCCTTTGCATTGCCTAAATTTACATAGGCTCCGCCCTATGCATCGCCTATATTTGCATAGGCGCCGCCCTATGCATCGCCTATATGTACATAGGCGACACATTCAACTTTGAAAGGCCATAACTTCTTCACCGGGTGTCCGTTTTAGGCGAATTTGGAATCGTTGGAAAGCTTATTCAATTATCTACAATTTGGTATATAGTAGGCCACCCAGTTCATCATATACAATGAGTTATGGTCAATAGAATTTGACACAAATTACAACGTCCACTAAAACTTAATCGATCGAAATAGTTTTAACTCGTCCTTGAGTTGAAGGACTTCTATGGTCTAAATTCATGCTCAAATGGATTCACATACTACAAACTTGATTAACATGCCAAATTGGTATAGGATTTATGGCTCGGGGATTCTCAACGCATTAGAGTCATATATTTTATTCTAGCCCGAAATGCGGGGCGTTACAGATAGGTTGTGATTTTTTCCTCCCTTGAGCTAGGAGGTTTTCACGTAAACATAGTATTTTACTTTCTACTTTTTTCTTCTTTCATAACTGTCTTACTACATTTAACTGTTAAGGGACCTGGTCTCTTGAGATTTGGTGGGTCCCTACTTTTTAACTGTTAAGGGAACTGTTCACTTGAGATTTGGTGGATCCCTACATTTTAACACCCTGCAACAAACACAATCAATCTACTCCAAGTGTATACGATACCTGAAGGCAACAGTTTCTGCTAAGATGCAGTACATGTGTTGGGATTTTAGTGCGAGTAGGGTTTGACATCATGACCTTTAGGTTATCTAATGAATGGGGATGAAGGAACTTTGTCCAACATAAGGAGAACGAAAGAAATTTGACGGGTATTATTAGAAAACTCTTGATAAAATAAAGAATGTTTTGGGCGCAACACAAATAGTAATACTTGCATCGGGGTAGACTATCTACGTCTCACACCTTAGGGTGCAATCCTTCCCCAAACTACGCGCGAATGCGAAATGCTTTGAAGTAGATGTTACTGGCTTTAAATAAATGACCATCTGATTTCTTCCTTTTATTACTCCAAAGTAAACTAAATAACCGAAGGTAATTTTCTTTTTCCTTTTTTCTCGGCAAAACTACCCAGGTCGAAGCAGTAAAAATTACATAGTTTATACAAAGTGAAAATTATTTTTATGCATCTAATGTAGATATTGAGTCCCCTTTGATTTCAAAATGTTTTTACTTCTTCATATTTTGAACTCCGTAGTGAAAATTATTGCTCCACCACTGATTTTTGGAAGTCATTTTCTGCAACACAAGTAGCCTAGCCAACTGCTAAAGCCCATATAAATTAGCGACTTGTTCACAGAGACTCAAAGACAAAAAAAATGGAGGACAAGCCGTTGAACCAGAGTAAGAGGTAAAAAAAATACATGATCTTTCGATTATATCAAAAGCCTGCTCAAAAGTAGATCTTTATAAGCATACTAAATATCTTTATTTTTTTCTATCAAATTTTTTATCCGATTTACGAGATTACACCGGATATGTTGTTGGGTGGAATTTATGGAACTTTTATACTGCTAAAAACTTCCACAAATAGACGAATAGGTTGGGAATAATCTCAACTTTGAAAGAGTGGTTTTGCTCCGTCAATACAACTTATCAACTTATCAAGGTGCACTGTACTGATATTTGCAAGGATCTTGAATGTTCGTTTACATAGAATCTTATTACGAGTTTTAATTAAAAAAACACTTTAATATAAGAAGACATAACTCGTTCTGGCTGTACTCTAGTTGAATAGTCCTAAATTTTATTTGACAAGTTAAGGATACAAGAAATGCTAAGAAAGAGTATTTACATTTAATTGTATTTTGACAACTAAAGACATATTTCTACTTCTACTTGTCCACTTGAGCATATCTAGCAAAAATAACTATTTTTCTTGTTTTAACCTTTGGATTAATTACTTAATGCCCTATATCATTTTCTAATTCATTTTGAAATGCTTGTAATCCTGCTCTAGATTCCAGGCATTTCCTTAGTAAATGACCATTTTCTTTTTTTTTCCTGCACCATATATTATGAAAAATAATAAAGTAGATTTTTTGGAATCATAAATTTTCTAGAAGTTTCTAGAATACTCTGGTGTAATATCTAGGATAATCATCTTAAAGAAATATGTAGATTATCCTTAGATAGTTATAAGGTAAAAGTTATCTCTAGATTATTCTTAGATAGCTAGAACATAAAAGTTTATCTAGATTGTTCTTGTAGATGCATGTAGAAGAATCTAGAATCATTCATAGGAAAATATATATCGGAGTGGCATTATACATTGATTCTCAACCCCTATAAAGTATTGAGATTTAAATTAGTAATTAGAATTTTTCTTGAAAGTCCAAAAGTGTCTGAATTGGAGGTTTATACTCTTGGAGTTGATGAGAAATGGAGAAACGCCGACAAGGTTCATTGGATGGATTGTGAAAAAATAGAAATGGAGAAACGTGGACAAGGTTCATTGGTTGGATTGTGAAAAAATGATTTTTGGAAAATGATGAGGCAATTGAAGACTTCATTTGCTTTTTGATCATTATGTTTACAACTGAAAGCACAATGAAGTCTTCAATGGCCTCGTTAACCTCCAAAAATCATTCCCGTAGTTCAATGATTTAGCTTGAAGCTATGTCCTATTCTGCTCTTGCCTTGCTTTTGCTTCAAAACTTCAATTATCCCAGCTATTTACTCTTTACTGCCTTTAATTTATGTAGCTACTTGTTTTTATGATTAAATTGGCAGCTTGACTCTTTTGCTCTTATTTAATATGGCAGAACTTGAATTCGTCGCACTTATCTAATTACTATAAAATTAACTTCCGTATAAAAAGAATAAGGTTAGACTCCATTGTCCCCACTCCTCTCTCCTAATTTGCATATAAGCAGGATGGGAAGTGACTTTGTGTAATCATTACACGTTTTCTTCAATTTCCGAACATTTTTGTTTCCATTTCCTTATGATGCTCTATATTTAGCGATGTTCTCACTCTCTTGAAGTATCTTTTCTTGCGGTATTTACAATCAGTTAACGTTAAATGAGTTTGACCTATGATGCATACTACTATTTTCTTCTATTTCATTCTACTTTCTCTTTTAAGCAATGGCTCAATCTCTCATAGCTTTCTTAATGAACAACAATTCAGAAATTCATAGTTTCTTTCTGGATACTTCATATATCACTTATCGAATTCAGATATATTTGTTATAGGTTAGAGCAACATTTCAGTGTTTGTCATAAGGGACATCAGGCAGTGTTCATCCGATGAGACAGATAGTTGAGTGTTGATCAGAATCTAGCAATCTTCCAGTCCATCATCGATCAACATATCACTTAATCACAGGCCGCCGTTATATATAATTATCTGGGATCAAGTTACATACATTTTATTTAGACAAATAAGGACATATATTTATTTCTTGTCTACTTTGGCATGCATATCTAGCAAAAAAGTAATTATTATTTTTGTTTTACCCTTTGAATTAGTTACTCAATGCCCTATATCCGATTTGTGAGATTATACTGAATATGTTGTTGTGTCGAATATATGAAACTTTTATACAACTAAAAAGCTTCTACAAATAGACAATTAGGAAGGGATTTATCTAAATCTTTGAAAGAGTGGTTTTGCTCTGTCAAGAGAACTTATAGTTGTCAAGCTGCACCGTACTGACTTCTGTAAGAAACTTAAATGTTCATTTACACTAAATCTTATTAACAACGCGTTATTACGCAATTTAAAAATACTTTCAATACAAAAAGATCCACCTCGTTCTAGATATACTCTAGTTGAATAGCCATAAATTTTATTTGACAAGTTAAGGATGCACGAAAGCTAACAAAATAACGTTTATATTTAATTGTCTGAAATCAAGTTACATACTTTGTATTGAGACAAATAAGGACATATATTTATACTTTTACTTGTCCACTTTAGCATATATAGCAAAAAATAATTATCATTCATGTTTTATCCTTTAGATTAATTACCCAATGCCCTATATCATTTTCTAATACTTTTTGAAATGCTTGTAATCCTGTTCTAGATTTCAGAAATTTCCTTCTAGTAGATGGTCATTTTATTTTTTTCCTTCATCATATCTTGTGAAAAGGAGTAAATAGTTTTTTCTTTTGGAAGCATAAATTTTCTAGTAAAGTTTCTAGAATACTCTAGTATAGTATCTAGGATAATCATCTAAAAAAAATATCTCGATTATTCTTAGATAGATAAAAGATAAAGGTTATGCAGATTGTTCCGCTAGATACATCAAGAAGAATCTAGATTGTTCTTAGATAGCTATTAGGTAAAAGTTATCTAGATTGTTCTTATAGATCCATCTAGAAATATCTAGATTTTTCTTAGATATTTATAAGGTAAAAGTTATCTAGAATTTTCTTGTAGATGCATCTAGAAGAATCTAGAATCATCCATAGTCACAGTATAAATAGGATGACATTGTACATTGATTCTCAAACCTTATAAAGTATTGATATTTAAATTAGTAGTTAGAAATTTTCTTGGAAGTCCAAAAGTGTCTGAATTGCAGGTTTATACTCCTGGAGTTGTGAGAAATGGTGAAATGTGGACAAGGTTCATTGGATGAATTGCGTAAAAAATGATTGTTGGTAGATGATGAGGCAAGTAAAGACTTTATTTGGTTTCTGATCGTTATGTTAGCAACTGGACCCGAAGATTGCGCGTGGCTTTTTGACCACAAGGAGGTAATGAATTTTGATGTACGGAGTCATCATTTGGTATTGGTGATGCTTCCAGAAGTTTGCGCCAAATGACTCTGTACATCAATTTTTTTTTACCTCCTTGTGTTCAAAAAGCCACTTGTAATCTTCTGATTCAGTTGCAAACGTAACAATCAGCAAGCACAATGAAGACTTTACTCGCTTCATCGTCTTCCGAAAATCATTCCCGTGTTTGAATGATTTAGCTTGAAGCTATGACCTGTTCTATGCTTGCCTTGCTTTTGAGTCAAAACTTTAATTCCTACAGTTGTCTTTATTGTCTTTAATTAATGTAGCTACTTGTTTTCATGATTATATTGACAGCTTGACTCTTTTGTTTTTATTTAATATGAGAAAACTTGAATTCATCGCACCTCTCTAATTACTATAAAGTTAGCTTCCGCATAAAAGGAATAAGGTTAGAGTTCCTTGTTCCCGCTCCTCTCTCCTAATTTCTATATAAGCGAGATAAGAGGTGATTAAAGGTTTTCTTCAATTTCTGACATTTTGTATGCAACTTAGCGATGTTCTTACTCTCTTGAAGTATCATATGTGGTGGTATCTACAATCAGTTAACGTAAATGAGGTTCACCGATCATGCATACTACTATTTTCTTTTATGTCGTACTTCCTCTTTTAGTCGGTGGTTCGATCTCTTATAGCTTCATTCTTTGGGTTTCTTTATTTAACTGGGAATCCTATTTCGGTGAATGCATCAAAGATTGGAAAGCCTAAATTGCAAAATAGCGTTCGCGTATTAAAAATATTACACCGTTTATACATGGTTAAAATTATTATTTATGTGTTTTTTTGTATTTTTTTTAGTTCTATTATTTATGTATATATAGTAGTTATCAAACCTTGTTTCACTTTTTCGTGTGTTTCTTCCTTCATATATTGAACTCCCTAGTGAAAATAATGTCTCCGCCATTGATTGCTGGCAATCATTTTCCACGACGGCAAAACTAGCCAAGACAACCGATAAAACCCTCATAAATTAGCAACTTGTTCATTGAAAGAAAGCAAAGAGAAAAAATGGAGACGAGGCTGTTGATCCAAAGTTAGAGACTAATTAATACACAATCTTTTAGTGTAACACCCCGTAGCATTCTCGACTTGATACGACTCTTAGTAGCATGCATAGATAGCTAATAACCTGAAAATTTTCTAAGTGTTTAAGGACTTAGACATATTTTAAGATCCTAAACTCCAATGATTTTTAAATTGATCTTTCCGACCTCGAGACATAGATTTTAGAGTTGATTCATATTCAAGGGTGTAAAGGAGATGTCTCGGTGGAGTTTCGAATTTTTCGGACGGGGTTTGAGGTGTGTTTGGAATTTGAAAACAAAATGTCCCTGCGATTGGACCGCATCACGGTGACTATAGCGATGAGACATCCATCGTGATGAGGTGGTCCTCCAAAGCGGGATTTAGTTGCGAATTTTGATTCAGAAGGGAAATTTCATCTCCATAACCCCAAATCGTGAAAACAGCTGATGAAATCGTTATTAGGGCATTATATGCCCATAATCACTTAATTCCTCTCAAGAACTTAACCCTAACTCTCCCCCAAAATTCAACAATTCAACCTAAAGGTCAAGATTTCAAAAAAAGAGTCAATACTAGAATTTCAAATCTTCAAATTAACAACATAAGGTATGTGGTACTATCCTTAAACTCCATGGGTATGAATTTTATTATTTTTATCAAATATAATCATTTATAATCATGTTGCGAATTAAGGGTTTGGAATATTGTTTTTAAAAGCATGTTATTACATTATTTTGATGAAAGTATATGTATTGGGTTGAACTTTTTTTGTGGAAATCTAATTATAGCCCATTACATATATACGTTTACAGTTTTCGAAAGTTCAATTGAGAGCATGAATAATGAATTCCCTCTCTTTCTACGAAATATAGTGTCTATTTGAATTGTGAGTGATTTTGAATGCATGGAGTAAGGTTTGAATGTATGTTTCTTAACATCATGATGTTTGACAGCGTTTATGATATGATGAGAAGGAGTTTTTTGCCATAACCATACTCATTGTATTTAAAAGAAGAATTGCATGTGATTGAATAATTGACATGACCACCACATATTTAAGTATTGTGAAAAGAGAGTAACTGCATAAAGATTTCATGTGTGTTCAAAATGATGACTCTCTTGTGTTGTTATAAATCTTAGTGGTCATTTGCATAGTTTGAATGAGATGAGCTGTGAAATTGATACGATATGAATGACTTGCAAGTCTGGGTATGACGATACCCTGTGATGACATGCCCTTAAGATTTTAAGCATTGAATGATTTTGTATGAGAAGCATGATGTTTAAAGAACTAAAATTAGACCTAGAGAGAGGTAGATGGTTACTCGAAGAAGGCGTTTGAGTGTAAGGGCTCATCGCTGGAAATTGAGTTTTGCCTATTCAGGTGATATGATTGGCTAATGCCAATGTATGCTTGTTCTTGAGACACTGGTATACTAGAATAGTGAGTAGGACTCCAATCTTTGCCGCAAACTTGGATTGAGAGCTTGGCTGCCTAGTCAAGGGTAGATTCCATATAGCCCGTGGGATTGTAGAAATGTAGGGCACACCATCTATCTAAGGAGTAAGATGAAGTGTTGAGTCTTGATTTCAAGAAAGAATTTGAAAAATTCTAAATTATGCCCATGTGTTTTTACTTATTTTTTGTGTAATATTTTACAAAATGCTCTCATCTATGTTGTGGAATTAAAACAAAATGCTATTTTGAATTGTTTCACATACCAGTACAATTGTATTGACCCTCTATATTTCAGAATCTGAGGCACAATCCCGGGGCCCCGTTAAGCAGTAGAATTATTTGTCAAAAGTTTGCAGTCGGTGAGCCTCCCTTATTTTAGAAGGCCTGGTTTATGGAATATTGTTGTTTTATTTTGGCTCATGGCCGGACTAGGGGCATTATCCCAGTTTTTAGACAAATATTGGTTTTCATATTGTTAGAGATTTCGCAGACCTATGTTAAATATTGTTGACTTTTTATGGATTTTATAATTGTATTGTCAGTTAAAATAAGATGATAACCATGTTTCCATTTGTGTCATTTTCCACATTTACTTATAATGTATGGACTATGTGTATGAATGCCAGTTAGAAGAGGCTCTCGAGCCTTCATGGTTCCAGATGCCTGTGGCGGCTAGGGCCTCGTATCGGGTTATGACAACCTTGGAATCAGAGCATGGTTCATGGTCTTATGGTGTCTGCAAAATCGCGTCGGGTAGAGTCCTATTTATGGGTGTGCAGCGCGCCACACTTATAAGTAGGAGCCTACAAGGCGTTCAGGAATGTCTTTTTTTTCATGATTTAGTTCGTGCTATAGAGTCTGAATGTCCTCTAATTAATGATTTCTGATATTTCAGAAGTTGATCATGCCTCCCTATAGACCCAACGAAAAGAATACCCAAGGCAAGAATATACGCCCTACCCATGGGATGTGGACTCATAATAGAGATCGTACTCAAGAGTTTGTTTCTACTCCGGGAGTTTCTCCTATCCAGACTACTCCAACTTGGTCTCCACAGACCGGTGTTAACCTTTCCTAGCCTCCTCAGAGGGAAGTTTCAAATGCTGAGGTCTGATAGTCCATCATATAATTGCTCAGCTGATGGCCTCTCATACCTGTTGGTCTGAAGATGTGGGTTCTGTGTCTGGTTCGTCTGAACTTACTTGGTTCATCCAATTCATGAGGCTAAACCCACCCACTTTTACTGGCACAAAGGTTGAAGAGGACCCCCAAAGGTTCATTGATGAAATAGATAAATTTTTTAGAGTTATGCATGTTAATGAAGTTGAGTGGGTTGAGTTAGAAGCCTATCAGTTGAAGGACGTGACTAACCAGTGGTACAATGAGTGGGGGGATTTGAAGGGTGGTGATACTGAACCTTCTGTGGGGAGTGAGTTTGTAGAAGCTTTCCTAGATCGTTTCTTTCCCCAGGACCTAATGCGACAAAGGTTGAAGAATTTGTGAATCTGAAAAAGAGCAAGATAATTGTTAAGAAGTATGCATTGAAGTTTACTCAGTTGTCCCGTTATGCTCCTGAGTTAGTGGGCAACATGAGGGCTCGCATGAGAAAGTTTGCGTCTGGTTTCTCGGATGACTTGGTATTGGAATGAAAGGGAGCAATGATGAACAGGGACATGGATTTCTCCAGGTTATCAGTGTACATGCAGTAGGTAGAAGAGCAAAAGAAGAGGATAGCTGAGGTAAGGGAAAAATAAAGGCAAGTTAAGTTAGCTAGGTCCACCGATCAGAATGACAATCAGCATCAAAATGACAATTGGAGTAATAAGTGGTCGAAGAAACTATTTTTGAGTAACGCTCAGTCTTCGTCTAGCATCCCACATCCTTGACCTCCAGTTTATTGGAGGTTCCATAATTTTCACCCCAACAGTGGAGCGGGAGTGTTGGGTATTTAGTCCTAGGGGAGTGTGGCCCAACCATTTAGGCCATATACTTGATGCAAAAATTCGGGAAGAACCATCCGGGAAGGTGTATTTATTGTGAGCGCGTGTGTTATACTTATGGTCAGTCAGGTCACTTTAAGAGGTACTGCCCCACTGTTAGTGTAACACCCTGTATTTTTTTACTAGAATTCTAACCATCGTTCCTACGTGTGTGTGATTTAATCCAAATGATTTCCATATGAATATAAGTTTCATTTTCATTAACATTATCCTAGTATGTGAAGTACTTTCGAGGTGAAAGGTGTTCATAAGAATCACTTAGAACAAAGTTGAGCTAAGATCCCTTGATTCATCCAAAGTTTGGTATTAGATTCTACAAGTATCGACTTTTAACGCTTATAAGTTTTTTATATACGTAGAATTTTTCAGCTCAAGATCCACTAAATTGTATATAGTTTAGTTAGCTTTCCAACGATACAAAATTTTCCTTAATCCAATATGTAAGAGAAAATTTATGACATTTTCCGTATGAGGTAGTAAGCCAACACGGTTAGGGCGACGGTCTTCTCAATGCGATGAGAGACGTGACGCGTTGCTGTCCCCAACGGGATAGCCAATGCAATACAGAGATATTTAACACGCTGCTTCAGTTCCTAAAGGGTCTAAGGTCACTTTGGTCACTTCCCATCAACCAAAACCGTCCATAACACATAGATTCAGCCCTCAAAATCATTAGATACATGATTATTCATCCTTTTCTCTCCAAGAAAACCCTAGCCCCCTCAAGAACACCAAGAACTTCATCAAATCTTCTTCAAGAAAGGCAAGAACCCAAGCTTCATAATTCAAGAACATCAAGAAGAATCCTTCAAGAACATTATTAGGAATTCAAAGTCAAGTTTCTTCATCAAATTAATCTAATAAGGTATGTGAGGTTATGAACAAGGATACTTATTTCATCCTTGTGCCCAAAACTAGTTTTAGAAGTTGAATTTTACATGAATTTCAATTTAGGGTTCATTCCCAATTAGTATTACTTGAAGTTTATGAAATTACAAGTGATTTAAGTGTTGAGTTGTCTATCTACTTTCACACATTAATGTGGGTGACTTTATTTTATATATGTTGAGAACTGAATTTCATTGTCTTGACTAGAATTGTTAAAGTATTTTAAGATTATTTCTTTTGAGAATGAATTCTGTTATGATTTGACATTATTTTCAAGTATGGGTTATAAGACCTAAGTTTAGCCCTTGATATTTCAAGAAAGATGATGTTTGAGCATTCTTTAACAAGAATATATTCAGATTTTAAACAAGATTTGTTCTTTTGATCCTCAACTAAGATATGGAATCCACACAAATTAGTTTTTAACACAGTTTAAAACAGATAGTTGCATAACTGATTTTCATTATAAACCCTTATACTTGTTTTAAAGTTGATTTCCTTCAGAATGAGCATATAAGTAAAGAGAGTAGTATTTAGCACTGATTTGGGTATGTGTCTCAGTTCACATTCCCCAGAACTATGAGCCAACATAGGTACAGATTCTGATTATTGCCATTTATATGGATGCGAATACAAATTGTGATCACTTAAGATAAGGTTATTCTCCTTGACAAGAGTTTGACACCTCTCCCCAACGTGAGGTTTTCCCCTTAGGGGAACAAGATGTTGGACTCCATGATAGCTCAAAATCACATGGTTTATGTCGGTTAGAAGAACCTCCCTAAGTCTTAAAATAGAATAACAGAAAAACTTTTAGGAACTAAGTCTAAAGGGCTCACAAATTTACTCAGATATTGTCTTACTTAAGACACGAGTTACAAAATTTTAGAATTTAGTCTTCATATGATAAAGGTAAGTCCTTTCTACACTTAGCTTGAATATTTTGAAAAATATTACAAGTACAACTTTTAGAACTAAGTGTTATGGATCAAGAGATTTATACAATATGTTTTATAATTAATGAATTATGATTTTCAGCTTTCAGTTATTCACGACAATGTGAGTCATTTACACTTAGCATGCATTCTTTTACGAGTTTATATGAACATTGAGATACTATTTTTACTTATACATTCACCCCCATATGCTCAGTTTATTTCCAAAGTACTGATCCACATATATGTTTATTGCTACATTGTTTAATAATATATGTACCGATTGTAGCCCATACATCATAATCAGACAGTGTTCAGCTTCCAGTCAGTAGGTGATGAGTCCTTTTGATTCAAGGATTTGAGTAAGTCATAGTTCGAGTAGTATCTTGTGTTTTTTATTCAGTCGTATTGATTAGGGATAGTTGGGGGTCATGTCCCAACTACCTACAGTCAATACTAGTAGAGACTTCATAGACAGTCAGTAGAATTGATGTATTTGATTCCAATCTTATTTTATTTAATAACAGTTGTAATCATTTTAATATAGTTTGGTATTTATCATATTTAGAAAAGATTTATCTTCTGCTTATTTCATTCAGATTTTTGTATTTTATTCAGTTGCTCATTAGTTATCCTAGTACAAGGGTTAGCTTTGGATCACTTGTGGTCCTAAGCACGGTGTGATGTACAAGGGGTAGTCTCGAGGCATTACAAACTTGGTATCAGAGCATAGAGTTTAAGTGTCCTTGGGTTTCTATGAAGTCATGTCTAGTAGAGTCTTGAGGAATGGTACAGAGACGTATGTACTTTTCTTCGAGAGGCTACAGGGCATTTAAAAAAAGTTTTCTTTCTTTCATGCTATAGATCATGCTATAAAGTTATTTCTTCAAAAACTTCTGTCGATTCATGTGTTAATCCATACTTCTCTATCTATGTATTATTCATGAGATAACATGATTAGTAAGTTTCTATTCCTTCCAAGATGATGCTCTCTGATTTACTATCAGTAACTTCAGAAGTCATACAAGGGGCTTGAGAGAAACTCGCTAGTGTGTTATAAGTTCCTCAAGTTGAAAGTTATTTCCTCATCCTTATGAGTTGTTCAGTTAAGATAGAGTAACATATTTATCTTTATTCTTCATTAAACCTTCAATACAGATAGTGTGTAATACCCCGGGAAATTTTTCGTTGAAATTTTATGTGTAAATGTGTTGGGTTCTATCTTCTAGAATGAATCATAAATTTTCCCTTCGGAATGTCTTAGATTATGACCCACCATTGCGTAGAGTATCAAATAATATTTCCAACTATATGTGGATAATCCAAAACGAACACCCGAGCGACGAGTTATGAACATTCCGATCGAACCGTGAATAGTAGTGAACAGTAAAACGTGCAGGAAAAAAGTACTGAGGCCTGACATATTTTTTCTCTAACTTTAAACGATCATAAATCCTTGTACATAATGATATGAGTGATCTAATATATATAAAAGGAAAGATATGTGAGTCCTCTTTCTGATGAAATTGGTTTAATCCAATTTTTCTATCGGGGCAAAAAGTTATGGTCGATCTACTTCAGCCTATCAAAAGTGAATTTTTGGATCAACTTAAAACGATCATAACTCCTAGTACACAATGATATGGGTGATATACTATATATCAATGGAAAGATATGAGAGTCTTCTTTCTAATGAAATTGGTTTCATCTAATTTGGATATCGGAGTAAAACGTTATGGTTGATCTACTTCAGACTATCAAAACAGTCCACCAAAGGACAGATTCGCGAATTATTTGATTTTTAGGGGCATTTTGGTCAATCCCCCTCACCCAAAATCCGTACAAACCCTATATGAAAGCCTATTAGAAGCATTATATGTAATATTTCATCAAATTCCCTCAAAAAGAAAACCCTAAGCTCCTACATCCAACTTTAAGAACCTCCAAAGTTCACCATTAATTCTGCAAATTTATTCAAGATTCCACGTTCCTAGTTCAAGAACTCCAAGAACCATCATTCAAAGGAATGATTAATATCTCAAAAAAAAGTATCGATATAAAGTTCATCATTCAAGGTATGTGGTGTTTTTCAACAAGAATTCTCTTTCGTTCTTGTTCCCAAAAGTAATTTTCTTTACAAAGGCATGATTTTTATTTGATTTTTATGAATTTGAAGCATGAACCCATATCTTATGATGATTATTATGAAATCTTGATGTTTATGATTTTGAAAGATAAATTTATATGTGTGGTGATATAAAGCATGAATCTTGAACGATATTTATCATGATTTTGATATTTGGGTCATGAATCCCCATTAGAAATTGTGTTTTTTTTGAGAAAGTGTGTGCTATATGCATGTTGATGTTGAATATTTGAGATGGTTTGAATGATTTGACCTTTTGGTCGTGAATGAGTTATTTTGAACTCATCTGTTAAATAAATCCACGTTTTTATTGATTATGATAAAGGGGTAGCAAATTGGCTCCCGATGAAAATTATTGAAGTATTTATTGTGAATTTTCTTTAATGTGAGCCTAAGGCTGATTTAAATTTCTGAGCTAAGTACAGGAGTATTCTTTAGCACCGAGTGGATGGTATAAAGTGATCTTACTTCCCTAGAACTACGTGCCCCCATAGGATGTGAGCCTGAGGCTGATTTATATAGTGATCACTAGTGTTTTTGAATTAATACTGGAAGTCCTACTCCGATGGCAAGGATAGGACGGCTTTCCCCAACGTGCGTTGTACGTTGAACTCCATATGGCTCACATGGTTTATGTCGGTTATAGGATCTCCCAATGTGTGTGTGTGTACTATTCTATCTGAGAGGAAAACATATTTGCTTAAAAGGCTGAGTTTGAGAAAGTCATTATTCTTAAAAGATTTGAGGAATATATTCTAATGAGAATTGACATGAGATTTGATTGTTTTGATGATTTGAAATTGAGATGAAAGTGAATTGAGAATGTATTGTAATGACTCACTTGTTTTACTTTACATGTATTATTCACCCATGATTTTGATGATTTAATTCGAGCTAAGTGAGTTATCTATATCAGCATGCATAATTTTATAAACTATGATGATATTAAGATATTATTTTATATATGCATTGCACCCCCATGTGCTCGGTATCATTCCATGGTACTGACCCACATATTTGTATGTCGGCTACATTTTCTCGAAATGTAGGTATAAGGTATAGTTGTACCTTCGGATCCAGTTAGTTCGTGGTATCTAGTCAGCAGGTGATGAGTCCTTTTGATTCAAGGGCTTGGGTTAGTTATGCAGAGTTTATAGTATTGTATTTTCTTTATTCAATCGTATTGAGTTGGGGTAGTCGGGAGTTATGACCCGGCTACCTACAGTCAGTACTAGTAGAGGCTTCATAGAAAGTCAGTAGAAGTTGATTTTTTTTTTCAATTTTGGTTGTAAAGGTAGAATTGTAATCCTGTAAAATTCCATTTTTGTATCGATCAGATTCAGAAAAGAGTTAATTTCTGCTGATTTGTATGGATTTGTATTTTTATTCAGTTGCTTATGAGTTATGCCAGTAGAAGGGTTAGCTAGGGGTCACTTGTGACCCTAAGCACCGTGTGACGTCTTGGGACCCGATTTCGGGGCGTTACATAGTGCTTGTGAGAGGAGATAGTGTGAACCTAGATTGTTAAATATAGTTTGCATTCGAGGAATATTGCAACCTAGAGTGTTATGATTTATAAGTAGTACAATCTTCTTATAGTTAAAAGTGTGGGCTTAGAAGTGTAATAGAAAGAAAGGTGGTGATGGAGACTGATTGAATGTATATAGATAAACTTTTGCATACGATTTAGTTAGTAGTAAGGTGATATGTCCTTGTGTGTTAGTTTAGGGGTAATAAAGGTGGTACAGGTTTCTTGGTGGCAGATAGAGAAAGAGTTACTAGTTAAGATGAATTGTTGTTTACTTGAAGTATGAAAGGAGTTATTGATGGTATTTAATGTGTTAGAAAAGTATAGGTTATTAATGAGAGTATTGGGTGGTTAAGTATTGTTAATTTAGGCTTCCTTTGAGATTGCAAAAAGGAATTTAGTTGAAACTTATAGAGCTATGAAAGTAATTTAGGTGGATAGATGGGTAAATACTCGTAATGTGTAGAAGGAGGAGGTGCTAATGTATTATTATAATATAGACCATTAATCATGATCAATTCTTGATATTATTAGGCTTTAGTGGACTAGTGTTTCTTGATGTCTTATTTTATAGCTTTCGAGTGAGAATAGTATGTGAGGTTGTGTTTTTCATCATGCCTAGCACTAGACACTAAGTTTGAATAGTGTATGGTTATCAAGGTGGATGTAATGATTTCTTGGTTAGTGATTCTAGTTATATGGAAGTGATCTAGTAGGCTTGAATAATGTATGCAAGAGTTTAAGTTCATTTATTCATAATTAAGTATGATGTTGTAAGTATGATGTAGAGGTGTGCCCAAGGTGATATGGTGTTGCATTATTTTCTAAGGTTATTAAGTGTTGTGTGTGGTTAGTAGTACCCTTGATTTTCTATGTGGAAGAAGGCTAGTTATATAGTACATGGTGTTCTTAATAGCTAAGTTGAGGAGTTTTGGATAGATGGTGTTGGGTCTTTTAAGTATGATTTTGACTCTTATGGTTTGGAGAGAATGTAAGTATAGAAGTGTGATATTGGTAGGCTATGATTATGTGTTTAGTGAGACAATTATATTTGTCGAGTTAATAGAGCATAAGTCTATGATGATGACTATTGAATCTAGAAAGTTAAAGATGGTATATGCAAGGGGTTGTCCAAGAATGAAGTCAATAAGTTCAAAATATAGTTTATTCTTGTGACTTTAGCATTCATGTATAGATATTAGAATGAAGCAATTATGGCTCAGTCTTGAGGATATGTAGTAGACCCATAAGCTTAGAATGTCAGCTTTTATCTAAGAGGGAGATGGTAGGATGAAGAACTAAATAAAGTTTTGAGAATTAGATTGTGATACAAGTCAATAAGAGTTGTGATGAGGTTGTGATCCTTCTTATTCTAGACCGTGCCTTGGATTGCAGTCATTATCACACCAAATTCATGTCTTGCATGATATATCCATGCCAAAGGCCAATGCTTATACACTTCATGCGTATTCAAGTTCATTCTCAACTTCTAGTAAGTAAGTAATAGCTTCACGCTGTGATTTGAGTTTTGCCTTATAAATCTATGAACCCCAGTATTATGTTGAATAACTTATGATAAGTATGAACTCATGTTTCAGAGTATGATCAGTTCTCAGTAACTCATGATCCTAGCAAAATTTAGTTGATGTCAAGTATGCCCTCAGTTTAGATCTCTTTAGAGAATCCATGATGTTGATATTCTTTTCCTCAGGCCTCAGTAAAGTGTCCAATTATGCTTAGTATCCCTTAATGTTTCAGGTCCTCATGTTCTAACCATTCAGTGACCTTTATTATGTCAAGATAGTGATGATGAACAATTGTTTAGTTGGTAGAGAGTAAGTGTTTCTTGTTGACGAAAGATCATTGTATGCTTGTTTTAGCTAAGGCTATAAGTGTGAAGTAAAATTGAGGCGCCGTCATTGATACATGTCATAGTTAGTTCAGAATTCTAGGTATGAATCATGACCCGAACTAGGGCGTGACCATGACGGACATCCTAAACCATGAAGGCCCAGATGTCCTACTTTATCTGGTAGTCATTCACAACATTCATATAATAAAAGAAAATGCAGAATTTTGAACTAATACGGAAACATGGTTATACTCTGAATTAAGTTTAACAATAAGGAATGAAATCCAAAATCAACTAAACAACATCTGGAACAGTCTGCGAAATCTCTACTACATGAAAATCTGACAACTATCTGAAACTGGGACAAAGGACCCAGTAGATCGAAACTATAATAGATGACATAATATGAAAGGACATACCTTCTGGAATAGAGAAGGCTCACCACTGTACAATCTGATCTGCTATCTGAATTATCTACTGCTTATCTGGACCCTTAGACTGAGCATCAGAACCTGAGAGGTAGGGGAGGGGAGTCAATACAGATGTATTTATACGCAGAGAAAATCCAAAATAATCATTTATATTCAACATAAATGAGAGCAATTTAAAGCAATTTATAAACATATCATATAGTGAGAAATCACATGGGTATTTTAAAAGACTCTGTGAAAACATCTTAAATTTGTGACACTCTTTGTTTTACTTCTGCACTAGGTGGTGTACCCTACAATATGTAATACCACGGACAATATGGTATCTGCCAAAAACTCGGCAGCCAAGCCCCCAACTCAAGTGTGCCGCAAGGGTCGGAGTCTCTGAATCTACTACGCCACACAGCCGTCGCCAGCGTACAATAATAATCTACCTATATCGGCAAATATGATTTCAGGATAAGAGTTACTTAAACTCATGCCTTCTTCGGGTAACCACCTAACCCTCTTTATGCCCATTTTTAGTTCATTAAACATGCATGCTCTGAAAACATACTCTGAAATCTTTAACTCTGTCATGGCATATACACATATATGGTATCATCATACCATTGACTTACAAGTCACATTCTCTGAGCCATTTATAGCAATTTATATCTCTGTTTTCAAATCATGAAATTCAGGGCCACCATATCAACAATTCTTTCAAGAAACTTATGTAAAACCATGCAATTAATTCTCTTTATCATTGATTCAGTAAACAAAGGTGATCATGTTAAAAGTCTAAATCTCATGCAATTCTTTCTCTTTAACATCACATAGTTATATGAAGAAACATCCTCTCAACAATTCGAAATCATATTCAAGTACAAAGACATTGAGAAAACATCTTTCAAATCATAAAATATGCATTTCAAATCTTTTCCAATAAAACCATAAGCTTTAATCCAATACAAGAAAGGGAGTTCATAATTTATCCTCTCAAACAATCTTAAATCTCAAATCCCTTACATATACATATACAGGTAAATCAATTTTGGGGATAGTACCACAAGATCAAAACAATAGTAACATTAAAACATTTGGAGTACGTCATTTAGAACATAGATTCCAAAACCCCTTTGAAATTCATGTATAAAAATCTTAAAATCATAATCTAATGGTTTTAAGCCCATGTAGTTTTTAGGATAAACCCCACGTACCTTAAATTATAAGATTTGAAAGATGGAACCTAGATCTTGATAGATGAAACCCGGATCTTGATTTATTTGTTGGAGATCTTGAATTTAAGGCTTGATTTTCTTGAATTTCTTGTTCTTGAAGAAAACCCTAATTTGATCTTATTTTGAGAGTGAAGAGGAAGTTTTTGATGTTGTAAAACTGATAATGATTGATTAATAACACTTGAGGGGTGATTTAATTCGTGTGAAAGGTTTTTGGAGTGATGAAAAGACCAAAATACCCCTACGAAATCACTTCCAAGTTGCTGAAATTCTCAGCTGACGACTAAGGATGACAAGCCGTCAGATCTGTGACAAACCATCAGCTTTTGTCATCACCTGGGATCTGAAATTGATGGGTTTCTGCCTAAGGCTGACGACATATTCTGACAAGCCGTTAGAATTGTCGTCACTCAGTTGCCAGACTGATATACTGGAGTAAAATGGGCATAACTTTTTTTTTCTGATATCAGATTTATGCAAAATTGGTCGCGTTGGAAAGAGGACTCAAAGACCTTTCATTTTATATATAGTAGGCTACACATTTATTCATATACAAGGATGTATTGTCAATTTAAGTTGATCCAAGTTTTGACGCTCACTAAAACTTGAACGATAGGGAAACTTTCAACTAGTCTTTGAGTTAAGGGACCTATATGATATAGAATCATGCTCAAATAGGTTCCAACACTACATAATTGATTGACATGCCAAATTTGCATAGGATTTATGGATTTTGGAACATCTACGTGTAGGAAAGACGATTTTCGTTCTAGCCCGGAATACAGGCTGTTACATTATCTCCCCCTTGGGATCATTCATCCCCCAATGAAGGGTAGGAATGTTGAAGATTAAAGGTAGGAAATAACGCAAACATTATGTGTCTTCTAATAAAGGATATAAATGATCTGAAACTGTCACGACCCGAACTAGGGCCTGGCCATCATGGAAATCCCGAACCATGAAGGCCCGGGCATCCTACTCTATCTGGTAATCATGCACAACATTCATATAATAAAAGAATATGCGCAAATATAATATGATATGGAAACATGGTCATACTCTGGATTTAGTTTAACAATAAGGAATGAAATTCGAAATCAACTAAATAACATTTGGAACAGTCTGCAAAATCTCTACTACATAATCAAATGACAATTGTCTGAAATTGGGACAAAGCCCCCAGTGGACCTAAACCAAAGTAAATATCATACTCTGAAAGAGACAGGCCTTCTAGAATTAAGAAGGCTCACCGACTGCACATTCACTACTGTCTGAAAACTCTACTATTTAGCAGGGACCTCTGAACTGAGCTTTAGACACTGGGAGATAGGGGGGTCAATACAAATGTACTGGTACGCAGAGCAAGCCCAAAATAATAATTTATATTCAACATATATGAGAGAAATTTAAAACAATTCATAAACATATCATATGGTAAGAAACCACATGGGCATTTTTGAAAGACTCTAAAAAAAAATCATCCAAACTCTGAAACATTCTTTGTTTTACTTCTGCGCTAGGTGGTATACCCTACAACTCTGAAATTCCATGAGCTATATGGAATCCTCCATTGACTCGGCGGGGAAGCCTCCAACCTAAGTGTGGCGCAAGGGTTGGAGTCTCTGACTCTGATACACCACACGGCCATCGCCAGCGTAAAATGATATACCCGGATAAGAAAATCATGGGTTTAGGTTAAGAGTTACTTGAACTCAAACGTTCTTTGGGTAACCACCTAACCCTCTTTAAGCATAGGTTTAACTCTTTAAAACATGCATTCTCTGAAAACATACTCTGAAAACTCTAACTCTATTATGGCATCGTCATACCATTGACTTGCAAGTCACATCTCTAAGCCATTATTACCATGTAATAATCTCTGTTTCAAAACGTAAATCTGGGACCACCATAACAATAAATCATTTCAAGAAACTCTTTCTTATACCTCATGTAAACATATGCAAGAAACTCTCTTTTTCACTATTTCAAACACACAAGGTGGTCATGTCAAAGATATCAATCATATGCAATTTTTTCTTTTTAAGAGAAGGACGAAGTCATATCAAGAAACTCCCTTTCATCATCATCAAAATCATGTTAAATACTTAAATATTGAAAATATCCGTTTCAAAAACATTAAACAAGCATCTCAAATCATTCCCAACAAGTTCATCAACTCTAAATCATCAAAAAGAGGGGTTTCAGTAATAATTCTCTCAATCAAATCTTCATCATCATATATATTCATATAAGTTTAAATCAATTTAAGGGGGAAAGGCCTAATGATGAAAACAATAATATTATTCAAGCATCCATAATGCGAAATTCAAAGCATATAATCTGTAAATCATGTTCTAGTATTGACAAGCCCATGTAGTTTTTAGGATAAACCCCACGTACCTTAATTTAGAAGCTTTTGATTGAACTCTCGCGTTAGGGATGCTATACGTACATTGATGGGTACTTCTTGTATCCCTCTCAATGGGAATTCCAATTCTTGAAGAATTAAGAAAAAGCTACGGTTAAATCTTGAGATATGTTGATTTTTTGGTAGAAACCCTAAAGAGTGTTCTTGGTGATTTTGAGAGAAAATATGAATAATGTGGTCACTTGGGAGTAAAATACCGTATTTAAGATGATAAGGGGTGGAAAATACCCAATATTCCCTAAATTATATAGAATAAAATATAATTGGGAGCCCGATTTTTTGGGCCACCGCGAGGCTCCACTTTCATAGTGGCTCCCTGAATATTGACGAATGGGATTTTTAGGGTCACCGCGATGCAGAGCCATCGCGTTGTCCCACTGGTTGGGACCTAGAACTTCAACGCGACACGCTACAATCGTGCTAAGCAATTGGAATTTGACAATTGTTCAATAGACCGCCTCAGCGACGTGCCAAGCACCAAAATGACGGTGTTTTATGACTAAGAATTTAATTAGTCATAATAGCTTTCCCGGGTATCCGATTTGGGCGAATCTTATATCGATAGAAAGATCGTTCAATTTTCCACACCACATAATTTATTATCATGGAAAAGTTGCATAGAATTTATGGATTTTTGATCATCTACGCATAGAAATGATGGTTTTCGTTCTAGCCCAAAATGTTGGGTGTTACATTATCTCTCCCTTGGGATCATTCATCCCAGAATGATGGGTAGGAACGTTGAAGCTTAAAGGTATGGAATAATGCGGACATGATGTGTCTTCTAAGAAAGGATATAACTGATTAGAAATGTCTTAGCTTCTATCATGAAACTGAATTCTGAGTTGACTTGCCCTTACTTGTTTTAAGGAGCTGATTCATGCTGAGAGTTTAGGATTCCCCCGAAGTGTTTATTCTCAAATCACACACATTGGATTTGGAAGTGATAACTTATGTATGTACGAATCATGAGGCAACAAGATTTAGATTGTACAAAGGTATTACACTGTCTGAATTGAAATACTTCAGAAAATTTAAGATTATGCACTGAACTCTTATGAACTGAGTCATGACTACATAGCTGAGTCTGAAAGATGATGCCTGAACTTAACTGAATTTGCAATTTACATGGATGGAATAGATTATCTCTTGGGATGGTCATACCAATGAGACTTTGGATAGTAGGACTGGGTGAAAAGGTGAAAAAACCATAGTAACTTGTCTGTCTGACTGTTAAGCTGAATTGCTGGCTACATAGACTAAATTATACTGGACACTTATACTTAACTGGAGTATCTCTTCAACAATCTTTCTAAAGAAGTTCTGTTAGCATTAGGGAGCAAAGAATCTTAGGCATGATTTACACATGACATCCAACTAAGGAATCACAACCTTGGCACAACTCTATTTCATGAAATATAGACATTTAACTCAAGCTAGGATAGAATTTCCGGGCCTTAGGCAATGCAACTTCTTACTTTCAAGGTTAGCCACACTTCTAAAATACTCTCTCAACTATATTTTCCCCTTAAACACCATGCTCATTGATTCTAATTATTTTTCTCACATGGCCGCTGATATTTCCTTTTACTAATGTCTAAAGGGAACTAAATCCCCTCACCATCTTCAAGCCTAACTCAAAATCACAAGATGCACCACATAATACTGTAGTACTAGTCTGAATCATGAATTCAGTACACCCTGTATTTCACAATTCCTCATCTCATGCATAATTCTTATTGCAACTCCAGCAATCACCTTCAAATTTGCATTAGACATTCACAAACACTCAAAGCATCTATTCGTATGTATACGAACATGGCATTCAAGACTATCTTCATACCCACATATTCACTTTTAAACAAACACTCATAAAACATCTTTCTCATATTCTCTAAGACTTCTATCCATAACAACTTCCTTGCACTATTAAGATAATATACATAAAATATTCTCAACTAACCAAGCCATACACGAAACTTCACATCAAAATTCTTTCAACTTATTTACTTACATAAAACAAGCACACAATAATTTTTCCAAAATATAACACATAAAACTTCAACTATCCTTGACACGTATCAAAGAATCAACCTCAAACTTACTCCACAATTACCGCCTTAACTCAAATAACAATACAACCATCTTTCATCAAGAAGAAATGTTTACTCTTTCGCATCTAAACAACTGTTCATTATCACTATCTCAACCTAAGGGAAAAGGTCACTGAAAAATTGGAATACTGGAATCCGGAACATGAGGGGAGTGATAAGAATAACTTGATACCCTACTGAGGCGTGAGGAATAGAGCACTCCCGACATCGAATCATTAAAGAGATCTAATCTGAGAACGTATCTGATATAAATCTGAATTTTCACTAATCGTTAAGAGTATCACATGTGCACAAGAGTCATGAACTGCATGACCTGAATTTTTGGAATTCATAACTTACGGAAAGTGATTCTGACTGCTGAACAAACTGGAAACTCATCATACTAGGAACTAAGAGAGTACATGATTCCTTATCATTTGCATGAACACAGACTATGATCATGAAGCTGAAACATAAAACATGAATATCTATTGGAATAACTGAAGTAAACTGCTTAAATAAGAATAGATTGAGCATCGTTCTTTCTCACGGCCAATTCCACCACTTACTGGCACATCTATTAACATCTAAAACCTTGACTAGGCTACTCGTTCTATCATCTCCCCTTATATTTAAGCCATTACTCTAAGTCTGTGAACCACTATATACACTCTGGTATAAACTGAAATCACTTTACTCTAGAGTCGGGGATATAACAATGCATTTAAAACTAAACTTACCCTATAAGACGGTATCTTCATGTATAGCAACCAATACTAATACCTCCTTCAAAGATTTAATCCTCAGGTTTATATAGCCCTAAAAGTCATCATATAACTGTAATACCCCGGAAATTTTTTTCGTTGAAATTTTGTGGGTAAACGTGTCGGGATCCTATATTCGAGAATGATTTATAAATTTTTTGTATGTCATTTCTTGGATTTCGACCCACCATTTTGAGAGCATCGAATAAGCTTTCCAACGATATGTGGATCACCTAAAACAGACACTCGAGCGATGAGTTACGACCATTCCGATCAAACTACGACCATTCCGATCGAACTGTGAACAGTAAAATATGCAGGAAAAAAAATACTGCAGCCAGGCGTATTTTTTCTCCAACTTTAAATGATCATAAATCCTTGTAAATAATGATTTCTGTGAGATTCTATATATCAATGAAAATCCCTGAGAGTCTTCTTTCCAATGAAATTGGTTTCATCCAATTTCGACATCAGAGTAAAACGTTATGGTCAATTTACTTCAGCCTATCGGATAGATCACTGAAGGGAAGAGTTGACATTAATTGATTTTTAAAGGTATTTTGGTCATTTCCCATTATTGTAATCCTCTATATATACCCCCTTTGAGCTGAGAATTTTTATTCATTTTCTCTCATTTCTCTTATATCTCTCTCTCAAAATATATGTATATATATACACACGCACACACATATATATATATATATATATATATAGAGAGAGAGAGAGAGAAGAGGAGTTAGGGTTAGGGTTCCAATTGGGGGAAAATCGATTCAAGGCTTCGCTTCGCGAATTGCTTCCGTCAATCTCTTCGGCTATGAAATCTAAGGTATGCAAGTGTTTATCTATGGGATCATTTCATCCATAGAGCCCACAAATCCTTTTTCAAAGGCTCAAGATACATGTGTATATATATATAGATATGATTATACTTTTTTAAATTTTCATTGTGTATGTGTGTAGTATTCACATGATGGTTGAGATATATGTGTGGGATGATTATGTGTGTTGGTTGAAGTATATGTGTGTAGTATTTGTGTGATGGTTGGTGATTATGTTGTTGAAGTTGATGATATCCAAGAAGGGATCTTTGTATGTTTGTGGAAACTATGGTGGTGTGTGATGTATAAATATATGAAATGGGTGATTGAATACTTGTAATCTTGATGAATCTACCTATGCCTAAGAAGTGCATGTAAGGTGTTTGTGAAAATACCTAAGTGACTAGAGATTTTATTTTTATAACATAATAGGTCCAAAATTAATTGATTATGAATATATGATGATTTAAATTGTTAAGACTTGATTTATACTATCATTCCATTATTTCCTTGTTATGACTTGATAATTGCTATTGGGAATTATATATCCCTACTATTGATTGATATGTCAAATATTTTCTAAATGTGAGTTGGATTGTGAATTGAGAAATGTGGATGTTGAAGTTGAAGGATGATGGTGTTGTGGTGCATGAAATTGAGCATTAAACCTATGCCCTAAATGATGCATGCAAGGTGATTGCTAAAATGCCTATGTGAAGAAGAATTAAGTATTTGACATGTTTGTTATCCAAATTATGATTTCATGCCATATCCACATGCTTAACTTATGTCTACCATATATTTGACACAATATTTAAGAGAATAGGAAACTATGAATTGTGGTTCATTAGGTCTTAAAATATAAATTCATGCTTTGTTCCTATGGATAGTTGATTTCCTTGAATTTTTGGTGCGTTGTGGGTGTATGATGGAATGCCATGATGAATTATTGAGGTAACCATGATCTTTGTGCGTAGTATTTGCTTTGAACCCAAAGCATGCTCCCCACGTGTTCGATTGGATGCTTATATGAAGAAATGAGGCCATTTGATTTGCTTAGTGTGAAGTCCTCAATTATGTGTTGCGTATGATGGCCTATGGGCATGTTGTGTATGCGTTATCTATCTTGTTTTACTTTATGCTATTGTGTGCTGGGGGTACCTATGCCCGAAATAGTCTGCTGGTCTAGAGACGATTCAGTTTCACAATAATCTCAATCGAGCGATGAATAGTGAACTCCCGATTAGTTTCAAAACTTGGGGAAAACTCAGTAATCTCAGAAATCATTCTTTATCGAATACTCGAGCCATGAAGCTCTGAAATCATACATATCAATTCACTCCGTTACAGACCTCTGTACATTTTGAAGATAGTAAGCTTATCTTAAAAGTAAGTGGAGTTTAGAAATACTCCGTCACAGAACATAATCAAGCGAACTCTGTCAAATTGATAAAGTATCATAATGTGAGAAAAAATTCAATTCAGTTGAGTACAGTTAAGAACCGGTTAGGTGTCTTTCAGTTGGGAGTAGGATTCAGCACCGAGCGAGCTAAGGATGGGAACCATCCTGCGAGTAGAGGGTTTGATTCCTGGTAGCAATCCTTATGCTCCAGAACTACGTCGCCAGCATAGGTTGAGACATCTATCTTGTGAGTAGAGGGTTAGATGAGGTGGTTGTCCTACGAGTAGAGGGTCCCACCGTTCTCGTTTGAGGTCCTGATAGTAGAGGGTCCTATGCAGTTATCTTTACTAGTGGCGCGGTATTGACACCCTTACAGCTGGGGTACAGGTTGGATCCCACTTGTGGAAAGTGGGGCATGTCGGTTAAATGATCACTCCCACAGTTTCAGTAACAGTCTCAGAAAAGAACTCAGTTAATGTGCAGAAGTTGAGGCTGTCTGATACAGGCCTCCCAGTATTGCTATCATTATCATTTAGTAGAGAGGCTTCCTGCGAGATGAGTGTTTCTCTCGAACCTATTTACCCATTATCATTATCATTGAGTATAGAGACATCCTGCGAGATGAGGGTTTCTCTCGAACTTATTTACCCATTATCATTATCATTGAGTAAAGAGACTTCCTGCTAGATGAGGGTTGATCTCAGATTTAGTTGTTCAGTGTTCCAGAGTTGGTGAAGTTGAATATCAAATATCAGTAATATCAGTTGTCCGATTTCTCAGTATGGATAAGTACAGATATCAGCTCTAGTGGCTTCAGATACTCAGTATCTTATTGTCAGTATTATTATTTTCGGGTGTCAGT
This sequence comes from Capsicum pubescens, assembly GCA_030864215.1. Classification (NCBI taxonomy): domain Eukaryota; kingdom Viridiplantae; phylum Streptophyta; class Magnoliopsida; order Solanales; family Solanaceae; genus Capsicum; species Capsicum pubescens. The sequence goes on along the minus strand of CM061548.1, from coordinate 409,318,689 downwards.
GTTCAAAATGTAACATTCGGTGTCATGATGATTTTAGTTGTACTTTATGAATCCATGTGTGTATTGTTTATCAGACATGTTTCAAAATTGGTAACTGCAGAGTTTCTATATATGTTTATTCCAGCGAATACATATTATTCAGATTGTTATGTTTATGCATAAGCCTTATATTTCACCTTACCCTATCCTTGCATACTCGGTACATTCTTTGTACTGAAGCATTCGCGCTATGGTGTTTTCCCCACCATAGGTTCAGAAGAGCGAGATCCAGAGTATATTTAGCTGTCAGATCTAGTAGCAGTGGGTGCAACAGTGAGTCCTCATCATCCGAGGATATTCCATTTCAGTGGTTTGTTGATTTTAGTAGATGGAGTTAGTTGGGGGATTGTCCCTTCAACTCCAAAGTTTAGACAATTAGAGGCTTATGAGACAGATGTATTAGTGTGTGGTTTCCAATATTCCATATTTTTAGATGTTTGAACCTTATGGCATGTTTACGCATATATTTTATTATATTATGCAGTGAACAGGTACAGATTTCAGAAAAGGGTTAGCTTATGGTCCTTCGTGATCATAAGCACCGTGTGGTGTTTTTGGTTCTCAGGAATCGGGGCGTTACAATAACAGCTTAAACATTCACCAACTTTGGTTCTCCTAACACTAAATATGGATATCTCCAAACCTTTGACGGACCATACCACTTGTTTCATAGTCTACCAGCATCATGCCTGTAAACTTATATTTCTAAACCATAAGAATCAAGATTCTATCAAATGGCTCAAGACTATCAATCAAAACACCTTAACTTGTATATTTAGAACACCATATACCATCTAACTAGTCTTTCTCCACCTAGAAACTCAACGGAACCACTAGCCACACACAACATGTAATAGCCTTAGAAAAATACCGCAACCTCATATCACCTTGTCACACTTCTACTTCATACATACAACATCATACTTCATTACGAATCAAATAAACTTAAGCTCTTGCATGCATTGATCAAGCCTATTAGATCGCTTCCATAAAACTAGTATCATTAACCAAGAAATAATCACATCCACCTTCATGACATCATTGCTATGCCTCAAAATCTACTACATACCTTCTCACAAGTAGAACTAGTTTACAACTACCACAGAAAATAAGGTCAAGGGGGTAGAGTCACATAATAGACATGGTCAACCTTAATCTTATATTATAACCCCATACAATCTTATCTACTTATACGACTTTCTCACATCACACTTACTTACCCAAGCATATATTTAGACTACCTTCAAATTCCAGAAACAACCTGGTGTCTATAATTATAACTTACTGGTTAATCTAGCCATTTTCACACTTCGAGCAAACAATAACTCACCTTAGCTAATAAATCCTTCTCTACCTTCTACTAAACTAACACACAAGGATATATAAATTTAATACCAACTCAATCTCATGCCAAAAGATTCGTCTATACATACATTCAATAAATATCCCTTACCACTTTTCTTGCCATTACACCTCTAAACCCCCCAGTTCCAACCAATACAAGAACAACAAGTTGCTAGTGAATTGAAATAGGCCTCACATGGCTTCACTAGACTTTGAGTTTTAACAATACAACTATAACAAGGTTACAAGAGATAGAAACTTGACACAAAATAATCAATGATCTAAGAATACATATCTTACTTTGTATGCATAAAAATCTGAGTCAAACACTCCCCCCACAGACTACTATACAATCCACACATGCTACTAGCCACCACATTAGTCTATCACTATTAATAGGTAAATCATCCTCAAACATCAGTTATTCAAATAAAATATTTATTTACACAAAAGTTACCCTCACTCTGACTTCTAACTTTATGACCTCACATCACCAACTTCTTGGTCCAACATCACTACTAATATGTCATGACACCAATACTTAAATTATACTACTACTCGGGTGGAAATATAGTTTCAACATTCTGCTACACATCATTACCTCTTAAGCTTGACATCTGCAACATAAATTCTGAAAAGGATTGAATACACTTAATACAGCAGGTTGAAAAACACGATTTCATTAGAATCAAAGGTCACACTAGAATCAACACACTCTAAGGAATTAACAAACTCTTCATAAGTCCTTGCATAATTTCAAAATCTTATATGGCTCAATCTTAAAGAACCATATCATTTATACTCTAAACTTCTATATCTGAATCACCCCAATAATAAGACATGTCTGAGAACATAAGAGTAAGGAAAGAATTAGGATAACTGTTACTTTTGTATGGACGACACCATATCACGAATTATAGTATAAAGGAGGAACATTCTAACTCTATTGCACGAACTAGAACATGAAAAAAAAAGACATTCCTAAATGCCTTGTAACCTCCTACTTATAAGTGTGGCGTGCTACACACCCATAAATAAGACTGTACCCGATGCGATTTCGTAGACACCCTGGAAACATGAACCATGCTCGGATACCAAGTTTGTCACGACCCGAACTAATGCCTGGCCGTGACGGACATCCTGAACCATGAAGGCCCTAGCGTCCTACTCTATCTAATAATCATGCACAATATTTATATAATAAAAGAAGATGCTGAAATATAATCTGATATGGAAACATGGTCATACTCTGGATGTAGTTTAACAATAAGGAATGAAATGCGAAATAAACTAAACAACATATAGAATAGTCTGCGAAATCTCTACTACATAATCAAATGACAACTGTCTGAACTAGGACAAGGCCCCCAGTGGACTTGAATAAAAATAAATAACATAATCTGAAAGACACAGACCTTCTGGAATTAAGAAGGCTCACCAACTGTACATTCACTGTTCTCTGAAAACTCTACTATTTAGCAGGACCTCTGAACTAAGCTTTAGACCCTGGGATGTAGGGGGATCAATACAAATGTACTTGTCATTCCCCTTTTTCACTCCAAAAAGAATAGATTTTAAGTTTCAAAAGGGGTTTTATTACTAAGTGACAAAAGAAAAAGAGATATTTCGAAAAGGACTATTTACTTTTAAATACAAAGTAGCCACTTGGCATAATTGGGTGTGTCAATCCACTTTTGAGAATCCTTTTTCAATACTGTTTTTGACACTTTTAAACTAATCTTCGAACAGAGATTCCAGTTAAGGAATTCTGTTGACCGAGGGGAAGATGTTAGGAACCCCTCGATCCCTTGGTTAGACCACGATCGCTTGGTGGAGCATATCAGCTAATTCGACACTAAAAGTATCAATTAAACAAACAAACAAACAAATCCAAAATTATAGTGTCAAGTCCAATTATTACAACCCAAAAATATAAAAATGCAAAAAAATATAAATCCTATTCTAAACTAATCCTAAACTATGCTCCGATGTTTTATCCGATGCCTTGGGCCTTCATCACGAATGTTATCCATGTACAAAATACTTCAGGGTATTCTCTAAATAAATTAATACAAATACCTCGGGGCATTCCCCAGCCAAATGAGTATAATTTTTCAATATGAGAAAAACTAGAAAAAGCATTCAACACATTCAATACTCCATGCATTCGATCCAACATCATTCCGTAATTTACCTACCCGAACCTAAACTTTTGCCTATTCCTTTGATGGCCTAATCATAATACTACCACATTCGACCTTCGTATTTGTTCCAAAATAACCAATGACAGTAAACCAAGACTAAACAATAGTCATTTTATCCATTTCTACCATCCAACCCTCACATTCCTTTTTAAAACTAAATTTCAACAAATTCAAGATTACTATTTCAACAATCCATAACCATCTATTCAAATGATGTTGAGCAACACAAATAAATATCACCCAATATTCAACCAAATGTCACACAAATCAAGTGTATATGACGAAATAAAATGAGAAAAAGATAGAATTGGACCTTTCGATGATTGATTTCCGTGGATAATAATATTTAAGATAACCAAGATTTTGAAATCCCAAACAGAAAACCTCAACGATGAACCCTAACTCGGTAAATCCTTCACTGTTTCTCGCCAAAAACAAATCAAAATCAAGAAATAACAGAGACCCATATCTGAAATCGTACTCCCTGTTACTATTTCTCTCATTTTATAATAGATTTCATCCGATTAGATGGAGGTGTGTCAGGTTTTGGATTTTGGTGGAGGTGGAGAAGATTTTCGTCTTCTTGTAGATCCGACCAAAAATTGGAGAACAGATCTGAACTCAGGGGATAATGATGTTTTTTCGGTGATAACTCACCGGAAAAGTCAGCCTCCGCCTAATTTCTCTCCTGATCTCCCTCTATTTTTCTCTCTGCTTTTTCTCTCAATCACTCAGCTACTCCTTTCATCTATCTATCTCGCGTCTCTCTCTCCCTTTTCCGATTGGGTGTGTGGCCGTGTGTTCGCAAACGGTGTACAAAAATTAGGATGACGTCTAGTATTTCTGTGTTTAGTTGTTCTCCATTTTTGTGTAAAATACTAAAATTCTATTTGTGTTGTGCGTGTATGGAGTTTTTGTTGTGCATCCGTGAAGAAGAAAGAGCCCTTAATGAAAAAAGAAAAAAAGCCCTTTTCTATATTGTGTTACTGTATATATTGAATCAAAATCCTGTGGGCCCCTATTTCCTTTTTATCAATGGAAATTCTATTCTTTTTCTTGTATTCCCTGGGAGCTTCTATTATGTGCCCCTTTCCCCTATACTCACGTATATGTATTGTGAGATTAGGGCGGGGTAGTGGGATAGGGTAGGTTAGTTGGTAAGGATAAGATAAAATTAGTTAGGAGTTTTGTTAGGGTAAGGAATATTAGGGATTTATTAAAATTTTGTTATTATTATTATTTTGTTTTATATTTTTGTGGGGTATAATCACGTGGGTGAGGTTGTACGATAAAGTGAGGTAAAAATAGATGAATTGGATTTTTGGGAGGGACAAAATTAGGTGTCTACATCATGCCCCTTTTTGCGTGTAAACACAAAGTGTTTTCAAACAAAAAAGTAGACAATGAGACAAAATTTTAACCCGACCATTATTCGAAGAAAGAAACAAAAGAAAGAAGGTCAACTAGGTCTTGACTTAGGACATCCTATCTACCCAAGTTATAAGGGAATCAAGTCACAAGTGTCTCAAAGGATTGGAAGGAGAGGGACTATACCGAGTTGGAGTGTCGAGTGAGGTTCCATCAAGGTTCCAGTCCGCGGCTCTGTAATTACATCAAAAATGAAAATTACAAGTTAAAACATAAATAAAATTACAAAAACCCTATCTATGCAGCTTATTTTGGACTTTGGACTTGAGTTTCATCACCCTATTCTTCAGGCGGGCTCCTGACTTGTAATTTCTTCAATTTGTTTTCTTTCTTTTAATTTCTTCACCTTGTTGTTTGACTTTTCATTTATTCTCCTTGTGCTTTGGGCAGGCTCCAATGTTGCTTGAATTATCAAAACAAGGAAGTGTCTCTCCTTACAAATGTTTCTTGAATTATCAAGACAAGGAAGTGCATCTCCTTACAAATGCCGGTTGAATTACCCACACAAGGAAGTGCATTTCACAAAAAAATGTTGCTTGAATTTCCCACACAAGGAAGTGCATCTCCTTACAAATATCACTTGAATTACCAAACAAGAAAGTTTGTTGCCTTACCAATGTTGCTTGAATTACCCAGATAAGGAAGTGCATCTTCTTAAAAATGCCGGTTGAATTACCTAAACAAGGAAGTGCATTTCCCTACAAATATTGCATAAATTTCCCACACAAGGAAGTGCATCTCCTTACAAATACCGCTTGAATTACCTAAACAAGGAAGTGTGTCTCCTTATGATACCGCTTGAATTACCAAACAAGGAAGTGCACCTCCTTACCAATGTCGCTTGAATTACAAAAAAAAGAAAGTGTGTTTCCTAAAAAATGTATCTTGAATTACCAAAACAAGGAAATGCGTCTCCTTACCAATGCCGCTTGAATTAAACAAAAAAGGAAGTGCATCTCCTCATAAATGCTGCTTGAATTACCCAAACAATGAAGTGCGTCTCCTCACTAATGTCACTTGAATTACCTAAACAGGGAAGTTTGTCTCCTTACAAATGTTGCTTGAATTACTAAATAAGGAAGTGCATGTCCTTACAAATGTTGCTTGAATTACTAAATAAGGAAGTGCGTTTCCTCACAAATGTTGCTAGAATTACCCAAACAAGGAAGTGCGTTTCGTTACAAACTCTGCCTGAATTACCAAACCAGGAAGTGTGTCTCCTTACAAATGTTGCTGAAATTACCCAAACAAGGAAGTGCGTCTCCTTAAAAATGCCACTTGAATTACTCAAACAATGAAGTGCGTCTCTTTACAAATGTTACTTGAATTATTAAACAAGAAAATGCGTCTCCTAATAAATACTGATTGAATTACCAAACAAGGAAGTCTGTCTCCTTACAAATGTTGCTTGAATTACCCAAAAAAGGAGGTGCGTCTCCTTACAAATACCACTGGAATTACCCAAATATGGAAGTGCGTCTCTCTACAAATGCTGCTTGAATTACCCAAATAAGAAAGTGCGTCTCTTTACAAATGTCACTTGAATTTTCCAAGGAAATGCGTCTCCTTGACAAGGAAGTATTTCTCCTAGAGATCTTGAATTATGAGTTTTACCATGATTTTGATTACAAAACTTGTGCAACAACATTGCCTCTTACATTTTTAGAATTGAGAAACTACGGTCTTTGATGTTTAGGCTCCGTAATCCTTGATCTAAATGTAACATGTGTTCCTGTTTCATACAAAGAAAACTTGTGAGTTTAAAACATGGTGGCTATCTTGTGGATTTAGCTTTCGCGGCAATCTCTCTTGCCCCTTTCACATTTAACCTTACTTCCAACCATTAGCATATGTCATCGACTTGCTGCACCATTGACCAAACTCAGATTATCAAGAGTGACTCTAAAACAATTACAGTATCTCTTCTTTTTCATGATCCTCAGATAAACCCCTTGAACCTTGGTATTTCCATAAGTTTTCAAACTTATCTGTTTGACAAAACTTTTCGCATGCCTTATTTTGGCTCACAATTATGTCTCTTTCATGTTCTAGCTTTTTTCTTGCTTTGTACAATTAGAGAAGCAGGTAGCCAGTTTTGAAATCTTTTCTCACTTGTTTCGATATGGATTTGACTCAAAGATAAGAGAAAAATAATGATGACTTTTATTTGGACAACTGACTCAAAAAAACAAAATAAAAACAAAAGAAGAAAGAAAAGACAATGAATGTCCCTATTTGAAAAAAAGAAATGATAAATTTATCTAGAAATGACAGTCAACTCTAATGATTATGACATGCATTTTGAATTAATTTGCCTGATCTTTCCATCCACACTTTCACCAATTGTTGTTGAGTTAATGGCCTTGAAAATGAGTTGCTTCATTAGGTCAATTGCATTTAAGACCTCATTCGGCTAGTGACACCTTGAAAGGTTTTTGCCAACAAGCCTCTCTTATTTTCTTTTTCTCAGTTCACTATTGCCTTATGGTGTCTGTGAGGGTTTTTCACCATTGAGACTATCTTATTTTCATTTCTCTCAACTCACAGTCTTATGGTGCCTGTGAGGGTTTTCACCAATAAGACTTCTCATTCTTATTTCTCTCAACTTACCATCGTCTTACGATGCTCGTGATGGTTTTCACCAATAAGACTCTCTCATTTTGATCTCTCTCTTGATTTCTTATGCTGAGGAAGACAAGTAGTTCTCAAATACATCGTCATATCTCTTGCATGCTTAGCCTTAACATCCTCAAAGATTGATCTGAAGGTCATTATTTGGTTGTAACTTGGATTTTAGATACGGTTAGAAAGAAAGGATAACATGAGGCCCAAACAACACTTGAAGTGGTGTAGGACTTACAACTTTTAGAATCAACTCAAAAAATGAGGATTAACTCATGCCCCAATTTTTTTTGACTGGGTAATTCTAAATTTTTTATTTGGTTAGACCGAGCCCAGAGTAAGGAAGCCTATGTATCTCACCCCCGAGAGAGGAAAATCAGGTCATGCGTAGTTCTGGCATCTTGTTCTTTTCCTTTATTTTGACTTCCCTTTTTATTCCATTGAATTTTACTGACTGTTTTCTTATTGGGATTTTTTTCGACTCTTTTTTCTTAACACTAGTTTTTTCTCTTTTTGGACACATTTTTTCTTTTTTTTTAAACTTTCTGAGTCTATTCTTTTGCTCGACACTTTTCTTTTGAATTTTACTCACTCTATCTTCATTCCAAAAGAAAGGTATGAATGAAAATAGAAATAGGCTCAAATGGGGTAAACAAAGGATGACACAATTTTTGGATATAAGAATGAAATGCCTTCATCATATCAATCCTTTAAAATGTAAGTACATATCATGCAATATGAAATAAAAGATAAAGATCATTTGTGATACTTTAACAACACCAACTTCAACTGAGCATGTATGCCATTTCTTCTATTACCTTTGTCAAACATACAACTCCACTTTCGTTGTACATTCCTCATACTGAAGGACTCATGAAGCTAATTTTCTTTCTGTTCCTTTTGACATAGGATCACACATCCACTGCTTGACCTACTTGAGATATGTCTTTCAATTGATGACCAAGTTATTCTCACGATTCTCAAAATAATTGCCTTAATTTTCAAGGAGGCTTCAACTTGATAACCAAATGCCCCAACACTCTATCTATTTTCTCAGATGCTCTCTTTTTCTAACTTCAACCCTCTAATTCAATGTTCATGCTTAAACTGGATTTTAAGATCTGGCTAAAAATTCTGCAAGCATGTCATATCACTAGAGTCAACATAAAATGTACTGTATAAAGAAAACAAACAAACAACACATATTTTAGAACACAAAGGAAAAAGGACAATTCATTTAGTTGAAATAAAAGATAGAAGGGTTTGAACATAATCGACAAAAGGAAAAAACAAGATAGATCCCGAACTACAACCCTGAAATAATTCAACAAATAGAAAAGAAAACAAAACAAACTACCAGACCTCTTCCTAGTAGGGAGAGGGGTGACTTCTTAATTGCTCATCCTGACAACTTAGCCACTGGTTTCCATATCAGCATGACTAGAGCTTTCCTCGCTGTCAAGGTTCTGCACCATAATCGATTTATCTTAAATCATCTTTTCTATTTCTCTTTAAAGGCACGACAGTCTTCAATACTGTGACCCTGAACATTAGAATGAAATAAACATTTTACATTAGGATCAAATTTCTTGAATGTTGGTCAGGAGTATACCCATGGAGAGGAGTGATTATGCCTCGCTATACTAATCTCTGAAATAAATTGGCATATGACTCTCCGATTGGTGTTAAACTATCCCTCGACTTCTGTCTCATTTCATTGTTTGGCTTAAATTGAAAACCAGGCCTAGAAGGTTTTTGGTATGTATGTGGAGTTGGAGGATGACTGAGCAGAGTTGGAACGCGCCAGTGTGGATAAGATGGGGGTTGAACATATGGTTGTGCATTATACACCAGTTTCTGTGAAGGTTGGGCATAAAATTATGTTTGAACTCGTGGGTAACGATTGTGTGATCCTCTTGCCCATGCTTGTTGTCCAACTACAATGGAAGATGCATCTTCTTCATTCTTCTTTCCTCCAACACTTTCCGAACCTTTTTTAATTGCTTGAGTAGTGTCTTTCAATGTTGCAAAACTCACAATGCGACCGGTCTTAATTCCATCCTCTATCATCTTCCCCATATTAAGGACCTCAATAAATGGCTTGCCTAATGCAGGTAACAACTGTTGATAATATGTTTTATCTTGCGCTTGAATAAATGCCTCCACTACCTGACTTTCTTTCATTGGCGGTTTCACCCTAGCAGCTTGTTCACGCCATCTAATCCCATACGCTCTGCAAGTTCCAATAATCTTTTTCTTCATATTAGTTAGGGATTTCTCATTAGAAATCAACTCCATATTGTATTGAAATTGTTGCATGAATTCATTAGCTAGGTCATCCCAGCTATTCCACTTGTCGATGTCTTGGTCAACAAACCATTCTGAAGCTAGACCTGAAAGACTCTCACCTAAATATGCCATGAGTAATTCTTCCTTCCCTCCAGTGCCCCTTAGCTGGTTGCAATAACGTCTCAAATATGCTACAGGATCGCCATATTCATCATACTTCTCAAACTTCAACAATTTAAAACCAAGAGGAAGATGTAAACCGGGAAACATGCACAAATCTTTATATGAGACACTTTTGTACCCCCAAGTCCTTGCAAGTTTTTCATAGTCAGTTCCAAAATTCTCAATTTTCTGGCCATTTTCTCTTGTTCTTCTGTCCTAATAGGCTTCTTAGTGTTAGAAGGAAATTTAGGCGGTTGAGTGTAGTCATAAGGACCAGTCGACTTAAATATGGGATCGGGAGCATAATGTTGATCACTAAAGATATTCAATACGTGGTTGCTTGTAGAGTGAGGAAACACAACCGTTGGATTAACATTAAATGCAGGAGCTTCAGACGGGAGTGGGGCTGCAAAAGCATGAATAGCAGGCGGAGCCGAGCATGTGGTAATTTTGTATGAAGGAGTGAGGAAATGAATATTGGGAGTGTTTGGATACTGTTGCCCCATAGTAAGTCCTGATGCATGTTGTGGCATGTCGACCAAAATAGGGAATTGTGCATGTGACATTGGAGGAAAATTAGAAAGATATTCTAGATTATCAGGGGGAAATGGAGGAGGCGGCAACCCATTAGACCAAGCTCGATGCATTTCTATCATTTGCTGCCTTAATTTTTGAATATCTTCATTAGCTCCTACATTCTCATTCCCTGAACTCCCTATCTGATTAGTGACAACAAACTCGGTATCCTTGTTGACCATAACTCTCTCTATGACTTGGAGAAATATGGAGGACGAGCCAAAATACCACAAACCAACCACCTTAAACTAACTGGACAAGAGATAACAAATGCATTAGAGTTCAACAGTTTTTCAAAACCTCTTTTTTTTTTAAAATATCACCGAACCCTAAAAGGGCGCCTATGTATCTCACTCCCGAAAGGGGAGAATCAGGTGTGCGTAGTTTGTAAAGTTTTGCCAAAATGGCTAATCAAACATTTTTTTCTTGGATCTTTAAGAAAAGAAGAAAATAACAAATGACAAAAATCATTTTTTTTTGATTTTTTTTCAGCTTTAATACTCCTATATAAAATGAAATCTTTGATTACCAAAGAAAATCTTTTTGGATTTTCAATTTTTCATTTCCTATGAAAATGAAACTTGAACCTATTACAGAAAAATCTTTTTTGTAGTTTTCTCTTAAAAATGTATATGATAAACCTACTCTAAATGAAAAGTGAAGAAAATCTTTTTGGATTTTTTAGATTCCTATACGAAATGAAACCTATGATTACCAAAGAAAATCTTTTTGGTTTTTCAATTTTGAATTTCATATGAAAATGAAAATTGGAAGTATTAAAGAAAGCTCTTTTTGCAGTTTTCTATTAAAGAAGTATATGACACCTACTCTAAATAAAGAGTGAAGAAAATCTTTTTGAATTTTTTAAAATAAGATCCCCGAACCAACAATAGGCTGCCTACGTATCTCACTCCCGGGAGAGGAGAATCAGGGGTCTGTAGTTCGTCCAGGTTGGACTATTAAGGATTAAAACAAAATAAGACTTGACTTAAGAAATGAGATTACAGATGAACAACAAAAATAAAATCTGTTTGGCTTTTCAATTAGACACTTCACACAAAACTGACACCAACAACTATGAAAGAGAAAACAAATCTTTTTGGTATTTTCGTTATATGAGATGTACAAAGCTCCTACCATCTTTTCTACATTTTTTCTTTATAAAAGATTCAATTAAAAAATCTTTTTGAAATTTTCGAATTATGAATAAAGGGTAAAGGAACAAAAGAAAATCCTTTGATGTTTTTTTTTCAGACAATGAGTGCGAAAAGTAAAGAAAAATCTTTTTTTTTTTTGAATTTTTGAATTGTGAAAAACAAAAGCCATAAAGAACTCTAAAAACTACGAAACTCTTTTTTTTTCGACTCACTTTTATTTTCTTCCCTTTTTTTTCAACACTTTCTTATCTACAGACTTTACTTCTAACACATGCTTTCCCCAAATCGGTTTGTCAAATGACTAGTTACCCTTAGAGATGCAATATTTTGCACGTAGGGATGCTTTAAAGGTGAGTTTCCTACGAAGAACCAAGTAGGCCCCGCTAGGTCTCCATATGATGCACATAAGCATGACCTAAAGGATGACCTACGTTGGGGTTTACTAACAAGGCTGTTCGGGAGAGCGTATGGTCGATAGTGGCTTGCTTTAGCTGGCCACCTACTCTATACAACCCAATGGCTCCCCCTCCTAAAATAATGGTGACTCAACTATAGGTTGTGTACACACGTGTACTATAGACTTGTTGCAGAAAAAAAGACTCGGGTTATGCACATGATGCCAGATATAAAACGGTAACACATAAAGTAAAAACTATAAACAAAGAGCACATAGGAACTAAACAATGATAAATAATAACACAAAATAACACAAAAAATTGTCTAACACCTATAGTGCCAAAATAAGACGATATAACTTCAAAATAAGCTTGAATTCTGAAAAATCCCCAGCAGAGTCGCCAGAGCTGTCACACCTCTTTTTCAACTCCAAAAGAATAGATTTTAAGATTCAAAAGGGTTTTTACTACTAAGTGACAAAAGAAGAAGATTTGTTTCAAAAAGGACTATTTACTTTTAAACTCAGAGTCTCCACTTGACATAATTGGGTGTGCCAAGTAACATTTGAAAATCCTTTTTCAAAACTATTTTTTCCTCTTTTAAACTGATCCGTGAATAGAGATTCCGGTTAAGGAATTCTGGAGACCGAGGGGAAGGTGTTAGGCACCCCTCGATGACGTGGTTATACCACGGTCTCTTGGTGGAGCATATAGGTTAATTCGACACTAAGAGTGTATAAAACACACAAAAACGTACAAACCAATCAAACAAACAAACAAACAAAAAAAAATCCAAAATAATAGTGTCAAGTCCAATTATTACAACCCGAAAATAGAAAAATTCGAAAAAATATAAATCCTATTCTAAATTAATCCTAAACTATGATCTGATGTTTTACCCGATGCCTTGGACCTTCATCACGGACATCCTCCGAGTAAAAAATACATTGGGGTATTCCCCTGATAAATTAATACAAATACCTCAGGGCATTCCCCTTCCAAATGAGTACAATTTTTCAATGTGAGAAAAACTAGAAAAAGCATTCAACACATTCAATACTCCATGCATTCGATCCAACATCATTCCTAAATTTGCCTACCCGAACCTAAACTTTTGCCTATTTCTTTGATGGCCTAATCATAATACTACCACATTCGACCATCGTATTTGTTCCAAAATAACCAATGACAGTAAACCAAGACTAAACAATATTCATTTTATCCATTTCTATCATCCAACCCTCGCATTCCTTTTTAACACCAAATTTCACCAAATTCAAGAGTACTATTTCAACAATCCACAACCATCTATTCAAATGAAGCTGAGCAACACCAATCAATAACACCCAATATTTAACCAAATCTCACACAAATCAGGCACATATGACGAAATAAAATGAGAAAAGATAGAATGGACATTTCGATGAATGATTTCTGTTGATAATAATATTTAAGAAAATCAGGATTTTGAAACCCCAAACAGAAAATCTCAACGATGAACCCCAACTCAGTAAAGCCTTCACTGTTTCTCTTTGAAACCTAACCAAAATCAAGAAATAACAGAGACCCGTATCCGAAATCTTACTCCCCGTTACTATTTCTCTCGTTTTACAATGGATTTCTTCCGAATCAGATGGAGATGTGTCAAATTTTTGGATTTTGGTGGAGGTGGAGCCGATTTTCATCTCCCCGTAGCTTCGGCGAGCTCAAATGGGTCGGAAATTGGAGAACAGATCTGAACTCAGGTGAGTTCTCGCCGGAACAGTCAGCCTCCACCTAATTTCTCTCCCGATCTCCCTCTGTTTTTCTCTCTACTTTTTCACTCAATCACTCAGCTACTCCTTTCATCTATCTCTCTCACGTCTCGCTCTCCCTTTTTTGATCGGGTGTGTGGCTGTGTGTGTGCGAGTGATGTGTAAAATTTAGGAGGGCATCTAGTATTGTTGTGTGTAGTTGTTTTCTATTGTTGTGTAAAATATTGAAATTTTGTTTGTGTTGTGCGTGTATGGAGTTTTTGTTGTGCGTCCATGAAGAAAAAAGAGCCCTCAATGAAAAAAAAAAAAAAACCTTTTCTATATTGTGTTACTGTATACATTGAATCAAAATCCTATGGGCCGCTACTCCCTTTTTCTCAATGGAAATTCTATTCTTTTTCTTGCATTCCCTAGGAGCTTATGTTATGTGCCCCTTTCCCCTAAACCTGCGTTTGTGTATTGTGAGATCAGGGTGGGGTAGTGGGGTAGCGTAGGTTAGTGTGGTGGGTGAGTTGGTTAGGATAAGATAAAATTAGTTTAAAATTTTGTTCGGATAAGGAATATTAGGGATTTATTAAAATTTTGTTATTATTATTATTATTATTATTTATATTTTTGTGGGGTATAATCACGTGGGTGAGGTTGTACGATAAAGTGAGGTAAAAATAGATGAATTGGATTTTTGGGAGGGACAAAATTAGGTGTCTACAGTACTAGTATACAGAGCAAACCCAAAATAATAATTTATATTCAACATATATGAGAGCAATTTAAAATAGTTCATAAATATATCATATGGTAAGAAATCACATGGGCATTTTCGAAAGACTTTGAAAAAAAAATCATCTGAACTCTGAAACATTCTTTGTTTTACTTTTGCGCTAGGTGGTATACCCTAAAACTCTGAAATTCCATGGGCTATATGGAATCTGCCATTGACTCAGCGGGGAAGCCTCCAACCCAAGTGTGGCGCAAGGGTTGGAGTCTCTGACTCTGCTACGCCACACGACCGCCGCCAAAGAAAATTAATATACCCGGATCGGCAAATCACGGGTTTAGGTTAAGAGTTACTTGAACTCAAACCATCTTCGGGTAACCACCTAACTCTCTTTAAGCCCAGTTTTAACTCTTTAAAACATGCATTCTCTGAAAACATATTCTGAAAACTCTAACTCTGTTATGGCATACATTTATATGGAATCGTCATACCATTTACTTGGAAGTCACATCTCTGAGCCATTATTAGCATATAATAATCTCTGTTTCAATAATAATCTCTGTTTCAAAATGTAAATCTGGGCCACCATATCAATAAATCATTTCAAGAAATTCTTTCTTAAAGCTCATGTAAACATATGCAAGAAACTCTCTCTTTCACCATTTCAAACACACAAGGTGGTCATGTCAAAGATATCAATCATATGCAATTCTTTCTTTTTACGACAAGGACAAAATCATATCAAGAAACTCCCTCTCATCATCATCAAAATCATGATAAATACTTAGATATTGAAAAGATCCCCTTCAAAACATTAAACAAGCATCTCAAATTATTCCTAACAAGTTCATCAACTCTAAATAATCAAAATGAGGGGTTTCAATAATAATGCTCTCAATCAAATCTTCAGCATCATACATATTCATATAAGTTTAAATCAATTTAAGGGGGAAAGGCCTAAAGACGAAAAGAATAATATTATCCAAGCATCCATAGTGAAAAATTCAAAGTATAAGTTTCAAAATCCCTTTAAAATTCATGCTTGATAATCTTTAAATAATGTTCTAGCGTTGACAAGTCCATGTAGTTTTTAGGATAAGCCCCACGTACCTTAATTTAGAAGCTTTTGAATGAACTCTCGCGTTAGGGATGCTATAAGTACGATTGATGGGTGCTTCTTGTGGCCCTTACAATGGGGATTCCAATTCTTGAAGAATTAAGAATAAGCTACAGTTAAATATTGAGATATGCTGATTTTTGGGTTGAAACCCTAAGGAGTGTTCTTGGTGATTTTGAGAGAAAATATGAATAATGTGGCCGCATGGGAGTAAAATCCCGTATTTAAGCTGATAAAGAGGTTGAAAATACCCACTATACCCTAAATGAGACGGAATAAAATATAATTGGGAGCCCGATTTTATGGCCCACCGCGATGCGCCACTATCGCGGTGGCTCCCTTGAAATTGACGAATGGTATTTTTAGGGTCATCATGATGCAGAGCCACTGGTTGGGACCTAGTACTTCAGCGCAACGTGCCACAATCGTTCTAGACAACTGGAATTTGACAATTGTTAAATAGACCACCTCCGCGACACGCCAAGCACCAAAATGATGGTGTTTTGTGACTAGGACTTAAATTAGTCAGAACATCTTGCCTGAGTATCCGATTTGGGCGAATATTATATCGACGGAAAGCTCATTCAATTTTCCACACTACATAATTGATTAACATGGAAAATTTTCATAGGATTTATGGATTTTGGATCATCTATGCATAAAAATGAAAGTTTTCATTCTAGCCCAAAATACGGGGCATTACAAAAACATTTAAACTTCTATCATGAAACTGAATTCTATGCTTATTTGACTTTACTTGCTTCAAGGAGCTGATTCATGCAGAGAATTTAAGATTTCCTTGAAATTTTTGTGATCCAATCATGTATATTGAATTTAGAAGTTATAACTTATTCAAGTACGAATCATGAGACAACTAGACTTTGATCGTACATGGGTATTATACTGTCTGAGCTGAAATACTTGGAAAATTTTGAGATTATGCGCTGAACTCTTATGCACCGAGTCATGAATAGATAGCTGAATCTAAAACATGATGCTTGGAAAGAATGAAATTCACAATTTACATGGATGGAATAGATTATCTCTTGGGGATGGTCATACGCATGAGACTTCGGATAGTAGGGCTGGACGAAAAGGTGGAAAACCACAGTAACTTGTCTGCCTGACTGTTAAACAAAATTGGTGGATATACAGACTGAATTATACTTGGAAACTTATGCTTAACTGGAGTATCTCTTCAACACTCTTTCTAAGGAAGTTCTAGTAACATTAGGGAGCAAAATAATCTTGGGACTAATCTACACCAAACATCTGACTAAGGAATCACAAAATTGACACTACTTTATAGCATGGAATATAGACACATAACTCATAAATTAGGGTAGAGTTACCAGGCCTTAGGCAATGCAACTTCTTACTTTCCAGCTTAGCACACTTCCCGAATACTCCCTTAACTATACTATTCTCCTTAAATACCATGCTCATTAGATTCAACTTAAAATTCTCATATGGGCATTGATAAATCTTTCTACTAATGTCTAAAGTGACTTAAATCCTCTCACCGCGTTCAAGCCTAACTCCAAACCACAAAATACAACATGCCGTATAACGATACTAGTCTAAACCATATGATTCAATCTTCTATATCATTTTAGAGATCACACCCTAAACATAATGTGCCTTACCACATCAATGATGAAAAACTCTGAACTCTTACTATGGATTTACTAGCACATATTACGTTACTCCACTTAAATCCCAACATGTCATTCAAGCCTATCTTTATAACCACATATGAACTTCAAGGCAAACACTCATAAATATATACTTCACATAGTTTCTAAACCATTGTCAATAGAAATCCCACGCGCTATCCCAAGAACATACACACATAAATTTCCACTAACCATCACATGTATCAAAGACTTGGCCCCAAATCTTACTTAACACTTATGGTTTTATCTAAGACAAGCATACACTAATCTTTCATCAATAAGAGACATCTACTCATCACCACTATCATTACATAAGGAGGAGTCACTAAAAGGTCAGAACATAAGACCTTGAAGCATGGAAGGATATTATACGAGACTTGACACTTAACTGAGGCCTGAGGAATAGCGAATCAACATCAGGGATTCATCAAAGTGATCTGAATTGAGGGAATACCTAGCTATAAGATGAATCTCACAAATCATTTGGTGTGTAGCATGTGTTATAGGAACTGAGAACACTATAAAGCGTGAGTAAATGAGTCATGAGCTGTATGACCTCAATTTGGAGTTCATAACTTATGAAATTTGATTCTGACTGCTGAATGAACTTGAATTCCTCATTTAGGAACTAGAAGAGCACATGATTTTCTATTATATTCATGACCATGAACAATAATCATGGAACTAAAACGTAAGGCATGAGTAGGTATTGGGATAACTGAAAAAAATACTGAGATGAGAATGGGTTGAGCCTCACCCTCATTTTCTGGTGTTCCATATCATACTGACATCACTACTAGAATCTGAGAGCCTGGTTTGGTTACATGTTCTATCATCTCCCCCTTAGCTTTAAGCCATCAACTTAAGTTTGAGAGATCCCTTACTAGACTCTAAACTGAACTACACTCACTGCACTCTGGGGTCTGGAATACGACAATCCACGTAATTAATAGAACTTAACCCGAATGACTATACCTGGAAGTGAAAAACCCACTGATAATACCACCTTCTGATACACACTCTATCATTCTATAGCCCTAATAGTCATCACATAATACTGGAACACTTACTTACTTCGGATCTTTATAAGTATCCCCATAGTCGGAGTGCATACCCTCTAACGCTTCAACTCTTATTTCTATGAACTCAACTTTTAAGAACTCAATCTTAGCTTCTAACACTTAACATGGATATCAACAAGCCTTTGATGAACCATACTACTTCCATCATAGCACACCAATATCGGAACTCTAAACTTATATCTCTCTACCATGAGAATCAAGATCATATCAAAAGGCTCAACACTATCAATCAAAATTTCTCAACTTGGCTATTTAGAATACCATATACAATCTATCTAGTCTTTCTCTACCTAGAAACTCAACGGTATCACTAGCCACACACAACATGTAATAACCTTAGAAAAATACCGCAACCTCATATCACCTTGGGCATACTTCTACATCATACTTACAACAACATACTTCATTATGAATCAAATAAACTTAAGCTCTTGCATACACTGTTCAAGCTTATTAGATCACTTCTATATAACTAGTATCATTAACCAAGAAATCATCACATCCACTTCCATGTCCATCAACTATTCAAACTTAATATCTAGTGCTAAACATGATTTACAACCCAATTTTACACACAATTATCACTTGGAAACTATGAAGTAAAACATCAAGAAATATTAGTACACTAGAACTCCATAACAATAATAATAGATCATAATCATATGGCCTATCCTATTCACAAACCATTAACACATCCTTCTTTTACACACCATTACTATCTACCCTTTTTATGTAGCTAAACTTAGTCCATAACTCTATAAGTTTCAACTCTACTCCTTCTTGCAATCTCAGGGAAACCTAAATTAACAATACTCATACACCAAGTACCTTCATCATAACCTATACTCTTCGTACACAACAAACACCGTCAACAACTCTTTTCATACTTCAAGCAAACAACAATTCACCTTAACAAATTACTCATTCTCCACCTTATACTAAACTAACACACAAGAACGTATCACTTCATTACCCACTCAATCACATGAAAAAAGATTTGGCTATACATTTATTCAATAAATCGCCCTTACCACTTTTCTTTCAATTACACCTCTAAACCCAAGTTCCAACCAACATAATAAAAACAAGATAAACAACAAGTTGCTAGTGAATCGAAATTGGCCTCACAGGGCTTCACTAGACTTTTAGTTACAACAACACAATGATAACAAGATTACAAGAGATAGAAACTTCACACACAATATTCAAAGATCTAAGAATACACATCTTACTCTGTATAAATAAAAACCTGAGTCAAACACTTCCCCCATAGACTACCATACAATCCACACATGCTACTAGCTACCACATTAGTCTATCAGTATAAAGATGTAAATCATCCTCAAACATCGGTTATTCAACAAAAAATATTTATCTACACAAAAGTCACCCTCACTCTGACTTCTAACCTTGTGACTTCACATCACCAACCTCTTGTTCTAATCTCACTACCAATAGGTCATGACACCAACACTTTAACTTATACTACTACTCGGGTGGAAATATAGTTCCAACATTCTGCTACACATCTTCCCTCTAAACCATACCATCTGTAATATAAATTTTGAAAAGGACTGAATACTCTTAATACTGCAGGCCGAAAAATAGATTTCATCGGAATCAAAGATCACATTAAAATCAATACACTTTGAGGCATTAATGGACTCTTCTCAAGCTTTTATACAATTTAAAAATCTTATATGACTTCAATCATAAAAGACCATACCATTTAAACTCTAAACTCCTGCACTTGAATCACCCCAATCATAAGGCATATCTGAGCACATCAAAGCAAGGAAAGAATTGAGATGACTTTACTCTCGTATGAGCGATACCATAGAACAAATTAGTGTATGAAAGAGGAAAATTCTAACTCTATAGTACGAACTAGAACATGAAGAAAGAAAGACAATCCTAAATGCCTTGTAGCCTACTGCTTATAAGTGTGGCACACTACACACCCATAAATAAGACTCTACCCGACGTGATTTTGCAGACACCCTAGGACCATGAATTGTTCTTTGATACCAAGTTTGTCACGACCTAAACTAGGGCCTGGCCGTGACGGACATCTCGAACCATAAAGGCCCGGATGTCCTACTCTATCTGGTAGTCATGCACAACATTCATATAATAAAAAAAAATGCAGAATTTTGATCTAATATGAAAACATGTTCATACTCTGGATTAAGTTTAACAATAAGAAATGAAATCTGAAATCAACTAAACAACATCTGGAACAATCTGCGAAATCTCTACTATATGAAAATCTGACAACTATGACAAGGACCCCAGTAGATCGAAACTATAATAGATGACATAATCTAAAAGGAAAGGCCTTCTGCAATAAAGAAGGCTTACCACTGCACAATCTGATCTGCTGTCTGAATTATCTACTACTTATCTGGACCCTAGACTAAGCCTCAGAACCTGATAGGTAGGGGAGGGGGTCAATACAGATGTACTGGTACGTAGAGAAAATCCAAAATAATCATTTATATTCAATATATATGAGAGAAATTTAAAGCAGTTCATAAACATATCATATAGTAAGAAATCATAGAGGTATTTTAAAAGACTCTGTGAAAATATCTTAAATCTGTAACACTCTTTGTCTTACTTCTGCGCTAGGTGGTGTATCCTACAATTTGTAATCCCACAGGCTATATGGGATCTGCCATTAACTCGGCAGCCAAGCCTCCAACCTAAGTGTTCCGCAAGGGTTGGAGTCTCTGAATCTACTATGCCACACGACCGTCACCAGCATATAATAATAATCTACCTGTATTGGCAAATATAGTTTTAGGCTAAGAGTTACTTGAACTCATGCCTTCTTCGGGTAACCACCTAACCCTCTTTATGCCTATTTTTAGTTCTTTAAACATGCATGCTCTGAAATCTTTAAATCTATCATGGCATATACACATTTATTATATTGTCATACCATTGACTTGTAAGTCACATTCTCTAAGCCATTTATAGCAATTTATATCTCTATTTTCAAATCATGAAATTCTGGTCCACCATATCAACAATTCTTTCCAGAAACATATGTAAAACTATGCAGATAATTCTGTTTATCAATGATTCAGTAAACAAAGGTGGCCATGTTAAAAGTCTAAATCTCATGCAATTATTTCTCTTTAACATCACATAGATATATGAAGAGACACCCTCTCAACAATTCAAAATCATATTCAAGTACAAGGACATTGAGAAAACATCTTTCAAGTCATAAAACATGCATTTCAACTCTTTTCCAACAAAATCATAATCTTTAATCCAATACAAGAGAGGGAGTTCATAATTTATGCTCTCAAACAATCTTAAATCTTAAATTCCATACATATACGTATACATGTAAATCAATTTAGAAGATTGGACCACAAGGTCAAAATAATAGTAACATTAAAACATTCGGAGTATGTAATTTAGAACATAGATTCCAAAACCCCTTTAAAATTCATGCATAAAAATTTTAAAATCATGCTCTAATGGTTTTAAGACCATGTAGTTTTTATGATAAACCCCACATACCTTAAATTATAAGATCTAAAAGATGGAACCTAGATCTTGATAGATGAAATCCAGATCTTGATTTGTTTGTTGGAGATCTTGAACTTAAGGCTTGATTTTCTTGAATTTCTTGTTCTTGTAGAAAACCCTAATTTGATCTTATTTTAAGAGTGCAGAGAAATTTTTTGATATTGTAAAACTGATAATGATTGATTATTAACACTTCAGGGGTGATTTAATGTGTGAAAGGATTTTGGAGTGAGGGAAAGACCAAAATATCCCTACGAAATAATTTCCTAGTTGCTAAAATTCTCAGCTGACGACCAAGGCTGACAAGCCGTCAGCTATGTGACAAGCTATCAGCTTTTGTCATCACTTGGGAGCTAAAATTGATGGATTTCTGCCTAAGGCTGATGACATATTCTTACAAGTCGTCAGATTTGTAACAAGCGGTCAGAATTGTCATCACTCAGTTGCCAGGCTGATATGCTGGAGTAAAATAGGTATAACTTTTTTCTATGCTATTGGATTTTGGAAAAATTAATTGAGTTGGAAATATGACTCAAAGGCCTTTCATTTGATATATAGTAGGCCACCCAGTTCATCATATAGAAGAAGTTAAGGTCGATTGAAGTTGATCCAAGTTTTGACGCTCACTAAAACTTGAACAATAGGAAAGCTTTCAACTAGTCCTTGAGTTAAGGGACCTATATGATCTCAACTCATGCTCAAATAGGTTCCCACACTACATAATTGATTAGCTTGCCAAATTTGCATTGTATTTATGGCTTTTAGAACATCTACGCGTAGGAAAGATGATTTTCGTTCTAGCCCGAAATGCAGGGTGTTATAGTATGTCTTCTTAAGAATAGTGCAAGGAAGTTATTGTTGATAAAGTTTTAGAAAGTATGAGAAGTATGATATTATGGGTGTTTTTTAGATGTTCATACGTGGTTATAAAAAAAGGCTTAAATTTCATTTTGGTGTATAAGTGGATGAATGCATTGCATGTTAGTTTCCTAAATTTCTAACTTTGGAATGTAAAGTTTTAAGTTGATTCATGATCGGGGTTGTCGATAGCACATCTCGAGTAAGTTTCAGATTTTTCAGGCGAGGTTTGAGACCTTTTTGGATAGTCAAAATAGTGAGGCTCTGCGATATAGTTGCGGTGCGGCGCATTTTGCATCAATGGGTAGCAATTCAATGCGTCACATTTTGCGTGTCACCTATCACGTTAATAAAGCAAGGTGATGTGGTAAGACATGTTATTCTAAGGGTATGAGCTCTAAAAAGATATAGAAGATTGAATCATGTGGTTTAGAATGGTATTATGGTGTGGTGTATTGTACCATGTGATTTTGAGTTAGGCCTGATCATGGTGAGAGGACTTACTTTAGTTTAGACATTAGTAGATGAATTTATGAACAACTATGTGAGAATCATAAGTTCAATCATTTGAGTAATGTATTTAAGAAGAATAGTATAGTTGAGGGAGTATTTCAGTAGTGTTGCTAAGCTTGAAAGTAATAAGTTGCACTGCCTAAGAACTAGTTATTCTATCCTAGCTTATGATTTATATGCCTATGCTCCATGCTACAGGGTTGTATCAACGTTGTGATATCTTATTCAGATGTCGTGTTCAGATCCTGCCCAAAATTCCTTGCTCTTTAATATTATTAGAATTTTGTATAAGAGTGTTGAAGAAATACTCCATTTGAATATGAGAAGTCAGTAGGATCTAGTCCATATAGCCTGTAATCCTGTTTAGCAATTAAGCATATAATCTCAGTAACACCCTAATTTTCTGAACCGAAATGCTACACGGTGCTCATGACCACAAAGGACCACAAAAAAACCCATGACTAATATTTGTACCTGTATACTACATAATATATCATAAAATGTAGAAAAATGAACATGAAAGGCCATAAGGTTCGAACTGAATAAACGTCTGATAATAAAATGTCTGAAAAAGGTATAACAATACCAAAACAAGTCATAAATGCTGAAAATAATGAGATCTGAATATCTAATCTAACATCTAGTCTAAAAGCCTCTAACTGAACTAAATAAGGAGTTGAAGGAATATGTCTCCAACTAACTCCATCTAGCAACTGAATAGTAAATGTAGCAATAATCATATCGTCCTCGAATGAGAAGGACTCACTACAAACTCTAAACACTGGAATGCTACTGCTGATCTGGAGCTCGTGCCTATGAACCTATGGTGTAACATAAGAGAAAGCACTATAGCACATATGCATCACTACGTTTGAATGTACTGAGTATACAAGTGAGGTAAGCTAAATGTAAAGGGTTATATGCATGAACAATGCTGACTAATATAAACGTGAGAATATATACATGAATACATAACTGTAACTGAACTCGTAGAGGTACTGACTGTTGAGTCTGAATACTGACAACATGAGTGTACTGATACTGAGATACTAAATAGATGAACGACTATTTCTGACAGTTTGAATTATGCAAAACTGGTTTGGTTGACTGTGTCTGATAGTCCTGAAGCTGAATACTGATATCATGAATTCTGATAACTGATATGACTGATACATAAGTTCAGAAAACTGATATAACTGATATAACTGTGATGATCATCCTAACCGATGTAACTGATACTGAGCGACTGTATCTGACAGTCTAAGTTCTGATATTTGATGCATGATTATATGACTGACATGATACGTGAATGCATGACTGAAAGTATTGATAAGCCAACCACGCATATCTAATGCGTGAATACATGACTGAACTGACTCATGAACATGTGAATGAACATGAAATGGTAAAGGCACTAGGATTGAACTGAAACATGAGAACATGACTGATTTTGCTATGTGACATATGGACTGAACATCATGAACTGAACTAAACCTCTGAATACTTGACTTATAGCTAAGGTCTAACTTGAAGGTCAACTTAGGAGTACCCTCTATTCTAGACTGAATTTGTTATGCAAGGAGAAACTGAAGCATCTAAGTCATGAGAGCATTAAGAGAAATTGGGTTATCTCCCCCTTGCGATTCTATGTCCCTCTAAGAATATTTACCTTACGGAGATACTGGGTGATGCACAGGAAATCTATGAACTAGATTATAACTAAACTTTTGGAGTCTGAAACTAATGTATGATGTATGAGCTGAAATGAACTTGCTACTACTAGGATGTTCTACCTTGAAATAATTACATTATCTAAGATTTTGGATAGCATGAATAGATGCAAGGATGGGAAAACAAGCTATAAAAATCTGATTGCTCGATTGCTAAACTGTCTTGCTGGATTTACTAGCTAACTCATACTGAAACATATGCTCGAATGAGAGAAAGAGATCTA
Source organism: Capsicum pubescens (assembly GCA_030864215.1). Taxonomy (NCBI): domain Eukaryota; kingdom Viridiplantae; phylum Streptophyta; class Magnoliopsida; order Solanales; family Solanaceae; genus Capsicum; species Capsicum pubescens. The sequence goes on along the minus strand of CM061548.1, from coordinate 409,293,255 downwards.
ACAATGCATACTATGAACATGAAAGATAGTAACATACTCGAATCTAAGACAGGGAAGCTTTTTGGATTCAGACGGGTCTAGAGTGTACAAAGTTTATTCTGACACTGACCACTATTGGTACCTTACTGACATAACTCCTTACCCCTCCGTGCTAGAACTCTTCCCTCTCGCATCCTATGTCCTGTCTTGCCATACCCAAAGCATACATCACTACCTTCCATACATGCACCTAAATGATTCTTACCACACTCTTCGCAAAGTGGATAAGTAAGACCTCTATTTTTACTACCCTGGTCCTCGGAGCCTGGCGCTCCATCATGGCGGTCATTTCTGGACTTAGGTGCTATTACACTAGTTTAGGATGGACCTGGGACTGAAAAAGTTCAGACTATGCTTAGAACGGTTACCACCCTGTAACTTAGGCTGAGCAAAGCTAAAACTACCTGTCCTTGCTCTCTTACTCTGTCTCTCTCTTATCCTAATCATTTTCTCTTCTATCAACTGAGCATGTGTCAAAAGTCTGGATAAAGTCATATCACTATTCAACATGGATGATTTGCACTCGTTTACCATACTATCATTCACCCCTAACATGAACTTACTTTTCTTAGCTCTACCGTCTGCAACCACATGAGGGGCATATCTGTCTAATTGAGTAAACTTGAGAGAATACTCTTTTACCATCATACTACCCTGCCTGAGGTTGATGAACTCTATTACCTTAGCTTATCTAAGCTCTAGATGAAAGAATCTATCAAAGAAAGAAGAGGCAAACTCCTCCCATTCTATAGGGCCTTCATCATCTAACCTTTCTGACATCCACTACTTGTACCAAGTATGAGCGACATCCTATAATTGGTATGTGAATAACTCAACACTCTGAACAGTAGTAACCCCATAACATCTGTCACCTTCTGAACCTGATCTAGGAATTCCTGCGGGTCCTCATCTGACTAAGACCCAGTGAAGGAAGGAGGATTCATTCGAGTGAATTCCTGAATTCTAGCTGCAGCTGAATTGGCCACTGGATTGGCCTAAATGATAGCTGGTCATTCATTCTGGGCAGCGACTGACTGACCAAGAGTGGTGAATACAACCCAGAACTCCGCATGAGAAACATTAGCTCCCAAGGGTTTTCGGGATGAGTGGCTGACTGATTCCCGTTTCTTCTTTTAGGTGGCATGTCTGTAGAAGAAATGGAGAAATGGATTAGACTGAGATTATGCTCACTGGCACGACATGAATACTGAAAGAAGCGAAAATATTCCTAAAACATCTCATAGCCTCCTGCACATAAGTGTGGTACACAACACACACATGTATAAGACTCTACTAGATGCGGATTTCAGACTTCCTAGGACTCTATTGAAACTTAGGCTCTTATACAAATTTTTTAACACCACAATTTTCTAAACCGGAGTGCTACACGGTTACCATGACCCCGAAGGACCACAGTCTAACCCATGACTGATATCTGTACCTATATACTCCATAATATATCATAAAATTCAGAAACATGAACATGAAAGGACATAAGGTTCGAACTGAATAAATATTTGATAACAATATATCTGAAAAAGGTATAGCAATACTAAAACAAGTCATAAATACTGAAAATAATAAGATCTGAATATCTAATCTGACATCTAGTCTGAAAGCCTCTAACTGAACTGAATAAGGAGTTGAAGAAACATGTCTCCAACTAACTCCATCTAGAAACTAAATAGTAAATATAGAAATAATCATATCGTCCTCGAATGAGAAGGAATCACTGCAAACTCTGAACACTGGAATGCTACTGCTGATATGGAGCTCGTGCCTCTGAACCTATGGTGTAACATATGAGAAAGCACCATAGAGCAAATGCATTAGTGCGTCTGAATGTACTGAGTATACGAGTGAGGTAAGCTAAATGCAAAGGGTTATATGCATGAATAATGCTGACTACTATAAACGTGAGAATACATACATGCATACATAACTGTAACTGAACTCGTGGAGATACTGACTGCTGAGTCTGAAAACTGACAATATGAGCTATCTAATACTGAGATGTTGAATATATGAACGACTATTTTTGACAGTTTAAATTATGAAGAACTAGTCTGGTTGACTGTGTCTGATAGTCCTGAAGCTGAATACTGATATAATGAATTCTGATAACAGATATCACTGATACATGATTTTAGAAAGATGATATAATCGATATAACTGTGATCATCGACCTAACCAATGTAACTGATACTGAGCGACTGTATCTGACAGTCTAAGTTCTGATGGAACTATCTGAGTTCTATTTTATATGGAGTAACTGAATCTGAGATCAGTCGTATCTAGCGGGTGATCTTTGAATATGATGATTTTGGTATTATTTAAATATATTTGTGATCAGTCCTGTCTAATGGGTGATCTTGAAGTATATTTATAATGATAAGGATTGATTGTCTCTAACAGTACTGAATCTGTACTATTGAACTGAGTTGACTATATCTAACAGTTCTGAATCTGTAACTGAAACTGTGGGATGTATTCATCTAACCGACATTCCCCAAGCTAAGTTGACTGGGGTCCAATATTTGCCCTGACTTGAAGGGTGTCAGTACCGCGCCACCAGTAAAGACATCTGCTTTGGAGTCAGTCCTAATCTAGCGGGTGACTCCTGGGATTATTCCTATACATATAAATGGGCTAATGGGTGACCCCTGAGCATGTCAGTCCTATCTAACGGGTGATATCTCGTACCTACGCTGGCAACGTAGTTCTGGAACTTAGGGATTGATTCTAGGGATCTCAGTCATATTCTAGTGGGTGAGTCCCCATCCCTAGGCTCACCCGATGTTGAATCCTATTCCCATCTGAAATACACTAAATTGAATAACAAATATGAACTGAATAATTGAACTGAACTGATTAGCTGAACTGATACTAGTGGTATTTTTTAGCAGAGCTAAACTTAGTTTACTGAATTCTGATGACTAACAAAATGTACTGAGTTCTGAGGACAGATTGAGAGTACTGAAGTTACTGAGATTGACTGTGAATACTAAAGTTACAGAATGAGTACTGAGATCACTGAGATAACTAAACTACTGAGATTTTTGAGTTTTCCCAAGTCACATGACTGACTGAATTCTATAGATCATGGCTTAACTGAGAGTATCATGATAACATGACATGACTCTAGGCACATAGCTCTATTTTTCGGGTATAAGTACCCCCAGGACTCGATGGAAGGAAACTGACACACATGACTGACTTGATCATAAGAGTAGAGTCCATAATCAACAATATCATAAATAAGGGATTTCATACTAATAATGGTTCTCAACAATCTATTTCATGGAAGGGAATTTCATACAACATGTATATACTTGCATAGCTTTCAATATCATGCTCATTACATATTACAACCACAATCCATAATATCATAACTTGGGGAATTTCATAAAGTACATGGGTATTCTACATCTTGTACATGAGTGGGTTTTCTAAGTAAGCATAGCATAATTCAATAAGACTAGTTCATGAGTAATCCAACAGTGTCCACAAGACACATTATCAATATGGATGATGTTGAAATATGGGGCATATCATGAATCCTTCACTTAGTCACAATTTAGCTATAATGCATGATTTCTAGTCTTTTAGGTATTTTGTCAAACACTTTACATGCACAACATAGGCATAGGTGTAAATCATACAATTACTCATCATAAATAGTCAAACTTACATGTTTTCAACTCATATGATGTCATAGATTAATAATAACACATAAAGATTCTATCTTGGCATTATTCAACACATAAACATGATCAACAATCCATTCATAACATGAAAACCATAATAAATAGTTTTAGAAAAGGGTTCTTGAACTTCATGGACGAATGGAGTCCATGAATGAACACATGCATACCTTAGAAAGGTAACCTTGATGATTTGCTGGAGAGATCTTGGATTGGGAAACTTAATTCTTGATTATCCTGGAAAAAGGCTTGAATGTTGCTTTTGAGAGATGATTTTGATGGAAACCCTAATCTTGTGGTTGAGAGCATAAAAGAGGGTTTTTAAGATGCTTAACTGAAGAAAAATGGGAAAAATTATGCCTCTTTAGGGTTATAAGTCGTGGAAGGTGAAGGAAAAGACCAAAAGGCTGTCACGAATGCCGTCACTTAAAAGAATATCTAAAAGATCTTATTGACAAAGAATTTATACGTCCTAGTGTCTCTCCCTGGGGTGCACCTATACTCTTTGTGAATAATAAAGACGGTTCCCTCTGCATATGTATAGATTACTGTCACCTAAATAAGGTTACTATTAAAAATAAATACCCTCTTCCCAGAATCGATGATTTATTTGATCAACTGCAAAGTGCCCAATGTTTCTATAAGATAGACCTTCACTCGAGTTATCATCAGTCTAAGGTTAGGGAAGTTGATATCACCAAAATAGCTTTCCGAACCCGATATGGACACTATGAATTTTTAGTTATGTCCTTTAGAATGATTAATTCCCTGCAACTTTTATGGACCTAATGAATAGGGTGTTTCGCAAGTTTCTAGATTTCTTTGTCATAGTATTTATAAACGATATTATGGTTTACTTTAAGAGTGAGGAGGAACATGCCAACCACCTCCAAATCATCCATTAGACCCTCAAAGATCATGAGTTGTATGCAAAGTTTCCCAAATATGAATTTTGGCTTAGTGCTATTGCTTTTCTAGGGCACATTATTTCTAGTGAGGGGATTAAGGTCGACCCCTAAGGGGTTGAGGAAGTGAGAAAATTTCCCAGACCCATGACTCCAAGAGATATTCAAAGCTTTTTGGGTTTGACAGGGTATTACAGAAGATTTGAAGAGAGTTTTTCCTCCATAGCTGCTCCACTTAAAAAATTGGCTCAGAAAAACGTGAAAAATTTGTTGTCTGACTCTTATGAGAATATTTTTGAGAAAATAAAGGAAAATTTGACTACCGCACCATTTTGACCTTCCTCGAGGGTACAAAGGGTTTTGTTGTTTACGGTGGTTCATCTTGGGTGGGACTTGGGTGTGTACTTATACAACATGGAGAGGTGGTAGCTTATGAATCTAGATAGTTAAAGGTGCACAAAAAGAATTATCCTACCCATGACTTGGAGTTAGCGGTAGTGGTATTCGCACTTAAGATATGGCGTCATTATCTATACAGGGAGCATGTTGATATTTTCACTGATCATAAAAGTTTGTAGTATGTTTTCTCACAGAAAGAACTGAATCTCAGGCAGTGAAGTTGGTTGGAGTTGTTGAAGTACTATGTCATGAGCCTGCACTATTATCCTAGCAAGGCCAATATGTTGCCCAACACCCTCATAAGGTTGTCAACGAGAAACCTTTCTTATGTTGAGGCATGAAAGAGGGAGATGGTGAAATATATTCACCATCTTGCAAGTATAAGAGTTCAACTACTTTATTTCAAAGAAGGAGGAGGAATTGTCCATAATATAGCTAAATCCTCTTTATGTGCTGAAGTTAAGGAGAAGCAAGCCAAGGATCCCATCTTGATGCAGCTTAAGAAAGATGTTGGTTAATAGAATGTGATGGCATTTGAAATTAGAGGTGATGGGTTTTTGAGGTATCAGGGTAGGCTATTTGTGCTGAACGTGGATGTATTGCGAGACAGAATTCTTGACGAAGATCACACTTCGAGGTATGTTGTTCACCCAAGCTCCACAAAAATGTATCATCTCCTTAAGGCTATTTACTGGTGAAACAATATGAAAAGAGATGTTGGTAATTTTTTTTCTTAAGTGTTTGAATTGTCAACAAGTCAAGGTAGAGCATTTGAGACTAGGTGGTACCTCCTAAGAGATAGCTTTGCCTATGTGGAAGTGGGAGATAATTAATATGGATTTCATTACAGGCCTTCGGAAGTCTAGAAAATAATATGACTCCATTTCGGTAATTGTGGACCGGATACCAAGTCTTCTTATTTTCTTCTAGTATGGATGAATTATTCGGGGGATGACTAAGCTATGTTGTACATTCGAGAGATTTTCTATTTGTATTGTGCTTCTGTATCTATTATATCCGATCGAGGTACACAATTCTTTTCTCAGTTGTGGTGATCCTTTCAGAGGGGTTTAGGCACCCAAGTGAATCTGAGTACCGCCTTCCACCCTCAGACAGATGGGCAAGTTGAACGGACCATTCAGACCCTTGAGGATATGTTCAGGGCCTGCATGATTTACTTCAAAGGTAGTTGGGTGGATTATCTACTGTTGATAGAATTATCCTATAACAATAGTTATCATTCCAATATACAAATGGATCCTTTATAAGCACTTTATGAGAGAAGATGTAGGTCTCCAATGGGTGGTATGAAGTAAGTGAAATCCAATTATTTGGGCCTGGCCTGGTTCATCTGGCAATGAAGAAAGTAAAGATCATTAGGGAGCAGCTTAAGACATATCAGAGTAGCAAAATGTCCTATGCCGAGATTAGAAGGAAAGACTTGGAGTTTTAAGTTGATGATTGGGTATTTCTAAAGGCCTCCCCTATAAAGGGGCCAAAGCAATTTGGAAAGAAAGGGAAGCTTATTCCTCGTTATATAGGACCATATAAGATTGTGAGGAGGATCTGTGGGGTTAATTATTAGTTAGATTTTCCGATGAATTTGGATACTGTCCATCCGGTATTTCATGTATCCATGTTGAAAAAGTGTATTGGAGATCATTCTCTGGTGTTTCCTGTAGAAGAGATCAATATGAAAGACTCTTTGTCATATGAGGAATAACCTATCACCATTTTGGATAGCCAAATTTGGAAGTTGAGAAATAAAGAGATAGTTTTGGTTAAGGTGTTATGTAAGAATCAATAATGTCGAAGAAGCTACTTGGGAGCCGGAGGATGACATGCGTGCAAGGTACCCGACCCTCTTTGAATCAATGAATGATAATATTAAAGGTACAAATCATACTCTCTCTCTCTTTTTCCTTAGAGTTGTTTAGATCGTGCTTATCTGTGTTCTGAGTCATTATTTGGGGACAAATGATCTAAAGGGGGGATAATGTAACACCCCGTAGCATTCTCCACTTGATACCACTCTTAGTAGCATACATAGAGATCTAATAACCTAAAGTTTATCTAAGTATTTAAGGACTTATCCATATTTTAATCTTCTAAACTCCAATGGTTTTTAAATTGATCTTCCCAACCCTGAGACATAGATTTTAGAGTTGATTCATGTTCAGGGGTGTAAAGAGGACTCCTTGGGGGAGTTTCAAATTTTTTGGACGAGGTTTGAGGCGTGTTTGTAATTTGAAAACAAAATGTCACCGCGATTGCACCGCATCGTGGTGACTATAGCGATGAGACATCTATCACGATGCGATGGTCCTCCAATGTGGTATTTAGTTGTGAATTTTAATTTCGAAGGGCTGTTTCGACCATTCCCCATAACCCCAAATCGTGATAACAATAGATTAAATCGTCATTAGGGCATTATATTCCCATAATCACTCAATTCGTCTCAATAGATTAACCCTAACTCTCCCAAAAAAATCAAGAATTCAACCTATAGGTCAAGATATCAAGGAAAGAGTCAAGACTAGGTTTTCAAATCTTCAAACTAAAAAACATAAGGTATGTGGGACTAACCTTAAACTCTATGGACATGGATTTTATCATTTTTATCAAATATAATGATTTATAATCATGTTACAAATTAAGGTTTTGGAATATTATTTTGGAAAGTATGTTATTACATTGTTTTGATGAAAGTATATGTATTGGATTGAACTCTTTTTTTGTGGAAATCTAATTATAGACCCTTCTGTATATACCACCTTTACAGTTTTGGAAAGTTCAATTTAGTGCATGAACAATGAATTCCATCTCTTGCTATGAAATATAGTGTCTATTTATATTGTGAGTTATTTTGAATGCATGAACTAAGGTTTGAAAGTACATTTCTTACCATCATGATGTTTTACAGTGTTTATGATATGATGAGAGGGATTTTTTACGCCATAACTATGCTTATTATATTCAAAAAAAGAATTTTATGTGATGGAATAATTGAGATGGCCACCACAAGTTTAAGTATTGTGAAAAGAATGTAACTGCATAAAGATTTCATGAGGCTTTAAAATGATGACTCTCTTGTGTTGTTATAAATCTTGGTGGTCATTTTCATGTTTTGAATGAGATTGACTGTGAAATTGATACTATATGAATGACTTGCAAGTCTGGGTATGACGATACCCTGTGATGACATAGCTTTATTTAAGATTTTAAGCATTGAATGATTTTGTATGAGAAGTATGATGTTTAAAGAACTAAAGTTGGGCCTAAAGAGAGGTAGATGATTACCCGAAGAAGGCGTTTGAGTGTAAGGGCTCATCGCTAGAAATTGAGTTTTGCCGATTCGGGTGATATGATTTGCTAATGCCAATGTATGCTTGTTCTTGAGACAATGGTATACTAGAATAGTTATTAGGACTCCAATCCTTATGGGAATAGTTATTAGGGCTCTAATCCTTGCGGTAAACTTGGATTGGAGGCCTGGCTGCCGAGTCAAGGGTAGATTCCATAGAGCCCGTGGGATTGTATAAATGTAGGGCGTACCATCTATCTCAGGAGTAAGATGAAGTGCTGAGTCTTGATTTCAAGAAAGCATTGGAAAAATTCTAAATTATGCCCATGTGTTTTTACTTATCTTACGTGTAATATTTTATGAAATGGTCTCATCTATGTTGTGAAATAAACAAAATGCTATTTTTTATTCTTTCACATACTAGTACAATTGTATTGACCCTCTATATTTTAGGATTTGAGGCACAGTGTCGGAGCCCGACTAAGAAGTAGAATTGTTGGTCAGAAGTTTGTAGTTGGTGAGCCTCCGTTATTTTGGAGGGCCTAGTTTATAAGGTATTGTTGTTTTATTTTGTCTTATGGTCCGACTGGGGGTCTTGTCTCAGTTTTTAGACAGATTTGGTTTTCATATTGTTAGAGATTTCGCAGACTGGTGTTAGATATTGTTGAATGTTTATGGATTTCATAATCATATTGTCAGTTGAAATAAGATGATAACCATGTTTCCATTTGTGTTATTTTTCTGCACATTTTTATAATGTATGGAAAATGTGTATGAACGCTAGTTAGAAGGGGCTCTCGGTGTTGGGTTCAAAGTGTGTATGAAGTGTGAATGGAAAATAAAAAATGGTGGAGGAAAGGAGACACCCAATTTACAATGTGTACTACTAATTGGAAAGTTCACTAATTCTCCCACATTGGTGGGAGAAGGGAACTTTGGAGTGTTTATAATAAGAACACTTACTACACATGGTAAGTGAGGCAAGAAATAAGAGATGCCTCGTGCCGTCGTCGTCGTCGCTGGGTTGGCTCATCTTCGGATTTGGATTTGTATTTGGCAAATGATCGATCGATGAGATCTATCGTTTTGGACAAAGTTTATTTGATGGAAATAAAGAAATGCAGATAGAAATCTAATCCGAAAATACAAAAAATGCAGTAAAATATTTTCTGGTTTTGGTACTCCATTTATACATGCATACAAAAGTTTGAACTGATGCAATACTTCATCGAACTGGTGCAACTGATTCGGTGAACTGATGCACTATTTCGGTGAACTGATGCACTATTTCAATAAATTGATGCATTGTTTTGACAAACTGACACACTTATTCACGAAATGGCATGCCTGTTTAGAAAAGTCAAACTGTTTGGACGAATGGAAATGAATTTTACGAAAAGGTTACACCTTTTAGATGAACCTTTTCCACCTTTCAGAAGAGGTATCTTGTGGCTATATAAACCTACTTTCATCCACAGGTTTAGAAATGAAAATTTCAGAATACAAAATTACTTCTTGTCTTCTAAATTACTATGTGTGATCAATCAAAACGTTCTGTGCATTTGAAGATATTCCAACCGTTTGAGGTACCACTACAGTTGGTATGTTTATCCATTTTATCCTAGGAGGAAAAATTCCACAACCTCTGGTATAGTGAGGGGAATTATTTCCTTAAGGAAACTCCATGAATTGGGACGACTTGGCTATTTTTTGTTTCATCTTAATTTCTGAAAGAATAAAATACACCTCTTGGAAAGGCATTTTGATCTTGTGTTGAGGGTATTTGATATACTTCATTGTGTTCTTGTTTATACATGAACTCTAGTTGAAGTTATTGTTCTGCATATACTGATTCTGTGTACCCAAAGTACAAACGAAAATAACAATCTTAAGGAAATAAATTAATTTTACAGAATCTGTATAACTTGTTTTTGGAGTTTAAAGCTTTAAGCTTTCTACTCCGCTTGAATTTAACTAGTGATTAGAAGACATAAAATATTCATCACAAGTTTTGTTTACTCGGTTGACGATTTTAAGTTATAAAAACTTCATCGTTAATTAGAAACAAGAAGAAAAGTTGAAAAGTTATTTAACTTTAAAAGTAGTATTCTGAAAATACTAAATTTTTTTGTCTTTTGTTGATAGGAAAGATGACTAACGAAAGTCAAATGATGGATGCGACAACGTCTGTGGGGAAAACTAATATTGCCACATCATGTCGCATAAATGCTCCGCCAACAATGGAACCGGTGAGAATCCCAAAAAAATTTCAGGCATTGACTTCAAGCGGTGGTAGTAAAAGATGTTCTTTTACCTCACCACTTTATGTCTGCAACGGTTCACTAGCGAAGACGCCCATGAGGTGCCCGAGGGAACCTCGGACAATGACCGCTTCGTTATTGTAGAAGCTTGGAAACATTCGGACTTCCTTTGCAGGAATTATATTCTGAGTGGTCTCCAAGATGACCTCTACGATATTTATAGTGGAATCGAGACATCAAAGGAACTGTGGGGGGCACTTGAATGAAAATATAATACAGAGGATGAGGGAGTTAAGAAATTCCTTGTTGCACGGTTCCTGGACTTCAAAATGATAGATAGCAAATCTGTTCTCTCTGAAGTACAGGAGTTGCAAGTCATTATACATGATCTCCTAGCAGAAGGTATATCTTCAAAAAATACATTAGTTGAACAAATTTAAAATGTTCTTAATACTCACATAAAATGTTTTGTAGGTTTAATTGTGAATGATGTTTTCCAAGTAGCAGCGATAGTTGAGAAGCTACCACCTTTGTGGAAATACTTCAAAAACTACTTAAAACATAAATGAAAGGAGATAACTGTCGAAGATCTTATTATCCGACTTCGTATTAAAGAGGATAATAATGCTGTCGAACGAAGGTCAAAGGGGAATTCTATAATTAATGGAGCACATATTATAGAAGATGACCAAAACAATTCCAAGAAAAGGAAGAAAGCTGAACAAGGAAGCAATCAACCCAAGAAAAAGTTCAAGGGAAATTGCTTCAACTGTGGCAAGATTGGCCACAAGTCCACAGATTGTCGTGCCCCAAAGAAAGGCAAGAAGAAGGATCAAGAAAACATGATTGAATCCGACAAAGAATGCAATAATCTATGTGCTATGTTCTTAGAATGCAACTTGACGGGGAATCCTCGCGAATGGTGGATCGATTCTTGTATGTTCTGGAGTTACGTAGGAATTTAATCTTTGTTTCACTTCTAGACAAGAACGGGTTCAAATGTGTAACCGTTTCTGGAAAAATTGTATTTAGCAAAGGAGAAATGTATGTAGGAAAAGGCTATCTGACCGAAGGCCTTTAGAAGATGAATGTAATGACTGTTGAAAAAAATAGAAGTTTGAATTCTTCTTATTTGCTTGAGTCTTATGATTTATGGCATGAACGTTTAGGACATTTTAATTACAAAATGTTACAAAATGGAATCGAAGTATGCAAAGCATCCTTATAAGTCCGTTGAAAGGAATTCCAATCCCTTAGACTTAATACACACTGACATTTGTGATATAAAGTCAACACCATCACGTGGTGGGAAAAAGTATTTCATAACTTTTATTGACGATTTCACTAGATATTGTTATGTCTACTTGCTAAATAGTAAGGATGAAGCAATAGATGCGTTTAGGCAATATAAAACTGAAGTTGAAAATCAGTTAGACAAAAAGATCAAAATGATAAGAATTGATAAGGGCAGAGAATATGAATCTCCCTTTGCGCAAATATGTGTAGAGAATGGAATAATCCATCAAACTACGTCCCCATATTCACCTAAATCTAATGGAATTGCGAAAAGAAAAAACCAAACTTTGAAGGTAATGATGAATGCCTTACTTATAAGTTCTGGTTTACTGCAAAACTTATGGGGAGAGGCTATCCTTACGGCCAACCGTATACTCAATAAAGTTCCCTATAGTAAGACACAATCAATTTCCTATGAAAAGTGGAAAGGAAGAAAACTCAACTTGAAATATTTCAAAGTGTGGGGGTGTCTAGCAAAGGTCCAAGTTCCTGTGCCTAAAAGGGTTAAGATAAGAACTAAGGCGAAGGACTGTGTGTTCATAGGATATGCTAAAAGAAGTAAGGCATTTCAATTTTGGGTTCATAAATTCTAACATCCGGATATTAATGAAAATACGGTAATTGAATCAGACAATGCTGAATTCTTTAAAAACATTTATCCGTATAAAACTAGACATGAACAGTCTAGTGGTGGGTCTAAACAACCTCATGATTAAAAAATTGAGAACGAACATAATGAAGAAAATACAAGATGTAGTACACGTCAAAAAACGTCTACATCATTTGGATTAGATTTTGTAACAATTCTCTTAGAAAATGAGCCTCAAACATTTAAAGAAGCGATGACATCTTTAGATTTATCCTTTTGGAAAGAGGCATCCAATAGTGAGATTGATTCAATCTTAAGCAACCATACATGGGAATTGGTTGATCTTCCTCCCGGAAATAAACCTTTAGGTTCTAGATGGATCTTCAAAAGGAAAATGAAAGCGGATGGCACTATTGACAAATACAAGGTAAGACTTATAGTAAAAGGCTTCAAACAAAAAGAAGGTCTTGATTACTTTGATATATACTCGCCAGTAACAAGGATAACATCGATTCAAATGTTAATTGCCTTAGCGGCGGTATATGATCTTCAAATCCATCAAATGGATGTGAAAACCTCTTTCCTAAATGGAGAATTGCAGGAAGAAATATACATAGAACAACCTGAGGGTTTTGTGGTTCCAGGAAAGGAAAATAAGGTGTGTAAACTTATTAAGTCGTTGTATGGACTAAAACAAGAACCTAAACAATGGCATACGAAGTTTGACCAAACCATGTTGGCAAACGGGTTCAAGATAAATGAATATGATAAATGTGTATATATTAAAGACACTCCAAATCACCAAGTCATTGTTTGTTTATATGTGGATGGTATGTTGATCATCAACAGAGACATTTCTGACATAAATGCAAAAAAATGAATGCTCGAGAGCAAGTTTGATATGAAAGACCTTGGAGTTGTAAATGTGATCTTAGTTATAAGAATCCATCGAACTACACAAGGGTTGGCAGTGTCACAGTCTCATTATATTGAAAAGGTACTTGAAACGTTCAAGTATATGGAATTCGGTATTTCCAAGACTCTATTGGATGTGAGGTTTGCACTTCGAAAGAATGAAGGTGAAAGTAACTCGAAATTGGAGTACGCAAGAGTATTGGGATGTTTAATGTATTTGATGAACTGTATATGACTAGACATAGCATGTGCTATCAGTAAATTGAGTCGGTATGCGAGTAATCCCAACAAAACTCATTGGATAGCAATGAAAAGAGTTTTGGGGTATCTTAAATACACTAAAAACTATGCGTTGGATTATAATAAATATCCTACGGTACTTGAAGTATATAATGATGCAAATTGGATCACTGGATAGAACGAAGTAAAATCCATAAGTGGATATGTATTTACTATCGGTGGAGGACCAGTCTCTTGGAAATCATCCAAACAGACTTGTATTGCTCGCTCTACAATGGAATCTGAATTTATTACATTGGATAAATCCAGTGAAGAAGAAAAATGGCTCCAAAATATCTTGGAAGATATTTCGTATTGGCCCAAGACAGTGAAACCAGTATGTATACACTGTGATAGCCAAGAGGCAATAGGTACGGCAGGGAGCATAATGTACAACGGTAAATCTCATCATATAAGACGAAGACATAATACCATTAGAGAAATTCTCTCTAATGGAATTATCACTATAGACTATGTAAAGTCAAAGGATAATATGTCGGATCCACTTACAAAAGGCCTATCTAGAGAAGGAGTAGAAAGGACATCCAAGGGAATGGGTTTAAGGCCTAGGACAAGTTAGCACGGTTGTAACTCTACCTAGCAGACTGGAGATCCCAAGAGCTATGTTTAAGGAGATCAAACAAAGTTGTGTCTGGCAGGTTCACCATTGTCAATTACCCAACTCATTCTCATGATGTAGATAATGTACAGTAAACTAGGATAAAACTTAAGGTGAAAAGTCATTTAATGATTATCTAAATTTGGTAGATTTGACCAAATAGTTTAATCTACAAGATTGAACGTTTAGCAATCACCTATGCGAGGGTGAAGTGGAAGCCGCTTCAAGGAGAATGTTAGTAAAGGCCTATTCTCTAAGTTGTCATGAAACCGGGACGTGTTCATGGGTGAAAAGAACAAAATCATGAGAAAACATAAACTTTAAAAGGTTGGTTTTGTGATATGTATTGTCTAGGTGTACATTAAATCTCGACGGTTCAAATATATCAAATCTACCGATTGACCGAGTGCATCCGATGCATGTTCACTACGGAAAGATCAAAGGGAAATCTACTTCTCCAGATGCAATCAGTCTTTGCTTGATGATCACATACATGTCCGTACAACTTTTACGAAAAATATCCATTCCCCATTCATGTGGGGGATTGTTGGGTGAAAATTGTGTATGAAGTGTGAATGGAAAATGGAAAATGGTGGAGGAAAGGAGACACCCAATTTAGAAAGTGTACTCCAAATTGGAAAGTTCACTAATTGTCCCATATTGGTGGAAGAAGGAAACTTTGGAGTGTTTATAATAAGAACACTTACTCCACATGGTAAGTGAGGAAAGAAATATGAGATGCCTCTCACCATCGTCGTCGTCGCTCGCTCGGCTCGACTTTGGATTTGGATTTGGATTTGGCAAATGATCTATCAATGAGATTTATCTTTTTGGACAAAGTTTATTTGATGGAAATAAAGAAATCCAGAAAGGAATCTAATACTAAAATACAAAAAATGCAGTAAAATATTTTCTAGTTTTGGTACTCCATTTATACATGCATACAGAAGTTCGAACTGATGCAATACTTCATCGAACTGGTGCCACTGTTTCGGTGAACTAATGCACTATTTCGGTGAACTGATGCACTATTTCGGTAAACTGATGCATTGTTTCGATGAACTGACACACTTATTCATGAAATGGAATGCTTTTTTAGAATAGTCACACTGTTTGGACGAATGGGCTTGAATTTTCAGAAAAGGTTACACCTTTTAGATGAACCTTTGCCACTTTTCAGAAGAGGCATCTTGTGGCTATATAAATCCGCTTTCATCCACAGGTTTAGAAACAAAAATTTTAGAATACAAAATTACTTTTTGTCTTCCAAATTACTCTGTGTGATCAATCAAAACGTTCTGTGCATTCGAAGATCTTCCATTTTATGTTGGGAGGAAAAATTCAACAACCTCGGTTACAGTGAGGGAAATTATTTCCTTAAGGAAACTCAGTGAATTCGGACGACTTGGCTATTTTCTGTTTCATCTTAATTTCTGAAAGAATAAAATACACCTCTTGGAAAGGTCATTTTGATCTTGTGTTTAGGGTATTTGATATACTTCAACGTGTTCTTGTTTATACTTGAACTCTAGTTGAAGTTATTGTTCTGCATATACTAATTTTCTGTACCCAAAGTACAAACAAAAATAACACTCGGGCTTCATTGTTCGGGATGTCTATCGTGGCCAGGGCCTCAGCTCGGGTCGTGACATTTAGTTATGTCAAAAGCCTACTCAAAAATCAATCTTTATAGGCATACTAAATATCTTTCTTTTTCTGTCGATTTTTTATCCGATTTGTGATATTATACTGGATATGTTGCCGTGTCGAATATATGAAACATTTATACAACTAAAAAGCTTCTACAAATAGACAAATAGATAAGGATTTATCTCAAGAACTTATCGAGTTGTGAAGATGCATTGTAACTTTTGTAAGGAGCTTGAATGTTCATTTACACTAAGTCTTATTAACAATGCGCTATAATACAATTTAAAAAAGCTTTCAATATAAAAGGATCCATCTCGTTATGGATATATTCTTGAATAGTCTTAAATTTTATTTGACCAGTTAAGTATGCAGCAAAGCTAACAAATAACTTTGATATTTAATTGTCTGAAATCAAGTTACATACATTGTATTAAGACAAATAAGGACATATATTTATACTTTTACTTGTCCATTTTAGCATATCTTACAAAAAATAATGATTATTTTTGTTTTACCCATTGGATTAATTACTCAATGCCCTATATCATTTTCTAATACATTTTGAAATACTTGTAATCCCGCTCTAGATTCCAAGAATTTCTTTCTAGTAGATGGTCATATTCATTTTTTCCTGCATCATATCTTGTGACAAAATAGTAATGTAGTTTTCTTTGGAATCATAAATTTTTTAGTAAAGTTTCCAGAATACTCTAGTTTATAATCATTTTAAGGAAATATCTAGATTATTCTTAGATAGCTATAAGGTAAAAGTTAGCAAGAATGTTCTTGTAGATCCATGTAGAAATATCTTGATTATTCTTATATAGCTATAAGATAAAAGTTGTCTTTAGATTATTCTTAGATAGCTATAAGGTAAAACTTATCTAGATTGTTCTTATAGATCCAACTAGAAATATCTAGATTATTCTTAGATAACTATAAGGTAAAAGTTACTTAGATTTTTGTTGTAGATGCATCTAGAAGCATCTAGACTATTCTTAGAAAGCTATAAGGTTAATGTTATCTCTAGGTTACTCTTAGATAGCTATTAGGTAAAACTTATCTAGTTTGTTCTTATAGATCCATCTAGAAATATCTGAATTATTCTTAGATATCTAAGGTCAAAGTTATCTAGATGTTTCTTGTTGATACATCTAGAAGAATCTAGAATCATCCATAGACAAGTATAAATAGGATGACATTGTACATTGATTCTCAACACCTATAAAGTATTGATATTTAAATTCGTAGTTAGAAATTTTCTTGCAAGTCCAAAAGTGTCTGAATTGGAGGTTTATACTCTTGGAGTTGATGAGAAATGGAAAAATGTGTACAAGGTTCATTGGATGAATTGCATAAAAAATGATTGTTGGTAGATGATGAGGCAAGTAAAGACTTCATTTGGTTTCTGATCGTTGTGTTAGCAACTGGATTCGAAGATTACGCGTGACTTTTTGACCACAAGGAGGTAACGAATTTTGATGTACGGAGTCGTCATTTGGTATTGGTGATGCTTCCAGAAGTTTGCGCCAAATGACTCGGTACATCAATTTTTTTTACCTCCTTGTGTTGAAAAAGCCACTATAATCTTATGATTCCGTTGCAAACG
Source organism: Capsicum pubescens (assembly GCA_030864215.1). Classification (NCBI taxonomy): domain Eukaryota; kingdom Viridiplantae; phylum Streptophyta; class Magnoliopsida; order Solanales; family Solanaceae; genus Capsicum; species Capsicum pubescens. Next base: position 409,275,686 of record CM061548.1, on the reverse strand, counting down.
TAACAATCAGCAAGCACAATGAAGACTTTACTCGCTTCATCGTCTTCCAAAAATCATTCCCGCGTTTGAATGATTTAGCTTGAAGTATTACCTGTTCTATGCTTGCCTTGCTTTTCAGTCAAAATTTTAATTCCTGCAGTTGTCTTTATTGTCTTTAATTGATGTAGCTACTTGTTTTCATAATTAAATTGACAGCTTGACTCTTTTGTTCTTATTTAATATGAGAAACCTTGAATTCATCGCACCTCTCTAATTACTATAAAATTACTTTTTGCTTAAAAGGAATAAGGTTAGACTTCCTTGTGCCCACTCCTCTCTCCTAATTTCTACTTTGGCGAGATAAGAGGTGATTGTGTGCAATCTTTACCGGTTTTCTTCAATTTATGACATTTTTTCTTTAGTGATGTTCTTATTCTCTTGAAGTATCATATTTGGTGGTATCTACAATCAGTTGACGTAAATGAAGTTCACCGATCAGGCATACTACTATTTTCTTTTATGTCATACTTCCTCTTTTAGTCAGTGGTTCAATCTCTCATAGCTTCATTCTCTGGGTTTCTTTGTTTAACTACCAATCCTATTGCGGCGAATACGTCAAAGATTGGAATGCTTCAATTGTAAAATAACTTTCGTGTATTAAAAAAATCTATTGAAGATATTTACTAGAATTTAATTGAGAGATGACACAACAGTCTAATAATATCGTGTACTAGAAATTACCCCTATTGCAACAAACCTTTTGGCAACGGTTCCAAAAGCATTGCTATAGAGAATCTATTGCAATGCTTCCAACCATTGCAAAATAAATTGTTTTAGTTGAGCTATTTCGTGCAATAACCATTGCTATTGATGGATAACTGTCGCAATAGGATGACTTATAGGAACGGTTGCATGAACCGTTGCCATAAAGTCACCTATGGAAACACTTAATTGACAAAAAAAAGCTATTGCATTGGTTGTAATTTATTCCCTCCTAAATTTTTTATTGTATCAGCCAAAAATTAAAATAATATATCACAAAAATTAAACAAGTATATAAGGAAAATTTTGCTATTACTGTTGAAAATTTCCCATTCTCAACCACACGCCGCCAGTACGCTCATTCTCTGATTCAAACTTGTCCATCTTCTTGCTCTTCGATTCCTTGATTGACGACTTGAGCTTACTGATTCTTTGCTTGTTGACGTCATTCTTGTGAAGAAGCTGAGTTTTCTCTTGCTCTAACGCGACGTTTTTCTACTTTCGTGCCGCCGCGGTTATTACTATTTTAGCAATTGTTTATTGTACTTGATTCATTTTTACATTTTGGATCCATGATTAGTTTTCTGTTAGTGTTGTGATTAGGGTTTTTGATGGATTAATTACGATAAATCTGTTAGATTTTTTGGTATTTGATTAGGTGATTGAGATTTAAGCGGATTGAGGATAGTATCTATTGAACTCTATTAAGTTTGTTGTTTCTTTTAGATTTTGTTTAGCTTGTGTGTAGATCTAGGTGATTGTTTTTTTGAGTGTTGTTTTCAATTTAGTAGAGGGCTATCAAGTGTAGATTGTTGGCTTTGATGCAAGCGTCACTAGTTTCTTTGATACTTTTGAGTGTTGGAACTTTATGTAGGCATGTATGCACAAATGTATATTACGAGGGCGTGGTAATAAGTTTCTATGCTATCATGTATTATCACAAGCAATGGTTAGTATTGATGCGGTCACTAGGCGTTCTTTTAGCTCCATGCTCTAAGGTTTGGAGCTTTAAGGTGTGACAACTGCCTCATTTTGAATCAGTATGACTGTATGTATACAAAGAGATGCGTTAGGTAAAAATTCTCAAGAATAAATGCCTCCCTTTGCCTAAATTGTGGGATGATTTGATGTTGCTTGTGGTGTTGTGAGCTTTGATATAACCGTATTTAACCATAACGTACATTTATAATTTTCCATCCCAAAAGAAGATTTTGTTGATGTCTCTTTTGCTACAACACAATGAAAGGTTGTTACTTTCTTATGGAATACTTCTATTTATCGTATGAAATCTCGATTATATCTTTTTTTGACTTCCACTAGACTAGTTCCTGATAAAATGTACAAATTAATTAGTTAAATAGTCAACTTGCAGAAGTAGCTGCTGCACTGTTGCATTAGTTTGTTACTTAGCTTTTACTATTTCATTGAGTTAGTTACTGAGAGTTGATATTGTTACATGTGGTCAGTCACAGCCTAGTGAGTTAGTAGCTTGTTAGTTAGATTAGAAGATTCTAGAACACAATATGATTGCCTATAAATACTAGCTACATCACAGTGTAATGCAATAAACTCATTATCAATACAATAAGAGCAATAGCAGTTTTAGTTTCTCTGCATTACACATGGATCCCTGAGTAAACTTAACATGGTATCATAGCCTTATCTTTATTCTGGAGAAGATAATCCAACTATGGAGTTTAGATCTCTATTGTAGCAAGAAGCTCATCAATCAAAGGTGATAGAATGTAACACCCCGCATTTCGGGCTAGAATAAAAAAATATGACTCTGATGCGTTGATAATCCCAGAGTCTTAAATCCTATACCAATTTGGCATGTTAATAAATTTTCTAGTATGTGAATCCATTTGAGAATGAATTTAGACCATAGAAGTACTTCAACTCAAGGACGAGTTAAAACCATTTCGATCGATTAAGTTTTAGTGGACGTTGTAATTTGTGTGAAATTCTATTGACCATAACTCATTGTATATGATTAACTGGGTGGCCTACTATATACCAAATTGTAGATAATTGAATAAGCTTTCCAACGATACCAAATTCGACTAAAACGGACACCCGGTGAAGAAGTTATGGCCTTTCAAAGTTGAATGTGTCGCCTATGCACATATAGGCGATGCATAGGGCGGCGCCTATGCAAATATAGGAAATGCATAGGGCGGCGCCTATATAAATTTAGGCAATGCAAAGGGCGGCGCATAGTTATGGTTTCAGGTGACAAAAACACTCCGTTTTGAGTTACTTTAAGTGCAAGTTAGTCCTTACAAAACCCAAAATCGTCCTTACCCACTCCTAATCGGATTTGGGCCTATTAACAACATTGAAGACTCCTATAAAATCCCAAAATCAAATCCTTCAAGAACTTAAGAGAAGGAGCAACTAGGGTTTGAGAAAATAAGCTTGAAGGACCGATCATTCCGAAACTTCTTCGTGAAACAAATTACAGATTCAGAATCCTCTCGATGTAGGCTTCGATAGACACCAAAAATTCGTGGAGAATAAGGTACGCGGGGTTTTTCTAAAATCTCATGGGCATAGAAATCATGTTTTAAGAATTGGGTTTTCCAATTCATGTACATACTCATGTTTCAGAAGCTTTAATGATATTGTTTTGGCCTATTGGCTTTCCCCCAAAGTGATTTGAAAGTTATATGTATATATATATATGCGTTTGTCCTGAAATATGAATTTAGAGCATGATTTTCATGAAACCTCTCTCTTAATGTAAAATTTTCCATGTTTCACGTAATATACAATGTTTTGACCACGAAAGAGAGGGTTGTTAATGTTGAATATGCATGTAATGAAAGAATGCATGGTTTTGCCAAAATACACATGACCACCATATGTTTGATGAAAGTTTTGCATGGATTTGACTTGAGTTTCGGAACATGTCATCTTTAATGCAAATTACATGTTTTGGTGGTCTAAACTATGTTTTGAATGAAAGATCTTGCTTAATACATTATGGCTCAGAAATAGGACTTGCAAGTCTTGGTATAACGATACCACCTCAGACAAATGCCATAACAGATACAAACTAGTTCAGAAATCAGATTTTTATCAGACTTTCATGATTTAGAAATTTCAGAATGATACATGTTCTGAAAAGGCTAAAATAGGGCATAAAGAGAGCATAGGTGGTTCCCTGAAGAAGGCGGGAGTTCAGACAACTCATTTCCTAAAACCGTGGTTTGCCGACCTGGGTATACTATTATGCGCTGACTTAAATGTCCTGTGGTGTATCAGACTCAGACACTCCAACCCTTGCGGCACACATGGGTTGGGGGATTCCCCGCCGAGTCAATGGCGGATTCCATACAGCCCGTGGAATATTTAGACTTGTAGGGGAATAGCACCTAACTCAGAAGTAAAACATAGATCATGATTTGAAATGAACAGACAGGTTACATGTTTTCAGAAAGTACCCATGTGTTTTTCAGAAACAGTTTTATACATGATGTCTTGATGAAAAATTGCTTTCCCTTAATATATATATATGTATATATATGTATGTTCCATTATACTACTTTTGGATTTCTTCGTGTGCCAGTACTTTTGTGCTGACCCCCCTCCTTCCAGGTTCTGAGGCACAGTCTAGGGGTCAAGCTACTCAGTAGACATACTCTTATTTGCAGACTTGATCTCATAGTGGTGAGCCTTCTATTATTTGGAAGGCCTAATTATGTCAGACATTATCTTATTTATTATATTTTTGGTTTACTGGGGCCTTGTCCCAGTTTCTTTTCAGACAGATGTTTATGTTCTTAGTAGAGATTTCGTAGACTGATGTCAGATAGTATTATTCAGAAATGTTGCAAAACTTGACCATGTTTTCCTTACTCAGTTTCAATTCCGCATTTTATTATGATTATGAATGTTGTGCATGATAACCAGATAGAGAATGGGTGTTCTGGTCCTTCATGGTTCGGGATGCTCGTCACGGCTAGGGCCTAGGCTCGGGTCGTGACAAACTTGGTATCATAGCACGGTTCATGGTCCCAGGGTGTCTGCAATATCGCGTCGGGTAGAGTTTTATTTATGGGTGTGTAGCGCGCCACACTTATAAACAGGAGGCTACTAGGCGTTTAGGAATGTTTCCCTTCTTTGTGATTTAGTTCGTGCTTCAGAGTCTAAACTGTCCCATTATTGGGTTGATTCAAGTGCAAAAAGTTTAGAGTATACATGATATAGTCCTTTTCGATTACGTTCTATAAGATTTTAAAAATTATGGAAAAACTCGATAGGAGTCTGTTAGTGCATCAATATATGCTGATTCTGATGTAAATATTGATCCTGATGTAATCGTGCATTCCAGCTTAAGGTATTAAGTGTATATTGTCCCTCTCAAAATCTTGTTACAGTTGTGGACAATGTATAGCAGAATGTTGGAACTATATTTCTACCCAAATAGTAGCATAAGTTAAAGTGTTGTTGTCATGACCTATTGGTAGTGATATTGGACCAAGAAGTTGGTGATGTAAAGTCAGAAAGTTAGAAGTCAGAGTGAGGGTGATTTTGTGTAAATAAATATTTCAGTTGAATAATCGATGTTTGAGGATGATTTACCCCTTTATAGTGATAAACTAATGTGGTAGCTAGCAGCATGTGTGGATTGTATGGTAGTCCATGGAGGAAGTGTTTTACTCAGATTTTTATTTATACAGAATAATATGTATATTCTTAGACCATTAAATATTAGGTGTCAATTTTCTATCCCTTGTAATATGTAATCTTGTTATCATGATGTTTTTGAAAAAAAAAAATTTAAAGTCTAGTGAAGCCGTGTGGGGATCTTTCGATTCACTAGCATAGTTTCCTTGTCATCCATCTCATTTTCTTGTTCAAAATACAAAACCAAAGTCTAGTGAAGCCGTGTGAGGCCTGTTTTGATTCACTAGCAACTTGTTGTCCAACTTGTTGTTCTTTAATTGGTTTAATATATGTATGGCTGAATCTGTTTGCATGAGATAGAGCTGGTAATTAAGTGATTCATCCTTGTGTGTTATTAGTTGAAGGTAGAGAAAGAGTTGTTGGTCAGGGTGATTTGTTGATTGCTTGAATGTGGACATGGCTATATTAGCGAGTAAGTTATGATTATAGACTCATGGCTATTTGAGGATTTTGAAGGCAGTCTAAATGTATGAATGAGTGAGTAAGTATGAGGTGAGAAATCCGTATAAGTAGATACAATTGTACGGGGTTATAATATAAGATTAAGGTTGACCATATGAGGCTTTAACCCCCTTGACCTTTTTTTCATTGGTAGTTGTAAACTAGTGCTACTTGTGAGAAGGTATGTAGTAGATTTTTGAGATATTTCGGTAGAATATCCCAATTTGATGGATTAGTGTATTTATATTATGTTGCATTCGTCATTGGTGGTAGATGATTGATACTAAACTATAGGCTTGAATTTAAATGGTGTGGTGGTAAATAGTGGCAAGAGTTTGTTGATGCATATTTTGTGGGATTAATTTAGTAGGCTTGAGGTGCTGAAATAGTACATGCTAACGGAATGATGATAAGGTAAACCGTTAGGTCATGATCGATTATTGTTGTTATGAAGTTCTAGTGCACTAGTGATTCGTGATGTTTACTTATAGTTTTCAAGTAAAAATTTTGTGTAAGGTTGGGTTGTAAGTCATGCATAGCACTAGATATTAAGTTTGAATAGTTGAAGTTCATAAAGTTGGATGTGATGATTTCTTGATCTATGATGTTAGTTATATGAAAGTGATCTAATAGGCTTGAACGGTGTGTGAAATGGCTTAAGTTTAAATTGATTCGTAATGAAGTATAATGTTGTGGGTATGGTGTGTAAGTATGCCCAAGGCGATATGGAGTTGTGGCATTTCTCTAAGACTATTACATGTTGTGTGTGACTAGTGGTACCATGGAGTTGCTAGTTGGAAAAAGACTAGTTAGATGATATATGGTGTTCTAGATAGCCAAGTTAAGGAGACTTGATTGATAGTGTTGAGCCTTTTGATGTGATCTCGATTCTCATGGTAGAGAGATATAAGTTTGGAGTAGCAATATTGTTATGCTAGGACGGAAGTGGTATGGTTCATCAAAGGCTTGGTGATATCCATGTTAAGTGTTAGAATCTAAGTTTGAGTTTTGAAGGTTGAACGGATAGAAATAAGTGTGCAAGCATTATACTTTGACTATTGGTGGCTATGGAAAGATAGAGTGTATCCCAGAAGGTAGTCATTTGGGTTGAGGTCTATGATATGCATGTATTGTCAATTTTTCAGACCCTAGAGTGCAGTAACTGTAGTTCAGTTAGAATCTGGTAAGGGATCTCCCAAACGCTAGATGATGACTTGAAGCTAAGTGGGAGATGATAGAACGAATAACAGAGTAAGGCTCTCAGATTCTAGTAGTGATGCAGTGTGATTTAGAACATCAGAAAGTAAGGGAGAATCTCAACCCATTCCTACCTCAATATTTTTTTTATTTTTTTTTGTTATCCGGATGCTTACTCATGCCTTACGATGTAGTTCCGTGATAATAGTTCATGATTCCGGTATATGATAGAGAGTCACGTACTCTTCCAATTCCAAGATAATGAGTTCTAGTTCACTCAAGTAGTCGGAATCACATTCCTTATGTTATGAACTCTAGTTGAGGTCATGCAACTCATGACGCATGTACTCACTCTTTATAGTGTGCTCAGTCCCATATAAAGATCTTTTTCACGCTTGAGGGTCTTATGTTTTAACCTTTTAGTGACCTCCCTATGCAATGATAGTGGTGATGATGTAAATGTTCTTGTTGATGGAAGATCATAGTACGTTTTTTTAGATAAGTCCATAAGTATGAAGTGAGATTTTGGGCCAATCTTTGATACATGTGATGTTTAGTGGAAAAGTTTGTGTGTGTATGTTTTTAGGATAGCGCGTGGGAGTTATATTGATAATAGTTTAGAAACTATGTGAAGTATGTATTTATGGGTATTTTCCTTGAAGTTAACATGCGGTTATAAATTAGGGTTGAATGACGTTTTGGGATTGTAGTGGAAGGTTGCAATATGCATTAGCGACTTCATATTAAGAGTTCAGAGTAGTCATTAAGGTGGTAAGGCATGTTATGCTTAGAATCTGATCTTTAAAAGAGGTATAGAAGGTGGCATCATATTGTTTAGAATAATAGCATGGTGTAGCATGTTGTATTTTTGTGACTTAGAGTTAGGCTTGATCGCGGGGTAAGGATTAAGCTATTTTAGACATTAGTAGAAAAATTTGTCAATGCTCATATGAGAAATTTATGTTGAATTGAATGAATATCATATTTATAGGGAATAGTATAGTTAAGGGATATTCGGGAAGTGCGCTAAGCCTGAAAGTAAGAAGTCGTATTGCCAAAGGTCTGAAAATTCTATCCTAATTTAGGAGTTATATGTCTATATTTCAGACTGCAGAGTAGAATCAATGTTGTGATTTCCTCAGTTGGATGTCTTGTGTAATCCATACCCAAGATTCGTGGCTCCCTATTACTGTTAGAACTTCTTTAGAGAGAGTGTTGAAGAGATACTCCAGTTAAGTATGAAAGTTCAGCTTAACAGTGTATTTAGTCCTTCGTTCATGAGAACAACTCAAGGACAGATCCATGCATCAGATATGCATGTTCATTATGAGAACTCAGCTTATGAGTAGCTCCAGTCGTGTATTCAATGCATCAGATATGCATGTCCGATATAAGAATTCAGAATATCAGTAGTTCCATCCATATGGTCATGTTTCAGATCAGTGTATTCTTTATTAGAAGACATGTCGGGCCTGCGTTATTCCATACCTTTAAGGCTTCAACAAGTTCCTACCCATCATTCGAGGACGAATGATCCCAAGGGGGAGATAATGTAACACCCCGCATTTCGGGCTAGAATAAAAAAATATGACTCTGATGCGTTGATAATCCCAGAGCCTTAAATCCTACACCAATTTGGCATGTTAATCAATTTTGTAGCATGTGAATCCATTTGAGCATGAATTTATACCGTAGAAGTCCTTCAACTCAAGGACGAGTTAAAACCATTTCGATCGATTAAGTTTTAGTGGACATTGTAATTTGTGTCAAATTCTATTGACCATAACTCCTTTTATATGATGAACTGGATGGCCTACTATATACCAAATTGTAGATAATTGAATAAGCTTTCTAACGATACAAAATTCGCCTAAAACGGACACCCGGTGAAGAAGTTACGGCCTTTCAAAGTTGAATGTGTCGCCTATGCACATATAGGCGATGCATAGGGCGGTGCCTATGCAAATATAGGCGATGCATAGGGCGGCGCCTATGTAAATTTAGGCAATGTAAAGGGCGGCACATATTTATGGTTTCAGATGACTAAAACACTCCGTTTTGAGTTACTTTAAGTGCAAGTTAGTCCTTACAAAACCCAAAATCGTCCTTTCCCACTCCTAAACGGATTCGGGCCTATTAACAACATTGAAGCCTCCTATAAAATCCCAAAATCTAATCCTTCAAGAACTTAAGAGAAGGAGCAACTAGGGTTTGAGAAAATAAACTTGAAGGACCGATCATTCCAAAACTTCTTCGTGAAACAAATTACAGATTCGAAATCCTCTCGACGTAGGCTTCGATAGACACCAAAAATTCGTGGAGAATAAGGTATGCGGGGTTTTCCTAAAATCTCATGGGCATAGAAATCATGTTTTAAGAATTGGGTTTTCGAATTCATGTACATACTCATGTTTCAGAAGCTTTAATGATATTGTTTTGGCCTTTTGGCTTTCCCCCAAAGTGATTTGAAAGTTATATGTATATATATATATGCGTTTGTCCTGAAATATGAATTTAGAGCATGATTTTCATGAAACCTCTCTCTTAATGTAAAATTTTCCATGTTTCACGTAATATACAATGTTTTGAACACGAAAGAGAGGGTTGTTAATGTTGAATATGCATGTAATGAAAGAATGCATGGTTTTGCCAAAATACACATGACCACCATATGTTTGATGAAAGTTTTGCATGGATTTGACTTTAGTTTCGGAACATGACATCTTTAATGCAAATTACATGTTTTGGTGGTCTAAACTATGTTTTGAATGAAAGCTCTTTCTTAATACATTATGGCTCAGAAATAGGACTTGCAAATCTTGGTATGACGATACCAGCTCAGAAAAATTCCATAACAGACACAGACTAGTTCAGAAATCAGATTTTTATCAGACTTTCATGATTTGGAAATTTCAGAATGATACATGTTCAGAAAAGGCTAAAATAGAGCATAAAGAGAGCTTAGGTGGTTCCCTGAAGAAGGCGGGAGTTCAGACAACTCATTGCCTAAAACCGTGGTCTGCCGACCCGGGTATGCTATTATGCGCTGACTTAAATGTCCTGTGGCGTATGAGACTCAGACACTCCAACCCTTGCGGCACACTTGGGTTGGGGGCTTCCCCGCCGAGTCAATGGCGGATTCCATACAGCCTATGGAATATTCAGACTTGTAGGGGAATACCACCTAACTCCGAAGTAAAACACAGATCATAATTTGAAATAAACAGACAGGTTGCATGTTTTCAGAAAGTGCCTATGTGTTTTTCCGAAACAGTTTTATACATGATTTCTTGATGAAAAATTGCTTTCCCTTAATATATATATATATATATATATGTATGTTCCATTATACTACTTTTGGATTTCTTCGCGTGCCAGTACTTTTGTGCTGACCCCCCTCCTTCTAGGTTCTAAGGCACAGTCTAGGGGTCCAGCTACTCAGTAGACATACTGAGATTTTAAGACTTGATCTCATAGTGGTGAGCCTTATATTATTCGGAAGGCCTAATTATGTCAGACATTATCTTATTTATTATGTTTTTTGTTTACTGGGGGGCTTGTCCCAGTTTCTTTTCAGACAGATGTTTATGTTTTTAGTAGAGATTTCGCAGACTGATGTTAGATAGTATTATTCAGAAATGTTGCAGAACTTGACCATGTTTTCCGTACTCAGTTTCAATTCCGTATTTTATTATGATTATGAATGTTGTGCATGATAACCAGATAGATAATGGGTGTTCCGGGCCTTCATGGTTCGGGATGCTCATCACGGCTAAGGCCTAGGCTCGGGTCGTGACATAGAAGATGTATTCTACCCCAGTTCTCAGCTAACATCTATGGTAGAAGTTCTTTTTCTTATTTTGATTAATGTTCTGAGTTCGTACTTCTTAGATTCTGAAGTATTGAAGTAATTTCTGGATTTGTAATTGCATTGTTGATAGCTATAGATAAGTGAGACAGTATGATTTTATTCCTATAGACACTTAATTGCTGAAGTTCTGATTGAGATTGAAAATGGCACCAAAGATAGATCCTAGTGATCCCCTGTTTATAGGAGCATCAGATGTATCTGGTTCTACCTTAATACCAATTAAACTTATAGGATGTGAGAACTATGGAGTGTGGAGTAGGTCAATGAGAATTGCACTTTTAGGTAAGAATAAATAGGGATTTGTGATAGGGACATGTAGCAAAGATACATTCAGCGAAGAGTTACATGATCAATGGGAAATATGTAATGCGATTGTACTATCGTGGATTATGAGTTCTGTGAGTACAGAGCTGCTCAGTGGGATCGTTTATACAACAAATGCATACCTGAAAGAAATGTTTGATAAGGTGAATAGACTAAGGTTGTGTCAACTACATAGAGAGATCAACACCTTGTCACAAGGTACAGATTCAGTATCAGCTTACTTCACAAAATTATAGAGTCTATGGCGTGAGTATGATGCAATAGTTCCTACTTCATCACGTGTGTGTCCAAAGTCCAAAGACTATGCAGATCACTTATCACTTATCTGAATTAAGACTGATGCAGTTTTTAAGTGGGTTGAATGAGTCATATGATCAATCAAGAAGATAGATCTTGATAAAAGGGATCACACCTACACTTAACCAAGCTTATGCAATGATAAATAAGGATGAGATTCAACAACTAGCCTGTGCAAATGTCATTGGTGAAAAGACTGATCCAATCACAATGCAAGTGAGTAGAAGTTCAGTAAGCAATTACGGAGCTGAAAACAACAGAGGAAAAATATATGATTACTGCCATTTTAGTGGTCACACCAAAGATAATTGATATAAGTTGATAGGCTATCCTAATGATTGGAGGCAAAAGAAAAGAGGAGGCTATAATGGTGGACCAAAAGGATCACATCAAGGCTTTAATTCTGGAGGAGGAAGTACTCAATTCTATGGAAAACATGGTGGATATAGTAGTCATGGACATCATTATGGAGGATAGATGCATGCTCATCATTCCACCAACAATATGACTGGTGATAAGGTCTATGAAGGTGCAGGATAAACTAATTCAACTAGTCAAGGAGATAACAAGGAGGTTCACAATGCTATTCTACCTAAGAGGCAAACATTCACTGATGGAGAGTATAAATAAATCATGGACATGCTGAATAAGGACATACCTGATACCAACCACGACAACATGGAAGGTAAAGTTGTTTGTTCACTATTTCATCAGATGTCACAAGAATGAATAGTGTATTCTAGTGCAACACAACATGTTGCTGCAAGTAATAATGTTCTATCAAGGTGTTACAAAGTAGATGGATCAGAAAGGGATAAGGTACATCTTTCCACTGGTGCTAAGGTAGATATATCTCATACTAGAGAGGCACATATGTTTAGAGATGGAACTGTGAAAGATGTATTATTTGTGCCTAACTTCAAACTTAATTTGTTGTCAGTATCAAAAAAGACTAGGCAACTTTCATGATTTGTTTTCTTTTACCCTGACTTCTGTGTCTTTCAGGACCTTCACAGTGGCAGGGTGAAGGGGATTGGTAAGGAAACAGTTGAATTATATGTCCTCAAAGGACAATATACAAAGCACAAAGTACAAGGCTCTCAGACTCAGGTTCATACATATATAACAGAAGCAGAAGTAGTTGTGTACGATTGTAGCCTCTGGCATAGAAGACTTGGTCATCCATCAGCTCAAGTACTAAAGTTACTGGACATGTTGAAGCATAAAAAGGATGTAGAAGATTTGAACAATTATCATATCTGCCCTTTAGCTAAGAAGACTAGACTAAGCTTTCCTATAAATAAGAATAGAGCTACTTAAGTGTTTTGACATTGTACATATGGATCTTTGGGGGCCATGTAAGACACCTACAATGACGAAATATTATTTCCTAATAATGGTTGATGATCACAGTAGATACACATGGGTTCATTTGTTGCAATAAAAGTCTGAAATAATTGTGCCTCTTAAGACTTTTGTATGCATGATACATACACAGTTTGATGCATATATTAAAATTGTGAGATCTAATAATGGCACAAAAATTTTCAACTCACAGTGCAATGACTTATTTAGGTCTCTAGGTATCATACATTAGAGTAGCTGTGCATATACACCTCAACAAAATAGTGTGGTTGAGAGAAAGCACAGGCATATTTTAAATATATCTAGAGCCATTAAATTTAAGTCAAAAATGCCTTCTAAATTTTGGGGTCTTAATGTTAAGGCATCAGTCTATCTAATCAATAGACTACCTTCTCCCATTGTTGAAGAAAGAAGTCCTTATGAGTTGCTCTTTTCTAAACCTCCATCCATAACATATTTGAATGTTATTGGTTGTCTACGTTATGCATCTATACTATGAAGGGGTGACAAGCTACAAGAAAGAGCCAAACCAACAGTCTTGATGGGCTATTCTTCTACTCAAAAGTGCTATCTATTAATGAACTTAGCCACTGACAAGTTATTTGTGACTAGAGATGTTGTGTTCCGGGAATATGCAACTGAACAAACAATTGAATTCCCTTCACATTTCCTACATGAATAACTAGGTGTTGCTGATTATATAGATGCAACTTCTTATGAAGAAGACCCTTCCTCACTATCTGATGTACCAAGTGTAGTTGCTGAGGATGCTCAACATATTCCACCTATAGATGAGTTGCCTTCAAATTCACCTGGTAATGTTTGTTTGATGTATGCTTCATCCATCCCAAGTGATATACCAAGAAGAACTCCTAGGCTGATCAATAAACCTATTTGGATAAATGATTATGAAATGCCAGGGAAGAGAAAGGGGATATGATATCCTATTGCCAATTGTTTTCCTACCAAAATGCTACTGCTAATTGCGAGAAATATATATTAGTCTTGCCTGCATTGGTTGAACCACAATATTATAGACAATATGTTAAAGATGAAAGATGGATTGAGGTTATGAAGCTAGAGATCAAAGCACTGGAAGACAATAATACTTGGGAGATGATTGAATTTCCTCAAGAAAAACATGTTATTGGTTCAAAATGGGTGTACAAGATAAAGTAAAAGTCAAATGGAGATGTAGAGTGATTCAATACAAGACTAGTAGCCAAAGGTTAAAGTCAATAAGAAGGGTTGGATTACCATGATACTTTTTCTCCAGTTGCAAAGCTGGTTACTGTAAGATATGTGGTTGCATTGGCAGTTTCAAAAGATTGGTGTATGTATCAAATGGATGTGTATAATACATTCTTACAGGGAGATCTAGATGAAGAATTATACATGGATCTACCAGAAGGGTTCCAAAAGGAAGGACCACACAAAGTATACAGATTGATCAAATAACTAGATGGACTCAAACAGGCTTCAAGGCAGTGAAACATCAAACTCACTGCAGCACTAATCAAGGCAGGTTTTAGCCAAAGCACTTATGATTACTCTATTTTTATCTTGAAGAAGGAAGCATGAATGGTTATCATACTAGTGTATATGGATGATTTTCTCATCACTGAGGACAATGTGTAATACCCCGGGAAATTTTTCGTTAAAATTTTATGTGTAAACGTGTTGGGTTCTATCATCTAGAATAAATTATAACTTTTTCGTGAGGAATGTCTTAGATAATGAACCACCATTGAATAGAGTATTAAATAAGATTTCCAACGATATATGGATCATCCAAAACGGACACCCGAGCGACGAGTTATGAACATTCCGATCGAACCGTGAATAGTAAAACATGCAGGAAAAAAGTACTGAGGCTTGGCGTATTTTTTCTCCAACTTTAAACGATCATAAATCCTTGTACATAATGATCTAGGTGATATACTATTTATCAATGGAAATCTCTGCGAGTCCTCTTTCCGATGAAATTAGTTTCATCCAATTTGTCTATCGGAGCAAAAAGTTATGGTCGATCTACTTCAGACTATCAAAAGTGAATTTTTGGGTCAACTTCAAACGATAATAACTCCTCGTACACAATGATCTGGGTGAGATACAATATATAAATGCAAATATATGACAATCCTTTTTCTAATGAAATTGGTTTCATCCAATTTGGATATCGGAGTAAAACGTTATGGTTGATTTACTTCAGACTTTCAAAACACTCCACCAAAGGACAGATTCGAGAATTATTTGATTTTTAGGGGCGTTTTGGTCAATCCCCCTCACCCAAAATCCAGTCAAACCTTATATTAAAGCCTATTAGAAGCATTATATGTTATATTTCATCAAATGTTCCTTTTATATGTTGGGTTCGATCAAAACCCGAGTGCGGGTTCGATCCCCGGCAACGGCGCCAAAATTTGATACGCCCAAACTACAACTCTCGTTAGAAAGTGTAAGCGGTTTCTGTCAAATATAGAACCCAACTAGGTTGGGTGTCGAATCCCACAGGGAATACTCTGGTCACTAAGTATTGCAATTATTAGTAGACTGTTGGTCGAAAATTTCAAGGAAAAAGGGGGGTTTGGTTTAGGCGTGAACTAATATTATCAAGTAACAATGGAACGATTTGCGTAGTAAGATTTAATCACAGAGATTGATAAGTTAGGGTTATGTCCACCTTATAAGTTCTACTTCTCTATTAACTATGAGTAACGCGGAATTTAGACATGCATGCACTTATAGAGAATCGTATTCTAATTCTAAATCCAAGTGTTTCTCAACCATCAAGGATTTATTTTTCTTTAGCTCTCCCGAGCCTAAAGTGTATAACAAATGGTACAAATTCTCCAAGAATTTAATCCGGTTAAGGCATTAACGTGTAAATAGGGGTTGGAAACCCTATTTCCTTGTCACACTCTCTTTTCCAAACATGTAACTTTTCTCTCGAACAAGTTAATGCTATAATGGCATATTCTCTATGTTTGCAACCATAAGAATTCAATAAAAACGAAGAGAGTAATGATATAAGTAGAATAACACATCAAGAATTCACAAACTCATAGTAATAGATAGTATCTTACAAGGTTTCCATAACCCTAACAGATAAGTTTAGCTACTCATGAATACAACGGAAATCAAAGTAGACATCATCATCATACAAAAACTTAGAGAAATCTCGGCTATGGAGATGAAACATGTTTTTTTTCTCCGTTTCTCAAGTGAGCCATTTTCTGCTCTCAAAACTCGTACCGAATCTTCCAACGTGAATTCTGAATAATGTTCGAATGATAATTCTCATGATGCTGAAAAATTCAGCAATTAGGTTTTTCATAGCATCCTTGTCTAATAAGTTGCTACTACATCCTTAAGTATTTAAAAATACTGGGCTTTCCCGGAAAAAAGTTCCCATGCATCACTATCAGTCCAAAAGCTGCCTTCCCTCTTATGTGAAGTTTTTCTTTGTTGCCCACAGGTCCACAAATTTTGGCGCCGCTGCAGGGGAATACGGTTGTCAACTAAGTTTGTGATAGTTAATAGACCCTTTGGTCAAAGATTCTTGAATTTTACGTTTTGTTTGTTGTTTTTGTTTTTTCAGGATTATTGGAGTGCATGCCAAATACACGAAGTTCTGCTCAACCGTTATTGACTATAAATCCTGAACCAAATCTTATTGGCAGAATGGATGCGCAACGAAACCTTGAATGGATGGGTACTCAACAGGAGCAGTAAAAATTAGCTGCTATGCATCTGCTCATGTGCATCAACAGAATATTGATAACCCAGGTCGGGCAACAAATCTTGATGAAGAGGACCTGGGTGATGATGAGTTATTAAATCCAAGGCGTGCTGGTGAGGTGGCAGCACCTGTGAACAGGAGAGATCATCAAGCTAGAATGAGACCTGAATGCCGAGCTGTGCAGGCCCCTTTTGATGATGATGATGACGATTTGGATAGGGATGGTGCCACAGGGGCTATTATTCCTCCGCCCTTGGCACTCGGAGACAAGTTCAATATCACTAGCACCATGATCCAACTATTGCATCTCAAAGGGTTATTTGGTGGACTTGCAGTCGATGATCCGAATATGCATCTGATCAACTTTATCTCAACATGCAAGTCGTTTGACAATCCAGGAGTATGACAGAATACAATTCGACTGCGCTTATTTCCATTGTCTCTATCTAGAGAGGAAACTCTATGGTTGAACGGGCTGACTCCTGACTCTATTACTAATTGGAGGCAACTGAAAGACACTTTCCTAGATAGATTTTTTCCGTCATCCAAGAGTGCACAGTTACGAGATGTGATCAGCAATTTTCGACAGCTTCCAACTGAAGCTCTCTACGAAACATGGGAGAGGTTCAAGAAGAAGCTTATGCGGTGCCCAAATCATCAGATGACCAACATCCACTTGATGGAAATATTATACAGGGCGTTGAACTCGGTGACTAAGCCAGTGGTTGATAATGCTGCAGGTTGGTCATTCATGGACCTTACTTTTATGAAGGCTGGTGATATGCTAGATCGTATGACAAAGCAGAGTAGAGCTTGGCATACCAGGGATTCTGAGGTAGCAAGCTCTACTGAATCTACTAGCATGACAACAGAACAGAGGAGAAGAGAAGAGAAACGTGACCAAGATATGGCTCACATGAAAACACAGATGGACCTTCTTACCAAGCATTTATTATCAGGGAAGACAGAAAAGGTCAAGGCTGTTGTATCACAGGGTAGAGATGAATCCGATTCTGAGGAGGAAGCGAATTATTTGAATAATCAGGGGGTTTCCGAGGCAATTCCCAAGGAAACCAAGGTCGAAACTATTATGAAAAATATGGATTCAAGAATAAGACTGACAGGAGTGGTTTATATGTTCCTCCTGGAAATTGTTAGGCTGCAGCATCTGGCTCTGGAAAGATGTCCATGGAAGATATGATGGCTAAGTTGTTGAAAGGAGTGGAGGCAACCAACATGGGAGTAACTGAGGTATAAAATAATTTGTCCTCAATAAATCAATTGGTTGATTCGAATTCCACTTCAATAAAACAGCTGGAACAATAATTGAGTCAACTATCAATGGCACTCAATCAAAGAAAAATTGGTACCTTACCTAGCGACACTGTGCAGAACCCAAGGAATGATGGATCATGTATGGCTATTACTACCAGGAGTGGTAAGGTGTTGGAAAATCCATCAAAAGGCAAGCAGATGGTTGATATTACAGATTAGAATGTTATAGAAGCAGATTGTGATGATTCTGTAGAAGCTGAAAATCAGAATGAGAACGTTCATGATACTACGCCTAGATGTCACCATCCTGAAAAGATTGATAATCAGAAGCAAGATAAAAAGGAAGTGGTGGAGAAAACTCTTCCAACTCCACCACCATCTTTTCCTTAGAGACTGAAGAAGAAATCTGATGACACCAGGCTCAGTAAATTCATGACTATGTTGAAGCAGTTGACTATTAATGTGCCTTTGGTGGAGGCACTGGAGCAGATGTCAAGATACGCCAAATTCATGAAGGACCTTTTGACAAAGAAAAGGGCAGCAAGTTATGAACTGGCAGATAATGTTCATCATTGTAGTGAAATTTCCACGTGATCTTTAGTACAGAAAAAGGCAGATCCTGGTGCTTTCACTATTCCTTGCACGGTTGGATCCTTGGATTTTGCTAAGGCATTGTGCGATTTGGGGGCTAGCATCAATTTGATGCTGCTATTTATTTATAAACAGTTGGGGTTGGGTGATCCTACACCAACCAATATGCGGCTCGTGATGGCAGATAGGTTGGTAAAACGACCTGTTGGTATCTTATATGATGTACTGGTGAAGGTTTCTTCCTTCATTTTTCCTGCAGACTTTGTTATTTTAGATTACGAGGTAGATTCTGAAGTTCCCATAATCTTGGGACGCCCTTTCCTCTCAACATGAAGTGTGCTTATTGATTTATGAGCAAACGAGCTTTTATTTCGGATGAATGACGAAGTGGTCCGTTTTGATGTATGCAAATAAATGAAGCAGCCTAAAGATATGAATGTGTTCTCTATAGCTGATGTTTATTATGAGGACGAGAAAGAATTATCTGTAGAGAAACATCTTACTGTTGAGCCATTGTCAGTTGTACTTTTGAACTTTGCACATGAGGATGTTGAAGAGTATGAAGAAACTATTCGTGCTCTAACAGGAATGGGGTCCTATTCTCATGCCCCTAAGAAGCTGGACCTTGACCTTAAGAATCGACCGTCACCACCAGCGAAACCATCCATTGAAGAGCCACCAGTGCTAGAATTGAAAGAGCTCCCCAGTCATCTATTCTATATGTTCTTGGGAAGTGGGAATACACTTCCGGTTATTGTTGCGGCTGATTTAGGTGAACAGAAAGTAACGGCTCTCATCTCTGTTCTGAAGAGGTACAAAAAAACCATTGGTTGGACTATGGCTGATATAATTGGTATCCCTCCTGGGATATGTATGCTTAAGATTCAGCTCGAAGAAGATTGCGTACCCACCATTGAGCACCAACATCATTTGAATCCACCTATGCAAGAGGTGGTGAAGAAAGAAATTATTAAGTGGTTAGATGCAGAGGTGGTGTACCTAATTTCAGACAGTAAATAGGTGAGTCCAGTGCAATGTGTTCCCAAGAAAGGGGGCATGACAGTGGTCGCAAATGAAAAGAATGAGCTAATTCCACTCATACCTGTCACAGGGTGGAGAGTGTGCATGGACTACCAAAAGCTGAATTCATGGACGTTAAAGGATCATTTTCCAATGCCATTCATGGATCAAATGCTTGACCGATTGGCAGGGAAGGGATGGTTCTATTTCTTAGATGGTTATTCCGGATACAATCAGATTTGCATTACTCCTGAAGATCAGGAGAAGACCACTTTTGCATGCCCGTATGGTACGTTTGTCTTCAAACGAATACCATTTGGGCTATGTAACGCACCTGCTACTTTCCAGCGATGTATGATGTCCATTTTTTCTGATATGGTCGAAGACACATTGGAGGTGTTTATGGATGACTTTTCTGTTGTAGGTGAGTCATTTGAATCATGCTTGGCAAATCTGAGTATGGCTTTGCAGAGATGTGTTGAATTCAACCTGGTGTTAAATTAGGAGAAGTGTCACTTTATGGTTAAGGAAGGCATTGTTCTTGGGCATAAAGTCTCTGAAAGGGGAATTGAGGTTGATCGAGCAAAGATTGAAGTTATCGAGAGATTACCACCTCCAATTTCTGTAAAAGGGGTGCGTAGTTTTCTCGGTCATGCAGGTTTTTATCGGAGGTTTATCAAAGACTTCTCCAAGATTTCTATCCCATTATGCAAACTTTTGGAGAAGGATGCAAAATTTGACTTTGGTGAAGATTGCTTGAAGGCATTTGAATGCCTCAAAGGAAAGCTAGTTGAAGCTCCTATTATTGTAGAACCCGATTGGTCTCTACCTTTTGAAGTTATGTGTGATGCAAGCGGGGTAGCCTTGGGTGCTGTACTTGGTCAGAAAAGAGAAAGGCTATTTCATCCAATCTACTATGCGAGTAAGGCCTTGAATGGAGCACAAAAGAACTATACCGTCACTGAACAAGAGCTTCTAGCAGTTGTTTATTCTTTTGAAAATCTTTGTGCTTACTTGTTAGGAACCAAAGTAGTGGTGCATATAGATCACGCGGCTCTACGATATCTAATGGCAAAGAAGAATGCTAAGCCAAGGCTAATTAGGTGGGTATTACTGCTTCAAGAATTTGATTTCGAGGTAAAGGATAGAAAAGGTTGCGAAAACCAAGTAGCTGATCATCTATCTAGACTTGAGAGTGAGAACATAGTGCAACCCGACCTTGATATTGATGATGCATTTACCGACGAAGAAATCCTAGCCACTATGGTGGAACACTTACCGTGGTATGCAGACTTTGCGAACTACGTGGTAAGTAAAGTGATTCCTGAGCATCTCTCCTTTCATCAAAAGAGAAAGTCCATGCATGATGTGAAACACTACTTCTGGGATGAACCGTATCTCTTTCGCTGATGTACTGACGGTATTATTAGGCGATGCATCTCAGATATTGAGGTGCCTAGCATACTAGAAGCAAGTCATGCTTCCCAAGTTGGGGGTCACCATGCAGGTGATCGAACGGCGCGGAAGGTACTCCAAAGTGGCTATTACTGGCCTTCATTATTCAAGGATTCTTACGATTTTGTGAGAAGATGTGATCAGTGTCAGAGGTAAGGCTCTATCTCGAAGAACCATGAGATGCCCATGTCTAAAATTCTTGAAGTAGAATTATTTGATGTATGGGGTATTGATTTCATGGGCCCATTTGAGAGTTTGTTTGGGATGAAATATATCCTAGTTGCTGTGGATTATGTATCCAAATGGGTCAAAGCATTAGTGCTAGCTGATAATGAAGGTAAGCGTGTTGGAGCGTTCTTAAAGAGAAATATCTTCTCTCGTTTTTGGGTACCTCATACCATCATAAGTGATGGAGGTTCACATTTTTGCAACAAGTTGTTCAGATCCGTATTGGTGAAATATGGGGATAAGCAACACAAGGTACCTACACCATATCACCCAAAAACGAGTGGGCAAGTAGAGTTTTCTAATCGGGAGATCAAGCTAATCCTTGCGAAGACTGTGAATGCCAATAGGAAAGATTGGTCCAAAATGCTGGATGATGCCTTATGGGCATATAGGACTGCGTTTAAGACACCAATTGGCATGTCACCATATCAACTATTTTATGGGAAGGCTTGTCACATTCCAATTGAGCTAGAACATAAAGCACTGTGGGCGCTGAAGCGGCTTAACTTGAATTGGGATGATTCTATTAATCTGAGGTTGGAACAACTGAATGAGATGGATGAATTCCGTCTACATGCGTATGAAATAACATATCTCTACAAGTAAAGGATGAAAAAGTACCATGATCGGAGGATTGTCCAACGAAACTTTCAGAAGGGTAATTTCGTACTTCTTTTCAACTCTAGACTGAAGTTGTTTCCAGGTAAGTTGAAATCTAAATGGTCTGGTCCATTCAGAATCAGCCAAGTTTACTCATCTGGAGTAGTGGAGTTAGAAAACAATGATGGTGGTATCTTTAAGGTGAATGGCCAAAGAGTGAAGCTATATATCGGTCCAACCGATTCGATAAAATGTATAGCCACCATATATCTCGAGGAAGTCTGAGTACTCGAGATAACTATGACGTGCCGCGACAATAAATCAAGCGCTACATGGGAGGCAACCCATCATTAGGAGTTTGTTTCATTACGATTTTGTTTTTGATAAATAAAAGTTCAAAAAGAAGAGTCGAGCCACGACCAAAACTAAGGCGCTCGGTGGGAGGCAACCCATCCTTCTAATCCATTTTGTTGTTTTTGATTAAGTGTAGGTGCAAGATCTACAAAGGAGAAGATTAGTCCCAAATTTTGATTTGAAAGTGAGCCATGCTAAAGGTGGTAAGTGAGGAATGATGGAGCAAAGTCTATAGGTTAGGCATTGCCTATGCCAATCCAGGCAACGAACACGGCAATGCCTATGCCAATCTAGGCAATGAACAAGGCAATGCCTATGCAAATCTATGCAACGGACAAGGAAATGCCTATTCCATTGGCTATTCTCACTGCCTCACATAGGCAATGGACAAGGCAAGGCCTATACCAATGTAGGCAATGCTATAGGCGCCGCCTATTCCATTGCCTATGCTCACTGCCTCACATAGGCAATGCCATAGGCACCGCCTATACTAATCTAGGCGATAGTCAAGGCAGCGCCTATGCCAATCTAGGTGTTAGGCAAGGCTCCGCCTATACCTATCTAGGAATTGCTAAAGGCTCCGCCTATGCTAAGAATAGGCAAAGCATTAGGCCGCCTACTTATCCTTTTTTGCCTCCTAACCCAATTGTACATGGATCAAAACTGACCCATGGCTCATCCTTTAAATAGACCCTCTACCTTTGAACACCACTCAATTGTTTGTTGAACCTAGGCGCCGCCCAAGCTCCCTTATCCTCTCTAAGTTTTCCTCTTTTCTCATTAAATCTTGCGAACTCACCTTCCCGATCCATCAACAAGTAAGTTGCTCTTTTATATTCCGTAGTTGTTGCACTACTACGCTTATAATGGTGAATTAGATTTTGAAGTAGTGCTTGGTGATGAGAATATGCTTGGTTTTTTATGATTCGTCTCATTGAGTAAAAGGATTCTTGTGGGTATTCTTGACTTTACTCCGACTTGTATTTGATTGGTATTCACTGTCGTATTTTTATGAAGTCGAAATTGTGAAGTTAATGCATAATCTTGAAAGTTGTAAGCTTGAATGTTTGAATGACTCTTTCATCGAAGGTATTAATCATGATTGACCACAAGTATAACATGGTTTGGTTATTTCGATGAAAAAACCTGATAAGATTGCTATGTGGTAGTCTTGTTCAAACATTGCCTTAATCCAATGAAATAAAGTCGGAAAGGATAGTCAAGATTACATGATCATTAACATTGTGCAAACGGATTAAGTGTGTTGTGGTATCATCACGATTTTCTTTTCCGACCATAGTAAATCTTCCTTGATGAAACTAACGTAACTTTATTGTGATCTCAGGTAGAATGGCCCCAAAAGGAGGACAAGGAAAAGAAAAAGTGTCCACCTCCAATAAAGGTCAGCAAAGGGCAAGAAAAGATCAGGATGAGTCCTCCTCTTTGCAAGTGCCTCGATGCACTTTCGGGATAAAGTGGGTCCTAGAGGAGGAAGGAAAGGAGTGGTACAAGAACAACAAAGTAAAAAAATATGTTCACGTGAATTTGATGTAGAAGGAGAGTTTAGCAAAGAGAGAGCCCCACATTTTGGCTAAAATCATGGCACTAAATCTTGATTTCATTTTTCGAGATATGGGGGAATGCAATCTTGATCTAACGCGAGAGTTTTATGCCAATTGGTCCCCAAAGACTACTGGAAGTGAAGTAAAGATTCGGGGCCAAGTCTTGCAACTGAATGCGAAATTCTTCAACTCTTTTCTGGGTCTTCCATCTGTGGATCCATCACCGCTCAAGGAGCTTTATCACAGACCTCCCTACAGGGCCATCAGACATACACTGTGCGGATCAAGGTCAATGGCACGGTGGATTCGGCACAAGGAAAATGGTCACCACAACACCTACCCGTATGCCTCTTTGAACAGGGAATCTCACATATGGTTAAAGATAGTCAACTCTTGCTTGATTCCGTAGACACAATATACTAAGATCACATGTGATCGAGTCTGCTTGTTGTACTCTTTGATGACGAATATTCCCATCAACATTGGTGTGGTTATACGATCATCAATGCCCAAGGCTAGGCTGCACAAAAGGTCCCATTTCAGTTTTGGCAACTCGTTGACTGCGATCTTAAGGAAAGAACACATTGAAGAGGAACCCGCGGATCATAAGCTACCACACAACCCGAAGAAGGATGATCTCACGAAGGTTAAAGAGACAAAAACTGGTCAAGGCATCAACCTCACCACTGCAGAGAGGCATGCTCGAGATGAAAGCTTTTTCCGCCATTTGCATGGCATGACTAGATTTACACTGATAAATGGGGGTCGTTTTCTTACTGATGTAGATCTTCAGCAGTTGGACTATGATTACCCTCTTAATGAGCATGCACGGGCCATGTGTGGAGTAGGGGTACATTTTGAGGAACCTCTCGACGATGACGTGCTGACTGACGATGATCACCTACTGCCAGACTCAGACGTGAAGGACAACTCTGATGACGACGACTCTGATGATGATTCCGATACAGGGGGTATGACCCCAGACATAGAAGAGGAGTCCGACTAATCAGGTTTTCCTTATTTATTTCCACTGAGGACAGTGTGTCCCTTCTAAGTGTGGGGTGCGGGTATATGTCTGCTGTATTGTATTTCTTTGCCTACATTTATTCTTGTTTGTTTGAATTAGTAGTTTGTTAGTTAGCTGTAATTAGTTAGTAGATTTTAGATGTTGCATGAAATTGTTCTGATAGACGGCATGGTATTATAACAAGAGTTTGTGCTAAATCATTGCTATTAAGACGCTTAGGCTCTAAGTTGTGACTCACTGTGTGATAAATTGTTTTGGCTTAATTCATTCATTTGTTGGGTCAAGAATCTATAATGATCCCAATGAAGTTGACCATGTGCCTTGTGTGTGTGAGGATATTGTATATTCTTTGTTGTGACTGATGCTAGAACTTTCCTGGTGTGTGTGTGAAGCGAAATAAATATTGTGAGTGTAGGAGATGATTTAGGCATTTCTTTGGCAACCCTTAAATTGTTTACCTTCTTTTTACCTACCTTTGTACATTGTCCTAGTGAACCCCCTTTGAGCCTTTAGCTATTTTCTTTTGTAGCCTCATATGTAGCCTAATCCATTTTTTTTCAAGACCATAATTTGATCCAAACTCCTAAGCGCTTTAAAATTGTAGAATCATGTGGAAAAATAAAAGGAGAATGGTGAAAGTGATGCCTCAGGGTGTATTGGTACTTGAAATTGTTGTGAAAAAGAGTGTCTATTATAGGGATGCTTGCTTAATATAAAAAAAAAGAAAAAAAAAGAAAAAAAAATTTAGAAAAATAAAAAGATAGTTGTGTTTATGATTGAATAACAAAATGGGTGAAAAGGGGTTGGTAGATGAAACAGATGTAGAGTGGTTGTTAAAAGTTAGTGTAAATGGCATATTGTAGTGTATTAAAGCGCTTAGGGAACATAGTCACTATTTCTGGCCAAAATAGTCCTACCTGTCCCTTAGCCTACATTACAACCTGTAAAGACCTATTTGATCCTAAACTTAGCAGTCTGATATTAGTAGAGCATTACACTAAGGGTAAGCCTATGGTCATCAGTTGTAATATAATAATTCTTTGTGAGAGCGAGAGCAAGGAGAGTCTTATACCAATATTTCAAAAAATGCAAAACTATGAGTGATTATGGGTGATATCTTGTGTGAGCACACATGGTTGATGGTTTTTGGGTAGTTCTATATGTGTCTTTGTGGCTTAACTTGTGTATACGAATTAACCATCCTAATGAGTCTATGTTGGAGGTTGAGTTGTTTCTAGTAGTGATCGAGAAACCTACTCTTTGTTAAAGATTGTTGTGCATGTCTTGTTGAAAATTTCGTGTTGCTATTGTGAAATTCAAGTTAGGTGTTTGCATGGATGTAATATTTTGTTCGAGGAAAAACAAAGCTTTAAGTGTGGGGTGGTGATGTTGGGTGTATTTACGCGCCTAAGCACCATAATTTACCCATGTTTCAGCTAAGTTTTGAGGATAAAATATATAATTCTTGCACTTTTAGTCCATTTTCCTTTAAGTGAGCTGACCTATGTGATTAGCATGTTTTCAGGTACTAATGATGAAGATTTCAGCACTTTGTGGACCTGTGGGCGACAAAGGAAAACTTCACATAAGAGGGAAGGCAGCTTTTGGACTGAATGTGATGCATGGGAACTTTTTCCCGGGTAAACCCAGTATTTTTAAATACTTAAGGACGTAATAGCAACTTATTAGACAAGGATGCTATTAAAAACCTAATTGCTGAATTATTCAGCATCATGAGAATTATCATTCGAACATTATTCAGAATTCACGTTGGGAGATTCGGTACGAGTTTTGAGAGCAGAAAATGGCTCACTTGAGAAGCGGAGAAAGAAAACACGTTTCATCTCCATAGCCGAGATTTCTCTAAGTTTTGGTATGATGATGATGTCTACTTTGATTTTCGTTGTACTCATGAGTAGCTAAACTTATTTGTTAGGGTTATGGAAACCTTGTAAGATACTATCTATTACTATGAGTTTGTGAATTCTTGATGTGTTATTCTACTTATATCATTACTCTCTTCGTTTTTATTGAATTCTTATGGTTGCAAAGATAGAGAATACGCCATTATAGCAATAACTTGTTCGAGAGAAAAGTTACATGTATGGAAAAGAGAGTGTGACAAGGAAATAGGGTTTCCAACCCCTATTTACACGTTAATGCCTTAACCGGATTAACTTCTTGGAGAATTTGTACCATTTGGTATACACTTTAGGCTCGGGAGAGCTAAAGCGAAATAAATCCTTGATGGTTGAGAAACACTTGGATTTAGAATTAGAATACAATTCTCTATAAGTGCATGCATGTCTAAATTCCGCGTTACTCATAGTTAATAGAGAAGTAGAACTTTTAAGGTGGACATAACCCTAACTTATCAATCTCTGTGATTAAATCTTACTACGCAAATCGTTCCATTGTTACTTGATAATATTAGTTCACGCCTAAACCAAACCCCCTTTTTTCCCTTTTGCTTGGAATTTTCGACCAACAGTCTACTAATAATTGCAACACTTAGTGACAAGAGTATTCCCTGTGGGATTCGACACCCAACCTAGTTGGGTTCTATATTTGACAGCGACCGCTTACACTTTCTAATAAGAGTTGTAATTTGGGCGTATCAATATGTATATGTATATGTATATGTATGAAGATTTAGATTGAAGATTGTTTGAGAGCACAAATTATGAAATCCCTCTCTTGTGATAACTTTAAGTTTATGATATTAATGTGTTGGATTTAAAATACATGATTTATGGCTTGAAAATAGTTTACTCAAATACCATAGTATTTAGAGCATGATTTATAGATTTTGAGAGGGAGTTTCTTGACATAAATGTGTTTTGTTAAATAGAGAAAGATTTGCATAAGATTAAGAATTTTTTACATGACAACCTTGTATCATTGAAATGTTGTCAAAAAGAGTTGCATACATGTGTTTACATAAGTATTTAAAGAAAGGGTTCTTCGAACTGATTTATCGATATGGTGGTATCAAACTTTATGCTTTGAAAACAAAGATTATAATAAACTAACAATGGCTCAGAGATGTGACATACAGGTCAATGGTATGACGATACCATAAGTATGTGTGCCATAACAGAGTATATTTTTAGAATATGTTTTTAGAGAATTTATGTTTTAAAGAGTTAAAAATGGGCATAAAGAGGGTTAGGTGGTTACCCAAAGAAGACTTGAGTTCAAGTAACTCTTAGCCTAAAACCGTATTTGCCGATACGGTAGATTATTATTGTACGCTGGCGACAACCGTGTGGAATAGTAAATTCAGTGACTTCGACCCTTACGGCACACTTGGGTTGGGGGATTGTCTACCGAGTTAATGGATGATTCCATATAGACTATGAAATTTTAGAGTTGTAGGGTATACCACCTAGCGCAGAAGTAAAACAAAGAGTATAGAGTTCATATGATTTTGTAGAGTCTTTCAAAATGCCCATGTGATTTGTTACTATACGATATGTTTAGGAACTATTTTAAATTACTCTCTTATATGTTGAATATAAATTATTATTTTGGATTTAGTCTGCATACCAAGACATGTGAATTGACCCCCTACCTCCTAGGTTCGGAGGTTCAATCTAGGGGTCTAGATAAGTAGTAGAGTATTTCAGAGAGAAGTAATCTATGCAGTGGTGAGCCTTCTTTGTTCCAGAATGCCTAGTTATTTCAGATTATGTCAATCCATTTGTTTTGGTCTACAGGGGGCCTTGATCCAGTTTTCAGACAGTTGTCACTTAATTATGTAGTAGAGATTTTGCAGACTGTTCCAGATGTTGTTTAGTTAATTTCAGACTTCATTCCTTATTTTTAAACTAAGCCAAGAGCTTTGACCATATTTCCGTATTAGATTATATTTCTGCATTTTCTTTTATTATTTGAATGTTGTGCATGATTTCCAGATAGAGTAGGATGTCCAGGACTTCATGGTTTAGGATTTCCATCACGGACAGGGTCCCGGTTTGGGTTGTGAAAAACTTGGTATCAAAGCACGATTCATGGTCCCATGGTTTCTATGAAATCGCATCGGTTAGAGTCTGGTTTATGGGTGTGTAGCACTTCATACTTATAAGCAGGAGGCTACAAGGCAGTTAGGAATGTCTCTCTTTCTTCATGATATAATTCGTTCTATGGAGTCAGAATGTTCCTCTTTCATACTCTAATTCGTGCTATGGTGTCGCCCATATGAAAGTAAAGTTATCCTAATTCTTTTCTTACTTTGATGTGCTCAGATATGTCTCATTATTGGGGTGATTCAAGTGCAGAAGTTTAGAGTCTAAATGGTATGTTCCTTTCTGATTGAGTTATATAAGATTTTAAAAATTGTGCAAGTGTTTGAGAAGAGTCCGTTAGTGCTTCAGAGTATACTGATTCTAGTGTGAGCTTTGATTCTGATGAGATCGTACTTTTCAGCCTGCAGTATTTAGTGTATTCGTCCCTTTTCAAAAAAAAAATTATGTTGCAGATGTCATGCCTAAAATGGGGAATGATGTATGGCAGAATCATGGAACTGTATTTCCACCCGAATAGTAGTATGAGTTAAAGTGTTGTTGTCATGACCTATTAGTAGTGATATTGGACCAAGAAGTTGGTGATGTGAAGTCACAAAGTTAGAAGTCAGAGTTAGGGTGACATTTTTGTAAACAAATATTTTAGTTGGATAACCGATGTTTGGGGATAATTTACCCCTTTATAGTGATAGACTAATGTGGTATCTAGTAGCATGCGTGGATTGTATGGTAGTTTGTGGGGGAAGTATTTGACTCAGATTTTTATTTATACAGAGTAAGATGTGTATTCTTTGATCATTTAATATTGTGTGTTAAGTTTCTATCTCTTGTAATCATGTTATCATTGTGATGTTGAAACTTAAAGTCTAGTGAAGCTGTGTTGGTCTCTTTCAATTCACTAGCATAGTTGCCTTGTCATTCATTTCATTTCATTGTTCAAAACACAAAATCAAAGTCTAGTAAAGTTGTGTGAGGCCTATTTCCATTCACTAGCAACTTGTTGTTCATCTTGTTGTTCTTGTGTTGGTTGGAACTGGGGGTTTAAAGGCGTAATGGGAAGAAAAGTGGTAAAGGCGGATTATTGAATGTATGTATAGCCAATTTTTTTGCATGAGATTTATTTGTGTTAGAGTTCGTACCCTACTGATTATCTTATTTTTGCCTAACTATTGCTTATCGATGCAACGGGTAGCCTGGCGTGTTCCACTTACGTGTTTCAAGGAAGAAGTAAAATAGAAAGTGAAGAACACATTGAGTTTTACGTGGAAAACACCCGGCTCAAAAGATGTAAAAACCATGACCTGCTCCTCTACAGGATTTAACCCCAACTTCACTAAATAACTCTGAGCCTCAACAGTGACTGATTACAAAACTCTTGTAACCAACAAATAGGAATCATAAACTCTGATCTCTATATCTCAACAACTAGGAATTTTAAACTCTAATCCCTTAAACTGAACGACTAGGAATTATAAACTCTAATTACTAACTACACACACACCTCCCAAGGTATGCGTTCCCAAAGTCTACGAGTTTTCCCCAACTCGAAGACTATCTCCTAATTCAGTTTATAACACACTGAAACTAATATTACATCAATATCTCAAACATAATGAGCAACTCTAAAAATCAAAGATAAAACTCTTAGCTAGATTCTATACTTAGGACCAGGTTCTTCAATGTGTTTCTTCAGTGATTGAATAGCACTTCGTGAAGTCAATGTATCGATTGTGCTTTTCTTCTTTGTAAGTGCGTGAATTACTCTGAATGATGCATCTTCTATTTAAGCACAACTCTCCAAAGAGTCATTCTTTAATTTAAACTCCTTATTTAATCAAAACTCTCATTACATAGAGTTCTACTTCAAGTGAGACTCCTTCTTCAATTCCAACTCTTGTCTCATAGTGTTGTAGTCAAACTTCAATTATTTAAATCAAATTATCTTCAAGAATTTTACTTAACCACAACTTTTTCAATTTCTCATGTGATTAGTATCTTGAGTATATCAGAATTAGGCTTGTGCATTCATTCCTAACTTTGAACAATCTTTGTCTACATCTATCAGTAAAACCTGAAACCTGTCTTCCTATGCTTGGACAAGGTTAAGTAACATGTTCTATTCATGTGTCAGTCATCAAAAACTTCATTGATCTAACAAAGAGTCCTTCAATTTATATGTTTTTTTATCTTGCATAGACATCTTCAATCTGCAGAATCTTTCTCCTTCTACACATAGGACTCTTCCAGATATGCTCAGAAGTGAAACTTCTTCCTTACGTAGGACTCCTTTTTCCACTCAACTTGCTTTCCCTTATCATCAAGTGTTTGAATCTATTTCAACTTGTTCTATTCCCCATGTGATCAGTAAGTTGAAGTTGCACTGAATTCATATTTTCATTCATCAAAACTTCAAGGTTCCAACAAATTCCCCCTTTTGATGATGGCAAACCTCTTGTCTTTGTGCACTCAAATATTTTTACCTATAGGCACTAAAGTATGAAACACTAGAATGAAACAAGTTAGTCAATGGGTTATAAAAATTACACAACCGTCTTATCTTCCCCCTTTTGTCATCATCGTAAAACCATTTCAATGCAATAATATACTAGCCAAAGTGATTTTTTATGCTATTCATGGCCACTGGGGTTATCACCAAAACAATCAGACAAAGACTTTAGCCAACCTAGTAATGAATTAAAGAGATAAAAAATATGAGTCAATTTAACAAAGATAACCATTCCATTTAACTGACAGAGCATGTTCCACATTAAACCTAAGCTAGTACTAAACAAAGCAAAACAATTGAGCATTAAAAAAATATGATATAAAAGTGGGACATGGCTAAGGATACAAATAGTGAGGAGCTGATGAGGAAGGTGGAGCAGGTGATATCAATTATGTCAATTGATGAATGACTTCAACATTTTAATCCCTCTATCAATCAAGGTCAAGCTTCAAAGTCATGATCCTAGCCTTAAGGACCTCTCATTCCACTTTATGAATGTCTTGTGCAGCTTCTAGTTGAGATTTTTTTTTCAAATGAGTATTATCCCTCCTTATTGAAATAGGTAGAGCAACATGATTCGTCTGTTCAAGAATATCTTTTTCTTTTATAAGTCAAACCTGATTTAGGACTGAGAAGTCCTAAAAAAACCAATTAGGAACTAAAAGGGAAAGCATGTCCCTTTTCATTATTCAAAAAAATATGTTGCATGTGATTGATGATCAAGCTTTGCAAATCCATGGTACACAACTGATATTTTGGTTGAAAAAGAAGAAAGAATTTCTGGTATAGGATTATAACATTTGTGCACATCCATTTGGAGAGAATCAAAGAAAGTTTGGTCAACAATTCATTAGCTTTATTAGACAATGAGAGGATGAAGTTTGTGGAATTGAATAGGTGTGCTCAACTGTTTCAACTTAGACAACCTATGCTTATGTTAGTGTAGAACATACCTGATAAGAAGAACTTTGTGGTCACAATTTCTTGCTTGTACCTATTTTTCTGCACAATCTAATACGAAATTAGGTTAGAAAAGTCAAAAATCTAGAATTGGGACACATAACTAAATGTGCAAGACTGAATAGAATAACTTTTTAGCTAATAAGATTTAAAAGAAAAATGATTATTCTAGTCAATCATTGAGGGGAGTTCATGCAATATTAATTATCCCCAAATCTAACCCATTCCTTTCAAAATTAACTCTACTTAGTGCCTTTGGTGCTTCTCCACTCAATTTAGTAACCCACATAGTCTACATTTTTATAGCCCTCAAGAGTGAAATTGCTTTCCTTTGGATATCATAGTCTCAAGCCATTGATTCCAATGAGATATCTCAATATTCTTTTCACAACACCAATTGTTATGAACTACCTATAGAATTACCAGCAACTTGTGTTGGTTTTATTGATGCATCCATTTCTTTATTTGTTGTTCCCCTGTCAATATGCCCTCAGTCTGTACAATAGTTGAACAAGGTGGTACAACATGTTCCTGTGCATGCTCTTCAGTTTCACAGTCATCATCTTTTCTCATTTTTTTTGAATCTCCCTTGATTCCCACTTACATGAGCACTACAAATATGGTCATCTTTCAAATGATCCATTCCCCCTTTAAATGTGGTGAGTGAAAGAACCTTTATTTTCTTCTAGTCTTATGCCTTGAGCAAGCTTTATTTATGCACAAATTTTTCTTGCCTCCTTTCACTCTTACCTGTAAAACAAATTAGGGGTTAAATTTAGGCACCCAGACAAGCTTGGGTCCTTTCTTATGAGTAAATGGATGAATCAGATTACTTCTAGCCCATGCAGGCTACAAGTTACATGACCTATTTCTCTGACCAGGTTTAGTTATCCTTTTCTTGGTTTATGATAGGTTATTTGCCAGATTTAGACTGCTGGATTTGCTTTTGGAAGCAATTGGACATTCAGTGGTTGGATGTACAAGGTTTCTACAAATATAGCACAAGTCTTAATAAGCATTAAGACTTTTGTGAAAACCAAAATCATCTTTTTCACTGTGATATATTTCACTCAACTTATGAACAATTCTTGTGGAATTTGTCCACCTATTTGCTCTTTCAAAGTAAAGTTTTAGTTTAGAGACTTCTTGACTCAGTTTATTCACCATTTCTGTTGCATTATTGCACACTTCTTTGTACTTGACCAATTCAAGTTCAACTTTTTCTTGTTTTTTACTCTTGGTTTTTTTCCTTTTTCAAAGAGTGTCAATTTTAGAACTTCAGACTTAAGATCATTATTTGAAGAATCAAGTTGCTCAACCTTTTTCTTGAGAGAGCAGTTTTCCTATTCAACTCTGTTCTTGCAATCTTCTAAATCAATAAAATCAAATTTGATTCTTGCAAGACTGTTGAATAGCTCATCCCTATCAGAAGTTGATTCTTAGAAGTCATCAATTAGTGCACTTATCAGGGAAATAAGTTTTGTTTTAGAAAACAAATGCA
Organism: Capsicum pubescens; assembly: GCA_030864215.1. NCBI lineage: Eukaryota > Viridiplantae > Streptophyta > Magnoliopsida > Solanales > Solanaceae > Capsicum > Capsicum pubescens. The sequence goes on along the minus strand of CM061548.1, from coordinate 409,241,912 downwards.
ACTTTTCTTTCAGTTCAAGTATACTTACCTCAGAAGCATCATATTCTTCCTCCAAGTCTGAAAATCCAAGAACCATGAGTGTTGCTTCATCAACTTCATCATCATCTGAGTTAAATCCCCAAGATGCTACCATTGCATATTCTTCCCTCTTTTTGTTTTTTTCTTTCAATTCCTTTTCAGCCCTTTTCTTTCTCCATTCTATTTCCCAGACAAGATAATCCTTGATATGATGATCAATCTTACCACACTTGTAGCATCCATTTAGATTGTCATTTGACCATTTCTTGCTACCTTTTCCCTTCTTCTTTTTGAAGAATTTGTTGAAGTTCTTAGCTATAAAGGCAACTGGTTCTTTATCAAGTTCAATTTCTTCATCACTGTAAGATGCCTTCAGAGCTAATATATCCTCTGGGTCTTCTATCACTTTAGTTCAATCAATTTATATTTCATAAGTTCTTAAATTTCCCACTAATTTATCCAAGGTTATTCCTGAAGATCCTTATTTGCTTCCCTGATTTCACTCACCTTAACATTCCATTTTGATTTTGGTAATACCCTCAGTACCTTCTCGACTTGTTCTTCTTCAGATATATATTTTCCTAAGGAGGTCAGCTCATTTGTTAAGGCAGTAAGCCTTGTCATCATCTCATGCAAGGTTTCATTCTCCTTCATCTTAAATGCCTCATACTCCGTTAAAAGAAGAGAAATTCTAATTTTCTTACTTGAGATGTTCCTTCATGAGCATTTACTAGAGCATCCTAAATTTTCTTAGCAGTGGTGCATGTTGATACCCTGTTCTATTCAGTAGGTCCTAATGCACAGACCTAAATTTTTTTGGCCTTAGCATTTTTCTTTAATGCCAATAAGTCATCAGGAGTGAATTCACTTCTTACTTTCTTGACCTATTTCCCATCTTCTTACTTCATTGGAATAGTAAGACCATCAGTGATCCTATCCCATAACTCGTAGTTTCCCCTTTGAATGAATGTTTCCATCCTAGCTTTCCACCAAATAAAGTGAGAACCATCAAAAAGTGGAGGTCTACTAGTGGATTGACCTTCACTATGACCAGTAGGTGGTGCGGAATTCATCATATTGATCTTTGTCTTAGGTGCTAGTCCTTTTTAAGACAACTTCGCTCTGATACCTCTTGTTAGAGTTCGTGCACTACTGATTATATTATTTTCGCCTAACTGTTGCTTATGGATGGAACGGGTTGCCAGACATGTTCCACTGATGTGTTTCAAGAAAGCAGTAAAACACAAAGTAAAGAACACAATGATTTTTATGTGGAAAACACCCGACTCAAAAGGTGTAAAAAAACATGACCTGTACCTCAACATGATTTAACCCCAACTTCACTAAATAACTCTGAGCCTCAACAACTACTGATTACAAAACTCTTGTAACCAACAAACAGGAATCATAAACTTTGATCCCTATATATCAGCAACTAGGAATTATAAACTCTAATTCCTTTAACTCAATGACTAGGAATTATAAACTCTAGTTCCGAACTACATGCACACCTCCCAAGATATGAATTCCCAAAGTCTTTGAGTTTCTTCCCTACTCGAAGACTATCTCCTAATTCAGTTTATAACACACTGAAACTAATATTACATCAATATCTCAAACACAATGAACAACTCTAAAAATCAAAGTTAAAACTCTTAGATGGATTCTATACTTAGGACCTAGTTCTTCAATGTGTTTCTTCAGTGATTGAATAGCACTTTGTGCATTCAATTTGTTGATTGTGCTTTTCTTCTTTGTAAGTGTGTGAATTACTTTAAATGATGCATCTTCTATTTAAGAACTTCTGTCCATAGAGTCATAATTTATTTTAAACTCCTCATTTAATAAAAACTCTCATTACATAGAGTTCTACTTCAAGTGAGACTCCTTCTTCAATTCCAACTCTTGTCTCCTTAGTGTTGTAGTCAAACTTCAACTCTTTAAATCAACTTATCTGCAAGTATTTTACTCAATCACAACTTCTTCATTTTCTTATATGATCAGTAGCTTGAGTATACCAGAATTAGTATTGCTCATTCATTCCTAACTTTCAGCAATCTTTGTCTGCATCTATCAGTAAAACCTAAAACCTACCTTCCTATGTTTGGACCTGGTCAAGTAACTAGTTCCATTCATGTGTCAGTCATCAAAAACATCATTGATATAACAAAGAGTCCTTCAATTTGTATGTTTCCTATCTTGTGTAGGCAACTTTAATCTGTAGAATCATTCTGCTTCTACACATAGGACTCTTCAGGATATGCTCAGAAGTAAAACTCTTTTTACGTAGGACTCCTTTTTCAACTCAACTTGATTTCCCTTATAATCAAGTGTTTGAATCACATTTAACTTGTTTTATTCCCCATGTGATCAGTAAGTTGAAGTTTCCAGTTGCACTGATTTAACTCATATCAACTTATTTCATTCATATTGTTATTCATCAAAACTTCAAGGTTCCAAAAAGTTGGTAATGAAGTGATACGTCCTTGTGTGTTAGTTTAGTAAAATGTAGGGAAGGAATTATTAGCTAAGGTGAATTGTTGTTGCTTGAAGTATGAAAATGGATAGATTAGCCAGTAAATTATAATTATAGACTCATGGTTGTTTGTGGAATTTGAAGGTAGACTAAATGTACACTTGGGGTAAGTAATTGTGATGTTTGAAATCCGTATAAGTAGATAAGATTTTATGGGGTTAATTATGATATAAAGTTAAGGTTGACCATGTCTATTATGTGACTTTACCCCTTGACCTTCTATTCGTTGGTAGTTGTAAACTAGTACTATTTGTGAGAAGGTATGTAGTAGATTTCTCAGGTATAGTAGTAATGTCATAAAGATGTTTTAGTAGTGGGTAGTAGTTAGATAAAATAAGGTATTTGGATAGGAAGTCCCAATTTGGTGGACTAGTATATTATGTTGCATTTTTCATTGATGGTAGATGATTGATGCTATACTGTAGACTTGAATTCAAATGTAGAATGAGGTTGTAAGAATAGTGGCTTAAGATTAATGATGTATGTTTTGCGAGAGTAATGTGTAATGTTGGGTTGTAAATCATGTTTAGCAGTAGACATTAAGTTTGAATAGTTGTTGTCTATGAAGGTGGATTTGATGATTTCTTGGTTAATGATACTAGTTATATGGAAGTGATCTATTAGGATTAAACGGTGTATGAAAGATTTTAAGTTTATTTGATTCGTAATGAAGTATGATGTTGTATGTATGATGTAGAAGTATGCCCAATGTTATATGAGGTCGTGGTATTTTTCTACAGCTACTACATAGTGTGTGTGGCTAGTAGTACCGTTGAGTTGCTAGGTGGAGAAATACTAGTAGATGGTACATAGTGTTCTAAATGGACAAGTTAAGGATTTTTGACTGATAATGTTGAGCCTTTTGATATGATCTTAATCCTCATGGTAGAGAGATATAAGTTTGGGGTCGCGATATTGGTAGATTATGATTAAAGAAGTATGGTTCATCAAAGGCTTGGAGATATCCATGTTAAGTGTTAGAATCTAAGTTTTGAGTTTTGAAGGTTGAACTAATAGAAATAAGAGTAGAAGCACTAGAGGGTGTGCACTTGAACTATGGGGATATTCATGAAGATTTGATGTTAGTAAGTGTTCAAGTATTATATGATGACTATTGGTGGCTATAGAAATATAGAGTGTATCTTAGAAGGTTGAATTAACAGTGGGTTTTCCACTTTCAGGTGTGGTCATTTGGGTTAAGTTCTATTAATTGCATGTATTGTCGCATTCCGGACCCCATAGTGCAGTGAGTGTAGTTCAGTTTAGAGTCTAGTAAGGGATGTCTCGAACTTAAGATGATGTCTTAAAGCTAAGGGGGAGATGATAGAACAAGTAACCGAATAAGACTCTCAGATTATAATAGTATTGCCAGTATGATATAGAATATTAAAAAGTGAGGGTGAGAATCAAACCATTCTTATCTCAGTAATTTTTAGCTATGCCAATACCTACTCATGCCTTACGTTTCAGTTTCATGATCATAGTTCATGTTCATGCATATGATAGAGAATCATGTACTCTTCCAGTTCCAAAATGAGGAGTTCCAGTTCATTCAGTAGTCGGAATCACATTCCATATGCCCTGAACTCCAAATTGAGGTCATGCAGCTTATGACTCATGTATTCACGCTTTATAGTGTGCTCAGTTCCTATAACTCATGCTATACTCCTATTGATTGGCAAAAATTCAGATTTTAGCCATGTATGCCCTCAATTCAGATTTACTTTGATAAATCCTTGATGTTGATTTGTTATTCCTCAGGCCTCAGTTAAGTGTCAAGTCTCATATAATATCCTTCCATGCTTCAAGCTTTTATGTTCTAACCTTTTGGTGAATCCTTATGTAATGAAAGTGGTGATGATTGAATGTTTATTGTTGATGGAAGATCATTGTATGCTTGTTTTAGATAACTCCATAAGTGTGAAGTGAAATTTGGGGCCAAGTTTTTGATACATGTGATGGTTAATGGAAAATTTGTGTGTGTATTTTCTTGGGGTAGCGCGTGGGAGTTGTATTGATAGTGGTTTAGAGAATATATGAAGTACATCTTGATTAATGTTTCCTTGAAGTTCATATGTGGTTATAAATATAGGCTTGAATGACATGTTGGGATGTAAGTGGAGGAACACAATATGCGCTAGTGAATCCATAGTAAGAGTTCGGAGTTAGTCATTGAATTGGTAGGGCACATTATGCTTAGGATGTGATAAAAAAAATATAGATAGTTGAATCATATGGTTTAGAATAATATCGTGGTGCAGCGTGTTTTATTTTGTGATCTAGAGTTACGCTTGATCACAGTGAAAGAATTTAAGCTACTTTAGATATTAGTAGAAAGATTTATCGATGCCCATATGAGAATTTTAATTTTAATTGAATAAGTATGGTAATTAAGGGGGATAGTATGGTTAAGAGAGTATTCGAGGAGTGTGCTAAGCTTGAAAGTAAGAAGTGGCATTGCCTAAGGCCTGGTAATTCTATCCTAGTTTATGAGTATGTCTATATTCCATGCTATGGAGTAGTGTTATTTTTGTGATTCCTTAGTTGGATGTCTTGTGTAACTCATGCCAAGATTCTTTGCTCCCTAATGCTACTAGAACTTCTTTAGAAAGAGTTTTGAAGATACTCCAGTTAAGTATGAGGGTCCAGCAAAATTCAGTCTGTATAGCCAGTAATTTAGTTTAACAGTCTGATAGACAAGTTACTATGGTTTTCTACCTTTTCGCCCAGTCCTACTATCCGAAGTTTCATGTGTATGACCATCCCAAGATATAATCTATTCCATCCATGAAAGTTACAATTTTAGTTTAGTCAAAGCATCATGTTTCAGATTAAGCTGCTTAGTCATGACTCAGTTCATAAGAGTTTAACGTATAATTTCAAATACTTCCAAGTATTTTAGCTCAGGCTGTATAGTACCCTGGTACTACCTAAGTCATGTTGCCTCATGGTTCGTACTTGCATAAGTTATCACTTCTCAATTCAATATATATGATTGGATCATGAACACTTCAAGAAAATCCTAAACTCTAAGCATTAATCAGCTCCTTAAAGCAAGTAAAGTCAAGTCAACTCGGAATTCAGTTTCATGATAAAAGTTTAAATGTTTCAGCTCGGCTATATTATTTCTTAGAAGACATATCATGTCCACGTTATTCCATACCTTTAAGACTTCAACATTTCTACCCATCATTCGGGGACGAATGATCCCAAGGGGGAGATAATGTAATACACCGCATTTCGGGCTAGAACGAAAAATCATCATTTCTTTGCGTAGATAATCCACTTCCGAATACCCATACCGTAATTCAACATAAAGAAAGCAATATTGTTGGCATAGACATGTAATCATTAATTCTATAATTCATTGAAAAATACCGCAAAGTCTATACTAATTAACCTTATTTTTCTGCATGTCAAAAGATTATAAGTCTTAAATTCACTAGTCATCAAATTGGAGAAAAACTACAAGCCACCCATAGTATAGGTTATTCAACTATCATAATGTCATTCCTTAACTAGCATCATCATGACACAAGTTATTAACTAAGCCATCTCAACTTCATATGTTGGGAGATAATTTAACTAACCATCACGCAATACTAGATCCATCATCACTAAGCATGTCACAACCTTAAGGACTAGTTTCCATATTTTAATCAAATAAAGTCCACCAACTAGTTTACTAGGTTTCAAATAATAATCATATATTTTAGAAGTAGCTAGTTATCACCTAAGCTACCTTACTAGGCAACATTTCATAATATAACCTCTTATTCAAGTCAAGTATATACATTAGGTTAGCCCTTGATTTTATACAAGTTTATACATAACACTAAGCCTTAACTCAATATTAGGCATAAATTTCCTCTAGTTGCTAATTCAGCATCAACAACGGTCACACCTCTTATATAGTGATATGGAACAAGGAATGAATAGTCATACATCAAGAGAGACCTCATATCTCAAGCACATAGGTGGTTGACCCCACACAACCTAACCTTACCAATATCAATGCATATAAGTAAATTTGTTCCACTCGGCATCAAAATATTCTTACCTCTTCCAGATTAGCCGGGCATCATCACAATATCACATATTCCTCCGGACTCAAACCAGGCATCATCATAATATCACATATTCATCTAGACTCGAACCAGACATCATCACAATATCACATATTCCTTCGAACTCAAACCGAACATCATCATAATATCACAAATTCTCCGAACTCGAACCGGGCATCATCATAAAATCACACATTCCTCCGGGCTCACCGGGCATCATCATAATATCAATAAACACTTCAACTAATGGATTTGTGTTCTAAATCCAACCAGTAATAACATGAAGATCATACTATTCAGCCTAAAAAAATGGAGCAAATGAACTTGAGAATTGTAAGAAATTAACTCTTGAATCAGGAAATATGAACCATTTGGATAACAGTAGTGGGCAGAACTTTGCGGAGGCATATAGGCCCATTTATATGCATTGAGCTAATGTTTCCTTCACACTATTTTTCTTGGACAAAGCTAACATCAAACAAAAATAATTAGGTGGAATGGCAGACCTATCATCGGATACACCTGGGCCTGTCTTTATAATAGGAAAATAAAGTTCTTTAAACCACAGATTTCCAAGACATGCAACACCCTGCGTCTAGAGAAAGTGAGAAGAATTTCCCCATTCTACTGGGTAACTAGAATATGCGCAACAAGGCTAAAGGAAATCCCAGAGAAACAATATTGTTATTTGTGTCCACTCCACAACACCCACACATCAAGTTGTACAGACATTATCAATCCCAATAAAATAATATTAAGGGACCAACGATGAGTATACCCACATGGCACCAACATCATGTGAGCACAATTTGCAGTATGTGATACTCAATGAGGTTCAAAAGACATAAACATGTTCGGTCAAGGCCAAAATCTGTAGTGTTTCAAAGTTAGCGAGAAGTTCATGCTAAATTGCTCGAAGTCGGGTGCAGATCTAAAGGATCTGAGTGTGCATACGGGTGCTGGGATATGCCAATAAAATGTATATTATTACATAAAGAAGTATATATCTTGTATCCTTGATCAATCAAAGCTATGGAAATAAAATTAATAATTCTTTACAGTACCTAATATTTTATTCATAAGATATCTCATGTAACAGACAAACATTTTCATTCTCATACTTTCTTGATCAGATAATATATTCCCTCTGTCCTTGTTTATGTGTCATAATTTGTAAGGGCACGAAACTTAAGAAATAAGAAAAAACTTGATATTTTTTTACCAATATGCACAATAATAACTTAACAAGGGTATTCAAGTCATGATCCTAAGATAATCTGATAATCGAGTGCAACCATCACAACTCCTACACACACACACACATATATATATATAGCTTGGATAATCACCACGTATCTAGGTCACTAAACATTTACTTAGTTCTAGCTTAAGGTGGGTCAAGTCCCACTTCTCAATTCCGAGAATGCCAAGCTTACTAACACATGTCTAGCTTCTACCCAGAATTAGGCTAAGCCATCCATACCTCACCATAAGGGCTTACCAATTCTTTCTAGGTCTATAGGGAAAGTCTCTTCAAGAATTCTTCCTAAGTCAATCCAACACCAAGGTCATCTCCTATCTAGGCATTATATAGGTCAATACACTCCTAAGGATAGAGAAGTATACCATTCATGTCTACTTAGAATAACTATAGTGTTCTCACACTAGTCATGAGACCACAAATAAGCTAACCAAAGTCCTAGACTAAGGGTCAAATATCATACCTTACAAATCCATGGTCTATAGCAATTAATGAATCCCAAGTTCACCATTTAATCAACTATCATTTAAATTCCCCACCCAATCTCGCAAAATATCAATGATTACATTACAAACAAGCTCAATCTATACTATGGGTAAGCCTAACCTACCTTGAATCCAATCCAAGCAACTCACGAGCCAACGAGCTTTTTGTTTCCTTTCTGAGAAGCTTCCCCTTCCACAAGCAGTTCTATCAACAATACAATCTAAGCATTACAACAAAAATAAAAATACCCATTATAACAAAATTTTGCCATGGGTTTCAAGTGGACACCAAAACTCCAATTGGGTTTCACCCTTGGAAAGTAGTTTCCAAGATCAACGCATAGCCTAATTATCTTTGGGGAGTTAAAACCCTCAAGTAATTTGAGTCAATCACATAATTTTAGGGATATAATTGACCCACAATGATTTAGAATTTTGAGTCAAGAAACTATGAAATCAATATCAAATTAGAGGAATTCTTACCATAAATTTGTAGCAAAAGAATGAATTACACAAGTTATTAAGCTCCTAATCAACCCACAAAACCATTTTTTTGAGTCACCAATCTCCTATATCTGCTAGGGTTTTAATAGAAATGAAGAATGTCTGAAATCTGCCAAAAAGACCCCTTTTATATGATTTTAGATGGGCCCGCAAGGTCAAAACTTATTTTTGACCTCCCAGGCTCATTCGGACTTGGTTTTTCGCAAACAAACTATGTAACCCAACTAAATTCGATATTTCGGATGCACTGATGAAGTTAGATTTTTTTTCAAGGTCATTTAGGCCACTTGTGGGTCCCACGCTCATATATTTTGATTTTTGACTTTTTCAACTAATGGGTCGAAATGAGCTCGAGTGTTGTGGGATACGAACAAAGGGTCTATCTATCCAAAAATCAGTATTACATAGCTTCTAGCGTAGTCAAAATTTGCATCTAAAATCATTTTACTAAATTTTTTGCTCGGCGGCCATTTGAAATCGACGAAGACTTCAAATTGGAAAAGTGGTTCTATGAATCAAACGAACCATCAAGTATTCGAACTATCGGTTCCAAAAATTCACTAATGACTTAGAATGACTATGCACGAGCTCTATTAGCGAAAATAAGCAAGAACACGATAAATGACCTGAAGGGTCATTACATCTTGTTACTAGAAGTTATAACAACTTCCCTATTATTCTCTGATACATTCCCTGGTCAGCTAGTTTTTCATCATTAAGCCTTACAGCTGATGGAACATGTTAATCATAGTCACTTGTTGTCAGTTTTTCTGTAGTGTCACAGGGTGTGAGAGCAGGTTTAGCAACACTAAAACTAGTTTTTGAGACCAATTCAAGGGCTTACTTCCTTTGGTGCATCACAATCCCTTGTTTAGACCTTGAAAACTCAATACCTAGGAAGTATTTCAATTCTCCAAAGTCATTTATCTCTCAGGCTTTGTGAGGAGCTTCTTTTTTCTTTATTACCTAATCTAGCTTATCATCAATTACTAGTATATCATCAATATAGTACAATAATTATTCCATCACTGGTTTCCTTAATGTAGAATGAATGATCATATTTGCTTTGCTTGAATTTGCACTTGATCAATGCCTGAGACAGCTTTGCATTCCACTATTTTTGTGCATATTTCAATCCATACAAGGATTTAGTAAGTCTGCATACTTGTTTATTCTCCCCCTGACTTCTAAATCATTGTATAGGCTTTGATACCATGAACAATTAAGATTCTTAATACGAATCACCATGAACAACTAAGCAAGGAAGCAAGTTAGGAAGAAAGGAAGAGAATAGAAAAGAGAGAGCAGAGATAATCATAGAGTATTAACAAAGAATGTAATTCTATTATTCAAGTTATTATTCAATAGTACATGATACATGTGTATATATAGGTAGTTAGTAAGTGATGTAAGACTACTAGTAGGTTAGTTGGTTGGTTAGTGATACAAGAATAATCACGGATATGAACTTAAGAGAGTGCGTGTTGGACCCGAGACTTGGTGGATGCAAATGAAGTACAAAGGAGCACCTAAATGGACACCAAAACCACCCATACATAGCATTCCAAGGGCGCCTACTTGAAGCCATTCATTAAAGGGCCTTTTTGGTCATTTCACCTTACTTTTGTAATAAGTCTATAAATAGACTAGTTTAGGTCTTTAGTTTTTTGGTTGATGATTATTGTAAGTCTTGAAATTTTAAAACACCAAGTCCTCTCTCCTTGAGCCACAAAACCAAAACTTGTAATTAGGATAGCATTCAAGGGTCGAATCTCTTGTGATTTCTTGTTTTTTAGAAATGTTGGTGCTTGAGTGGTGGACTCCGCTCTTGTATCGTCGTAAGAACTTAGTGCTTGTTAACGTGTTTTGTAGGGGTTTTAGAGTTTCATAAACTCTTTAGTTACTACTTTACATGTTCTCCTTGTGTCAAGTTATCTATCTTTTTTATCATTAAGTTTGTGTTTGCTTCCTTGTGTCATTTTATGTCTTGCTTGTTACGGGTATTTACGGGTCACTTGTGGACTGTTTTGTGCTCATTTAGATACCGTTTGGTATCATTTGTTATCAGAGCTAAGGATGGTTGTGTTCCTACACTACCAATATTGGGCTCTCTAAGTCAAAAAAAAAAAAAAAGAGGTGTTGAAAAGCTGAAAATTCCAAAAAGAAGCAAATCTGTCCATTCTTGTTATCTTGGCCGAAATTGTGTCTTGTTGTTTTGGCCGTGATTTGTGCCTAGTTTTCTTGTGACTTTTGTGTGTTTTGTGTGTTATAGTGTTATATATTTGTTTCGTAACATTAGAAGAGGTTTCCAAGGTCAAAAATCTTACAAAAAGAAGTTATTCTATGGGTTGGGTGTCTTGGCCGAAGTGGTCTTGTTGTTTGGCCGAATTTGTGTCTAGATTAGGTATTATTTTTCTTGTCTTAGAAGTTTAGTGTGTTAGCTTGTTTTTTTACTAGCACACTTGAGTCTAAAGTACAAGATTTAAGCTTTGTTAAGTTGTTGTTGAAAGGTTGGACAGTTTAGATATTGTTATTGTTCAAAGTGTTGTTGTTGTTGTTCATGTTGTTCTTGAGTAATATTCAACAAAATGACTTGGTTGATTTGAAAAAGGGAAGAGACAGGTAAGGTATTGTGTTGTCTTGGGACTACTTTCAAGACAACACTAAAGTGGCAAAGAAACAAAGACCTACCAAAAGCTTGCCCAGCAAAAGAGTGTCAAAACATCTTTCAAGAAAGGCCAAAAGAGGAAAGGGAAAACACAAGGCAAAACGGTGTTTTGCCATTATAGTGCAAGTTGGTGAAAGATGATGTAGACCTTTTTGAACTTTGGAAAGAGAATCCAAAGCCTTGTCTTGTTACTCCAAAACCGAAAATTCATCACCAACAAACAAGATTAAACAACTTATGTCTTGAAAACATTATACTCCACATCAACAACCATATCAACGACCAAAGAAAAAAAATAACAATAAAAATCGTGGGCCATGCCAACAACCAAAAAAAAAAAACTCAAGTTCTTGGACATACATAGTTTCTTTCCTTGTCTCTATTAGTTCCATTTTCATTGACTCATATACTAGTTCACATCTAATAACAACCTACTAAGTTGTGAACTAGTTTTTGAGTACTTCTTTTGTGTAAGTGTTACTTGTGGTGCTTTGTTCGTTTATAGTTCGTAGTTCTTTTTCGTTCAAGTGCGTACAAAACTTCTTTGAGTCTTCAAACCGAAATTCACTCCAACTCAAGAGTAGACTCATTCCTAAGCACTTAAGGATTGATAGCCGGCTTACAACACTTGAAGGACCAAATGAGGAAACCGAGTGTGAAGAATGTCTAGCGTATTTTGAACTAACATTTGCTTGTTTTGTAGGTACAATTGAAAATGGAACCCAAAAATTCCAATTCCCCAACCATGGAAAATAATGTTATGAATGTCTTATTAGCTAGTCTTGAAACTTTGCCTCGAGGCGTGGCTAAGATGAAGGAAAATGTTGAGAAGTTGGGTTCGGATGTGGCCTCAACGAGTGAAAGATTGGAGAGGGTGGAAAGACAAAGTAGTTCTCAACCTCATACCACTCAAAACACCACACCTACTATTACTCCCGAGACCTTGCACCAAAGATTGTATCCACCAAGTGCTACAAACCAAGTCAATCTTTACTCCCAAAGCCGAGAACAAGATGGACCTAGCCATTCCTCACTCCATAAAATTCCACAAGGAGGACTTGGAACCCAAATTCCATCCCTAAACCCGAATCCTCCACTCCAAAATCCTCCAATTAAAAGACCCTACACTCCACTAAATCCAATGTCCCCTTCCCAAGCTACACTAACCTAGAAACACACCATCCAAGTAGAAAAATAGATAGAGTTAGGATACAAGTAGAATGAGGCCAAGCCTCAAGATGGAGAGAAACTTAGTGGTGAGATACAAGAAGAATGTGAAGATAAGAGGGCAAGGGAAAGGGAAACCGCGGGTAGTGAAATAGGAAAGGAAAAGAAAAATGTGCTTGTGGGATTTTCCCACAAAGGATCTTTGATACTCACTAACCCATATGCTAGAGCTTTTCCTAGCATTGACCCTTCTTATGTACAGGTTCAAGTTCATATGATATCAAAGAAGGATCAAAAAGGGATTCCACATGATAACATGGGAAATGAGCTAGTGACACCCTTGGCCGAGAGCTCCAAACAAGTGGACTTCCGTGGCATAAACCGTGGTATAATTGCTACACTCTACACTTCCTTAGGCTTGAAATGTTGTGATAATGATATTAGTATCCAATGTGAAGTAGCTTCGGGTTTACATAGTGTAGAAAAGCATGAATCTTTCCTTGGTTGTTCTCTTGTTGCATATGTTGGTCAATTTTCTCTTAAGGATAACTCACTACTTGATCATGTGAGTGATGTTATTCAAAATCCTTAAGTTAGTGTTCATTATTTTAATATTGACCATGATATTGGACATATTCCTTTGAGCTTGTGTGATGCAAACCGTGCTACTAGTTTTTCTCAAGGTAATCATAAGCTTGGAAAACTTTTGAATAAAGGTGTGCTTTCTCTTAAGAGAAGACTTCTAGGACACAACTCTTAGTCTTGGATGATAGCCTAGTAAAAGTATTGGTTAATCTCGGCTTTTACCCTTTGTTACACCATCCCTTTGATCTCGGAACACTAGCCTAATAAAGGATTTCTGGTTGAATTTTAAAAGTGTACCCCCTCGGCAAGATGTCTTCACACTTGATTCCTTTTGACACTACCTCTTTACCTATGATGATAACCATTTTAATTTCAAATTTGTATTGCGTAGTGGTAGGAAGTTTGGTGGCTGGTTTTCTTGTTTGCATGATGGTTATATGTGGTTGAGATGGATCTTAAGATCAATTGTGGTACTATATTTGATGAGGTCCTTTGTAGAGGTAATGAAACAAATGTATCTTATGGTTCCTAAGATGAAGGTAGTCTTACCTTTTGGTTATAGTAAAGCCATTAAGACCATTGTAGTTTCCTTATCTCTTGATATTTGCGAAAGCCACTTCCTTTGTGCCATTCATGCTAAGCTTTTCATGTCACACACAAAGGACCCATGGGTATATTCCAAATGTGAACAACCTTGGCTTGATGACATATGTGATAATTTCGAATTGTAATCCTCTTTCCTTGATATTTATCTTAGTCATGTCCTTTGTGATGCTTGTGGTACGTGTGTCGTGATCATAACAAAGGATTATTGGTTGTATTCTAAAAGTGTACCCCCTTGGCATGTCTATATACTTTGTGGTACTAATACTAACCCTCCTATCATGAGGATTGTGTGCTTTTTTTCCCTCTCTTTTGTTTTGGACGGTACGAATTTGAGGACAAATTCCTTTCAAGGTGGAGAGGATGATACAAGCATGAGGAGCACAAGGATTACAAGTTTTTGTTGAAGGTCCACGTTTCGGATTTGCAAAGGAATTGAAGACCTTTTGAAGCCTTTTTCAAATCCTTGTCCAAGCTCGGGAACTACAAAGACTACAAGGCACGTTTATAAAAATGGATGCGGATGAGCATGTCTTAAGTTCATCCAAGGGAGTGTATGTATTAAAGTGTGAAGACATACCTTGAGTGCCTTAAAAATACTACAAGTCAGCCCCATTTATACACTCCAAACCCACCCTCTTCATTAAGGGTAAATGTGTCATTTCCCATCTCTTTTGTAATAGACTATAAGTAGGAACCCCTTAGTCTTATTTTCTTAGTTAGCTCATTTTAAAATTACTTTGTAACATTGAACACCATATTTCCTCTCAAGAAGAGAGTAGACCACCAAATATTTTAAGCTTCACAAGTGAAAGGTTCTACTTGTGTTGTGAGATGGCTAGAAACGAGAGTACTTGAGTGAACCGAGTTCCTCTTGTGTTCTCGTAAGAACTTGGTGCTTGTTAATGTGATTTGTAGAGGTTTTAGAGTTTGATACACTGTTTAGTTGCTACATTTTATATTCTCTTTGTGTCAAGTTATCTATCTCCTTATCTTTCAAGGTTGTGTGTTTGTTGTTTCTGTTTGATGTCTTGTATGTGTGGACTATTTTTGTGAGTTTGTGGACTGTTTCGTGCTCTTTTAGATACCGTTTGGTAACAGTTAGAGGTGAGCTAGAGGTTAGTTATAACTAACTTCACTGAGTCATTTTAGAGTAATTTGACATAGCTGGAACACCTTTAACTACCTGCTTCAACAAATTGTATCATTTACTTACTTCATTGTAGCATCTTCCAGTAGTTGCCTATTGATTTACTAAGTTAATTGTAGTGTTAAATTTTCAATTTACTGATCATGTCGTTTCATGACTTGCAAGCCAATACATCTTGTGTTTGTTAATTGTCATTAGATTTTAAGTTTTAATATTATTTTGCAAGAATGCACTGCCCATATAACTTTCTAATGATCAAAAAACCTGTTTTATTATTTTTTTTTTAATTAATTCTCCTTACATATTGTTTTCTTCCTTCGAAAATAAGAACTGAAGATTATTCTACTTCATAGAAGTTGAAACGTATCTATAATATATATGAATATCTATAATCTATATCTTTATCAATAATATATTAAAAGTGTGAAGACCCTTAGAAAAGAGATTTGACCCTTCATTAAAAGATTCTTCTTTAGACAAAACTATCTTTTCACTATTTTTTTAATTAATTATTTAATTATTTTTTATTATATTAATTAGAATTCCTAAAGTATATGAGACTCCTAATCTTTATCTAGGTCTATAATCTATAATCTCTAATCTATAATCTATATCTATAATATATTGAAAGTGTGAATCTATATCGACAATATATTAAAAGTTTGAAGACCAAGACCTTTAGAAAAGTGATTTGAACTTTTTAGCCTTCATTAAAAGACACTTCTTTAGATAAAACTGTTTTTTTCACTATTTTTTAAATTTATTATTTAATTATTTTTTATTATATTAATTAGAGTTCTAAAATATATGAGACTCCTAAAATATATGGTAGGAAAATTAATCAATATTTTCCTTTCTACTAGACTTCCTAAAATATATGATAGGAGAATTAATTAATATTTTGCTTTCTACTATGTAATTAGAAAAATACTCCTAAAATAGGACTCTATTAAGGGAATACTTCATTACATATTGAGATGTACGTTAAACTAGAGATCAAACCGATTTGCCTATTCGGAGAATACGATTGATGCTCATCTAACATGATTCGATTGCATGTCTCGATTGGTGGATAATTGATTTTCTAATCCTCAACCTCTTCACTATTTTTGTCAGCATAATAGAATTCAACATGTGTGTATATATATATCTTCTCTGTTTTCATTCAAAATCATTCTTTATGGTCAAAAGTTTTGCGCAGACAAGAATAGGTTGGATCAAATTCAAAGCTTTGTGATCACTATTATATACAATATTTTTTTTTATAGTTTACTGATCATAGATGAATGTCGGTTTGCTTTGAAGAATTTTTTGTGTAAAGTTTAGGTTTAATTGTATTATTTTGATATCTTTATTATCTTATTGTTTTATTTTAATTTACATATTGTAACACCCCGCATTTCGGGCTAGAATGAAAAATCATCATTTCTATGCGTAGATGATTCAAAATCCATAAATCCTATGCAAATTTGGCATGTTAATCAATTATATAGTGTGGGAATCATTTGAGCATAAATTGAGATCATAGAGGTCCCCAAACTCAAGGATGAGTTGAAAGCTTTCCTATCGTTCGAGTTTGAGTGAGCGTTGAAACTTGGGTCGGATTCAATCCACCATAACTCATTTTATATGAAAAACATAGTGGCCTACTATATATAAAATGAAATATCTTTGAATTAGCTTTCCAACGATACCCATTTCGCCCAAATCCGAGATCGGAGCAAAAAGTTATACCCATTTTACTTCAGCATGTCTGTCTATTGACAAGTGACGACCTGAGCTGATAAGTTATCACATATGTGATGAACTATCAGCCATGTCGTCAGCCCAAGGAAGTAACTCACAAAAATCATCCTCTGAATGACGACTTGGTGTGATAAGTTATCACATACGTGACGACCTATCAACCAAGGTCGTCACCTTTAAAATTCAGCATTTCCTAAAAGGTTTTGGAGGTGTATTTTGGTATTTTCCCTTCACCCCATAACTCCATAAACACTGAATTCAACTTCCATTTCACCAAAAATACACTCCTTTCTCTCAAATCCTCTCAAGAACCAAACCCTAGAGTCTCAACCTAAGATTCAAGATCCCTCAAAATTTCACCATTAAATTCCAAAATTGATTCAAGAATTAGAATCTCCAAACTAAGATCTTCAAGAATCATCCATCAAAAGCACAAATAGAGTTCCAAAAGCAAGTGTTCATCCAAAATTCATAATCTAAGGTACGTGGGGTTTATCCTAAAAACTACATAGGCTTGTAAATACTAGAACATGATTTAAAGATTATCAAGCATGAATTTAGAAATGGGGCATTGAAATACATGATTTTATTATACATTATGAATGTTTAATTGAACTGTTGATTTGGTCTTTAGGCCCTTTTTCCGCCTTTAAATTGATTTACATGTATATGTATATGTATGAAGATTTAGATTGAAGATTGTTTGAGAGCACAACTTATGAAATCCGTCTCTTATGATAACTTTAAGTTTATGATATTAATGTGAAGGATTTGAAATGCATGATTTATGGCTTGAAAATCGTTTACTCAAATACCATAGTATTTTGAGCATGATTTAGAGATTTTGAGAGGGAGTTTCCTGACATAAATGTGTTTTGTTAAAGAGAATGATTTGCATAAGATTAAGAATTTTTGACATGACCACCTTGTATCCTTGAAATTTTGTCAAAGAGAGTTCATACATGTGTTTACATGAGTATTTAAAGAAAGGGTTCTTCGAACTGATTTATCGATATGATGGTCCCAAACATTATGTTTTGAAAATAAAGATTATAATAAACTAACAATGACTCAGAGATGTGACTTGCAAGTCAATGGTATGATGATACCATAAGTATGTATGCCATAACAGAGTATGTTTTAAGAGTACATTTTCAGAGAATGCAAGTTTTAAAGAGTTAAAAATGGGCATAAAGAGGGTTAGGGGGTTACCCGAAGAAGGCTTGAGTTCAAGTAACTCTTAACCTAAAACCGTATTTTCCAATACGGGTAGATTATTATTGTACGTTGGCGATGGCTGTGTGGAGTAGTAGATTCAGAGACTCCGACCCTTGCTCCACACTTCTTTTGGGGGCTTGGCTGCCGAGTTAATGGTAGATTCCATATAGCCCATGAAATTTCTGAGTTGTAGGGTGTACCACCTAGCGCAGAAGTAAAACAAAGAGTGTCACAGAGTTCATATCATTTTTACAGAGTCTTTCAAAATGCCCATGTGATTTCTTACTATATGATATGTTTATGAACTATTTTAAATTACTCTCATATATATTAAATATAGATTATTATTTTGGATTTTCTTTGCGCACCCGTACATCTGTATTGACCCCCTACCTCCTTGGTTTGGAGGCTCAATCTAGGGGTCCAGCTAAGCAGTAGAGTATTTCAGAAAGAAGTGATATATGCAGTGGTGAGCCTTCTTTGTTCTAGAAGGCCTGTTTATTTCAGATTATGTTATTCCATTTTTTTTGGTCTACTGGTGGCCTTGTCCCAGTTTTCAGATAGTTGTTACTTGATTATGTAGTAGAGATTTCCCACACTATTCTAGATGTTTTTTAGTTGATTTCGGATTTCATTCCTTATTGTTAAACTGAACCAAGAGTTTTGACCATGTTTCTGTATTAAATTATATTTTCGCATTTTCATTTATTATATGAATATTGTGCATGATTACCAGATAGAGTAAGATATCCGGGTCTTCATGGGTCGGTATGTCCGCCATGGCCTGGGCCTCGGTTCGGGTCATGGCAAACATTGTATCAAAACACGGTTCATGGTCCTAGGGTATCTGCGAAATCACGTCCGGTAGAGTCTTATTTATGGGTGTGTAGCACGACATACTTATAAGCAGGAGGCTACAAGGAGTTTAGGAATGTCTCTCATTCTTCATGTTCTAATTCGTGCTATGGAGTCAGAATTTTCCTCTTTCATACTCTAATTCATGCTATGGTGTCTCCCATATGAAAGTAAAGTTATCCCTATTCTTTTCTTACTTTGATGTGCTCAGATATGTCTCATTATTGGGGTGATTCAAGTGCAGAAGTTTAGAGTCTAAATGGTATAGTCCTTTCTGATTGAGTCATATAAGGTTCTAAAAATTATGCAAGGTCTTGAGAAGAGTCCGTTAGTGCTTCAAAGTGTACTGATTATAGTGTGAGCTTTGATTCTTATGAGATCGTGCTTTTCAGCCTACAGTATTTAGTGTATTCGGCCCTTTTAAAAAAAATTATGTTGCAGATGTCATGCCTAAAAAGGGGAATAATGTGTAGCAGAATGTTTGAACTGTATTTCTATCCGAATAGTAGTATGAGTTAAAGTGTTGTTTTCATGACCTATTGGTAGTGATATTGGACCAAGAAGTTGGTGATGTGAAGTCATAAAGTTAGAAGTTAGAATGAGGGTGACTTTTGTGTAAAAAAATATTTAGTTTGATAATCGATGTTTGGGGATAATTTACCCCTTTATAGTGATAGACTAATTTGGTAGCTAGTAGCATGTGTGGATTGAATGGTAGTCTGTGGGGGAAGTGTTTGACTCAGATTTTTATTTATACAGAGTAAGATGTGTATTCTTAGATCATTGAATATTGTGTATCAAGTTTCTATCTCTTGTAATCTTGTTATCATTGTGTTGTTGAAACTAAAATTTTAGTGAAGCCGTGTAGGGTTCTTTCGATTCATTAGCATAGTTTCCTTGTCATTCATCTTATTTCCTTGTTCAAAACACAAAATCAAAATCTAGTGAAGCCGTGTGAGGCCGATTTCGATTTACTAGCAACTTGTTGTTTATCTTATTATTCTTGTGTTGGTTGGAACTGGGGGTTTAGAGGCGTAATGGCAAGAAAAGTGGTAAGGGCGGATTATTAAATATATGTGTAGACGGATTTTTTTGCATGAGATTGAGTTGGTAATGAAGTGATACGTTCTTGTATGTTAGTTTAGTAAAATGTAGGGAAGGAGTTATTAGTTAAGGTGAATTGTTATTGCTTAAAGTATGAAAATGGCTAGATTAGCCAGTAATTTATAATTATAGACTTATGGTTGTTTGTTGAATTTGAAGGTAGACTAAATGTACGCTTGGGTAAGTAAATGTGTGTTAGAAAGCCGTATAAGTAGATTAGATTGTATGGGGTTATGATATAAGATTAAGGTTGACTATGTCTATTATGTGACTTTACCCCTTGACCTTCTTTTCGTTGGTAGTTGTAAACTAGTACTATTTGTGAGAAGGTATGTAGTAGATTTTTAAGGTATAGTAGTAATGTCATAAAGATGTTTTTGTCGTGTGTAGTAGCTAGATAAAATAAGGTATTTGGGTAGGATGTCCCAATTTGGTGGACTAATATATTATGTTGCATTTTTCATTGATGGTAGATGATTGATGCTAGACTATAGACTTGAATTCAAATGTAGAATGTGGTTGTAAGAATAGTGGCTTAAGATTAATGGTGTATGTTTTGCGAGAATTATGTGTAAGGTTGGGTTGTAAATCATGTTTAGCACTAGATATAAAGTTTGAACAGATGATGTCCATGAAGGTGGATGTGATGATTTCTTGGTTAATGATACTAGTTATATGGAAGTGATCTAACAGGCTTGAATGGTGTATGCAAGAGCTTGAGTTTATTTGATTCATAATGAAGTATGATGTTGTATGTATGATGTAGAAGTATGCCCAAGGTGATATGAGGTTGTTGTATTTTTCTAAGGCTACTACATGTTGTGTGTGGCTAGTAGTACCGTTGAGTTGCTAGGTGGAGAAATACTAGTAGATGGTACATGGTGTTCTAAATAGACAAGTTAAGGAGTTTTGACAGTTAGTGTTGAGCCTTTTGATATGATCTTAATCCTCATGGTAGAGAGATATAAGTTTGGGGTCACGATATTGGTAGGCTATGATGGAAGAAGTATGGTTCATCAAAGGCTTAGTGATATCCATGTTAAGTGTTAGAATCTAAGTTTGAGGTTTGAAGGTTGAACTAATAGAAATAAGAGTAGAAGCACTAGAGGGTGTGCACTTCAACTATGGGGATATTCATGAAGATTCAAAGTTAGTAAGGGTTCAAGTATTATATGATGACTATTGGTGGCTATAGAAAGATAGAGTGTATCTCAGAAGGTAGTATTAACAGTTTGTTTTCCACTTTCAGGTGTGGTCATTCGGGTTAAGTTCTATTATTTTCTTGTATTGTCGCATTCCAGACCCCAGAGTGCAATGAGTGTAGTTAAGTTTAGAGTCTAGTAAGGGATCTCTCGAACTTAAGATGATGGCTTAAAGCTAAGGAGGAGATCATAGAACAAGTAATCAAGTCAGACTCTCAGATTCTAATAGTATTGCAAGTATGATAAAGAACATCAAAAAGTGAAGGTAGGACTCAACCCATTCTTATTTCAGTAATTTTTAGCTATCCCACTACCTACTCATACCTTACGTTTTGGTTCCATGATCATAGTTCATGTCCATCCATATGATAGAGAATCATTTACTCTTCTAGTTCCAAAATAAGGAGTTCCAGATCATTCAATAGTCGGGATCACATTCCATATACTATGAACTCCAAATTGAGTTCATGCAGCTCATGACTCATGTACTCACGCTTTATAGTGTTCTCAGTTCCAATAAATCATGCTATACTCCTAATGATTAGCAAAAATTCAGCTTATAACCATGTATGCCCTCAATTCAGATTTACTTTGATAAATCCCTGATGTTGATTTGTTATTCCTCAGGCCTCAGTTAAGTGTCAAGTCTCATATAATATCATTCCATGCTACAAGGTTTTATGTTCTAACCTTTTGGTGACTCCTTATGTAATGATATTGGTGATGATTGAATGTTTTTTGTTTATGAAAGATCATTGTATGCTTGTTTTAGATAAGTCCATAAGTGTGAAGTGAAATTTGGGGCCATGTTTTTAATACATGAGATGGTTAATGGAAAATTTGTGTGTGTATGTTCTTGGGGTAGCGCGTGGGAGTTGTATTTATGGTGGTTTGGAGAATATATGAAGTACGTCTTGATTAATGTTGCCTTGAAGTTCATATGTGGTTATAAAGATAGGCTTGAATGACATGATAGGATGTAAGTGGAGGAATGCAATATGCACTAGTGAATCTATAGTTAGAGTTCAGATTTAGTCATTGAAGTGTTAGGGCACATTATGCTTAGGATGTGATAAAAAAAATATAGAAGGTTGAATCATATGGTTTAGAATAATATCGTGGTGTAGCGCGTTCTATTTTGTAATTTAGAGTTAGGCTTGATCACGGTGAAAGGATTTAAGCTACTTTAGATATTAGTAGATATATTTATCGATGCCCATATGAGAATTTTTAGATGAATTGAATGAGTATGGTAATTAAGGGGGATAGTATGGTTAAAGGAGTATTCGAGGAGTGTGATATGCTTGAAAGTAAGAAGTGGCATTGCCTAAGGCCTGGTAATTCTATCCTAGTTTATGAGTTATATGTCTATATTCCATGCTATAGAGTAGTGTTATTTTTGTGATTTCTTAGTTGGATATCTTGTGTAACTCATGCCCAAGATTCTTTGCTCCCTAATGCTACTAGGACTTCTTTAGAAAGAGTGTTGAAAAGATACTCCAGTTAAGTATGAGGGTCCAACAAAATTCAGTCTGTATAGCCAGTAATTAAGTTTAACAGTCAGACAAGTTACTGTGGTCTTCCACCTTTTCACCCAGCCCTACTATCCGAAGTCTCATGCGTATGACCATCCCAAGAGATAATATATTCCATCTATGTAAGTTGCGATTTCAGTTCAATCAAAGCATCATGCTTTAGATTTAGCTACTTAGTCATGACTCAGTTTATAAGAGTTCAGAGCATAATTTCAAAAACTTCCAAGTATTTTAGCTCAGGTAGTACAGTACCCTGGTACGATCTAAGTCATGTTGCCTCATGGTTTGTAGTTGCATAAGTAATCACTTCTAAATTCAATATATATGATTGGATCATGAACACTTTAAGGAAATCCTAAACTCTCAGCATGAATCAGCTCCTTAAAGCTTGTAAAGTCAAGTCAACTCGGAATTCAGTTTCATGATAAAAGTTTAAATATTTCAGCTTGGCTATATTCTTTCTTTGAATACATGTCATGTCAATGTTATTCCATACTTTTAAGACTTTAACATTCCTACCCATCATTAGGGGATGAGTGATCCCAAGGGGGAGATAATGTAACACCCCGCATTTCGGGCAAGAACAAAAAATCATCGTTTCAATGCGTAGATGATCCAAAAGCCGTAAATCCTGAGAAAATTTGGCATGTTAATCAATTATGTAGTGTGGGAACCTATTTGAGCATAAATTGAGATCATAGAGGACCCTAAACTCAAGGACGAGTTGAAAGCTTTCCTATCGTTCGAGTTTGAGTGAACTTGGGTCAGATTTAATCTACCATAACACCTTTTATATGATGAACTAGGTGGCCTACTATATATAAAATGAAATATCTTCTAATTATCTTTCCAACTATACCAATTTCGTCCAAATTCGAGATCGGAGAAAAAGGTGATACCCATTTTACTTCAGCATGTCTATCTGTCGACAAGGGACGACCTGAGCTGATAAGTTATCACATATGACCTATCATCCATGTCGTCAGCCCAATGCAGTAACTCACAAAAATCATCTTCTGAGTGACGACCTGCTGTGATAAGTTATCATATATGTGACGACCTATCAGCCAAGGTCGTTACCTTTAAAATTCAGCATTTCCTAAACAGTTTTGGAGGTGTATTTTTTCTTCACCCCATAACTCCGTAAATGTTGAATTCAATCTCCATTTCACCAAAAATACACTCCTTTCTCTCAAATCCTCTCAAGAACCAAACCCTAGGGCCTCTACCTAAGATTCAAGATCCCTCAAATTTCACCATTAAATTCCAAAATTGATTCAAGAATTAGAATCCCCAAACTAAGATCTTCAAGAATCATCCATCAAAAGTACAAATAGAGTCCCAAAAGCAAGTGTTCATCCAAAGTTCATAATCTATGGTACGTGGGATTTATCCTAAAAACTACATGGGCTTGTAAACACTAGAACATGATTTAAAGATTATCAAGCATGACTTTAGAAAAAGGGTTTTGAAATATATGATTTTGTTATACATTATGAATGTTTAATTGTACTATTGATTTGTTCTTTAGGACTTCCCCCCCCCCCTTTAAATTGATTTACATGTATATGTATATGTATGAAGATTTAGATTGAAGATTGTTTGAGAGAACGACTTATGAAATCACTCTCTTGTGATAACTTTAAGTTTATGATATTAATGTGAAGGATTTGAAATGCATGATTTATGTCTTGAAAATAGTTTACTCAAATACCATTGTATTTTGAGCATGATTTAGAGATTTTGAGAGGAAGTTTCTTGACATAAATGTGTTTTGTTAAAGAGAGAAAGATTTGCATAAGATTAAGAATTTTTGACATGACCACCTTGTATCATTGAAATATCGTCAAAGATAGTTTCATACATGTGTTTACATGAGTATTTGAAGAAAGGGTTCTCCTTTTCCGAACTGATTTATCGATATGGTGGTCCAAAACTTTATGTTTTGAAAACAAAGATTATAATAAACTAACAATGGCTCAGAGATGTGACTTGCAAATCAATGGTATGACGATACCATAAGTATGTATTCCATAACAGAGTATGTTTTCAGAGAATGCATGTTTTAAAGAGTTAAAAATGGGCATAAAGAGGGTTAGGTGGTTACCCGAAGAAGTCTTGAGTCCAAATAACTCTTAGCCTAAAACTGTATTTGCTGATACGGGTAGATTATTATTGTACGCTGGGGACGACCGTGTGTCATAGTAGATTCATAGACTCCGACCCTTGCGGCACACTTAGGTTGGGAGCTTGGCTATCGAGTTAATGACAGATTCCATATAGCCCGTGGAATTTCAGAGTTGTAGGGTATACCACCTAGCGCAAAAGTAAAACAAAGTGTGTCACAGAGTTTATATGATTTTACATAGTCTTTCAAAATTTCCATGTGATTTCTTACTATACGATATGTTTATGAACTATTTTAAATTGCTCTCATATATGTTGAATATATATTATTATTTTGAATTTTCTCTGCGTAGCAGTACATCTATATTGACCCCCTACCTCCCAGGTTTGGAGGCTTAATATAGGGGTCCAGCTAAGCAGTAGAGTATTTCAGAGAGAAATGATCTGTGCAGTGGTGAACCTTCTTTGTTCCAGAAGGACTGTTTTTTGTTTTCGTCTACAGGGGGCCTTGTCCTAGTTTTCAGACAGTTGTCACTTCATTATATAGTAGAGATTTCGCAGACTGTTCCAGATGTTGTTTAGTTGATTTTGGATTTCATTCCTTAATGTTAAAATTGTTGGGTTCGAAATTGAGAGGGTGTCATGCGGAAGCTTAAAGATTGCAAAACATGAGATGATAAATCAGACGACAAAGAAAATTAAACTAAAAACATAATATTATTGATATATTTTGGTCAATTGGCCTACATATTATAAAACCTTATATCAAAAATATTAAATCTATTTGGATAAATCTCTCCCTAAACAAAGACTCTTTAATGACTACATTGTGGATGCTATTGTGTTATGGTATGAGAAGGGGGTCTTCTATTTGTAGATGTCCAAATCTTTCCTCCAAGAAAGAGGTTAGCCAAATATGGAAAAGAATTATATTTTTTCTTTCAAGAAAGGTAAAAGTAATTATGGTAAATTTTATTTTCTTTCTAAGAAAAGGTAAAACTTAAATATAGTAAAAAAATCAGGGCAAAAACCCTAACAAATCTCCTCTTTTTGGCTTGATTTTCTTCAAAAATATTCTTGATCCTCCTTTTTCTTATGCGTGATCTTCGTTCTTCATACATATTCTTCATATATCACTGTTGTTTGGCATGTTTAAAAATGAAGCTTTTGGGATTAAAAAAACATATTAGCACTTTTCGGGTTAAAATTATTGGATCCCTTTCGCAGGGTTAAAAGTGAGCTTTATTTTCAAATATGTGACATCATGATTGTTGAAAATATGATTGACAATTATCTCCACATGTATCTTTTGGACATATATCTTCATTATCATCAAATTGGTTGCAGCTTGATTTTGAAACTGCTTTGAACCTGTTTAATCTCGTCTCACCTTACCATTGGATCATTGAACCGTAAGCTTTGATATCACTTGTTGGGTTCAAAATCGAGAGGGCGTCATGCGGAAGATTTTAGTTTTCAAACCATAAGACGATAAATCAGACAACACATGAAAAATTAAACTAAAAATATATTATTGGATATGGTTTGGCCAAACGTCCTACATATTAAAAATAAAATTGAAAAACCCTAAAACTTATTAGGAGAAATTTCCTCCTAAACAAAGACTCTTTAACGACTACATTGTGGATGCTATTGTGTTATGGTATGAGAAGGGAGTCTTCTATTTACAGATGTCCAAAACCTTTCCTCCAAGAAAGAGGTTATCCAAATATGGAAAAGAATTATATTTTTTCTTTCAGGAAAAGTTAAAGTAATTATGGTAACATTTATTTCCCTTCTAAGAAAAAGTAAAACTTAAATACAGTAAGAAAATCAAGGCAAAAACCCTAACAAAACTGAACCAAGCGTTTTGACCATATTTCCGTATTAAATTATATTTCCGCATTTTCTTTTATTATATGAATGTTATGCTTGATTACTAGATAGAGTAGGAAGTTCGGTCCTTCATGGTTCAGGATGTCTTTCACGATCAGGGCCCCGGTTCGGGTCGTGACACATATGTTAGATGGATGTAGGTCGGCGTTGAAAATCTTTTTTAGGTAAAGGTTAGGTTTAATTGTATTATCGTAATACCTCTATTAGTTTGTTATTTTGTGGTAGTTTACTGTTCGCCTATGAATCTCGATCGACTTTGAGAAATTTTTTTATGTAAAATTTAAGTTTGATTGTATTATTTTTATATCAATTTTATCGTATTATTTTGTTGCAGTTTACAGGTGATAGATAAATGTTGATGGCTTTGAGGATTTTTTTATGTAAAGGTTAGGTTTAATTGTATTATTTTGATATCTCGATTATTGTATTATTTTGTTTTTGTTTACAGGTGGTAGATGAGTGTCAGACGAATTTGAGAATTTTTTTTTGGGTAAAGAGTAGATTTAATTGTATTATTTTGATGTCTCTATCATTGTATTGTTCTGTTGCAATTTACAGATGGTGGATGAATGCCGATCTACTTTTAAAAATATTGTTGGTAACGATTAAGTTTAATAAATAAATTCTCCATCTTTACATACTCAAAAGATATTAAATTTAATTATTATAATCATCTTTATTATTTAAACAAATATTCTATTTAGTATAATGTTTAAACTCATTAAAGTGCGGTACACGCGCAAGGCGCGTACACCTAAACTCGTTTTTTCAAATAATGGGAAGTTGAATGAATTCAATTAATTATGATGGAAATATGAAAGATATTTTAAACTAAACCTTGAAGGCTAGGTTTTTGATACAATAAAAACTTGGATCATATAAAAAAGAAGTCAAAACAGTCCACAAACAAAGGGAAACCCGAGAGCAACACAAACACAATTCTCGGCTCCAACAATAACAAGAAACAAGGTGTAAATGACAAACAATAACAAGGGATAGACAACATTATAATAAGAAGAACCACAATAGGATAACAACAATCCAACGATTACAAGATTACAAGAACAACAAGAATTAACTATTTCCCTTGATAACACTAACTAAGACATGAAATGTAGAGATAGTTAGTGAGACATATACTACAATAAGACCCAAGAACCCAAATATATATTAAATCTAAGGACCCCTAAGACTTACAATAGCAACACCACACTCTTACGAAGACACGAGAAGGATTCCACCGCTCAAGCTCCATCGTTTCCAAGCAATACACATTCACAAGTAAGTCCACACTTGCTCATGTCCTAGTTTCGTCCTAGGGAGGCTCTCTCTCAAGAGAAGTGTTCTTTCATCAATATTCAATAACTAATGAACTAAAAACCTTTCATGTTCTAATTATAGACTTATTACAATAAGAGGTAAAAAGACAAAAGAGCCCTTTAATGAAAAAGAGCACAAAATAGGCGCCCATGGAGTGTGTTTTGGGGTGGCTTTGTACACACCAAGGCCCTTCTTCACACTTCAATTTTCACACTCCCTCGGTTGCATTCAAAATACTCAAAAGTGTCCATCGTCATGATCGTGCCCATATCAGTTTTGTTCTCTCTTATAAAAGGTACTCCCACAAAGAGCAAAACCTAGTTTTGGAATCAAGTTTATCTCTTAACAAAAGCCATTCTACAAGACCATTTGTCATATTTCAACAAGGGACCTAATCGAGTGTTGTCTAGTGTTGTTGTATTCTTGAGTCTTGTGTCTTTTATTCTTATACTCCCTCCATCCCAAATTACCCATCTCAAATTTCCTAATTGGATTTCACATTTTATTTGTCTTTTTTCATTAATCAAGAAGAGACAAATTTTTTTCCATGTTTTACCCTTTCCATGAATTACTTTTTCTTTAAATTAAAATGTAAACATCATTTAATAGGGGTACTATGATAAACTAGCCATGTTATTAATTATTTTTCTTAAACAATGTGTCATCTCAATTTGGGACGGATAATTTGGGACGGAGGAAGTATTATATTGTAAATCTACTCGTCAGTTATGAAGCACAGTAGATCGGTTGCTTGTCTGAGTCTTAGCTTGAGTCGTATCAATAAGAGTTAATTGGTCGAATCACTTTGTATTTAGTCAAGTTTCTTTTCATCTTGTTTTGATGTATTTATTGGGTAGAGTTACTCAGGATTGTTGACTAGAGTTAGTCAACGAGGGGATGTGTAGAGTTACTACATCAGTCTTGTAATAGAGTTGTTACAAGAGTGTAAGATCAAGAGTTTACTCCTTGTGATTGTGATTATTCGAGTCTGTAATCACTTTGTTTCTTGAAGTTTAGTGAAGAAGTTGGGAAATCTTGTGATATAGGTTGTGATTTTTTCCTCCCTTGAGCTAGGAGGTTTTCACGTAAACATAGTATTTTACTTTCTACATTTTTCTTCTTGCATAACTGTCTTACTACATTTAACTGTTAAGGGACCTGGTCTCTTGAGATTTGGTGGGTCCCTACATTTTAACTGTTAAGGGACCTGTTCTCTTGAGATTTGGTGGATCCCTACATTTTAACACCCTGCAACAAACACAATCAATCTACTCCAAGTGTATACGATACCTGAAGGCAACAGTTTCTGCTAAGATGCAGTACATGTGTTGGGACTTTAGTGCGAGTAGGGTTTGACATCATGACCTTTAGGTTATCTAATGAATGGGGATGAAGGAATTTTGTCCAACATAGGGAGAAGGAAAAAAATTTGACGGGTATTATTAGAAAACTCTTGATAAAATAAAGAATGTTTTGGGCGCAACACAATAGTAATACTTGCATCAGGGTAGACTATCTATGTCTCACCCCTTAGGGTGCAATCCTTCCCCAGACTACGCGCGAATGCGAAATGCATTGAAGTAGATGTTACTGGCTTTAAATAAATGACCATCTGATTTTTTCCTTTTATTACTCCAAAGTAAACTAAATAACCGAAGGTAATTTTCTTTTTCCTTTTTTCTCGGCAAAACTACCCAGGTCGAAGCAGTAAAAATTACATAGTTTATACAAAGTGAAAATTATTTTTATGCATATAATGCAGATATTGGGTCCCCTTTGATTTCAAAATGTTTTTACTTCTTCATATTTTGAACACCGTAGTGAAAATTATTGCTCCACCACTGATTTTTGGAAGTCATTTTCTGCAACACAAGTAGCCTAGCCAACTGCTAAAGCCCATATAAATTAGCGACTTGTTCACAGAGACTCAAAGACAAATAAAATGGAGGACAAGCCGTTGAAGCAGAGTAAGAGGCAAAAAAAATACATGATCTTTCGATTATATCAAAAGCCTGCTCAAAAGTAGATCTTTATAAGCATACTAAATATCTTTCTTTTTACTATCAATTTTTTTATCCTATTTACGAGATTACACCGGATATGTTGTCGGGTGGAATTTATGGAGCTTTTATACTGCTAAAAACTTCCACAAATAGACGAATAGGTTGGGAATAATCTCAACTTTGAAAGAGTGGTTTTGCTCCGTCAATACAACTTATCAAGTTATCAAGGTGCACTGTACTGATATTTGCAAGGAGCTTGAATGTTCGTTTACATAGAATCTTATTACGAGTTTTAATTAAAAAAACACTTTAATATAAGAAGACATAACTCGTTCTGGCTGTACTCTAGTTGAATAGTCCTAAATTTTATTTGACAAGTTAAGGATACAAGAAATGCTAAGAAAGAGTATTTATATTTAATTGTATTTTGACAACTAAAGACATATATTTATACTTCTACTTGTCCACTTGAGCATATCTAGAAAAAATAACTATTTTTCTTGTTTTAACCTTTGGATTAATTACTTAATGCCCTATATCATTTTCTAATTCATTTTGACATGCTTGTAATCCTGCTCTAGATCATTTCCTTAGTAAATGACCATTTTTTTATTTTTTTTTCCTGCACCATATATTATGAAAAATACTAAAGTAGATTTTTTGGAATCATAAATTTTCTAGAAGTTTCTAGAATACTCTGGTGTAATATCTAGGATAATCATCTTAAAGAAATATGTAGATTATCCTTAGATAGTTATAAGGTAAAAGTTATCTCTAGATTATTCTTAGATAGCTAGAACATAGAAGTTTATCTAGATTGTTCTTGTAGATGCATCTAGAAGAATCTAGAATCATTCATAGGCAAATATATATCAGAGTGGCATTATACATTGATTCTCAACCCCTATAAAGTATTGAGATTTAAATTAGTAATTAGAAATTTTCTTGAAAGTCCAAAAGTGTCTGAATTGGAGGTTTATACTCTTGGAGTTGATGAGAAATGGAGAAACGCCGACAAGGTTCATTGGATGGATTGTGAAAAAATAGAAATGGAGAAACGTGGACAAGGTTCATTGGTTGGATTGTGAAAAAATGATTTTTGGAAAATGATGAGGCAATTGAAGACTTCATTTGCTTTTTGATCATTATGTTTACAACTGAAAGCACAATGAAGTCTTCAATGGCCTCGTTAACTTCCAAAAATCATTCCCGTAGTTGAATGATTTAGCTTGAAGCTATGTCCTATTCTGCTCTTGCCTTGCTTTTGCTTCAAAACTTCAATTATCCCAGCTATTTACTCTTTACTGCCTTTAATTTATGTAGCTACTTGTTTTTATGATTAAATTGACAGCTTGACTCTTTTGCTCTTATTTAAGATGGCAGAACTTGAATTCGTCGCACTTATCTAATTACTATAAAATTAACTTCCGTATAAAAAGAATAAGGTTAGACTCCATTGTCCCCGCTCCTCTCTCCTAATTTGCATATAAGCAGGATGGGAAGTGACTTTGTGTAATCTTTACACCTTTTCTTCAATTTCCGAACATTTTTGTTTCCATTTCCTTATGATGCTCTATATTTAGCGATGTTCTCACTCTCTTGGAGTATCTTTTCTTGCGGTATTTACAATCAGTTAACGTTAAATGAGTTTCACCTATGATGCATACTACTATTTTCTTCTATTTCATTCTACTTTCTCTTTTAAGCAATGGTTCAATCTCTCATAGCTTTCTTAATGAACAACAATTCAGAAATTCATAGTTTCTTTCTGGATACTTCATATATCACTTATCGAATTCGGATATATTTGTTATAGGTTAGAGCAACATTTCAGTGTTTGTCATAAGGGACATCAGGCAGTGTTCATCCGATGAGACAGATAGTTGAGTGTTGATCAGAATCTAGCAATCTTCCAGTCCATCATCGATCAGCATATCACTTAATCACAGGCCGCCTTTATATTTAATTATCTGGGATCAAGTTACATACATTTTATTTATACAAATAAGGACATATATTTATTTCTTGTCTACTTTGGCATGCATATCTAGCAAAAAAGTAATTATTATTTTTGTTTTACCCTTTGAATTAGTTACTCAATGCCCTATATCCGATTTGTGAGATTATACTGAATATGTTGTTGTGTCGAATATATGAAACTTTTATACAACTAAAAAGCTTCTACAAATAGACAATTAGGAAGGGATTTATCTAAATCTTTGAAAGTGGTTTTGCTCTGTCAAGAGAACTTATAGTTGTCAAGCTGCACCTTACTGACTTCTGTAAGAAACTTAAATGTTCATTTACCCTAAATCTTATTAACAACGCGTTATTACGCAATTTAAAAATAATTTCAATACAAAAAGATCCACCTCGTTCTAGATATACTCTAGTTGAATAGCCATAAATTTTATTTGACAAGTTAAGGATGCACAAAAGCTAACAAAATAACGTTTATATTTAATTGTCTGAAATCAAGTTACATACTTTGTATTGAGACAAATAAGGACATATATTTATACTTTTACTTGTCCACATTAGCATATATAGCAAAAAATAATTATCATTCCTGTTTTATCGTTTAGATTAATTACTCAATGCCCTATATCATTTTCTAATACTTTTTGAAATGCTTGTAATCCTGTTCTAGATTTCAGGAATTCCCTTGTAGTAGATGGTCATTTTATTTTTTCCTTCATCATATCTTGTGAAAAAGAGTAAATAGTTTTTTCTTTTGGAATCATAAATTTTCTAATAAAGTTTCTACAATACTCTAGTATAGTATCTAGGATAATCATCTAAAAAAAATATCTCGATTATTCTTAGATACATAAAAGATAAAGGTTATGCAGATTGTTCCGCTAGATACATCAAGAAGAATCTAGATTGTTCTTAGATAGCTATTAGGTAAAAGTTATCTAGATTATTCTTATAGATCCATCTAGAAATATCTAGATTTTTCTTAGATATTTATAAGGTAAAAGTTATCTAGAATTTTCTTGTAGATGCATCTAGAAGAATCTAGAATCATCCATAGACACAGTATAAATAGGATGACATTGTACATTGATTCTCAAACTTTATAAAGTATTGATATTTAAATTAGTAGTTAGAAATTTTCTTGGAAGTCCAAAAGTGTCTGAATTGGAGGTTTATACTCTTGGAGTTGTGAGAAATGGTGAAATGTGGACAAGGTTCATTGGATGAATTGCGTAAAAAATGATTGTTGGTAGATAATGAGGCAAGTAAAGACTTTATTTGGTTTCTGATCGTTATGTTAGCAACTGGACCCGAAGATTGCGCGTGGCTTTTTGACCACAAGTAGGTAATGAATTTTGATGTACGGAGTCATCATTTGGTATTTGTGATGCTTCCAGAAGTTTGCGCCAAATGACTCTGTACATCAATTTTGCTTTACCTCCTTGTGTTCAAAAAGTCAC
Organism: Capsicum pubescens; assembly: GCA_030864215.1. Classification (NCBI taxonomy): domain Eukaryota; kingdom Viridiplantae; phylum Streptophyta; class Magnoliopsida; order Solanales; family Solanaceae; genus Capsicum; species Capsicum pubescens. The sequence goes on along the minus strand of CM061548.1, from coordinate 409,208,422 downwards.
TTGTAATCTTCTGATTCAGTTGCAAACGTAACAATCAGCAAGCACAATGAAGACTTTACTCGGTTCATCGTCTTCCGAAAATCATTCCCATGTTTGAATGATTTAGCTTGAAGCTATGACCTGTTCTATGCTTGCCTTGCTTTTGAGTCAACTTTAATTCCTACAGTTGTCTTTATTGTCTTTAATTAATGTAGCTACTTGTTTTCATGATTATATTGACAGCTTGACTCTTTTGTTTTTATTTAATATGAGAAAACTTGAATTCATCGCACCTCTCTAATTACTATAAAGTTAGCTTCCGCATAAAAGGAATAAGGTTAGACTTCCTTGTTCCCGCTCCTCTCTACTAATTTCTATATAAGCGAGATAAGAGGTGATTAAAGGTTTTCTTCAATTTCTGACATTTTTTATGCAACTTAGCGATGTTCTTACTCTCTTGAAGTATCATATGTGGTGGTATCTACAATCAGTTAACATAAATGAGGTTCACCGATCATGCATACTACAATTTTCTTTTATGTCGTACTTCCTCTTTTAGTCGGTAGTTCGATCTCTTATAGCTTCATTCTTTGGGTTTCTTTATTTAACTAGGAATCATATTTCGGTGAATGCATCAAAGATTGGAAAGCCTAAATTGCAAAATAGCGTTCGCGTATTAAAAATATTACACCGTTTATACATGGTTAAAATTATTATTTATGTATTTTTTTTGTATTTTTTTTAGTTCTATTATTTATGTATATATAGTAGATATCGAACCCTGTTTTGACTTTTTCGTGTGTTTCTTCCTTCATGTATTGAACTCCCTAGTGAAAATAATGTCTCCGCCATTGATTGCTGGCAATTATTTTCCATGACGGCAAAACTAGCCAAGACAACCGTTAAAACCATCATAAATTAGCAACTTGTTCACTGAAAGAAAGCAAAGAGAAAAAATGGAGACGAGGCTGTTGATCCAGAGCTAGAGACTAATTAATACACGATATTTTAGTGTAACACCTTGTAGCATTCTCGACTTGATACGACTCTTAGTAGCATGCATAGAGAGCTAATAACCTGAATTTTTTCTAAGTGTTTAAGCACTTAGACATATTTTAAGCTCCTAAACTCCAATAATTTTTAAATTGATCTTTCCGACCTCGAGACATAGATTTTAGAGTTGATTCATATTCAACGGTGTAAAGCAGATGTCTCGGTGGAGTTTCGAATTTTTCGGACGGGGTTTGAGGTGTGTTTGGAATTTGAAAACAAAATGTCCCTACGATTGCACCGCATCGCGGTGACTATAGCGATGAGACATCCATCGTGATGAGGTGGTCCTCCAAAGCGAGATTTAGTTGCGAATTTTGATTCAGAAGGGAAATTTTGACCTTTCTCCATAACCCCAAATCGTGAAAACAGCTGATGAAATCGTTATAAGGGCATTATATGCCCATAATCACTCAATTCCTCTCAAGAACATAACCCTAACTCTCCCCCAAAATTCAAGAATTCAACCACAAGGTCAAGATTTCAAGAAAAGAGTTGATACTAGAATTTCAAATCTTCAAATTAAAGAACATAAGGTATGTGGTACTATCCTTAAACTCCATGGGTATGAATTTTATTATTTTTATCAAATATAATCATTTATAATCATGTTGCGAATTAAGGGTTTGGAATATTGTTTTGAAAAGCATGTTATTACATTATTTTGATGAAAGTATATGTGTTGGGTTGAACATTTTTTGTGGAAATCTAATTATAGCCCATTATATATATATGTTTACAATTTTGGAAAGTTCAATTGAGAGCATGAACAATGAATTCCCGCTCTTGCTACGAAATATAGTGTCTATTTGAATTGTGAGTGATTTTGAATGCATGGACTAAGGTTTGAATGTATGTTTCTTAACATCATGATATTTGACAGGGTTTATGATATGATGAGAAGGAGTTTTTTGCCATAACTATACTCATTGTATTTAAAAGAAGAATTGCATGTGATTGAATAATTGACATGACCACCACATATTTAAGTATTGTGAAAAGAGAGTAACTGCATAAAGATTTCATGAGTCTTCAAAATGATGACTCTCTTGTGTTGTTATAAATCTTGGTGGTCATTTGCATATTTTGAATGAGATGGGCTGTGAAATTGATACGATATGACTGACTTGCAAGTCTGGGTATGACGATACCCTGTGATGACATGCCCTTCAGATTTTAAGCATTGAATGATTTTGTATGAGAAGCATGATGTTTAAAGAACTAAAATTAGACCTAAAGAGAGGTAGATGGTTACTCGAAGAAGGCGTTTGAGTGTAAGGGCTCATCGCTGGAAATTGAGTTTTGCCTATTCGGGTGATATGATTGGCTAATGCCAATGTATGCTTGTTCTTGAGACACCGGTATACTAGAATAGTGACTAGGACTCCAATCTTTGCCACAAACTTGGATTGAGAGCTTGGCTGTCGAGTCAAGGGAAGATTCCATATAGCCCATGGGATTGTAGAAATGTAGGGCACACCATTTATATCAGGAGTAAGATGAAGTGTTGAGTCTTGATTTCAAGAAAGAATTTGAAAAATTCTAAATTATGCCCATGTTTTTTTACTTATTTTTTGTGTAATATTTTACAAAATGCTCTCATCTATGTTGTGGAATTAAAAAAAATGCTATTTAGAATTGTTTCACATATCAGTACAATTGTATTGACCCTCTATATTTCAATAGACCACCTCAGCGACGTTCCAAGAACTAAAATGATGGTGTTTTACGACTAAGATTTTAATTAGTCATAACAGCTTTCCCGGATATCCGATTTGGGCGAATCTTATATCGACAAAAATCTCATTCAATTTTCCACACCACATAATTGATTAACATGGATAATTTGCATAGGATTTATGGATTTTGGATCATCTACGCATAAAAATGATGGTTTTCGTTCTAGCCCAAAATGTGGGGTGTTACATTATCTCTCCCTTGGGATCATTCATCCCCGAATGATGGGTAGGAACGTTGAATATTAAAGTTATGGAATAATGCGTACATGATGTGTCTTCTAAGAAAGGATATAACTGATTAGAAATGTTTAAACTTCTATCATGAAACTGAATTCTGAGCTGACTTGCCCTTACTTGTTTTAAGGAGCTGATTCATGCTGAGAGTTTAGGATTCCCCCGATGTGTTTATTCTCAAATCACACACATTGGATTTGGAGGTGATAACTTATGTAAGTACGAATCATTAGGAAACAAGATTTAGATTGTACAAAGGTATTACACTGTCTGAGTTGAAATACTTCAGAAAATTTTAGATTATACGTTGAACTCTTATGAACTGAGTCATGAATACATAGCTGAGTCTGAAAGATGATGCCTGGACTTTACTGAATTTGAAATTTACATGGATGAAATAGATTATCCCTTTGGATGGTCATACCAATGAGACTTTGGATAGTAGGACTGGGTGAAATGGTGGAAAAATCACAGTAACTTGTCTACCTGTCTGTTAAGCTAAATTGCTGGCTATATAGACTGAATTATACTGGACACTTATACTTAACTGGAGTATCTCTTCAACAATCTTTCTAAAGAAGTTCTGTTAGCATTAGGGAGCAAAGAATCTTAGGCATGATTTACACATGACATCCAACTAAGGAATCACAAACATGGCACTACTCTATTGCATGGAATATAGACATTTAACTCAAGCTAGGATAGAATTTCCGGGCCTTAGGCAATGCAACTTCTTACTTTCAAGGTTAGACACACTTCTAAAATACTCTCTCAACTATATTTTACCCTTAAACACCATGCTCATTGATTCTAAGTATTTTTCTCACATGGTCGCTGATATTTCCTTCTACTAATGTCTAAAGGGAACTAAATCCCCTCACCATCTTCAAGCGTAACTCAAAATCACAAGATGCACCACATAATACTATAGTACTAGTCTGAATTATGAATTCAGTACACCCTGTATTTCACAATTCCTCATCTCATGCATAATTCTTATTGCCACTCGAGCAATCACCTTCAACTTTGCATTAGACATTCACAAACACTCAAAGCATCTATTCGTATGTATACAAACATGGCATTCAAGCCTATCTTCATACCCACATATGCACTTCTAAACAAACACTCATAAAACATCTTTCTCATATTCTCTAATACTTCTATCCACAACAACTTCCCTGTACTATTCAGAAAATATACATAAAATATTCTCAACTAACCAAGCCGTACACAAAACTTCACATCAAAATTCTTTCAACTTATTTACTTACATAAAACAAGAACATAATAATTTTTCCAAAATATAACACATAAAACTTCAACTAAGCTTGACATGTATCAAAGACTCGACCTCAAACTTACTCCACAATTACCGCCTTAACTCAAATAAGAATACAACCATCTTTCATCAACAAGAAATTTTTACTCTTTCCCATCTAAACAACTGTTCATCATCACTATCTCGACCTAAGGGAAAAGGTCACTAAAAAATTGGAATACTGGAATCCGGAACACGAGGGGAGTGCTAAGAATAACTTGATACCCTAGTGAGGCGTGAGGAATAGAGCACTCACGACATGGAATCATTAAAGAGATCTAATCTTAGGACATACCAGATATAAATCTGAATTTTCATTAATTGTTAAGAGTTTCATATGTGCACAAGAGTCATGAACTGCATGACCTGAATTTTTGGAATTCATAACTTACGGAAAGTGATTCTGACTGTTGAACAAACTGGGAACTCATCATACTAGGAACTAAGAGAGTACATGATTCCTTATCATATGCATGAACACGGACTATGAGCATGAAGCTGAAACATAAAACATGAGTATCTATTGGAATAACTGAAGTAAACTGCTTAAATAAGAATAGATTGAGCATCGTTCTTTCTCACGGCCAATTCCACCACTTACTGGCACATCTATTAACATCTAAAAACTTGACTAGGTTACTCGTTCTATCATCTCCCCTTAGATTTAACCCATTACTCTAAGTCTGTGAACCACTATATACACTCTGGTATAAACTGAAATCACTTTACTCTAGAGTCGGGGATATAACAATGCATTGAAAACTAAACTTACCCTATAAGACAGTATCATGTATAGAAACCAATACTAATACCTCCTTCAAAGATTTAACCCTTAGGTTTCTATAGCCCTAAAAGTCATCATATAAAAGCTTAAACATTCACCAACTTTGGTTCTCCTAAAACTAAACATGGATATCTCCAAACCTTTGACAGACCATACCACTTCTGTCATAGTCTACCAGCATCATGCCTGCAAACTTATATTTCTAAACCATGAGAATCAAGATTCTATCAAAAGGCTCAACATCATCAATCAAAACACCTTAACTTGGCTATTTAGAACACCATATACCATCTAACTAGTTTTTCTCTACCTAGCAACTCAACGGCAGCACTAGCCACACACAACATGTAATAGCCTTAGAAAAATACCGCAACCTCATATCACCGTGCCATACTTCTACTTCATACATACAACATCATACTTCATTACGAATCAAATAAACTTAAGCTCTTGCATGCACTGTTCAATCCTATTAGATCGCTTCCATAAAACTAGTATCATTAACCAAGAAATAATCACATCCACCTTCATGACATCATTGCTATGCCTCAAAATCTACTACATACCTTCTCACAAGTAGAACAAGTTTACAACTACCACAGAAAATAAGGTCAAAGGGTAGAGTCACATAATAGATATGGTCAACCTTAATCTTATATTATAACCCCATACAATCTTATCTACTTATACGACTTTCTCACATCACACTTACTTACCCAAGCGTACATTTAGACCACCTTCAAATTCCAGAAACAACCTTGTGTCTATAATTATAACTTACCGGTTAATCTAGCCATTTTCACACTTCAAGAAAACAACCACTCACCTTAGCTAATAACTCCTTCTCTACCTTCTACTAAACTAACACACAAGGACGTATAAATTTAATACCAACTCAATCTCATGCCAAAATATTCGTCTATACATACATTCAATAAATCGCCCTTACCACTTTACTTGCCATTACACCTCTAAACCCCCCAGTTCCAACCAATACAAGAACAACAAGTTGCTAGTGAATTGAAATTGGCCTCACATGGCTTCACTACACTTTGAGTTTAAACAATACAACGATAACAAGGTTACAATAGATAGAAACTTGACACACAATAATCAATGATCTAAGAATACATATCTTACTCTGTATGCATAAAAATCTGAGTCAAACACTCCCCTCACAGACTACTATACAATCCACACATGCTACTAGACACCACATTAGTCTATCACTATAAAGAGGTAAATCATCCTCAAACATCGGTTATTCAAATAAAATATTTATTTACACAAAAGTTACCCTCACTCTGACTTCTAACTTTGTGACTTCACATCACCAACTTCTTGGTCCAACATCACTACCAATAAGTCATGACACCAATGCTTAACTTATACTACTACTCGGGTGGAAATATAGTTTCAACATTCTGCTACACATCATTCCCTCTTAAGCTTGACATCTTCAACATAAATTCTGAAAAGGACTGAATACACTTAATACAGCAGGCTGAAAAGCACGATTTCATTAGAATCAAAGTTCACACTAGAATCAACACACTCTAAGGAATTAATGGACTCTTCATAAGTCATTGCATAATTTCAAAATCTTATATGGCTCAATCAGAAAGAACCATATCATTTATACTCTAAACATCTGTATCTGAATCACCCCAATAATGAGACATGTCTGTGAACATCAGAGTAAGGAAAGAATTAGGATGATTGTTACTTTTGTATGGGCGACACCATATCACGAATTATAGTATAAAGGAGGAACATTCTAACTCTATTGCACGAACTAAAACATGAAGAAAGACAGACATTCCTAAATGCCTTGTAGCCTCCTACTTATAAGTGTGGCGCGCTACACACCCATAAACAAAACTGTACCCGATGCGATTTAATAGACACCCTGGAACCATGAACCATGCTCTTATACCAAGTTTTTCACGACCCGAACTAGGGCCTGGCCATGACGGACATCCTGAACCATGAAGGCCCGGGCGTCCTACTCTATCTGATAATCATGCACAATATTTATATAATAAAAGAAGATGCTAAAATATAATCTGATATGGAAACATGGTCATACTCTTGATTTAGTTTAACAATAAGGAATGAAATGCGAAATCAACTAAACAACATCTAGAACAATATGCAAAATCTCTACTACATAATCAAATGACAACTGTCTGAAACTGGGACAAGGCCCCCAGTGGACGTAAACAAAAATAAATAACATAATATGAAAGGCACAGACCTTCTGGAATTAAGAAGGCTCACCAACTGCACATTCACTAGTCTCTGAAAACTCTATTATTTAGCAGGACCTTTGGACTGAGCTTTAGACCCTGGGAGGCAGGGGATCAATACAAATATACTTGTCACACCTCTTTTTCACTCCAAAAAAAATAGATTTTAAGTTTTGCAAGGGTTTTTATTACTAAGTGACAAAAGAAAAAGATTTGTTTCAAAAAGGACTATTTACTTTTAAACTCAGAGTAGCCACTTGGCATAATTGGGTGTGTCAAGTCACTTTTGAGAATCCTTTTTCAAAACTGTTTTTGACTCTTTTAAACTGATCTGCGAACAGAGATTCCAGTTAAGAAATTCTGTTGACCGAGGGGAAGGTGGTAGGAACCCCTCTATCCCGTGGTTTGACCACGGTCTCTTGGTGGAGCATATCGGCTAATTCGACACTAAGAGTGTATAAACCACACAAACAGATACAAACCAATCAATCAAAAAATAAACAAACAAATCCAAAATTATAGTGTCAAGTTCAATTATTACAACCCAAAAATATAAAAATGCAAAAAAATATAAATCCTATTCTAAACTAATCCTAAACTATGCTCCGATGTTTTATCCGATGCCTTGGGCCTTCATCACGAATGTCGTTTGTGTACAAAATACATCGGGGTATTCCCCGGATAAATTAATACAAATACCTCGGGGCATTCCCCGGCCAAATGAGTATAATTTTTCAATGTGAGAAAAACTAGAAAAAGCATTCAACACATTCAATACTCCCTGCATTTGATCCAACATCATTCCGTAATTTGCCTACCCGATCCTAAACTTTTGCCTATTCCTTTGATGGCCTAATCATAATACTACCACATTCGACCTTCGTATTTGTTCCAAAATAACCTATGACTGTAAACCAAGACTAAACAATAGTCATTTTATCCATTTCTATCATCCAACCCTCACATTCCTTTTTAAAACAAAATTTCAACAAATTCAAGATTATTATTTCTACAATCCATAACCATCTATTCAAATGAAGCTGAGCAACACAAATAAATATCACCCAATATTCAACCAAATCTCACACAAATCAAGTGTATATGAGAAAAAGATAGAATTGGACCTTTCAATGACTGATTTCCATTGATAATAATATTTAAGAAAACCAAGATTTTGAAATCCCAAATAGAAAACCTCAACGATGAACCCCAACTCGGTAAAACCTTTACTGTTTCTCGCCAAAAATGAATCAAAATCAAGAAATAATAGAGACCCATATCCGAAATCATACTCCCTATTACTATTTCTCTCACTTTACAATGGATTTCATCTGAATCAGATAGAGGTGTGTCAGGTTTTGGATTTTGGTGGAGGTGGAGATGATTTTCGTCTCCTTGTAGCTCCGGATATCTCAAACGGGTCGAAAATTGGAGAACAGATCTGAACTCAGGAGATAATGATGTTTTTTCGGTGAGAATTCACCGGAACAGTCAGCCTCCACCTAATTTCTCTCATAATCTCCCTCTATTTTTCTCTATGCTTTTTCTCTCAATCACTCAGCTACTCCTTTCATCTATCTCTCTCATGTCTCTCTCTTCCTTTTCTGATCGGGTGTGTGGTTGTGTGTGCGCGAGTGGTGTGTAAAAATTAGGAGGGCATCTAGTATTGTTGTGTTTAGTTGTTCTCCATTGTTGTGTAAAATACTGAAATTCTATTTGTGTTGTGCGTGTATGGAGTTTTTGTTGTGCGTCCGTGAAGAAGAAAGAGCCCTCAATGAAAAAAGAAAAAAAAAATTCTATATTGTGTTACTGTATATATTGAATCAAAATCCTGTGGGCCCCTATTTCCTTTTTATCAATGGAAATTCTATTCTTTTTCTTGTATTCCCTAGGAGAATCTATTATGTGCCCTTTTCCCCTATACTCGCGTATATGTATTGTGAGATTAGGGTGGGGTAGTGGGGTAGGGTAGGTTAGTATGGTGGGTGATTTGGTAAGGATAAGATAAAATCAGTTAGGAGTTTTGTTAGGATAAGGAATATTAGGGATTTATTAAAATTTTGTTATTATTATTATTTTGTTTTATATTTTTGTGGGGTATAATCACGTGGGTGAGGTTGTATGATAAAGTTAGGTAAAAATAGATGAATTGGATTTTTGGGAGGGATAAAATTAGGTGTATACATCATGCCCCTCTTTGCGTGTAAACACAAAGTGTTTTCAAACAATAAAGTAACAATGAGACAAAATTTTGACCCGACCATTATTCGAAGAAACAAACAAAAGAAAGAAGGGCAACTATGTCTTGACTTAGGACATCCTATCTACCCAAGTTATAAGGGAATCAAGTCACAAGTGTCTCAAAGGATTGGAAGGAGAGGGACTATACCGAGTTTGAGTATCGAGTGAGGTTCCATCGAGGTTCCAGTCCGCGCCTCTGTCATTACATCAAAAATGAAAATTACAAGTTAAAACATAAATAAAATTACAAAAACCCTATCTATGCAACTTCTTTTGGACTTTGAACTTGAGTTTCATCACCCTATTCTTCAGGCGGGCTCCTGACTTATAATTTCTTCAATTTGTTGTCTGACTTTTAATTTCTTCACCTTGTTGTTTGACTTTTCATTTATTCGCCCTGTGCTTTGGGCGGGCTCCAATGTTGCTTGAATTATCAAAACAAGGAAGTGTCTCTCCTTACAAATGTTTCTTGAATTATCCAGATAAGGAAGTGCATCTCCTTACAAATGCCGGTTGAATTACCCAAACAAGGAAGTGCATTTCCCAAAAAATGTTGCTTAAATTTCCCACACAAGGAAGTTCATCTCATTACAAATATCTCTTGAATTACCAAACAAGAAAGTGCATCTCCTTACCAAGGTTTCTTTAATTACCCAGATAAGGAAGTGCATCTTCTTACAAATGACAGTTGAATTACCCAAACAAGGAAGTGCATTTCCCTATAAATGTTGCTTGAATTTCCCACACAAGGAAGTGTATCTTCTTACAAATACCGCTTGAATTACCTAAACAAGGAAGTGCATCTCCTTATGATACCGCTTGAATTAGCAAACAAGGAAGTGCATCTCCTTACCAATGCCGCTTGAATTAGCAAAACAAGAAAGTGTGTTTCCTAACAAATGTATCTTGAATTACCAAAATAAGGAAATGCGTCTACATACCAATGCCTCTTGAATTAAACAAACAAGGAAGTGCGTCTCCTCATAAATGCCGCTTGAATTACCCAAACAAGGAAGTGTGTCTCCTCACCAATATCTCTTGAATTACCCAAACAAGGAAGTGCGTCTCCTCACAAATATCACTTGAATTAACTAAACAAGGAAGTTTGTCTCCTTACAAATGTTTCTTGAATTACTAAATAAGGATGTGCATCTCCTTACAAATGTTGCTTGAATTACTAAATAAGAAAGTGCGTTTCCTCACAAATATTGCTAGAATTACCCAAACAAGGAAGTGCATTTCCTTACAAACTCCGCCTGAATTACCAAACTAGGAAGTGTGTCTCCTTACAAATGTTGCTGAAATTACCCAAACAAGGAAGTGCGTCTCTTTACAAATGCCGCTAAAATTACTCAAACGATGAAGTGCGTCTCTTTACAAATGTTGCTTGAATTACCAAACAAGAAAGTGCGTCTCCTTATAAATACCGATTAAATTACCAAACAAGGAAGTGTGTCTCCTTACAAATGTTGCTTGAATTACCAAAAAAAGGAAGTGCGTCTCCTTACCAATACCACTGGAATTACCCAAATATGGAAGTGCGTCTCTTTACAAATGCTTCTTGAATTACCCAAACAAGGAAGTGCATATCTTTACAAATGTCACTTAAATTTTCCAAGGAAATGCGTCTCCTTGACAAGGAAGTATTTCTCCTAGAGATCTTGAATTATGAGTTTTACCATGGTTTTGATTACAAAACTTGTGCAACAACATTGCCTCTTGCATTTGTAGAAGTGATAAATTACGGTCTTTGATGTTTAGGCTCCGAAATCCTTGATCTAAATGTAACATGTGTTCCTGTTTCATACATAGAAAACTTGTGAGTTTAAAACATGGTGGTTGTCTTTTGGATTTAGCATTCGCGGCAATCACTCTTGCCCCTATCACATTTAACCTTGCTTCCAACCATTAGCATATGTCATCGACTTGCTGCACCATTGACCAAACTCAGATTATCAAGAGTGACTCTCAAACAATTATAGTATCTCTACTTTTTCATGATCCTCAGATAAACCCCTTGAACCTTGGTATTTCCATAAGTTTTAAATCTTATCTGTTTGACAAAACTTTTCGCATGCCTTATTTTGGCTCACAATCATGTCTCTTTCATGTTCTAGCTTTTGTCTTGCTTTGTGCAATTAGAGAAGCTGGTAGCCAGTGTTGAAATCTTTTCTCACTTTTTTCGATATGGACTTGACTCAAAGACAAGAGTAAAATGATGATGACTTTTATTTGGACAACTGACTCAAGAAAACAAAATAAAAACAAAAGAAGAAAGAAAAGACAATGAATGTCCCCATTTGAAAAAAATAAAAGAAAATTTTATCTAGAAATGACAGTCAACTCTAATGATTATTCAATGCATTTTGAATTAATCTGCCTGATCTTTCCATCCACACTTTCACCAATTGTTTTTGAGTTAATGGCCTTGAAAATGAGTTGCTTCATTAGGTCAATTGCATTTAAGACCTCATTCGGCTAGTGACACCTTGAAAGGTTTTTGCCAACAAGCCTCTCTTATTTTCTTTTTCTCAGTTCACTATTGCCTTATGGTGTTTGTGAGGGTTTTTCACCATTGAGACTCTCTTATTTTCATTTCTCTCAACTCACAGTCGTCTTATGGTGCCTGTGAGCGTTTTCACCAATAAGACTCTTATTTTTATTTCTCTCAACTTACCATCGTCTTACGATGCCCGTGAGGGTTTTCACCAATAAGACTCTCTCATTTTGATCTATCTCCAGATTTCTTATGCTGAGGAAGACAAGTAGTTCCCAAATACATCATCATATCCCTTGCATACTTAGCCTTAACATCCTCAAAGATTAATATGAAGGTCTTTATTTGTTTGTAACTTAGATTTTAGATACGGTTAGAAAGAAAGGATGACATGAGGCCCAAACAACACTTGAAGTGGTGTAGGAATTACAACTTTTGGAATCAACTCAAAAAATGAGGATTAACTCATGCCCCAATTTTTTTTGACTGGGTAATTCTAAATTGTTTATTTGGTTAGACCGAGTCTAGAGTAAGGTAGCCTACGTATCTCACCCCGAGAGAGGAGAATCAGGTCATGCATAGTTCTGGCAGCTTGTTCTTTTGCTTGATTCTGACTTCCCTTTTTATTCCATTGACTTTTAATGACTCTTTTCTTTTTGGGATTTTTTTTCGACTCTTTTTTCTTGACACTCTTTTTTTCTCTTTTTGGACACATTTTTTCTCTCTCTTTTTTATAACTTTCTGAGTCTATTCTTTTGCTCGACACTTTTCTTTTGAATTTTACTGACTCTATCTTGATTTCAAAAGAGAGGTATGAAAGAAAATAGAAATAGGCTCAAATGGGGTAAACAAAGGATGACACAATTTTTGGATATCAGAATGAAATGCCTTCATCATATCAATCCTTGAAAATATAAGTACATATCATGCAATATGAAATAAAAGATAAAGATCATCTGTGACACTTTAACAACACTAACATCAACTGAGCATGTATGCCAATTCTTCTTTTACCTTTGTCAAACATGCAACTCAACTTTCATTGTACATTCCTCATACTGAAGGACTCATGGAGCTAATTTTCTTTCTGTTCCTTTTGACATAGGATCGCACATTCACTGCTTGACCTACTTGAGATATGTCTTTCAATTGATGACCAAGTTATTCTCAAAATAATTTCCTTAATTTTCAAAGAGGCTTCAACTTGATCACCAAATGCCCTAACACTCTATCTATTTTCTCAGATGCTCTCTTTTTCTAACTTTAACCCTCTGATTCAATGTTCATTCTTAAACTGGATTTTAAGATCTGGCTGAAAATTCCGCAAGCATGTCATATCACTAGAGTCAACATAAAATATACTGTATAAAGAAAAAAAACAAACAACACATATTTTAGAACACAAAGGAAAAAGGACAATTCATTTAGTTGAAATAAAAGTTAGAAGGGTTTGAACATAAACGACAAAAGGAAAAAACAAGATAGATCCCAAACTACAACCCTGAAATAATTCAACAAATAGAAAACAAAACAAAAAAAAATACCAGACCTCTTCCTAGTAGGGAGAGGGGTGACTTCTTAATTGCTCATCCTGACAACTTAGCCACTGGTTTCAATATCTGCATGACTAGAGCTTTCCTCGCTCTGAAGGTTCTGCACCATAATCGATTTATCTTGAATCATCTTTTCTATTTCTCTTTTAAAGGCACGACAGTCTTCAATACTGTGACCCTGAACATTAGAATGATATACACATTATACATTAGGATCAAATTTCTTGAATTTAGGTCAGGAGTACACCCAAGCAGAGGAGTGATTATGCCCCGCTGTACTAATCTCTAAAATAAACTGGCATATGACTCTCCGATTGGTGTAAAACTATCCCTCGACTTCTGTCTCATTTCATTGTTTGGCTTAAATTGAAAACCAGGCCTAGAAGGGCTTTGGTATGTATGTGGAGTTGGAGGATGACTCGACAGAGTTGGCACGCACCAGTGTGGGTATGATGGGGGTTGAACATATGGTTGTGCATTATACACTTGATATGGAGATGGGGGAATTAGATATAATGGATTTTAGGACAGATTCTGTGGAGCTTGGGCATAAAATTGGGTTTGAGCTCGTGGGTAACGATTGTGTGGTCCTCTCTCCCATGCCTGTTGTCCAACTACAATGGAAGATACATCTTCTTCATTCTTCGTTCCTCGAACACTTTCTGAACCTTTTTGAATTGCTTGAGTAGTCGCTTTCAATGTTGCAAAAGTCACAATACGACCGGTCTTAATTCCATCCTCTATCATCTCCCCCATATTGAGGACCTCAATAAATGGCTTGCCTAATACAGGTAACAACTGTTGATAATATGTTTCATCCTGCGCTTGAATAAATGCCTTCACTACCTGACTTTCTTTCATTGGCGGTTTCAGCCTAGCAGCTTGTTCACGCTATCTACGCATACTCTCTGAAAGTTTCAGTAATCTTTTTCTTCATATTAGTGAGGGATTTCTCATCAGAAATCAACTCCATATTGTATTGAAATTGTTGCATGAATTAATTAGCTAGGTTATCCCAGTTATTCCACTTGTCGATGTCTTGGTCAACAAACCATTATGAAGCTAAACCTGAAAGACTCTCACCTAAATATTCCATGAGTAATTCTTCCTTCCCTCCAGCGCCCCTCAACTGGTTGCAATAACGTCTCAAATATGCTACAGGATCGCCATATTCATCATACTTCTCAAACATCGGCATTTTAAAATCAAGAGGAAGATGTAAACCTGGAAACATGCACAAATCTTTATATGAGACACTTTTGTACACCCATGTCCTTGCATGTTTTTCATAGTAAGTTCTAAAATTCTCAATTTTCTGGCCATTTCCTCTTGTTCTTCTGTCCTAACAGGCTTCTCAGTGTTAGGAGGAAATTTAGGCGGTTGAGTGTAGTCGTAAGGACTAGTCGACTTAAATGTGGGCTTGGGAGCATAATGCTGATCACTAAAAATATTCAGTACATGGTTGATTGTTGAGTGAGTAATCACAACCGTTGGATTGAAATTAAAAGAAGGAGCTTCATACGGGAGTGGGGCTGCAAAATCATGAATAGCAGGCGGAACCGAGTATGTGATAATTTTTTTATGGAGGAGTGAGGAAATGAATATTGGAAGTGTTTGGATACTGTTGCCCCGGAGTAGGTCCTGATGTATGTTATGGCATGTCGACCAAAATTGGGAATTGTGCATGTGACATTGGAGTAAAATTAGAAAGATATTCCAGATTATCAGCGGGAAATAGAGTAGGCGGCAACCCATTAGACCAATCTCGATGCATTTCTATAATTTGCTGCCTTAATTTTCGAATCTCTTCATTAGCTCCTACATTCTCATTCCCTGAACTCCCTATCTGATTAGTGACAACAAACTCGGTATCCTTGTTGACCATAACTTTCTCTATGAGTTGGAGAAATATGGAGGACCAACCAAAATACCACAAACCAACCACCTTAAACTAACCGGACAAGAGATAAAAAATGCGTTAAGGTTCAACAGTTTTTCAAAACCTCTTTTTTTTTTAAAATATCACCGAACCCTAAAAGGGCGCCTACGTAAATCACCCCCGAAAGGGGAGAATCAGGTGTGCGTAGTTTGTGAAGTTTTGCCAAAATGGCTAATAAAACTTTTTTTTTCTTGGAACTTTAAGAAAAGAAGAAAATAACAAATGAAAAAAATCTTCTTTTTTTTGAATTTTTTTCAGCTTTAATACTCCTATATAAAATGAAATCTGTGATTACCAAAGAAAATCTTTTTGGATTTTCAATTTTGCATTTCCTATGAAAATGAAACTCGAACCTATTAAAGAAAAATCTTTTTTGTAGTTTTCTCTTAAAGATGTATATGAAAAACCTACTCTAAATGAAAAGTGAAAAAAATCTTTTTGGATTTTTCAGATTCCTATACGAAATGAAACCTATGATTACCAAAGAAAATCTTTTTGGTTTTTCAATTTTGAATTTCATATGAAAATGAAAATTGGAACAATTAAAGAAAGATCTTTTTGCAGTTTTCTATTAAAGAAGTATATGACACCTACTCTAAATAAAGAGTGAAGAAAATCTTTTTGTATTTTTTAAAATAAGATCCTCGAACCAACAATAGGCTGCCTACGTATCTCACTCCCGGGAAAGGAGAATCTGGGGTGCGTAGTTCGTCCAGGTTGGACAATTAAGGACTAAAAAGAACTAAGCCTTGATTTAAGAAACGCGATTACAGACGAAAGATGAAAATAAAATCTTTTTGGCTTTTCAATTAGACACTTCACCCAAAACTGACACCAACAACTATGAAAGAGAAAAGAAATCTTTTTCGTATTTTCGTTATATGAGATGTACAAAGCTCCTACCATCTTTTTTACATTTTTTCTGTATAAAAGCTTCAATCAAAAAATCTTTTTGAAATTTTTCGAATTATGAATAAAGGGTAAAGGAACAAAAGAAAATCTTTTGATGTTTTTTTTCGAGACAATGAGTGCGAAAGGTAAAGAAAAATCTTTTTTTTTTGAATTTTTTAATTGTGAAAAACAAAAGCCATAAAGAACTCTAAAAAATATGAAACTCTTTTTTTTTCAACTAACTTTTATTTTCTTCCCTTCTTTTTTTTTCAACACTTTTTTATCTACAGATTTTACTTCTAACACATGCTTTCCCCAAATCGGTCTGTCAAATGACCTATGAAGAACTAAGTGGGCCCCTCTAGGTCTCCATATGATGCACATAAGTATAACCTAAAGGATGACCTACGTTGGGGTTTACTAACAAGGTTGTTCAGGAGAATGTATGGTCGATAGTTGCTTGCTTTAGCTGGCCACCTACTCCATACAACCCAATGTCTCCCCCTCCTAAAATAAACGTGACTCAACTATAGGTCGTGTACACACGTGTACTACAGACTTGTTGCAGAAAAAAAAACTCGAGTTATGCACATGATGCTAGATATAAAGCGGTAACACATAAAGTAAAAACTGTAAACAAAGAGCACGTAGGCACTCAACAACGATAAATAATAACACAAAATAACACAAACAAAATGTCTAAAACCTATAGTGCCAAAATAAGACGATATAACTTCAAAATAAGCTCGAATTCTGAAAAATCCGCAGCAGAGTCACCAGAGCTGTCACACCTCTTTTTCAACTCCAAAAGAATAGATTTTAAGTTTCAAAAGGGTTTTTATTACTAAGTGAAAAAAGAAGAAGATTTGTTTCGAAAAGGACTATTTACTTTTAAACTCAGAGTCTCCACTTGGCATAATTGGGTGTGCCAAGTAACATTTGAAAATCCTTTTTCAAACTATTTTTGACTCTTTTAAACTGATCCGCGAATAGAGATTCCGGTTAAGGAATTCTGTTGACCGAGGGGAAGGTGTTAGGCACCCCTCGATCCCGTGGTTCAACCACGGTCTCTTGGTGGAGCATATCGGCTAATTCGACACTAAGAGTGTATAAAACACACAAAAACATACAAACCAATCAATCAATCAAACAAACAAACAAACAAACAAATCCAAAATTATAGTGTCAAGTCCAATTATTACAACCCGAAAATAGAAAAATTCGAAAAAATATTAATCTTATTCTAAACTAATCCTAAACTATGCTTTGATGTTTTACCCGATGCCTTGGTCCTTCATCACGGGCGTCCTCCGAGTTCAAAATACTTCGGGGTATTCCCCAGATAAATTAATACAAATACCTCTGCGCATTCCCCGGCCAAATGAGTACAATTTTTCAATGTGAGAAAAACTAGAAAAAGCATTCAACACATTCAATACTCCATGCATTCGATCCAACATCATTCCTAAATTTTCCTACCCGAACCTAAACTTTTGCCTATTTCTTTGATGGCCTAATCATAATACTACCACATTCGAACTTCGTATTTGTTCCAAAATAACCAATGATAGTAAACCATGACTAAACAATATTCATTTTATCCATTTCTATCATCCAACCCCCGCATTCCTTTTTAACACCAAATTTCAACAAATTCAAGACTACTATTTCAACAATCCACAACCATCTATGCAAATGAAGCTGAGCAACACAAATCAATATCACCCAATATTCAACTAAATCTCACAGAAATCAAGCACATATGAAGAAATAAAATGAGAAAAGACAGAATGGACCCTTCGATGACTGATTTCCGTTGATAATAATATTTAAGAATATCACGATTTTGAAATCCCAAATAGAAAACCTCAACGACGAACCCCAACTCAGTAAAGCCTTCACTGTTTCTCTCCAAAACCTAACCAAAATAAAGAAATAACAGAGACCCGTATCCAAAATCATACTCCCCGTTACTATTTCTCTTGTTTTACAACGGATTAATTCCGAATAAGATGGAGATGTGTCAGATTTTTGGATTTTGGTGGAGGTGGAGCCAGTTTTCAACTCCCCATAGCTTCGGCGAGCTCAAACGGGTCGAAAATTGGAGAACAGATCTGAACTCAGGTGAGTTCTCGCCGGAACAGTCAGCCTCTACCTAATTTCTCTCCCGATCTCCCTCTATTTTTCTCTCTGGTTTTTTGCTCAATCACTCAGCTACTCCCTTCATCTATCTCTCACACGTCTCTCTCTCCCTTTTTCGATTGGGTGTGTGGTTGTGTGTGTGCGAGTGGTGTGCAAAAATTAGGAGGGAGTCTAGTATTGTTGTGTGTAGCTGTTCTGTATTGTTGTGTAAAATACTGAAATTCTGTTTGTGTTGTGCGTGTATGGAGTTTTTGTTGTGCGTCCGTGAAGAAGAAAGATCCCTCAATGGAAAAAGAAAAAAAAACTTTTCTATATTGTGTTACTGTATATATTGAATCAAAATCCTGCGGGCTGCTACTCCCTTTTTCTCAATGGAAATTCTATTCTTTTTCTTGCATTCCCTTGGAGCTTATGTTATTTGACCTTTTCCCCTATACCTGCGTATGTGTATTGCGAGATTAGGGTGGGGTAGTGGGGTAGCATAGGTTAGTGTGGTGGGTGATTTGGTTAGGATAAGATAAAATTAGTTTGGAGTTTTTTTTCGGATAAGGAATATTAGGGATTTATTAAAATTTTGTTATTATTATATTTTGTTTAAAATATTTTTGTGGGCTATAATTGCGTGGGTGAGGTTGTACGATAAAGTGAGGTAAAAATAGATGAATTGGATTTTTGGGAGGGACAAAATTAGGTGTCTATAGTACTAGTATACAGAGAAAATCCAAAATAATAATTTATATTCAACATATATGAGAGCAATTTTAAACAGTTCATAAACATATCATATGGTAAGAAATCACATGGGCATGTTCGAAAGACTCTGAAAAAAAAATCATCTGAACTTTGAAACATTCTTTGTTTTACTTCTGCGCTGGGTGGTACACCCTAAAACTCTGAAATTCCACTGGCTATATGGAATCCACCATTGACTCGGCAGGGAATCCTCCAACCCAAGTGTGGCGCAAGGGTTGGAGTTTCTGACTCTGTTATGCCACACGACTGTCGCCAGCGAAAATTAATATACCCGGATCAGCAAATCACGGGTTTAGGTTAAGAGTTACTTGAACTCAAACCTTCTTCGGGTAACCACCTAACCCTCTTTAAGACCAGTTTTAACTCTATAAAACATGCATTCTCTGAAAACATATTCTGAAAACTCTAACTCTGTTATGGCATACATTAATATGGTATCGTCATACCATTTACTTGGCAGTAACATCTCTGAGCCATTATTAGCATATAATAATCTCTGTTTCAAAATGTAAATCTGGGCCACCATATCAATAAATCATTTAAAAAAATTCATTCTTAAAGCTCATGTAAACATATGCAAGAAACTCTCTCACCATTTCAAACACACAAGGTTGTCATGTCAAAGATATCAATCATATGCAATTCTTTCTTTTTAAGACAAGGACGAAATCATATCAAGAAACTCCCTCTCATCATCATCAAAATCATGTTAAATACTTAAATATTGAAAAGATCCCCTTCAAAACATTAAACAAGCATCTCAAATTATTCCCAACAAGTTCATCAACTCTAAATCATCAAAAAGAGGGGTTTCAATAATGATGCTTTCAATCAAATCTTCAGCATCATACACATTCATATAAGTTTAAATCAATTTAAGGGGGAAAGGCCTAAAGACGAAAACAATAATATTATCCAAGCATCCATAATGCGAAATTCAAAGTATAAGTTTCAAAATCCCTTTAAAATTCATGCTTGATAATCTTTAAATAATGTTCTAGTGTTGACAAGTCCATGAAGTTTTTAGGATAAACCCCACGTACATTAATTTAGAAGCTTTTGAATGGACTCTCGCGTTAGGAATGCTATACGTACGATTGATGGGTGCTTCTTGTGGCCCTCACAATTGGGATTCCAATTCTTGAAGAATTAAGAATAAGCTACAGTTAAATATTGAGATATGTTGATTTTTGGGTTGAAACCTTAAGGAGTGTTCTTGGTGATTTTGAGAGAAAATATGAATAATGTGGTCACTTGGGAGTAAAATCCCGTATTTAATCTGATAAGGAGGTGGAAAATACCCAATATACCCTAAATGAGACGGAATAAAATATAACTGGGAGCCCGATTTTATGGGCCACCGCGATGCGCCACTATCGCGGTGGCTCCCTGGAAATTGACGAATGGTATTTTTAGGGTCACCGCGATGCAGAGCCACTGGTTGGGACCTAGTACTTTAGCGTGACGTGCCACAATCGTGCTAGGCAACTAGAATTTGACAATTGTTAAATAGACCACCTCCGTGACTCGCCAAACACCAAAATGATGGTGTTTTGTGACTAGGACTTAAATTAGTCATAACATCTTTCCTGAGTATCCGATTTTGGCGAATATTATATCAACGGAAAGCTCATTCAATTTTCCACACTACATAATTGATTAACATGGAAAATTTGCATAGGATTTATGGATTTTAAATCATCTATGCATAGAAATGATAGTTTTTGTTCTAGCCCAAAATACGGGGCGTTACAGAAAAATTTAAACTTCTATCATGAAGCTGAATTCTATGCTTATTTTACTTTACTTGCTTCAAGGAGCTGATTCTTGCTGAGAATTTATGATTTCCTTGAAATTTTTCTGATCCAATCATATATATTGAATTTTGAAGTTATAACTTATGCAAGTACGAATCATGAGACAACACGACTTTGATCGTACATGGGTATTATACTGTCTGAGCTGAAATACTTGGAAAATTTTGAGATTATGCGCTGAACTCTTATGCAACGAGTCATGACTAGATAGCTGAATCTAAAACATGATGATTGGAATGAATTGAATTTACAATTTACATGGATGGAATAGATTATCTCTTGGGGATGGTCATACGCATGAGACTTCAGATAGTAGGGCTGGACGAAAAGGTGGAAAACCACAGGAACTTGTCTGCCTGACTGTTAAACAAAATTGTTGGATATACAGACTGAATTATACTTGGTAACTTATGCTTAACTGGAGTATCTCTTCAACACTCTTTCTAAGGAAGTTCTAGTAACATTAGGGAGAAAAATAATCTTGGGCATAATCTACACCAGACATCTGACTAAGGAATCACAACATTGACACTACTCTATAGCATGGAATATAAACATATAACTCATAAATTAGGGTAGAGTTACCAGGCCTTAGGCAATGCAACTTCTTACTTTCCAGCATAGCACACTTCCCGAATACTCCCTTAACTATACTATTCTCCTTAAATACCATGCTTAATAGATTCAACTTAAAATTCTCATATGGGCATTGATAAATCTTTCTACTAATGTCAAAAGTTACTGAAATCCTCTCACCACGTTCAAGCCTAACTCTAAACCACAAAATACAACATGCCGCATAACTATACTAGTCTAATCCATATGATTCAGTCTTCTATATTATTTTAGAGATCACACCCTAAACATAACGTGCCTTACTACTTCAATGATGACTAACTCTGAACTCTTACTATGGATTTACTAGCACATATTACGTTCCTCCACTTAAATCCCAACATGTCATTCAAGCCTATCTTTATAACCACATATGAACTTCAAGGCAAACACTCTTAAATACATACTTCACATAGTCTCTAAACCATTGTCAATAGAAATCCCACGCGCTATCCCAAGAACATACACATATAAATTTCCACTAACCATCACATGTATCAAAGACTTGGCCCTAAATCTTACTTAACACTTATGGTTTTATCAAAGAAAAGCATACAATGATCTTTCATCAATAAGAAACATCTACTAATCACCACTATCATTACATAAGGAGGAGTCACTAAAATGTTAGAACATAAGACCTTGAAGCATAGAAGGATATTATACGAGACTTGGCACTTAACTGGGGCCTGAGGAATAGTGAATCAACATCAGGGATTCATCAAAGTGATCTGAATTGAGGGCATACCTGGATATAAGCTGAATCTCGCCAATCATTTGGCGTGTAGCATGAATTATGGGAACTGAGTACACTATAAAGCATGAGTAAATGAGTCATGAGCTGCATGACCTCAATTTGGAGTTCATAACTTATGAAATGTGATTCTGACTGCTGAATGAACTGGAATTCCTTATTTAGGAACTGGAAGAGCGCATGATTTTCTATCATATGCATGAAAATGAACCATGATCATGGAACTGAAATGTAAGGCATGAGTAGGTATTGGGATAAATGAAAAAAATACTGAGATGAGAATGGGTTGAGCCTCACCCTTATTTTCTGGTGTTCCATATCATACTGGCATCACTACTAGAATCTGAGAGCCTGGTTTGGTTACATGTTCTATCATCTCCCCCTTATCTTTAAGCCATCAACTTAAGTTTGAGAGAACCCTTACTAGACTCTAAACTGAACTATACTCACTGCACTCTGGGGTCTGGAATACGACAATACACGTAATTAATAGAACTTAACCCGAATGACTACACCTACAAGTGGAAAACCCACTGCTAATACCACCTCCTGATAAAACTCTATCATTCTATATCCCCAATAGTTATCACATAATACTGTAACACTTACTTACTTCGGATCTTCATAAGTATTCCCATAGTCGGAGTGCACACCCTGTAACGCTTGAACTCTTATTTCTATGAACTCAACTTTCAAGAACTCAATCTTAGCTTCTAACACTTAACATGGATATCACCAAGCCTTTGATGAACCATACTACTTCCATCATAGGACACCAATATCGGAACTCTAAACTTATATCTCTCTACCATGAGAATCAAGATCATATCAAAAGACTCAACACTATCAATCAAAATTTCTCAACTTGGCTATTTAAAATACCATATACCATCTAACTAGTCTTTCTCCACATAGCAACTCAACGGTACCACTAGCCACACACAATATGTAATAACCTTAGAAAAATACCGCAACCTCATATCACCTTGGGCATACTTCTACATCATACTTATAACAACATACTTCATTATGAATCAAATAAACTTAAGCTCTTGCATACACTGTTCAAACTTATTAGATCACTTCCATATAACTAGTATCATTAACCAAGAAATCATTACATTAGTCTATCACTAAAAAGATGTAAATCATCCTCGAACATCGGTTATTCAACTAAATATATTTATCTACACAAATGTCACCCTCACTCTGACTTCTAACCTTGTGACTTTACATCACCAACCTCTTGTTCTAATCTCACTACCAATAGGTCATGACACCAACACTTTATCTTATACTACTACTCGGGTGGAAATATAGTTTCAACATTCTTCTACACATCTTCCCCCTTCAGCATACCATCTGTAATATAAATTTTGAATAGGACTGAATACTCTTAATACCGCAGACCGAAAAACATGATTTCATTGAAATCAAAGATCACATTAAAATCAATACACTTTGAGGCACTAATGGACTCTTCTCAAGCCTTTATACAATTTAAAAATCTTATATGACTTCAATCAGAAAATACCATACCATTTAGACTCTAAACTTCTGCACTTGAATCACCCCAATCATGAGACATATCTGAGCACATCAAAGCAAGGAAAGAATTGAGATGACTTTACTCTCGTATAGGCGACACCATATAACAAATTAGAGTATGAAAGAGGAAAATTCTGACTCTATAGTACGAACTAGAACATGAAGAAAGAAAGACATTCCTAAATTCCTTGTAGCCTCCTACTTATAAGTGTGGCGCACTACACACCCATAAACCAGACTCTACCCGATGAGATTTTGCAGACACCCTAGGACCATGAACTGTGCTCTGATACCATGTTAGTCACGACCTAAACTAGGGCCTAGCCGTGACGGACATCTCGAACCATGAAGGCCCGGACGTCCTACTATATCTTGTAGTCATGCACAACATTCATAAAATAAAAGAAAATGCAGAATTTTGATCTAATACAAAAACATGGTCGTACTCTGGATTAAGTTTAACAATAAGGAATGAAATATGAAATCAACTAAACAACATATGGAACAATCTGCGAAATCTCTAGTATATGAAAATATGACAACTGTGACAAGGCCCCCAGTAGAGTGAAAGTATAATAGATGACATAATCTGAAAGGATAGGCCTTTTGCAATAGAGAAGGCTTACCACTGCACAATCTGATCTGTTGTCTGAATTATGTACTACTTATTTGGACCCTAAACTGAGCCTCAGAACCTGAGAGGTAGGGGAGGGGTGTCAATACAGATGTACTGGTACGCAGAGAAAATACAAAATAATCATTTATATTCAACATATATAAGAGCAATTTAAAGCAGTTCATAAACATATCATATAGTAAGAAATTATAGGGGTATTTTAAAAGACTTTGTGAAAACATCTTAAATCTGTAACACTCTTTGTCTTACTTCTGTGCTAAGTGGTGTACCTCACTATCTGTAATCCCATAGGCTATATAGGATCTTCCATTAACTCAGTAGCCAAGCCTCCAACCCAAGTGTGCCGCAAGGGTTGGAGTCTCTGAATCTACTATGCCACACAGCCGTCACCAGCGTACAATAATAATCTACCTGTATTGGAAAATATAGTTTTAGGCTAAGATTTACTTGAACTCATGACTTCTTCGGGTAACCACCTGACCCTCTTTATTCCCATTTTTAGTTCTTTAAACATGCATGCTCTGAAATCATACTCTGAAATATTTAACTCTATCATGGCATATACACATATATTGTATCATCATACCATTGACTTGTAAGTCACATTATTTGAGCCATTTATAGCAATTTATATCTCTATTTTCAAATCATGAAATTCTGGTCCACCATATCAACAATTCTTTCTACAAACTTATGTAAAACTATGCAGTTAATTCTCTTTATCAATGATTCAGTAAACAAAGGTGGTCATGTTAAAAGTCTAAATCTCATGCAATTCTTTCTCTTTTAACATCACATAGTTATATGAAGAAACACCTTCTCAACAATTCAAAATCATATTCAAGTACAAGGACATTGAGAAAATATCTTTCAAGTCATAAAACATGCATTTCAACTCTTTTCCAACAAAATCATAAGCTTTAATCCAATACAAGATAGGGAGTTCATAATTTATGCTCTCAAACAATCTTAAATCTCAAATTCCATACATATACATATACATGTAAATCAATTTAGAAGAATGGACCACAAGGTCAAAATAATAGTAACATTAAATCATTCAGAGTACGTAATTTAGAACATAGATTCCAAAACCCCTTTGAAATTCATGCATACAGATCTTAAAATCATGCTCTAATGGTTTTAAGACCATGTAGTTGTTACGATAAACCCCACATACCTTAAATTATAAGATCTAAAAGATGGAACCAAGATCTTGATAGATGAAACCCAGGTCTTGATTTGTTTGTTGGAGATCTTGAACTTAAGGCTTGATTTTCTTGAATTTTTTGTTCTTGGAGAAAAACCCTAATTTGATCTTATTTTGAGAGTGCAGAGAAATTTTTTGATGTTGTAAAACTGATAATGATTGATAAATAACACTTAAGGGGTGATTTAATTTGTGAAGGGTTTTTGGAGTGAGGGAAAGACAAAAATATCCCTACGAAATAATTTCCTAGTTGCTGAAATTCTCAGCTGACGACCAAGGCTGACAAGCCATCAGATATGTGACAAGGTATCAACTTTTGTTATCACCTGGGAGCTAAAATTGATGGCTTTCTTCCTAAGGCTAGCGACATATTCTGACAAGTCATCAGATTTGTGACAAGCGGTCAGAATTGTCATCACTCAGTTGCCAGGCTGATATGCTGGAGTAAAATAGGTATAAATTTTTTCTCTGATATTGGATTTTGGGAAAATTTATGGAGTTGGAAAGATGACTCAAAGGCCTTTCATTTGATATATAGTAGGCCACCCAGTTCATCATATACAAGAAGTTAAGGTCGATTGAAGTTGATCCAAGTTTTGACGCTCACTAAAACTTGAACGATAGGAAAGCTTTCAACTAGTTCTTGAGTTAAGGGCTCTCTGTGATCTTGACTCATGCTCAAATAGGTTCCCACACTACATAATTGATTAACATGCCAAATTTTCTTAGTATTTATGGCTTTTGGAACATCTACGCGTAGGAAAGTTGATTTTCGTTCTAGCCCAAAATGCGAGGTGTTACAGTATGTCTTCTTAAGAATAGTGCAAGGAAGTTATTGTTGATAATGTTTTAGTAAGTAAGAGAAGTATGCTATTACGGGTGTTTTTTTAGACGTTCATACATGGTTATAAAAAAGTATTAAATTTGATTTTGGTGTATAAGTGGATGAATGCATTGCATGTTAGTTTACTAAAATTCTAACTTTGGAATGTAAAATTTTAAGTTGATTCATGATCGGGGTTGTCGATAGCACATCTCGAGTAAGTTTCAGATTTTTCAGGCGAGGTTTAAGACCATTTTGGATAGTCAAAATAGTGAGGCTATGTGATATGGCTGTGGTGCGACACATTTTTCATCGATGGGTAGCAACGCAATGTGTTGCATTTTTCGTGTCACCTATCACGTTGATAAAGAAAGGT
The DNA here is from genome assembly GCA_030864215.1 of Capsicum pubescens. Lineage (NCBI taxonomy): Eukaryota > Viridiplantae > Streptophyta > Magnoliopsida > Solanales > Solanaceae > Capsicum > Capsicum pubescens. The sequence continues at coordinate 409,181,270 of CM061548.1, read as the reverse complement.
GAAGTGGTAAGACATGTTATGCTTAGGGTGTGAGCTCTAAAAAGATATAGAAGATTTAATCATGTGGTTTAGAATGGTATTATGGTGTGGTGTATTGTACCATGTGATTCTGAGTTAGGCCTGATCATGGTGAGAGGACTTACTTTAGTTTAGACATTAGTAGATGAATTCATGAACAACTATGTGAGAATCCTAAGTTGAATAATTAGAGTAATGTATTTAAGAAGAATAGTATAGTTGAGGGAGTATTTGAGTAGTGTTGCTAAGATTGAAAGTAATAAGTTACATTTCCTAAGAACTAGTTATTCTATCCTAGCTTACGATTTATATGCCTATGCTCCATGCTACAGGGTTGTATCAATGTTGTGATATCTTATTCAGATGTCATGTTCAGATCATGCCCAAAATTCCTTGCTCTCTAATATTATTAGAATTTTGTATAAGAGTGTTGAAGAAATACTCCATTTGAATATGAGCAGTCAGTAGGATCCAGTCCATATAGCCTGCAATCCTGTTTAGCAATTAAGCATATAATCACTGTAACACCCCGATTTTCTGAATCGGAATGCTACACGGTGCTCATAACCCCGAAGAACCACAAGAAAACCCATGACTGATATTTTTACCTGTATACTGCATAATATATCATAAAATGCAGAAACATGAACATGAAAGACCATAAGGTTCGAACTGAATAAACGTCTGATAACAAAATGTCTGAAAAAGGTATAAAAATACCAAAACAAGTCATAAATACTGAAAATAATGATATCTGAATATCTAATCTAACATTTAGTCTGAAAGCCTCTAACTAAACTAAATATGGAGTTGAAGGAACATGTCTCCAACTAACTCAATCTAGCAACTAAATAGTAAATATAGAAATAATCATATCTTCCTTGAATGAGAAGGACTCACTGTAAACTAATGCTACTACTGATCTGGAGCTCATGCCACTGAACCTATGGTATAACATAAGAGAAAGCACTATAGCACAAATGCGTCAGTACGTTTGAATGTACTGAGTATACAAGTGAGGTAAGCTAAATGCAAAGGGTTATATGCATGAACAATGCTGACTAATATGAACGTGAGAATACATAACTGTAACTGAACTCGTAGAGGTACTGACAGCTGAGTCTGAATACTGACAACATGAGTGTACTGATACTGAGATACAAAATAGATAAACGGCTATTTCTGACAGTTTTAATTATGAAAAACTGGTCTGGTTGACTGTGTCTGACAGTCTTTATGTTGAATACTGATATCATGAATTCTGATAACTGATATGACTGATACATAAGTTCAAATAACTGATATAACTGATATAACTTTGATGATCATCCTAACCGATGTAACTGATATTGAGCCACTGTATCTGACAGTCTAAGTTTTGATAGTTGATGCATGATTATATGACTGACAAGATATGTGAATACAAGACAGAAAGTACTGATAAGCTGACCACGCATATCTGATGCATGAATACATGACTGAACTGACACACTAACATGCGACTGAACATGCAATGGTAAAGGCACTAAGATTGAACAGAAATATGAGAACATGAATGATTCTTCCACATGACATATGGACTGAACATCATGAACTGAACTAAACCTCTGAATACTTGACTTATAGCTAAGGTATAACTTGAAGGTCAACTTATGAGTACCCACTATTCTAGACTGAATTCGTTATGCAAGGAGAAATTGAAGGATCTAAGGTATGAGAGCATTAAGAGAAAGTGGGGTATCTCCCCCTTGGGATTCTATGTCCCTCTACGAATGTTTACCTTACGGAGATACTGGGTGATGCACAGGAACTCTATGAACTAGATTATAACTAAACTTTGGGAGTCTTAAACTAATGCATAATGCATGAGATGAACTGAACTTGCAACTATTAGGAGGTTCTACCTTGAAATAATTACATTATCTGAGATTTTGGATTCCATGAATAGATGCAAGGATGAGAAAACAAGCTATAAAAATCTGACTACTCGATTGCTAAACTGACTTGTTGGCTTTACTAGCGAACTCATACTGAAAAATATGATCGAATAAGAGAAAAAGATCTAACAATGCATACTATGGACATAAAAGACTGGTAACATACCCGAATCTAAGTAAGGGAAACTTTATGGATTTAGACGGGTCTTGAGTGTATAAAGTTTATTCTGATGCTGACCATTATTGGTACCTTGCCGATGTAACTCCTTACCCCTCTGTTCTAGAACTCTTCACTCTCTCATCCTGTGGCCTGGCTTGCCACATCCAAAGCATACATCACTAACTGCCATACATACACCTAAATGATTCTTACCATACTCTTCACAAAGTGGATAAGCAAGACCTCTATTTTCACTATCATGGGGTTTAGAGCCTGGCGCTCCATCATGACGGTCATTTCTGGACTTAGGTACTGGTACACTAGTTTAGGATGGAGCTGGGACTGAAAATTTCTGACTATGCTTAGAACGGTTACCACCCTGTGACTTAGGCTGAGCAAAGCTAAAACTACCTGTCCTTGCTCTCTTACTCAGTCTCTCTCTCATCCTAATCTTCTACTCTTCAATCTGCTGAGCATGTGTCATATGTCTAGCTAAAGTTATATCCCTATTCAACATGGAAGATCTGCATTCGTTTACCATACTATCATTCACCCCTAACACGAACTTACTCATCTTAGCTCTACCATCTGCAACCACATGAGGGGCATATCTGGCTAATTGAGTAAACTTTAGGGAATACTCTTTTACCGTCATACTGCCCTGCCTGAGGTTTATGAACTCTAGTACCTTAGCTTCTCTAAGCTCTAGAGGAAAGAATCTATCAAAGAAAGCATAGGCAAACTCCTCCCACTCTCTAGGGCCTTCATCATCTAACCTTTCTGACTTCCACTACTTGTACCAAGTATGAGCGACATCCTATAATTTGTATGCGGCTAACTCAGCACTCTAAACAGTATTAACCCCCATAATATCTGTCACCTTCTGAACCTGATCTACGAATTCCTGTGGGTCCTCATCTGACTAACACCCTGTGAAGGAAGGAGGATTCATTTGGGTGAAGTCCCAAATTCTAGCTGCAGCTGAATTGGCCACTGGGTTGGCCAAAATGATAGCCTAATTCAGTTGTTCATTCATTCTAGACAGCAACTGACTGAGCAAGAGTGGTGAATGCATCCCAAAACTCCGCATGAGAAACATGATCACCCAAGGGTCTTAGGGATGAGTGGCTGACGGATTCCCATTTCTTCTTTTAGGAGGCATGTTTGTAGAAGAAAGGGCGAAATGGATTAGACTATGATTATTCTCACTGGCATGACATGAATACTGATTGAAGGGAAACTTTTCCTAAAATGTCTCATAGCCTCCTGCACATAAGTGTGGTGCACAAGACACACATGTATAAGACTCTACTAGATGCGGCTTTATGACTTCCTAGGACTCTATTGAAACTTAGGCTCTTATACAAAGTTTGTAACACCACTATTTTCTAAACAAGAGTGCTACATAGTTCTCATGACCCCGAAGGACCACAATCTAACCCATGACTGGTATCTGTACCTATATACTCTATAATATATCATAAAATTCAGAAACATGAACATGAAAGGACATAAGGTTCGAACTGAATAAACGTCTAATAACAAAATGTCTGAAAAAGGTATAACAATACTAAAAAAAGTCATAAATACTAAAAATAATAATATCTGAATATCTATTCTGACATCTAGTCTGAAAGCCTCTAACTGAACTAAATAAGTAGTTGAAGGAACATGTCTCCAACTAACTCCATCTAGAAACTAAATAGTAAATGTAGCAATAATCATATCATCCTCCAATGAGAAGGACTCACTGCAAACTATGAACACTGGAATGCTACTACTGATATGGAGCTCGTGCCTCTGAACCTATGGTGTAACATAAGATAAAGCTCCATAGCCCAAATGGGTCAGTATGTCTGAATGTACTGAGTATACGAGTGAGGTAAGCTAAATGCAAAGGGTTATATGCATGAACAATACTGACTACTATAAACGTGAGAATACATAACTGTAACTGAACTAGTGGAGATACTGACTGCTGAATGTAAATACTGACAACATGAGTTATCTGATACTGAGATACTGAATAGATGAACGACTATTTTTGACAGTTCGAAATATGAAGAGCTAGTCTTGATGACTGTGTCTGACAATCCTGAAGCTCAATATTGATATAATGAATTCTGATAACTGATATGACTGATACATGAGTTTATAAAATCGATATACCAGATATAACTGTGATCATCGGTCTAACAGATGTAACTGATATTGAGCGACTGTATCTAACAGTCTAAGTTCTGAAGGAACTATCTGAGTTCTATTTTTTATGGAGTAACTGAATCTGAGATCAGTCCTATCTAGCGGGTAATCATTAAATATGAAGATTTTGGTATTGTTTAACTATAGTTGAGATCAGTCCTATCTAATGGGTGATTTTGAAGTATATTTATAATGATAAGGATTGATTTTATCTAACAGTACTGAATCTGTACTATTGAACTGAGTTGACTGTATTAGATAGTCCTGAATCTGTAACTAAAACTGTAGGATGTGTTCATCTAACCGACATTCCCCAAGCTAATCTAACTAGGGTCCAATCTCTGCCTTGACTTGAAGGGTGTCAGTACCGCACCACCAGTAAAAACATCTACTGTGGAGTCAGTCCTAATCTAATGGATGACTCCTAGGATCAGTCCTATACATATAAATGTGCTAATGGGTGACCCCTGAGTATGTTAGTCCTATCTAACGGGTGACATCTCGTACCTACGTTGGCAACATAGTTCAGGAACTTAGGGATTGCTTCTAGGGATCTCAGTCATATTCTAGTGGGTGAGTCCCCATCCCTTAGCTCACACGATGCTAAATACTATTCCCATCTGAAATACACTAAACTGAATAACAGAGATGAACTAAATAACTGAAGTGAACTAATTAGCTTAATTGATACTAGTGGTATTGTTTTGGGGAGTTAAAATGAGTTTACTAACAAAATGTACTGAGTTCTGAGGACTGATTGAGAGTACTGAAGTTACTGAGATTGACTGTGAATACTAAAGTTACAGAATGAGTACCGAGATCACAGAGATTACTGAACTACTGAGACTACTGAGATTTCTGAGTTTTCCCAAGTCACATGACTGACTGAATTCTATAGATCATGGCTTAACTGAGAGTATCACGATAACATGACATGGCTCTAGGTACATAGCTATATTTTTCGGGTATAAGTACCCCCAGGACTCGAGGGAAGGAAACTGACACACATGACTAACTTGATCATAAAAGTAGAGTCCATAATCCACAATATCATAAATAAGGGATTTCATACTAAGAATGGTTTTAAACAATCTATTTCATGGAAGGGAATTTCATACAATATGGATATACTTGCATAGCTTTCAATATCATGCTCATTACATATTACAACTACAATCCATAATATCATAACATGGGGAATTTCATGAAGTACATTGGTATTCTACATCTTGTACATGAGTGGGTTTTGCAAGTAAGCATAGCATAATTCCTTAAGACTAGTTCGTGAGTAATCCAATAGTGTCCACAAGACACATTATTAATATGGATGACATTGAAATATGGGGGCATATCATGAATCCTTCATTTAGTCACAATTTAGCTATAATGCATGATTTCTAGTCTTTTAGGTATTTTGTCAAACACCTTACATGCACAACTTATGCATAGGTGTAAATTATACAATTACTCATCATAAATAATCAAACTTACATGTTTTCAACTCATATGATGCCATAGATTCATGATAACACATAAAGATTCTATCTTGGCATTATTCAACACATAAACATGATCAACAATCAATTCATAACATGAAAACCATAATATATAGTTTTAGAAAAGGGTTCTTGAACTTCATGGACAAATGGAGTCCATGAATGAACGCATGCATACCTTAGAAAGGTAACCTTAATGATTTTCTGGAGAGTTCTTGGATTGGGAAACTTAATTCTTGATTATCTTGGAAAAAGTCTTGAATGTTGCTTTTGAGAGATGAGTTTGATTGAAACCCTAATCTTGTGGTTGAGAGCGTAAGAGAGGGTTTTTAAGTTGCTTAACTGAAGAAAAAAGGGAAAAATTATGCCTCTTTAGGGTTATAAGTCGTGCAAGGTGATGAAAAAGACCAAAATACCCTTATGAAAAAAATTTCTTAGTTGCTGAAAATCATAGCTGACGACCTTCGTGATAGGGCGTCACAAATGTGATAAGCTATCACGAATGTCTTCCCTTAGGGGCTGGTTTCTTGCTAAGGATGATGACCTTCGTGATAGGACGTCACAAATGTTATAAGCTATCACGAATGTCGTCACTTAGGAGCTGGTTTATGCCTAAGGCTGATGACGTTCGTGATATGGCATCACAAATGTGATGAGCTATCACAAATGTCGTCACACTATTTCCAGCCTGACAGGCTGGAGTAAAATAAGTATAAGTCTTTTCTCCGATATTGGATTTAGGTAAAATTGATATAGTTGGAAAGATAATTCAAATATCTTTCCTTTGATATATAGTAAACCACCCAGTTCATCATATACAATGAGTTATGGTCGATTAAAGTTGATCCAAGTTTTGACGCTCACTAAAACTTGAACGATAGGAAAGCTTTCAACTAGTACTTGAGTTAGGGGAACTCTATGATCTAAATTCATGATCAAATAGATTTACACACTACATAATTGATTAAAACACTAAATTTATTTAGGATTTGAGTCTTTTGAAACATCTACGCAGAGGAATAATGGATTTTCATTCTAGTCTATAATGTGGGGTATTACAATATCTCCCCCTTGGGAACATTCATCCTCAAATGATACTGGTTGAGATGAGAGAAAAGAAAACTTACACGAATATATAGCATAAATGACTTATCATTATTTCATGGCTGACATGACTGAAAACTGAGCAAATCATATTGTACATGCATATCTGATGCATGTGTAGCTGATTTATGAATGTAGGACTTAGTTTTCCGGTAAACTGAGTTTCTCAAACTGAGAATGCATATCTGATGCTTAACTGATAAGTTTAATCCATGTATATATGATGCATTATTAAATAACTGACATGATACGTGAATGCATGACTGAAATTACTGATAAGGTGACCACGTATATCTGATGCATGAATACATGACTGAATTGAATCACGAACATTCAACTGAACATGCAATGGTAAATTCACTAAGATTGAACTGAAACATGAGAACGTGACTTATTCTGCTACGTGACATATGGACTGAACATCATGAACTGAACTGAACCTCTGAATACTTGACTTACAGCTGAGGTCTAACTTGAAGGTCAACTTATGAGTACCCTCTATTCTAGACTGAATTCACTATGCAAGGAGAAATTGAAGGATATAAGTCATGAGAGCGTTAATATAAAGTGGGGTATCTCCCCCTTGGGACGCTATGTCCCTCTAAGAACGCTTACCTTACGGAGATACTGGGCGATGCACAGGGCATCTATGAACTCGGTTATAACTAAACTTTGGGAGTCTGAAACTAATGCATGATGCATGAGATGAACTGAACTTACAACTACTAGGAGGTTCTACCTTGAAATAGTTACATTCTCTGAGATTTTGGATAGCATGAATAGATGAATGGATGAGAAAACAAGCTATAAAAATCAGACTGCCCGATTGCTAAACTGACTTGCTGGCTTTACTAGCTCACTCTTACTGAAACATATGCTCAAATGAGAGAAAGATATCTAACAATGCATACTATGAACATGAAAGACTGGTAACATACCCGAATCTAAGTTAGGGAAACTTTCTGGAATAGGACGGGTCTGGAGTGCATAAAGTCTATTCTGATGCTGACCACTATTGGTACCTTGCTGACGTAACTCATTACCCCTCTGTGCTAGAACTCTGCACTCTCACATCCTGTGGCCTAGATTTCCACACCCAAAGCATACATCACTGCCTTCCACACATGCACCTAGATGATTCTTTCCACACTCTTTGCAAAACGGATAAGTAAGACCTCTATTTTCACTACCCTAGGCCTCAAAGCCTGGCGCTCCATCATGAAAGTAATTTATGGACTTAGGTGTTGGTACACTAGTTGAGGATGGAGATGGTACATAAAATTTCTGACTATGTTGAGAAGGTTACCACCGTGTGACTTAGGCTGAGCAAAGCTGAAACTACCTGTCCTTGCTCTCTTACTCTGTCTCTCTCTCATCTTAATCTTCCGCTCCTCTATCTACTGAGCATGTTTCATAAGTCTAGCTAAAGTCATATCACTATTCAACATGGCAGATCTGCGCTCGTTTACCATACTATCATTCACCCCTGACACAAACTTACTCATTTTAGCTCTACCATCTGCAACCACATGAGGGGCATATCTAGATAATTGAGTAAACTTGAGAGAATACTCCATTACCATCATACTACCCTGCTTGATGTTGATGAACTCTAGTACCTTAGCTTCTCTAAGCTCTAGCAGAAAGAATCTATCAAGAAAAGCAGAGGCAAACTCCTCCTACTCTATAGGGCCCGCATCATCTAACCTTTTTGACTTCCACTGCTTGTACTAAGTATTAGTGACATACTATAATTGGTATGCAGCTAACTCAGCAATCAGAACAGTAGTAACCCCCATAACATCTATAACATTATGAACCTGATCTAGGAATTCTCGTGGGTCCTCATCTGAATTAGACCCTAGGAAGGAAAGAGGATTCATTCGGGTGAAGTCACGAATTCTAGCTGCAGCTTAATTGGCCATTGGGTTGGCCCTGAACTGCGTATGAGAAATATGATCACCCAAAGGGTCTTCGGGCTGATGGGCTGACTGATTCCGGTTTCTTCTTTTAGAAGGCATGTCTGTAGAAGAAAAGTAGAAATGGATTAGACTGAGATTATGCTCACTGGCACAACATGAATACTGAAAGAAGGGAAACTTCTCCTAAAACATGTCATAGCCTCTTGCACATAAGTGTGGTGCACAACACACGCATGTACAAGACTCTACTAGATACGACTTTCAGACTTCCTAGGACTCTGTTAAACCGTAGGCTCTAGTACCAAGTTTGTAACACCCCGATTTTCTGAACCAAAATGCTACACGGTGCTCATGACCCTGAAGGACCACAAGCTAACCCATGACTGATATTTGTACCTGTATACTGCATAATATATCATAAAATGCAGAAACATGAACATGAAAGGCCATAGGTTCGAACTGAAAAAACGTCAGATAACAAAATGTCTGAAAAAGGTATAACAATACCAAAATAAGTCATAAATACTGAAAAAAATAAGATCTAAATATCTAATCTGACATCTAGTCTGAAAGCCTCTAACTGAACTTAATAAGGAGTTGAAGGAACATGTCTCCAAATAACTCCATCTATCCACAAAATAGTAAATGTAGTAATAATCATATCGTCCTCGAATGAGAAGGACTCACTGCAAACTCTAAACACTAGAATGCTACTGCTGATCTAGATCTCGTGCCTCTGAACCTATGGTGTAACATAAGAGAAAGCACCATAGAGAAAATGCGTCAGTATGTCTGAATGTACTGAGTATAAGAGTGAGGTAAGCTAAATGTGAAGGGTTATATGCATGAATAATACTGACTAATATGAATGTGAGAATACATACATGCATACATAACTGTAAGTGAACTCATAGAGATACTGACTGATGAGTCTGAATACTGATAACATAAGTGTACTGATACTGAGATACTGAATAGATGAACGACTATTTTTGATAGTTCAAATTATGTAGAACTGGTCTGGTTGACTGTGTCTGACATTCCTGAAGCTAAAGACTGATACCATGAATTCCGATAACTGATATGACTGATACATGAGTTCAAAAAATTGATATAACTGATATAACTGTGATGATCGGCCTAACTAATGTAACTTATACTGAGCGACTGTATCTGACAGTCTAAGTTCTCATGGAACATCTGCGTTCTATTTTATATGGAGTAACGAAATTTGAGATCAGTCCTATCTAGCGGGTGATCTTTAAATCTGATGATTTTGATATGGTTTAACTATAGTTGAGATCAATCCTTTCTAATGGGTGATCTTGAAGTCTATTTATAATGATAAGGATTGATTGTCTCTAACAGTACTGAATCTATACTACTAAACTGAGTTGACTGTATCTGACAGTCATGAATCTGTAACTGAAACTACGGCATGTATTCATCTAACCGACATGCCCCAAGCTAAGATGACTGGGGTCTAATCTCTGCCCTGACTGGAAGGGTGTCAGTACAGCGTCACCTGTGAAGACATCTGTTATGGAGTCAGTCCTAATATAGCGGGTGACTCCTTGGATCAGTCCTATACATATAAATGTGCTAACGGGTGACCCCTGAGTATGTCAGTCCTATCTAACGGGTGATATCTCATACCTATGCTGGCAATGTAGTTTTGGAGATTAGGGTTTGCTTCTAGGCATCTCAGTCCTATTTTAGTGGGTAAGTCCCCATCCCTAGGCTCACTCGGTGCTGAATCCTACTCCCATCTAAAATAAACTAAACAGAATAACAGATATGAACTGAATAACTGAACTTAACTGATTAGCTAAACTAATACTAGTGGTATTATTTAGCGGAGCTAAACTGAGTTTACTGAATCTCGATAACTAACAAAATGTACTGAGTTCTGAGGACTGATTGAGAGTACTGAAGTTACTGAGATTGACTGTGAACACTGAACTTACAGACTGAGTACTGAGATCACTGAGATTATTGAACAACTGAGATTATTGAGATTTCTGAGTTTTTCTGAGACACATGGCTGACTGAATTCTATAGATCATGGCCTAACTGAGAGTATCCTGATAACATTACATAGCTCTAGGCACACAACTATATATTTTGGGTACAAGTACCACCAGGACTCGATGGAAGGAAACTGACACACATGACTGACTTGATCATAAAAGTAGAGTCCATAATCCACAATATCATAAATAAGGGATTTCATACTAAGCATGGTTCTCAACAATCTATTTCATGGAAGGGAATTTCATACAACATGTATATACTTGCATGGCTTTCATTATCATTCTCATTATATATTACAACCGCAATCCATAATATTATAACTTGGGGAATTTCATGAAGTGCATGGGTATTCTACATCTTGTACATGAGAAGGTTTTGCAAGTACGCATAGCATAATTGAATAAGACTAGTTCATGAGTAATCCAACAGTGTCAACAAGACACACTATCAACATGGGTGACGTTGAAATATGGGGGCATATCATGAATCCTTCATGTAGTCACAATTTAGCTATAATACATGATTTCTAGACTCTTAGGTATTTTTTCAAACACCTTACATGCACAACTTAGGCATATGTGTAAATCATACAATTACTCATCATAAATAATCAAACTTACATGTTTTCAACTCATATGATACCATAGATTCATAATAACACATAAAGATTCTATCTTGTCATTATTCAATAGATAAACATGATCAACAATCCATTCATAACATGAAAACCATAATATATTATTTTAGAAAAGGGTTCTTGAACTTCATGGACGAAAGGAGTACATGAATGAATACACACGTACCTTAGAAATGAAACCTTGATGATTTGCTGGAGAGTTCTTGGATTGGGAAACTTAATTCTTGATTATCTTGGAAAAAGGCTTGAATCTTGCTTTTGAGATATGAGTTTGATGGAAACCCTAATCTTGTGGTTGAGAGCGTAAGAGAGGGTTTTTAAGATGCTTAACTGAAGAAAAATGGGAAAAATTACCCCTCTTTAGGGTTATAAGTTGTGGAAGGTGAAGGAAAAGACCAAAATACCCTTATCAAAAAATTTCTCAGTTGCTGAATATCATAGATGACGACCTTCGTGATCGGGCGTCACAAATGTGATAAGCTATCACGAATGTCGTCACTTAGGGTCTGGTTTCTACCTAAGGCTAACGACCTTTGTGATAGGGCATCAAAAATGTGATAAGCTATCATGAATGTCATCACTTAGGAACTGGTTTCTACCTAAGGCTGAAAACCTTCGTGATAGGGTGTCACGAATGTCGTCACACTGTTTCCAGCCAAACATGCTGGAGTTAAATAGGCATAACTCTTTGCTCCGATATTGGATTTAGGCAAAATTGATATCGTTGGAAAGATAATTCAAAGATATTTTATTTGATATATAGTAAACCAAGAAGTTCATCATATACAACGAGTTATTGTCGATTGAAGTTGACCCAGGTTTTGATGCTCACTAAAACTTGAACGATAGGAAAACTTTCAACTTGTACTTGAGTTAGGGGACCTCTATGATCTAAATTCATGCTCAAATTGATTCCCACACTACATAATTGATTAACACACTAAATTTATATAGGATTTGAGGCTTTTGAAACATCCACGCATGGGAATGACGGATTTTCATTCTAGTCCAAAATGTGGGGTATTACAATCTCCCATAGATTTCCAACTTTCCTTCTAGTCTTACTATCGAAAGTTTCACGAGTAAGGACATTCCATGAGGCAAAATTTTCACATTCATGCAAATTTACAAATTTAGCTCAGTTTATGCATCATACATCTGTTTTAAATTCAGATATTTAGTCTTGATTCAGTTCATAAGTGTTCTGATGTTAGTTTTCCAAGTATTCCAACTCAAACAACATAATACCCATTGTATGGTCTTCTTCTAGTTGTCTCATCATTCGTGCTTGCATAAGTTATCACTTTGTCGTTCTATATGTATGGTTGTATCATGAACACTTTAAGAAAATTCCAAACTCTCAGCGTTAATCAGCTCCTTATAGTGATCCCGTACGTGGAAGTTAGTTTTGGTTTTGATCCTGCAATTATTCTGAAACCTTTCACTATTTCCACCCCTGTTGGTGACTCTATTATGGCTAGGAGGGTGTATAGAAATTATGTGGTATGTATTTATTGTCGTGATACTGGGACAGATCTTGTAGAGCTTGATATGATTAACTTTGATGCTATTTTAGAAATGGATTGGCTCCATTCGTGTTGTGCCACATTAGATCATAGAACCCGAAAAGTCAATTTCTCCTTTCCAAATGAGCCAGTCATAAAGTGGGAGGGGTATTCTTTAGCACCCAGAGGGAAATTCATATCTTATCTTAGAGCCTGTAAGCTTATACCAAAGGGTTATTTGTATCATCTTATTCGGATTAGAGATTCTAGTACTGAAAGTCTTTCCCTCTAGTCTGTCCCTATAGTTAATGAATTCCCAGAAGTCTTTACCGATGATATCCCAGGTATACCACCTGATAGGGAGATAGATTTTGGCATTGACTTGTTGTCGGATTCTCATCCTATTTGTATTCCTACATACAGAATGGCTCCTACTGAATTGAAAGAGTTCAAAGAATATCTAAACGATCTTATTGACAAAGGCTTTATATCTCATAGTGTCTCTCCCTGGGCTGCACCTATACTCTTTGTGCATAAGAAAGACGGTTCCCTTTGCATGTGTATAGATTACCATCACCTAAATAACATTACTGTTAAAAATAAACACCCTCTTCCCAGAATCAATGATTTATTTGATCAACTCCAAAGTGCCCAATGTTTCTCTAAGATAGACCTTCACTCGGGTTATCATCAGTTGAAGGTTAGGGAAGTTGATATCACCAAAATAGCTTTATGAACCCGATATGGACACTATGAAATTTTAGTTATGTCCTTTAGACTGATTAATTCCCTGCAACTTTTATGGACCTAATGAATAGGGTGTTTCACCAGTTTCTAGATTTGTTTATCATAGTATTTATAGAAGATATTATGGTTTACTTTACGAGTGAGGAAGAGCATGCCAACCACCTACAAATCATCCTTTAGACTCTCAAAGATCATGAGTTGTATGCAAAGTTTCCAAAATGTGAATTTTGGCTTAGTGCTATTGCTTTCCTAGGGCACATTATTTCTAGTGAGGGGATTAAGGTCGACCCCTAAAGGGTTGAGGAAGTGATAAAATGTCCCAGACCCATGACTCTAACTGATATTCAAAACTTTTTGGGTTTGGCAGGGGATTACAGAAGATTTGAAGAGAGTTTTTCCTCCATAGATTCTCCACTTAAAAAATTGGCTCAGAAAAAGGTGAAAAATTTATGGTCTGACTCTTGTGAGAATAGTTTTGGGAAACTGAAGGACAAGTGGATTACGCACCATTTTGACCCTCTTCGAGCGTACAAAGGGTTTTGTTGTGCACGGTGGTTCATCCTGGGTGGGACTTGGGTGTGTACTTATACAACATGGTAAGGTGGTAGCTTATGAATCTAGACAGTTAAAGGTGCACAAAAAGAATTATCCTACCCATGACTTGGAGTTAGAGGTAGTGGTATTCACACTTAAGATATGGCATCAATATCTGTACGGGGTACATGTTGATATTTTCACTGATCAAAAAAGTTTGTAGTATGTTTTCTTGCAGAAAAAACTGAATCTCAGGCAGTGAAGGTGGTTGGAGTTGTTGAAGTACTATGTCATGAGCCTGCACTATTATCCGGGCAAGGACAATGTGGTGCCCAACACCCTCATAAGGTTGTAAACGGGAAACCTTTCTTATATTGAGGCATGAAAGAGGGAGATGGTGAAAGATATTCACCAGCTTGCAAGTATGAGAGTTCAACTACTAGATTTCAAAGAAGGAGGAGGACTTGTCCATAATATAGTTAAATACTCTTTATGTGCTGAAGTTAAGGAGAAGCAAGCTGAGGATCCCATCTTGATGCAACTTAAGAAAAATGTTGGTCAATAGAAGGTGATGGTGTTTGAAATTAGAGGTGATGGGTTTTTGAGGTATCAGGGTAGGCTTTTTGTGCTGAACGTGAATGCATTCCGAGAGAGAATTCTTGACGAAGATCACACTTTGAGGTATGTTGTTCACCCATGCTCTACAAAAATGTATCATCTCCTTAAGGCTATTTACTGGTGAAACAATATGAAAAAAATGTTGGTAATTTAGTTTCTTAAGTGTTTGATTGTCAACAAGTCAAGGTAGAGAATTTGAGACTAGGGTACCTCCCAAGATATAGCTTTGCCTATGTTGAAGTGGGAGATAATTAATATTGATTTATTATAGGCCTTCCGAAGTCTCGAAAATAATATGACTCCATTTGGGTAATTATGGACCAGATACCAAGTCTTCTTATTTTCTTCCAGTATGGATGAATTAGTCGGGCGATAACTAAGCTAAGTTGTACATTCGAGAGATTGTCTATTTGTATAGTGCTTCTGTATCTATTATATCCGATCGAGGTACACAATTCTTTTCTCAGTTTTGGTGATCATTTCAGAGGGGTTTAGGCATCCAAGTGAATCTGAGTACCGCCTTCCACCATCAGACAGATGGGCAAGCTGAACGGACCATTCATACCTTTGAGGATATGTTGAGGGCCTGCATGATTTACTACAAAGGCAGTTGGGTGGATTATCTACTGTTGATAGAATTAGCCTTCAACAATATCTATCATTCTAATATACAAATGGATCCTTTGGAAGCACTTTATGAGAAGAGATGTAGGTCTCCAATGGGTGGTATGAAGTAAGTGAAATCTAATTATTTGGGCCTGGATAGGTTCATCTAGCAATGGAGAAAGTAAACATCATTAGGGAGAAGCTTAAGACAGCTCAGAGTCGCCAAAATTCCTATGCTGACATTAGAAGGAGAGAATTGGATTTTTAAGTTGATGATTGGGTATTTCTAAAGGCCTCCCCTATAAAGGGGATGATGCAATTCGGAAAGAAAGGGAAGGTTAGTCCTCGTTATATAGGACTGTATCTGATTGTGAGAAGGATCTGTGGGGTTACATATTAGTTAGCTTTGCCCATGAATTTGGCTACCGTCCATCCGGTATTTCATGTATCCATGTTGAAAAAGTGTATTGGAGATCATTCTCTGGTGTTTCCTGTAGAAGACATCAATGTGAAAGTCTCTTTGTCATATGAGGAATAACCTATCACCATTTTAGATAACCAAATTTGGAAGTTGATAACTAAAGAGATAGTTTTGGTTAAGGTGTTATGGAAGAACCAATAAAGCCGAGGAAGCTACTTGGGAGTCAGAGGATGACATACGTGCAAGGTACCCTACCCTCTTTGAATCAACGAATGATGATATTGAAGGTACAAATCATACTCTCTCTCTCTCTTTTTCCTTAGTGTTGTTTAGATCGTGCTTGTCTATGTTTTGAGTCATTATTTGGGGACGAATGATCCCAAGGGTGGATAATGTAACAGCCCGTATCATTCTCGACTTGATACCACTCTTAGTATCATGCATAGAGATCTAATAAACTAAAGTTTTTCTACGTATTTAAGGAATTATCCATATTTTAATCTTCTAAACTCCAATGGTTTTTAAATTGATCTTCCCAACCCTGAGACATAGATTTTAGAGTTGATTCATGTTCAGGGGTGTAAAGAGGATGCCTTGGGGGAGTTTCAAATTTTTTGGACGGGGTTTGAGGCGTGTTTGTAATTTGAAAACTAAATGTCACCGCGATTGGACCGCATCATGGTGACTATAGCGATAAGACATCTATCACGATGCGGTGGTCCTCCAATGTGGGATTTAGTTGTGAATTTTAATTTCGAAGGGCAGTTTCGACCTTTCCCCATAACCCCAAATCGTGATAACAATAGATTAAATCATTATTAGGGCATTATATTCCCATAATCACTCAATTCCTCTCAATAGCTTAACCCTAACTCTCCCCAAAAATTCAAGAATTCAACCTATAGGTCAAGATTTCAAGACTAGGGTTTAAAATCTTCAAACTAAACAACATAAAGTATGTGGGACTATCCTTAAACTCCATGGACATGGATTTTATCATTTTTATCAAATATAATGATTTATAATCATGTTACAAATAAAGGTTTTAGAATATTATTTCGGAAAGTATGTTATTACATTGTTTTGATGAAAGTATATGTATTCGATTGAACTCTCTTTTGTGGAAATCTAATTATAGCCCCTTATGTATATACCACCTTTACAGTTTTGGAAAGTTCAATTGAGTGCATGAACAATGAATTTCATCTCTTGCTATGAAATATAGTGTCTATTTATATTGTGAGTGATTTTGAATGCATGAACTAAGGTTTGAAAATACGTTTCTTACCATCATGATGTTTTATAGTGAATATGATATGATGAGAGGGATTTTTTATGGCATAACTATGCTCATTGTATTTAAAAAAAGAATTTTATTGCATTGAATAATTGAGATGGCCACCACATGTTTAAGTATTGTGCAAAGAAAGTAACTGCATAAAGATTTCATGAGGCTTCAAAATGATGACTCTCTTGTGTTGTTATAAATCTTGGTGGTCATTTTCATGTTTTGAATGAGATTGACTGTGAAATTGATACTATATGAATGACTTGCAAGTCTGGGTATTACGATACCCTATGATGACATAGCTTTCTTTAAGATTTTAAGCATTGAATAATTTTGTATGAGAAGTATGATGTTTAGAGAACTAAAGTTGGGCCTAAAGAGAGGTAGATGATTACCCGAAGAAGGCATTTGAGTGTAAGGGCTCATCGCTAGAAATTGAGTTTTTCCAATTCGGGTGATATGATTGGCTAATGCCAATGTATGTTTGTTCTTGAGACAATGGTATACTAGAATAGTTATTAGGACTCCAATCCTTACGGGAATAGTTATTAGGACTCCAATCCTTGCGGAAAACTTGGATTGGGGGCTTGGCTGCCGAGTCAAGGGTGGATTCCATAGATCCTGTGGGATTGTATAAATGTAGGGCGTACCATCTATCTCATCAGTAAGATGAAGTGCTGAGTCTTGATTTCAAAAAAGCATTGGAAAAGTTTTAAATTATGCCCATGTGTTTTTACTTATCTTACGTGTAATATTTTATGAAATGGTCTCATCTATGTTGTGAAATAAAAAAAATTCTATTTTTGATTGTTTCACATACTAGTACAATTGTATTGACCCTCTATATTTTAGTATTTGAGGCACAGTGTCGGAGCCTGACTAAGAAGTAGAATTGTTGGTCAAAAGTTTATAGTTGGTGAGCCTCCAATATTTTGGAAGGCCTGGTTTATGAGATATTGTTGTTTTATTTTTGGCTCATGGTCCGACTGGGGATCTTGTCCCAGTTTTTAGACAGATTGGGTTTTCATATTGTTAGAGATTTCACAGACTGGTGTTAGATTTGTTTGAATGTTTATGGATTTCATAATAATATTGTCAATTGAAATAAGATGATAACCATGTTTCAATTTGTGTCTTTTTTCCACACATTTTTATAATGTATGGACAATGTGTATGAACGCCAGTTAGAAGGGGCTCTCGGTGTTGGGTTCAAAGTGTGTATGAAGTGTGAATGGAAAATGGAAAATGGTGGAGAAGGGAGACACCCAATTTACGAAGTGCACAACAAATTGGAAAGTTCACTAATTCTCCCACATTGGTGGGAGAAGGGAACTTTGGAGTGTTTATAATAAGAACACTTACTACACATGGTAAGTGAGGCAAGAAATAAGAGATGCCTCGTGCCGTCGTTGTCGTCGCTGGGTCGGCTCGGCTTCGGATTTGGATTTAGATTTGGCAAATGATCGATCGATGAGAGCTATCTTTTTGGACAATGTTTATTTGACAGAAATAAATAAATCCAGACAGAAATCTAATCAAAAAATACAAAAAATGCAGTAAAATATTTTTTGGTTTTGGTACTCCATTTATACATGCATACAAAAGTTCGAACTGATGCAATACTTCATCGAACTGGTGCCACTATTTCGGTGAACTGATGCACTATTTCAGTGAACTGATGCACTGTTTCAATAAATTGATGCATTGTTTCGACGAACTGACACACTTATTCACGAAATGGCATGCCTGTTCAGAAAAGTCAAACTATTTGGACGAATGAAAATGAATTTTAAGAAAAGGTTACACCTTTTAGATGAACCTTTTTCACTTTTCAGAAGAGGTATCTTCTGGATATATAAACCTGCTTTCATCCACAGGTTTAGAAATGAAAATTTCAGAATACAAAATTACTTCTTGTCTTCCAAATTACTCTGTGTGATCAATCAAAACGTTCTGTGCATTCTAAGATATTTCAACCGTTTGAGGTACCGCTACAGTTGGTATGTTTAGCCATTTTATCCTGGGAGGAAAAATTTCATAACCTCGGGTACAGTGAGGGGAATTATTTCCTTAAGGAAACATCATGAATTGGGACGACTTGGCTATTTTCTATTTCATCTTAATTTCTGAAAGAATAAAATACACCTATTGGAAAGGAATTTTGATCTTGTGTTGAGGGTGTTTGATATACTTCATTGTGTTCTTGTTTATACTTGAACTCTAGTTGAAGTTATTGTTCTGGATATACTAATTCTGTGTACCCAAAGTACAAATGAAAATAACAATCTTAAGGAAATAAATTAATTTTACAGAATCTGTATAACTTGTTTTTGGAGATTAAAGCTTTAAGCTTTCTCTTACGCTTAAATTTAACTAGTGATTAGAAGACATTAAATATTCATCAAAAGTTTTGTTAACTCGGTTGACGATTTAAAGTTATAAAAATTTCATCGTTAATTAGAAACAAGAAGAAAAGTTGAAAAGTTATTTAACTTTAAAAGTAGTATTCTGAAAATACTAAATTTTTTTGTCTTGTGTTGATAGGAAAGATGACTAATGAAAGTCAAATGATGGATGCGACAACGTCTGTGGGGACAACAAATATTGCCATATCATGTCGCACAAATGCTCCTCCAACAATGGAACCGGCGGAGAAGCCCGAAAATTTTTCAGGCATTGACTTCAAGCGGTGGTAGTAAAAGATGTTCTTTTACCTCACCACTTTATGTCTACAACGGTTCACTAGCAAAGACGCTCCTGAGGTGCCCGAGGGAACCTCAGACAAAGATCGCTTCATTATTGTAGAAGCTTGGAAACATTCGGACTTCCTTTGCAGGAATTATATTCTGAGTGGTCTCCAAGACGACCTCTACAATGTTTATAGTGGAACCGAGGAATCAAAGGAACTGTGGAGGGAACTTGAAAAAAAATATAATACGGAGGATGTGGGAGTTAAGAAATTCCTTGTTGCACGGTTCCTGGACTTCAAAATGATAGATAGTAAATCTATTTTCTCTAAAGTACAGGAGTTGCAAGTCATCATACATGATCTCCTAGCAGAAGGTATATCTTCAAAAAATGCCTTAGTTGAACAAATTTAAAATGTTCTTAATACTCACATAAAATGTTTTGTAGGTTTAATTGTGAATGATGCTTTCCAAGTAGCAGCGATAGTTGAGAAGCTACCACCTTTGTGGAAAGACTTCAAAAACTACTTAAAGAATAAATGTTAGGAGATAACTATCGAAGATCTTATTATCCGACTTCGTATTAAAGAGGATAATAATACTGCCGAAAGAAGGTCAAAGGGGAATTCTACAATTAATGGAGCACATATTTTAGAAGATGACCAAAACAATTCCAAGAAAAGGAAGAAAGCTAAACAAGGAAGCAATCAACCCAAGAAAAAGTTCAAGGGAAAATGCTTTAACTGTGGCAAGATTGGCCACAAGTCCACAGATTGTCGTGCCCCAAAGAAAGGCAATAAGAAGGATCAAGCAAATATGATTCAATCCAACAAAGAATGCGATGATCTATGTGCTATGTTCTTAGAATGCAACTTGACGGGGAATCCTAGAGAATTATGGATGGATTCTGGTGCCACCCGCCATGTATGTGACAACAAGGAGTTGTTTTCGTCATTCTCTCAGGGTCAAGTAGAAGAAATGATCTACATGGCTAACACCGCTACGTCTAAGGTAGAAGGAACAAGAAAAATTTGCTTAAAGACGACTTCTGGAAAGTTCTTGGAACTTAACAATGTCTTGTATGTTCTGGAGTTACGTAGGAATTTAATTTCTGTTTCATTTCTAGACAAGAACGGGTTCAAATGTGTAACCATTTCTGGAAAAATTGTAATTAGCAAAGGAGAAATGTATGTAGGAAAAGGCTATCTGACTGAAGGCCTTTAGAAAATGAATGTAATGACTGTTGAAATAAATAGAAGTTCAAATTCTTCTTATTTGCTTGAGTCTTATGATTTATGGCATGAACGTTTAGGCTATGTTAATTACAAAATGTTACGAAAACTGATTAACTTAGAAGTTTTGCAAAACTTTGAGTACAATAAATCAAAGTGTCAAATGTGTGTGGAATCGAAGTGTGCAAAGCATCCTTATAAGTCCGTTGAAAGGAATTCCAATCCCTTAGACTTAATACACACTGACATTTGTGATATGAAGTCAACACCATCACGTGGTGGGAAAAAGTATTTCATAACTTTTATTGACGGTTGCACTAAATATTGTTATGTCTACTTTCTAAATAGTAAGGATGAAGCAATAGATGCGTTTAGGCAATATAAAATTGAAGTTGAAAATCAGTTAGACAAAAAGATCAAAATAATAAGAAGTGATAAGGGCAGAGAATATGAATCTCCCTTTGCGCAAATATATGTATAGAATGGAATAATCCATCAATGTACGACTCCATATTCACCTCAATCTAATGGAATTGCGGAAAGAAAAAACCAAACTTTGAAGGAAATGATGAATGCCTTACTTATAAGTTCTGGTTTACCGCAAAACTTATCGGGGGAGGCTATCCTTACGTCCAACCGTATACTCAATAGAGTTCCCTATAGTAAGACACAATCAATTTCCTATGAATAGTGGAAAGAAAGAAAACTAAACTTGATATATTTCAAAGTGTGGGGGTGTCTAGCAAAGGTCCAAGTTCCTGTGCCTAAAAGGGTTAAGATAAGACCTAAGATGGTGGACTGTGTGTTCATAGGATATGCTAAAAGAAGTATGGCATTTCGATTTTTGGTTCATAAATTTGATCATCCGGATATTAATAAAAATACGATAATTGAATCAGACAATACTGAATTCTTTAAAAACATTTATCCGTATAAAACTAGACATGAACAGTCTAGTGGGGGGTCTAAACAACCTCATGATGAAAAAATTGAGAATAAACATAATGAAGAAAATCCAAGATGTAGTAGGCGTCAAAAAACGTCTACATCATTTGGATTAGATTTTTTAACAATTCTCTTAGAAAGTAAGCCTCAAACATTTAAGGAAGCGATGACATCTTTAGATTCATCCTTTTGGAAAGAGGCAGTAAATAGTGAGATTGATTTAATCTTAAGCAACCATACATGGGATTGGTTGATCTTCCTCCCTAAAATAAACCTTTAGGTTCTAGATGGATCTTCTAAAGGAAAATGAAAGCGGATGGCACTATTGACATAAACAAGGCAAGACTTGTAGTAAAAGGCTTCAAACAAAAAGAAGGAATTGATTACTTTGATACATACTTGTCAGTAACAAGGATAACATCGATTCGAATGTTAATTGCCTTAGCGACGGTATATGATCTTCAAATCCATCAAATGGATGTGAAAACCTCTTTCCTAATTGGAGAATTGGAGGAAGAAATATACATGGAACAACCTGAGGGTTTTGTAGTTCCAGGAAAGGAAAATAAAGTATGTCAACTTATTAAGTCATTGTATGGACTAAAACAAGAACCAAAACAATGGCCTGCAAAGTTGGACCAAACCATGTTTGCAAATGGGTTCAAGATAAATGAATATGATAAATGTGTATATATTAAAGACACTCTAAATCACCAAGTCATTGTTTGTTTATATGTGGATGGTATGTTGATCATCAGCAGAGACATTTCTGACATAAATGCAATAAAACGAATGCTCGAGAGCAAGTTTGATATGAAAGACCTTGGAGTTGCAGATGTTATCTTAGTTATAAGAATCCATCGAACTCCACAAGGGTTGGTAGTGTCAAAGTCTCATTATATCAAAAAGGTACTTGACAATTTCAAGTATATGGAATTCGGTATTGCCAAGACTCCATTAGATACGAGTTTTGCACTTCGAAAGAATGAAGGTGAAAGTGACTCGCAATTGGGGTACGCAAGAGTATTGGGATGTTTAATGTATATGATGAATTGTACACGATCATACATAGAATGTGTTATCAGTAAATTGAGTCGGTACATGAGTAATCCCAACAAAACTCATTGGATAGAAATGAAAAGAGTTTTGGGGTATCTTAAATACACTCAAAACTATGCTTTAGATTATAATAAATATCCTATGGTACTTGAAGTATATAGTGATGAAAATTGTATCATCGGATCGAACGAAGTAAAATCTGCAAGTGGATATGTATTTACTATCGGTGGAGGAACAGTCTCTTGGAAATCATCCAAACAGACTTGTATTGCTCGCTCTATAATAGAATCTGAATTTATCGCATTGGATAAAGCCGGTGAAGAAGTAGAATGGCTCCAAAATTTCTTGGAAGATATTCTGTATCGGCCCAAGCCAGTGGAACCAGTATCTATACACTGTGATAGCTAAGCGGCAATAAGTAGGGCAGGGAGCATAATGTACAATGGTAAATCTCATCATATAAAATGAAGACATAATACCATTAGAGAAATTCTCTCTAGTGGAATTATCACTGTAGACTATGTAAAGTCAAAGGATAATATGTCGGATCCACTTACAAAAGACCTATCTAGAGAAGGAGTAGAAAGGCCATCTAAGGGAATGGGTTTAAGGCCTAGGACAAGTCAGCACGACGGTAACTCTACCTAGCAGACTGGAGATCCCAAGAGCTAGGCTCAAGGAGATCAAACAAAGTTGTGTCTGGCAGGTTCACCATTGTCAATTACCCAACTCATTCTCATGATGTAGATAATGTACAGTAAACTAGGATAAAACTTATGGTGAAAAGTCATTTAATGATTATCTAAATTTGGTAGATTTGACCAAATAGTTTAATCTACAAGATTGAACATTTAGAAATCACCTATGCGAGGGCGAAGTGGAAGCCGCTTCAAGGAGAATGTTAGTAAAGTCCTATTCTCTAAGCTCTAATGAAACCGGGACGTGTTCATGGGTGAAAAGAACAAAATTGTGAGAACCATAAACTTTAAAAGGTTGGTTGTGTGACATGTATTGTCTAGGTGTACATTAAAGCTCGATGGTTCAAAGATATCAAATCTACCGATTGACCGAGTGCATCCGATGCATGTTTAGTACGGAAAGTTCAAAGGGAAACCCACTTATCCAGATGCAATCAGTCTTTTCTTGATGATCACATATATGTCCGTACAAATTTTATGAAAAATATCCATTCCCCATTCGTGTGGAGGATTGTTGGGTGCAAAGTGTGTATAAAGTGTGAATGCAAAATTGAAAATGGTGGAGGAAAGGAGACACCCAATTTAGAAAGTGTACTCCAAATTGGAAAGTTCACTAATTGTCCCATATTGGTGGGAGAAGGAAACTTTGTAGTGTTTATAATAAGAACATTTACTCCACATGGAAAGTGAGGAAAGAAATAAGAGATGCCTCGCACCATCGTCGTCCTTGCTTGCTCGGCTCGACTTTGGATTTAGATTTGGATTTGGATTTGGCAAATGATCTATCGATGAGATTTATCTTTTTGGACAAAGTTTATTTGACGGAAATAAAGAAATCCAAATAGAAATCTAATCCTAAAATATAAAAAATGCAGTAAAATATTTTCTAGTTTTGGTACTCCATTTATACATGCATACAAATGTTCGAACTGATGCAATACTTCATCGAACTGGTGCCACCGTTTCGGTGAATTGATGCACTATTTCGATGAACTGATACACTATTTCAGTAAACTGATGCATTGTTTCGATGAACTAACACACTTATTCACGAAATGGCATGCTTGTTCAGAGCTGTCACACTGTTTGGACGAATGGACATGAATTTTCAGAAAAGGTTACACCTTTTAGATGAACCTTTGCCACTTTTCAGAAGAGGCATCTTGTGGCTATATAAGTCTGCTTTCATCCACAGGTTTAGAAACGAAAATTTTAGAATACAAAATTACTTCTTGTCTTCCAAATTACTTTGTGTGATCAATCAAAATGTTTTGTGCGTTCGAAGATCTTCCAACCGTTTGAGGTACCTCTACAGTTGGTCTGTTTAGACATTTTATCTTGGGAGGAAAAATTCAACAACCTCGGTTACAGTGAGGGAAATTATTTCCTTTAGGAAACTTCGTGAATTCGGACGACTTGGCTATTTTTTGTTTCATCTTAATTTCTGAAAGAATAAAATACACCTCTTGGAAAGGACATTTTGATCTTGTGATTAGGGTATTTGATATACTTCAATGTGTTCTTGTTTATACTTGAACTCTAGTTGAAGTTATTTTTCTGCATAAACTAATTTTGTGTACCCGAAGTACAAACAAAAATAACACTCGGGCCTTTATGGTTTGGGATATCTGTCGCGGCTAGGGCCTCAGCTCGGGTCGCGACATTTAGTTATGTCAAAAGCATATTCAAAAATCAATCTTTATAGGCATACTAAATATCTTTCTTTTTCTGTAGATTTTTTATCCGATTTGTGATATTATACTGGATATGTTGCCGTGTCGAATATATGAAACATTTATACAACTAAAACGCTTCTACAAATAGACAAATAGATAAGGATTTATCTCAAGAACTTATCGAGTTGTCAAGATGCATTGTAACGTTTGTAAGGAGCTTGAATGTTCATTTACACTAAGTCTTATTAACAATGCGCTATAATACTATTTAAAAAAGCTTTCAATATAAAAAGATCCAGCTCGTTATGGATATATTCTTGAATAGTCTTAAATTTTATTTGGCCAGTTAAGTATGAACCAAACCTAACAAATAACTTTGAAATTTAAATGTATGAAATCAAGTTACATACATTGTATTAAGACAAATAAGGACATATTTTATACTTTTAATTGTCCATTTTAGCATATCTTACAAAAAATAATTATTATTTTTGTTTTACCCATTGGATTAATTACTCAATGCCCTATATCATTTTCTAATACTTTTTGAAATACTTGTAATCCCGCTCTAGATTCCAAGAATATCTTTCTAGTAGATGGTCATATTCATTTTTTCCTGCGTCATATCTTGTGAAAAAATAGTAATGTAGTTTTCTTTGGAATCATAAATTTTTTAGTAAAGTTTCCAGAATACTCTAGTTTATAATCATTTTAAGGAAATATCTAGATTATTCTTAGATAGCTATAAGGTAAAAGTTAGCAAGAATGTTCTTGCTGATCCATGTAAAAATATCTTGATTATTCTTATATAGCTATAAGATAAAAGTTGTCTTTAGATTATTCTTCGATAGCTATAAGGTAAAACTTATCTAGATTGTTCTTATACATCCAACTAGAAATATCTAGATTATTCTTAGATAGCTATAAGGTAAAAGTTACTTAGATTTTTGTTGTAGATGCATCTAGAAGCCTCTAGACAATTCTTAGAAAGCTATAAGGTTAAAGTTATCTCTAGGTTACTCTTAGATACCTATTAGGTAAAACTTATCTAGTTTGTTCTTATAGATCCATCTAGAAATATCTGAATTATTCTTAGATAGCTAAGGTCAAAGTTATCTAGATGTTTCTTGTAGATACATCTAGAAGAATCTAGAATCATCCATAAACAAGTATAAATAGGATGACATTGTACATTGATTCTCAACACCTATAAAGTTTAGATATTTAAATTCCTAGTTAGAAATTTTCTTGCAAGTCCAAAAGTGTCTGAATTGGAGGTTTATACTCTTGGAGTTGATGAGAAATGGAAAAATGTGGACAAGGTTAATTGGATGAATTGCGTAAAAAATGATTGTTGGTAGATGATGAAGCAAGTAAAGACTTCATTTGGTGTCTGATCGTTGTGTTAGCAACTGGATTCGATGATTAAGCGTGACTTTTTGACCACAAGGAGGTAATGAATTTTGATGTACGGAGTCATTATTTGGTATTGGTGATGCTTCCAGAAGTTTGCGCCAAATGACTCGGTACGTCAATTTTTCTTACCTCCTTGTGTTCAAAAATCCACTGTAATCTTATGATTCCGTTGCAAACGTAACAATCAGCCAGCACAATGAAGACTTACTCGCTTCATCGTCTTCCAAAAATCATTCCCGCGTTTGAATGATTTAGCTTGAAGTATTACCTGTTATATGCTTGCCTTGCTTTTTAGTCAAAATTTTAATTCCTGCAGTTGTCTTTATTGTCTTTAATTGATGTAGCTACTTGTTTTCATAATTAAATTGACAACTTGACTCTTTTGTTCTTATTTAATATGAGAAACCTTGAATTCATTGCTCCTCTGTAATTACTATAAAATTACTTTTTGAATAAAAGGAATAAGGTTAGACTTCCTTGTGCCTACTCCTCTCTCCTAATTTCTACATAAGCGAGATAAGTGGTGATTGTGTGCAATCTTTACAAGTTTTCTTCAATTTCTGTTATTTTTTCTTTAGTGATGCTCTTATTCTCTTGAAGTATCATATTTGGTGGTATCTACAATCAGTTGACGTAAATGAAGTTCACCGATCAGGCATACTACTATTTTCTTTTATGTCATACTTCCTCTTTAAGTCAGTGGTTCAATCTCTCATAGCTTCATTCTCTAGGTTTCTTTGTTTAACTGCCAATCCTATTGCAGCGAATACGTCAAAGATTGGAATGCCTCAATTGGAAAATAACTTTCGTGTATTAAAAAATATATTGAAGATATTTACTAGAATTTAATTGAGAGATGACACAACAGTCTAATAATATCGTGTACTAGAAATTACCCCGATTGCAACGAACCTTTTGGCAACGGTTCCAAAAGCATTGCTATAGAGAATCTATTGCAACGCTTCCAACCGTTGCAAAATAAATTGTTTTAGTTGAGCTATTTCGTGCAATAACCGTTGCTATTGATGGATAACTGTCGCAATAGGATGACTTATAGCAACGGCTGCATGAACCGTTTCCATATAGTCACCTATGGCAACACTTAATTGACAAAAAAAAGCTATTGCATTGGTTGTAATTTATTCCCTCCTAATTTTTTTATTGTATCTGCCAAAAATTAAAATAATATATCACAAAAATTAAAGAAGTATATAAGGAAAATTTTGCTATTAGTGTTGAAAATTTCCCATTCTCAACCACACGCCGCCAGTACGCTCATTCTCCGATTCAAACTAGTCAATCTTCTCGCTCTCTGATTCCTTGATTGAAGACTTGAGCTTACCGATTCTTTGCTTGTTGACGTCATTCTTGTGAAGAAACTGAGTTTTCTCTTTCTCTAACGCGACGTTTTTCTACTTTAGTGCCGCCGAGGTTATTACTAATTTAGCAATTGTTTATTGTACTTAATTGATTTTTACATTTTGGATCCATGATTAGTTTTCTGTTAGTGTTGTGATTAGGATTTTTGATGGATTAATTACGATAAATCTATTAGATTTTTGGTATTTGATTAAGTGATTGAGATTTAAGCGGATTGAGGATAGTATCTATTGAACTCTATTAAGTTTGTTGTTGCTTTTAGATTTTGTTTATCTTGTGTGTAGATCAAGGTGATTGTTTTTTTGAGTGTTGTTTTCAATTTAGTAGAGGGCTATCAAGTGTAGATTGTTGGCATTGATGCATCACTAGTTTCTTTGATGCAAGCATCACTAGTTTCTTTGATGCTTTTGAGTGTTGGAACTTTATGTAGGCATGTATGCACAAATTTATATTACAAGGGCATGGTAATAAGTTGCTATGCTATCATGTATTATCACTAGCAATGGTTAGTATTGATGCGGTCACTAGGCATTCTTTTAGCTCCATGCTCTAATGTTTGGAGCTTTAAGGTGTGACAACTGCCTAATTTTTAATCAATATGACTGTATGTATACAAAGAGATGCGTTAGGTAAAAATTCTCAAGAATAGATGCCTCCCTTTTCCTAAATTGTGGGATGATTTGATGTTGCTTTTGGTGTTGTGACCTTTGATATAACCGTATTTAACCAAAACGTGCATGTATAATTTACCATCCCAAAAGAAGATTCTGTTGATGTCTCTTTTGCTGCAACACAGTAAAAGGTTGTTACTTTCTTATGAAATACTTCTATTTATCGTATGAAATGTCGATTATATCTTTTTTTTTCTCCCACTAGACTAGTTCCTGATAAAATGTACAAATTAAGTAGTTAAATAGTCAACTTGCAGAAGTAGCTGCTGCACTGTTGCATTAGTTTGTTACCTAGCTTTTACTATTTCATTGAGTTAGTTACTGAGAGTTGATATTGTTACATGTGGTCAGTCAGAGGCTAGTGAGTTAGTAGCTTGTTAGCTAGATTAGAAGATTCTAGAACACAATATGATTGCCTATAAATACTCAGCTGCATCACAGTGTAATGCAATAAACTCATTATCAATACAATAAGAGCAATAGCAGTTTTAGTTTCTCTGCATTACACATGGATCCCTGAGCAAACTTAACGTGGTATCATAGCCTTAGCATTATTCTGGAGAAGAGAATCCATCTACGGAGTTTATATCTCTATTGTAGCAAGAAGCTCATCAATCAAAGGTGATAGAAGCTGTCTTCTATCCCAGTTCTCAACTAACATCTGTGGTAGAAGTTCCTTTTCTTATTTTGATTAATGTTCTGAGTTCGTCCTTCTTACATTCTGAAGTATTGCAGCAATTTCTGGATTTGTAATTGCATTGTTGATAGCTATAGAGAAGTGAGACAATATTCTTTTATTCCTATAGACACTTAATTGCTGAAGTTATGATTGAGATTGAAAATGGCACCAAAGATAGATCCTAGTGATCCCCTGTTCATAGGAGCATCAGATGTATCCGGTGCTTCCTTAATACCAATCAAACTTGTAGGATGTGAGAACTATGGAGTGTGGAGTAGGTCAATGAGAATTTCACTTTTAGGTAAGAAGAAATAGGGATTTGTGACAGGGACATGTAGCAAAGATACATTCAGTGAAGAGTTCCATGATCAATGGGAAACATGTAATGCGATGGTACTATCGTGGATTATGAGTTCTGTGAGTACAGAGCTGCTCAGTGGGATCGTTTATACAACAAATGCATACCTAAAAGAAAAGTTTGATAAGGTGAATAGACTAAGGTTGTATCAACTACATACAAAGATCAACACCTTGTCACAAGGTATAGATTCAGTATCAGCTTACTTCACAAAATTATAGAGTCTATGGCATGCGTATGATGCAATAGTTCTTACTCCATCATGTGTGTGTCCAAAGTCCAAAAACTATGCAGATCACTTATCTGAATTAAGACTGATGCAGTTTTTTAGTGGGTTGAATGAGTCATATGATCAAACAAGAAGGTAGATCTTGATAAAAGGGATCACACCTACACTTAACCAAGCTTATGCAATTATAACTGAGGATGAGATTCAACAACTGGCCTGTGCAAATGTCATTGGTGAAAAGACTGATCCAATCACAATGCAAGTGAGTAGAAGTTCAGTAAGCAATTATGGAGCTAAAAAAATAGAGGAAAAACATATGATTACTACCATTTTAGTGGTCACACCAAATATAATTGATATAAGTTGATAGGCTATCCTAATGGTTGGAGGCAAAAGAAAAGAGGAGGCTACAGTGGTGGACCAAAAGGATCACATCAAGGCTTTAATTCTGGAGGAGGAAGTACTCAATTCTATGGAAAACATGGTGGATATAGTAGTCATGGACATCATTATAGAGGATAGATGCATGCTCATCATTCCACCAACAATATGACTGGTGATAAGGTCTTTGGAGGTGCAGGTCAAACTGCTTTAACTAGTCACGGAGATAACAAGGAGGTTGACAATGCTATTCCACCTAAGAGGCAAACATTCACTGATGGAGAGTATAAATAAATCATGGACATGCTGAATAAGGACATACCTGATACCAACCACAACAACATGGCAGGTAAAGTTGTTTGTTCACTATTTCATCAGATGTCATAGAAATGGATAGTGGATTCTAGTGCAATACAACATGTTGCAGCAAGTAATAATATTTTATCAAGGTGTTACAAAGTAGATGGATCAGAAAGGGTTAAGGTACATCTTCCCACTGGTGCTAAGGTAGATATATCTCATACTAGAGAGGCACATATGTTTAGAGATGGAACTGTGAAAGATGTATTTTTTGTTCCTCACTTCAAACTTAATTTGTTGTCAGTATCCAAAAGGACTAGGCAGCTTTCATGCTTTGTTTTCTTTTACCCTTACTTCTGTGTCTTTTAGGACATTCATAGTGGTAGGGTGAAGGGAATTGGTAAGGAAACAGGTGAATTATATGTCCTCTAAGGACAATATACAAAGCACAAATTACAAGGCTCTCAGACTTAGGTTCACAGATATATAGCAAAAGCAAAAGTAGTTGCGTAAGATTGTAGCCTCTGGTATAGAAGACTTGTTCATCCATCATCTCAAATACTAAAGTTACTGTACATGTTGAAGCATAAAAAGGATGTAGAAGATTTGAACAATTATCATATCTGCCCCTTAGCTAAGAAGACTAGACTAAGCTTTCCTATAAATAAGAATCGAGCTGCTTAAGTGTTTTGACATTGTACGTATGGATCTTTGGGGGCCATGTAAGATACCTACATATGACGAAATATTATTTCTTAATAATGGTGTATGATCGAAGTAGATACACATGGGTTCATTTGTTGCAATTAAAGTCTGAAACAATTGTGCCTCTCAAGACTTTTGTATGCATGATACAGACACAGTTAGATGCACATATTAAAATTGTGAGATCTGATAATGGAACAAAATTTTTCTACTCACAGTGCAATGACTTATATAGGTCTCTAGGTATCATACATTAGAGTAGTTGAGCATATACAACTCAACAAAATGGTGTGGTTAAGAGAAAGCACTGGCATATTTTAAATGTAGATAGAGTCATTAAATTTCAGTCACAAATGCCTGCTAAATTTTGGGGTCTTAATGTTAAGGTAACAGTCCATCTAATCAATAGACTACCTTCTCCCATTGTTGAAGGAAGAAGTCCTCATGAGTTGCTCTTTTCTAAACCTCCATCCTTAACATATTTGAAAGTTATTGGTTGTCTATGTTATGCATCTGTACTACCAAGGGGTAACAACCTACCAGAAAGAGCCAAACCAACAGTCTTCATGGTCTATTCTTCTACTCAAAAGGGCTATCTATTAATGAACTTAGCCACTAACAAGTTATTTGTGACTAGAGATGTTGTGTTCCGGGAATATGTGTTCCCCTTTGCAACTGAAAAAAAAATTTGAATTCCCTTCAGATTTCCTACATGAATAACTAGGTGTTGCTGATTATACAGATGCAACTTCTTATGAAGAAGACCCTTCCTCACTATCTGATGTACCAAGTGTAGTTGCTGAGGATGCTCAACATATTCCACCTATAGATGAGTTGCCTTCAAATTCACTTGTTAATGTTGGTTTAATGTATTATTCATCTATCCTAAGTGATATACCAAGAAGAATTCCTAGGCTGATCAATAAAACTATTTGGATGAATGATTATGAAATGCCAGGGAAGGGAAAGAGAACAAGATATCGTATTGCCAATTACTTTCCTACCAAAATGCTACTCCTAATTGTGAGAAATATATATCAGTCTTGCCTGCATTAGTTGAAAAACAATATTATAGCCCAGCTTCTAAAGATGAAAGATGGATTGAGGCTATGAAGCTAGAGATCAAAGCACTGGAAGACAATAATACTTGGGAGATTATTGAATTGCCTCCAGAAAAGTATGCTATTGGTTCAAAATGGGTGTACAAGATCAAGTAAAAGGAAAATGGATATTTGGAGTGATTCAATACAAGACTAGTAGCCAAAGGTTAAAGTCAATAAGAAGGTTTGGATTACCATGATACTTTTTCTCTAGTTTCAAAGATGGTTACTGTAAGATATGTGGTTGCATTGGCAGTTTCAAAAGATTGGTGTGTGTATCAAATGGATGTGTATAATGCATTCTTTCAGGGAGATCTAGTTGAAGAAGTATACATGGATCTACCAGAAGGTTTCCAAAAGGAAGGACCACACAAAGTATACAGATTGATCAAATCACTATATGGACTCAAAAAAGCTTCAAGGCAGTGGAATATCAAACTCACGGCAGCACTAATCAAGGCAGGTTTTAGCCATAGCACTTATGATTACTCTCTTTTTACCTTGAAGAAGGAAGCATGAATGGTTATTATACTAGTGTATGTGGATGATTTGCTCATCACTGAGGACAATGCAACCATGATAAGTGAAGTTAAAGAGACCTTATATAAACAGTTTAAGCTTAAGGATCTAGGAGAGCTTAAATACTTCCTAGGTATTGAAGTATTATACTAATCAAAGGAAGTATATTCTGGAGCTCATAGATGATACAGGACTTGCTGGTGCAAAGCCTGCTATGACACCATTGGAGTCAAAGGTAAAACTCACCTCAGTGTAATTTGATAAAATTGTTAGTGTTAGTGGAGATATTGTTCTTAAGGATGCAAAATCATATCAAAGGTTGGTTCGTAAGCTCATGTATGAAACTATCATTAGGCCAGATATCAGCTTTACCGTGCAAACTTTGACTCAGTTCATGCAACAACCAAAGAGGTCTCTTATGGAAGCTGCTAATGGAGTAGTCATGTATCTAAAAGGTACCATAGGACAAGGCATATGGATGAAGACACAGACTACTGCTGAATTAACTTGTTGGTGCTTCCTGCCCTAACACGAGGAGATCAGTGACTAGATATGTCATACTCTTTGGGAGATCCTTGGTGTCTTGGAAATCTAAGAAGCATCATACAATGTCTAGAAGTTTAGCTGAGGAAGAGTATAGAAGTATGGATACAACATTGGTAGAAGTGACATGGTTAGAAGAGTTGTTTGCTGAATTAAATGTTCTTGTTGTTAAACCTATCAATATTCTGAGTGATAGCAAGTCTGCTATCCAATTAGCAACTAATCCCATCTTTCATGAAATAACAAATTATATAGAGATTGATTGCCATTTATCAGGGACAATATTAAAGCAGGATTGGTGAAAACTGTGTATGTTCCTACTCAACATCAGGTGGATGACATTCTTACTAAAGGTCTCAGTCAAGAACAACATTATCATTTCTTAAGCATGCTTGGTGTGCTTAACATCTTGCACCCTTCAGCTTGAGGGGGAGTGATAAAATGTACAAATTAAGTAGTTAGTTAAGTAGTCAACTTGTAGAAGTTGCTGCTGCACTGTTGCATTAGTTTGCTACTTAGCTGTTACTATTTCATTGAGTTAGTTACTGAGAGTTGATATTATTAAATGTGGTCAGTCACAACCTAGTGATTTACTTATCTTGTTAGTTAGATTAGAAAATTCTAGAACACAATATGATTTCCTATAAATACTCAGCTACATCACAGTGTAATGAAATAAACTCATTATCAATACAACAAGAGCAATAGCATTTTTAGTATCTCTGCATTATACATGGATCACTGAGCAAACTTAACATTTCTGATATGCTCTCTTGTTTTTAAGATCCACTATATGCAAGGTGTTCGGGAGTCTTCGTTCATTCCATTCTTGATGCTTGAGTAACTCAATGTAGGTGGAAACACTTTGTAGATGCTACCTTTTTGCTTTAGCTTCCACGTTTCGATTGTACTGATGTGAGAGTAGTTAGTTTCATAACCTTTAATACAAGTGTTTTGATATAATAAAACCAAGAACACACGAAATCACACTCCATAAATAGTCTACAAACTCAAGAGAACCAAGGACCCTTTGGTGAACACTCTCAAATTCACTATCTAGAACAAGAAAGGAGAGAATACAATGTGTTTAACACACCAATAAACAAATAACCCAAACTATATTAGCAACAAAGAGTTTAAGAACAACAATATTACAATAACAATGACCCACATATTCATTAACAAGAAAAAGAAACTGAAACTTGCAACAATAAACAAGATAGATAATTAGACAAGTGAGGGTATAATCTTAAGAACCCAAGAATTTGGTGGACTCTTGGACCCTTAACACTACACACAACAAACACCTAACTCCTACGTTGACACAAGAGGGGCTTTACCTCCTCTAAACACCAACATATCAAGCCAACAATGCAACCACAAGTGAATGTTATCTTTTCTAGCCCTAGTTTTGGTTTTGAGTTCACTCTCAAGAATTAGAGAGAAATTTGAATGTTACAATGTCTCAAGTTTCAACAATAATCCACTAAGTCCCAAAAATCCTTAGTTGTTCTATTTATATTACATCACAAATAAAAGATGAAAAGAAAAAAAGTCCCTTTAATGACCAAGTGACCAATAGGCACCTATGTAGTGCACATTATGGACAGTTTTGGAGCCTCCTTCACACTTACACGTGTGCACTTTCTCGGTTGCATTCAACATGCTAAAAATGTCCATATACGAGGTCGTACTTGTATCATGTTTGAAATTTGTTGTGTCTTGTATCTATTTACCCAAGTATCAATTAGCAAGATGATTATATGTTCCATAAGATAGTAGGGAGTTGGATTAGTGTAACACCCCGCATTTTGGGCTAGTACGAAAAATCATCATTTCTATGCGTAGATGATCCAAAAGCCATAAATTCTATGCAAATTTGGCATGTTAATTAGTTATGTAGTGTGGGAACCTATTTTAGCATAAATTGAGATCATAGAGGTCCCCAAACTCAAGGACGAATTGAAAGCTTTCCTATCGATCGAGTTTGAGTAAGCATCGAAACTTGGGTCAGATTCGATCGACCATAACTCCTTTTATATAACTAACTGGGTGTCCTACTATTTATCAAATGAAATATCTTCGAATTAGATTTCCAATGATACCAATTTCTCCTAAATCAGATATCAGAGCAAAAAGTTATACCTATTTTACTTCAGCATGTCTGTCTGTCGACAACTGACGACCTGAGCTGATAAGTTATCACATATGTGAAGACCTATCAGCCATGTCGTCATCCCAAGGAAGTAACTCATGAAAATCAGCCTCTGAGTGATGACCTGGTGTGATAAGTTATCACATTTGTGACGACCTATCAGCCAAGATCGTCACCTTTAAAATTCAGCATTTC
Source organism: Capsicum pubescens (assembly GCA_030864215.1). Classification (NCBI taxonomy): domain Eukaryota; kingdom Viridiplantae; phylum Streptophyta; class Magnoliopsida; order Solanales; family Solanaceae; genus Capsicum; species Capsicum pubescens. The sequence continues at coordinate 409,145,113 of CM061548.1, read as the reverse complement.
CTAAACTATTTTGGAGGGATATTTTGGCATTTTCCCTTCACCCCATAACTCCGTAAACAATGAATTCAACCTCGATTTCACCAAAACTACACTCCTTTCTCTAAAATCCTCTCATGAACCAAACCCTAGAGCCTCAACCTAAGATTCAAGATCCCTCAAAATTTAACCATTAAATTTCAAAATTGATTCAAGAATTAGAATCTCCACACTAAGATCTTCAAGAATCATCCATCAAAAGCACAAATAGAGTCCCAAAAGCAAGTGTTCATCCAAATTTTATAATCTAAGGTACGTGGGGTTTATCCTAAAAACTACATAGTCTTGTAAACACTAGAACATGATTTAAAGATTATCAAGCATGAATTTAGAAAAAAGATTTTGAAATACATGATTTCATTATATATTATAAATTTTTAATTGTACTGTTGATTTGGTCTTTAGACCTTTTTCCCCCCTTTAAATTGATTTACATGTATATGTATATGTATATGTATATGTATATGTATATGTATGAAGATTTAGATTGAAGATTGTTTGACAACACAAATTATGAAATCCCTCTCTTGTGATAACTTTAAGTTTATGATATTAATGTGAAGGATTTGAAATGCATGATTTATGGCTTGAAAATAGTTTACTCAAATACCATAGTATTTAGAGCATGATTTAGATATTTTGAGATAGAGTTTCTTGACATAAATGTGTTTTGTTAAAGAGAAAGATTTGCATAAGATTAAGAATTTTTGACATGACCACCTTGTATCATTGAAATGTTGTCAAAAAGAGTTTTATACATGTGTTTACATGAGTATTTAAAGAAAGGGTTCTTCGAACTTATTTATCGATATGGTGGTATCAAACATTATGTTTTGAAAACAAAGATTATAATAAACTAACAATGGCTCAGAGATGTGACATGCAAGTCAATGGTATGACGATACCATAAGTATGTATGCCATAATAGAGTATATTTTTAGAATATGTTTTTAGAGAATGCATGTTTTAAAGAGTTAAAAATGGGCATAAAGAGGGTTAGGTGGTTACCCAAAGAAGGCTTGAGTTCAAGTAACTCTTAGCCTAAAACCGTATTTACCAATATGGTAGATTATTATTGTACGCTGGCGACGGCCGTGTGGCGTAGTAAATTCAGAGACTTCGACCCTTACGGCACACTTGGGTTGGGGGATTTCCTGCCGAGTTAATGGATGATTCCATATAGACCATGGAATTTCAGAGTGGTAGGGTATACCACCTAGCATAGAAGTAAAACAAAGAGTATAGAGTTCATATGATTTTACAGAGTCTTTCAACATGCCCATGTGATTTCTAACTATACGATATGTTTAGGAACTATTTTAAATTACTCTCATAAATGTTGAATATAAATTATTATTTTTGATTTGGTCTGCATACCAGGACATGTGAATTGATCCCCTACATCCTAGGTTCGGAGGTTCAATCTAGGGGTCTAGCTAAGTAGTAGAGTATTTAAGAGAGAAGTGATCTATGTAGTGGTGAGCCTTCTCTGTTCCAGAAGGCCTAGTTATTTCAGATTATGTTATTCCATTTGTTTTGGTCTACTGGGGGCCTTGTCCCAGTTTTCAGACAGTTGTTACTTAATTATGTAGTAGAGATTTTGCAGAGTGTTCCAGATGTTGTTTAGTTGATTTCTGATTTCATTCCTTATTGTTAAACTTAACCAAGAGTTTTTACCATATTTCGGTATTAAATTATATTCCTGCATTTTCTTTTATTATATGAATGTTGTGCATGATTACCAGATAGAGTAGGATGTCCGGGCCTTCATGGTTTGAGATGTCCTTCACGGACAGGATCCCGGTTTGGGTCGTGAAAAACTTGGTATCAAAGCACGATTCATGGTCCCATGGTTTTTGTGAAATGGCATAGGGTAGAGTCTTGTTTATGGGTGTGTAGCGCGCCAGACTTATAAGCAGGAGGCTACAAGGCAGTTAGGAATGTCTCTCTTTCTTCATGTTATAATTCGTACTATGAAGTCAGAATGTTCTGTTTTCATACTCTAATTCATACTATGGTTTCGCCCATATGAAAGTAAAGTTATCCTAATTCTTTCCTTACTTTGATGTGCTCATATATCTCTCATTATTGGGGTGATTCAAGTGCAAAAGTTTAGAGTCTAAATGGTATGTTCCTTTCTGATTGAGTTATATAAGATTTTAAAAATTTTGCAAGGGCTTGAGAAGAGTCCGTTAGTGCTTCAGAGTTTACTGATTCTAGTGTGATCTTTGATCCAGATGAGATTGTGCTTTTCATCCTGCAGTATTTAGTGTATTCGTCCCTTTTCAAAAAAAATTATGTTACAGATGTCATGCCTAAAATGGGGAATGATGTATAGTAGAATGTTGGAACTGTATTTCCATTCGAATAGTAGTATGAGTTAAAGTGTTGTTGTCATGACCTATTGGTAGTGATATTGGAAAAAGAAGTAGGTGATATGAAGTCACAAAATTAGAAGTCAGAGTGAGGGTGAATTTTGAGTAAACAAATATTTTAGTTGTACAACCGATGTTTGAGGATAATTTACCCCTTTATAGTGATAGACTAATGTGGTAGCTAGTAGCATGCGTGGATTGTATGGTAGTCTGTGGGGGAAGTATATTACTCGGATTTTTATTTATGCAGAGTAAGATGTGTATTCTTAGATCATTTAATATTGTGTGTCAAGTTTCTATATCCTGTAATATTGTTATCATTGTGATGTTGAAACTTAAAGTCTAGTGAATCCATGTGGGGATCTTTAAATTCGCTAGCATAGTTGCCTTTTCATTCATTTCATTTCCTTGTTCAAAACACAAAATCAAAGTCTAGTGAAGCTGTGTGAGGCCTATTTCCATTCACTAGCAACTTGTTGTTCATCTTATTATTCTTGTGTTGGTTGGAACTGGGGGTTTAGAGGCGTAAAGGCAAGAAAAGTGGTAAGGGTGGATTACTGAATATATGTATAGCAAATTTTTTTTTCATGAAATTGAGTTGTGTTAGAGTTCGTACCCTACTGATTATGTTATTTTTGCCTAACTGTTGCTTATCGATGCAACGGGTTGCCTGACATGTTCCACTTATGTGTTTCAAGGAAGCAGTAAAATAGAAAGTAAAGAACACAATGATTTTTACATGGAAAACACCCGGCTCAAAAGGTGTAAAAAACCACGTCCTGCACCTCTATAGGATTTAACCCCAACATCACTAAATAACTCTGAGCCTCAACAACGACTGATTACAAAACTACTGTAACCAACAAATAGGAATCATAAACTTTGATCCCTATATCTCAACAACTAGGAATTATAAACTCTAATTCCATAAACTCAACGACTAGGAATTATAAACTCTAATTCCTAACTACACACACAATTCCCAAGGTATGCATTCCCAAAGTCTACGAGTTTTCCCCAACTCAAAGACTATCTCCTAATTCAGTTTATAACATACTGAAACTAATATTACATCAATATCTCAAACATAATGAACAACTCTAAAAATAAAAGATAAAACTCTTAATTGGATTCTATACTTAGGACCAGGTTCTTCAATGTGTTTCTTCAGTGATTGAATATCACTTCGTGAAGTCAGTTTGTTGATTGTGCTTTTCTACTTTGTAAGTGCGTGAATTACTCTGAATGATGCATCTTCTACTTAAGAACAACTCTCTAAAGAGTCATTCTTTATTTTAAACTCCTTATATAATCAAAACTCTCATTACATAGAGTTCTAGTTCAAGTGAGACTCCTTCTTTAATTCCAACTCTTATCTCATAGAGTTGTAGTCAAACTTCAATTCTTTAAATCAACTTATCTTCAAGCATTTTACTTAACCACAACTTCTTCAATTTCTCACTTGATTAGTAGCTTGAGTATATCAGAATTAGGCTTGCGCATTCATTCCTAACTTTGAACAATCTTTGTCTGCATCTATCAGTAAAACCTGAAACCTGCCTTCCTATGCTTGGACAAGGTCAAGTAACATGTTCCATTCATGTGTCAGTCATCAAAAACATCATTGATCTAACAAAGAGTCCTTCAATTTATATGTTTCTTATCTTGCATAGACATCTTCAATCTGCATAATCTTTCTCCTTCTACACATAGGACTCTTATGGATATGCTCAGAAGTGAAACTCCTTCTTTACGTAGGACTCCTTTTTCCACTCAACTTGCTTTCCCTAATCATCAAGTGTTTGAATCAAATTTAACTTGTTCTATTCCCCATGTGATCAGTATGCTGAAGTTGCACTTAATTCATATTGTCATTCATCAAAACTTCAAGGTTCCAACAAATTCCCCTTTTTGATGATGACAAACCTCTTGTCTCTGTGCACTCAAATATTTTCACCTGTAGGCACTAAAGTATGAAACACTAGAATGAAACAAGTTAGTCAATGGGTTATAAAAATTACACAACCCTCTTATTTTCCCCCTTTTGTCATCATCGTAAAACTATTTCAATCCAATAATATACTAGCCAAAGTGATTTGTTATGCTATTCATGGCCACTGGGGCTATCACCAAAACAATCAGACAAAGACTTTAGCCAACCTAGTAATGTACTAAAGAGATAAAAAAATATGAGTCAATTTAGCAAAGATAACCATTCCATTTAACTGACAGAGCATGTTCCATATTAAACCTAAGCTAGTATTGAACAAAGCAAAACAATTGAGCATTAAAAAATATGATATAAAAGTGGGACATGGCTGAGGATACAAATAGTGAGGAGCTGATGAGGAAGGTGGAGTAGGTGATATCAACTGTGTCAATTGATGAATGACTTCAACATTTTAATCGCTCTATAAATCAAGGTCAAGCTTCAAAGTCATGATCCTAGCCTTAAGGACCTCTTATTCCTCATCATGAATGTCTTGTACAACTTCTGGTTCAGATTTTTTTTTTCAAATGAGTATTAGCCCTCCTTATTTAAATAGGTAGAGCAACATGATTCATCTGTTAAAGAAAATCTATTTTTTTATAAGTTAAACCTGATTTAGGACTGAGAAGTCCTAAAAAAAACAATTAGGAACTAAAAGGGAAAGCATGTCCCTTTTCATTCTTCAGAAAAATATGCTGCATGTGATTGATGATCAAGCTTTTCAAATCCATGGTAAACAACTGATATTTTGGTTGAGAAAGAAGAAGGAATTTCTGGTATAGGATTAACACATCTGTGCACACCCATTTGGAGAGAATCAAAGAAAGTTTGGTCAACAATTCATTAGCTTTATTAGACAATGAGAGGATGAAGTGTGTGGAATTGAATAGGTGTGCTTAACTGTTTCAACTTAGATAGACTATGCTTATGTCAGTGTAGAGCATACCTGATAAGAAGAACTTTGTGGTCACAATTGCTTGCTTGTACCTATTTTTCTGCATAATCTAATACAAAATTAGGTTCGAAAAGTCAAAAATCTAGAATTGGGACACACAACTAAATGTGCAAGACTGAATAGAATAACTTTTTAGCTAATAAGATTTAAAAGAAAAATGATTATTCTAGTCAATCATTGAGGGGAGTTCATGCAATTTTAATCATCCCCAAATGTAACCTATTCCTTTCAAAATTCTCTCTACTTAGTGCCTTTGGTGCTTCTCCAGTCAATTAAGTAACCTATATAGTCAACATTTTTATACCCCTCAAGAGTGAAATTGCTTTCCTTTGGATATCATAGTCTCAATCCATTGATTCCTATGAGATATCTCAAGATTCTTTTGACAACACCAATTTTTATGAACTACCTACAGAATTACCAACAACTTGTGTTGGTTTTATTGATGCATCCATTTCTTTATTTATTGTTTCCCTGTCAATATGCCCTCAGTCTGTAGAATAGTTGAACCGGTGGTACAACATGTTCCTGTGCATGCTCTTCAGTTTCACAGTCATTATCTTTTCGCATTTTTTTCTAAATCTCCCTTGTTTCCCCCTTACATGAGCACTACAAATATGGCCATCTTTCAAATGGTCCATTCCCCCATTAAATGTGGTGAGTGAAAGAAACTTTATTTTCTTCTAGTCTTATGCCTTGAGCAAGCTTTATTTATGCACAAATTTTGCTTGCCTCCTTTCACTCTTACCTGTAAAATAAATTAGGGATTAACTTTAGGCACCCAAACAAGCTTGGGTCATTTATTATGAGTAAATGGATGAATCAGATTTCTTCTAGCCCATGCAAGCTACAAGTTACATGACCAGGTTTAGTTATCCTTTTCTTGGTCTGATATAGTTTATTTGCCAGATTTATACTGCTTGATCTGCTTTTGGCAGCAATTGGACATTCAGTGGGTTGATGTCCAAGGTTTCTACAAATATAGAACATGTCTTAATAAGCATCAATACTTTTGTGAAAACCCAAATCATCTTTTTCACTATGAAATATTTCACTCAACTTATGAACAATTCTTGAGGAATTTGTCCACCTATTTGCTCTTTCATGGTCAAGTTTTAGTTTAGAGACTTCTTGACTCAGTTTATTCACAATTTCTATTGCATTATTGCACACTTCTTTGTACTTGACCAATTCAAGTTCAACTTTTTCTTATATTTTACTCTTGGTGTTTTTTCCTTTTTCAAAGAGTGTCAATTTTAGAACTTCAGACTTAAGATCATTATTTGAAGAATCAAGTTGCTCAACCTTTTTCTTGAGAGAGCAGTTTTCCTGTTCAATAGTGTTCTTGCAATCTTCTAAATCAATAAAATCAAATTTGATTCTTGCAAGACTGTTGAACAGCTCATCCCTATCAGAAGTTGATTCTTAAAAGGTATCAATTAGTGCACTCATAAAGGAAATATGTTTTGTTTTAGAAAACAAATGCAACTTTTCTTTCAGTTCAAGTATACTTACCTCAGAAGAATCATATTCTTCCTCCAAGTCTGAATATCGAAGAACCATGAGTGCTGCTTCATCAACTTCATCATCATCTGAGTCATATCCCCAAGCTGCTAACATTGCATATTATTTTCTCTTTTTGTTTTTTTCTTTAAATTCCTTTTCATCCCTTTTCTTTCTCCATTCTATTTCCCAGACAGGATAATCCTTGATATGATGATCAATCTTACCACACTTGTAGCTTCCATTTAGATTGTCATTTGACCATTTCTTGCTACCTGTTCCCTTCTTCTTTTTGAAGAATTTTTTGAAGTTCTTAGCTATAAAGGCAACTAGTTCTTTATCAAGTTCAATTTCTTCATCACTTTAAGATGCCTTCATAGCTAAGGTATCCTCTGGGTCATCTAGAAATTTAGTTCCATCAATTTCCATTTAATAAATTCTTAAATTCCCACTAATTCATCCAGGGTCATTCCTGCAAGATCCTTATTTACTTCCCTGATTGCAGTCACCTTAACATTCCACTTTGATTTTGGTAATACCCTCAGTACCTTCTTGACTTGTTCTTCTTCAGATATATATTTTCCTAAGGAGGTCAGCTCATTTGTTAAGGCAATAAGCCTTGTCATCATCTAATGCAAGGTTTCATTCTCCTTCATCATAAATGCCTCATACTCAGTTAAAAGAAGAGAAATTCTGAATTTTCTTACTTGAGATGTGCCTTCATGAGGATTTACTAGAGCATCCTAAATTTTCTTAGCAATGGTGCATGTTGATACCCTGTTCTATTCAACAGATCCTAATCCACAGACCTAAATTTTTTTAGCATTAGCATTTTTCTTTAATGTCAATAAGTCATCAGGAGTGAATTCACTTCTTACTTTCTTGACCTATTTCCCATCTTCTAATTTCATTGGAATAGTAAGACTATCTGTGATCCTATCCCATAACTCGTAGTTTTCCCCTTGAATGAATGTTTCCATCCTAGCTTTGCACCAAAAGAAGTGAGAACCATCAAAAAGTGGAGGTCTAATAGTGGATTGACCTTCACTGTGACCAGTAGGTGGTGCAGAATTCATCATATTGATCTTTGTCTTAGGTTCTAGTCCTTTTTAAGACAACTTCGCTCTGATACCACTTGTTAGAGTTTGTGCACTACTGATTATATTATTTTCGCCTAACTGTTGCTTATCGATAGAACGGGTTGCTTGACATGTTCTACTGACGTGTTTCAAGGAAGCAGTAAAACACAAAGTAAAGAACACAATGATTTTTACATGGAAAACACCCGGCTCAAAAGGTGTAAAAAACATGACCTGTACCTCTACATAATTTAACCCCAACTTCACGAAATAACTTTGAGCCTCAACAAGGACTAATTACAACACTCTTGTAACTAACAAATAGGAATCATAAACTTTGATCCCTATAGCTCAACAACTAGTAATTATAAACTCAAATCCTTTAACTTAACGACTAGGAATTATAATCTCTAATTCCTAACTACATACACACCTCCTTAGGTATGCGTTCCCAAAGTCTCTGAGTTTTTCCCTACTCAAAGACTATCTCCTAATTTAGTTTATAACACACTGAAACTAATATTACATCAATAGATCAAACACAATGAAGAATTCTAAAAATCAAAGATAAAACTCTTAACTGGATTCTATACTTAGGACCTAGTTCTTCAATGTGTTTCTTCAGTGATTGAAAAGAACTTTGTGACGTCAATTTATTGATTGTGCGTTTCTGCTTTGTAAGTGCGTGAATTACTCTGAATGATGCATCTTCTATTTAAGAACTACTCTCCAAAGAGTCATTATTTATTTTAAACTCCTCATTTAATAAAAACTCTCTTTACATAGAGTTCTATTTCAAGTGAGACTTCTTCTTCAATTCCAAGTCTTGTCTCCTTAGTGTTGTAGTCAAACTTCAACTCTTTAAATCAACTTATCTTTAAGTATTTTACTCAACCACAACTTTTTCATTTTCTTATGTGATCAGTAGCTTGCGTATACCAGAATTAGGATTTCTCATTCGTTCCTAACTTTTAGCAATCTTTGTCTGCATCTTTCAGTAAAACCTTAAACCTACCTTCCTATGTTTGGACCAGGTCAAGTAACAAGTTCCATTCATGTGTCAGTCATCAAAAACTTCATTGATCTAACAAAGAGTCCTTCAATTTATATGTTTCCTATCTTGTGTAGACAACTTTAATCGGTAGAATCTTTCTCCTTCTACACATAGGACTCTTCAGGATATGCTCAGAAGTGAAACTCTTTTTTTACATAGGACTCCTTTTTCAACTCAACTTTCTTTCCCTTATAATCAAGTGTTCGAATCAAATTTAAGTTAGTAATGAAGTGATACGTCCTTGTGTGTTAGTTTAGTAAAATGTAGGGAAGGAGTTATTATATAAGGTGAATGGTTGTTGCTTGAAGTATGAAAATGGCTAGATTAGCCAGTAAATTCTAATTATAGACTCATGGTTGTTTGTGGAATTTGAAGGTAGACTAAATGTAAACTTGGGGTAAGTAATTGTGATATTAGAAATCCGTATAAGTAGATAAGATTTTATGGGGTTAATTATGATATAAAATTAAGGTTGACCATATCTATTATGTGACTTTACCCCTTGACCTTCTATTCGTTGGTAGTTGTAAACTAGTACTATTTGTGAGAAGGTATGTAGTAGATTTCTCAGGTATAGTAGTAATGTCATAAAGATGTTTTAGTAGTGGGTAGTAGCTAGATAAAATAAGGTATTTGGGTAGGATGTCCCAATTTGGTGGACTATTATATTATGTTGCATTTTTCATTGATGGTAGATGATTGATGCTAGACTATAGACTTGAATTCAAATGTAGAATGTGGTTGTAAGAATAGTGGCTTAAGATTAATGATGTATGTTTTGCGAGAATTATGTGTAACGTTGGGTTGTAAATCATGTTTAGAAGTAGACATTAAGTTTGAACAGCTGATGTCCATGAAGGTGAATGTGATGATTTCTTTGTTAATGATACTAGTTATATGGAAGTGATCTAATAGGATTAAACGGTGTATGCAAGAGCTTAAGTTTATTTGATTCGTAATGAAGTATGATCTTGTATGTATGATGTAGAAGTATGCCCAAGCTTATATGAGGTTGGGGTATTTTTCTAAAGCTACTACATATTGCGTGTGGCTAGTAGTACCATTGAGTTGCTAGGTAGAGAAATACTAGTAGATGGTACATAGTGTTCTAAATGGACAAGTTAAGGATTTTTGACTGATAATGTTGAGCCTTTTGATATGATCTTAATCCGCATGGTAGAGATATATAAGTTTGGGATCGCGATATTGGTAGATTATGATTGAAGAAGTATGGTTCATCAAAGGCTTGGAGATATCCATGTTAAGTGTTAGAATCTAAGTTTGTGTTTTGAAGGTTGATCTAATAGAAATAAGAGTAGAAGAACTAGAGGGTGTGCACTTGAACTATGGGGATATTCATGAAGATTCGAAGTTAGTAAGTTTTTGAGTATTATATGATGACTATTGGTGGCTATAGAAAGATAGAGTGTATCTCAGAAGATAGAATTAACAGTGGGTTTTCCACTTTCAGGTGTGGTCATTCGGGTTAAGTTCGATTAATTGCGTGTATTGTCTCATTCCAGACCCCAGAGTGTAGTGAGTGTAGTTCAGTTTATAGTCTAGTAAGAGATCTCTCAAACTTAAGATGATGGCTTAAAGCTAAGGGGGGAGATGATAGAACAAGTAACCAAATTAGACTCTCAGATTATAATAGTATTGCTAGTATGATATAGAATATCAAAAAGTGAGGGTGGGACTCAACCCATTCTTATCTCAGTAATTTTCAGCTATCCCAATGCCTGCTCATGCCTTACGTTTCAGTTCCATGATCATAGTTCATGTTCATCCATATGAAAGAGAATTATGTACTCTTCCAGGTCCAAATTGAGGAGTTCCAGTTCATTCCGTAGTCGGAATCACATTCCATATGCTATGAACTCCAAATTGAGGTCATGCAGCTCATGAATCATGTATTCACGCTTTATAGGGTGCTCAGTTCCTATAACTCATGCTATACTCCTAATGATTGGCAAAAATTCAGCTTATAGCCATGTATGCCCTCAATTCAGATTTACTTTGATAAATCCTTGATGTTGATTTGTCATTCGTCAGACCTCAGTTAATTGTCAAGTCTCATATAATATCCTTCTATGCTTCAAGGTTTTATGTTCTAACCTTTTGGTGACTCCTTATGTAATGAAAGTGGTGATGATTGAATGTTTCTTATTGATGAAAGATCATTGTATTCTTGTTTTAGATAAGTCCATAAGTGTAAAGTGAAATTTGGGGAAAATTTTTTGATACATGTGATGGTTAATGGAAAATTTGTATGTGTATGTTCTTGGGGTAGCGCGTGGGAGTTGTATTGATAGTGGTTTATAGAATATATGAAGTACGTCTTGATTAATGTTGCCTTGAAGTTCATATGTTGTTATAAAGATAGACTTCAATGACATGTTGGGATGTAAGTGGAGGAACACAATATACGCTAGTGAATCCATAGTAAGAGTTCATAGTTAGTCATTGAAGTGGTAGGGTACATTATGCTTAGGATGTGATAAAAAAAATATATAAGGTTGAATCATATGGTTTAGAATAATATCGTGGTGTAGCATGTTGTATTTTGTGATCTAGAGTTAGGCTTGATCACAGTGAAAGAATTTAAGCTACTTTAAATAGTAGTAGAAAGATTTATCGATGCCCATTTGAGAATTTTAAGTTTAATTGAATGAGTATGGTAATTAAGGGGGATAGTATGGTTAAGGGAGTATTCGAGGAGTGTGCTAATCTTGAAGTGGCATTGCCTAAGGCCTGGTAATTCTATCCTAGTTTATGAGTTATATGTCTATATTCCATGCTATAGAGTAGTGTTATTTTTGTGATTCCTTAGTTGGATGTCATGTGTAACTCATGCCCAAGATTCTTTGCTCCCTAATGCTACTAGACCTTCTTTAGAAAGAGTGTTAAAGAGATACTCCAGTTAAGTATGAGGGTCCAGTAAAATTCAGTCTATATAGCCAGTAATTTAGTTTAACAGTCTGATAGACAAGTTACTATGGTTTTTCACCTTTTCACCCAGTCCTACTATCCGAAGTCTCATGCGTATGACCATCCCAAGAGATAATCTATTCCATCCATGTAAGTTACAATTTCAGTTTAGTCAAAGCATCATGTTTCAGATTAAGCTACTTAGTCATGACTCAGTTCATAAGAGTTCAAAGTATAATGTCAAATACTTCCAAGTATTTTAGCTCAGGTAGTATAGTACCCTAGTACGATCTAATTCATGTTGCCTCATGGTTCGTTCTTGCGTAAGTTATCACTTATGAATTCAATATATATGATTGGATCACGAACACTTCAAGGAAATCCTGAACTCTCAGCATGAATCAGCTCCTTAAAGAAAGTAAAGTCAAGTCAACTCGGAATTCAGTTTTCCTGATAAAAGTTTAAATGTTTCAGCTCAGCTATATTATTTCTTATAAGACATATCATGTCCACGTTATTCCATACCTTTAAGACTTCAACATTTCTACCCATCATTCGGGGACGAATGATCTCAAGGGGGAGATAATGTAATACACCGGATTTCAGGCTAGAATGAAAAATCATCGTTTCTATGCGTAGATAATCCACTTCCAAATACCCATACCATAATTCAACATAAAGAAAGAAATATTGTCGGCATAGACATGTAATCATTAATTCTATAATTCATTGAAAAATACCACAAAGTCTATGCTAATTAACCTTATTTTTCCGCATGTCAAAAGATTATGTCTTAAATTCACTAGTCATCAAATTGGAGAAAAACTACAAGCCACCCATAGTATAGGTTATTCAACTATCATAATGCCATTCTTTAACTAGCATCATCATGACACGAGTTATTAACTAAGCCATCTCAAGTTCATATGTTGGGAGACAATTTAACTAACTATCACGCAATACTAGATCCATCATCACTAAGCATGTCACAACCTTAAGGACTAGTTTCCATATTTTAATCAAGAAAAGTCCACCAACTAGTTTACTAGGTTTCAAATAATAATCATATATTTTAGAAGTAGCTAGTTATCACATAAGCCACCTTACTAGGCAAGATTTAATAATATAACCTCTTATTCAAGTCAAGTATATATATTAGGTTAGCCCTTGATTTTATGCAAGTTTATACATAACACTAAGCTTTAACTCAATATTAGGCATAAATTTCCTCTAGTTGCTAATTCAGCATCAACAACGGTCACACCTCTTATATAGTGGTTTGGAACAAGGAATGAATAGTCATACATCAAGAGAGACCTCATATCTCAAGCACATAGGTGGTTGACCCCACACAACCTAACCTTACCAATATGACTGCATATAAGTAAATTTGTCCCACTCGGCATCACCTCTTCCGGATTAGCCGGGCATCATCACAATATCACATATTCCACCGGACTCAAACCGGGCATCATCATAATATCACATATTCATCCGAACTCGAATTGGACATCATCACAATATCACATATTCCTTCGAACTCGAACCGAACATCATTATAATATCACATATTCTCCGGACTCAAACCGGGCATCATCATAAAATCACACATTCCTCCGGACTCACCGGGCATCATCATAATATCAATAAACACTTCAACTAATGGATTTGTGTTCTAAATCCAACCAGTAATAACATGCAGATCATACTATTCAGCGTAAAAAAATGGAGCAAATGAACTTGAGAATTGTAAGAAATTAACTCTTGAATAAGGAAATATGAACCATTTGGATAACAGTAGTTGGCAGAACTTTGCGGAGGCATATAGGCCCCTTTATATGCATTGAGCCAATGTTTCCTTCACACTGTTTTTCTTGGACAAAGCTAACATCAAACAAAAATAATTAGGTGGAATGGCAGACCTATCATCGAATACACCTGGGCCTGTCTTTATAATAGGAAAATAAAGTTGTTTAAACCACAGATTTCCAAGACATGCAACACCCTGCATCTAGCGAAAGTGAGAAGAATTTCCCTATTCTACTGGGTCACTGGAATATGCGCAACAAGGTTAAAGGAAATCCCAGAGAAAAAATATTGTTATTTGTGTCCACTCCACAACATCCACACATCAAGTTCTACAGACATTATTAATCCCAATCAAATAATATTAAGGGACCGACGATGAGTATACCCACATGGAACCAATATCATGTGAGTTCAATTTGCAGTATGTGATACTCAATGAGGTTCAAAAGACATAAACATGTTCGGTCAAGGCCAAAATCTGTAGTGTTTCAAAGTTAGCGAGAAGTTCATGCTAAATTGCTCAAAGTCGGGTGCAGAGCTAAAGGATCTACGTGTGCATACGGGTGCTGGGATACGCCAATAAAATGTATATTATTACATAAAGAAGTATATATCTTGAATCATTGATCAATCAAAGCTATTGAAATAAAATTAATAATTCTTTACAGTACCTAATATTTTATTCATAAGATATCTCATGTAACAGAAAAACATTTTCATTCTCATACTTTCTGGATCATATAATATATTCCCTCCTTCCCAGTTTATGTGTCATAATTTGACAGGGCACGAAACTTAAGAAATAAGAAAAGACTTGATGATTTTTTACAAAATATACACAGTAATCACTTAACAAGGTTATTCAAGTCATGATCACAAGATAATCCGATAATCAAGTGCAACCATCACAACTCCTACACACACACACATATATATATATCTTGGACAATCACCACGTATCTAGATCGCTAAACATTTACTTAGTTCAAGCTTAAGGTGGGTCAAGTCCCACTTCTCAATTTCGAGAATGCCAAGCTTGCTAACACATGTCTAGCTTTTACAGAGAATTAGGCTAAGTCATCCATACCTCACCATAAGGGCTTACCAATCCTTTCTAGGTCTATAGGGAAAGTCTCTTCAAGAATCCTTCCTAAGTCAATCCAACACCAAGTTCATCTCCTATCTAGGCATTATATAGGTCAATACACTCCTAAGGATAGAGAAGTATACCATTCATGTCTACTTAGAATAACTATAGTTCTCTCACACTAGTATTGAGACAACAATTAAGCTTACCAAAGTCCTAGACTAACGGTCAAATATCATACCTTACAAATCCATGGTCTATAGCAATTAATGAATCCCAATTTCACCATTTAATCAACTATTTTCTAAATTCCCCACCCAATCTCGCAAAATATCAATGATTACATTACAAACAAGCTCAATCTATACTATGGGTAATCCTAACGTACCTTGAATCCAATCCAAGCAACTCACAAACCAACAATCTTTTTCTTTCCATTATGAGAAGCTTACCCTTCCACAAGTAGTGCTATCAACAATACAATCTAAGCATTACAACAAAAATAAAAATATCCATTATAACAAAATTTTGCCATGGGTTTCAAGTGGACACCAAAACTCCAATTGGGTTTCACCCTTGGAAAGCAGTTCCAAGATCAACGCATAGCCTAATTATCTTTGGGGAGTTAGAACCCTCAAGTAATTTGAGTCAATCACATAATTTTGGGGCTATAATTGACCCACAATGATTTAGAATTTTGAGTCAAGAAACTATGAAATCAATATCAACTTAGAGGAATTCTTACCATAAATTTGTAGCAAAAGAATGAATTACACAAGTTATTAAGCTCCTAATCAACCCACAAAACCAATTTTTTGAGTCACCAATCTCCTATAGCTGCTAGGGTTTTAATAGAAATGAAGAATGTCTAAAGTCTGCCAAAAAGACCCCTTTTATATGATTTTAGATGTGCCCGTAAGGTCTAAACCAGGCTCATTCGGACTTATTTTTTCGCAAACAAACTATGTAACCCAGTTAAATTTGATATTTCGGATGCACTGATGAAGTTAGATTTTTTATTCGAGGTCATTTAGGCTACTTGTGGGTCCTACACTAATATATTTTGATTTTTGACTTTTTCAACTAATGGGTCGAAATGAGCTCGAGTGTTGTGGGATCCGAACAAAGGGTCTATGTATCCAAAAATAAATATTACATAGTTTCTAGCACAGTCAAAATTTGCATCTGAAATCATTTTACAAAATTTTTTGCTCGGCGGCCATTTGAAATCGACGAAGACTTCAAATTGGAAAAGTGGTTCTAAAAATCAAATGAGCCATCAGGTAATCGAACTATCAATTCCAACAAGTCACTAATGACTTGGAATGACTATGCACGAGCTCTATCAGCGAAAATAAGCAAGAACACGACAAATGACCTGAAGGGTCATTACATCTTGTTACTAGAAGATATAACAGCTTCCCTATTATTCTCTGATACATTCCCTGGTCATCTAGTTTTTCATCATTAAGCCTTGCAGCTGATGGAACATATTAATCATAGTCACTGGTTGTCAGTTTTTTTATAGTGTCACAAGGTGTGGGAGCAGGTTTAGCAGCACTAAAACTAGTTTTCGAGACCAACTCAAGGGCTTACTTCCTTTGGTGCATCACAATCCCTTGATTAGACGTTGCAAACTCAATACCTAGGAAGTATTTCAATTCTTCTAAGTCCTTCATCTTCAAGGATTTGTGAAGAGCTTCTTTTTTCTTTATTACCTAATCTAGCTTATCACCAATTACTAGTATATCATCAATATAGTACAATAATTATTCCATCATTGGTTTCCTTAATGTAGAATGAATGATCATATTGGCTTTTCCTGAATTTGGACTTGATCAATGCCTGAGACAGCTTTGCATTCCACTGTTTTGGTGCTTATTTCAATCCATACAAGGATTTAGTAAGTCTTCATACTTGTTTATTCTCCCCCTGACTTCTAAATCCTTGTATAGGCTTTGATACCATGAAGAATTAAGTGTTCTTAATACGAATCACCATGAACAACTAAGCAAGGAAGCAAGTTAGGAAGAAAGGAAGAGAACAGAAAAGAAAGAGCAGAGATAATCATATAGTATTAACCAAGAATTTAATTCTTTTATTTAAGTTTTTATTCAAGAGTACATGATTCATGTGTATATATAGGCAGTTAGTAAGTGATGTAAGACTACTAGTAGGTTAGTTGGTTGGTTAGCGATACAAGAATAATCACGAATATGAACTTAAGAGATTGCGTGTTGGACCCGAGACTTGGTGGATTCAAATGAAGAGAAAAGGAGCACCTAAATGGACACCAAAACCACCCATACATAGAACTCCAAGGGCGTCTACTTGAATCCATTCATTAACGGGCCTTTTTGGTCATTTCACCTTACTTTTGTAATAAGTCTATAAATAGACTAGTTTACGTATTTAGTTTTTTGGTTGATGATTATTGTAAGTCTTGAACTTTTAAAACACCAAGTCCTCTCTCCTTGAGGCACAAAACCAAAACATGTAATTAGGATAGCATTCAATGGTCGAATCTCTTGTGATTGCTTGTTTTTTAGAAATGTTGGTACTTGAGTGGTGGACTCCGCTCTTGAATCGTCATAAGAACTTGGTGCTTTTTAACGTGTTTTGTACGGGTTTTAGAGTTTCATAAACTCTTTAGTTACTACTTTACATGTTTTCCTTGTGTCAAGTTATCTATCTTTTTTATCATTAAGTTTGTGTTTGCTTCCTTGTGTCATTTTATGTCTTGCTTGTTACGGGTATTTGCGGGTCACTTGTGGACTGTTATGTGCTCATTTAGATACCATTTGGTATCATTTGGTATCAGAGATAAGGATGGTTGTGTTCCTACAATACCAATGTTGGTCTCTCTATGTCCAAAAAAACAAAAGGTGTTGAAAAGCTGAAAATTCCAAAAAGAAGCAAATCTGTCCATTCTTGTTGTCTTGGCCGAAATTGTGTCTTGTTGTTTTGGCCGAGATTTGTGCCTAGTTTTCTTGTAAATTTTGTGTGTTTTTTGTTTTATAGTGTTATATCTTTGTTTCCTAACATTAGAAGAGGTGTTCAATGTCAAAAATCTTACAAAATGAAGTTATTCTATGGGTTGGGTGTCTTGGCCGAAGTGGTGTTGTTGTTTGGCCGAATTTGTGTCTAGATTAGGTATTATTTTTCTTGTCTTAGTATTTTAGTGTGTTATATTGTTGTTTTACTAGAACACTTGAGTATAAAGTCCAAGATTTGAGCTTTGTTAAGTTGTTGTTGAAAGGTTGGACAGTTTAGATATTGTTATTGTTCAAAGTGTTCTAGTTGTTGTTCCTGTTGTTCTTGAGTAATATTCAACAAAATGCCTTTTTTGATTTGAAAAAGGGAAGAGAGAGATAAGTTATTGTGTTTTATTGGGACTACTTTCAAGACAACACTAAAGTTGCAAAGAAACAAAGACCTACCAAAAGCTTGCCTAGCAAAAGAGTGTCAAAACATCTTTCAAGAAAGGCCAAAAGAGGAAAGGGAAAACACAAGGCAAAACGGTGTTTTGCCATTTTAGTGCATGTTTGTGAAAGATGATGTAGAACTTTTTGAACTTTTGAAAGAGAATCCAAAGCCTTGTCTTGTTACTCCAAAACCGAAAATTCATTACCAACAAACAAGATTAAACAACTTATGTCTTGAAAACATTATACTCCACATCAACAACAATATCAATGACCAAAGAAAAGAAATAACAATAAAAATCGTGGGCCATGCCAACAACCAAAAAAAAAAAACTCAAGTTCTTGGACATCCTCATTTTGTTTCCTTGTCTCTATTAGTTCCATTTTTATTGACTCCTATACTAGTTGACATCTAGTAACAACCTACTAAGTTGTGAACTAGTTTTTGAGTACTTCTTTTGTGTAAGTGTTACTTCTGGTTCTTTGCTCATTTAAAGTTCGTAGTTGTTTTTTGTCCAAGTGCGTACAAAACTTCTTTGAGTCTTTTAACCGAAATTCACTCCAACTCAAAAGTAGACTCGTTCCTAAGAACTTAAGGATTGATAGCCGGCTTACAACACTTGAAGGACCAAGTGAGGAAGCCGAGTGTGAAGAATGTCTAGCATATTTTGAACTAACGTTTGCTTTTATTGTAGGTACAATTGCAAATGGAACCCAAAAATTCCAATTCCCCAACCGTGGAAAATAATGTTATGAATGTCTTCTTAGCTAGTCTTGAAACTTTGCCTCGAGACGTGGCTAGGATGAAGGCAAATGTCGAGAAGTTGGGTTCGGATGTGGCCTCAACGAGTGAAAGATTGGGGAGGGTGGAAAGCCAAAGGATTTCTCAACCTCATACCAATCAAAACACCTCACCTACTATTACTCCTGAGACCTTGCACCAAAGATTGTATCCACCAAGTTCTACAAACCAAGTCAATCTTTACTCCCAAAGCCAAGAACAAGATGGACCTAGCCATTCCTCACTCCACCAAATTCCACAAGGAGGACTTGGAATCCAAGTTCCATCCCCAAACCCGAATCCTCCACTCCAAAATCCTCCAATTCAAAGACCCTACACTCCACTAAATCCAATGTCCCCTTCCCAAGCTACACTAACCCGGAAACACACCATCCAAGTAGAAAAATAGAGAGAGTTAGGATCCAAGGAGAATGAGGCCAAGCCTCAAGATGGAGAGAAACTTAGTGGTGAGATACAAGAAGAATGTGAAGAGAAGAGGGCAAGGGAAAGGGAAACCGCGGGTAGTGAAGTAGGACAGGAAAAGAAAAATGTTCTTGTGGGATTTTCCCACAAAGGATCTTTGATACTCACTAACCCATATGCTAGAGATTTTCCTAGCATTGACCCTTCTTATGTACAGTTTCAAGTTCATATTCTATCAAAGAAGGATCGAAAAGGGATTCCACATGATAACATGGGAGATAAACTAGTGACACCCTTGGCCGAGAGCTCCAAACAAGTGGACTGATGTGGCATACACCACGGTATAATTGCTGCACTCTACACTTCCTTAGGATTGAAATGTTGTGATAAGGATATTAGTATCAAATGTGAAGTAGCTTCGGGTGTACATAGTGTAGAAAAGCATGAATCTTTCCTTGGTAGTTCTCTTGTTGCATATGTTGGTCAATTTTCTCTTAAGGATAGCTCACTACTTAATCATGTGAGTGATGTTATTCAAAATCCTTAAGTTAGTGTTCATTATTGTATTATTGACCATGATATTGGACATATTCCTTTGAGCTTGTGTGATGCAAACCGTGCTACTAGTTTTGATCAAGGTAATCATGTTCTTGGAAAACTTTTGAATAAAGGTGTGCTTTCTCTTAAGAGAAGACTTCTAGGACACAACTCTTTAGTCTTGGATGATAGCCTAGTAAAATGATTGGTTAATCTCGGCTTTTACCCTTGGTTACACTATCTCTTTGATCTCGGAACACTAGTGGATTGGAAAAGGGGTTGCCTCGGCTTATGCTTATCTTTCCTTGATGATTATCTTATCCCTATCCTTTGTAATTTTCAATCTAGGTGTTTCATGGTAAAAATAAAGGATTTCTGGTTGAATTTTAAAAGTGTACCCCCTCGGCAAGATGTCTTCACACTTGATTCCTTTCTACACTACCTCTTTACCTATGATGATAACCATGTTAATTTTGAATTTGTATTGCGTAGTGGTAGGAATTTTGGTGGCTGGTTTTCTTATTTGCATGATGGTGATATGTGGTTGGGATGGATCTTAAGATCAATTGTGGCACTATATTTGATGAGGTCCTTTGTAGAGGTAATGAAACAAATGTATCTTATGGTTCCTAAGATGTAGGTAGTCTTACCTTTTGGGTATAGTAAAGCCATTAAGACCATTGTAGTTTCCTTATCTATTGATATTTGCCAAAGCCACTTCCTTTGTGCCATTCATGCTAAGCTTTTCATGTCACACACAAAGGACCCATGGGTATATTTCAAATGTGAACAACCTTGGCTTGATAACATATGTGATAATTTCGTATTGGTATCCTCTTTCCTTGATGTTTATCTTAGTCATGTCCTTTGTGATGCTTGTGGTACGTGTTTCATGATCATAACAAAGGATTATTGGTTGTATTCCAAAAGTGTACCCCCTTGGCATGTCGATGTAATTTGTGATACTAATACTAACCCTCCTATCATGAGGATTGTGTGCTTGTTTTCCCTCTCTTTGGTTTTTGAAGGTACGAATTTAAGGACAAATTCCTTTCAAGGTGGAGAGGATGATACAATCATGAGGAGCATAAGGATTACAAGTTTTTGTTGAAGGTCCACGTTTCGTATTTGCAAATGAATTGAAGACCTTTTGAAGCCTTTTTCAAAGCCTTGTCCAAGATCGGGAACTACAAAGACTACAAGGCACGTTTATGAAAATGGATGCGGATGAGCATGTCTTAAGTTCATCCAAGGGAGTGTATGTATTAAAGTGTGAAGACATGCCTTGAGTTCCTTAAAAACACTACAAGTCAGCCTCATTTACACACTCCAAAGCCACCCTCATCATTAAGGGTAAATGTGTCATTTCCCATCTCTTTTGTAATAGACTATAAGTAGGAACCCCTTAGTCTTATTTTCTTAGTTAGCTCATTTTAAAATCACTTTGTAACATTGAACACCATATTTCCTTACAATAAGAGAGTAGACCACCAACCATTTTAAGCTTCACAAGTGAAAGGTTCTACTTGTCTTGTGAGATGGCTAGAAACGAGAGTGCTTGAGTGAACCGAGTTCCTCTTGTGTTCCCGTAAGAACTTGGTGCTTTTTAATGTGATTTGTAGAGGTTTTAGAGTTTGATACATTCTTTAGTTGCTACATTTTATATTCTCTTTGTGTCAAGTTATCTATCTCCTTATCTTTCAAGGTTGTGTGTTTGTTGTTTCCGTTTGATGTGTTGTACGTGTGGACTGTTTTTGTGAGTTTGTGGACTGTTTCGTGCTCTTTTAGATACCGTTTGGTATGAGTTAGAGGTGAGCTAGAGGTTAGTTATAACTAACTTCACTGAGTCATTGTAGACTAATTTGACATAGTTGGAACACCTTTAACTACCTGCTTCAACAAAATGTATCATTTACTTACTTCATTGTAGCATCTTCCAGTAGTTGCCTATTGATTTACTAAGTTAATTGTAGTGTTAAATTTTCAATTTACTGATCATGTCGTTTCATGACTTGCAAGCCAATACATCTTGTGTCTGTTAATTGTCATTAGATTTTCAGTTTTAATATTATTTTGCAAGAATGCACTGCCCATATAACTTTCTAATGATCAAAAAACCTGTTTTATTAATTTTTTTTTGAATTAACTCTCCTTAAATATTGTTTTCTTCCTTCGAAAATAAGTACTGAATATTATTCTACTTCATAGAAGTTGAAACGTATCTATAATCTATATTTATATCTATAATCTATATCTATATCTATAATATATTAAAAGTGTGAAGACCCTTAGAAAAGAGATTTGACCCTTCATTAAAAGACTCTTCTTTAGACAAAATTGTCTTTTCACTATTTTTTTAATTAACTATTTAATTATTTTTTATTATATTAATTAGACTTCCTAAAGTATATGAGACTCCTAATATATATCTATATCTATAATCTATAATCTATAATCTATAATCTATATCTATAATATATTGAAAGTGTGAATCTATATCGACAATATATTAAAAGTGTGAAGACCAAGACCTTTAGAAAAGTGATTTGAACTTTTTGCCCTTCATTAAAAGACACTTCTTTAGATAAAACTGTTTTTTCACTATTTTTTAAATTTATTATTTAATTATTTTTTATTATATTAACTAGACTTCCTAAAATATATGAGACTCCTAAAATATATGGTAGGAAAATTAATCAATATTTTCTTTTCTACTAGACTTCCTAAAATATATGATAGGAGAATTAATTAATATTTTGCTTTCTACTATTCAATTAGAAAAATACTCCTGAAATAGGACTCTATTAAGGGAATACTTCTATAAATATTGAGATGTACGTTAAACTAGAGATCAAACCGATTTGCCTATTCGGAGAATATGATTGATGCTCATCTAACTTGATTCGATTTCATGTCTAGATATGTGGATGCTTGATTTTCTAATCCTCAACCTCTTCATTGTTTTTGTCAGCATAATAGAATTCAACATGTGTGTATATATATATATCTTCTTTGTTTTCATTCAAAATCATTTTTTAGGGTCAAAATTTTTTCTCAGATAAGAATAAGTTGGATCAAAATCAAAGCTTTGTGATCACTATTATATACAATATTTTTTTTTATATTTTACTGATCGTAGATGAATGTCGGTTGGCTTTGAAGAATTTTTTGAGTAAAATTTAGGTTTAATTGTATTATTTTGATATCTTTATTATCTTATTGTTTTATTTTAATTTACATATTGTAACACCCCGCATTTCGGGCTAGAACGAAAAATCGGCGTTTCTATGCGTAGATGATTCAAAAGCCATAAATCCTATGCAAATTTGGCATATTAATCAATTATGTAGTGTGGGAACCTATTTGAGCATAAATTGAGATCATAGAGGTCCCCAAACTCAAGGACGAGTTGAAAGCTTTCCTATCGTTCGAGTTTGAGTGAGCGTCGAAACTTGGATCAGATTCAATCGAACATAACTCCTTTTATATGAAAAACTGAGTGGCCTACTATATATTAAATGAAATATCTTCGAATTATCTTTCCAACGATACCAATTTCGCCCAAATCCGAGATCGGAGTAAATAGTTATACCCATTTTACTTCAGCATGTCTGTCTGTCGACAAGTGACGACCTGAGCTGATAAGTTATCACATATGTGATGAACTATCAGCCATGTCGTCATCCCAAGGCAGTAACTCACAAAAATCAGCCTCTGAATGATGACCTGATGTGATAAGTTATCACATATGTGATGACCTATCAGCCAAGGTCGTCACCTTTAAAATTCAGCATTTCCTAAAAGGTTTTGGAGGTGTATTTTAGTATTTTTCCTTCACCCCATAACTCCATAAAAATTTAATTCAACCTCCATTTCCCAAAAAATACACTCCTTTCTCTCAAATCCTCTCAAGAACCAAACCCTAGAGCCTCAACCTAAGATTCAAGATCCCACAAAATTTCACTATTAAATTCCAAAATTTATTCAAGAATTAGAATCTCCAAAACTAAGATCTTCAAGAATCATCCATCAAAAGCACAAATAGAGTTCCAAAAGGAAGTGTTCATCCAAAGTTCATAATCTAAGGTACGTGGGATTTATCCTAAAAACTACATGGTCTTGTAAATACTATAACGTGATTTAAAGATTATCAAGCATGAATTTAGAAAAGGGGTTTTGAAATCCATGATTTTATTATACATTATGAATGTTTAATTGTACTGTTGATTTGTTCTTTAGGCCCTTTTCCCCCCTTTAAATTGATTTACATGTATATGTATATGTATGAAGATTTAGATTGAAGATTGTTTGAGAGCACAACTCATGAAATCCCTCTCTTATGATAACATTAAGTTTATGATATTAATGTGAAGGATTTGAAATGCATGATTTATGGCTTGAAAATAGTTTACTCAAATACCATAGTATTTTGAGCATGATTTAGAGATTTTGAGAGGGAGTTTCCTGACATAAATATGTTTTGTTAAAGAGAAAGATTTGCATAAGATTAAGAATTTTTGGCATGACTACCTTGTATCATTGAAATGTTGTCAAAGAGAGTTTCATACATGTGTTTACATGAGTAATTAAAGAAAGGGTTCTTCAAACTAATTTATCAATATGATGGTCCCAAACTTTATATTTTGAAAATAAACATTATAATAAACTAACAATGGCTCATAGATGTGACTTGCAAATCAATGGTATGACGATACCATAAGTATGTATGCCATAACAGAGTATATTTTAAGAGTATGTTTTCAGAGAATGCAAATTTTAAAGAGTTAAAAATGGGCATAAAGAGGGTTAGGTGGTTACCCGAAGAAGGCTTGAGTTCCAGTAACTCTTAGCCTAAAATCGAATTTGCCGATACGGATAGATTATTATTGTACGCTGGCGACGGTCGTGTGGCGTAGTAGATTCAGAGACTCCAACCCTTGCTCCACACTTTTTTGGGGGGCTTGGTTGCTGAGTTAATGGTATATTCCATATAGCCCATGAAATTTCAGAGTTGTAGGGTATACCACCTAGCGCAGAAGTAAAACAAAGAGTGTCACAGAGTTCATATAATTTTACAGATTCTTTCCAAATGCCCATGTGATTTCTTACTATACGATATGTTTATGAACTATTTTAAATTACTGTCATATATATTAAATATAAATTATTATTTTGGATTTTCTCTGTGTACCAGTACATCTGTATTGACCCCTACCTCCCAGGTTCTAAGGATTAATCTAGGGGTCCAGCTAAGCAGTAAAGTATTTTAGAGAGAAGTGATTTGTGCAGTGGTGAGCCTTCTTTGTTCTAGAAGGACTGTTTATTTCAGATTATGTTATTCCATTTGTTGTTGTCTACTGGGGGCCTTGTTCCAGTTTTCAGATAGTTGTCACTTGATTATGTAGTAGATATTTCCCAGACTGTTCTAGATGTTGTTTAGTTGATTTCGGATTTCATTCCTTATTGTTAAACTGAACCAAAAGTTTTGACCATATTTCCGTATTAAATTATATTTCTGCATTTTTTTTATTATATGAATATTGTGCATGATTACCAGATAGAGTAGGACGTTCGGGTCTTCATAGTTCTATATGTTCATCATTTCCTGGGCTCCGGTTTGGGTCATGACAAACTTAGTATCAAAGCACGGTTCATGGTCCTAGGGTGTCTGCGAAATTGCATCAGGTAAAGTCTTGTTTATGGGTGTGTAGCATGCCACACATATAAGCAGGAGGCTATAAGGCGTTTAGGAATGTCTCTCTTTCTTCATGTTCTAATTCGTGCTATGGAGTCAGAATTTTCCTCTTTCATACTCTAATTCATGCTATGGTGTCGCCCATATGAAAGTAAAGTTATCCCAATTCTTTCCTTACTTTGATGTTCTCAGATATGTCTCATTATTAGGGTGATTCAAGTGCAAAAGTTTAGAGTCTAAATGGTATGGTCCTTTCTGATTGAGTCATATAAAATTTTAAAAATTATACAAGGGCTTGTGAAGAGTCCGTTAGTGCTTCAGAGTGTACTGATTCTATTGTGAGATTTGATTCTGAGGAGATTGTTTTTTTCAGCCTACAGTATTTAGTATATTCAGCCCTTTTCAAAAAAAAATTATGTTGCAGTTGTCATGCCTAAAAAGGGAAATGATGTGTAGCAGAATATTTGAACTGTATTTCTACCCGAATTGTAGTATGAGTTAAAGTGTTGTTGTCATGACCTATTGGTAGTGATATTGGACCAAGAAGTTGGTGATGTGAAGTCATAAAGTTAGAAGTCAGAGTGAGGGTGATTTTGTGTAAACAAATATTTTAGTTGGATAACCGATGTTTTAGGATAATTTACCCCTTTATAGTGATAGACTAATGTGGTAGCTAGTAGCATGTGTGGATTGAATGGTAGTCTGTGTGGGAAGTGTTTGACTCAGATTTTTATTTATACAGAGTAAGATGTGTATTCTTAGATCATTGAATATTGTGTGTCAAGTTTCTAGCTCTTGTAATCTTGTTATCTTTGTGTTGTTGAAACTAAAAGTTTAGTGAAGCCGTGTAGGGTTCTTTCGATTCATTAGCATAGTTGTCTTGTCATTCATCTCATTACCTTGTTCAAAACACACAATCAAAATCTAGTGAAGCCGTGTGAGGCCTATTTCGATTCACTAGCAACTTGTTGTTCATCTTGTTGTTATTGTGTTGGTTGGAACTGAGGGTTTAGAGGTGTAATGGCAAGAAAAGTGGTAAGGGCGGATTATTAAATATATGTATAGCCAATTTTTTTTGCATGAGATTGAGTTGTTAATGAAGTGATACGTTCTTGTGTGTTAGCTTAGTAAAATGTAGGGAAGGAGTTATTAGTTAAGGTGAATTGTTGTTGCTTAAAGTAAGAAAATGGCTAGATTAGCCAGTAATTTATAATTATAGACTCATGGTTGTTTGTGGAATTTTATGGTAGACTAAATGTACGCTTGGGTAAGTAAATGTGATATTAGAAAGCCGTATAAGTAGATTAGATTGTATGGGGTTATGATATAAGATTAAGATTGACTATGTCTATTATGTGACTTTACCCCTTAACCTTCTTTTCCTTGGTAGTTGTAAACTAGTACTATTTGTGAGAAGGTATGTAGTAGATTTTTGAGGTATAGTAGTAATGTCATAAAGATGTTTTTGTCGTGGGTAGTAGCAAGATAAAATAAGGTATTTGGGTAGGTTGTCCCAATTGGTGGACTAATATATTATGTTGCATTTTTCATTAATGGTAGATGATTGATGCTAGACTATAGACTTGAATTCAAATGTATAATGTGGTTGTAAGAATAGTGGCTTAAGATTAATGGTGTATGTTTTGCAAGAATTATGTGTAAGGTTGGGTTGTAAATCATGTTTAGCACTAAACATAAAGTTTGAACAGTTGATGTCCATGGAGGTGGATGTGATGATTTCTTGGTTAATGATACTAGTTATATGGAAGTGATCTAATAGGCTTGAACGGTGTATGCAAGAGATTAAGTTTATTTGATTCGCAATGAAGTATGATGTTGTATGTATGATGTAGAAGTATGCCCAAGGTGATATGAGGTTGTGGTATTTTTCTAACGCTACTACATGTTGCGTGTGGCTAGTAGTACCGTTGAGTTGCTAGGTGGAGAAATACTAGTAGATGGTACATGGTGTTCTAAATAGACAAGTTTAGGAGTTTTAACTGTTAGTGTTGAGCCTTTAGATATGATCTTAATCCTCATGGTAGAGAGATATAAGTTTGGGGTCACGATATTAGTAGGCTATGATGGAAGAAGTATGGTTCATCAAAGGCTTAGTGATATCCATTTTCTTCAGGTAACCACCTAACCCTCTTTAAGCATAGGTTTAAATCTTTAAAATATGCATTCTCTGAAAACATACTCTGAAAACTCTAACTCTATTATGGCATACATTTGTATGGTATCGTCATACCATGGGGAAGGATGGTGGTGCAAATTGGCCTTTTCCCTTCTCCATTGACTTGCAAGTCACATCTCTGAGCAATTATTAGCATGTAATAATCTATGTTTCACCACGTAAATCTGGGACCACCATATCAATAAATTATTTCAAGAAACTCTTTCTTATAGCTCATGTAAACATATGCAAAAAACTCTCTTTTTCACCATTTCAAACACACAAGGTGGTCATGTCAAAGATATCAATCATATGCAATTCTTTCTTTTTAAGACAAGGACGAAATCATATCAAGAAACTCCCTCTCATCATCATCAAAATCATGTTAAATACTTACATATTGAAAAGATCCCCTTCAAAACATTAAACAAGCATCTCAAATCATTCCCAACAAGTTCATAACCTCTAAACCATCAAAAAGAGGGGTTTCAATAATAATGTTCTCAATAAAATCTTCAGCATCATACATATTCATATAAGTTTAAATCAATTTAAGGGGGAAAGGCCTAAAGAAGAAAACAATAATATTATCCAAGCATCCATAATGCGAAATTCAAAGCATATAATCTGTAAATCATGTTCTAGTGTTGACAAGCCCATGTAGTTTTCAGGATAAACCCCACGTACCTTAATTTAGAAGCTTTTGATTGAAATCTCGTGTTAGGGATGCTATACGTACATTGATGGGCGCTTCTTGTAGCTCTCACAATGGGGATTCCGATTCTTGAAGAATTAAGAAAAAACTATGGTTAAATCTTGAGATATATTGATTTTTTGGTTGAAACCCTAAGAAGTGTTCGTGGTGATTTTGAGAGAAAATATGAATAATGTGGTCACTTGGGAGTAAAATCCCATATTTAAGATGATAAGGGGTGGAAAACACCCAATATACCCTAAATGATATAGAATAAAATATAACTGGGAGCCCAATTTTATGGGCCACCACGACGCTCCACTTTCGCCGTGGCTCCCTGGATATTGATGAATGGGATTTTTAGGGTCACCACGACGCAGAGCCATCGTGTTGTCCCACTGGTTGGGACCTAGAACTTTAACGCGATGCGCTACAATCCTTCTAAGCAACTGGAATTTGACAATTGTTCAATAGACCACCTCAGCGACGTGCCAAGCACCAAAATGATGGTGTTTTACTACTAAGATTTTAATTAGTCATAACAGCTTTCCAAGGTATTCGATTTGGGCGAATCTTATATCGATAGAAAGATCATTAAATTTTCCACACCACATAATTGATTAACATGGAAAATTTGCATAGGATTTAGGGAATTTGGATCATCTACGCATAGAAATGATGGTTTTCGTTCTAGCCCAAAATGTGGGGTGTTACATTATCTCTCCCTTGGGATCATTGATCCACGAATGATGGGTAGGAACGTTGAAGCTTAAAGGTATGGAATAATGTGGACATGATGTGTATTCTAAGAAAGGATATAACTGATTAAAAATGTTTAAACTTCTATCATGAAACTGAATTCTGAGCTGACTCGCCCTTACTTGTTTTAAGGAGTTGATTCATGCTGAGAGTTTAGGATTCCCCCGAAGAGTTTATTCTCAAATCACACACATTGGATTTGGAAGTGATAACTTATGTAAGTACGAATCATGAGGCAACAAGATTTAGATTGTACAAAGGTATTACACTGTCTGAGTTTAAATACTTCAGAAACTTTGAGATTATGCGCTGAACTCTTATGAACTGAGTCAAAGATGATGCCTGGACTTAACTAAATTTGCAATTTACATAGATGGAATAGATTATCTCTTGGGATGGTCATACGCATGAGACTTTGGATAGTAGGACTGGGTGAAAAGGTGGAAAAACCACAGTAACTTGTCTTCCTGACTGTTAAGCTGAATTTCTGGCTACATGGACTGAATTATACTGGACATTTATACTTAACTGGAGTATCTCTTCAACAATCTTTCTAAAGAAGTTCTGTTAGCATTAGGGAGAAAAGAATCTTAGGCATGATTTACACATAACATCCAACTAAGGAATCACAACCTTGACACTACTCTATTGCATGGAATATAGACATTTAACTCAAGCTAGGATAGAATTTCCGGTCCTTAGGCAATGCAACTTCTTACTTTCAAGGTTAGACACACTTCTAAAATACTCTCTCAGCTATATTTTCCCCTTAAACACCATGCTCATTGATTCTAATTATTTTTCTCACATGGCCGCTGATATTTACTTCTACTAATGTCTAAAGGGAACTAAATACCCTCACCATCTTCAAGCCTAATTCAAAATCACAAGATGCACCACATAATATTGTAGTACTAGAATGAATCATGAATTCAGTACACCCTATATTTCACAATTCCTCATCTCATGCATAATTCTTATTGCCACTCCAGCAATCACCTTCAACTTTGCATTAGACATTCACAAACACTCAAAGCATCTATTAATATGTATACAAACATGGCATTCAAGCCTATCTTCATACCTACATATGCACTTCTAAACAAACATTCATAAAACATCTTTCTCATATTCTCTAATACTTCTATCCACAAAAATTTCCCTGCACTATACATAAAATATTCTCAACTAACCAAGCCATACATGAAACTTCACATCAAAATTCTTTCAACTTATGTACTTACATAAAACAAGCACACAATAATTTTTTCTAAAATATAACACATAAAACTTCAACTAACCTTGACGCGTATCAAAGACTCGACCTCAGACTTACTCCACAATTACCACCTTACTTCAAATAAGAATACAATAATCTTTCATCAACAAGAAATGTTTACTCTTTCCCATCTAGACAATTGTTCATCATTACTATCTCGACCTAAGGGAAAAGGTCACTGAAAAATTGGAATACCGGAATCCGGAACATGAGGGGAGTGCTAAGAATAACTTGATACCCTACTGAGGCGTGAGGAATAGAACACTCACGACATGGAATCATTAAAGAGATCTAATATGAGGACGTACCTGATATAAATTTGAATTTTCACTAATCATTAAGAGTATCACATGTGCACAAGAGTCATGAACTGCATGACCTGAATTTTTGGAATTCATAACTTACGGAAAGTGATTCTGACTACTGAACAAACTGGGAACTCATCATACTAGGAACTAAGAGAGTACATGATTCCTTATCATATGCATGAACACGGACTATGATCATGAAGCTGAAACATAAAACATGAGTATCTATCGAAATAACTTAACTAAACTTCTTAAATAAGAATAGATTGAGCATCGTTCTTTTTCACGGCAAATTCCACCACTTACTGGCACATCTATTAACATCTAAAAACTTGACTAGGTTACTCGTTCTATCATCTCCCCTTAGATTGAAGACATTACTCTAAGTCTGTGAACCACTATATACAATTTGGTATAAACTGAAATCACTTTACTCTAGAGTCGGGGATATAACAACGCATTTAAAACTACACTTACCCTATAAGACGGTATCTTCATGTATAGCAACCAATGTTAATACATACTTCTAATATTTAAGCCTTAGGTTTCTATAGCCCTAAAAGTCATCATATAACAACTTAAACATTCAACAACTTTGGTTCTCCTAACACTAAACATGGATATCTCCAAACCTTTGACGGACCATACCACTTCTGTCATAGTCTACCAGCATCATGCCTGCAAACTTATATTTCTAAACCATGAGAATCAAGATTCTATCAATAGGCTCAACATCATCAATCAAAAATCCTTAACTTGGCTATTTAGAACACCATATACCATCTAACTAGTCTTTCTCCACCTAGAAACTCAACGGCACCACTAGCCACACACAACATGTAATAGCCTTAGAAAAATACCACAACCTCATATCACCTTGGAATACTTCTACTTCATACATACAACATCATACTTCATTACGAATCAAATAAACTTAATCACTTGTATGCACTGTTCAAGCCTATTATATCACTTCCATAAAACTAGTATCACTAACCAAGAAATAATCACATCCACCTTCATGACATCATTGTTATGCTTCAAAATCTACTACATACCTTCTAACAAGTACAACTAGTTTACAACTACCACAGAAAATAAGGTCAAGGGGGTAGAGTCACATAATAGACATGGTGAACCTTAATCTTATATTATAACCCCATACAATCTTATCTACTTATACGACTTTCTCACATCACACTTACT
Source organism: Capsicum pubescens (assembly GCA_030864215.1). Classification (NCBI taxonomy): domain Eukaryota; kingdom Viridiplantae; phylum Streptophyta; class Magnoliopsida; order Solanales; family Solanaceae; genus Capsicum; species Capsicum pubescens. The sequence continues at coordinate 409,113,014 of CM061548.1, read as the reverse complement.
TACCCAAGCGTACATTTAGACTACCTTCAAATTCAAAAAACAACCTTGTGTCTATAATTATAACTTACTGGTTAATCTAGCCATTTTCACACTTCGAGAAAACAACAACTCACCTTAGCTAATAACTCCTTCTCTACCTTTTACTAAACTAACACACAAGCCATATAAATTTAATACCAACTCAATCTCATGCCAAAAGATTCATCTATACATATATTCAATAAATCGCCCTTAGCATTTTTCTTGCAATTACACCTCTAAACCCCCCAGTTCCAACCAATACAAAAACAACAATTTGCTAGTGAATTGAAATAGGCCTCACATGGCTTCACTAGACTTTGAGTTTCAACAATACAACGATAACAAGGTTACAAGAGATAGAAACATGACACACAATAATCAATGATCTAAGAATACATATCTTACTCTGTTTGCATAAAAATCTGAGTCAAACACTCCCCCCATATACTACTATACAATCCACACATGCTACTAGCCACCACATTAGTCTATCACTATAAAGAGGTAAATCATCCTCAAACATCGGTTATTCAAATAAAATATTTATTTACACAAAAGTTACCCTCACTCTGACTTCTAACTTTGTGACTTCACATCACCAACTTCTTGGTCCAACATCACTACCAATAGGTCATGACACAAATACTTAACTTATACTACTACTCGGGTGAAAATATAGTTTCAACATTCTGCTACACATCATTCCCTCTTAAGTTTGACATCTGCAACATAAATTCTGAAAAGGACTGAATACACTTTATACAGCAGGCTGAAAAGCACGATTTCATTAGAATCAAAGTTCACACTAGAATCAGTACACTCTAAGGAATTAACGGACTCATTTTAAGTCCTTGCATGATTTCTAAATCTTATATGGCTCAATCAGAAAGAACCATATCATTTAGACTCTAAACTTCTGTATCTGAATCACCCCAATAATGAGACATGTCTGAGAATATCAGAGTAAGGAAAAAATTAGGATGATTTTTACTTTTGTATGGGCGACACCATATCATGAATTATAGTATAAAGGTGGAACATTCTAACTCTATTGCATGAACTAGAACATGAAGAAAGAGATACATTCCTAAATTCCTTGTAGCCTCCTACTTATAAGTGTCGCTCGCAACACACCCATAAATAAGATTGTACCCGATGTGATTTCGTAGACACCCTGGAACCATGAACCATGCTCTGATATCAATTTTGTCACGACCCGAACTAGGAACTGGCCGTGACGGACATCCTGAACCATGAAGGCTCGGGCGTCCTACTCTATCTGATAATTATGCACAATATTTATATAATAAAAGAAGATGCTGAAATATAATCTGATAAGGAAACATGGTCATACTCTGGATTTAGTTTAACAATAATGAATGAAATGCGAAATCAACTAAACAACATCTAGAACAGTCTGTGAAATCTCTACTACATAATCAAATAACAACTATCTGAAACTGGGACAAGGCCCCCAGTGGACCCAAACCAAAATAAATAACATAATCTGAAAGACACAGACCTTCTGTAATTAAGAAGGCTCACCAACTGCACATTCACTGTTCTCTGAAAACTTTACTGTTTAGCAGGACCTCTGAACTGAGCTTTAGACCCTGGGAGGTAGGGGGTCAATACAAATGTACTTGTCAAACCCCTTATTCACTCCAACAAGATTAGATTTTAAGTTTTGAAAGGGTTTTTATTACTAAGTGACTAAAGAAAAAGATTTGTTTCTAAAAGGACTATTTACTTTTAAACTCAGAGTAGCCACATGGCATATTTGGGTGTGTCAAGTCACTTTTGCGAATCATTTTTCAAAATTGTTTTTGACTCTTTTAAATTGATCTGCGAATAGAGATTCCAGTTAAGGAATTCTGTAGACCGAGGGGAAGGTGTTAGAAACCCCTCGATCCCGAGGGTAAAGAAAAATCTTTTGTTTTTGAATTTTTGAATTGTGAAGAACAAAAACCATAAAGAACTCTAAAAACTACGAAACTCTTTTTTTTTACTCAATTTTATTTTCTTCCCTTCTTTGTTTTTCAACACTTTCTTATCTACAGACTTTACTTCTAACACATGCTTTCCCCAAATCGATCTTGTCAAATGACCAGTTACCCTCATAGATGCAACATTTAGCACGTAGGGATGCTTTAAAGGTGAGTTTCCTATGAAGAACCAAGTGGGCCCTGCTAGGACTCCATATGATGAACATAAGCATGAACTAAAGGATGGCATACGTTGGGGTTTACTAACAAGGTTGTTCCAGAGAGTGTATGGTTGATAGTGGCTTGCTTTAGCTGGCCACCTACTCCATACAACCCAATGTCTCCCCCTCCTAAAATAAAGGTGACTCAACTATAGGCCGCGTACACACGTGTACTACAGACTTGTTGCAGAAAGAAAGACAAGGGTTATGCACATGATGCCAGATATAAAGCGGTAACACATAAAGTAAAAATTCTAAACAAAGAGCACGTAGGCACTCAACAATGATAAATAATAACACAAAATAACACAAACAAAATGTCTAATACCTATAGTGCCAAACTAAGCCGATATAACTCCAAAATAAGCTCGAATTCTGAAAAATCCCCAGCAGAGTCGCCAGAGCTTTCACACTTCTTTTTCAACTACAAAGAATAGATTTTAAGTTTAAAAAGGGGTTTTATTACTAAGTGACAAAAGAAGAAGATTTGTTTCAAAAAGGACTATTTACTTTTAAACTCAGAGTCTCCACTTGGCATAATTGGGTGTGCCAAGTAATACTTGAAAATCCTTTTCAAAACTATTTTTGACTCTTTTAAACTGATCTGCGAATAAAGATTCCGGTTAAGGAATTCTGTTGACCGAGGGGAAGGTTTTAGGCACCCCTCGATCATGTGGTTAGACCACGGTCGCTTGGTGGAGCATATCGGCTAATTCAACACTAAGAGTGTATAAACCACAAAAAAACATACAAACCAATTAAACAAACAAACAAACAAACAAACAAATCCAAAATTATAGTGTCAAGTCCAATTATTACAACCCGAAAATAGAAAAATTCGAAAAAATATAAATCCTATTCTAAACTAATCCTAAACTATTCACTGATGTTTTACCCGATGCCTTGGGCCTTCATCACGGACGTCCTCCGAGTACAAAATACTTTGGTGTATTCCCTGGATAAATTAATAAAAATACCTCGGGGCATTCCCCAGCCAAATGAGTACAATTTTTCAATGTGAGAAAAACTAGAAAAAGCATTCAACATATTCAATACTACATGCATTCGATCCAACATAATTCCTAAATTTGCCAACCCGAACCTAAATTTTTGCCTATTTCTTTGATGGACTAATAATAATACTACCACATTCGACCTTCGTATTTGTTCCAAAATAACCAATGACAGTAAACCAAGACTAAACAATATTCATTTTATCTATTTCTATCATCCAACCCCCGCATTTCTTTTTAACACCAAATTTCAACAAATTCAAGATTACTATTTCAACAATCCACAACCATCTATTCAAATGAAGCTGACCAACACAAATCAATATCACCCAATATTCAACCAAATCTTACACAAATCAAGAACATATGATGAAATAAAATGAGAAAAGATAGAATGGACCTTTCGATGACTGATTTCCATTGATAATAATATTGCAGAAAATCAAGATTTTGAAATCCCAAACAGAAAACCTCTACGACGAACCCCAACTCGGTAAAGCCTTCACTGTTTCTCTCCAAAACCTAACCAAAATCAAAAAATAACAGAGACCCGTATCCAAAATCGTACTCCCCATTACTATTTCCCTCGTTTTACATTGGATTTCTTCTGAATCAGATGGAGATGTGTCGGAGTTTTAGATTTTGGTGGAGGTGGAGCCAATTTTCATCTCCCCATAGCTTCGACGAGCTCAAATGGGTTAGAAATTGGAGAACAGATCTGAACTTTGGTGAGTTCTCGCCAGAACAGTCAGCCTCCGCCTAATTTCTCTTCCGATCACCCTCTGTTTTTTTTGCTCAATCACTCAGCTACTCCATCTATCTCTCTCACGTCTCTCTCTCCCTTTTATGATCGGGTGTGTGGCTATATGTGTGCGAGTGGTGTGCAAAAATTAGGAGTTCTTCTAGTATTCTTGTGTGTAGTTGTTCTCTATTGTTGTGTAAAATATTGAAATTTTGTTTGTGTTGTGCGTGTTTTGAGTTTTTGTTGTGAGTCCGTGAAGAAGAAAGAGCCCTCAATGGAAAAAGAAAAAAAAACCCTTTTCTATATTGTGTTACTGTATATATTGAATAAAAATCCTGTGGGCCCCTACTCCTTTTTTCTCAATGGAAATTCTATTCTTTTTCTTGCATTCCCTGGGAGCTTATGTTATGTGCCCCTTTCCCCTATACCTGCGTATGCGTATTGTGTGATTAGGGTGGGGTAGTGGGGTAGCGTAGGTTAGTATGGTGGGTGAGTTGGTTAGGATAAAATAAAATTAGTTTGGAGTTTTGTTTAGATAAGGAATATTAGGGATTTATTAAAAAAAGATTATTATTATTATTATTTTTTATATTTTTGTGGGGTATAATCACGTGGGTGAGGTTGTACGATAAAGTGAGGTAAAAATAGATGAATTGGATTTTTGGGAGGGACAAAATTAGGTGTCCACAGTACTGGTACACAGAGCAAACCCAAAATAATAATTTATTTTCAACATATATGAGAGCAATTTAAAACAGTTCATAAACATATCATATGGTAAGAAATCACGTGGGCATTTTCGAAAGACTCTGAAAAAAATCATCTGAACTCTGAAACATTCTTTGTTTTACTTCTGCGCTAGGTGGTATACCCTAAAACTCTTAAATTCCATGGGCTATATGGAATCAGCCATTGACTCGGCGGGAAAGCCTCCAACTCAAGTGTGGCGCAAGGGTTGGCTTCTATGCCACACGACCGTCGCCAACAAAAATTAGTATACCCGTATCGGCAAATCACGGGTTTAGATTAACAGTTACTTGAACTCAAACCTTCTTCGGGTAACCACCTAACCCTCTTTAAGCCCAATTTTAACTCTTTAAAACATGCATTCTCTAAAAACATATTCTGAAAACTCTAACACTATTATGGCATACATTTATATGGTATCGTCATACCATTGACTTGGAAGTCACATCTCTGAGCCATTATTAGCATATAATAATCTATGTTTCAAAATGTAAATCTGGGACACCATATCAATAAATCATTTCAAGAAATTCTTTCTTAAAGCTCATGTAAACATATGCAAGAAACTCTCCTTTTCCCTATTTCAAACACACAAGGTGGTCATGTCAAAGATATCAATCATATGCAATTCTTTCTTTTTAAGACAAGGACGAAATCATATCAAGAAACCCCCTCTCATCATCAACAAAATCATGTTAAATACTTAAATATTGAAAAGATCCCCTTCAAAACACTAAACAAGCATCTCAAATTATTCGCAACAAGTTCATCAACTCTAAATCTTCAAAAAGAGGGGTTTCAATAATAATGCTCTCAATCAAATCTTCAGCATCATATATATTCATATAAGTTTAAATCAATTTAAGGGGGAAATGCCTAAAGTCGAAAATAATAATATTATCCAAGCATCCATAATGCGAAATTCAAAGTATATGTTTCAAAAACCTATTAAAATTCATGCTTGATAATCTTTAAATAATTTTCTAGTGTTGACAAATCCATGTAGTTTTTAGGATATACCCCACGTACCTTAATTTAGAATCTTTTGAATGAACTCTCGCGTTAGGGATGCTATACGTACGATTGATGGGTGCTTCTTGTGGCCCTCACAATGGGGATTCCAATTCTTCAAGAATTAAGAATAAGCTACGGTTAAATATTGAGCTATGTTGATTTTTGGGTTAAAACCCTAAGGAGTGTTCTTGGTGATTTTGAGAGAAAATATGAATAATGTGGTCACTTGGGAGTAAAATCCCGTATTTAAGCTGATAAGGAGGTGGTAAATACCCAATATACCCTAAATTAGACGGAATAAAATATAACTGGGAGCCCAATTTTATGGGCCACCGCGACGCGCCACTATCGCGGTGGCTCCCTGGAAATTGACGAATGGTATTTTTAGGGTCACTGTGACGCAGAGCCACTGGTTGTGACCTAGTACTTCAGCGCGACGTGCCACAATCGTGCTAGGTAACTGGAATTTGACAATTGTTAAATAGACAACCTCCGCGACACGCCAAGCACCAAAATGATGGTGTTTTGTGACTATGACTTAAATTAGTCATAACATCTTGCCTTAGTATCCAATTTGGGTACATATTATATCGACGGAAAGCTCATTCAATTTTCCACACTACATAATTGATTAACATGGAAAATTTGCATTGGATTTTGGATCATCTATGCATAGAAATGACAGTTTTCATGCTATCCCGAAATACAGGGCGTTACAGAAACATTTAAACTTCTATCATTACTGAATTCTATGCTTATTTGAATTTACTTGCTTCAAGGAGCTAATTCATGCTGAGAATTTAAGATTTCCTTGAAATTTTTGTGATCCAATCATATATATTTAATTTAGAAGTGATAACTTATGCAAGTATGAATCATGAGACAACAGGACTTTGATCGTACATGGGTATTATACTGTCTGCGCTGAACTACTTGGAAAATTTTGAGATTATGCGTTGAACTCTTATGCATCGAGTCATGAATAGATAGCTGAATCTGAAACATGATGCTTGGAATAAATTGAATTCACAATTGACATGGATGGAATAGATTATCTCTTGGGGATTGTCATACACATGAGACTTTGGATAGTACGGTTGGACAAAAAGGTGGAAAACCACAGTAACTTGTCTTCCTGACTGTTAAACAAAATTGCTGGATATACAGACTGAATTATACTTGGAAACTTATTCTTAACTGGAGTATCTCTTCAACACTCTTTCTAAGGAAGTTCTAGTAACATTAGGGAGCAAAATAATCTTGGGCATAATCTACACCAGACATCTGACTAAGGAATCACAACATTGACACTACTCTATAGCATGGAATATAGACATATAACTCATAAACTAGGGTAGAGTTACCAGGCCTTAGGCAATGCAACTTCATACTTTCCATCTTAGCACACTTCTCGAATACTCCCTTAACTATACTATTCTCCTTAAATACCATTCTCAATAGATTCAACTTAAAATTCTCATATGGGCATTGATAAATATTTCTACTAATGTCTAAAGTGACTTAAACCCTCTCACTGCGTTCAAGCATAACTCCAAACCACAAAATACAACATGCCGCATAACGATACTAGTCTAAACAATATGATTCAGTCTTTTATATCATTTTAGAGATCACACCCTAAACATAACGTGCCTTACCACTTCAATGATGACTAACTCTGAATTCTTACTATGGATTTACTAGCACATATTACGTTCCTCCACTTAAATCCCAACATGTCATTCAAGATTATCTTTATAACCACATATGAACTTCAAGGCAAACACTCATAAATACATACTTCACATAGTCTATAAACCATTGTCAATAAAAATCCGACGCGCTATCCCAAGAACATACACGCACAAATTTCCAATAACCATCACATGTATCAAAGACTTGGCCCCAAATGTTACTTAACACTTATGGTTTTATCTAAGACAAGCATACAATGATCTTTCATCAATAAGAAACATCTATACATCACAAGTATCATTACATAAGGAGGAGTCACTAAAAGGTTAGAACATAATACCTTGAAGCATGGAAAGATATTGTACGAGACTTGACACTTAACTGAGGCCTGAGGAATAGAGAATCAACATCAGGGATTCATCAAAGTGATCTGAATTGAGGGCATACCTGGATATAAGCTAAATCTGGCCAATCATTTGGCGTGTAGCATGAGTTATGGGAACTGAGCACACTATAAAGCGTGAGTAAATGAGTCATGAGCTGCATGACCTCAATTTGGAGTTCATAACTTATGAAATGTGATTCTGACTGCTAAATGAACTGGAATTCCTCATTTAGGAACTGGAAGAGCACATGATTTTCTATCATATTCATGAACATGAACCATGATCATGGAACTGAAATGTAAGGCATGATTAGGTATTGGGATAACTGAAGAAAATTACTGAGATGAGAATAGGTTGAACCTCACCCTCATTTTCTGGTGTTCCATATCATACTGGCATCACTACTAGAATCTGAGAGCCTGGTTTGGTTACATATTCTATAAGCCATCAACATAAGTTTGAGAGATCCCTTACTAGACTCTATACTGAACTACACTCACTACACTCTGGGGTCTGGAATACGACAATACACTTAATTAATATAACTTAACCCGAATGACTACACCTGGAAGTGGAAAACCCACTGCTAATACCACCTCCTGATACACACTCTATCATTCTATAGCCCCAATAGTCATCACATAATACTGGAACACTTACTTACTTCGGATCTTCATAAGTATCCCTATAGTCGGAGTGCACACCCTCTAACTTTTCAACTCTTATTTCTATGAACTCAACTTTCAAGAACTCAATCTTAGCTTCTAACACTTAACATGGATATCACCAAGCCTTTGATGAACCATACTAATTCCATCATAGCACACAAATATCGAAACGCTAAACTTATATCTCTCTAACATGAGAATCAAGATCATATCAAAAGGCTCAACACTATCAAGAAAAAATTCTCAACTTGGCTATTTAGAATACCATATACGATCTAACTAGTCTTTCTCCACCTAGAAACTCAACGGTACCACTAGCCACACACAACATGTAATAACCTTAGAAAAATACCGCAACGTCATATCATCTTGGGCATACATCTACATCATACTTACAACAACATACTTCATTATGAATCAAATAAACTTAAGCTCTTGCATACACTGTTCAAGCTTATTAGATCACTTCCATCTAACTAGTATCATTAACCAAGAAATCATCACATCCACCTCTATGGACATCAACTATTAAAACTTAATGTCTAGTGCTAAACATGATTTACAACCCAATTTTAAACACAATTATCAATTGGAAAATATGAAGTAAAACATCAAAAAACATTAGTACACTAGAACTCTATAACAATAATAATCGATCATAATCAAATGGCCTATCCTATTCACAATCCATTAACACATCCTCCTTTTATACACCATTACTATCTACCCTTTATATGCAGCTAAACTTAGTCCATAACTCTATAAGTTTCAACTAAACTCCTTCTTGGAATCTCAGGGAAACCTAAATTAACAACACTCATACACCAAGTACCTTCATCATAACCTATACTCTTCATGCACAACAAACACCGTCAACAATTCTTTTCATACTTCAAGCAAACAATAATTCACCTTAACAAATAACTCATTCTCCACCTTATACTAAACTAACAGACAAGAACGTATCACTTCATTACCCACTCAATCACATGAAAAAAGATTTGTCTATACATTTATTCAATAATTCACCCTTACCACTTTTCTTTCCATTACACCTCCAAACCCTAGTTCCAACCAACACAAGAACAACAAGATAAACAACAAGTTGCTAGTGAATCGAAATAGGCCTAACATGGCTTCACTAGACTTTTCGTTACAACAACACAATGATAACAAGATTACAAGAGATAGAAACTTCACACACAATATTTAATGATCTAAGAATACGCATCTTACTCTATATAAATAAAAATCTTAGTCAAACACTTCTCCCACAGACTACCATACAATCCACACATGCTACTAGCTACCACATTAGTCTATCATTATAAACATGTAAATGATCCTCAAACATCGGTTATTCAACTAAAAATATTTATCTACACAAAAGTCACCCTCACTCTGACTTCTAACCTTGTGACTTCACATCACCAACCTCTTGTTCTAATCTCACTACCAATAAATCATAACACCAACACATTAACTTATACTACTACTCGAGTGGAAATATAGTTCCAACATTCTGCTAAACATCTTCCCCCTTAAGCATACCATCTGTAATATAAATTTTGAAAAGGATTGAATACTCTTAATACCGCAGGCCAAAAAACATGATTTCATCAGAATGAAAGATCACATTAAAATCAATACACTTTGAGGCTCTAATGGACTCTTCTCAAGCCTTTATACAATTTAAAAATCTTATATGACTTCAATTAGAAAAGACCATACCATTTAGACTCTAAACTTCTGCACTTGAATCACCCCAATCATGAGACATATCTGAGAACATCAAAGCAAAGAAAGAATTGAGATAACTTTACTCTCATATTGGTGACACTATAGAACAAATTAGAGTATGATGAGGAAAATTCTGACTCTATAGTACAAACTAGAACTTGAAGAAAGAAAGGCATTCCTAAATGCCTTGTAGCCTCCTACTTATAAGTGTGGCGCATTATACACCCATAAACAAGAATCTACCCGACGTGATTTTCCAGACACCCTAGGACCATGAATTGTGCTTTGATACCAAGTTTGTCACGAACCAAACTAGGGCCTGGCCATGACGGACATCTCGAACCATGAAGGCCCAGACGTCCTACTTTATCTAGTAGACATGCACATGATTCATATATTAAAACACAATGCAGAATTTTGATCTAATACAAAAACATGGTCATACTCTGGATTAAGTTTAACAATAAGGAATGAAATCTGAAATCAACTAAACAACATTTGGAACAATCTGCGACATCTCTACTATATGAAAATCTGACAACTATGACAAGGCTCCCAGTATACCGAAACTATAATAGATGACATAATCTGAAAGGACAGACATTCTGAAATAGAGAAGGTTTACCACTACACAATCTGATCTGCTTTCTGAATTATCTACTACTTATCTGAACCCTAGACTGAGCCTCAGAACCTGAGAGGTAAGGGAGGGGGATTAATACAGATGTACTAGTATGCAAAGCAAATCCAAAATAATTATTTATATTCAACATATATGAGAGAAATTTGAAGCAGTTCATAAATATAGAGTATAGTAAGAAATCATAGGGGTATTTTTAAAGACTCTGTGAAAATATCTTAAATCTGTAACACTCTTTGTGTTACTTCTGCGCTAGGTGGTGTACCCTACAATCTGTAATCCCACAGGCTATATGGGATCTACCATTAACTCGGCAGCCAAGCCTCCAACCCAAGTGTTCCGCAAGGGTTGGAGTCTCTGAATCTACTATGCCACACGGCCGTCACCAGCGTACAATAATAATCTACCTGTATCGGCAAATATAGTTTTAGGCTAAGAGTTACTTGAACTCATGACTTCTTTGGGTAACCACCTAACCCTCTTTAAGCACATTTTTAGTTCTTTAAACATGAATGCTCTAAAATCATACTCTGAAATATTTAACTCTATCATGGCATATACACATATATTGTATCATCATACCATTGACTTGTAAGTCAAATTCTCTGAGCCATTTATAGAAATTTATATCTCTGTTTTCAAATCATGAAATTCTGGTCCACCATATCAACAATTCTTTCCAGAAACTTATGTAAAACCATGCAGTTAATTCTCTTTATCAATGATTCAGTAAACAAAGGTGGTCATGTTAAAAGTCTAAATCTCATGCAATTCTTTCTCTTTAACATCACATAGATATATGAAGAAACACCGTCTCAACAATTCAAAATCATATTCAAGTACAAGGACATTGAGAAAACATCTTCCAAGTCATAAAACATGCATTTCAACTCTTTTCCAATAAAATCATAAGCTTTAATCCAATACAAGAGAGGGAGTTCATAATTTATGCTCTCAAACAATCTTAAATCTCAAATTCCATACATATATGTATACATGTAAATCAATTTAGAAGATTGGACCACAAGGTCAAAACAATAGTAACATTAAAAAATTGGAGTACGTAATTTAGAACATATATTCCAAAACCCCTTTGAAATTCATGCATAAAAATCTTAAAATCATGCTCTGATGGTTTTAAGCCCATGTAGTGTTTACGATAAACCCCACGTACCTTAAATTATAAGATCTAAAAGATGGAACCTAGATCTTGATAGATGAAACCTAAATCTTGATTTGTTTGTTGTAGATCTTGAACTTAAGGCTTGATTTTCTTGAATTTCTTGTTCTTGGAGAAAACTCTAATTTGATCTTATTTTGAGAGTGCAGAGAAATTTTTTGATGTTGTAAAATTGATAATGATTGATTAATAACACTTAAGGGGTTATTTAATTTGTGAAAGGTTTTTGGAGTGTGGGAAAGACCAAAATATCCCTACGAAATAATTTCCTAGTTGCTGAAATTCTTAGCTGATGACCAAGGCTGAAAAGCCATCAGATATGTGACAAGCTATCAACTTTTGTCGTCACCTGGGAGCTAAATTTGATGGGTTTCTGCCTAAAGCTGATGACATATTCTGACAAGTCATTAGATTTGCGACAAGCGATCAGAATTGTCGTCTCTCAGTTGCTAGGATGATATGCTGGAGTAAAATGGGTATGACTTTTTGATATGATTTTGGATTTTGTAAAAATTGATGAAGTTGGAAAGATGACTCAAAGGCCTTTCATTTGATATATAGTAGGCCACCCAGTTCATCATATACAAGAAGTTAAGGTCGATTTAAGTTGATCAAAGTTTTGACGCTCACTAAAACTTGAACGATAGGAAATCTTACAACTAGTCCTTCAGTTAAGGGACCTCTATGATCTCGAATCATGCTCAAATAGGTTCCCACACTACATAATTTATTAAAATGCCAAATTTGCATAGTATTTATCGCTTTTGGAACATCTACAGGTAGGAAAGACAATTTTCGTTCTAGCCCAAAATGCGGGGTGTTACAGTATGTCTTATTAAGAATAGTGCAAGGAAGTTATTTTTGATAAAGTATTAGAAAGTATGAGAAGTATGCTATTATAGGTGTTGTTTTAGACGTTCATACGTGGTTATAAAAAAAGGCTTAAATTTCATTTTGGTGTATATGTGGATGAATGCATTGCATGTTAGTTTCCTATATTTCTAACTTCAGAATGTAAAGTTTTAAGTTGGTGTATGATTGGGGTTGTCGATAGCACATCTCGAGTAAATTTCTGTTTTTTCAAGTGAGGTTTGAGGCCTTTTTGGATAGTCAAAATAGTGAGGCTCCGCGATATGGCTGCGGTGCGGCGTATTTTTAATCGATGGGTAGCAACGCAATGCTTTGTATTTTGTGTGTCACCTATCACGTTGATAAAGAAAGGTGAAGTGGTAAGACATGCTATGCTTAGGGTGTGAGCTATAAAAAGATATAGATGATTGAATAATGTGGTTTAGAATGGTATTATTGTGTGGTGTATTGTACCATGTGATTTTGAGTTAGGCCTGATCATGGTGAGAGGACTTACTTTAGTTTAGACATTAGTAGATGAATTTATGAACAACTATGTGAGAATTATAAGTTGAATCATTTGAGTAATGTATTTAAGAAGAATAATATAGTTGAGGGAGTATTTGAGTAGTGTTACTAAGATTGAAACTAATAAGTTGCATTGCCTAAGAACTAGTTATTCTATCCTAGTTTACGATTTATATTCCTATTCTCCATGCTACAGGGTTGTATCAATGTTGTGCTATCTTATTCAGATGTCGTGTTAAGATCATGCCCAAAATTCCTTGTTGTCTAATATTATTAGAATTTTGTATAAGAGTGTTGAAGAAATACTCCATTTGAATATGAGCAGTTAGTAGGATCCAGTCCATATAGCCTGGAATCCTGTTTAGCAATTAAGCATATAATCTCTGTAACACCCCGATTTTCTAAAGCGAAATGCTACACGGTGCTCATGACCCCGAAGGACCACAAGCAAACCCATGACTGATATTTGTACCTGTATACTGCATAATATATCATAAAATACAGAGACATGAACCAGAAAGGCCATATGGTTCGAACTAAATAAATGTCTGATAATAAAATGTCTGAAAAAGGTACAACAATACAAAAACAAGTCATAAATACTGAAAATAATGAGATCTGAATATCTAAGGAGTTCAAGGAACATGTCTCCAACTAACTCCATCTAGCAACTAAATAGTAAATGAAGCAATAATCATATCGTCCTCGAATGAGAAGGACTCACTGCAAACTCTGAACACTGGAATGCTACTGCTGATCTGGAGCTTGTGCCTCTGAACCTATGGTGTAACACAAGACAAAGCACTATATCACAAATGCGTCAATACGTCTGAATGTACTGAGTATACGAGTGAGGTAAACTAAATGCAAAGGGTTATATACATGAACAATGCTGACTAATATGAACGTGAGAATACATACATGAATACATAACTGTAACTGAACTCGTGGAGATACTGACTGCTGATTCTGAATACTGACAACATGAGTGTACTGATACTAAGATACGAAATAGATGAACAACTATATCTGACAGTTTGAATATGAAAACCTGGTCTGGTTGACTGTGTCTAACAGTCCTGAAGCTGAATACTGATATCATGAATTCTGATAACTGATATGACTGATGCATAAGTTCAGAAAACTGATATAACTGATATAACTGGGATGATTGGCCTAACCGATGTAACCGATACTGAATGACTATATTTGACAGTCTAAGTTCTAATATTTGATGCATGATTATATGACTGATATGATACATGAATGCATGGCTGAAAGTACTGATAAGCTGACCACGCATATCTGATGCATGAATACATGACTGAAATGACTCACGAATATGCGACTGAGCATGCAATGGTAAAGTAACTAAGATTGAACTGAAAAATGAGAACACGACTGATTCTTCTATGTGACATATGGACTGAACATCATGAACTGTACTAAACCACTGAATACTTGACTTATAGATAAGGTCTAACTTGAAGGTCAACTTATGAATACCCTTTATTCTAGACTAAATTCATTATGCAAGGAGAAATTGAAGGATCTAAGGCATGAGAGCATTAATAGAAAGTGGGGTATCTCTTCCTTGGGACGCTATGTCCCTCTAAGAATGCTTACCTTACGGAGATACTGGATGATGCACAGGAAATCTATGAACTAGATTATAACTAAACTTTGGGAGTTTGAAACTAATGCATGATGCATGAGATGAACAGAACTTGCAACTATTAGGAGGTCTACCTTGAAATAATTACATTATCGGAGATTTTGGATATCATGAATAGATGCAAGGATGAGAAAACAAGTTATAAAAATCTGGTTGCTCGATTGTTAAACCGACTTGCTAGCTTTACTAGCTAACTCATATTGAAACACATGCTCGAATGAGAGAAAGAGATCTAACAATGCATACTATGAACATGAAAGACTTGTAACATACCCGAATCTAAGTCAGGGAAACTTTCTGGATTCGGATGGGTCTAGAGTGTATAAAGTTTATTCTGACACTAACCACTATTGGTACCTTGTTGACGTAACTCCTTACCCCTCTGTGCTAGAACTCTGCACTCTCGCATCCTGTGGCCTAGCTTGCCACACCCAAAGCATACATCACTACCTGTCATACATGCACCTAAATGAATTTTACCACACTCTTCACAAAGTGGATAAGTAAGACCTCTATTTTCACTACACTGGGCCTCGGAGCCTGGCGCTCCATCATGATGGTTATTTCTGGACTTAGATGCTAGTACACTTGTTTAGGATGGAGCTGGGACTAAAAATTTCTGACTATGCTTAGAACGGTTACCACCCTGTGACTTAGGCTGAGCAACACTGAAACTACCTGTCCTTGCTCTCTTACTTTATCTCTCTCTCATCCATATCTTCTGCTCTTCATTCTGCTGAGCATGTGTCATAAGTATGGCTAAATTGATATCACTATGCAACATGGAAGATCTGCACTCGTTTACCATACTATCATTCACCCCTAACACAAACTTACTCATCTTAGCTCGACCGTCTGCAACCACATGAGTGGCATATCTGGCTAATCTAGTAAACTTGAGAGAATACTCTTTTACCATTATACTGCCCAGCCTGAGGTTGATGAAATCTAGTACCTTAGCTTCTTTAAGATCTAGCGGAAAGAATCTATCAAAGAAAGCAGAGGAAAACTCCTCCCACTCTATAGGGCCTTCATCATCTAACCATCTGACTACCATTGCTTGTACCAAGTATGAGCGAAAACCTATAATTAGTATGTGGCTAACTCAGCACTCTGAACAGTAGTAACCGCCATAACATCTTTCACCTTCTAAACCTGATCTAGGTATTCCTGCGGGTCCTCATCTGACTAAGACCCTGTGAACGAAGGAGGATTCACTTAGGTGAAGTCCCGAATTCTAGCTGCAGCTGAATTGGTCATTGGGTTGGCCAAAATGATAGTTAGTCGTTTATTCTGGGTAGCGACTGACTGAGCAAGAGTGATGAATGCATCCCAGAACTCCACATGAGAAACATGATCACCTAAGGGTCTTCGGGATGAGTGGCTGACTGATTCCCGTTTAGTCTTTTAGGAGGCATGTTTGTAGAAGAAAGGGAGAAATGGATTAAACTGAGATTATTCTCACTGGCATGACATGAATACTGAAAGAAGGGAAACTTTTCCTAAAACATCTCATAGCCTCCTGCATATAAGTGTGGTGCACAACACACATATGTATAAGACTCTACTAGATGCGACATTCAGACTTCCTAGGACTCTATTGAAACTTAGGCTCTGATACAAAGTTTGTAACACCACAATTTTCTGAACCGGAGTGCTACACGGTTCTCATGACCCCGAAGGACTACAATCTAACCCATGACTGATATTTGTACCTGTATACTGCATAATATATCATAAAATTCAGAAACATGAATATGAAAGGCCATAAGGTTCAAATTGAATAAACGTCTGATAACAAAATGACTGAAACAGGTATAACAATGCTAAAAAAAGTCATAAATACTGAAAATAATGAGATCTGAATATCTAATATGACATCTAGTCTGAAAACCTCTAACTGAACTGAATAAGGAGTTGAAGGAACATGTCTCCAACTAACTCCATCTAGAAACTAAATAGTAAATGTAGCAATAATCATATCATCCTCGAATAGGAAGGACTCACTGCAATCTCTGAACACTGGAATGCTACTGCTGATATGGAGTTCGTGCCTCTAAACTTATGGTGTAACATAAGAGAAAGCACCATAGCGCAAATGCGTCAGTACGTTTGAATGTACTGAGTATACAAGTGAGGTAAGCTAAATGCAAAGGGTTATATGCATGAACAATGCTGACTACTATAAACGTGAGAATACATACATGCATACATAACTGTAACTGAACTCGTCGAGATACTGACTGTTGAGTCTGAATACTGACAACATGAGTTATCTGATACTGAGATACTGAATAGATGAACGACTATTTTTGATAGTTCGAATTATGAAGAACTGGTTTGGTTGACTGTGTCTGACAGTGCTGAAGCTGAATACAAATATAATGAATTCTAATAACTGAAATGACTGATACATAAGTTTAGAAAACTGATATAACCGATATAATTATGATCGTTGGCATAACCGATGTAACTGATACTGAGCGACTGTGTCTGACAGTCTAAGTTTTGATGGAACTATCTGAGTTCTATTTTATATGGAGTAACTGAATCTGAGATCAGTCCTATCAAGAGGGTGATCTTTAAATATGATGATTTTGATATTGTTTAACTATAGTTGAGATCAGTCTTATGTAATGGGTGATCTTAAAGTATATTTGTAATAATAAGGATTGATTGTCTCTAACAGTACTGAATCTGTACTATTGAACTGAGTTGACTGTATCTGACAGTCCTGAACCTGTAACTGAAACTGTGGGATGTATTTATCTAACTGACATTCCCCTAGATAATCTGACTGGGGTCCAATCTCTGCCCTTAATAGAAAGGTGTCAGTACCGCGCCACCAGTAAAGACATCTGTTGTGGAGTCAGTCCTAATCTAGCGGGTGACTCCTGGGATCAGTCCTATACATATAAATGTGCTAACGGGTGACCCCTGAGTATGTCAGTCCTATCTAATAGGTGACATTTTGTACCTACGCTGGCAATATAGTTCTGGAACTTAGGGATTGCTTCTTGGGATCTCAGTTGTATTCTAGTGGGTTAGTCTCCATCCCTAGGCTCACTCGATGCTGAATCCTTTTCCCATCTGAAATACACTAAACTGAATAACAAAGATAAACTGAATAACTAAACTGAACTGATTAGCTGAACTGATACTAGTGGTATTGTTTAGCGGAGCTCAATTGAGTTTACTGAATTTCGATGACTAACAAAATGTACTAAGTTCTGAGGACTGATTGAGAGTATTGAAGTTACTAAGATTGATAGTGAATACTAAAGTTACAGACTGAGTACTGAGATCACTGAGATTACTGAACTACTGAGACTACTGAGATTTCCCAGGTCACATGACTGACTGAATTCTGTAGATCATGGATTAACTGAGAGTATCGTGATAACATGACATGGCTCTAGGCACAGAGCTATATTTTTCTAGTGAAAGTACCCCCAGGACTCGATGGAAGGAAACTGACATGCATGACTGACTTGATCATAAGAGTAGAGTTGATAATCCACAATATTATAAATAAGGGATTTTATACTAAGAATGGTTCACAACAATCTATGTCATGGAAGGTAATTTCATACAACATGTATATACTTTAATAGCTTTCATTAAATATTACAACCACAATCCATAATATAATAACTTGGGGAATTTCATGAAGTACATGGGTATTCTACATCTTGTAGATGAGTGGGTTTTGCAAGTAAGCATAGCATAATTCCATAAGACTAGTTCATGAGTAATCCAACAGTGTCCACAAGACACATTATCAATATGGATGACATTGAAATATGGTGGCATATCATGAATCCTTTACTTAGTCACAATTTAGCTATAATGCATGATTTCTAGTCTTTTAGGTATTTTTTCAAACACCTTACATTCACAACTTAGGCATAGGTGTAAATAATACAATTACTCATCATAACTAATCAAACTTACATGTTTTCACCTCATATGATGTCATAGATTAATAATAACACATAAAGGTTCTATATTGGCATTATTCAATACATAAACATGATCAACAATCCATTCATAACATGAAAACCATAATATATAGTTTTAGAAAAGGGTTCTTGAACTTCATGGACGAACAGAGTCCATGAATGAATACACGCATACCTTAGAAAGGTAACCTTGATGATTTGCTGGAGAGTTCTTGGATTGGGAAACTTAATTCTTGATTATCTTGGAAAAAGGCTTGAATCTTGCTTTTGAGAGATGAGTTTGATGGAAACCCTAATCTTGTGGTTCAGAGCGTAAAAGAGGATTTTTAAGATGCTTAATTGAAGAAAAATGGGAAAAATTAAGCCTCTTTAGGGTTATAAGTCGTGGAAGGTGAAGCAAAAGACCAAAATACCCTTATGAAAAAAATTTCTTAGTTTGTGAAAATCATGGCTGATGACCTTCATGATAGGGCGTCACAAATGTGATAAGCTATCACGAATGTTGTCACTTAGGGGCTGGTTTCTGCCTAAGACTGACGACCTTCTTGATAGGGCATCAAAAATGTGTTAAGCTATCACGAATGTCGTCACTTAGGAGCTGGTTTCTGCCGAAGGCTGACGACGTTCGTGATAGGGTGTCACAAATGTGATGAGCTATCAAGAATGTCGTCACACTATTTCCAGCCTGATATGCTGGAGTAAAATAAGTATAAATCTTTTCTCCGATATCGGATTTAGGTAAAATTGATATAGTTGGAAAGATAATTCAAATATCTTTCCTTTGATATATAGTAAACCACCCAGTTCGTCATATACAATGAGTTATGGTCGATTAAAGTTTGCCCAAGTTTTGACTCTCACTAAAACTTGAACGATAGGAAAGCTTTCAACTTGTACATGAGTTAGGGAACCTCTATGATGTAAATACATGATCAAATAGATTCCCACACTACATAATTGATTAACACACTATATTTATATAGGATTTGAGGCTTTTGAAATATCTACGCAGAGGAATGATGGATTTTCATTCTAGTCCAAAATGTGGGGTATTACAATATTTCCCCTTTGGGAACATTCATCCTCGAATGATAATGGTTGAGGTGAAAGAAAAGAAAACTTACACGAATATATAGCATGAATGACTCATGATGATTTCATGGTTGACATGACTGAAATCTTAGCATATCATACTGTACATGCATATCTGATGCATGGGTAGCTGATTTATGAATGTAGGACTTAGCGATCCGGTAAACTGAGTTTCTCAAAATAAGGATGTATATCTGATGCATGATTAAATGACTGACATGATACGAGAATGCATGACTGAAAGTACTGATAAGCTGACCAAGCATATCTGATGCGTGAATACATGACTGAACTAACTCACGAACATACGACTGAACATGCAATGGTAAAGTCACTAAGATTGAACTGAAACATGAGAACATGACTGATTCTGCTATGTGACATATGGACTAAACATCATGAACTGAACTGAACCTCTGAATACTTAACTTACAGCTGAGGTCTAACTTGAAGGTCAACTTATAAGTACCCTTTATTCTAGACTGAATTCGTTATGCAAGGAGAAATTAAAGGATCTAAGGCATGAGAGAGTTAAGAGAAAGTGGGGTATCTCCCCCTTGGGACGCTATGGCCCTCTAAGAACACTTACCTTGCGGAGATACTAGGCGATGCATAGGGCATCTCCGAACTAGATTATACCTAAACTTTGGGAGTCTGAAACTAATGCATGATGCATGAGATGAACTGAACTTGAAACTACTAGTAGGTTCTACCTTGAAATAGTTACATTCTCTAAGATTTTGGATAGCATGAATAGACGAAAGGATGAGAAAACAAGCTATAAATATCTGACTGCCCGATTTCTAAACTGACTTGCTGGCTTTACTAGCTAACTCTTATTGAAACATATGCTCGAATGAGAGAAAGAGATCTAACAATGCATACTATGAACATGAAAGACTAGTAACATACCTGAATCTAAGTCAGGGAAACTTTCTGGATTAGGATGGGTCGGGAGTTCATAAAGTCTATTCTGACGTTGACCACGATTGGTACCTTACTAACATAACTCCTCACCCCTCTATGCTAGAACTCTGCACTCTCGCATCCTGTGGCCTAGATTTCCATACCCAAATAATACATCACTGCCTGCCATACATACACCTAGATGTTTCTTACCACACTCTTCGCAAAACGGATAAGTAAGACCTCTATTTTCACTACCCTAGGAATCGATGCCTGGAGCTCCATCATGATAGTCATTTATGGACTTAGGTGTTGGTACACTAGTTGAGGATGGAGCTGGGATAGAAAATTTCTGACTATGCTGAGAACGGTTACCACCGTGTTACTTAGGCTGAGCAAAGCTGAACTTACTTGTCCTTGTTCTCTTACTCTATCTCTCTCTCATCCTAATCTTCCGCTCCTCTATCTGCTGAGCATGTGTAATAAGTCTTGCTAAAGTCTTATAACTATTAAACATGGCAGATCTGTGCTGGTTTACCATACTATCATTCACCCCTGACACGAACTTTCTCATCTTAGCTCTAGCATCTGCAACCATATGAGAGACGTATCTAGCTAATTGAGTAAACTTGAGAGAATACTACATTACAATCATACTTCCCTAAGTAAGGTTGATGAACTCTAGTACCTTAGCTTCTCTAAGCTCTAGCAGAAAATATCTATCAAGGAAAGCAGAGGTAAACTCCTCCCACTCTATAGGGCCTGCATCATCTAACCTTTCTGACTTCAACTTCTTGTACCAAATATGAGCGACATCCTGTAATTGGTATGCGGATAACTCAGCACTTAGAACAGTAGTAACCCCCATAACATCTGTGACCTTATGAACCTGATCAATTCTTACGGGTCCTCATCTGACTTAGGCCCTGTGAAGGAAGGAGGATTCATTCGGGTGAAGTCCTGAATTCTAGCTTCAGCTGAATTGGCCAATAGGTTGGCCAGAACGATAGTTGGTCATTTATTCTAGGCAGTGACTGACTGATCAAGAGTGGTGAATGTGTCCCGGAACTCCACATGAGAAACATGATCACCCAAAAGGTCTTCGGGCCAATGGGCTGACTAATTCCCGTTTCTTCTTTTAGGAGGCATGTCTGTAGAAGAAAGGAAGAAATGGATTAGACTGAGATTATTCTCAATGGCACCACATAAATACTGAAAGAAGGGAAATAGTTCCTAAAACATCTCATAGCCTCCTGCACATAAATGTGGTGCACAACACATGCATGTACAAAACTCTACTAGATACGACTTTCAGACTTCCTAGGAATTTATTGAACTTTAGGCTCTAGTACCAAGTTTGTAACACCCCGATTTTCTGAACCAGAATGCTACACGGTTCTCATGACCCCGAAGGACCACAAGCTAACCCATGACTGATATCTGCACCTGTATACTGCATAATATATCATAAAATGTAGAAACATGAACATGAAAGGCCATAAGGTTTGAACTGAATAAACGTCTAATAAAAAAATGTCTGAAAAAGGTATAACAATACCAAAACAAGTCATAAATACTAAAAATAATGAGATCTGAATATCTAATCTGACATCTAGTCTGAAATCCTCTAATTGAACTGAATAAGGGGTTGAAGGAATATGTCTCCAACTAACTCCATCTAGCAACGATATAGTAAATGTAGCAATAATCATATCATCCTCGAATGAGAAGGACTCACTACAAACTCTAAACACTGGAATGCTACTGTTGATCTAGATCTCGTGTTTCTGAACCTATGGTGTAACATAAGAGAAAGCACCATAGAGAAAATGTGTATGTATGTCTGAATGTACTGAGTATAAGAGTGAGGTAAGCTAAATGCAAAGGGTTATATGCATGAACAATGTTGACTAATATGAATGTGAGAATACATACATGCATACATAACTGTAACTGAACTCGTGGAGATACTGACTACTGAGTATGAATACTGACAACGTGAGTGTACTAATACTGACATACTCAATAGATGAACGACTATTTCTGACAGTTCAAATTATGAAGAACTGGTCTGGTTGACTGTGTCAGACAGTCCTGAAGCTGAATACTGATACCATGAATTCTAATAACTGATATGACTGATACATGAGTTCAGAAAACTGATATAACTGATATAACAGTAATGATCGGCCTAATCGATGTAACTTATACTGAGCGAATGTATCTGACAGTCTGTGTTCTAATGGAACATCTGTATTCAATTTTATATAGAGTAACTAAATTTGAGATCAGTCCTATCTAGCGGGTGATCTTTAAATCTGATGATTTTGATATCATTTAACTATAGTTGATATCAGTCTTGTCTAATGGGTGATCTTGAAGTTTATTTATAATGTTAAGGATTGATTGTCTCTAATAGTACTGAATCTGTACTAGTGAACTGAGTAGACTGTATCTGACAGTCCTGAATCTGTAACTAAAACTATGGGATGTATTCATCTAACGGTCATTCCCAAAGCTAAGATTACTGGGGTCAAATCTCTGCCCTAACTGGAAGGGTGTCAGTACCGCACCACCAGTAAAGACATCTGTTGTAGAGTCAGTCCTAATCTAGCGGGTGACTCCTCGGATAAGTCCTATACATATAAATATGCTAACGGGTGACCACTTAGTATGTTAGTCCTATCTAATAGGTGACATCTCGTACCTATGTAGGCAACGTAGTTCTGGTACTTAGGGATTGCTTCTAGGGATCTCAGTCCTATTCTAGTGGGTGAGTCCCCATCCCTAGGCTCACTCGGTGCTGAATCCTACTCATATCTGAAATACACTAAACTGAATAACAAAGATGAACTGAATAACTGAACTAAACTGATTAGCTAAACCGATACTAGTGGTATTATTTAGCGGAGCTAAACTGAGTTTACTGAATTTTGATGACTAACAAAATGTACTGAGTTCTAAGGACTGATTGAGAGTACTGAAGTTACTGAGATTTACTGTGAATACTAAAGATATAGACTGAGTACTAATATCACTGAGATTACTGAACTACGGAGACTATTGAGATTTCTGATTTTTTCTGAGTCACATGACTGATTGAATTCTATAGATCATGGCTTAACTTAGAGCATCGTGATAACATGACATAGCTCTAGGCACACAACTATATTTTTGGGTACAAGTACCACTAGGACTCGATGGGAGGAAACTGACACACATGACTGACTTGATCATAAGAGTACAGTCCATAATTCACAATATCATAAATAAGGGATTTCATACTAGGCATGGTTCTCAACAATCTATTTCATGGAAGGGAATTTCATACAACATGTATATAATTGCATAGCTTTCAATATCATGCTCATTACATATTACAACCACAATCCATAATATCATAACTTGGGGAATTTCATGAAGTACATGGGTATTTTACATCTTGTACATGAGTAGGTTTTGCAAGTACGCATAGCATAATTCCATAAGACTAGTTCATGAGTAATCCAACAGTGTCCACAAGACACATTATCAGCATGGATGACATTGAAATATGGAGGCATATCATGAATCCTTCACTTAGTCACAATTTAGCTATAATGCATGATTTCTAGTCTCTAAGGTATTTTTTCAAACACCTTACATGCACAACTTAGGCATAGGTGTAAATCATACAATTACTCATCATAAATAATCAAACTTACATGTTTTCAACTCATATGATGTCATAGATTCATAATAACACATAAACATTCTATCTTGTCACTATTCAACACATAATCATTATCAACAATCCATTCATAACATGAAAACCATAATATATTATTTTAGAAAAGGGTTCTTGAACTTCATGGATGAAAGGACTCCATGAATGAACACACGCATAACTTATAAAGGAAACCTTGATGATTTACTGGAGAGTTCTTGGATTGGGAAACTTAATTCTTGAATATCTTGCAAAAAGGCTTGAATCTTTCTTTTGAGAGATGAGTTTGATGGAAACCCTAATCTTGTGGTTGAGAGCGTAAGAGAGGGTTTTTCAGATGGTTAATTGAAGAAAAATGGGAAAAATAATGCCTATTTAGGGTTATAAGTCATGGAAGGTGAAGGAAAAGACCAAAATACGCTTATGAAAAAAATTTCTCAGTTGCTGAAAATCATAGCTGACGACCTTCGTGATCGGGCATCACAAATGTGATAAGCTATCACGAATGTCGTCACTTAGGGGCTGGTTTCTGCGTAAGGCTGATGACCTTCGTGATAGGACATCACAAATGTGATAAGCTATCATGAATGTCGTCACTTAGTAGCTGGTTTCTGCCTAAGCCTGACGACCTTCGTGATAGAGTGTCACGAATGTGATAAGCTATCACGAATGTCGTCACACTGTTTCCACCCTGACATGCTGAAGTAAAATAGGCATAACTCTTTCCTCCGATATCGGATTTAGGAAAAATTGATATCGTTGGAAAGATAATTCAAAGGGATTTTATTTGATATATATTAAACTACCCAGTTCGTCATATAAAATGAGTTATGGTCGATTGAAGTTGACCCAAGTTTTGACGCTCACTAAAACTTGAACGATAGGAAAGCTTTCAACTTGTACTTGAGTTAGGGGACCTTTATGATATAAATTCATGCTAAAATGGATTCCCACACTACATAATTGATTAAAAAACTAAATTTATATATGATTTGAGGCTTTTGAAACATCCACGCATAGGAATGACTGATAACGCTCAAACTACAGCTCTCGTAAGAGTGTAAGCGGTCCTTGTCAAATATATAACCCAAATGGGTTGGGTATCGATCCCACAGAGAATAGCCGGTCACTAAGTAAGAAAAGATTATTATACTTTTGGTGCAAGTCTCGTAAAAGAGGGGATTTTGTAGCGTGCAATAATGTAACAAAATAGTAGAGTAAAAACGGAAAATAGCAAAGTAAAAAGGAAAGAATGTTCAGTAAGATGTTTAACCAATGAGAATTGAGAGTTGGGGTTATGTCCACCGTATGAGTTATATGTCTCTATTGGCTATGAGTTATGCGAAATTCAGACATGCATGTGCTTATAGAGAATTGTATCCTATGGTAAATCCAGGCGTCTTTCGACCATCAAGGATTATTTCACTTTAACTCTTTCGAGCTTAAAGCGTATCTAACGGTACAAATTCTCCAAGAGGTTAATCCAGTTACGGCACTAACTTTTTAACAGGGGTTGGTGCCCTATTACCTTGACATTATCTCTTTTCCAGACATATAACTTTTCTTTCGAACAAGTTAATGCTATACTGGCGTATTCTATGTGTTTGCAACCACAAGAATTTAGATTTAGATGAAGAGAATAATGATATAAGCAGCATAGTGTCATGAATTCACAAGCTCATAGCAATAGATAGTATCTCATAAGGCTTCCATAACCCCAACAGAGAAGTTTAGCTACTCATGATTGCAACAGAGATCACAACAAGCATCATCATGATCTCACGTTGGTCACAAGGGCCGTGCTTTCTCTGTCAGAAAGTAACGTGAATAGTACTAAATGTCGAAGAAAATAGAATTGAATAGAAAATAGGATGAATGAGTTGAATTGTAAGGGTTGAATGAATTAATGAGTGAATGAATAAAAAGTTCAGCACAATAGGGTATTTATAACACCCATATCCTATTCCTACTAGGCTACTGTGTACTTATCCTAATCCTACTAGGATACTGCGTACTTATCCTAATCCTAATAGGTTACTGCTGATCCCCAAAGTCTTTAGAATTGCTGTCTTTTCCCGGGACAGGTTTTCCATGCATCACTTTTAGTCCCTAGGCGTCCAAGCTCTCCTTTCCTTCTTTCGTGAAGCTTCCTTGGGCGTCAAGTTATCCATAAAATGATGAAATCTTCATCATTTATACCTGAAAACTTGCTAATCACGTTTGTTTGCTCACTTACAGGAAAAAGGACTAAGAGTGCATGAATTATATATTTTGTCCTCAAAACTTAGCTAAAATATGGGTAAATTATAGTACTTTAGGCGTGTAAATACGCCTATCATCAACACCCAACACTTAAAGCTTTGTTCGTCCTCGAACAAAATATCATGTCCATCTAAACATCTAGTTAGGGTTTCACAGCAACAACAAAAAATATTCGTCAAGATAGGCACGACAATCATTAACAAAGAGTAGTTTTCTAATCACTTCTAGAAATAATTCAGCCTCCAACATAGACTCGTGATGATGGTTAATTCGTTTCCAAAAGTTAAGGTACAAAGAATCATACAAGACTACCCAAAACTCATCAACCATGTGTGTCTCACATAAGATATTACCCATAATCACTCTCAAATATTGCATTTTTCAGAACATGGGTGTAAGATTATCGTTGCTCTCACTCTCACAACGAATTCTTTGGTTGCAACTGATGACCATAGGCTTGCCCATAGTGTAATTCTCCAGTAAATATCAGAATGCTAAGCTTAGGATCAAATAGGTCTTCTATAGGTTGTAATGTAGGCTAAGGGACGGGTAGGACTATTTTGGCCCGAAATAGTGACTATGTTCCTAAGCGCTTTAATACATTACATTATGCCATTAACACTTTCTTTTAATCAACCCTGCTACCTTTCTTTCATCTATCACCCCCTTTCACCTATTTTGCCATTAAAGCATAACTATCTTTTTATTTAATCATAAACACAATTTATCTTTTTGTTTTTCTATTTCTTTTTCTTTTCTCTTTTTTTTTATAACACACCTCCATCATAGCCACTCTTTTTCCTAACAAATTCAAGTACCAATACACTCTAAGGCATCACTCTCACCCAATTTCCTCTTATTTTGTCACATGACTTCACAACTTAAAACACTTAGGAATTTGGATCAAATTATGGTCTTGAAAAAAATGGATTCGACTTACATATGAGGCTGTCAAAGAAAATGTCTTAAAGGCTCAAAGGGGTTGACTAGGATAATTTCCACGGGTAGGTAAAACGAAGGTAAACAAGTATCGGTTGCCAAAGAAATGCCTAAATCATCTCCTAAACTCACACTCTTTATTTTGCTTTACACACACCAGGCAAGTTCTAGCATCAGTCTCAAGCACATAATATACTATCATCTCACACACACAAGGCACATGGTTAACTTTATTGGGAGCAGTATAGACTCTTGACCCAACAGATGAATGAATTAAACCACACAATTATCACACAGTGAGTCACACTTAAAGCCTAAGTGTCTCAATAGTAATGATTCTATGACAAACTCTTGTCATAACACCATGCCGCCTATCAGAACAATTTCATGCATCAAAATAAAAAAAATCTACGACTACTACCTAAATCAAACAACCAAACATAAATAACATAAATAAATGCAAATGCAGATAAAGAAGTATAGCATGCAAATACCAACACCCCACACTTAGGCGCGACACACTGCCCTCAGTGAAAAATAGATAAGAAGAACCTGATTAGTCGGACTCATCCTCTATGTCTGGGGTCATACCCCCTACATCGGAATCGTCATCAGAGTTGTCGTCATCAGAGTTCTCTTCCACGTCAGAGTCTGGTATTCGTCGATCATCATCGGTTGGCATGTCATCACCAAGAGGTTCCTCAAAATATACACCTACTCCACACATCGCCCTCGCATGATCATTCATTGGGTAGTCATAATCCAACTGTTGGAGCTCTGCAGCAGTTGGAACACGACCCCCGCTCATCATGGTAAACTTCATCATGCCATATAAATGGCGCGAGAAGCTTTCGTCGCGAGCATGTCTTTCTACAGTGGTTAGGTTAACGCCATGCATGGTTTTAGCATCTTTAACCTTTGTGAGGTCAACCTTCTTCGGGTTGTGTGGAATCTTATGATCAGTCGGTTCCTCTTCGATGTCTTCCTTCCTCAATATTGCAGTCAACAGGTTGCCAAAGCTGAAGTGGGACCTCTTGTTTAGCCTAGCTTTCCGCATTGTAGATCGAATAATTTCCCCAATGTTGATAGGGACATTCGTCATCAATGCGTACACCAGGCACACTCTATCTCGTGTTATCTTTGTGTACTGTGTCCCTGGAATGAGGCAAGAGTTGACTATTCGCAGCCATATCCTATCTTCTCTGTTCAAGGAGGCATACGGGAAGGTATTGTGCCGACCGGTATCCTTGGGACGACTCCACCGTGCCATTAATCTTGTTCCGCATAGTGTGTGTCTGATTTCCCTATATGGAGGTCTGTGATAAAGCTCCTTGAATGGTGGGGGATTAACAAATGGCAATCCTAGAAAGGATTTGAAGAACTCCGCATTTAGTTGCAGAACTTGGCCCCGAATCTTAACTTCACTCCCTGTAGTTTTTGGTGACCAGTTGGCATAGAATTCTCGTGTTAAATCGAGATTGCACTCTCCCATATCTCGGAAGATGAAATCAAGATGTAACGCCATTATTTTAGCCAACATGCGAGGTTCTTTCTTTGCTAGGCTCTCCTTGTGTATCAACTCCATGTGAACATATTTCTTCTCTTTATTGTTCCTATACCATTCCTTTCCTTTCTCCTCTAAGACCCATTTAATTCCGAACATGCGGCGAGGTATTTGCAGCGAGGAGGATTCGCCTTGCTCTTTTCGTCCCCTTTTCTGGCCTTTTTGTGAAGTGGTTGCTTTATCCTTTCCTTGCCTTGATTTTGGTTCCATTGTACCTGAGATTAAAATAATATTCATGTTAGCTTCATCTTGGTGGATACAATCAATGAACAAGCAGTAGTGGCACCACCCCACACTTAGTTTGTTGGTACAGACTAGTGAAGTGAACGATGTCGATTACTCAGACTTCATCGATATACGTTTTAGGCGTTATATTCCAATAATATAATCAGTGTAGTCATACTTACAAAAAAATCTTGGCAATACTTTCATGGTTGATACATCTTTTGATCAAAACTACTACATAGAGATTGAATCATGTTATAACATCTAGGAATAATCACAACCTCACAAGTTGGTAGTTTAACCATGATTCTCATCTCGATGAACAAGTCATTCCAACATGTAAGCTTTCTATTTACAAGATTATGCAATTTTCGTGCCCATGTCAATTCCGCAAAAGTATGACAGTGTATGAAAATCAAAGACAAGTTGGAAACAAGTTAAAATCATCCTTACGTATTCTTTCACTCACTTAGTAGTATCACAACAAAACAACCACATTCAAATCACCAATACTACTTCAAGATCTAACAATTTATTGTAGGTGTAGTATTGTAGTACTTACGGAATATAAAAGAAGAACAAAGAAGTACTTACTTGGTTGATGCCTTTGGAAGATGTTCTTGTGAAGTAAAAGAGCAAAAGGAAAATTTTTGAGAGAATTTGGAGAGGTAGGCGGTGCTTTTCTTAGGTTTGCAATGTATTTTTGGTGTAAGACTAAGTTTCTTATTTATAGGGCAAGCTTGTGTCGGGTTTTGACCCATTTAAAATCGGATTTGGAGACCAAAAGTGATCATAGGCGGCACTTTTTTCTTTGCCTATGCTTGGCATAGGCGGCGCCTTTTGCAAAGCAATGTTGAGCATAGGCGGCGCCTATGCCATGGCATTGTTAGGCATAGGCGGCGCCTATGCCATGGCATTGTTAGGCATAGGCGGCGCCTATGCCATGGCACATGTGATTCAGAGACAAAATACTTTTGCATAGGCGGCGCCTATGCTATGGCACACTTATGCATGGGCGGCGCCTATGCTATGGCACACTAGATTCCAAGAGCTTAGGCCATAGTATAGACCTTGCCTTGTTCGTGGCCTAGATTTACATAGGCCTTGCCTTGTTCGTTGCCTATATTTTCATAGGCAATGCCCAACCCATAGCCTTTTGCTTCTTCAATCCTAACTTACCACCTTGAACATGCAATTCTTCCAAATCAAGAGTTGAACTCAATCTCCTCCTTTACACCTCTTGCACCTACACTTACTCAAAAGCAACAAAAACGATTAGAACGATGGGTTGCCTCCCATCAAGCGCCATAGTTTTGGTCGTGGCACGACTCTTCTTTTTGGATTTTTATTTAACGAAAACAAACACTTAGTAGAACGAAAGAAAGAATGAAAAACGATGGGTTGCCTCCCATCTAGCGCTTGATTTATTGTCGCGGCACGACATAGTTACCTCGAGTACTTAGACTTCGTCGAGGTAGATGGTGGCCATATAGTTTATCGAGTCAAGAGGACCGATATATGGTTTTACTCGTTGGCCATTCACCTTAAAGATAACACCATTATCGTCTTCTAGCTCAACTACTCCAGACGAGTAGACTTGGGTAACTTTGTACGGACCAGACCATTTGGACTTTAACTTACCTAGGAATTGAAAAGAAGTACCATATCATCCTTTTGAAAGTTTCGTTGAACAATCCGCTGATCATGATACTTTTTCATCCGTTCCTTGTAGAGATCTGCTCTTTCATATGCATGTAGACGATATTCATCCATCTCATTTAGCTTCTCCAATCTCAGATTCATGGCATCATCCCAATTCAAATTAAGTAGCTTTAACGCCCACAATGCTTTATGCTCGAGCTCAATGGGCAAGTGACAAGCCTTCCCATAAACTAGTTGGTACGGGGACATGCCAATTGGCGTTTTGAATGCAGTCCTATAAGCCCATAGTGCATCGTCCAGCTTTCGAGACCAATCCTTCCTATTAGCATTTACAGTCTTAGTAGGGATTTGCTTGATCTCTCGATTGGAAACCTCTACCTATCCACTAGTTTGTGGGTGATAAGGTGTGGCTACCTTATGTTGCTTGACACCATATTTGGCCAATATGGATTTGAACAGCTTGTTTCAAAACTGAGATCCTTCATCGCTTATGATAGTACGTGGTACTCCAAAGTGAGAGAAGACATTTCTCTTCAAGAATGCTACAACACGCTTTCTTTCATTGTCGGCCAATGCTACTTCTTCGACCCATTTTGAAACATAATCTACAGCGACTAGGATGTATTTCATTCCAAACGAATTTACGAATGGGCCCATGAAATCAATACCCCATACATCAAATATCTCAACTTCAAGCATTTTTGCCATGGGCATCTCATGGTGTTTCGAAATTGCGCCTTGTCTCTGACATTGGTCGCATCTTCTCACAAATTCGTAGGCATCTCTAAATATCGAAGGCCAATAGTATCCACTTTGCAATACCTTCCTTGCTGTCTGATTACCTGTGTGATGTCCCCCAACTTGGGAAGTGTGACATGCCTCCAATATATTCGGCACCTCTACATGGGCTATGCATCGCCTGATAACACTATCCGCGCATCATCAAAACAAATATGGATCAACCCAAAATTAGTGTTTTACATCATGCATGAACTTCCTCTTTTGATGGAAAGATAGATTTGCAGGCATTACATTACTCACCACAAAGTTTGCAAAGTCTGCATACCATGGTAACTCTTCCATTATAATGGCTAAGATCTCTTCGTCAGGGAATGTGTCATCAATCTCAAGATCAGGCTGCGCTATATGCTCGTTCTCGAGTCTAGATAGATGATCAGCCACTTGGTTCTCGCAACCTCTTCTATCTTTTACCTCTAAATCAAATTCTTGCAGCGACAATACCCATCGAATTAGCCTTGGTTTCGCATCCTACTTTGTCATTAGATATCTCAGAGCTGCATGATCAATATGAACTACCACTTTGGTTCCCAACAAATAAGCACGGAACTTTTCAAAAGCATACACAACCGCTAGAAGCTCTTGTTCTGTGACAGTGTAGTTCTTCTGGGCTTTGTTCAGGACCTTTCTTATGTAGTAGATTGGGTGGAATAACTTTTCCCTTCTCTGGCTAAGTACAGCACCCAAAGCTACCCCGCTAGCATCACACATGACTTAAAAAGGTAGAGACCAATCTGGTGCTACAATGATAGGAGCTTTAATTAGCTTCCCTTTGAGGCATTCGAATGCCCTCAAATAGTCTTCATTGAAGTCAAACCTTGCATCTTTCTCCAAAAGTTTGCATAGTGGACTAGCAATTTTGGAGAAGTCTTTGATAAACCGCCTATAGAAACCTGCGTGACCGAGGAAACTACGAACTCCCTTTACTAAAATTGGGGGTGGTATCTTCTCGATAACTTCAATTTTAGCTCGATCAACCTCAATTCCTTTTTCGGAGATTTTATGCCCAAGAACAATACCTTCTTTAACCATAAAGTGGCACTTCTCCCAGTTCAGCACTAGGTTGAATTCAACACATCTTTGTAATGCCATACTTAGGTTTGCCAAGCATGATTCAAACGACTCACCCACAACTGAAAAATCATCCATGAATACCTCCAAGGTGTCTTCAATCATATCAGAAAAAATGGACATCATACAACGCTGAAAAGTGGTTGGTACGTTACATAGCCCGAATGACATGTGTTTGAAGGCAAACGTACCATATGGGCATGTGAACGTTGTATTCTCTTGGTCATCGGGGGCAATACAAATCTGATTATAGTCGGAATAACCATCTAAGAAATAGAACCATCCTTTCCCCGCTAATCGATCGAGTATTTGGTCCATGAATGGCATTGGGAAGTGGTCCTTAAGCGTCCATGAATTTAGCTTTCAGTAGTCCATGCATACTCTCCATCCTGTAACAGGTCTTAGTGGAATAAGCTCATTCTTTTCATTCGCAACTACCGTCATGCCTCCTTTCTTGGGAACACATTGTACCGGGCTCACCCATGTACTGTCAGATATTGGATACACAACCCCTGCATCTAACCACTTAATAATTTCTTTCTTCACCACTTCTTGCATAGGTGGATTGAGATGCCTTTGATGCTCAATGGTGGGTGTGCATTTTTCTTCAAGTTGAATCTTGTGTGTACAAATCCCAAGTGGAATACCAATGATGTCAGCGATGGTCCAACCAATGGCTCTTATATACTTTCGTAAAATAGCAATGAGATCTCCAACTTGCTGCTCACCCAAATCTGCTGCAACAATAACTGGGAGTGTGCTACCGCTTCCTAAGAATGCATACTTTAAATGACTAGGCAACTCCTTCAACTCTAACGTGGGTGTCTCTTCAATAGATGGTTTAGCTGGTGGTGTGGGTCGATTTTTGAGATCAAGGTCCAACATCTTGGGAGCATGAGGATATGACCCAAATCCTGTTAGAGCACCAATAGTTTCTTCATAGTTTTCAGCATCCTTGTGTTCAAAATTCATGAGCGCAACCGCCAATGGGTCGTCAATAATCTGCTCCTCTTCAGATAATTCTTTTTCATCATCAACATAAACATCAGCTACCGAGAATACGTTCAGCTCTTTGGGGTGCTTCATTGATTTGCACACATCAAAGCAAACTACTTCGTCATTTATTCTGAATAAAAGCTCATTAGCTCTTAAATCAATAAGCACACTTCCTGTTGCAAGGAAAGGGCGCCCCAAGATTATGGGAACTTCTGAGTCTGCCTCACAATCCAAAATAACGAAGTCCGCTGGAAAGATGAATGAAGAAACCTTCACCAATACATTACATAGAATACCAACAGGTCATTTTACCGACCTATCCACCATTACGAGCCTTATGTTGGTTGGAGTAGGATCACTTAACCCCAACTTTTTGTAAATAGATAATGGCATCAAATTTATGTTGGCTCCTAAATCAAATAATGCCTTGGAAAAATTCAAAGATCCAACGGTGCAAGGAATAGTGAAAGCACCGGGGTCAGCCTTCTTCTGAACTAGTGATCGGGTGGCAATTGCACTGCAATGATGAACAGTATCTGTTAACTCAATGCTTTCTGCCCGCTTCTTTGTCAAAAGATCCTTCATGAATTTCGCATACCCAGGCATTTGTTCAAGTGCTTCCACCAACGGCACATTAATGGTCAGCTGTTTTAACATAGTCATGAATTTTCTGAACCTTGTATCATCTGCCTTGTTCCTCAATCTTTGAGGAAACGGTGGTGGTGGAAAAGGAATACTTTTCTCCACCACATTCTTTTTATCTTATTTTGGTTCAGTGATATTTTCAGACTGTGGATGTTGAGGAGTGACATCATGAACGTCTTGGTCAGCTTCTATGGCATCATCATCTTCCTTATTTTCGGCCACTTGTTTGCTTTGGGGTGAATTTTCCAGCACCTTACCACTCCTGTTCGTAATATCCATGCATGATCTGTCGTTCCTTAGATTTTGTACAGTGTCACTAGGTAGAGTGCCTGCCTTTCTTTGATTGAGTGCTGCTGAAAGTTGGCTCAATTGCTGCTCTATTTGTTTTATTGAAGTGTAATGTGAGTCAACCAATTTCTCTATTGAGGACACATCATTTATTACCTCCGTTACTCCCGCGTTGGTTGCTTCCATTCTTTTTAACAGTTTAGCCTTCATCTCTTCCATATTTTCTGACCCAGATGCAGTGGTGTCACATCTTCCTGGGGGAACATATAAACCACTATTGTCATTCTTGTTCTTCCAACTACCTTGGTTGCGGTCCTTGTATCCGGATTTATCATAATAGTTCCAACCTTGGTTTCCTTGGGCATTGCCTCGGAAACCCCCCTGATTATTCAAGTAGTTCTCTTCTTCCTCATAGTCGGATTCATCTCTTCCCTATGATACAACGGCCTTAACCTTTTCGGTCTTCCCTGATAATAAGTGCTTGGTAAGAAGATCCATCTGCGTTTTCATGTGAGCCATATCTTGGTCACGTTCCTCTTTTCTACGCCTCTGCTCTGCAGTCATGCCAACAGATATGGTAGAGCTTTCTACCTCAGAATCCCTGGTATGCCAAGCTCTACTCTGCTTTGTCATACGATCTAGCATATCACTTGCCTCGAGAAAAGTAAGGTCCATGAATGACCCACCTGCAGCATTATCAACCACTGTCTTAGTCACTGAGTTCAAAGCCCTGTATAATATCTCCATCAAGTGGATATTGGTCATCTGATGATTTGGGCACCACATAAGCTTCTTCTTGAACCTCTCCCATGTTTCTTGGAGAGCTTCAGTTGGAAGCTGTCGAAAATTGCTGATCTCATCTCTCAACTGTACTCTCTTGGATGGCAGAAAAAATCTTTCTAGGAAAGCGTCTTTCAGTTGCCTCCAATTAGTAATAGAATCAGGAGTCAGCCCATTCAACCATAGAGTTGCCTCCCCAGATAGAGACAATGGAAATAAGCGCAGCTGAATTGTATTTTGTCCAACGCCTGGATTGTCGAATGACTTGTATGTTATGATGATGTTTATCAGATGCATATTCGGATCATCGCCTGCAAGTCCACCAAATAATCCCTTGAGCTGCAATAATTGAATCATGGTGCTGGTGATATTGAACTTTGCTCCAGGTGCCAAGGGCGGAGGAATAATAGCTCCTGTAGCACCAGCTCCATCCAGCTCGTCATCATTATCATCAAAAGGAGCCTGCACAGCTTGGCAGTCAGGTCTCATTCTAGCTTGACGATCTATCCTATGCATAGGTGCCGCCACATCATCAGTACGCCTAGGATTCAGTAGCTCCTCATCACCTAGGTCCTAATCATCAGGATTTGTTGCACGACCTGGGTTATCAATATTCTGTTGATGCACTTGAGCAGCTGCCAGTGCAGCTAGTCTAGCCTGCTCCTGTTGAGTCGCCCTTCTGTCAATGTCACTTTGTGCATCCATTCTGCCAATAAGTTGTGGTTCAGGGTTTATGGGTAATAATGGTTGACCAGAACTTCGAGTATTTGGCATGAACTGAACAAAACCTGCAGAAAACAAAAACAACAACTAAAAGTAAAGTACGAGAATCTTTGACCAAAGGGTCTAGTAACTATCACAAACATAGTTGACAACCGTATTCCCCGACAACGGCGCCAATTTTTGATAACGCTCAAACTACAACTCTCATAAAAGTGTAAGCGATCGTTTTCAAATATATAACCCAACTGGGTTGGGTATCGATCCCACAGAGAATAGCCGGTCACTAAGTAAGCAAAGATTATTAGACTTTTGGTGCAAGTCTCGTAAAAGAGGGGATTTTGTAGCGTGCAATAATGTAACAAAATAGTAGAGTAAAAACGGAAAATAACAAAGTAAAAAGGAAAGAATGTTCGGTAAGATGTTTAACCAATGAGAATTGAGAGTTGGGGTTATGTCCACCGTATGAGTTATACGTCTCTATTGGCTATGAGTTATGCGGAATTCAGACATGCATGTGCTTATAGAGAATTGTATTCTATGGTAAATCCAGGCGTCTTTCGACCATCAAGGATTATTTCACTTTAACTCTTTCGAGCTTAAAGCGTGTCTAACGGTAAAAATTCTCCAAGAGGTTAATCTAGTTACGGCACTAACTTTTTAACAGGGGTTGGTGCCCTATTACCTTGACATTATCTCTTTTCCAGACATATAACTTTTCTTTCGAAAAAGTTAATGCTATACTGGCGTATTCTATGTGTTTGCAACCACAAGAATTTAGATTAAGATGAAGAGAATAATGATATAAGAAGCATACGTGTCACGAATGCACAAACTCATAGCAATAGATAGTATATCATAAGGCTTCCATAACCCCAACAGAGAAGTTTAGCTACTCATGATTGCAACGGAGATCACAATAAACATCATCATGATCTCACGTTGGTCACAAGGGCCGTGCTTTCTCTGTCAGAAAGTAACGTGAATAGTACTAAATGTCGAAGAAAATAGAATTGAATAGAAAATAGGATGAATGAGTTGAATTGTAAGGGTTTAATGAATTAATGAGTGAATGAATAAAAATTTCAGCACAATAGGGTATTTATAACACCCATATCCTATTCCTACTAGGCTACTGTGTACTTATCCTAATCCTACTAGGATACTGCGTACTTATCCTAATCCTAATAGGTTACTGTTGATCCCCAAAGTCTTTAGAATTGCTGTTTTTGCCCGGGACAGGTTTTCCATGCATCACTTTTAGTCCCTAGGCGTCCAAGCTCTCCTTTCCTTCTTTTGTGAAGCTTCCTTGGGCGTCAAGTTATCCATAAAATGCTGAAATCTTCATCATTTATACCTGAAAACTTGCTAATCACGTTTGTTAGCTCACTTACAGGAAAAGGACTAAAAGTGCATGAATTATATATTTTGTCCTCAAAACTTAGCTAAAATATGGGTAAATTATAGTACTTTAAGCGTGTAAATACGCCTATCATCAATGACGGATTTTCATTCTAGTTAAAAATGTGGGGTATTACAATCTCCCATAGATTTCAAACTTTCCATATAGTATTACTATCGAAAATTTCACGAGTAAGGACATTCCATAAGGAAAAATTTTCACATTCATGCAAATTACAAATTTAGCTCAGTTTATGCATCCTACATCAGTTTTAGATTCAGATATTTAGTCTTGATTTAGTTCATAAGTGTTTTGATGTTAGTATTCCAAGTATTCTAGCTCAAACAACATAATACCCATTGTATGGTCTTCTTCTAGTTGTCTCATCGTTCGTGCTTGCATAAGTTATCACTTTCCAGTTCTATATGTATGGTTGTATCATGAACACTTTAAGCAAATTCCAAACTCTCAACATTAATCAACTCCTTATAATGATCCAGTACATGGCAGTTATTTTTGGTTTTGAGCCTGAAATTATTCTGAATCCTTTTTCTATTTCCACCCCAGTTGGTGACTCTATTATGGCTAGGAGGGTGTATAGAAATTATGTGGTATGTATCTATTGTCGTGATACTTTGGCGGATCTTGCAGAGCTTGATATGATTAACTTTGATGCTATTTTAGAAATGGATTGGCTCCATTCGTGTTGTGCCACATTAGATCATACAACCCAAAAAGTCAATTTCTTCTTTCCAAATGAGCTAGTGATAGAGTGGGAGGGGTGTTCTTTATCACCCAAAGTGAAATTCATATCTTATCTTAGAGCCCGTAAGCTTATATCAAAGGGTTATTTGTATCATCTTATTCGGGTTAGAGATTCTAGTACGGAAAGTCTTTCCCTCTAGTCTTTCCCTGTAGTTAATGAATTCCCAGAAGTCTTTACCGATGATATCCAAGGTATACCACTTGATAGGGAGATAGATTTTGGTATTGACTTGTTGTCGGATACTCATCCTATTTGTATTCCTACATACAGAATATCTCCTACTGAATTGAAAGAGTTAAAAGAATATCTAAAAGATCTTATTGACAAAGGCTTTATACGTCCTAGTGTCTCTCCCTAGGGTGCACCTATACTCTTTGTGCATAAGAAAGACGGTTCCCTCTGTATGTGTATAGATTACCGTCACCTAAATAAGGTTACTGTTAAAAATAAATATACTCTTCCCAGAATCGATGATTTATTTGATCAACTCCAAAGTTCCTAATGTTTCTTTAAGATAGACCTTCACTCGGGTTATCATCAGTTGAAGGTTACGGAAGTTGATATCACCAAAATAGCTTTCTGAACCCGATATGGAAACTATGAATTTTTAGTTATGCCCTTTAGACTCATTAATTCCCTGCAACTTTTATGGACCTAATGAATAGGGTGTTTCGCCAGTTTCTAGATTTGTTTGTCATATTCTTTATAGACGATATTATGGTTTACTTTAAGTGTGAGGAGGAGCATGCCAACCACCACAAAATAATCCTTTAGACCCTCAAAGATTCTGACTTGTATGCAAAGTTTCCCAAATGTGAATTTTGGCTTAGTGCTATTGCTTTCCTAGGGCATATTATTTCTAGTAAGGGGAATAAGGTCGACCCCTAAAGGGTTGAGGAAGTGAAAAAATGGAGCAGACCCATGACTCTAACAGATATTCCAAGCTTTTTGGGTTTTGCAGGGTATTACAGAAGATTTGAAGAGAGTTTTTCCTCTATAGATGCTCCACTTAAAAAATTGGCTCAGAAAAGGTGAAAAATTTATGGTCTGACTCTTGTGAGAATAGTTTTTAGAAACTGAAGGAAAAGTTGACTACTGCACCATTTTGACCCTCGTCGAGGGTACAAAGGGTTTTGTTGTGTACGGTGGTTCATCCTAGGTGGGACTTGGGTGTGTACTTATACAACATGGTAAGGTGGTAGCTTATGAATCTATATAGTTAAAGGTTCACGAAAAGAACTATCCTACCCATGACTTGGAGTTAGCGGCAGTGGTATTCGCACTTAAGATATGGTGTCATTATCTGTACGGGGTGCATGTTGATAGTTTCACTAATCAAAAAAGTTTGTAGTATGATTTCTCGCAGAAAGAACTGAATCTCAGGCAGTGAAGGTGGTTGGAGTTGTTGAAGTACTACGTCATTAGCCTACAATATTATCCAAGCAAGGACAAAGTGGTGTCCAACACCCTCGTAAGGTTGTCAACAGGAAACCTTTCTTATGTTGAGGCATGAAAGAAGAAGATGGTGAAAGATATTCACCAGCTTGCAAGTATGAGAGTTCAACTACTTTATTTCAAAGAAGGAGGAGGAATTGTCCATAAAATAGCTAAATCCTCTTTATGTGCTGAAGTTAAGGAGAAACAAGCCGAGGATCCCATGTTGATGCAGCTTAAGAAATATGTTGGTCAATAAAAGGTGATGGCATTTGAAATTAGAGGTGATGGGTTTTTGAGGTATCAGGGTAGGTCATTTGTGCTGAACGTGGATGTATTGCGAGAGA
This sequence comes from Capsicum pubescens, assembly GCA_030864215.1. Classification (NCBI taxonomy): domain Eukaryota; kingdom Viridiplantae; phylum Streptophyta; class Magnoliopsida; order Solanales; family Solanaceae; genus Capsicum; species Capsicum pubescens. The sequence continues at coordinate 409,072,345 of CM061548.1, read as the reverse complement.
GAACTCTTGACGAAGATCACACTTCGAGGTATGTTGTTCACCCAAGCACTACAAAAATGTATCATCTTCTTAAGGCAATTTACTGGTGATACAATATGATAAGAGATGTTGGTAATTTAGTTTCTTATATGTTTGAATTGTCAACAAGTCAAGGTAGAGCATTTCAGACTAGGTGGTACCTCCCAAGAGATAGCTTTGCCTTTGTGGAAGTGGGAGATAATTAATATGGATTTCATTACAGGCCTTCCAAAGTTTCAAAAATAATATGACTCCATTTGGGTAATTGTGGACCGGATACCAAGTCTTCTTATTTTCTTCCAGTATGGATGAATTATTCGGGGGATGACTAAGATAAGTTGTACATTCGAGAGATTGTCTATTTGTATAGTGCTTCTGTATCTATTATATCCGATCGAGGTACACAGTTCTTTTCTCTGTTTTGGTGATCCTTTCAAAGGGGTTTAGGCACCCAAGTGAATCTGAGTACCGCCTTCCACCGTCAGACAGATGGGCAAGTTGAATAGACCATTCAGACCCTTGAGTATATGTTGAGGGACTGCATGATTTACTTCAAAGGTAGTTGGGTGGATTATCTGTTGGTGATAGAATTAGCCTACAACAATAACTACTATTCCAATATACCAATGGATCCTTTGGGAGCACTTTATGAGAGAAGATGTAGGTCTCTAATGGGTGGTATGAAGTGAGTGAAATCCAAATATTTGGTCTTGGCCTGGTTCATCAGGCAATGGAGAAAGTAAATATCATTAGGGAGCAGCTTAAGACAGCTCAGAGTCGCCAAAAGTCCTATGTCGACATTAGAAGGAGAGACTTGGAGTTATAAGTTGATGACTGGGTATTTCTAAAGGCCTCCCCTATAAAGGGGGTAATGCAATTCGGAAAGAAAGGAAAGCTTAGTCCTCGTTATATAGGACCGTATCAGATTGTGAGGAGGTTCTGTGGGATTACTTATTAGTTAGATTTTCCCATGAATTTGGCTACCGTCCATCCGGTATTTCATGCATCCATGTTGAAAAAGTGTATTGGAGATCATTCTCTGGTGTTTCCTGTAGGAGAGATCAATGTGAAAGACTCTTTGTCATATGAGGAATAACCTATCGCCATTTTGGATAACCAAATTTGGAAGTTGAGAAATAAAGAGATAGTTTTGGTTAAGGTGTTATGGAAGAATCAATAAAACCGAGGATGCTACTTGTGAGTCATAGGATGACAAGCATGCAAGGTACCCAACCCTCTTTGAATCAACGAATGATGATATTGATGGTACAAATCATACTCTCTCTCTCTCTCTCTTTTTCCTTAGTGTTGTTTAGATCGTGCTTGTCTGTGTTCTGAGTCATTATTTGGGGATGAATGATCCCAAGTGGGGATAATGTAACACCCCGTAGCATTCTCGAATTGATACCACTCTTAGTTGATAACGCTCAATCTACAGCTCTCGTTTGAGTGTAAAGCGGTCGTTAGCAAATATAGAACCCAACCTGGGTTGGGTGTCGATCCCACAGGGAATAGCTTGGCCAACAAGTAAGTAAAATTACTAAACTTTTGGTGCAAGTCTCGTAAGAAGGGGGGATTCTTGTTATGCAAGTAATGTAAACAAAAGCTGAAAATAATAAAGTAAAAAGAGAGAGATTGTTACGTTGGTTGTAACCAATGAGAATTGAAGCGTTGGGGTTATGTCCACCTTCTGAGGTATACGTCTCTATTGGCTATGAGTGTGTAGAATTCTAACATGCAATTGCTTATAGAGGATTGTAGTCGATGGTAAATCCAAGCGTCTCTCGACCTAAACAAGGACTATTTCACTTTAACTCTCTCGAGCTTAAAGCGTGTCTAACGGTACGAATTCTCCAAGAGGTTAGTCCAGTTACGACACTAGCTTTTTAATAGGAAAGGGTGTCCTACTACCTTGACATTATCTCTTTTCCAAACAAATAACTTTTCTCTCGAACAAGTTAAATGTTAGACTGGCGTATTCTTGCGTTTGCAACCGCAAAGAATGTAGATTAAGATGAAGAGAATAATGATATAAGCAATATACGTGCCTCGAACTCACAAACTCACAGCAATAGATAGTAACTCATTCGGCTGCCATAACCCCAACAGAGAAGTTTAGTTACCCATGAATGCGAAGGAAATAAAGATTGACATTGTTATTATATCACGATATTGAGTAATGGCGTGTAGATCAAGTGATAGGCGTGAGGCGTGATTCCTTAGCAAGTAACGATTATCTTGTTGTGGAGTTTAAGAATAGAAGAGTAGATTAGAAGTGTTTGTAGTGGAAGATGAGAGGGATGGAAGAAAATTAATTGTTGAATGATGAATGTCAGATCAGAAGTTATAAGAAGATCCTCTAAAATCTCTAGCATGATAGGGTATTTATAATACCCATATCCTACTCCTACTAAGCTAATGAAATAAATAACCAAATCCTACTAGACTAACGAAATCCTTAACCCAAATGTACTAGGTTAAGGTAACATTATCATAATCCACATAAAATAATGAAATACATAACCTAATTGTACTAGGTTAATGTATCATTGTCAAAATCCAGCTTTGTGTTTGTAAGTCCCCAAAGTCTTCAGAAATGTTGTTTTAGCCCGGGACAGATTTTTCATGCAGCAGTTTTGGTCCTTAGGCGTGTAAACTTTCTTCCCTTCCTTTGTGAGCTTTCTTTTGCGTCAAGTAAGCCATAAAATGCTGATTTTTGCATCATTTATACCAGAAACTTTACTAATCATGTTCGTTAGCTCTCTTACAGGGAAAAGGACTAAAAGTGCATGAAATATATAATTTGTTCTCAAAACTAGGCTAAAATATGGGCAAAATATATTGATATAGGCGTGTAAATCCGCCTATCATGAACACCCCACACTTAGAGCTTTGTTCGTCCTCGAGTAACATATCATGTCCTTCTAAGCATCAACTTAAGGTTTTAACAGCAACAACACAAAACATTTATTAAGACAAGCACAACAATTATCAACCAAGAGTAGCTTTCCGATTATAAGTAGAAACAATTTAACCTCAAGTATAGACTCGTGATGGTGATCAACTCGCATGCAAACGTTAAAGTGCATAGAATCATATACAACTATCCAAAACTCATCAACCATGTGTGTCTCACCATATAGTACCCATAATCACTCACAAATATAGCATATTTTTCAAACATGGGTATCAAAATGTCCTTGCTCTCACTCTCACAAAGAATTCATATGTAGAAACTGATGACCATAGGCTTGCCCTTAATGTAGTACTCCACTAAATGTCGGAATGTTAAGATTAGGATCAAGTAGGTCTTTTGATGGTTGTAATGTAGGCTAAGGGACGGGTAGGACTATTTTGGCCAAGAATAGTGACTAGGTTCCTAAGCGCTTTAATACATCACTTTGTATCATTGACACTTTTTTCTTTCAACCTTTCTTCTTTCTTTTTTCTACCACCCTTGTTCTCCTCTTTTTTCAATTTGAAGCACAACTCACTTTTCAGCTTTCTTTTCTTTTTTCTTTTCACAACATACCTCTTATGATAGCATTTTTTTTCTTTTTCATAACACATTCAAGAACCATTCCAATTTCTAGCATTATACTCACCCAATTTCCTTTTATGTTGTCACATGACTTTTTCACTTTAGAGAACTTAGGGATTTTGGGATCAAATTATGGTCTTGAAAGAAATGGATTAGGCTTACATACAGGGTTGTCAAAGAAATAGGCTAAAGGCTCAAAAGGGTTAACTAGGATGATGTCCATGGGTAGGTAAAACTGAAGGTAAACATGTATAGGTTGCCAAAGAAATACCTAAATCATATCCTAAACTTACACTCCTTATTTTCTCTTTGCATACATACCAGGCAAGTTCTAGCATCAGCCACATACATAAAATATACTATTATCTCACACACACAAGGCACATGGTCGACTTGATTGGAAGTAATATAGACTCTCGACCCAACAAGTGAAGGAATTGAATCACACAATATCACATATTGAGTCACAACTAGAGCCTAAACGTCTCAATAGTCACAATTGTAGCACATACTCTTGTTATAATCTCATGCTAAAAAAATTTTAACTACTAAAAAAAACAAAACGAAACAAAAATGAAACAAAAGAAAACAAACATAGATGCGAATAGATAAGTATAGCATGCATTACCACCACCCCACACTTAGTCGAGACACTGTCCTCAGTGGAAAATAAATACGAGGAACCTGGTTGGTCGGACTTATCCTCTATGTCTGGGGTCATACCCCTTGCATTGGAATCATCATCAGAGTCGTCATCCTCATAATTTCCTCATAAGTATCCCACTTAATTCCAAGCGTGAGTCGAGGTATTTGCAGCGAGGAGGGTTCTCCTTGGTCCTTGCGACTTCTCTTTTTGCCCTTTTGGGGGGTGGTAGCCTTCTCCTTGCCTTGTCTCGCTTTAGGTGCCATTGTACCTGAGACTAGAAATAGTGTTAGTGGTAGCACAATATCAATGGATACAATCTATGCACAAGCAGTAGGGGTACCACCCCACACTTAGTTTTGTTGACACAAATCAGTGAAGTGAAAGTGGTCGATTACTCAGATTTCGTCGACATACGTTTTAGGAGTTGTATTCCGGCAAGAAAATCAGTGATGTATCACTACTTGAAGACATTGCATTACTTTCATGTTATATATAACAACACTACTACATAGGGGTTACCACATAATATAGTTACTTTCAACAATCACAACCTCCTATGTCGGCAGGCACTATAAGTCTTATCCCGATGAACGGGATAGCCTAACATGTAAGTATCCAAGTAGCAATTTTAAACAATGTTCAAGACTATAGAAATTCCACAAATAGTATAACAATGCTATTAAAACCAAATTCAAGTCAGAAACAAGTCAAGATGATTCTAACGTATACGTTCACTCACATGATTTTGCATTAACATTCCAAACACATGAACTTCACCAACAATCTTTCAATATGTAGCAATTTATAATAGACATAGAAACGTAGTACTTATGAGAAATAAATGAAGAATAAGAGAGTACTTACTTGCTTGCAGCTTTTGGAGGTGGTTTTGTGAATTGGAAGAGCAAAAAAGAAAATTTTGAGAGGATTTGGATGAATATGCGGCACCTTTAGGTCACTTTGCAATGTGTTGTAAAACTAAGTCCCCTTTATATAGGAAGAGAATGGGTCGGGTTATGACCCATTTACAATCGGTTTTGGAGACAAAAATCCCACATATGCGGCGCATAATGCTTGGCATAGATATGACATATGCGGCGCATTGTCTATAGCATAATGAGACATATGCGCCGCATAGTCTATGTCATTTGTAGTCATATGCGCCGCATAGTCTATGGCATATGAGATACTGAGACCAAATGCCATAGCATAGGCGGCGCATAGTCAAAAGCATACCTAGGAATAGGCGGCGCATAATGTATAGCACACTAGATTCCGAGACCTTAGGCTATAGGATAGGTTGTGCATCGTTCGTCGCCTAGTTTTACCAAGGCCTAGCCTTCCTCGAAGCCTATTTTGGCATGAGAAAGGCTCAATCCATAGCCTTATGCATCACCCTTCGTAACTTACCAACTTTACCATACAATGCGTCCAAATCGTCAATTGAAATCAATCTCCTCGTTGACTACTTCTTGCACCTATATTCGCTCAAACAAATGAAAACGATTAGTACGATGGGTTGCCTCCCACCAAGCACCTTAGTTTTGGTCGTGGCACGACTCTTATTTTTGGATTTTTCATTTATCAAAATCAAAACAAGTACTAGAAGAAACGATAAAACGATAAAACGATAAAACGATGGGTTGCCTACCATCTAGCGCCTTATTTATTGTCGTGGCTCGACATAGTTACCTTGAGTACTTAGACTTTGTCGAGATAGATGGTTGGTCGTTTTCTGAATGGATTTAGACGACAATGAGGCTTACTTGTAGGCATGCAATCTTCTTCGAGAAGACTCATACGTCTCTCCGGAGGGTCACCAATTATATCATCAATAGTCCAACCCATAGCTCTCATGTATCTCTTCAGAGAAGAGATGAGATCCTCTACGTGTTGTTTACTTAAATCATCCGTACTCACCGGAAGTATATTTATACTTTCCAAGAACACATACCTTAGATAATTCGGGAGCTCTTTCGATTCTAGCATTGGTGGCTCTTCAAGGGAAGTCTTCGCTGTTGGTGACGGTTGATTCTTAAGATCACGGTCCGGTTTCTTAGGAGTATGGGAATAGGACTCTATTTCTGTTAGAGCACCCATAAGTTTTTCATATTCTTTAGCATCCTCATGCTCAACATTCAGCAGCGCAGCAGACAATGGCTCAACAGTAGGTTGTTTCTCTACAGATAATGCTTTCTTACCTTCATAATGAACATCAGCTACAGAGAACACATCCATATCTCTTGGCCGCTTCATCGCTTTGCATAAATCAAAATGAATCACTTCGTCATTCATTTGAAATAAAAGCTCATTATATCTCATGTCAATAAGCACACTTCCTGTTGCAAGGAAAGGACGTCCCAAGATTATGGGAACTTCAGAATCCACCTCGCAATCCAAAATCACAAAGTCTGCAGGAAAGATGAATGAAGAAACCTTCACCAACACATCATTCAAGATACCCACAGGTCGTTTTACCGACCTATCAGCCATCACGAGCCTCATATTAGTTGGTGTAGGATCTCCTAACCCCAACTTCTTGTAGATCGATAATGGCATCAAGTTGATGCTGGCTCGTAGGTCACATAATTCTTTGGCAAAGTTCAAAGATCCAATTGTGCAGGGAATAGTGAAAGCTCCAGGATCTGCCTTCTTTCGAACTAGCGACGTTGTAGTGATTGCACTACAATGATGAACATTATCCGCTAACTCATAACTTGCTGCCCGCTTCTTTGTCAACAGGTCCTTTATAAATTTCGCATACCCAGGCATTTTTTAAGTGCCTCCACTAATGGAACATTAATGGTCAGCTGCTTTAACATATTCATGAATTTGCTGAACATCGTATCATCCACCACCTTCTTCAATCTTTGGGGAAAAGGTGGTGGTAGGTATGGAATTGTTCTCTCCACGACTTTCTTCTCCTCTTGCTTCCGTTTTTCAGCTTTTCCAGGTTGCACGTCGTGAGGAGTGACGTTAAGGACGTTAGGATCGGCTGCTGCGGCATCTTCCCCTTTCGCCTTATCATTAATTTCCGCTTCTTCGTCAACCACTTGCTTGCCTTTTTCTGAAGTTTCCAGCACCTTACCACTTCGGGTAGTGATGGCCATGCATGACCCATCATTCCTTGGGTTTTGCACAGTATCGCTAGGTAAAGTACCAGCCTTTCTTTGATTGAGTGTTGCTGAAAGTTGGCTCAGTTGCTGCTCTATTTGCTTGATTGAAGTGGAATGAGAATCAACTAATTGCTTCATAGAGGACAAATCATTTATTACTTCAGTAACTCCCGCGCTTGTTGCTTCCACTCCTTTCAATAATTTAGCCATCATGTCTTCCATTCTTCCAGAATTAGATGTGGTGGTATCACGTCTACCAGGGGGAACGTACAAACCACTCTCTTCATTCTTGTTCTTCCAACTACCTTGGTCCATGTTTCCAGATTTACCATAATAGTTCTGATATTGGTTTCCTTGGGTATTGCCTCGGAAACCCCCCTGATTATTCAAGTAGTTGGCTTCTTCTTCCGAATCAGATTCGTCTCTTCCTTTTAGCGCCACAGCTTTCACTTTTTCGGTCTTCCCTGATAATAAATGCTTTGTAAGAAGATCCATTTGTGTTTTCATGTACGCCATATCTTGATCACGTTCTTCTTGTCTTCTTCTTTGGTCTGCAGTCATGCCTATAGATAAAGTGGGGCTTCCTACCTCGGAATCCCTGGTATGCCAAGCTCTACTTTGTTTCATCATGTGATCTAGCATATTGCTTGCTTGACCAAAGGTGAGGTCCATAAATGATCCTCCAGCCGCATTATCTACCACTGGTTTAGTTATTGAATTCAAGGCTCTGTATAGTATCTCTATTAGGTGATCATTAGTCATATGATGGTATGGACACCTCGCTAGCTTTGTCTTGAACCTCTCCCATGTTTCATGAAGAGCTTCAGTGGGAAGCTGACGAAAGTTGCTGATTTCATCTCTCAATTGTGCTCTTTTGGATGGCGGAAAGAATCTTTCTAGGAAAGCGTCTCTCAATTGCCTCCAATTTGTAATAGAATCAGGAGTCATCCCATTCAACCATAGTGTTGCCTCCCCAGACAGAGACAATGGAAATAGACGTAATCGAATTGCATTCTGACCAACACCAGGATTGTCAAAAGACTTGCATGTAGAAATAAAGTTGATGAGATGCATATTCGGATCATCGCCTGCTAGTCCACCAAACAATCCCTTGAGTTGCAATAACTGAATCATGGTGCTGTGATGTTGAACTTGGCTCCGGGCGCTAATGGTGGTGGAATTATAGCTCCAGTGGCTCCGGCACCATCAAGATCATCATCATCATCATCGAATGGTATTTCACGTTGTGCATCCATTGATGTACTGAACAAAAAACCTGCAGTAAATAAAAACTAAAACTAAAAGTAAAAGTACGAGAATCTTTGACCAAAGGGTCTAGTAATTATTACGAACTTAATTGACACTTGTATTCCCCGGCAGCGGCGCCAATTTTTGATAACGCTCAATCTACAGCTCTCGTTTGAGTGTAAAGCGGTCGTTAGCAAATATAGAACCCAACCTGGGTTGGGTGTCGATCCCACAGGGAATAGCTTGGCCAACAAGTAAGTAAAATTACAAAACATTTGGTGCAAGTCTCGTAAGAAGGGGGGATTCTTGTTTTGCAAGTAATGTAAACAAAAGCTGAAAATAATAAAGTAAAAAGAGAGAGATTGTTACGTTGGTTGTAAACAATGAGAATTGAAGTGTTGGGGTTATGTCCACCTTCTGAGGTATACGTCTCTATTGGCTATGAGTGTAAAGAATTCTGACATGCAATTGCTTATAGAGGATTGTAGTCGATGGTAAATCCAAGCGTCTCTCGACCTAAACAAGGACTATTTCACTTTAACTCTCTCGAGCTTAAAGCGTGTCTAACGGTACGAATTCTCCAAGAGGTTAGTCCAGTTACGGCACTAGCTTTTTCATAGGAAAGGGTGTCCTACTACCTTGACATTATCTCTTTTCCAGACAAATAACTTTTCTCTCGAACAAGTTAAATGTTAGACTGGCGTATTCTTGCGTTTGCAACCGCAAAGAATGTAGATTAAGATGAAGAGAATAATTATATAAGCAATATATATGCCTCGAACTCACAAACTCACAGAAATAGATAGTAACTCATTCGGCTTCCATAACCCCAACAGAGAAGTTTAGTTACCCATGAATGCGAAGGAAATCAAGATTGACATTGTTATTATATCACGATATTGAGTAATGGCGTGTAGATCAAGTGATAGGCGTGAGGCGTGATTCCTTAGCAAGTAACGATTCTCTTGTTGTGGAGTTTAAGAATAGAAGAGTAGATTAGTAGTGTTTGTAGTGGAAGATGAGAGGGATGGAAGAAAATTAATTGTTGAATGATGAATGTCAGATCAGAAGTTATAAGAAGATGCTCTAAAATCTCTAGCATGATAAGGTATTTATAATACCCATATCCTACTCCTACTAAGCTAATGAAATAAATAACCAAATCCTACTAGACTAATGAAATCCTTCACCCAAATGTACTAGGTTAAGGTAACATTATCATAATCCACATAAAATAATGAAATACATAACCTAATTGTACTAGGTTAATGTATCATTGTCAAAATCCAGCTTTGTGTCTGTAAGTCCCCAAAGTCTTCAGAAATGATGTTTTATCCCGGGACAGATTTTCCATGCAGCAGTTTTGGTCCTTAGGCGTGTAAACTTTCTTCCCTTCCTTTGTGAGCTTTCTTTTGCGTCAAGTAAGCCATAAAATGCTGATTTTTGCATCATTTATACCTGAAACTTTACTATTCATGTTCGTTAGCTCTCTTACAGGAAAAAGGACTAAAAGTGCATGAAATATATAATTTGTTCTCAAAACTAGGCTAAAATATGGGCAAAATATATTGATATAGGCGTGTAAATCCGCCTATCATCAGTATCATGCATTGAGATCTAATAACCTAAAGTTTTTCTAAGTATTTAAGGACTTATCCATATTTTAATCTTATAAACTCCAATTGTTTTTAAATTGATCTTCCCGACCCTGAGACATAAATTTTACAGTTGATTCATGTTCAAGGGTGTAAAGAGGATGCCTTGGGGGAGTTTCAAATTTTTTGGATGGGGTTTGAGGCGTGTTTGTAATTTGAAAATAGAATATCACTGCGATTGCACCGCATCGTGGTGACTATAGCGATGAGACTTCTATCACGATACAGTGGTCCTCCAATGTGGGATTTAGTTATGAATTTTAATTTTGAAGGGCAATTTCGACCTTTCCCCATAACCCCAAATCGTGATAATAACAGATTAAATCGTCATTAGGGTATTATATTCCCATAATCACTCAATTCCTCTCAATAGCTTAACTTTAACTCTCCCCAAAAGTTCAAGAATTCAACCGATAGGTTAAGATTTCAAGAAAAGAGTCAAGACTAGGGTTTCAAATCTTCAAACTAAATAACATAAAATATGTGGGACTATCCTTAAACTCCATGGACATGTATTTTATCATTTTTATCAAATATAATGATTTATAATCATGTTACAAATTAAGGTTTGGGAATATTATTTCGAAAAGTATGTTATTACATTGTTTTGATGAAAGTATATGTATTGGATTGAACTCTTTTTTGTGGAAATCTAATTACAGCCCCTTATGTATATACCACCTTTACAGTTTTGGAAAGTTCAATTGAGTGCATGAATAATGAATTCCATCTCTTGCTATGAAATATAGTGTCTATTTATATTGTGAGTGATTTTGAATGCATGAAATAAGGTTTGAAAGTACGTTTCTTACCATCATGATGTTTTACAGTGTTTATGATATAATGAGAGGGATTTTTTATGCCACATCTATGATCATTGTATTTAAAAAAAGAATTTTATGTGATTGAATAATTGAGATGGCCACCACATGTTTAAGTATTGTGAAAAGAAAGTAACTACATAAAGATTTCATGAGGCTTCAAAATGAGGAATCTCGTGTGTTGTTATAAATCTTGGTGGTCATTTTCATGTTTTGAATGAGATTGACTGTGAAATTTATACTATATGAATGACTTGCAAGTCTGGGTAGGACGATACCCTATGATGACATAGCTTCCTTTAAGATTTTAAGCATTGAATGATTTTGTATGAGAAGTAAGATGTTTAAAGAACTAAAGTTGGTCCTAAAGAGAGGTAGATGATTACCCGAATAAGGCGTTTGAGTGTAAGGGCTCATCGCTAGAAATTGAGTTTTGCCGATTCGGGTGATATGATTGGCTAATGACAATGTATGCTTGTTCTTGAGAAAATGGTATACTAGAATAGTTATTAGGACTCCAATCCTTATAGGAATAGTTATTAGGACTCCAATCCTTGCGGCAAACTTGGATTGGGGCTTGGCTACCGAGTCAAGGATGGATTCCATAGAGCCCGTGGGATTGTATAAATGTAGGGCGTACCATCTATCTCAGGAGTAAGATGAAGTGCTGAGTCTTGATTTCAAAAAAACATTGGAAAAATTCTAAATTACGCCCATGTGTTTTTGCTTATCTTACGTGTAATATTTTACGAAATGGTCTCATCTATGTTGTGAAATCAAAAAAATGCTATTTTTGATTGTTTCACATACTAGTACAATTGTATTGACCCTCTATATTTTAGGATTTGAGGCACAGTGTTGGAGCCTGACTAAGAAGTAGAATTGTTGGTACGATGTTTGTAGTTGGTGAGACTCCCTTATTTTGGAAGGCCTGGTTTATGAGATATTGTTGTTTTATTTGGGCTCATGGTCCGACTGGGGGTCTTGTCCCAGTTTTTAGACAGATTTGGTTTTCATATAGTTAGAGATTTTGCAGACTGGTGTTAGATATTGTTTAATGTTTATGGATTTCATAATCATATTGTCAGTTGAAATAAGATGATAACCATGTTTCCATTTGTGTCATTTTTCCACACTTTTTTATAATGTATGGACAATATGTATGAACGCCAGTTAGAAGAGGCTCTCGGTATTGGGTTCAAAATGTATATGAAGTGTGAATGGAAAATGAAAAATGGTGGAGGAAAGGAGACACCCAATTTACAAAGTGTACTATAAATTAGAAAGTTCACTAATTCTCCCACATTGGTTGGAGAAGGGATCTTTAGAGAGTTTATAATAACAACACTTACTACACATGGTAAGTGAGGCAAGAAATAAGTGATGCCTCATGCCATCGTCGTCGTTGTTGGGTCAGCTCGACTTCAGATTTGGATTTGGATTTGGAAAATGATCGATCGATGAGATTTATCTTTTTGGACAAAGTTTATTTGATGGAAATAAAGAAATCCAGACAGAAATCTAATCCGAAAATACAAAAAATGTAGTAAAATATTTTCTGGTTTTGGTACTCCATTTATACATGCATACAAAAGTTCGAACTGATGCAATACTTCGTTGAACTGGTTCCACTGTTTTGGTGAACTAATGCACTATTTCGGTGAACTGATGCACTGTTTCAATAAACTGATGCATTATTTCGACAAACTGACACACTTATTCATGAAATGGCATGCCAGTTCAGAAAAGTCAAACTGTTTGGACGAATGGACATGAATTTTAATTAAAGGATACACCTTTTAGATGAACCTTTGCCACTTTTTAGAAGAGGTATCTTGTGTCTATATAAACCTGCTTTTATCCACAGGTTTAGAAATGAAAATTTCAGAATACAAAATTACTTCTCGTCTTCCAAATTACTCTGTGTGATCAATCAAAACGTTCTGTGCGTTCGAAGATATTCCAACCATTTGAGGTACCGCTACATTTGGTATGTTTAGCCATTTTATCCTGGGAGCAAAAATTCCACAACCTCGGGTACAGTGAGGGGAATTATTTCCTTAAGGAAACTCCATGAATTCAGACGACTTGGCTATTTTCTATTTCATCTTAATTTCTAAAAGAATAAAATACACCTCTTGGAAAGGAATTTTGATCTTGTGTTGAGGGTATTTGACATACTTCATTATGTTCTTGTTTATACTTGAACTCTAGTTGATTGAACTCTATTTGAGGGAAAATGCTTCAACTGTGGCAAGATTGGCCACAATTCCACAGATTGTCGTGCCCCAAAGAAAGGCAAGAAGAAGGATCAAGCAAATATGATTGAATCCAACAAAGAATGTGATGATATATGTGCTATGTTCTTAGAATGCAACTTGACGGGGAATCCTAGAGAATGGTGGATGGATTCTGGTGCCACCCTCCGTGTATGTGCCAACAAGGAGTAGTTTTCATCATTCACTCAGGGTCTAGTAGAAGAAATGATCTACATGGCTAACACCGCTACGGCTAAGGTAGAAGGAACAAGAAAAATTTACTTAAAGATGACTTCTGGAAAGGTCTTGACACTTAACAATGTCTTGTATGTTTCGGAGTTACGTAGGAATTTAATTTTTGTTTCACTTCTAGACAAGAACGGGTTCAAATGTGTAACCATTTTTGGAAAAATTGCAATTAGCATAGGAGAAATGTATGTAGGAAAAGGCTATCTGACCGAAGGCCTTTAGAAGATGAATGTAATGACTGTTGAAATAAATAGAAGTTCGAATTCTTCTTATTTGCTTGAGTCTTATGATTTATGGCATGAATGTTTAGGCCATGTTAATTACAAAATGTTACGAAAACTGATGAACTTAGAAGTTTTGCAAAACTTTGAGTGCAATAAATCAAAGTGTCAAATGTTTGTGGAATCGAAGTATGCAAAGCATCCTTATAAGTCCGTTGAAAGGAATTCCAATCCCTTAGACTTAATACACACTGACATTTGTGATATGAAGTCAACACCATCACGTGGTGGGAAAAAGTATTTCAGAACTTTTATTGACGATTGCACTAGATATTGTTATGTCTACTTGCTAAATAGTATGGATGAAGCAATAGATACGTTTAGGCAATATAAAACTGAAGTTGAAAATCAGTTAGACAAAAAGATCAAAATGATAAGAAGTGATAAGGGAAGAGAATATGAATCTCCCTTTGCACAAATATGTGTAGAGGATGGAATAATCCATCAAACTACGGACCCATATTCACCTCAATCTAACGGAATTGTGGAAAGAAAAAAAAAACTTTGAAGGAAATGATGAATGCCTTACATTTAAGTTCTGGTTTACCGCAAAATTATGGGGGGAGGCTATCCTTAAGGGCCAACCGTACACTCAATAGAGATCCCCATAGTAAGACACGATCAATTTCTTATGAAAAGTGGAAAGGTAGAAAACTCAACTTGAAATATTTCAAAGTGTGGGGGTGTCTAGCAAAGGTCCAAGTTCCTATTCCTAAAAGAGTTAAGATAGGACCTATGATGGTGGACTGTGTGTTCATAGGATATGCTAAAGGAAGTAAGGCATGTCAATTTTTGGTTCATAAATTCGAACATCTGGATATTAATGAAAATACAGTAATTGAATCAGACAATGCTGAATTCTTTAAAAACATTTATGTATATAAAACTAGACATGAACAATCTAGTGGGGGGTCTAAACAACCTCGTGATGAACAAATTGAGAATGAACATAATGAAAAAATCCAAGATGTAGTACACGTCAAAAAATGTCTACATTATTTGGATCAGATTTTGTAACAATTCTCTTAGAAAATGAGCCTCAAACATTTAAGGAAGAGATGACATCTTTAGATTCTTCCTTTTGGAAAGAGGCAGTTAATAGTGAGATTGATTCAATCTTAAGCAACCATACATGGGAATTGGTTGATCTTTCTCCCGGAAATAAACCTTTAGGTTCTAGATGGATCTTCAAAAGGAAAATGAAAGTGGATGGCACTATTTACAAATACAAGGAAAGACTTGTAGTAAAAGGCTGCAAACAAAAAGAAGGCCTTGATTACTTTGATACATACTCGCCAGTAACAAGGATAATATCGATTCAAATGTTAATTGCCTTAGCAGCAATATATGATCTTCAAATCCATCAAATGGATGTGAAAACCTCTTTCCTAAATGAAGAATTGGAGGAAGAAATATCCATGGAACAAGCTAAGGGTTTTGTGGTTCCAGGAAAGGAAAATAAGGTGTGTACACTTATTAAGTCGTTGTATGGACTTAAAAAAGCACCTAAACAATGGCATGCGAAGTTTGACCAAACCATGTTGGCAAACGGGTTCAAGATAAATGACTATGATAAATGTGTATATATTAAAGACACTCCAAATCACCAAGTCATTGTTTTTTTATATGTGGATGGTATGTTGATCATCAGCAAAGACATTTATGACATAAATGCAATAAAACGAATGCTTGAGAGAAAGTTTGATATAAAAGACCTTGGAGTTGCAGATGTGATATTAGTTATAAGAATCCATCGAACTCCACAAGGGTTGGCAGTGTCACAGTCTCATTATATCGAAAATGTACTTGATAAGTTCAAGTATATGGAATTCGGTATTGCCAAGACTCAATTGGATGTGAGCTTTGCACTTAGAAAGAATGAAGGTGAAACTGACTCACAATTGGAGTACTCAAGAGTATTGGGGTGTTTAATATATATGATGAATTGTACACGACCAAACATAGCATGTGCTATCAGTAAATTGAGTCGGTACACGAGTAATCCCAACAAAACTCATTGGATAGCAACGGAAAGAATTTTGGGGTATCTTAAATACACTCAAAACTATGCTTTGGATTATAATAAATATCCTACGGTACTTGAAGTATATAGTGATGCAAATTGGATCACCGGATCAAACGAAGTAAAATCCACAAGTGGATATGTATTTACCATCGGTGGAGGAACAGTCTCTTGGAAATCATCCAAACGGACTTGTATTGCTCGCTCTACAATGGAATATGAATTTATCGCATTGGATAAAGCCGGTGAAGAAGCAGAATGGCTCCAGAATTTCATGGAAGATATACCATATTAGCCTAAGCCAGTGGCACCAGTATTGTAACGCCCCGCATTTCGGGCTAGAATAAAATATATGACTCTGATGCGTTGATAATCCCTGAGCCTTAAATACTATGCCAATTTGGCATGTTAATCAAGTTTGTAGTATGTCAATCCATTTGATCATGAATTTAGACCATAGAAGTCCTTCAACTCAAGGACGAGTTAAAACTATTTCGATCGATTAAGTTTTAGTGGACGTTGTAATTTGTGTCAAATTCAATTTACCATAACTCATTATATATGATGAACTCGGTGGCCTACAATATAGACCAAATTGTAGATAATTTAATAAGCTTTCCAACGATACCAAATTCGCCTAAAACGTACACCCGGTGAAGATGTTATGGCCTTTCAAAGTTGAATGTGTGGCCTATGCACATATAGGCGATGCATAGGGCGGCGCCCACTCCTAAACGGATTTGGGCCTCCGTTTTGAGTAAATTTTAGCGCAAGTCAGTCCTTACAAAACCCAAAAAATTTCCTTACCCACTCCTAAAAGGATTTGGGCCTATTAACAACATTGAAGCCTCCTAAAAAACCCAAAAAATCTAATCCTTCAAAAACATAAGGGAAGGAGCAACTAGGGTTTGAGAAAATAAGCTTGAAGGACCGATCCTTCCGAAACTTCTTTATGAAACAAATTACAGACTCGTAATCCTCTCGACGTAGGCTTCGATAGACACCAAAAATTCGTGGAGAATAAGGTATGCGGGGTTTTCCTAAAATCTCATGGGCATAGAAATCATGTTTTAAGAATTGGGTTTTCGAATTCATGTACATACTCATGTTTCAGAAGCTTTAATGATATTGTTTTGGCCTTTTGGCTTTCCCCCAAAGTGATTTGAAAGTTATATGTATATATATATATGTGTTTGTCCTGAAATATGAATTTAGAGCATGATTTTCATGAAACCTCACTCTTAATGTAAATTTTTCCATGTTTCACGTAATATACAATGTTTTGAACACGAAAGAGAGGGTTGTGAATGTTGAATATGCATGTAATGAAAGAATGCATGGTTTTGCCAAAATACACATGACCACCATATGTTTGATGAAAAGTTTTGCATGGATTTGACCTGAGTTTTGGAACATGACATCTTTAATGCAAATTACATGTTTTGGTGGTCTAAACTATGTTTTGAATGAAAGCTCTTGCTTAATACATTATGGCTCAGAAATAGGACTTGCAAGGTCTTGGTATGACGATACTAACTTAGACAAATGCCATAACAGACACAGACTAGTTCAGAAATCAGATTTTTTATCAGACTTTCATGATTTAGAAATTTCAGAATGATACATGTTCAGAAAAGGCTAAAATAGGGCATAAAGAGAGCTTAGGTGGTTCCCTGAAGAAGGCGGGAGTTCAGACAACTCATTGCCTAAAACCGTGGTTTGCCGACCCGGGTATATTATTATGCACTGACTTAAATGTCTTGTGGCGTATCAGACTCAGACACTCCAACCCTTGCGGCACTCTTGGGTTGGGGGCTTCCCCGCTGAGTCAATGGCAGATTCCATACAACCCGTGGAATATTCTGACTTGTAGGGGAATACCACCTAACTCAGAAGTAAAACACAGATCATGATTTGAAACGAACAGACAGGTTGCATGTTTTCAAAAAGTGTCCATGTATTTTTCAGAAACAGTTTTTATACATGATGTCTTGATAAAAAGAATTGCTTTCACTTAATATATATATATATATATGTATGTTCCATTATACTACTTTTGGATTGTTTCGCGTGCCAGTACTTTTGTGTTGACCCCCCTCCTTCCAGGTTCTAAGGAACAGTCTAGGGGTCCAGCTACTCAGTAGACATTCTCGGGTTTGCATACTTGATCTCACAGTGGTGAGCCTTCTATTATTCGGAAGGCCTAATTATGTCAGACACTATCTTATTTATTATGTTTTTGGTTTATTGGGGGTCTTGTCCCAGCTTCTTTTCAGACAAAGGTTTATGTTCTTAGTAGAGATTTCGCAGACTGATGTCAGATAGTATTATTCAGAAATGTTGCAGAACTTGACTATGTTTTCCGTACTCAGTTTCAATTATGCATTTTATTATGATTATGAATGTTGTGCATGATAACCAGATAGAGAATGGGTGTTACGGGCCTTCATGGTTCAGGATGCTCGTCATGGCTAGGGCCTAGGCTCGGGTCGTGACAAACATGGTATCAGAGCATGGTTCATGGTCCCAGGGTGTCTGCGAAATCGCGTCGGGTAGAGTCTTATTTATGGGTGTGTAGCGCGCCACACTTATAAGCAGGAGGCTACTAGGTTTTTAGGAATGTCTCTTTTTCTTCACGTTCTAGTTCGTGCAATAGAGTCAGAATGTTCCTCTTTCATACTCTAATTCGCTCTATGGTGTCGCCCATATGAAAGTAAAAAGTCATCCCACATTCTTTCCTTACTCTAATGTCCTCAGATATGTCTCATTATTAAGGTGATTCATGTACAGAAGTTTCGAATCTATATGGTATGGTACTTTCTGATTGAACCATATAAGAGTTAAAATTTGTGCAAGTACTAAGAATCTGTTAGTGCTTCAATGTGTATTGATTCCGATGTAAACATTGATCCTAATGGAATCGTGCTTTTCAGCTTGAGGTATTAATTGCGTTTAGTCCCCTTCGAATTTATGTTACAAATGTCTTGCTTAAGGGGGGATGATGTGTAGTAGAATGTTGGAACTGTATTTCCACCCAAATAGTAGTATGAGTCAAAGTTTTGT
This sequence comes from Capsicum pubescens, assembly GCA_030864215.1. NCBI lineage: Eukaryota > Viridiplantae > Streptophyta > Magnoliopsida > Solanales > Solanaceae > Capsicum > Capsicum pubescens. The sequence continues at coordinate 409,053,426 of CM061548.1, read as the reverse complement.
TTTCATGACCTATTGGTAATGAAATTAGACCAAGAAGTTGGTGATGTAAATTCACAAAGTTATAAGTGAGAGTGAGGGTGATTTACCCCTTATTGTGATAGACTAATGTGGTAGCTAGTAGCATGTGTGGATTGTATGGTAGTCTATGAGGGAAGCGTTTAACTCAGATTTTTATTCTTACGGAGTAAGATGTGTATCCTTAGATTATGGAATGTTGTGTGACAAGCTTCTATCTCTTGAAAATATTTTATCATCGTGTTGGTGAAACTAAAAAGTCTAGTGAAGCAGTGTGGGGCTCTTTCGATTCACTAGCAATTTGTCACTCAACGTGTGGTTCTTGTGTTGGTTGAATATATGTATAGATGAATCTTTTTGTATGAGATAGAGTTGGTAATGAAGAGATTCGTCCTTGTGTGTTAGTTTATTAGTAGAAGACAGAGAAGGAGTTATTAGGCGAGGTGAATTGTCCTTGCTTGAAGTATGAAAATGGCCAGATTATAAGTATAGACTCATGGTTGTTGTGGATTCTGAAGGTAGTGTAAATGTACGCTTGGGTAAGTAATTGTGATGTAAGAAAGAAGTATAAGTAGATACGATTGTACGGGGTTATAATATAAGGATAAGGTTGACCATGTCTATTATGATGCTTTAACCCCCTTGACCCTCTTTTCATTGGTAGTTGTAAACTAGTGCTACTTGTGAGAAGGTATGTAGTAGATTTTTTGAGATATTTGGGTAGAATATCCCAATATGATGGATTAGTATATTTATATTATGTTGCATTTTCCATTGGTGGTAAATGATTGATACTAAACTGTAGGCTTGAATTGAAATGGTGTGGTGGTAAATAGTGGCACGAGTTTGATGATGCATGTTTTGTGGGATTAAATTAGTAGGCTTGATGTGCTGAAATAGTACATGCTGATGGATTATGATAAGGAAAACCGTTAGGTCATGATCGATTATTGTGGATATGAAGTTCTAGTGCACTAGTGTTTCGTGATGTTTACTTATAGTTTACAAGTAAAAAATTTGTGTAAGGTTGGGTTGTAAGTCATGCATAGCACTAGATATTAAGTTTGAATAGTTGAAGTTCATAAAGGTGGATGTGATGATTTCTTGATCAATGATGTTAGTTATATGAAAGTGATCTAATAGGCTTGAACTGTGTGTGAAATGGCTTAAGTTTAAATTGATTCGTAATGAAGTATAATGTTGTGGGTATGGTGTGTAAGTATGCCCAAGGCGATATGGAGTTGTGGCATTTCTCTAAGACTATTACATGTTGTGTGTGACTAGTGGTACCATGGAGTTGCTAGTTGGAAAACGACTAGTTAGATGATATATGGTGTTCTAGATATCCAAGTTAAGGAGCCTTGATTGATAATGTTGAGCCTTTTGATGTGATCTCGATTCTCATGGTAGAGAGATATAAGTTTGGAGTAGCAATATTGGTATGCTAGGACGGAAGTGGTATGGTTCATCAAAGGCTTGGTGATATCCATGTTAAGTGTTACAATCTAAGTTTGAGTTTTGAAGGTTGAACGGATAGAAACAAGTGTGCAAGCATTATACTTTGACTATTGGTGGCTATGGAAAGATAGAGTGTATCCCAGAAGGTAGTCATTCGGGTTGAGTTCTATGATATGCATGTATTGTCAATTTTTTCAGACCCTAGAGTGCAGTAAGTGTAGTTCAGTTAGAATCTAGTAAGGAATCTCCCAAACGCTAGATGATGACTTGAAGTTAAGTGGGAGATGATAGAACGAATAACCAAGTAAGGCTCTCAGATTCTAGTAGTGATGCAGTATGATTTAGAACATCAGAAAGTAAGGGTGAATCTCAACCCATTCCTACCTCAATATTTTTTTTTTGTTATCCGGATGCTTACTCATGCCTTACGATGCAGTTCCGTGATAATAGTTCATGATTCCGGTATATGATAGAGAGTCACGTACTCTTTCAATTCCAAGATAATGAGTTCTAGTTCATTCAAGTAGTCGGAATCACATTCCTTATGTTATGAACTCTAGTTGAGGTCATGCAACTCATGACGCATGTACTCACTCTTTATAGTGTGCTCAATCCCATATAAAGATCTCTTTCACGCTTGAGGGTCCTGTGTTTTAACCTTTTAGTGACCCTTCCTATTCAATGATAGTGGTGTTGATGTAAATGTTCTTGTTGATGGAAGATCATAGTATGCTTGTTTAGATAAGGCCATATGTATGAAGTAAGATTTGGGGCCAAGTCTTTGATACATGTGATGGTTAGTGGAAAAGTTTGTGTGTGTATGTTTTTAGGATTGCGCGTGGGAGTTATATTGATAGTAGTTTAGAAACTATGTGAAGTATCTACTTATGGGTGTTTTCCTTGAAGTTAACATGTGGTTATAAAATAGGCTTGAACGACGTTTTGGGATTGTAGTGGAAGGTCGCCATATGCATTAGAGACTTCATATTAAGAGTTCAGTGTAGTCATTGAAGTGGTAAGGCATGTTATGCTTAGGATGTGATTTTTAAAAGAGGTATAGAAGGTGGCATCATATGTCTATGAATAATAGCGTGGTGTAGCATGTTGTATTTTTGTGATTTAGAGTTAGGCTTGATAGTGGGGTAAGGATTAAGATATTTTAGACATTAGTAGAAGAAAAAAAAAACATTATCAATGCTCATATGAGAATTTTAAGCTGAGTTGAATGAATATGATATTTATAGGGAATAGTATAGTTAAGGGATATTCGGGAAGTGCTCTAAGCCTTAAAGTAAGAAGTTGTATTGCCAAAGGTCTGAAAATTCTATCCTAATTTAGGAGTTATATGTCTATATTCCAGACTGCAGAGTAGTGTCAATGTTGTGATTTCCTCAGTGGGATGTTTTGTGTAATCCATACCCAAGATTCATGGTTCCCTATTACTACTAGAGCTTCCTTAGAGAGAGTGTTGAAGAGAATACTCCAGCTAAATATGAGGGTGTAGTATAATTCAGTCTGTATGGCCAATAAGTCAGTTTAGCAGTTAGATTCGCATGACTTGTTTTCTTGTCTTTGTACTTATTCATGCTACTCGAAATCTCAGACATGCTACTAGTCGAAGATAGAGTATACCAGTAGTTACGAGTATAGCCCAGTTCATGCATCATGCATTGAATTCAGATTCCAAATGTTCAAATCAGTGTATTTTTATTAGAGGACATGTCATGTCCGCGTTATTCCATATATTTAAGGCTTCAACAATTTCCTACCCATCATTCGAGGACGAATGATCCCAAGGGGGGGATAATGTAACGCCCCACATTTCGGGCTAGAATAAAATATATGACTCTGATGCGTTGATAATCCCCGAGCCTTAAATCCTATGCGAATTTGGCATGTAAATCAAGTTTGTAGTATGTGAATCCATTTGAGCATGAATTTATACCATAGAAGTCCTTCAACTCAAAGACGAGTTAAAACTATTTCGATCGATTAAGTTTTAGTGGACGTTGTAATTTGTGTCAAATTCAATTAACCATAACTCATTATATATAATGAACTGGGTGGTCTACTATATACCAAATTGTAGATAATTTAACAAGCTTTCCAACGATACCAAATTCTCCTAAAACGGACACCCGGTCAAGAAGTTATGGCCTTTCAAAGTTGAATGTGTCGCCTATGCACATATAGGCGATGCATAGGGCGGCGCCCACTCCTAAACGGATTTGGGCCTCCGTTTTGAGTTACTTTTAGCGCAAGTTAGTCCTTACAAAACCCAAAAATCGTCCTTACCCACTCCTAAAAGGATTTGGGCCTATTAACAACATTGAAGCCTCCTATAAAACCCCAAAAATCTAATCCTTCAAAAACTTAAGAGAAGGAGCAACTAGGGTTTGAGAAAATAAGCTTGAAGGACCGATCCTTCCGAAACTTCTTCATGAAACAAATTACAGATTCGAAATCCTCTCGACGTAGGCTTCGATAGACACCAAAAATTCGTGGAGAATAAGGTATGCGGGGTTTTCCTAAAATCTCATGGGCATAGAAATCATGTTTTAAGAATTGGGTTTTCGAATTCATGTACATACTCATGTTTCAGAAGCTTTAATGATATTGTTTTGGCCTTTTGGCTTTCCCCCAAAGTGATTTGAAAGTTATATGTATATATATATATATGCGTTTGTCCTGAAATATGAATTTAGAGCATGATTTTCATGAAACCTCTCTCTTAATGTAAATTTTTCCATGTTTCACGTAATATACAATGTTTTGAACACGAAAGAGAGGGTTGTGAATGTTGAATATGCATGTAATGAAAGAATGCATGGTTTTGCCAAAATACACATGACCACCATATGTTTGATGAAAAGTTTTGCAAGGATTTGACTTGAGTTTCGGAACATGACATCTTTAATGCAAATTACATGTTTTGGTGGTCTAAACTATGTTTTGAATGAAAGCTCTTGCTTAATACATTATGGCTCATAAATAGGACTTGCAAGGTCTTGGTATGACGATACCAACTCAGACAAATGACATAACAGACACAGACTAGTTCAGAAATCAGATTTTTTATCAGACTTCCATGATTTAGAAATTTCAGAATGATACATGTTCAGAAAAGGCTAAAATAGGGCATAAAGAGAGCTTAGGTGGTTCCCTGAAGAAGGCGGGAGTTCAGACAACTCATTGCCTAAAACCGTGGTTTGCCGACCCGGGTATATTATTATGCGCTGACTTAAATGTCCTGTGGCGTATCAGACTCAGACACTCCAACCCTTGCGGCACACTTGGGTTGGGGGCTTCCCCGCCGAGTCAATGACTGATTCCATACAGCCCGTGGAATATTCAGACTTGTAGGGGAATACCACCTAACTCAGAAGTAAAACACAGATCATGATTTGAAACGAACAGACAGGTTGCATGTTTTCAAAAAGTGCCCATGTATTTTTCAGAAAAAGTTTTTATACATGTTGTCTTGATGAAAAGAATTTCTTTCACTTAATGTATATATATATATGTATGTTCCATTATACTACTTTTGGATTGTTTCGCGTGCCAGTACTTTTGTTCTGACCCCCCTCCTTCCAGGTTCTGAGGCACAGTCTAGAGGTCCAGCTACTCAGTAGACTTTCTCGGGTTTGCAGACTTGATCTCACAGTGGTGAGCCTTCTATTATTCGGAAGGCCTAATTATGTCAGACACTATCTTATTTATTATGTTTTTGGTTTACTGGGGGCCTTGTCCCAGCTTCTTTTCAGACAAAGGTTTATGTTCTTAGTAGAGATTTCGCAGACTGATGTCAGATAGTATTATACAGAAATGTTGCAGAACTTGACCATGTTTTCCGTACTCAGTTTCAATTCCGCATTTTATTATGATTATGAATGTTATGCATGATAACCAGATAGAGAATGGGTGTTCCGGGCCTTCATGGTTCGGGATGCTTGTCACGGCTAGGGCCTAGGCTCAGGTCGTGAAAAGTATGTATACACTGTGATAGCCAAGAGGGAATAGGTAGGGCAGGGAGCATAATGTACAACGGTAAATCTCATCATATAAGACGAAGACATAATACCGTTAGATAAATTCTCTCTAGTGGAATTATCACTGTAGACTATGTAAAGTCAAAGGATAATATGTCAGATCCACTTACAAAAGGCCTATCTAGAGAAGGAGTAGAAAGGACATCCAAAGGAATGGGTTTAAAGCCTAGGACAAGTCAGCACGGCGGTAACTCTACCTAGCAGACTGGAGATCCCAAGAGCTAGTTTCAAGGAGATCAAACAAAGTTGTGTCTGGCCGGTTCAACATTGTCAATTACCTAACTTATTCTCATGATGTAGACAATGTACAGTAAACTACGATAAGACTTAAGGTAAAAAGTCATTTAATGATTATCTAAATTTGGTAGATTTGACCAAATAGTTTAATCTACAGGATTGAACCTTTAGAAATCACCTATGTGGGAGCGAAGTGGAAGCCGCTTCAAGGAGAATGTTAGTCAAGGCCTATTCTCTAATCTCTCATGAAACCGGGACGTGTTCATGGGTGAAAAGAACAAAACCGTGAGAAACATAAACTTTAAAAGGTTGGTTGTGTGACATGTATTGTCTAGGTGTACATTAAATCTCGATGGTTCAAAGATATCAAAGCTACCGATTGACCGAGTGCATCCGATGCATGTTCACTACGGAAAGTTCAAAGGAAAACCCACTTATCCAGATGCAATCAGCCTTTGCTTGATGATCACATACATATCCGTACAACTTTTATGAAAATTTCCATTCCCCATTCATGTGGGGGATTGTTGGGTTCAAAGTGTGTATGAAGTGTGAATGGAAAATGGTGGAGGAAAGGAGACACCCAATTTAGAAAGTGTACTCCAAATTAGAAAGTTCACTAATTGTCCCATATTGGTGGGAGAAGGAAACTTTGGAGTGTTTAAAATAAGAACACTTACTCCACATGGTAAGTGAGGAAAGAAATAAAAGATGCATCGCACCATCGTCGTCGTCGCTCGCTCGGCTCGGCTTTGGATTTCGATTTCGATTTGACAAATGATCTATCGATGAGATTTATCTTTTTGGACAAATTTTATTTGACGAAAATAAAGAAATCCAGACAGAAATCTAATCCTAAAATACAAAAAATGCAGTAAAATATTTTCTAGTTTTGGTACTCCATTTATGCATGCATACAGAAGTACGAACTGATGCAATACTTCATTAAACTGGTGCCACTGTTTCGGTGAACTGATGCACTATTTCGGTGAACTGATGCACTATTTCAGTAAACTGATGCATTGTTTCGATGAACTGATACACTTATTCACGAAATGGCATGCTTGTTCAGAACAGTCACACTGTTTGGACGAATGGACATGAATTTTCAGAACCTTTTAGATAAACCTTTGCCACTTTTCAGAAGAGGCATCTTGTGGCTATATAAATCTGCTTTCATCCACAGGTTTAGAAACGAAAATTTCAGAATACAAAATTACTTCTTGTCTTCCAAATTACTCTTTGTGATCAATCAAAACGATTTGTGCGTTCGAAGATCTTCCAACCGTTTGAGGTACCGCTACAGTTGGTCTACTTAGACATTTTATCATGGGAGGAAAAATTCAACAACCTCGGTTACAGTGAGGGAAATTATTTCCTTAAGGAAACTCCGTGAATTCAGACGACTTGGATATTTTCTGTTTCATCTTAATTTCTGAAATAATAAAATACACCTCTTGGAAAGGTCATTTTGATCTTGTGTTTAGGGTATTTGATATACTTCAATGTGTTCTTGTTTATACTTGAACTCTAGTTGAAGTTATTGTTCTGGATATACTAATTTTGTGTACCCGTAGTACAAATGAAAATAACACTCGGGCCTTCATGGTTCGGGAAGGGCCTCAGCTCGGGTCGCGACATTTTAAAATGTCAAAAGCCTACTCAAAAATCAATCTTTATAGGCATACTAAATATCTTTCTTTTTCTGTCGATTTTTTATCCGATTTGTGATATTATACTGGATATGTTGCCGTGTCGAATATATGAAATATTTATACAACTAAAAAGCTTCTACAAATAGACAAATAGATAAGGATTTATCTCAAGAACTTATCGAGTTGTCAAGATGCATTGTAAATTTTGTAAGGAGCTTATATGTTCACTTACACTAAGTCTTATTAACAATGCGCTATAATACTATTTAAAAAAGCTTTCAATATAAAAAGATCCAGCTCGTTATGGATATATTCTTTAATAGTCTTAAATTTTATTTGACCAGTTAAGTATGCACCAAAGCTAACAAATAACTTTGATATTTAATTGTCTGAAATCAAGTTACATACATTGTATTAAGACAAATAAGGACATATATTTATACTTTTACTTGTCCATTTTAGCATATCTTACAAAAAATAATTATTATTTTTGTTTTACCCATTGGATTAATTACTCAATGCCCTATATCATTTTCTAATACTTTTTGAAATACTTGTAATCCCGCTCTAGATTCCAAGAGTTTCTTTCTAGTAGATGGTCATATTCATTTTTTCCTGCGTCATATCTTGTGAAAAAATAGTAATGTAGTTTTCTTTGGAATCATAAATTGTTTAGTAAAGTTTCCAGAATACTCTAGTTTATAATCATTTTAAGGAAATATCTAGATTATTCTTAGATAGAAATAAGGTAAAAGTTAGCAAGAATGTTCTTGTAGATCCATGTAGAAATTTCTTGATTATTCTTATATAGCTATAAGATAAAAGTTGTCTTTAGATTATTCTCAGAGAGATATAAGGTAAAACTTATCTAGATTATTCTTATAGATCCAACTAGAAATATCTAGATTATTCTTGGATAGCTATAAGGTAAAAGTTACTTAGATTTTTGTTGTAGATGCATCTAGAAGCATCTAGACTATTCCTAGAAAGCTATAAGGTTAAAGTTATCTCTAGGTTACTCTTAGATACCTATTAGGTAAAACTTATCTAGTTTGTTCTTATAGATCCATCTAGAAATATCCGAATTATTCTTAGCTAGCTAAGGTCAAAGTTATCTAGATGTTTCTTGTAGATACATCTAGAAGAATCTAGAATCATCCATAGAAAAGTATAAATAGGATGACATTGTACATTGATTCTCAAAACCTATAAAGTATTGATATTTAAATTCGTAGTTAGAAATTTTCTTGCAAGTCCAAAAGTGTCTGAATTGGAGGTTTATACTCTTGGACTTGATGAGAAATGGAGAAATGTGGACAAGGTTCATTGGATGAATTGCGTAAAAAATGATTGTTGGTAGATGATGAGGCAAGTAAAGACTTCATTTGGTTTCTGATCGTTATGTTAGCAACTGGATTCGAAGATTACGCGTGACATTTTGACCACAAGGAGGTAATGAATTTTGATGTACGGAGTCATCATTTGGTATTGGTTATGCTTCCAGAAGTTTGCGCCAAAATGACTCGGTACATCAATTTTTTTTACCTCCTTGTGTTCAAAAAGCCACTGTAATCTTATGATTCCGTTGCAAACGTAACAATCAGCAAGCACAATGAAGACTTTACTCTCTTCATCGTCTTCCAAAAATCATTCCCATGTTTGAATGATTTAGCTTGAACTATTACCTGTTCTATTCTTGCCTTGCTTTTGAGTCAAAATTTTAATTCCTGCAGTTGTCTTTATTGTCTTTAATTGATGTAGCTACTTGTTTTCATAATTAAATTGACAGCTTGACTCTTTTGTTCTTATTTAATATGAGAAACCTTGAATTCATCGCACCTCTCTAATTACTAAAATATTACTTTTTGCATAAAAGTAATAAGGTTAGACTTCCTTGTGCCCACTCCTCTCTCCTAATTTCTACATAAGCGAGATAAGAGGTGATTGTGTGCAATCTTTACAGGTTTTCTTTAATTTCTGTCATTTTTTCTTTAGTGATGTTCTTATTCTCTTGAAGTATCATATTTGGTGGTATCTACAATCAGTTGATGTAAATGAGGTTCACCGATAAGGCATACTACTATTTTCTTTTATGTCATACTTCCTTTTTTAGTCAGTGGTTCAATCTCTCATAGCTTCATTCTCTGGGTTTCTTTGTTTAACTGCCAATCCTATTGCGGCGAATACGTCAAAGATTGGAATGCCTCAATTGGAAAATAACTTTCGTGTATTAAAAAAATCTATTGAAGATATTTACTAGAATTTAACTGAGAGATGACAAAACAATCTAATAATATCGTGTACTAGAAATTACCCCTATTGCTACAAACCTTTTGGAAACGGTTCCTAAAGCATTGCTATAGAGCACCTATTGCAACGCTTCCAACCATTGCAAAATAAATTGTTTTAGTTGAGCTATTTCATGCAATAACCGTTGCTATTGATGCATAACTGTCGTAATAGGATGACTTATAGAAATAGTTGCATGAACCGTTGCCATAAAGTCACCTATGGCAACACTTAATTGACAAAAAAAAGCTATTGCATTGGTTGTAATTTATTCCCTCTTAAATTTTTTAATGTATCTGCCAAAAATTAAAATAATATATCAAAAAAATTAAAGAAGTATATAAGGAAAAATTTTCTATTACTGTTGAAAATTTCCCATTCTCAACCACACGCCACCAGTACGCTCATTCTCTGATTCAAACTTGTCCATCTTCTCGCTCTCCGATTCCTTGATTGACGACTTGAGCTTACCGATTATTTTCTTGTTGAGGTCATTCTTGTGAAGAAGATGAGTTTTCTCTTGCTCTTTCTCTCGCTCTCCTATGATTAGTTTTCTGTTAGTGTTGTGATTAGGGTTTTTGATGGATTAATTACGATAAATCTGTTAGATTTTTTGGTATTTGATTAAGTGATTGAGATTTAAGCGGATTGAGGATAGTATCTATTGAACTCTATTAAGTTTGTTGTTCCTTTTAGATTTTGTTTAGCTTGTGTGTAGATCTAGGTGATTGTTTTTTTGAGTGTTATTTACAATTTAGTAGAGACCTATCAAGTGTAGATTGTTGGCTTTGATGCAAGCATCACTAGTTTCTTTGATGCTTTTGAGTGTTGGAACTTTATGTAGGCATGTATGCACAAATGTATATTACGAGGGCGTGGTAATAAGTTGCTATGCTATCATGTATTATCACTAACAATGGTTAGTATTGATGCGGTCACTAGGCGTTCTTTTAGCTCCATGCTCTAAGTTTTGGAGCTTTAACGTGCGACAACTGCCTAATTTAGAATCAGTATGACTGTATGTATACAAAGAGATGCGTTAGGTAAAAATTCTCAAGAATAGATGCCTCCCTTTGCCTAAATTGTGGGATGATTTGATGTTGTTTGTGTTGTTGTGAGCTTTGATATAACCGTATTTAACCATAACGTGCATGTATAATTTACCATCCCAAAAGAAGATTCTGTTTATGTCTCTTTTGCTACAACACAGTAAAAGGTTGTTACTTTCTTATGAAATACTTCTATTTATCGTATGAAATCTCAATTATATCTTTTTTTGGCTCCGACTAGACCAGTTCCTGATAAAATTTACATATTAAGTAGTTAAATAGTCAACTTGCAGAGTAGCTGCTGCACTGTTGCATTAGTTTGTTACTTAGCTTTTACTATTTCATTGAGTTAGTTACTGAAAGTTGATATTGTTACATGTGGTCAGTCACAGCCCAGTGAGTTAGTAGCTTGTTAGTTAGATTAGAAGATTCTAGAACACAATATGATTGCCTATAAATACTCAGCTACATCACAGTGTAATGCAAGAAACTCATTATCAATACAATAAGAGCAATAGAAGTTTTAGTTTCTCTGCATTATACATGGATCCCTGAGAAAACTTAACATGGTATCATAGCCTTAGCTTTATTCTGGAGAAGATAATCCATCTATGGAGTTTAGATCTCCATTTTATCAAGAAGCTCATCAATCAAAGGTGATAGAAGCTGTCTTCTATCCCAGTTCTCATCTAACATCAGTGGTAGAAGTTCCTTTTCTTATTTTTATTAATGTTCTGAGTTCGTCCTTCTTAGATTCTGATGTATTGAAGTAATTTCTGGATTTGTAATTGAATTGTTGATAGCTATAGAGAAGTAAGACAATATGCTTTTATTCCTATAGACACTTAATTGCTGAAGTTCTGATTGAGATTGAAAATGGCGCCAAAGATAGATCCTAGTAATCCCCTGTTCATAGGAGCATCAGATGTATCTGGTGCTGCCTTAATACCAATCAAACTTGTAGGATGTGAGAACTATGGAGTATGGAGTAGGTCAATGAGAATTGCACTTTTAGGTAAGAAGAAATAGGGATTTGTGACAGGGACATGTAGCAAAGATACATTCAGCGAAGAGTTACATGATCAATGGGAAACATGTAATGGGATGGTACTATCGCGGATTATGAGTTCTGTGAGTACAGAGCTGCTCAGTGGGATCGTTTATGCAACAAATGCATACCTGAAAGAAAGGTTTGATAAGGTGAATAGACTAAGGTTGTATCAACTACATAGAGAGATCAACACCTTGTCACAAGGTATAGATTCAGTATCAGCTTACTTCACAAAATTATAGAGTGTATGGCATGAGTATGATGCAATAGTTCCTACTCCATCATGTGTGTGTCCAAAGTCAAAAAACTATGCGGATCACTTATCTGAATTAAGACTGATGCAGTTTTTTAGTGGATTGAATGAATCATATGATCAATCAAGAAGATAGATCTTGATAAAAGGGATCACACCTACACTTAACCAAGCTTATGCAATTATAACTGAGGATGAGATTCAACAACTAGCCTGTGCAAATGTCATTGGTGAAAAGACTGATCCAATCACAATGCAAGTGAGTAGAAGTTCAGTAAGGAATTATAGATCTCAAAACAACAGAGGAAAAACATGTGGTTACTGCCATTTTAGTGGTCACACCAAAGATAATTGATATAAGTTGATAGGCTATCCTAATGATTGGAGGCAAAAGAAAAGAGGAGGCTTTAGTGGTGGACCAAAAGTATCACATCAAGGCTTTAATTCTGGAGGAGGAAGTACTCAATTCTATGGAAACATGGTGGATATTGTAGTCATGGACATCATTAAGGGGGATAGATGCATGCTCATCATTCCACCAACAATATGACTGGTGATAAGGTCTATAGAGGTGCAGGACAAATTGCTTCAACTAGTCACAGAGATAACAAGGAGGTTCACAATGCTATTCTACCTAAGAGGCAAACATTCACTGATGGAGAGTATAAATAAATCATGTACATGATGAATAAGGACATACCTGATACCAACCACAACGACATGGCAGGTAAAGTTGTTTGTTCACTATTTCATCAGATGTCACAGGAATGGATAGTGGATTCTAATGCAACACAACATGTTGCAGCAAGTAATTATGTTCTATCAAGGTGTTCCAAAGTAGATGGATTAGAAAGGGATAAGGTATATCTTCCCACTGGTGCTAAGGTAGATATATCTCATACTAGAGAGGAACATATGTTTAGAGATAGAACTGTGAAATATGTATTGTTTGTGCCTGACTTAAACTTAATTTGTTGTCAGTATCCAAAAGGACTAGGTAGCTTTCATGCTTTGTTTTCTTTTACCCTGACTTCAGTGTCTTTCAGAACCTTCACAGTGGAAGGGTGAAGGGGATTAGTAAGGAAACAGGTGAATTATATGTCCTCAAAGGACAATATACAAAGCACAAATTACAAGGCTCTCAGACTAAGGTTCACAGATATATAGCAGAAACAGAAGTAGTTGTGTAAGATTGTAGCCTCTGGCATAGAAGACTTGGTCATCCATCATCTCAAGTACTAAAGTTACTGGACATGTTGAAGCATAAAAAGGATGTAGAAGATTTGAACAATTATCATATCCGCCCCTTAGCTAAGAAGACTAGACTAAGCTTTCCTATGAATAAGAATAGAGTTGCTTAAGTGTTTTGACATTGTACATATGGATCTTTCGGGGCCATGTAAGATACCTACATATGACGAAATATTATTTCCTAATAATGGTTGATGATCACAGTAGATACATATGGGTTCATTTGTTGCAATTAAAGTCTGAAACAATTGTGCCTTTCAAGACTTTTGTATGCATGATACAGACACAGTTTGATGCACATATTAAAATTGTGAGATATGATAATGGCACAGAATTTATCAACTCATAGTGAAATGACTTATTTAGGTCTCTAGGTATCATACATTAGAGTAGCTGTGCATATACACCTCAACAAAATGGTGTGGTTGAGAGAAAGCACAAACATATTTTAAATGTAGATAGAGCCATTAAATTTCAGTCACAAATGCCTGCTAAATTTTGGGGTCTTAATGTTAAGGTAGCATTCTATCTAATCAATAGACTACTTTCTCCCATTGTTGAAGGAAGAAGTCCTTATGAGTTGCTCTTTTCTAAACCTCTATCCTTAACATATTTGAAAGTTATTGGTTATCTATGTTATGCGTCTATACTACCAAGGTATGACAAGCTACCAGAAAGTGCCAAACCAACAGTCTTGATGGGCTATTCTTCTATTCAAAAGGGCTATCTATTAATGAACTTAGCCACTGACAAGCTATTTGTGACTAGAGATGTTGTGCTTCGGGAATATTTGTTCCCCTTTGCAACTGAAAAAACAATTGAATTCCCTTCAGATTTCCTACATGAATAACTAGGTGTTGCTGATTATACAGATGCAACTTCTTATGAAGAAGACCCTTCCTCACTATCTGATGTACCAAGTGTAGTTGTTGAGGATGCTCAACATATTCCACATATAGATGAGTTGCCTTCAAATTCACCTGGTAATGTTGGTTTGATGTATACTTCATCCATCCTAAGTGATATACCAAGAAGAAATCCTAGGCTAATCAATAAACCTATTTGGATGAATGATTATGAAATGCCAGGGAAGGAAAAGGGGATAAGATATCCTATTGCCAATTGCTTTCCTACCAAAATGCTACTCCTAATTGTGAGAAATATATATCAGTCTTGCCTTCATTTGTTGAACCACAATATTATAGCCAAGCTGCTAAAGAAGAAAGATGGATTGAGGCTATGAAGCTAGAGATCAAAGCACTGGAAGACAATAATACTTGGGAGATTATTGAATTGCCTCCAGACAAGCATGCTATTGGTTCAAAATGGGTGTACAAGATCAAGTAAAAGGCAAATGGAGATGTAGAGTAATTCAATACAAGACTAGTAGCGAAAGGTTAAAGTCAATAAGAAGGGTTGGATTACCATGATACTTTTTCTCCAGTTGCAAAGATGGTTACTGTAAGATATGTGGTTGCATTGGCAGCTTTAAGAGATTGGTGTATGTATCAAATGGATGTGTATATTGCATTCTTGCAGGGAGATATAGATAAAGAAGTATACATGGATCTACCAGAAGCATTCCAAAAGGAAGGACCACAAAAAGTATACAAATTGATCAAACCACTATATGGACTCAAACAAGCTTCAAAGCAGTAGAACATCAAACTCACTATAGCACTAATTAAGGTAGGTTTTAGCCATAGCACTTATGATTACTCTCTTTTTACCTTGAATAAACAAGCATGAATGGTTATCATACAAGTGTATGTGGATGATTTTCTAATCACTGAGGATAATGCAACCATGATAAGTAAAGTTAAAGAGACCTTAAATAAACAGTTTAAGCTTAAGGATCTAGGAGAGCTTAAATACTTCCTAGGTATTGAAGTATTGTACTAATCAAAGGAAGTATATTCTGGAGCTCATAGATGAGACATGACTTGCTGGTGCAAAGCCTGCTATGATACTATTGGAGTCAAAGGTAAAACTCACCTCAGTGGAATTTGATAAAATTGTTAGTGTTAGTGGAGATGTTGTTCTTAAGGATGCAAAAGAATATCAAAGGTTGGTTGGTAAGATCATGTATGCAACTATCATTAGGCCAGATATTAGCTTTACTGTGCAAACTTTGACTCAATTCGTGCAACAACCAAAGAGGTCTCTTCTGGAAGCAGCTAACGGAGTAGCCAGGTATCTACAAGGTACCATAGGACAAGGCATATGGATGAAGACACAGACTACTGCTGAATTAACTTGTTGGTGTTGCCTGCCCTAACACGAGGAGATCAGTGACTAGATATGTCATACTTTTTGGGAGATCCTTGGCATTTTGTAAATCTAAGAAGCATCATACAGTGTCTAGAAGTTCAGCTGAGGAAGAGTATAGAAGTATGGCTACAACATTGGCAGAAGTCACATGGTTAGAAGGGTTGTTTGTTGAATTAAATGTTCTTATTGTTAAGCCTATCAATATTCTGAGTGATAGCAAGTCTGCTATCCAATTAGCAGCTAATCCCATCTTTCATGAAATAACAAAGTATATAGAGATTGATTGTCATTTATCAGGGACAAGATTAAAGCAGGATTGGTGAAAACTGTGTATGCTCCTACTCAACATCAGGTGGATGATATTCTTACTAAAGGTATCAGTCAAGAACAACATTATCATTTCTTAAGCAAGTTTGGTGTGCTTAACATCTTGCACCTTTCAGCTTGAGGGGGAGTGATAAAATGTACAAATTAAGTAGTTAGTTAAGTAGTCAACTTGTAGAAGTTGTTGCTAAATTGTTGCATTAGTTTGTTACTTAGCTGTTACTATTTCATTGAGTTAGTTACTGAGAGTTGATATTATTACATGTGGTCAGTCACAACCTAGTGAGTTACTTATCTTGTTAGTTAGATTAGAAGATTCTAGAACACAATATGATTGCCTATAAATACTCAGCTACATCACAGTGTAATACAATAAACTCATTATCACTGCAACAAGAGCGATAGGTTTTTTTAGTATCTCTGCATTATACATGGATCCCTGAGCAAACTTAACATTTCCGATATTCTCTCTTGTTTTTAAGATGAACTATATGCAAGGTGTTTGGGAGTCTTCGTTCATTCCATTCTTGATGCTTGAGTAACTCAATATAGGTGGAAACACTTTGTAGATGCTACCTTTTTGCTTTAGCTTCCACGTTTCGATTGTACTGATGTGAGAGCAGTTAGTTTCATAACCTTCAATATAAGTGTTTTGATATAATAATGACCAATAACACACAAAATCACACACCATAAATAGTCCACAAGATCAAGAGAACCGAGGACCCTTTGGTAAACACTCTCGAATTCACTATCTAGAACAGGAAAGGAGAGAATAAAATGTGTTTAACACACCAATAAACAAATAACCCAAACTATATTAGCAGCAAAGAGTTTAAGAACAACAATATTACAATAACAATGACTCACAGATTCATTAACAAGAACAAGAAACCGAAACTTAAAACAATAAACAAGATAGATAATTAGACAAGTGAGGGTATAATCTTTAGAACCCAAGAATTTGGTGGACTCTTGGACCCTTAACACTACACACAACAAACACCTAATCCTAAGTTGACACAAGAGGGACTTTACCTCCTCTAAACACCAACATATCAAGCAGACAATGCAAACACAAGTGAATCTTCACTTTTCTAGCCCTAGTTTTGGTTTTGATTTCACTCTCAAGACTTAGAGAGAAATTTGAATGTTACAATGTCTCAAGTTTCAACAATAATCCACTAAGTCCCAAAAATCCTAAGTTCTATTTATATTACATCACAAATAAAAGGTGAAAAAAAAAAGTCCCTTCAATGACAAAGTGAGCAATAGGCACCTATGTAGTGCACATTATGGACGATTTTGCAGCCTCCTTCACACATAAACGTGTGCACTTTCTCGGTTGCGTTCAACATGCTCAAAAATGTCCGTCTATGAGGTCGCACTTGTATCATGTTTGAAATTTGTTGTGGCTTGTATATATTTACCCAAGTATCAATTAGCATGGGTATTATATGTTCCATAAGATAGTAGGGAGTTGGATTAGTGTAACACCCTGCATTTTGGGCTAGTACGAAAAATCATCATTTCTAAGAGTAGATGATCCAAAAGTCATAAATCCTATGCAAATTTGGTATGTTAATAAGTTATGTAGTGTGGGAACCTATTTTAGCATAAATTGAGATCATAGAGGTCCCCAAACTCAAGGACGAGTTGAAAGCTTTCCTATCGATCGAGTTTGAGTGAGCGTCGAAACTTGGGTCAGATTCCATAGACCATAACTCCTTTTATATAACGAAATGGGTGTCCTACTATATATCACATGAAATATCTTCGACTTAGATTTCCAATGATACCAATTTCTCCCAAATCAGAGATCGGAACAAAAAGTTATACCATTTTACTTCAGCTTGTCTGTCTGTCGACAACTGACGACCTGAGATGATAAGTTATCACATATGTGATGACCTATCATCCATGTCGTCAGCCCAAGAAAGTAACTCACAAAAATCAGCCTCTGAGTGATGACCTGGTGTGATACGTTATCACATATGTGACGACCTATCAGCCAAGGTCGTCACCTTTAAAATTCAGCATTTCCTAAACTATTTTGGAGGGGTATTTTGGTATTTTCCCTTCATCCCATAACTCCGTAAACAATGAATTCAACCTCCATTTCGCCAAAAATACACTCCTTTCTCTCAAATGCTCTCAAGAACAAAACCCTAGGGCCTCAACCTAAGATTCAAGATCCCTCAAAATTTCACCATTAAAATCCAAATTGATTCAACAATTAGAATCTCCAAACTATGATCTTCAAGAATCATCCATTAAAATCACAAATAGAGTCCCAAAATCAAGTGTTCATCCAAAGTTTATAATCTAAGGTACGTGGGGTTTATCCTAAAAACTACATAGTCTTGTAAACACTAGATCATGATTTAAAGATTATCAAGCATGAATTTAGAAAAAGGATTTTGAAATACATGATTTTATTATACATTATGAATGCTTAATTGTGCTTTTGATTTGGTCTTTAGGCCTTTCCCTCCCCCCCCCCCCCTTTAAATTGATTTACGTGTATATGCATATGTATATGTAGGAAGATTTAGATTGAAGATTGTTTGAGAGCACAAATTAAGAAATCCCTCTCCTGTGATAACTTTAAGTTTCTGATATTAATGTGAAGGATTTGAAATGCATGATTTATGGCTTGAAAATAGTATACTCAAATACCATAGTATTTAGACCATGATTTAGAGATTTTGAGATGGAGTTTTTTGACATAAATGTGTTTTGTTAAAGAGAGAAAGATTTACATAAGATTAAGAATTTTTGACATGACCACCTTGTATCATTCAAATGTTGTCAAGGAGAGTTGCATACATATGTTTTACATGAGTATTTAAAGAAAGGATTCTTCGATCTGATTTATTGATATGGTGATATCAAACTTTATGTTTTGAAAAAAAATATTATAATAAACTAACAATGGCTCAGAGATGTGACATGCAAGTCAATGGTATGACGATACCCTAAGTAGGTATACCATAACAGAGTATATTTTAAGAGAATGCATGTTTTAAAGAGTTAAAAATAGGCATAAAGAGGGTTAGGTGGTTACCCAAAGAAGGCTTGAATTCAAGTAACTCTTAGCCTAAAATCGTATTTGCCGATACGGTAGATTATTATTGTACGCTGGCAACGGCCGTGTGGCATAGTAGATTCAGAGACTTCAACCCTTACGACACACTTAGGTTGGGGGATTGCCTGCCGAGTTAATGGATGATTCCATATAGCCCATGGAATTTCAGAGTTGAAGGGTATACCACCTAGCGCAGAAGTAAAACAAAGAGTATAGAGTTCATATGATTTTATAGAGTCTTTCAAAATGCCCATGTGATTTCTTACTATACGATATGTTTAGGAACTATTTTAAATTTCTCTCATATATGTTGAATATAAATTATTATTTTGGATTTTTTCTGCATACCAGGACATCTGAATTGACCCCGTACCTCCCAGGTTCGGAGGTTCAATCTAGGGGTCTAGCTAAGTAGTAATGTATTTCAGAGAGAAGTGATCTATGCAATGGTGAGCTTTCTTTGTTCCAGAAGTCCTAGTTATTTCAAATTATGTTATTCCATTTGTTTTGGTCTACTGGGGGCCTTGTCCCAGTTTTTAGACAGTTGTCACTTAATTATGTAGTAGAGATTTTGCAGACTGTTCCAGATGTTGTTTAGTTGATTTCGGATTTCATTCCTTATTGTTAAACTGAACCAAGAGTTTTGACCATGTTTCTGTATTAAATTATATTTCCGCATTTTTTTTATTATATGAATGTTGTGCATGATTACCAGATAGAGTAGGACATCCGGGACTTCATGGTTTGGTATGTCCATCACAGACAGGGTCCCGGTTTGGGTCGTGAAAAACTTGGTATCAAAGCACGATTCATGGTCCTATGTTTTCTTGGAAGTCGCATCGGGTAGAGTGTTTTTTATGAGTGTGTAGCGCGCCACACTTATAAATAGGAGGATACAAGGCATTTAGGAATATCTCTCTTTCTTCATGTTATAATTCGTGCTATGGAGTCAGAATGTTCCTCTTTCATACTCTAATTCATGCTATGGTGTTGCCCATATGAAAGTAAAGTTATCCTAATTCTTTCCTTACTTTGATGTGCTCAGATATGTCTCATTATTGGGGTGATTCAAGTGCAGAAGTTTAGAGTCTAAATGGTATGTTCCTTTATGATTGATTTATATAAGATTTTAAAAATTGTGCAAGGGCTTGGGTAGAGTCCGTTAGTTCTTCAGAGTGTACTGATTCTAGTGTGAGCTTTGATTCTAATGAGATCGTGATTTTCAGCCTGCAGTATTTAGTGTATTCGTCCCTTTTCAAAATAAAATTATGTTGCAGATGTCATGCCTAAAAAGGGGAATGATGTGTAGAAGAATGTTGGAACTGTATTTCCACCCAAATAGTAGTATGAGTTAAAGTGTTGTTGTCATGACCTATTGGTAGTGATATTGGACCAAGAAGTTGGTGATGTGAAGTCACAAAGTTAGAAGTCAGAGTAAGGGTGACTTTTGTGTCAACAAATATTTTAGTTTGATAACCGATGTTTGAGGATAATTTACCCCTTTATAGTGATAGACTAATGTGGTAGCTAGTAGCATGCGTGGATTGTATGGAAGTCTGTGGGGGAAGTATTTGACTCAGATTTTTATTTATACAGAGTAAGATGTGTATTCTTAGATCATTTAATATTGTGTGTCAAGTTTCTATCTCTTGTAATCTTGTTATCATTGTGATGTGGAAACTTAAAGTCTAGTGAAGCCGTGTGGGGATCTTTCGATTCACTAGCATAGTTGTCTTGTCATTCATTTCATTTCCTTGTTCAAAACACAAAATCAAAGTCTAGTGAAGTTGTGTGAGGCGTATTTCCATTCACTAGCAAATTGTTGTTCATCTTGTTGTTCTTGTGTTTGTTGGAACTAGGGGTTTAGAGGCGTAATGGAAAGAAAAGTGGTAAGGGCGGATTATTGAATATATGTATAGACAATTTTTTTTGCATGAGATTGAGTTGTGTTAGAGTTCGTACCCTACTGATTATCTTATTTTCGCCTAACTGTTGCTTATCGATGCAACGGGTTGCCTGAAGTGTTCCATTGACGTGTTTAAAGGAAGCCGTAAAATAGAAAGTAAAGTACACAATTATTTTTACGTGGAAAACACCCGGCTCAAAAGGTGTAAAAAACCACGACCTTCACCTCTACAGGATTTAACCCCAACTTCACTAAATAACTCTGAGCCTCAACAACGACTGATTACAAAACTCTTGTAACCAACAAATAAGAATCATAAACTCTGATCCCTGTTTCTCAACAACTAGGAAATATAAACTCTAATTCCTTAAACTCAACGACTAGAAATTGTAAACTCTAATTCCTAACTACACACAAACCTCCCAAGGTATGCATTCCCAAAGTCTACGAGTTTTCCCCAACTCGAAGACTATATACTAATTCAGTATATAACACACCGAAACTATTATTACATCAATATCTCAAACACAATGAACAACTCTAAAAATCAAAGATAAAACTCTTAGCTGGATTTTATATTTAGGACCAGGTTCTTCAATGTGTTTCTTCAGTGATTTAATAGCACTTCGTGAAGTCAATTTGTCAATTGTGCTTTTCTTCTTTGTAAGTGCGTGAATTACTCTGAATGATGCATATTCTATTTAAACACAACTCTCCAAAGAGTCATTCTTTATTTTTAACTCCTTATTTAATCAAAACTCTCATTACATAGAGTTCTACTTCAAGTGAGACTCTTTCTTCAATTCCAACTCTTGTCTCATAGTATTGTAGTCAAAATTCGATTCTTTAAATCAACTTATCTTCAAGAATTTTACTTATCCCCAACTTATTGAATTTATCACGTGATTAGTAGTTTAAGTATATAAGAATTAGGCTTGAGCATTCATTCCTGACTTTCAACAATCTTTGTCTGCATCTATCAGTAAAACCTAAAACCTGTCTTCCTATGCTTGGACAAGGTCAAGTAACATGTTCCATTAATGCAGTCATCAAAAACTTCATAGATCTAGCAAAGATTCCTTCAATTTATATGTTTCTTATCTTGCATAGACATCTTCAATATGCAGAATCTTTCTCCTTCTACACATAGGACTCTTAAGGATATGCTCAGAAGTGAAACTCCTTCTTTACGTAGGACTCCTTTTTCCACTCAACTTGATTTCCCTTATCATCAAGTGTTTGAATCAAATTCAACTTGTTATACTCCCCATGTGATCAGTAAGTTGAAGTTGCACTGAATTCATATCGTCATTCATCAAAACTTCAAGGTTCCAACAAATTCCCTTTTTTTATGATGACAAACCTTTTGTCTTTGTGCATTCAAATATATTCACCTGTAGGCACTAAAGTATGTAACACTAGAATGAAACAAGTTAGTCAATGGGTTATAAAATTTACTCAACTCACTTATTTTCCCCCTTTTGTCATCATCGTAAAACCATTTCAATGCAATAATATACTAGCCAAAGTGATTTGTTATGTTATTCATGGCCATTGGGGCTATCACCAAAACAATCAGACAAAGACGTTAGCCAATCTAGTAATGTATTAAAGAGAGCAAAAATATGAGTCAATTTAGCAAAGATAACCATTCCATTTAACCGATAGAGCATGTTCTATATTAAACGTAAGCTAGTACTGAACAAAGCGAAACAATTGAGCATTAAAAAAATACGATATAAAAGTGGGACATTGCTAAGGATACAAATAGTGAGGAGCTGATGAGGAAGGTGGAGAAGGTGATATCAATTGTGTCAATTGATGAATGACTTAATCATTTTAATCCCTCTATCAATCAAGGTCAAGCTTGAAAGTCATGATCCTAGCCTTAAGGTCCTCTTATTCCACTTCATGAATGTCTTGTGCAGCTTCTAGTTCAGATTTTTTTTTTCAAATGAGTATTAGCCCTCCTTATTGAAATAGCTAGAGCAACATGATTCATCTGTTCAAGAAAATCTATTTTTTTATAAGTCAAACCTGATTTAGGATTGAGAAGTCCTAAAAAAAACAATTAGGAACTAAAAGGGAAAGCATGTCCCTTTTCATTCTTCAGAAAAATATGTTACATGTGATTGATGATCAAGCTTTGCAAATCCATGGTACACAACTGATATTTTGGTTGATAACGAAGAAGTAATTTCTGGTATAGGATTAACACATTTGTGCACACCCATTTGGAGAGAATCAAAGAAAATTTGGTCAACAATTCATTAGCTTTATTAGAAAATGAGAGAATGAAGTGTGTGGAATTGAATAGGTGTGCTCAACTGTTTCAACTTAGAAAGCCTATGCTTATGGAAGTGTAGAACATACCTGATAAGAAGAACTTTGTGGTCTCAATTGCTGACTTGTACCTATTTTTCTGCACAATCTAATACAAAATTAGGTTAGAAAAGTCAAAAATCTAGAATTGAGACACACAACTAAATGTGCAAGACTGAACAAAATAACTTTTTAGCTAATAAGATTTAAAAGAAAAATGATTATTCTAGTCAATCACTGAGGGGAGTTCATGCAATTTTAATTATCCCCTAATCTAACCTATTCCTTTCAAAATTCTCTCTACTTAGTGCCTTTGGTGCTTCTCCAGTCAATTAAGTAACCCACATAGTCAACATTTTTATAGCCCTCAAGAGTGAAATTGCTTTCCTTTGGATATCATTGTCTCAAGCCATTGATTCCAATGAGATATCTCAAGATTTTTTTGACAACACCATTTTTTATGAACTACCTACAAAATTACCAACAACCTGTGTTGGTTTTATTAATGCATCCATTTCTTTATTTGTTATTCCCCTGTCAATATGCCCTCAGTCTGTATAATAGTTGAACCAGGTGGTACAACATGTTCCTGTGCATGCTCTTCAGTTTCACAATGATTATCTTTTCTCATTTTTTTTTAAATCTCCCATACTTCCCACTTACATGAGCACTACAAATATGGACATCTTTCAAATGATTCATTCCCCCTTTAAATGTGGTGAGTAAAAGAACCTTTATTTTCGTCTAGTCTTATGCCTTGAGCAAGCTTTATTTATTCACAAATTTTTCTTGCCTCCTTTCACTCTTACCTGCAAAACATATTAGGGGTTAACTTTAGGCACCCAGACAAGCTTGGGTCCTTTCATATGAGTAAATGTATGAATCATATTTCTTCTAGCTCATGCAGGCTACAAGTTACATGACCTATTTGTCTGACCAAGTTTAGTTATCCTTTTCTTAGTCTGAGATAGATTATTTGCCAGATTTAGACTGTTTTATCTGCTTTTGGCAGCAATTGGACATTCAGTGGTTGCATGTCCAAGGTTTCTACAAATATAGAACAAGTCTTAATAAACATCAATACTTTTGTGAAAACCCAAATCATCTTTTTCACTGTGATATATTTCACTTAGCTTATGAACAATTCTTCAGGAATTTGTCCACGTATTTTCTCTTTCAAGGTCAAGTTTTAGTTTAGAGACTTCTTGACTCAATTTATTCACCATTTCCATTGCATTATTGCACACTTTTTTGTACTTGACCAATTCAAGTTCAACTTTTTCTTGGTTTTTACTCTTGGTGTTTTTTCCTTTTTCAAAGAGGGTCAATTTTGGAATTTCAGACATAAGATCATTATTTGAAGAATCAAGTTGCTCAACCTTTTTCTTGAGCGAGCAATTTTCCTGTTCAACAGTGTTCTTGCAATCTTCTAAATCAATAAAATCAAATTTGATTCTTTCAAGACTATTGAACAGCTCATCCCTAGCAGAAGTTGATTCTTAGAAGTCATCAATTAGTGCACTCATCAGGGAAATAAGTTTTTTTTTAGAAAACAAATGCAACTTTTCTTTCAGTACAAGTATACTTACCTTAGAAGCATCATATTCTTCCTCCAAGTCTTCATATCCAAGAACCATGAGTGCTGCTTCATCAACTTCATCATCATCTGATTCAAATCCGTAAGCTGCTACCATTGCATATTCTTCCCTCTTTTTGTTTTTTTCTTTCAAATCCTTTTCAGCCCTTTTCTCTATCCATTCTATTTCCCAGACAGGATAATCATTAATATGATGATCAATCTTACCAAACTTGTAGCATCCATTTAGATTGTTATTTGACCATTTCTTGCTACTTGTTCCCTTCTTATTTTTGAAGAATTTGTTGAAGTTCTTAGCTATAAAGACAACTAATTATTTATCAAGTTCAATTTTTTCATCAATGTAAGATGCCTTCAGAGCTAAGGTATCCTCTGGGGCTTCTAGAACTTTAGTTCCATCAATTTCCATTTCATAAGTTCTTAAATTCCCAACTAATTCATCCAGGGTCATGCCTGCAAGATCCTTATTTGCTTCCCTGATTGTAGTTACCTTAACATTCCACTTTGATTTTGGTAATACCCTCAGTACCTTCTCGACTTGTTCTTCTTCATATATATATTTTTCTAAGGAGGTCAACTCATTTGATAAGGCAGTAAGCCTGGTCTTCATCTCATGCAAGCTTTCATTCTCCTTCATCTTAAATGCCTCATACTCAGTTAAAAGAAGAGAAATTCTAAATTTTCTTACTTGAGATGTGCCTTCATGAGCATTTACTGGAGCATCCTAAATTTTCTTAGCAGTGGTGCATGTTGATACCCTGTTCTATTCTGCAGATCCTAATCCACAGGCCTAAATTTTTTTGGCCTTAGCATTTTTTGTCAATGCCAATAAGTCATCAGGAGTGAATTCACTTCTTAATTTATTGACCTATTTCCCATCTTCTAACTTGATTGGAATAGTAAAATCATCAGTGATCCTATCCCATAACTTGGAGTTTTCCCCTTGAATGAATGTTTCCATCCTAGCTTTCCACCAAATGAAGTGAGAACCAACAAAAAGTGGAGGTCTAATAGTGGATTGACCTTCACTGTGACCAGTAGGTGGTCCGGAATTCATCATATTGATCTTTGTCTTAGGTTCTAGTCCTTTTTAAGAAAACTTCACTCTGATATGACTTGTTAGAGTTTGTTCCCTACTAATTATATTATTTTCGCCTAACTATTGCTTATCGATGGAACGGGTTGCCTAACATATTCCACTGACGTGTTTCAAGGAAGCAGAAAAACACAAAGTAAAGAACACAATGATTTTTACGTGGAAAACACCCGCCTCAAAAGGTGTAAAAGAACATAACCTGTACCTCTACATGATTTAACCCCAACTTCACTAAATAACTCTGAGCCTCAACGATGACTGATTACAAAACTCTTGTAACCAACAAACAGGAATCATAAACTTTGATCCGTATATCTCAGCAACTAGGAATTATAAACTCAAATTCCTTTAACTCAACGACTAGGAATTATAAACTCTAATTCCTAACTACATACACACCTCCCAAGGTATGCGTTCCCAAAGTCTCTGAGTTTTTTTCCTACTCAAAGACTATCTCCTCATTCATTTTATAACACACTGAAACTAATATTACATCAATACCTTAAACACAATGAACAACTCAAAAAATCAAGGCTAAAACTCTTAGCTGGATTCTATACTTAGCACCTAGTTCTTTAATGTGTTTTTTCAGTGATTGAATAGCACTTTCTGATGTCAATTTGTTGGTTGTGCTTTTCTTCTTTGTAAGTACGTGAATTACTCTGAATGATGCATCTTCTATTTAAGAACTGCTCTGCAAAGATTCATTGTTTATTTTAACTCCTCATTTAATAAAAACTCTCATTACATAGAGTTCTACTTCATGTGAGACTCCTTCTTCAATTCCAACTCTTGTCTCCTTAGTGTTGTAGTCAAACTTCAACTCTTTAAATCAACTTATCTTCAAGTATTTTACTCAACCACAACTTTTTTATTTTCTTATGTGATCAGTAGCTTGAGTATACTGGAATTAGGATTGCTCATTCGTTCCTAACTTTCACCAATCTTTGTCTGCATCTTTCAGTAAAACCTGAAACCTACCTTCCTATGTTTGGACCAGGTTAAGTAAAAAGTTCCATTCATGTGTCTGTCATCAAAAACTTCATTGATCTAACAAAGAGTCCTTCAATTTATATGTTTCCTATCTTGTGTAGACAACTTTAATCTATAGAATCTTTCTCCTTCTACACATAGGACTCTTCAGGATATGCTCAGAAGTGAAACTCTTTTTTTACGTAGGACTCCTTTTCAACTCAACTTGCTTTCCCTTATAATCAAGTGTTCTAATCAAATTTAAGTTGGTAATGAAGTGATACGTCCTTGTGTGTTAGTTTAGTAAAATGTAGGGAAGGAGTTATTAGCTAAGGTGAATTGTTGTTGCTTGAAGTATGAAAATGGCTAGATTAGCCAGTAAATTAAAATAATAGACTCATGGTTGTTTGTGGAATTTTAAGGTAGACTAAATGTACAGTTGGGGTAAGTAATTGTGATGTTAGAAATCCATATAAGTAGATAAGATTTTATGGGGTTAATTATGATATAAAATTAAGGTTTACCATGTCTATTATATGACTTTACCCCTTGACCTTCTATTCGTTGGTAGTTGTAAACTAGTACTATTTGTGAGAAGGTATGTAGTAGATTTTTCAGGTATAGTAGTAATGTCATAAAGATGTTTTAGTAGTGGGTAGTAGCTAGATAAAATAAGGTATTTGGGTAGGATGCCCCAATTTGGTGGACTAGTATATTATGTTGCATTTTTCATTGATGGTAGATGATTGATGCTAGACTATAGACTTGAATTCAAATGTAGAATGTTGTTGTAAGAATAGTGGCTTAAGATTAATGATGTTTGTTTTGCGAGAAATATGTGTAAGGTTGGGTTGTAAATCATGTTTAGCAGTAGACATTAAGTTTCAACAGTTGATGTCCATGAAGGTGGATGTGATGATTTCTTGGTTAATGATACTAGTTATATGGAAGTGATCCAATAGGATTAAATTGTGTATGTAAGAGATTAAGTTTATTTGATTCGTAATGAAGTATGATGTTGTTTGTATAATGTAGAAGTATGCCCAAGGTGATATGAGGTTGTGGTATTTTTCTAAAGCTACTACATATTGTGTGTGGCTAGTAGTACCGTTGAGTTGCTAGGTGGAGAAATACTAGTAGATGGTACATAGTATTCCAAATGGATAAGTTAAGGATTTTTGACTGATAATGTTGAGCCTTTTGATATGATCTTAATCCTCATGGTAGAGAGATATAAGTTTGGGGTTACGATATTGGTAGATTATGATTGAAGAAGTATGGTTCATCAAAGGCTTGGAGATATCCATGTTAAGTGTTAGAATCTAAGTTTGAGTTTTGAAGGTTGAGCTAATAGAAATAAGAGTAGAAGCACTAGAGGGTGTGTACTTTAACTATGGGGATATTCATGAAGGTTCGAAGTTAGTAAGTGTTCAAGTATTATATGATGACTATTGGTGGCTATAGAAAGATAGAGTGTATCTCAGAAGGTAGAATTAACAATGGGTTTTCCACATTCAGGTGTGGTCATTCGGGTTAAGTTCTATAAATTGCGTGTATTGTCGCATTCCAGACCCCAGAGTGCAGTGAGTGTAGTTAAGTTTAGAGTCTAGTAAGGGATCTCTCGAACTTAAGAAGATTTCTTAATGATAAGGGGGAGATGATAGAATACTCAGATTATAATAGTATTGCCAGTATGATATAGAATATCAAAAAGTGAGGGTGGGACTCAACCTATTCTTATCTCAGTAATTTTCAGTTATCCCAATACCTACTCATGCCTTACGTTTTAGTTCCATGATCATAGTTCATGTTCATTCATATGATAGAGAAATATGTACTCTTCCAGTTCCAAAATTAGGAGTTCCAGTTCATTCAGTAGTCGGAATCACATTCCATATGCTATGAACTCCAAATTGAGGTCATGTAGCTCATAACTCATGTATTCACGCTTTATAGTGTGCTCAGTTCCTATAACTCATTCTATAATCCTAATGATTGGAAAAAATTCAGCTTATAGCCATGTATGCCCTCAATTCAGATTTACTTTGATAAATCCTTGATGTTGATTTGTTATTCCTCCGGCCTCAGTTAAGTGTCAAGTCTCATAGAATATCCTTCCATGCTTCAAGTTTTTATGTTCTAACCTTTTGGTGACTCGTTATGTAATGAAAGTGGTGATGATTGAATGTTTCTTGTTGATGGAAGATGTATGCTTGTTTTAGATAAGTCCGTATGTGTGAAGTGAAATTTGGGGAAAAGGTTTTGATACATATGATGGTTAATGGAAAATTTATATGTGTATGTTCTTGGGGTAGCGCGTGGGAGTTTTATTGATAGTGGTTTAGAGAATATATGAAGTACATCTTGATTAATGTTGCCTTGAAGTTCATATGTGGTTATAAAGATAGGCTTGAATGACATGATGGGATGTAAGTGGAGGAACACAATATACGCTAGTGAATCCATAGTAAGAGTTCAGAGTTAGTCATTGAAATGGTAGGGCACATTATGCTTAGGATGTGATAAAAAAATTATAGAAGGTTCAATCATATGGTTTAGAATAATATCGTGGTATAGCATGTTGTATTTTGTGATCTAGAGTTAGGCTTGTTCACAGTGAAAGAATTTAAGCTACTTTAGATATTAGTAGAAAGATTTATCGATGCCCATATGAGAATTTTAAGCTTAATTGAATGAGAATGGTAATTAAGGGGGATAGTATGGTTAAGGGAGTATTCGAGGAATGTGCTAAGATTGAAAGTAAGAAGTGGCATTGCCTAAGGCCTGGTAATTCTATCGTAGTTTATGAGTTATATGTCTATATTCCATGCTATGGAGTAGTGTTATTTTTGTGATTCCTTAGTTGGATGTCTTGTGTAACTCATGCCCAATATTCTTTGCTCCCTAATTCTACTAGAACTTCTTTAGAAAGAGTGTTGAAGAGATACTCCAGTTAAGTATGAGGGTCCAACAAAATTCAGTCTATATAGCCAGTAATTTAGTTTAACAGTCTGATAGACAAGTTACTGTGGTTTTCCACCTTTTCACCCAGTACTACTATCCAAAGTCTCATGCGTATGACCATCCCAAGTGATAATCTATTCCATCCATGTAATTTACAATTTCAGTTTAGTCAAAGCATCATGTTTTAGATTAAGCTACTTAGTCATGACTCAGTTCATAAGAGTTCAGAGTATTATTTCAAATACTTCCAAGTATTTTAGCTCTGGCAGTATAGTACCCTGGTACGATCTAAGTCATGTTGCCTCATGGTTTGTACTTGCATAAGTTATCACTTCTCAATTTAATATATATGATTGGATCATGAACACTTCAAGGAAATTCTAAACTCTCAGCATGAATCAGCTCCTTAAAGCAAGTATAGTCAAGTCAACTCGGATTTGAATTTCATGATAAAAGTTTAAATGTTTCAGCTCGGCTATATTATTTCTTAGAAGACATAT
Source organism: Capsicum pubescens (assembly GCA_030864215.1). Taxonomy (NCBI): domain Eukaryota; kingdom Viridiplantae; phylum Streptophyta; class Magnoliopsida; order Solanales; family Solanaceae; genus Capsicum; species Capsicum pubescens. The sequence continues at coordinate 409,023,079 of CM061548.1, read as the reverse complement.
CATGTCCAAGCTATTCCATAACTTTAAGACTTCAACATTTCTACCCATCATTCGAGGACAAATGATCCCAAGGGAGAGATAATGTAATACACCGCATTTCGGGTTAGAATGATAAATCATCGTTTCTATGCGTAGATGATCCAAAATCCATAAATCTTATGGAAATTTTGTATGTTAGTCAATTATGTAGTGTGGGAACCTATTTGAGCATAAATTTAGATCATAGAGTTCCCCAAACTCAAGGACGAGTTGAAAGCTTTCCTATCGTTTGAGTTTGAGTGAGCGTCAAAACTTGGGTCAGATTCAATCCACCATAAATCTTTGAATATGAAGAAATGCGTGGACTATTACATATCAAATGAAATATATTCGAATTATCTTTCCAACGATACCAATTTTTCCCAAATCCGAGATCGGAGGAAAATGTTATACCCATTTTACTTCAGCATGTCTGTCTGTCGACAAGTGATGACCTGAGCTGATAAGATATCACATATGTGACGACCTATCATCCATGTCGTCATCCCAAGGAAGTAACTCACAAAAATCAGCCTCTGAGTGACGACCTGGGGTGAAAAGTTATCACATATGTGACGACCTATCAACCAAGGTCGACCTTTAAAATTCAGTATTTCCTAAACGGTTTTGGAGGGGTATTTTGGTATTTTTCCTTCACCCCTTAACTCCATAAACACTTAATTCAACCTCCATTTCACAATAAATACACTCCTTTCTCTCAAATCCTCTCAAGAAACAAACCCTAGGGCCTCAACCTATGATTCAAGATCCCTCAAAATTTCACCATTAAATTCCAAAATTGATTCAAGAATTAGAATCCCCAACCTAAGATCATCAAGAATCATCCATCAAAATCACAAATAGAGTCCCAAAAGCAAGTGTTCATCCAAAGTTCATAATCTAAGGTACGTGTGGTTTATCCTAAAAACTGCATGGGCTTGTAAACAGTAGAACGTGATTTAAAGATTATCAAGCATAAATTTAGAAAAGGGGTTTTGAAATACATGATTTTATTATACATTCTGAATGTTTAATTGTACTGTTGATTTGGTCTTTAGTCCTTTTCCCCCCCTTTAAATTGATTTACATGTATATGTATATGTATGAAGATTTAGATTGAAGATTGTTTGAGAGCACAACTTATGAAATCCCTCTCTTGTGATAACTTTAAGTTTATGATATTAATGTGAAGGATTTGAAATGCATGATTTATGGCTTGAAAATAGTTTCCTCAAATACCATAGTATTTTGAGCATGATTTATAGATTTTGAGAGGGAGTTTCTTGACATAAATGTGTTTTGCTAAAGAGAGAAAGTTTTGCATAAGATTAAGAATTTTTGACAGGACCACCTTGTATCATTGAAATATTGTCAAAGAGAGTTGCATACATGTGTTTACATGAGTATTTAAAGAAAGTGTTCGTCGAATTGATTTATTGATATGGTGCTCCGAAACTTTATGTTTTGAAAACAAAGATTATAATAAACTAACAATGGCTCAGAGATGTGACTTGCAAGTCAATGGTATGACGATACCATAAGTATGTATGCCATAACAGAGTATGTTTTCAGATTATGTTTTTGGAGAATGAATGTTTTAAAGAGTTAAAAATTGACATAAAGAGGGTTAGGTGGTTACCCGAAGAAGGCTTGAGTTCAATTAAGTCTTAGCCTAAAACCATATTTACTGATTCGGGTAGATTATTGTTGTACTCTGGTGACGGCCATGTGGCGTTGTAGATTCAGAGACTTCGACCCTTGCGGTACACTTGGGTTGGGGGCTTGGCTGCCGAGTTAATGGAAGATTCCATATAGCCCATGGAATTTCAGAGTTGTAGGGTATACCACCTAGCGAAGGAGTAAAACAAAGAGTGTCACAGAGTTTATATGATTTTACAGAGTCTTTCAAAATGCCCATGTGATTTCTTACTGTATTATATGTTTATGAAATATTTTAAATTTCTCTCATATATGTTGAATATAAATTCTTATTTTGGATTTTCTCTGCATACCAGTACATCTGTATTGACCCTCTACCTCCAAGGTTTGGAGGCTTAATCTAGGGGTCCAGCTAAGCAGTAGAGTATTTCAGAGAGAAGTGATCTGTACAGTTGTGAGACTTCTTTGTTCCAGAAGGCCTGTTTATTTCAGATTATGTTATTCCATTTTTTTGGTCTAATGGGGAACTTGTCCAAGTTTCTAGATAGTTTTCACTTGATTATGTAATAGAGATTTCGCAGACTGTTCTAGATGTTGTTTAGTTGATTCGGATTTCATTCCTTATTGTTAAACTGAACAAAGTGTTTTGACCATGTTTCCGTATTAAATTATATTTCTGCATTTTCTTTTATTATATGAATGTTGTGCATGATTACCAGATAGAGTAGGACGTACGGGTCTTCATGGTTCGGGATTTCCATCACGGCCAGGACCCCGGTTTGGGTCATGACAATTAGCTTGATGTTGTTTACCTAATTACCGTAGGATTTATGTTTTCAGAAGAAACTAAATCAATATTTCTCTTTGATTCAACATCCTGAGCATAAGACTTTTTTTCCTAAATATTAATTATGTTGTGTATCAAAGTTCATTTTTGCAATTCAAGTGAATATGCCATTTTCTGGTTTGACAACTTTTGGAACTGCATTTTTGTTTGAGTGTTCTCAAATGCCGCATCCTATGAGTTACGCTATTGTTAGAGTTCGTTCCCTACTGATTATCTTATTTTCACCTAATTGTTGCTTATCGATGGAACAGGTTGCCTGACGTGTTCCACTGACGTGTTTCAAGGAAGTAGTAAAACAGAAAGTAAAGAACACAATGATTTTTACGTGGAAAACACCTGGATCAAAAGGTGTAAAAAACCATGACCTGAACCTCTACAGGATTTGACCCCAACTTCACTAAATAACTCAGAGCCTCAATAATGACTAATTACAAAAATCATGTAACTAACAAATAGGAATCATAAACTCTAATCCCTATATCTCAAAAACTAGGAATTATAAAATTTAATTCCTTTAACTCACCGACTAGGAATTATAAACTCTAATTCCTAACTACACACACACCTCCCAAGGTATGCGTTTCCAAAGTCTCTGAGTTTTCCTCAACTCGAAGACTATCTCCTAATTCAGTTTATAACATACTGAAATTAATATTATATCAATAGCTCAAACATAATGAACAACTCTAAAAATCAAATCCAAAACTCTTAGCTAGATTCTATACTTAGGACCTGGTTCTTCAATGTGTTTCTTCAGTGATTGAATAGCACTTGGTGAAGTTAATCTGTCGATCATACTTTTCTTCTTTGTAAGTGCGTGAATTATTCTGATTGCTGCATATTCTATTTAAGCACAACTCTTCAAAAAGACATTCTTTATTTCAAACTCCTCCTCTAATAAAAACTCTCATTGCATAGAGTTTTACTTCAAGTGAGACTCCTTCAATTCCAACTCTTGTCTTCTTGGTGTTGTAGTCAAACCCCAACTCTCTTGACTTCTTCAATTTTCAGAATCTTTCTCCTTCTACACATTGGACTCTTAAGGATATGCTTAGAAGTGAAACTCCTTCTTCACATAGGATTACTTTTTCAACTCAAATTACTTTCCCTTATCATCAAGTGTTTGAATCAAATTCAACTTCTTCAATTTGCATATGTGATCAGTAAGTTGAAGTTTCCAGTTGTACTGAATTAAGTCATATCAACTTTTCTCATTTATATTATCATTAATCAAAACTTCAAAGTTCCACCAAATTCCTCCTTTTTGATGATGACAAACCTCTTGTCTTTGTGCATTCAAATATCTTCACCTGTAGCCACTAAAGTATAAAACACTAGAATGAAACAAGTTAGTCAATGGGTTATAAACATTACACAACCCTCTTATCTTCCCCCTTTTGGCGTCATCAAAAAACCATTTTAGTGTAATAATATACTAGCCAAAGTGATTTGTTATGCTATTCATGGTCACTGGGGCTATCACCAAAATAATCAGACAAAGACTTTAGCCAACCTTGTAATGTATTAAAGAGAGCAAAAATATGAGTTAATTTAGAAAAGATGACCATTCTATTTAACTGACAGAGCATGTTCCACATTAAACCTAAGCTAGTACTGAACAAAGCAAATCAATTGAGCATTAAAAAAATATGGTATAAAAATGGGACATGGCTAAGGATACAAATAGTGAGGTGCTGATGAGGAAGGGGGAACAAGTGATATCAACTGTGTCAATTGATGAATGACTTCAACATTTTAATCCCTCTATCAATCAAGGTCAAGATTCAAAGTCATGATCCTAGCCTTAAGGACCTCTTATTCCACTTTATGATTGTGTTGTACAGCTTCTAGTTCAGATTTCTTTTTTCAAATGATTGTTAGCCCTCCTTGTTAAAACAGGTAGAGCAACATGATTTATCTGTTCAAGAACATCTATTTTTTTATAAGTCAAACCTGATTTAGGACTGAAAAGTCCTAAAAAAATTAACCAATTAGGAATTGAAAGGGAAAGCATGCCCCGTTTCATTTTTCAGAGACATATGTTGCATATGATTGATGATCAAGCTTGGAAAATCCATGGTACACAACTGATTTTGGTTGAGAAAGAAGAAGGAATTTCTAGTATAGGATTAACACATTTGTGTACAACCATTTGGAGAGAATCAAAGAAAGTTTGGTCAACAATTCATTATCTTTATTAGAAAATGATAGGATGACGTGTGTGGAATTAAAAAGGTGTGCTCAATTGTTTCAACTTAGACAACCTATTCTTATGTCAGTGTAGAACATACCTGATAAGAAGAACTTTGTGGTCATAATTGCTTGCTTGTACCTATTTTTCTGCACAATCTAATACAAAATTAGGTTTGTAAATTCAAAAATCTGGAATTGGGACACAACTAAATGTGCAAGACTGAATAGAATATTTTTTTAGCTAATATGATTAAAAAGAAAAATGATTATTATAGTCAATCATTGAGGGGAGTTCATACAATTTTAATCATCCCTAAGTCTAACCTATTCCTTTTAAAATGTTCTCTACTTAGTGCATTTGGTGCTTCTCCGGTCAATTAAGTAACCCATATGTTCAACATTTTTATAGCCCTTAAGAGTGAAATTTCTTTCCTTTGGATATCATAGTCTCAAGCCATTGATTCACATGAGATATCTCAAGATTCTTTTGACAACACCAATTTCTATGAACTACCAACAAAATTACCAGCAACTTGTGTTGGTTTAATTGATGCATCCATTTTTTTATTTGTTGTTTTCCCTGTCAATATGCCCTTAGTCTGTGCAACAGTTGAACCAGGTGGTACAACATGTTCCTGTGCATGCTCATCCGTTTCACAGTCATCCTCTTTTCTCAATTTTTTTTTAAAATCTCCATTGCATCCCCCTTACATGTTCCTGTACTACAAATCTGGTCATCTTTTAAATGATCCATTCCCCCTTTAAATATGGTGAGTGAAAGAAACTTTATTTTCTTCTAGTCTTATGCATTGAGCAACATTTATTTATGCACAAATTTTGCTTGTCTCCTTTCACTCTCACTTGCAAAAAAAATAATGGTTAACTTTAGGCACCCAGAAAATCATGGATCATTTCTTATGAGTAAATTGATGAATCAAATTTCTTCTAGCCCATGCAGGCAACAAGTTACCTGACCTGTTTCTCTGACTAGGTTTAGTTATCCTTTTCTTGGTCGGAGATAGTTTATTTGCCAGATTTAGACTGTTGGATCTTCTTTTGGAAGCAACTGGACATTCAGTGGTTGCATGTCCAAGGTTTCCACAGATATAGCACAAGTCTTGATAAGCATCAAGACTTTTGTGAAAACCTCAACCAGCTTTTTCACTATGATATCTTTCACTTAACTTATGAACAATTCTTGAGGAATTTGTCCACCTGTTTTCTCTTTCAAGGTCAAGTTTTAATTTAAAGACTTCTTGACTCAGTTTATTCACCATTTCTATTGCATTATTGCACTCTTCTTTGTACTTGACCAATTCAAGTTCAACTTTTTCTTGTTCTTTACTCTTGGTGTTTTTTCCTTTTTCAGAGAGTGCCAATTTTAGAACTTCAGACTTAAGATCATTATTTGAAGAATAAAGTTGCTCAACTTGTTTCTTGAGGGAGTAATTTTTCTGTTCAACAGTGTTCTTACAAGCTTCTAAATGAATAAAATCAAATTTGATTCTTCCAAGACTGTTGAATAGCTCATCCCTATAAAAAGATGATTCTTGGAAGTCATCAATTAGTGCACTCATCAAGGGAATAAGTTTTTTTTTAGAAAACAAATGCAACTTTTGTTTAAGTTCAGGTATACTTATCTCAAAAGCATCATCTTCTTCCTCCAAGTCTGAATCTCCAAGAGCCATGAGTGCTGCTTCATCAACTTTACCATCATCTGAGTCAAATCCCCAAGATTCTACCATTGCATATTCTTTCCTCTTTTTGGTTATTTGTTTCAATTCCTTTTCAGCACTTTCCTTTCTACATTCTATTTCCCAGATAGGACAATGCTTGATATGATGATAAGTCTTACCACACTTTTAGCATCCATTTAGATTGTCATTTGACCATTTCTTGCTACCTATTCCCTTCTTCTTTTTGAAGAATTTGCTGAAGTTTTTAGCTATAAAGGAAACTTGTTCTTTATCAAGTTCAATTTCATCATCACTGTAAGATGCCTTCAGAGCTAAGCTATTCTCTGAGGCTTCTAGTACTTTAGTTCCATCAATTTCCATTTCATAGGTTCTTAAATTTTGTACTAATTCATCTAGGGTCATGCCTGCAAGATCCTTATTTGCTTCCCTGATTGCAGTCACCTTAACATTCCACTGTGATTTTGGTAATACCCTCAGTACCTTCTAGACTTGTTCTTCTTCAGATATAGCTTTTCCTAAGGAGGTCAGCTCATTTGTTAAGGCAGTAGCCTTGTCATCATCTCATACAATGTTTCATTCTCCTTCATCTTAAATGTCTCATACTCAGTTAAAAGAAGAGAAATTATGAATTTTCTTACTTGAGATGTTCCTTCATGAGAATTTACTAGAGCATCCTAAATTTTCTTAGCAGTGGTGCATGTTGATACCCTGTTGTATTCAGCAGGTCCTAATCGACAGACCAAAATGTTTTTGGCCTTAGCATTTTTCTTTAATGCCAATAAGTCATTAGGAGTGAATTCACTTCTTACTTTCATGACCTGTTTCCCATATTCTAACTTCATTTGAATAGTAGGACCATCATTGATCCTTTCCCATAACTCGTAGTATTCCCCTTGAATAACTGTTTCCATCCTAGCTTTCTACCAAATGAAGTGAGAACAATCAAAGAGTGGAGGTCTAATAGTGGATTAACCTTCACTATGACTAGTAGATGGTGCGGAATTCATCATATTGATCATTGTCTTAGGTGCTAGACCTTTTTAAGATAAACTCGCTCTGATACCACTTGTTAGAGTTTGTGCCCTACTGATTATCTTATTTTTGCCTAACTATTGCTTATCGATGGAATGGGTTGCCTGACGTGTTCCACTAACCTGTTTCAAGGAAGCAGTAAAACAAAAAGTAAAGAACACAATGATTTTTACGTGGAAAACACGCGGCTCAAAAGGTGTAAAAAACCACGACCTGCACCTCTACATGATTTAACCCCAACTTCACTAAATAACTCTGAGCCTCAACAATGACTGATTAATAAACTCTTGTAACCAACAACTAGGAATCATAAACTCTGATCCCTATATCTCAACAACTAGGAATTATACAATCTAATTCCCTTAACTCAACGACTAGGAATTATAAACTCTAATTCCTAACTACACACACCTCCCAAGGTATGCGTTTCCAAAGTCTCTGATTTTTTCCCAACTCGAAGACTATCTCCTAATTCAGTTTATAACACACAGAAACTAATATTACATCAATAGCTCAAACACAATGAACAACTCTAAAAATCAAAGCTAAAACTCTTAGCTGGATTCTATACTTAGGACCTGGGTCTTCAATGTGTTTCTTCAGTGATTGAATAGCACTTCATGAAGTGAATCTGTCGATTGTGCTTTTCTGCTATGTAAGTGCATGAATTATTCTGATTGCTGCATCTTCTATTTAAGCACAGGTCTCCAAAGAGTCATTCTTTATTTTAAAATCCTCCTCTAATCAAAACTCTCATTGCATAGAATTTTACTTCAAGTGAGACTCCTTCTTCAATTCTAACTCTTGTCTTCTTGGTGTTGTAGTCAAAATCCAACTGTCTTGACTTCTTCAATTTTCAGAATCTTTCTCCTTCTACACATTGGACTCTTAAGAATATGATTAGAAGTGAAACTCTTTCTTCACATAGGACTCGTTTTTCAACTCAACTTGCTTTCCCTTATCATCAAGTGTTTGAATCAAATTTAACTTCTTCAATTTGCACATGTGATCAGTAAGTTGAAGTTTCCAGTTGCACTGAATTAACTCAGATCAACTTGTTTCTTTCATATTATCATTCATCAAAACATCAAGGTTCCAACATCTACTTCATTATACTCATGCATAAAATAATTAGAGCTTTCTCATAAACTCACCAAACTCTGAACATCTTTTCCAATTTTTCCCTCTAATCATGTTATCTGTTGGAGCATATAACATTTGTCGATACTCTTGGAGTTCTATCTGGTGAAAAACAACTAACACAAAAGAGCTATGATTTTACAGGAATAACATCCTGGATTTCTTCTAAATGTGATCTCATTCTATTTTTGTTTGATAGGAGCTATGATTTTACAGGAATAACGTCCTGGATTTCTTCTAAATGTGATCTAATTCTGTTTTTGTTTGATCCTCAAAAACTTGATATAAGTGATGAGTTCAAGAATGTGATTGCATCCCTTCGAGGTCATAATGATAAGATACAGGTGGTTCTGAACAAGGCTGACCAAGTTGATACTCAATAAGTAGGCTTAAACTTTTGTTTTTGGTCTGTCATGTTTTCCACCCATTTCTAGAGTAAGCTACAAGTTGATTTAATTATTTGTGTCAACTGCAGCTTATAAGAGTTTATGGAGCATTGATGTGGTCGCTAGGGAGGTTGTAAATACCGCTGAAGTTGTGTGTGTCTACATAGGGTATGGTCTCTATATTCTTACAATCAGTTGTATTTTGGGAATTTCAATATCTACGATTTTCTGAGATGTATCAAGCTTGTGTTAGATTGGAAAAGAGATATTGGTTGCACCTTATGAGACTTGACTTCTAATTTGGGACTTGGACCATGTTTTCTTAACACTGGCCATGGTTGGCTCCTGGTAGGGTTTTTTAAGGGTGGGGGTGGGGGTGGGGGGTTACTTTGTCCAAAAAAAAGTGATGGACCAAGATAAGGTCCGTGACTATGAGGCGCAAAATAATAAATTACTGCAGCTCACCAAGTGGGGAACATATGGTGTATAAACAGGAATACTGATCTACCAATGACGTGCAAGATTACTCATATTCGAAATTGATAGAGTTGTAAATCACTCGTATAAATATCTCGAGTTTGTCAATGCCTTTATAGGCTATTTTGCAATGTGATCAGTCTTCTGTTTCTTTTGCTTTTCAAAATTGCTGAATGCCTTCAGAATTATCTTGAATACAGTGCTCCGCTGATTCACCTAATGCAAGTCTTTCTTTCATCTCTCAAGGATGATGGTGCATACTGTAGAATTGTTGACAGCTGGCAGCACTCAAGCAGATATTCTTTTGCATGAAGAGCGTTCCAACCTGGGGGGAGTTAGCATAGAAGAACTGCATAGATTTGTCTATGCACAAGTTCTGTCTTCTCATGCATTGACATGGCAAGTATGTGTGGATGCAAACTTGGGCAAATGAATGCCTGTTTTATTGTACTTGCACCATTTACTTAAAACTCATTTCCCAAGAAACAAAAAAAAAAATATTACTTGAACACTTCATTTATCTTCCTGTTCGTGTGTAAGGTTCAGCTTTCACCTTAAGTAAAGGACAACAAAAGACATGAGTGAGATTCAACATGTTTACATCGTATGTCCCCCAAAATGTATGGGAAAATAACATTTTGATGCTTCTGTATTGGAGACAATGTATAACTTACAGTTTCAGTTTAACCTTAGAACAATATCTAGATACTGGAGAGCTTTTACCTATTAACAATCTTACACAGTTTGGATACATCATGGAATTTTATAATCTGCTTTTGCTGAGCCTGTATACTGGAAGCTCAATTTGTGGAGAAGTACAATACCGGTGTCTGAAAACTCAGTTCAGGTTTTGGTTCTTCTTCTCATATACTTTGGATCTTTGGTTTTTCATTTCCCTTCAGATTGCGCCAATATATTTGACTTTATGCATAAAACAAGGGATTGGATTATTGGAGAATTTTCTGTACAAGTAGACTGTACAACATAGTCAGATTCTGTTAAAGGTACAGTTTCCAGGGTTGCTTTCTTTTGATTCCTTGCGCTCATGATTTTTCTCTCTAATATATATTACTCTGCAGCCTCATTTCAATCTAATGGTTCCTTATCTATTCCTGCTTGGTTAATTTTGCTTTTCTATGCAGAGTATAGAGATCAGCTGTCTGTTTGAACTTGACACCATAAGTTCAAACATTCACCGTCTGTATGTCATGATTTATTCATATTGACCATCTTTAATTTCTAAGCGGTAGTTACTCTCTTAAGCGCAATAATTAAGGTACTCTGATGTGATTTCCCTGTAGTTCTTGTGATTATTCCGAACATACAAGTTCTTTAATTTCACCTTGTGTTTCATATTTTTTCATAAGATTGCTGGTGTGCATCACTGGAAACATGGGAGAAAAGGCTCTGGTGTCTTCTGGCAGCAGCAAGCTCGGGATGAATTCCGTTTAAACGGAATTGCCAAACATTTATTTGATTTCATTGGGAAGTCGGCTTCTAATCAAGGAATCAAGGTTAGTCTTACTTGGTTATAGTGGTTGAGTGCCTTGTATATTTTCTTGGGACTTGTATAACTGTGTTAACTTCTGTCTGTAACAATACATGTTTATACCCATTTCTCTAAATTGCAATTTTTTGCAGGTTATGTTGCTTGAGTGTGTTCCTTATTATTTCTTTTCTCCAAAAGGAATACATTCTTTAGACTGTTGGTTTGGTAGATGGTCCTAATCCTGGAATGATTGTTCAGGTATTGCTTATACGCCATTTTCCTATGGTCTAAATGGCCACACACATAATTAAGTCCATTACATGTCATTGTGCTCTATGGAAGTTCTTATTTTAGTTTGATAATGTCCGGGGAGAAGTATCTCACCTCCTCGAGAACACGACCAAGGATTTCTTTTCAAACATCAACAACCTACTGAAGGAAGCTGTCAAGGTATTTTATACCAAAGTTCAGGAGATACCTTCCTTTTGTACAAATATCGATACAAACAGTGCACTTCAGTATGGGGTTGACATATAATTGTGCTCTTTGTATTTACAGATTTAATCAGCCATTGAATTGAGCACATCTGACTATGAGAAGGAGAAGTTGCAGGAAAGACTAGCTAAGATTTCAGGGGTGTTACTGAAATGCATGTTTAAGGGATCGTTCAGAACTTTTTGTAAACTTATGTCGACTCTTGAATTGTGAAATTACATTATATATTTGCTTTTTGTATAGGTTGGATATTTTGCATTACGATTAGTTTATTAATGTATTCCTATGTGATTTATATTATATTTCAGTGTAATATCTATTATTATATAATTAATTTCTTATTGCTTTATTATGTTGGTGCAACACCTATAGTCCGTTGCAATAGCTTTCAAAATACCATTGCAGTAGGTCCCAAAAACCGTTGTGATATCCTCAAAAACTATTGCAATATTATAAGAAAGTCGCTGCAATAGGGTTCTGGCAATGGTTACAAACCGTTGTCAAATATCTATTGCATCAATTAGAAACCGTTGCAATTGAAAAAAATAAGTGGTGCATCAAAAGGAAGAATAACCCTTGCTATAGATGAGTCTATGGCGACAGTTCTGATCCGTTTTATTTGAAAAAATAAGTGTTGCATCAGAAGGAAGAATAACCGTTACTATAGATGAGTCTATGGCAACTGTTATCAAAACCATTGCTATAGATCTATGGCTACACTCACATATGGGACGCTTCCTAAACCATTGCGGTAGGTCTATGTCAACGGTTTTTGTATTTATTTTAACGCTTTTTGAACCGTCGCCATAGGAGTAATTTCTAGTAGTGAATTGCATAGCTTTTGTATAGGATCAGTTCTCGAATTGAACTTTTCTGCTCTGTGAACAAGAATATTGCTTTATGTTCAAGGTGGTTCATAATACCAACAGATGTGTTCTGCTGCCTTGACTCGAAAAGATGGATAGTTAGTCTATCCATATTTAATGAACCGTACCTTTCACTTATCTAGGGAGCTGATTTTCGTGAAGGAAAATGTTGTTCTGATGCAGGGAGGTGGCATGTTTGCAAGAGCATCGGCGACAGTGTTATCCTTTGGAATAATTGTCTAGAATTGATACCAAGCGGTATCTACAAGAGCACAAAACAGTCCACAAACTCACAAAAACAGTCCACACGTACAAGACATCAAACGAGAACAGCAAACACACAAATTTGAAAGATAAAGAGATAGATAACTTGACACCAAGAGAACTTGTAATGTAGCAAATAAAGAGTGTATCAAACTCTAACACCTCTACAAAACACATTAACAAGCACCAAATTCTTACGCAAACACAAGAGGAACTCGGTTCACTCAAGCACTCACGTTTCTAGACGATACACACAACACAAGAAGAAACCGTTTCTTGTGATGTCAAAGTGGTGGTCTACTCTCTCTTGAGAGGAAGGTGTTTCAATGTTACAATATTGATTTTCAAAATAATCTAACTAAGAAAATAAGACTAAGGGGTTCCTACTTATAGTCTATTACAAAATAGATGGGAAATGATACCTTTACCCTTAATGAAGGGGTGGGTTTGGAGTGTATAAATGGGGCTGCCTTGTAGTGTTTTTATGAAACTCAAGGCATGTCTTCACACTTAAATACATACACTCCCTTGGATGAACTTAAGACATTCTCAAACACATCCATCTTCATGAATGTTCCTTGAAGACGTTGTAGTTTCCGAGCTTGGCACCTAGGGAATGGTCTTGATCTCCCGATACCCGTTTGCCACTCTTTTGCAAAGGTCTTCACACTCTTCCCTCTTCTTGGATATGGTTCGAGTATGGCTTCTTGTTCTTGTACCTTCTTTGCACTCGTATCACTTGTAATCCTTGTGCTCTTTATGCTTGTATCATCCTCTCCATCTTGAAAGGAATTTGTCCTCAAATTTACACATTCTAAAACCAAAGAGAGGGAAAAAAACACACAATCCTCATGGTATGAGGGTTAGCATTAGTGTCACAAATTATTTAATAACGCCAAGGGGGTACACTTTTGGAATACATCGAACAATCCTTTTTTATAATCATGAAACACTTACTACAACCATCACAAAAGACTTGGCTAAGATAGACATCAATGGAAGAGGAGTGCAACCCGAGACCATCACATATATCAATAAGAAAAGGTTGTTCACATTTGAAATACATCCACGGGTCCTTTGTGTGTGACATGAAAAGATTAGCATGAATGGCACAAAGGATGTGGTTTTGGAAAATACCAAGTGATACGGGAATAATCACGGATATGGACTTAGGAGAGTGCGTGTTGGACCCGAGCCTTGGCACGCGCAAATAAAGTGTAAAAGAGGCCCAAAATACACCCAAATCAGCCCATTAATTACACTAGATGGGTGCCCACTCTTTGAAGGGCCTTTTGGTCATTTTAACTTATATTTTGTAATATCTAGAAAAGGAATATTGTAGGGTTTTTAGTTTAGTTTTTGGATGATATTTGTGAGTCTTGTAAGACTTGTAACAAGCTCTCTCTCTAGTGAGAAGAGTAACCACCGAAACTAGGATACAACAATAGGGTGGGTTCTCTTTTGTTGTTGCTTGCTTGGAAGCGTTGATTCAAGCGAGGTGGAATATGATCTTGTGTCACGTAAGAGATAGGTTTATTGTTGTGTGTAGTGTTAAGGGTCCAAGAGTGTCCATTCTTGGGTTCTTAAGGTTATACCTTCATGTAGTCTATCTATCTATCCTTTTACCTTCTTGTAATCTTGTTTAGTGTTTGTGTTGTAATCTTGTGTTCTTGTTGTTATTGTTAAATACGAATCTTGTGTTTTATTTTTAATCACCTTATGTTGTTAATCTAGTTTGTTGTCCACTGATTTGGTGTAATAAACACCTTGTTTTCTTCTTGTTATTGTGTTCTTGGGAAGCCGGGACTTGTTCTCCAAAAGGGTTCACGGATTTCTTCCATTTTGTGGACTATTTTTTGGACTGATTTTGGTGTTCCCTTGTTTGTCCTTTATCATTTGGTCAACAACACAAGAAACAACAACAAAAGATTATACTAAACAAAGGGATAGAAAGATAGACTACATGAAGGCATACTCTTAAGAACCCAAGAGCATATTCCACTCTTGGACCCTTAACACTACACACTACAATTCACCTATCTCTTACGTGGCACAAGAGGGACCTCGATCTCCCAAGCATCCAACGTTTCCAATCTTGAATCCAACACGAGTGATTCCACAGTCAAGTTGAAATTCCTAGTTACAATGTTTGGCCATAGGGGCATTTCTTACATGAGAGAAATTTCTAAGTGTCTACACCTTTCAATATTCATCTAAACTAATGACTAAAACCCTAAATCATTGTATTTATAGTGTATTAGAAATAATAGGTAAAATGACCAAAATGCCCCTTTAATGAAATGTGACCAAGGGCGCCCTTGGAGTACAAGTTTAGGGTCAGTTTTGGTGTGATCCAAGGCCTTCTCCACACTTTACTTGGACGTTTTATTGGACGGGTCCAATGCATTCTCAGATACGTGTATCCTCGTGGTCGTACCCGTATCATCCTCCCCTTCTTGAAAAAGGATTCGACCTCGAATTCGCTCCTTGCAAAATCAAAGAAGGACAAATAAGCAAAACGTCCTCATTACATGAGGGTTAGGATTAGAAAAATACACACATCATATGCCATGCCAAGGTATGACAAACTTGGAGTATACCCATGGGTCCTTTGTGTTGAACATGAAAATCTTAGTATAAATGACACAAAGGAAGAGTTCATCATCAACAAAAAGAGACAAGGAAGAACCTTTCCTTCCTTTATTAGCACCCACAATCAAACATTGTTTGTCGTCTTGACCAAGCATCAAGTGGGAAGGGTAGAAATTCCCACATTCTGGGAGGGTGATGGAGTCAAATGGGAGAAGTAGATAAGGGTCTAAGCTGAGGTTAGCCTTTCCTTCCCCTAGTTTGTCACTCACACAACCATGCATAGCATTTTCCTTTAAAAGAAGACTAACATTCAAGAATAAAGAGACACGACATAGAAGTCCTACCTCAAAAATACATATGTCATCATTTACAACATTTCCGTACACATGATCTCTATGAACAAAACTACTAGCCAGGCTTTTACCACACAAGATGTTCAAAGAGTCACGTGCACCATCAAGATCAAATCTATAAATTCCATGACTAACTTGACAATTTTTAAGCACGCCAAACATATGTTCAAGTAGTGGAATACATTCATGAGAAGTTGATCTTCATTCACATCCTCACTAGTTGTTGGCAACTCACATACCAACATAGACTCACCTTGGTTCGCACAAGGGTCAACTAGTCTGTGAGTACTTTTGTTAATTGGTAATATAACCTTCTTTAAGTTATATGGGCTAGAACTAGATGTACATGAATCTTTCTTACAAGAGGAATCAATTTTGTCATCTAAAGGATCAACTAGTGCTTGCGTACTTAAAACAAGAGTTTAGTCCTCACATAACATAACATCACCAAGAGTATCACCATAGGGATACTCAAACACCTCTACTCTAGGTAAATCCGCATCCGCCACTACATCTAATTGGCCACTACTATCCACAACACAACATTCTAAGTTCATAAGAGTGTAGGCAATAGTGTTTTTACCTCGTAGCTCACATGAGATATGGCCTTCCTCATGACGAGTGTCCATGCAGCCCACTTGCTCCCTTTGACCTACCATATGATCCAACCTTTCATTTTCCATATCTAGGTCTCGGGACATAGTGTCAAGGTAGGCCAAAATGACATTGGTGGCATTATTGTCCATAGGTTGAGAGGTGGAAGCCGCGGGTTTCCTTGTAATTGTAACCAAAAAAAAAAAAAGAACACACCTACAAAACAAAACACAACTTAGTTTGAAACAACCTCACCACACTCTCGCACACTTGATCGTCTCACACTTGGTTTCACAAGTGTTGAAAGCCAGCTTGTACTACGCGAGTCATTGAGGGTCAAGTCTACTCTTGCCCGGAATACATTTTCTTTTGAGTTGACTCAAGCAAAATTTTTTACGGACTTGAACCAACAATATACAATGAATTAACAAAAGACAAAAGTACACAACAAATGTGTAACACGAATGAACAAACACAAAAACTAACTAACAATGTAGTAGATAAGTACTAGTTTGTCAATTAGTATTGGAACCAACGAAATTGAAACTAAGAAACAGCAAACGGAAACTAAGAAATATAAAATTTGAGCTTAAATATGTTGTGTGAACAGTAAAATGTGATGATGTGGCAGCCACGTATTGGTCTCGGTTGCACACAACTTTTGTTGTCCAATTTCAAGTCTTGGTCAATTTTTCAATTTGGACTTTGGTGGAACTTGTTCAATGGAGGGAAACACAAACTAGTCTTTGGAGTTTCTTTTTCAATTAAAATTTCAAGACTCAAAGTCTTGTAATAGACTTGTACTCCTCCTTAAAACATGGATCCTTATTTTATGGGAAAGTGGTTGAGATGTGATTGACTTGTTGTTGAGTGATGGTAAGTCTTTCAAGACTAACAATGTTCTCATACTTTTTCTTTCACCTTTTTTTTAATCTAACTTTCACTTTATTTTAAAAAGGTATGAAGGTTTTTAAGAACATCAAGAACACTTCAACAATCACCAAGAAAATCAACAACAATCACCCAAGAACAACAACAAGGTTAACTACAAACTTCCAACAAACGACCAAGTCCTTTAGTGTGGTGTTTTGGTCTTAACAAGGGGTGAAGATTGTGATGAACAACAAGAATACAACAACTTTTCAAAAACAATAACAACACCAAAAACTTCCATCCCAAGTCCACAAGAAAGGTCACCACACGTCCAAGAACAACAACATCAATACACGGCCATTAACTTGTCACAACAACAATCTCAACAATTCAAGCTCAACTCAAGATATAGACTCAATTTGTTAGTGATGAAAACAAAATAACACTTATATAAACCAAATACAAGTAAAAATCTCATCCAAGACAAAACAAAAACACAATTTTCTGCCAAGAACACAAAATGGACAGATTGCTCTCTTTTCTAGAATTTTCAGTTTTTAACTTTTTTTTTTTTTGAATTTTCAACTCTCAAGCCCAAGATTGATATTGTTAGAAAAAAATCAGAGATTT
Source organism: Capsicum pubescens (assembly GCA_030864215.1). Lineage (NCBI taxonomy): Eukaryota > Viridiplantae > Streptophyta > Magnoliopsida > Solanales > Solanaceae > Capsicum > Capsicum pubescens. The sequence continues at coordinate 409,005,474 of CM061548.1, read as the reverse complement.
CTTTGATACCAAATGAATCAAGAAAAACAAGGAGAACACGAAACACACTCAAAATCAGTCCACTAATCTTAAGGATCCGAGGACCTTTTTGGAGATCACTCTCGGATTCGCTACCAACAAGAAGAATACAAGATTCAATGATGTATATAACACCTAAAACAGCATCAACAAGTGAAGAACAAGAGGATTACAATAATAATAACAAATGGTTTAAACAACACAAGAAACAACAACAAAAGATTACACTAAACAAAGGGATTGAAAGATAGACTACATGAAGGCATAATCTTAAGAACCCAAGAGCATATTCCACACTTGGATTCTTAACACTACACACTAAAATTCACCTATCTCTTATGTGGAATAAGAGGTACCTTGATCTCCCAATCATCCAACATTTCAAAGCTTGAATCTAACACGAGTGATACCACACTCAAATTGAAATCCCTAGTTACAATGTTTGGCCATAGGGGCCTTTCTCACAAGTGAGAAATGTCTAAGTGTCTACAACTTTCAATATTCATTAAAACTATTGACTAAAACCCTACATCATTCTATTTATAGTGTATTACAAATATTAGGTAAAATGACCAAAAGGTCTCTTTAATGAAATGTGACCAAGGGCGCCCTTGGAGTACAAGTTTAGGGTCGGTTTTGGTGTGATCCAAGGTCTTCTCCACACTTCACTTGGACTCTTTATTGGACGGGTCCAACTCATTCTCACATATGTGCATCCTCATGGCCATTCCTGTATCACCAAGAGATAAGGAAACTAAAATGGTTTTGATGGCCTTACTATACCCAAAAGGTAAGACTAACTTTGGATTAGGAACCATAAGTTACATTTGTTTCATTACCTCCACAAAGGACCTCATCAAATATGGTGCCACTATTGATCCTATGGTCCACCTTACCTACATATCATTATCATTCAAAAAAGGAAACCAGCCACAAAACTTACTACGTCTACACAATATACATTCAAAATTAATGTGGTTATCATCATAGGTAAAGAGGTAGTATAGGAAGGAATCAAGTGTGAAGACTTCATTCCGAGGGGGTACACTTTTAAAATACAACCTTCAATACTTTTGTTTTGACAATGAATCATTTAGTATGAGCATTACAAAGGATAGAGATAAGGCAAACATCAAGGGGGAATGAGCACAAACCGTGACAATTCCTTTCCCACCCCACTAATACACCGGGATCAAATGGATGAAGTAGCCAAGGGCATAAGCCGAGGCTACTCATTCCTTTTACTAGAGAATCAAGCCCACAATCACCCAAGGCATTACTCTCAACTTTGACATACACATGGTAATTATGAACAAGACTAATATCATGGCTTTCATCACGCAAGTTCAAAGGACAATATTCATTATCTAGATCAACATTACAAGAATTAACAATTACTTGAAAATTTTTAATCATACCATTTACATGTTCATGTAGTGAGCTATTATTAGGAGCACATTGATCATTATACATACCCAAAATACTACCAAGTGAGGATGTTTGTACTTCTACACTATCTATAACCGAAACCACATCAACTTGGCTACTAATATTCATATCACAACTTCTTAAAAAGGGAGTGTAAAGTGTACCAATTTTACCTTGGTTTGTACTAGGGCAGCCCACTTGCATTGAATTCTCGGCCGAGAATGCAATTGGAAGACCAACATGTTTTAGATGGATTTCTTTTGGATTCTCCTTTGGGAATATATCATCTTGTACCTGCACATAAGAAGAATCAATGCTACGCTAAATGGTAGCACTTGGGTTAGTGAATAACAAGGGTTCTTTGTGGATAAAATCCACAATCAAGCATGTTTTCCCCCTTCTAACTTCACTACCCATGGATTCTCTTTCCCTTTCACTCTTTTCTTTACATTCTTCTTGTACCTCACTATCAAATTTCTCTCCCTCTCGAGGCCTGGCCTCATTCTCCTCGGAGTGTAACTCTCCCTATTTTTCTACTTAGACGGGGTGTTTTCGGGTTAGTGTATCTTGGGAAGGAGACATTGGATTTAGTGGAGTGTAGGGTTTTTCAATTGGAGGATTTTGGAGTGGAGAATTCGGGTTTAGGGATGGAATTTTGGTTCCAAGTCCTCCTTGTGGAACATAGTGGAGTGAGGAATGGCTAAGTCCATCTTGTTCTCGGCTTTGGTAGTAAAGATTGACTTGGTTTGTAACACTTGGTGGATACAATCGTTGGTGCAAGGTCTCGGGAGTAATAGTAGGTGAGGTGTTTTGAGGGGTATGAGGTCGAGAACTTCTTTGGATTTCCATCCTCTCCAAACTTTCACTCTTTGAGGCCACATCCGTACCCAACTTCTCAACATTTGCCTTTATCCTAGACACACCTTGAGACAAGGTTTCAAAACTAGCTAAGAGGACATTCATAACATTATTGTCCATGGTTGGAGCATTGGAATTTTTGGGTTCCATTTAAAATTGTACCTACAAAAAAAGCAAACGTTAGTTCAAAATACGCTCACACATTCTTCACACTCAGCCTCCTCACTTGGTTCTTCAAGTGTTGTAAGTTGTCTATCAACTTGTGAAAACTTGGGAATGAGTCTACTCCTGATTTGGAGTGGATTTCGGTTTGAAGACACAAAGAAATTTTGTACGCACTTGATCCAAAAGAAACTATGAATTATAAACGAGCAAAGCACCACATGTAACGCTTAACACGAAAGAAGTACTGAAAAACTAGTTCACCACTTAGTAGGTTGTTACTATTTGTCAACTAGTCTAGGAGTCAATAAAAAAAGTGTAACTAATAGAGACAAGGAAAGAAACTAGGAATGTCCTATGACTTGAGTTTTGTTGTTGGTGTGGCCCAGAATTTTTTTTTTATTTTGGCTGTTTGGGGTGTTGTTTTGTTGAATTTGTTCTGGTCCAACTTGAATGATTCAATATTATTTGTTTGGTGGGATTTTCAGATTTGGAATGAAGAGACAAGGCTTGGGACTCTTTTTTTCAAAGGTCAAAAGGTGTCCATCAACTTTTCACCAACTTGCACTAAAATGGCAAGACACCTTTTTGCTTTGTCTTTGTCCCTTTCCCTTTTTGTCTTTCTTGAAAGATGTTTTGACACTCTTTTGGTAAGCAAGCTTTTTGGTGGATCTTTGTTTCTTTGCCACTTTATTGTTGTCAAGAAAGTAGTACCAAGACAAACACAATACTTTCCTCTCTCTTCCCTTTTTCAACTCAAACAAGCCTTTTGTTGAACATTCAACTCAAGAACTATATGAACAACAACAAGAACACTCATGAACAACAACAATTTCTAGTCCACCCAACCCTTCAACAACACTAAAAAAATCTCACATCTTGGACCTTAAACTCAAGTGTTCTAGGGAAACAAAAATCTAACACGAAACTACAAAGACAAGAAAACTAACAACTAAATCTAGACACAAATTCTGCCAAACAATAACAATACTTCGGCCACGACACCAAACCCGTAGAATAACTTCTTTTTGTGAGATTTTATACCTTGGACACCTCTTCTAATTTTAGGAAACAAATATATAAAACTAGAGAACACAAAACAAACAAAAATCTCAAGAAAACTAGGCTTCAGATTTTGGCCTAAACACAAAAACGTGGACGGATTACTATTTTTTGAGTTTTTCAACTTTTCAACACTTTTTAAATTTATTTTTGAGCGAACAATCCCAATATTGATCTCATGGGAACAAAATAAAAGGTGGATTTGATACAAAATGATACCAAGCGGTATATACAAGAGCACAAAACAGTCCACAAACTCACAAAAACAGTCCACACATACAAGACATCAAACGAGAACAACAAACACACAAAGTTGAAAGATAAAAAGATAGATAACTTGACACAAAGAGAACTTGTAATGTAGAAACTAAAAGAGTGTATCAAACCCTAAAACCTCTACAAAATACATTAATTAGCACCAAGTTCTTACGCAAACACAAGAGGAACTCGATTCACTCAAGCACTCACGTTTCTAGCCGTACACACAACACAAGAAGAAACCATTTATTGTGATGTAAGAGTGGTGAGTAATTCCTTGGGTGATTTTGGGCTTCATTCTCTAGTAAAAGGAATGAGTAGCCTCGGCTTATGCCCTTGGCTACTTCATCCATTTAATCCTGGTGCATTAGTAGGGTGGGAAAGGAATTGTCTCAGTTTGTGCTCATTCTCCCTTGATGTTTGACTTATACATATCCTTTGTAATACTCATACTAAATGTTTCATTGTCAAAACAAAGGATTGCAGGTTGTATTTTAAAAGTGTACCCCCTCGGATGAAGTCTTCACACTTGATTCCTTCTTATACTACCTCTTTACCTATAATGATAACCATGTTAATTTTGACTGAGTATTGTGTAGAGGTAGTAAGTTTGGTGGATGGTTTCCTTGTTTGAATGATAATGATATGTGGGTAAGGTAGACCTTAGGATTAATAGTGGCAGAATATTTGATGAGGTCCTTTGTGGAGGTAATGAAACAAATGTATCTTGTGGTTCCTAAGCCAAAGCTAGCCTTACCTTTTGGGTTTATTAAGGCCACCAAGACCATTGTACTTTCCTTATCCCTTGGTATTTGGAAAAACCACATCCTTTGTTCCATTCATGCTAAGCTTTTCATGTCACGCACAAAAGATCCGTGGATGTGTTTCAATTGTGAACAACCTTGGCTTATTGATATATGTGATGGTCTCAGGTTGCACTCCTCTTCCCTTGATGACTATCTTAGACAAGTCCTTTGTGACGGTTGTAGTAAGTGTTTAATGATCATAACAAAGGATTGTTGGATGTATTCCAAAAGTGTAGCCCCTTGGCGTGATTAAATAATTTGTGGCACTAATTCTAACCCTCATACCATGAGGATTGTGTGCTTATTTCCCTCTCTTTGGTTTGCAAGGTGTAAATTTGAGGACAAATTCCTTTCAAGATAGAGAGAATGATTCAAGCATAAAAAACACAAGGATTACAAGTGATACGAGTACAAAGAGGGTACAAGCACAAGCATCCATACTCGAACCATATGCAAGAAGAGGGAAGAGTGTGAATACCTTTGCAAAAGGGTGGCAAACGGGTATCGAGAGATCAAGACCATTCCCTAGGATCCAAGCTCGGGAACTACAACGTCTTCAAGGAACATTCATGAAGATGGATGTGTTTGAGCATGTCTTAAGTTCGTCCAAGGGAGTGTATGTATTTAAGTGTGAATACATGCCTTGAGTGTCATAAAAACACTATAAGGCATCCCCATTTATACACTCCAAACCCACCCCTTCATTAAGGATAAAGGTGTCATTTCCCATCTCTTTTGTAATAGACAATAAGTAGGAACCCCTTAGTCTTATTTGCTTAGTTAGATTATTTTGAAAATCAATATTGTAACACTTAAACACTATCCTCTCAAGAGAGAGTAGACCACCACTTTGACATCACAAGAAACGGTTTCTTCTTATGTTGTGTGTATCGGATAGAAATGTGAGTGCTTGAGTGAACCGAGTTCATCTTGTGTTTGCGTAAGAACTAGGTTCTTGTTAGCGTGTTTTGTAGAGGTTTTAGAGTTTGATACACTCTTTAGTTTCTACATTACAAGTTCTCTTTATGTGAACTTATCTATCTATTTAGCTTTCAAGTTTGTGTGTTTGTTGTTCTCGTTTGATGTCTTGTACAAGTGGACTGTTTTTATGAGTTCGTGGACTGTTTAATCGCTTTTGTAGATACCGCTTGGTATGAGGAATCAAGTTACATGGCAAAAGTAGCCAAGACAACCGTCAAAGCCCTTTTAAATTAGCAACTTGTTCACTTAAAAAAAGTGTTGCTGTAACATACCAAAATTACAATAAATTATTACGGTTGAAATAAATTGAACAAAAGGTGAACAAAATACGATTATCTTCTTCTTAGCCAAGGCATGGATATCTCACTTTATCTAAGGAGATTCAAGTCCACTTCAATAGTATATCTCTTGACTTGTCCCTTTCAGGATACAACATGTCATCAATGATGTACAACTCAATCAACTCTATATTAGTTGAAGAGTCCAAATGTCACGACCTGAACCGAAGCCCTGGCCAAGACGAGCAATCCGAACCATGAAGTCTTAGACGCCCATCTAACTTGTAATCACATACACCATTCATATAGATAAAATAAATGCGGAAATATAACTGAGTATGGGATCATGGTCATGCTCTGAAATCAACAAAATGTTAAAGACTCCAATTCAACATCTAAAATAATATCTGACTCCGTCTGCGAAACCTCTACTACATGTGAAACAAAGATGTCTAAAAACAGGGACAAGGCCCCCAGAAGACCAAAACCATAAATAAATTTTTGAAATTTAAACAGGCTTTCTAAAACATAGAAGGCTCACAAACTAAACTCTGCACTTCTATCTGGAAAGATCTACTACTTAGCCGGACCGCTAGATTGAGCCTCAGACCTTGACATGTAGGAGGTTAATACAGTTGTACTGGTACGCAGAGCAAACCCAAAATAATATTTAATATTCAACATATATGAGAGCAATTTAAAAATGGTTCATAAATATGTCACATAGTAAAAGTCACATGGGCATGGTTAAAAGACTATAAAACCATCTGAACATTATGACATACTCTTTGTTTTACTTCTGGTCTAGGTGGTATACCCTACAATTCTGTAATTCCGTGGGCTATATGGAATCTTCCCTTAACTCACCAGACAAGACCCCAACCCAAGTTTGCCGCAAGGGTCGGAGTCTCTGAATCTCTACTACACCACAGGGTCGTCGCCAGCGTTCAAAAGTAACATACCCGTATCGGCAAAATACAGTTTTAGGCTATGAGTTGATTGACTTTTTCCCTCTTTAGTTAACCACCTAACCCTCTTTAAGCCAATTTTTAATTCTTTACAACATGCAATCTTTGAAAATAAAACTCTAAAGACTCTAGTTCTGTTGTAGCATAGATTTACATGGTATCCTCATACCATTGACTTGGAAGTCACATTTTCTGAGCCATTTATAGAAAATCATGCCTCTATTCTCAAATCATGGAATTCAGGACCACCATATCAACAATTCTTTTCTAGAAACTCATTATTTAAAAGACATGTGAAACCATGTATGCAATTCTCTATATCAACGATTCAATAAATAAAGGTGGTCATGTCAAAATTCTAAATTTCATGCAATTCTTTCTCTTTAACACAAAGCATAGATATCTCAAGAAACACCCTCTCATCATCTCTAAATCATGTTCAAATACTATGACATTGAGAAAACTACTTTAACATCACATCGTAAAACATGCATTTCAACTCTTTTCCAACAAAACCATAAACTTTAATTCAATACACGAGAGGGAATTCATAATTTGTGCTCTCAAACAATCTCAAATCTCAATTTAGGGGAAAAGACCACAAGGCCAAAGCAATAGTAACATTGAAACATTCGGAATACAGAATTTAATTATAGATTCCAAAACCTCTTTAAAATTCATGCTTAATAATCTTTAAATCATGCTCTAATGTTTACAAGACCATGTGGTTTTTAGGATAAACCCCACATACCTTAGACTATAAGAGTTGAAAGATGGAACCTAGATTTTGATAGATGGAACCCAGATCTTGACCCTTTTCTTGGAGTCTTGAACTTAAGATCTTGATTCTTGATCTTGAGGAAAAGGATTTCGAGTTTTAATTTGAGATGAAAAATTAAATTATGGAGTGTATTCTTCTTTTAGGGCGTGAATCTTATGTTATGGACAAACCTTGGGTGAGGTCAATGTCACGAACCGAACTAGGACCTGGCCGTGACGGACATCCCAACCCATGAAGGCCCAGACATCCTACTCTATCTGATCTGATAATCATGCACAACATTCATATCATAAAAAAAATGTGGAAATATAATCTGATGCGGAAACATGGTCATTAAATCTGGGTTTCAAGACATAAGAAAGAAAACTGCAATTCAAAACATATGAATAAGATTTGACTCAATTTGCAAAATCTCTACTACATCTCAAAACTGTTCTGAAAATTGGGACTAGGCCCCTAGTAGACCAAACCAACGGAATAACATAATCTGAAATAACAGGCCTTATATAACAAAGAAGGCTCACCACTGAATGGATCACTTCTCTCTTGAATACTCTACTGATTAGCCAGACCCTTGGACTGAGCCTCCAAACCTGGGAGGTAGGGGGTCAATACAGAAGTACTGGTACACAGAGAAGATCCAAAATACTAGTTTATATTCAACATATATGAGAACAATTTAAAACAGTTCATAAACATATCAGATAGTAAGAAATCTCATGGGTATTTTTGAAAGACTCTGAAAAATCATCTGAACTCTGAGACACTCTTAGTTTTACTTCTGCGCTAGGTGGTATACCCTACAACTCTGAAATTCCATGGTCTATATGGAATCCACCATTGACTTGGCGGGGAAACCTCTAACCCAAGTGTGCCACAAGGGTTGGAGTCTCTGACTCTATTATACCACACGGCTATCGCCAGCGTAAAAATAATATACCCGGATCAGCAAATAACGGTTTTACGCTAAGAGTTACTTGAACTCAAACCTTCTTCGGGTAACCACCAAACCCTCTTTAAGCCCGGTTTTAACACTTTAAAATATGCATTCTCTAAAATCAAACTCTGAAAAACATACTCTGTTATGGCATACATACTTATGGTATCGTCATACCATTGACTTGCAAGTCACATCTCTGAGCCATTATAAGCATATTACAATCTCTGTTTTCAATACATAAATTTGGGATCACCATATCAATAAATCATTTCAAAGAACTCTTTCTCTAAAACTCATGTAAACACATGTATTCAACTCTCTTTGTAAAACTTTCGATGATGCAAGGTGGTCATGTCAAATCTCTTAATCTCATGCAAATCTTTCTCTTTTAACAAAATATATTTATATCAAGAAACTCCATCTCTTAAATCTCTAAATCATGCTCAAAATACTAAGGTATTTGAGTAAACAAATTTCAAGCCATAAATCATGCATTTCAAAACCTTCTCATTAATATCATAAACTTAATGTCATCACAAGAGAGGGATTTCATAGGTTGTGCTCTCAAACAATCTTAAATCTAAATTTTTATACATATACATATACATGTAAATCAATTTAAGGGGAAAAGTCCTAAAGACCAAATCAACAATACAATTAAACATTCATAATGCATAATAAATCATGTATTTCAAAAACCCCTTTCTAGATTCATGCTTGATAATCATTAAATCATGTACTAGTGTTTACAAGCCCATGTTGTTTTTAAGATAAACCCCACGTACCTCAATTTAGAAATTTGATGAATGATTCTTGAAGCCTACGATTGGGGGATTCCAAATCTTCAATCAATATTGAAAACCCACGGTTAAATCTAGAGTTATTTGGGTTTTCTTGTTTAAAACCCTAAGGAGTGTTATTAATGGTTTTTGATGAAAATATCAATAATGAGGTCATTTGGGATTAAATACCATGTTTAGGCTGATAAGGGGGTGGAAAATACCCAATATACCCATAATGAGACGGACTAAAAATATAACTAGGAGCCCAATTTCATGGGTCACCGTGATGCGACACAATTGTGGTGGCTCACTGGAAATTGACAAGTGGGATTCTTAAGGCCACTGTGATGCGCAGCCAATGCAATGTCCCACTGGTTGGGACCTGGAACTTTAGCGCGACGTGCCACAATCGTACTATGCTGCTGCAGTTTGACAATTTTTAAATAGACCCCCTTCGCGATGCTCCAAGAACCAAAATGACGGTGTTTTACGACTAGAACTTAAATTAGCCATAACATTTTGCCCGGGTATCGGATTTGGGTGAATCTTATATCGAAGGAAATGTCATTCAATTTCCCACATGATAAAAAGTCAAAATTAGGGAAATTAAATATATATTGTTTAAACTTTACTCATTTTGGAAGCCAAAAATGAGACTAAGTCTGTTTGACACTATTCTAGTCATTTAACTCTAAGAGCATATTATCACGAGATAATGCATGGACGATTTTGCGGGGTGTTACAGTAAAGGTCCAAATTTCCCTTAAAAAATAGAAATCAGAACCTGAAAATTAGGAGCGTGCGACGGAGCATGTGTCGCATGCTAATCGCGTGCATCTACTTCCTCTCTCAGGAAAATGGTTGTAAATTTTCGCTCGCGTGCAACCTTTTCCTAAGAAGGTATGGTCGATGTAAGTTGACCCAATTTTAAACGTCCACTGAAACTTAATCGCTAGAAATGTTTTCAACTTGTCTTAGAGTTAGGGGATTTTGTGACCTCAATTCATATTCAAAGGTATTCCCACACTATAGGATTGATAACCACATATATATTAATAATGAATTATCTAGTTCGGGTCTATAAGCATAGGAACGACAGTCTAGATTCTAGCCCGAAAGTATGGGGTGTTACATTATCTCACCCTTGGGATCATTCATCCCCGAATGATGGGTAGGGACCTTTTGAAGCTTTAAGAGTGTAGAATAAAGAACATAACATTGATTTGAACATTTTTCCTCAACAAAAATATGCAAAGGCATCACACAATCATCATGATAACCCCTAGGGAAACAAGTAAACATGAAACCTCAGACAATGACACTTGACATCAACATGATCTTGGCATGTGTTTTATGGCACATGATCAAAACATAACTTTTTCTAAGAGTCCTCGGCCTGATTAAGATCGGTACAAGACATGAGATAAACTTCTTGTGGAACACAGGAGTATTAGCATTCTCCATCTTACAAAATACAGCGAAAAGACTTAAACTTAGCAACACTTCTTATCTATACTCCGAAATTAATCAACATACTTCATCATTCCCAACTTACAATTCTCCCGTAACACATCTAACCATAAGAATTTGTGTCCCTCCATATAATATTTATATGTTCAAGCCTAACTCAGAGGAAAGAGGGGCTAACTTAAACTACGGGGTCCTTCACCCTACATCACATTAAGAAATCACCTCACCTCATCACTGTAATCCAACAATCTCAAGTCTTAATTCAAAGAATACTACCCACATGGCACATAGGTTTTTGTTTTCATCATTCAGAACATTCAAGCCTAATCATTACTACAACCACTACATGGATCTCTCTACTAGGACCAACAATTTCAATCACTCCCAAAACTATATCCGCCACATTTCTCCTTCGTAGTTATTTCACACAACAAAAGTTCATCTCCTTCCTTTCCCTTCATCTATAACCTTAGCTCGGCAACCACATCAAAATCTTCACCTTCATGAACATCTACTCCCCTACCTAACACACTTCTACGCTTCCACAACCACCATCATACTAGCATACAGAGGGTCATTAAAGGACCTGAGCAAGAGCATCATGAAAGGGAGTAACACTATTCGGTTATAACATATACTGATTTCCATACTCAAGGTGGGACATGAGTTGAAGATACGGTATAAGCACAGAGTATTTCATATATCAAGTATTTAGATCATAAGTGAAGAGTCATTTTGGTTCAATTTCAACATAGCACGAGTTCTTAGGACAACCATGGTGAGAAGCATGCGAACTTACATCATGAGTCTTATAACACAAGTGTGGAGTTCATGAAGTCGACGATTTTGGCAATGACTTCTACTTGGAGCTATCGCTTCCCATTTTCAGAATTGAACTAGTCATGAGTTTGCACAACTTTATCATTTTGGCTAATCCCGACATAAAATGTATTGTCAACATACGAAAAACATAGTTCCTTAGAACCAATCATGATTTGGGACACAGATTTATCAGTCATGAACAACGTCACATAGACCTTGGATGCTTAGGATATTAGATCACCGAGGGACATTATTTCTTCTATTTTGGAAGTCAGGACATGTCATGAATTACACCGAGTGCTCAAACCTTAGACATACGTAGGACTTGGATACATAATGTAAGGCATTAGTAGAGTGACCTCTTAGATTGAAGCAGGAGGAACATGCTTGAATAGGAGTAGGTTCATCATGACTCTTCCCTAACTCGCCACAATGAGAAAATTTCAGGAACTAACCTAATTCCTCATCTCCCTCTTAGTATAAAGTCACAACTCTCAACATAAAAGAGACATCACCATATACTTAAACTCTAACTCTCCCTAATGATCTATACCCCGAAGGCCTTGCTTTTCTGTAGATGTTACTCTTAACTTTTGCTAACCATTATAGCCATACCTATACAACCCCCACTCCCATGAGTGTATGCATTCACACTCATCACCAAGGGATATCATTATTTACATGAATACAACTCTCTCAATAATTTAACATAAAGGCACTAATTTTCTTTTGGGACATCCCCCTCCTCAGGGATACTAATCAACTTCCTCTAACACCAAAGTCATCAACTCATGACTAACATCATTATGGGCATGGACATCCCCGTTTCTAAACACTTAACACTCTATCTTCAAATTCTTAGAATACTGGCATTACACCTCTAATGACATAATTTACAACTTAACAAACTTTGTAAAGCCATACCCAAGGCTCATATTGCCTACAAATATTTCCTCAATTCAACTCTAATGAATACCGTACAACAACTCGCTAGACTCCTCCATACAATAATTTAGAACACAACCCAGGTATGTAAAACACATATACATATAAAAGCTAAACTTCCCCTTTCTAAGTAATCTCTAAAGTCATTGATTTTCAAGAACGCTACTCTTAACTTTTGATATCCTCTACTGTCATTAACCTACAACATACAGTCTTATGAGCATACACTTCCTCACTTCTTATCACGTAAAACTCCAATCTCCACTACGTAACCTTCTGACGTATAATCGTTAATTGCATAATTCATATCATAAGATCTTACCTAACGTTATACTACTGGGGGGACTTATTCTTATATACTTACGCCCTTATCCACTTAATGACTCACCCACAGGTCATCATTTTAACACTCGTTCTCATATACACATATACCTCACAATTATCACTTAAACCTTTCATCAATTATCAACCTAGGATCTTTCATAAATCACTTCAATCCTACTAATTCATCCCTATAAAAGATACTTCATTTATCTTAAGCTACTATTCTTACCACCACATTCTACATTTAGAATCCAATCCTATAGTCTAGCATCAATCATCTACCACTAATAAAGTAAAGCATACAACATAATGTACCAGTCCATCAAATTGGGAAAACAACTCCAAATACTCATTTCATTTAACTATTACCTACAATCACAATCCCCTCTATGACATCACTATTATAGCTCAAAATCCACTTCATACCTTCTCACATGAAGTACTAGTTTACAACCACTAAAGGAAAGAAGGTCAAGGGGTAAAGTCATATAATAGACATGGTCAACCTTAATCTTATATAATATCCCACCTTACAAAAAATTCTCACTTGGAAGTTATAGAATAAGACATCAAGAAACACTAGCCGACCAGAATCTCATAACAGCAATATTCGGCCATAATCATATGGCCTATCTTATTTACAATCCATTAACACCTCCTCCTTCTACACATCAGTAGTATTTACCTATATATACACTTAAAATTCTTTCATAGCTCTATAAGTTTCAACTAAACTCCCTCTTGCAACCTCAGGGAACCTAAATTAACAACACTAATCCACTAAGTACTTTCACTAATAACCTATACTTTTCTAGTACAACAAACACCATCAACAACTCTTTTCATACCTCAAGCAAACAATAATTTACCTTAACTAATAACTCCTTCTCCACCTTCTACTAACCTAATACATAAGGATATATCACTTTATTACTGACTCCATCATATGCAAAAAAATATTCTGCTACATATATTCAATAAATTAACCTTACCACTTTTCTTGTCACTACACCTCTAAACCCCCAGTTCCAACCAACACAAGAACAACAAGATAAAAAATCATTTTCTAGTGAATCGAAATAGGCCTCACACAGCTTCACTAGACATGAATTTTGTGTTTTGAACCAGAAGAAGAAATGAATAATAAAGAAACTATACAAGTGAATCGAAAGTGCCCCACACATTTTCGCTAGACTTTTAGTTTCAACAACACAATGATAACAAGATCACAAGAGATGGAAATTTGACACACAATATTCAATGACCTAAGAATACACATCTTACTCTTGTCTTAATTGAACACCTCATAAGAACGAGGACACAACTTTAAACTTGAGGGACTTATGACACACTAGGGAGCTCCTCTCAAGCCTTTTGTGAGACTTCTGAAATTTCTTCTAGTAAATCTGAGAGCATTATCTGGAAAAACACCTAACCCTCTTTAAGCCCATTTTTAATTCTTTACAACATACAATCTTTGAAAATCAAACTCTGAAGACTCTAGTTTTGTTATGGCATATATTTACATAGTATCGTCATACCATTGTCTTGTAAGTCACATTCTCTAAGCCATTTATAGAAAATTATGTCTCTATTCTCAAATCATGGAATTCAGGACCACCATATCAACAATTCTTTTCAAGAAACTCATTTTTTAAAACTCATGTGAAACCATGCAAGCAATTCTCTTTATCAACGATTCAACAAACAAAGGTGGTCATGTCAAAATTCTTAATTTAATGCAATTATTTCTCTTTAATACAAAACATAGATATCTCAAGAAACACCCTCTCATCATCTCTAAATCATGTTCAAATACTAAGACAATGAGAAAACTACTTTCACATCGCAAAACATGCATTTCAACTCTTTCCCAATAAAACCATAAACTTTAATTCAATACACGAGAGGGAATTCAAAATTTGTTCTCTCAAATAATCTCAAATCTAAATTTAGGGGAAAAGACCACAAGGCCAAAGCAATAGTAACATTGAAACATTCAGAATACAGAATTTAATTATAGATTCCAAAACCTCTTTAAAATTCATGCTTAATAATCTTTAAATAATGCTCTAATGTTTACAAGACCATGTGTTTTTTAGGATAAACCCCACATACCTTAGACTATAAGAGTTGAAAGATGGAACCTAGATTTTGATAGATGGAACCCAGATCTTGACCCTTTTCTTGGAGTCTTGAACTTAAGATCTTGATTCTTGATCTTGAGGAAAAGGATTTAGGGTTTTAATTTGAGATGAAAAATTAAATTATGGAGTGTATTCTTCTTTTAGGGCGTGAATCTTATGTTATGGACAAACCTTGGGTGAGGTCAATGTCATGAACCGAACTAGGACCTGGCCGTGACGGACATCCCAACCCATGAAGGCCCAGACATCCTACTCTATCTGATCTGATAATCATGCCCAACATTCATATCATAAAAAAAATGTGGAAATATAATCTGATGCGGAAACATGGTCATTAAATCTGGGTTTCAAGACATAAGAAAGAAAACTGCAATTCAAAACATATGAATAAGATTTGACTCAATTTGCAAAATTTCTACTACATCTCAAAACTGTTCTGAAAATTGGGACTAGGCCCCTAGTAGACCAAACCAACGGAATAACATAATCTGAAATAACAGGCCTTCTAGAACAAAGAAGGCTCACCACTGAATGGATCACTTCTCTCTTGAATACTCTACTGATTAGCCAGACCCTTGGACTGAGCCTCCAAACCTGGGAGGTAGGGGGTCAATACAGAAGTACTGGTACACAGAGAAGATCCAAAATACTAGTTTATATTCAACATATATGAGAACAATTTAAAACAGTTCATAAACATATCAGATAGTAAGAAATCTCATGGGCATTTTCGAAAGACTCTGAAAAATCATCTGAACTCTGAGACACTCTTAGTTTTACTTCTGCGCTAGGTGGTATACCCTACAACTCTGAAATTCCATGGTCTATATGGAATCCACCATTGACTTGGCGGGGAAACCTCTAACCCAAGTGTGCCACAAGGGTTGGAGTCTCTGACTCTATTATACCACACGGCTATCGCCAGCGTAAAAATAATATACCCGGATCAGCAAATAACGGTTTTACGCTAAGAGTTACTTGAACTCAAACCTTCTTCGGGTAACCACCTAACCCTCTTTAAGCCCGGTTTTAACACTTTAAAATATGCATTCTCTAAAATCAAACTCTGAAAAACATACTCTGTTATGGCATACATACTTATGGTATCATCATACCATTGACTTGCAAGTCACATCTCTGAGCCATTATAAGCATATTACAATCTCTGTTTTCAATACATAAATTTGGGATCACCATATCAATAAATCATTTCAAAGAACTCTTTCTCTAAAACTCATGTAAACACATGTATGCAACTCTCTTTGTAAAACTTTCAATGATGTAAGGTGGTCATGTCAAATCTCTTAATCGCATGCAAATCTTTCTCTTTAACAAAATATATTTACATCAAGAAACTCCATCTCTTAAATCTCTAAATCATGCTCAAAATACTGCCTCTATCATGAAAATGGTTGTAATGTTTTTCTCGGGTATCGTATTTTGGTAAAATTGGTATAGTTGAAAATCTACTTCAAATACCTTTCATTTGATATATAGTAGACCCTCTAATTCGATATATACAAGAATTTATGGTCGATAGAAGTTGACCCAAGTTTAAACTTCCACTGAAACTTAATCGCTAGAAATTTTTTCAACTTGTCTTAGAGTTAGGGGATTTTTGTGACCTCAATTCATATTCAAAGGTATTCCCACACTATAGGATTGATAACCACACATATATTAACAAAGAATTATCTAGTTCGGGTGTATACATGTAGGAACGACGGTCTATATTCTAGCCCAAAAGTACGGGGTGTTACACCAAAGCTCCATCGTAAGAACAACATTCTCTAACAAATAAAACTTTTTTTTACTATGAATATAGTTAAAGACCTAGATTATTTTCATTGTCTCAAATCCCTCTTTCACTAATATAATTACTCTATTTTGTATAGTGAATATAGTTGTAGACATAGAAATATTTTCTATGTCTCAACTCTCTCTTTCACTGCTACATTTATTCTTATCAACCTTTTCTTCTCCTCATCTTCTCCAATACAAAGAAGAAGCACCACTATTTATAGGTGTATAGTTCTTTCATGTAATGAATATGAAGTAATGGAGTAGTAAATGGGTAGATGAATAGGTTGGATGTTACATGAGTTACTATCATAATTACATAGCATAATGGGCAACTCAAGACTTAGTAGTTATAGGAGTTTCAAGAAAACTTAGGACCACATTCCTGCACTAACAAATGTGAGTAATAATACCAATAATGCACAATTTATACCCATTAATATATGCTCGTAATATATTAATTTATTAATAAAATGCATATACACCAACAAAAAGGAAGGAGAAAAAATGGACGCGGGGATGTTGATGCCGAGTTAGAGGGTAATAAATACACTATCTTTCTATAATGTCAAAAGCCTACTCAAAAATCAATCTTTATAGGCATACTTAATTTCTTTCTTTTTGTGTCAAATTTTTTATCCGATTTGTGAAAATATACTGGATATGTTGTTGTGTCGAATATATGAATATCTTATACAACTAAAAAGCTTCTATAAATAGACAAATAGGTAAGGATTTATCTAAAACTTTGAAAGAGTGGTTTTGCTCTGTCAAGAGAACTTATCAAGTTGTCAAGCTGCACTGTACTGACTTTTGTAAGGAGCTTGAATGTTCATTTAGACTAAGTCTTATTAACAAGGCGCTTTAATACTATTTAAAAATGCTTTCAATATAAGAAGATCCAGCTCGTTTTGGATATGCTCTAGTTGAATAGGCTTAAACTTTATTTGACCAATCAAGGATGCACGAAAGCTAACAAAGAACCATTATATTTAATTGTCTGGAATCAAGTTATACTTTGTATTAAGTAAGACAAATAAGGACATATATTTATACTTTTACTTGTCCACATTAGTATATCTTGCAAAAAATAAATATTATTCTTATTTTATCGTTTGGATTAATTACTCAATTCCCTATGATATTTTTCTACTACTTTTTGAATGCTTATAATATTGCTCTAGATTCTTCGCATTTCCCTATAGTAAATGGTCATTTTCTTTTTTTACTGCACCTTCTCTTGTGAAAAATATTAAAGTTGATTTTTCGAAATCATAAATTTTCTAGAAGTTTCTAGAAAACTCTAGAATAGTATCTGTGATAGTCATATTAAAGAAATATATAGATTAACCTTAAATAGCTATAAGATAAAAGTTATATCTAGATTATTCTTAGATATCTAGAAAGATAGAGGTTATCGAGATTGAAATTATTCTTAGATCAGTGCATTAAATCTTAACAATGAGTTATGCATTGAATAACAGAAGAAGAAGAACAAGAAGGACAAAGTAAGTAGAACAGAGTAGATGAAGAAGTTTTGGAGAGTAGAATGAGAGATCTCGTGTATTCAACTTATATTTTTGTTAATAGTACATAGTCAGTTATTTATAGGAGAATTAACTACCACTCTAACTACTTTAACAGCTACTCGTAACAAGAGTAACTAACTGTTTCTAGAAAATAGTTATAACAGCTTTTTCGATTTTCTTGCACATAGCATATTCTTCTAGACTCTTCCATCTTATGATTTTTCCTTCGTCTTCAACATATTCAACACTCTCCCTCAAGCTAGGAAGGTGAAAAAATGTCGCACATTCCTAGCTTGTGATTTAGACGCACTTGTTGAGCCTTGGTGAGGCCTTTGGTCAGCATATCTGCAGGTTGATATTGTGTAGCAATGTAGTTTGTAGTGATAATCCCTTGACTTATCTTTTCTCTTATGAAGAAGCAATCAATGTCAATGTGTTTAGCTCTTTCATGTTAACTAGATTGGAAGCTATTTGAATAGCTGATTTGCTGTCACTAAACACCTTGACTGGCAGCTTTACTTCCACTCCAATATCCTTAAACAATCCTACCATCCAAACTAGATCAGTTGTTACAACTGCTAAGCTTCTGAATTCAGCCTCTGCTGAATTTTTGGAAACAGTAGCTTGTTTCTTTGACTTCTAGCATACAACTGACTTCCCAATTTATACAAAGTAACCAGTCACTGGTATCTTGGTTTGAGGACATGATACCCAATTTGTATCACAGTAAGCACTCACCTGATCACTTGGTTCACTAGATACTAACACACCCCGACCAGGTTGATTTTTAACATATCTCATAACTATGATTGTAGCATCCATGTGAGACTTCTTTGGTTCTTGTAGAAACTGACTTAGTGTCTGTACACTAAATAAAATAACAGGTCTAGTCATGGTTATGTATAGTAACTTGCCAATCAGTCTTTGATATACATATTGATCTGCAGGAGGATCATCAGTAGATTGTAGTTGTTTGATATGATCATCAAATTGTTTTGAGGTCAATTTGACATTTTAGTCCATAGGAGTATCCACTAGTTTAGCTGCTGTCAATCCCAACTCCGGTAGTAACTCTAGAGTGTACTTCCTCTGGTGCATTAGTATCCCGTTTCTTGACCTTGCAAATTCTATGCCAAGGAAGAACCTTAACTCACTTAGATACTTCATTTTGAAGATTTGTTGTAGCATAACTTTTGCATCTTCTATCAGTTTTAAGCTATCACCAGTAATTAACATATCATCAACATACATAAGTACCAAAGTGATTCCTTCTTGTGTCCTTCTTATATACAGAGATGGATCATATTTACTTTGAATAAACTGAGACCTTAGTAAGACTTCTGATAACTTTGTGTTCCATTTTCTAGGTGCTTGCTTTAATCCATATAGGGATTTGGTCAGTCTGCATATTGAATTCTCCCCATGACTGGAAAATCTCTGAGGAAACTCCATGTATACTTCATCAGTGAGGTCACCATTTAGAAATGCATATTGGATATCCATCTGATGAACTAACCAGATCTTCTTTGCAGCAGTAGCAAGAAGAGTTCTTACTGTTTTCATCTTCATATCTGGTGAGTAAGTTTTTTTGTAGTCAATCCTTTCTCTTTGTACATAACCCTTTGCTACAAGTCTTGATTTAAATCTTTCCACTTCACCTGAATCCTTATACTTCACCTTATATATCCACCTACAACCAATGGCCTTTTTACCTTTAGGCAAGGGAACAACCTCCTAAGTGTGGTTGGAATTGAAGGCCTCTATTTCAGTCTTCATTGCATCTATCCACTAGGATCTTTGTAGGCCTCAGAGTATCTTGTAGGCTCAGTAACAGATGAGTTTTTTACCACTAAACTCTTATAGGACTGAGATAGTTTATCATATGACACATGATTAGCAAGAGCATGAGGTACCTTCTTTGTATTCTTAGAGACAAAGTCATTCATCCATGCTGGTGACTTCCTTTCTATAGTTGATTTCCTTTAATCTTAAATGGAAGGTTGTGTAGTATTAGGAACCACCCTCTGTAGTTATTGTTCTTGATGAGTAACCTCTTGATGTATGCTTGATCTTCTTTGATATACCTTGGTTATGGTCTGTCTAGTAGTAAGTACATAAGTCTGTAGGTGCTCTTGCTGGTTCACAATGTTAGGAACCTCTTGAGATAAGACATTCATAGAAGCCTGCAAGGGTGTCACACATCACTTTCTGCTGGAAATTGATCTTCCAATGGAAACACATGATAGGAAATCTGATCATTAGATACTTCAAGTTTGAAAAGAAACACATCATCCCTGAAAGACACATCCCTGCTAACAAAGGAAACATTAGTAGATATTTCATATAAAATATTAGTAAATGAGCTTGTCTGACTCATTTAGCACCTTAGCATAACAGAGACAACCTATTACTCTTAGGTACTCACAAGATGGTTTAGTACCATAAAATTTCTCATATGGAGTATAATAATGAATATTTGAACTAGGTAACCTGTTTATGAGGTAAACAATAGCTAAAACACAATATCCCCAAAACTTAACAAGTATTGTTGCTTGAAACCTCAATTCTCTTGCGACCTCCAGGATTTTTCTGTGCTTTCATTCAGCCACACCATTCTGTTGAGGTGAATAAGAACATGAGGTGTGACGTACAATCCCTTTTTGCAAATAAAAAACTGCATAATGAATTTACAAAATCAGTTCCATTATCAGTTCTAATTACTTTCATAGTTTTGCCAAACTGTGTCTCAACATACTCAAGAAATTGTTGTATTTGCACATACACATCTGACTTGAGTTTCAATAAGAACAACCAAGTAAATCTTGAACAATCATCAACCACTGTTAAGAAAAATCTGTTACCATTCATGTAATACACATGCTTTTTCTTAGCTTGAAAATCATCTCAAAGATGTTAAAACTTGCTTTGAAATAAGAATTTTTCTTATACACGTGGTATTTCCATAATTTTCACTTCCTATCATGTGTTAAATTTAATAAGCTTTCCATTGATATAAAATTCGCCTAAATCCAACACCTGGGTGAAGAGTTAGAGACTTTTTAGTCAGATAGTGTATCACCTAAGCCTTCAGCACGTCGCGGAGATAGCTCAAATGTAAATTGTCAATTTACAGTTTTTCTCCGTGATAGTGGCGCATCGCGCCAAACTTTCAGGTCTCAAACAATGTGGCAACACGATAGCTCTGCGTCGCGCTAGCATGAAGATTCCCAAATGTCCCGTTCTAGTGACATGGCGCGATAGTGGCGCGTCGCACCAAGGATGAAAATTGGGAATTTTCTCAAAAATTAAATACGTTTCCTAAGGTTAAAAGGGTCAATTTTCCACCCTATATAAGCCTTATAACACAAGATTTGGCCATAATTCAGCAGCTTATACTAAATTACACT
Organism: Capsicum pubescens; assembly: GCA_030864215.1. NCBI lineage: Eukaryota > Viridiplantae > Streptophyta > Magnoliopsida > Solanales > Solanaceae > Capsicum > Capsicum pubescens. Next base: position 408,983,708 of record CM061548.1, on the reverse strand, counting down.
AAAATAATCTCAACAACAAGCCCTAGGGTTTTCATAAAAGTTTCAATTCCAAGGGAATTCATCATCAAATTTCAAGAATTTCTTCCCCAATCTTCATAGAATCACGAACTAAGGTATGGGTAGTGTTCATTCATGGACTCCTTTCATCCATGAAGCCAAAGAATCTCTTTTCTAAGTTTAAATTTATGGATTTATTTATGAATTTCATGTTGGGTTTGTTTTGTTTATGTTGAGAATGATCAATTGAAGTCAAATCCATGTTGGGTGATCAATTTATGTGGAATTTATTTGTATAGATGTATATTCATGTGAACCTATGAATAAACCCTAGATGAATCATGATGATTAATTATTGTATAATGTTGTCTACATGTGTTATGCCTACCATGTATTTGATTTAATGCCTAGATGAAGGAACAATGCCGAACTAGTATGATATCATGAAATCCCCATGTATGTACAAGCTTATGCATATCGTGTTTGATGAACTGCTTCAATATATGAATTATGAATTGTGTTGTTGGTCATGTGTTCAAGTAAGCCATTCTATGTCAGTTTCTTCTCATCAAGTCCTCGGGGTACTTGTACCCGAACATTTAGCTGTGTGCCTAGAGCCATGTCATGTTTTCACAATCTCCTCAGTCAAGCTATGATCCATAGAACTCAATCATTTATGTGACTTAGAAAATCTTAGAAATCTCAGTGATCTCAGTACTCAGTTATCTCAGTAATCTCAGTATTCCCAGTATGTTTCAGTAACCTCAGTACTCTCAGTCAGTCCTCAAGTCTCAGTGGCATTCTGTCGGTAAATGAAACTTCGTAAATTCCGTTTAGCAATACTAAACTATACCATTAGTATCAGTTCAATTAATAAGTTCAGCACAACTAATCACTTCAGTGTCTATTTAGATGGGAGTAGGAATTAATAAGTTCAGCACAACTAATCACTTCAGTGTCTATTTATGGCCTTTCAGTACATGTTTCTGCATTTAATCAGAATATTATGCAGTGTTTAGGTGCAGATATCAGTCATGGGTTAGCTTGTAGTCCTTTGGGGTCATGGGCACCATATGGCATTCTAGGTACCAGATTAGGGGCATTACAAACTTGGTATCAAAGCCAGGTTCAATAGAATCCTAGGAAGTCTGAAAGTCGCATCTAGTAGATTCTTTTACATACGTGTGTTGTGCACCACACTTATGTGCAGGAGGCTATGAGATTTTTTAGAAAGAGTTTCCCTTCTTTCATGCCTCAGATCGTTCTATAGAAAGGTTCTTTAAGAAACTCTTGTAGATTCTCATCATGCTTCATGCATGTCAACTTTGCCTAACTTTCAAGGTAACAGAAGCAGTGAAGCTTGAGTCCTAGAGATAGGGCTTTCTCAGACAGACCCTATAGTCAGTTATGGGATTTCCCAGAAGTTCAAAAGTATCCCAGCAATTCAGTTATGTTCTAGAGTTGTACAACTCTTATTCATGATCATGAGAACCCATATTTCATCAGATTCCTTCTCTGAATTCTATGATAGCGTATGACCTAGAGTTAGAAGCATGAACTCAGGAGTTTAGTAGTAGTAGAGTTGGGATAACATGATCCAGGTTGAACAGATTATGTATTCATGAGGATAGTTATACCAAATTGAATCAGTAGGATTGAAGAGTGCGAGAAAGAATTTATGTTTATTGACATGACATTAGGCTTGAAGGTGTGGATATGATATTAGTAGTATATGAAGAAATAGAACTAGATGATGTGTTTAGTATGGAAAGAAGGTGTTGAACAGAGTGTAAGTATATGACAATGATTGCGGTTCAGTTCAGAGTTTAGTAAAGTGTTTACAGACTTATGATGATGGCTTAAAGCCAAGGGGGATATGATAGATCGAGTGACCCATTTCAGGCTCCCAGATTCTAGTGGTAGTGCAAGTATGTATAAAAGAAGTAAGGGAAGACGATTCCTAACCCATCCTTATCTCAGTGCAGAGTTTTGCACTTCATCTATCATGAAATCCACTCAGGCCTTGCGTGTCAACTCTATGGTCACAAATCATTCTCATGCATTTTTCAATAAATTATGTACAGTTTCCGTCCCCAGTATAAGTGGTTCCAGTTTACCCCGTAGTATGAATTAACTCCATGAACACAACCTTCTATCACACACTTTCCATGTATTGTGTGCGCTTTCAGTTCCAAGCATAAGGAGTTCAGTTCTAGCTCACTTAGTGTTACGAATCATGTCTCACAAATTTAGAAATTTCAGACTCAGGTCATGCAGATCGTGACCCACATACTCATGTCATGTTTTACAGTATGCTCAGTCCACATAACTCATGCTCCAATTCTAGTGAGCAGCCAAACTTAGATATGTCATTTATATCCTCAGTTCAAACCATTTTGGTAAATCTATGTTATTGATATTCTATTCCTCAGGCTTTAATTCAAGTGTCAAGTTCAGTCAGTATCCATTCATGCTTCAGGTCCTCCTAATTTAACTCTTCAATGAGCTCTCTCTGTGAAAATAGTGTAGTAATTAGTAGTTTCTTAGAAGATAAAGAGTAAATGATTCATGTTAAGAGGAAATTTTATCATGCTTACCTTACACGAAGGTGAAGTTATGATGATAGGCTTGAATGTTGTAGTAGTATGCAAGTAAGTGGCTAGTAAGAGATTGCATTTATAAGTTGGTAAAATGTATAAAGTGCGAGTATACGTTAAGATCCTTGATCTATATTATTCCTCATCATGCATCTATCCAAATTCAGTTACCATCTCAGTTATAGTTTCAGTGTTTAGTTTTAGTAATCAACATTCAGTCCTAGAATCGAATACTTCAGCACCAATCTAAACGTCAGTTATCAGAAATTTAGTCCAGTTTCAAGATAGCTTGACAATGATATAGTTATCAATTACTCAGTCAGTGGTACTTTAATACCAATATTTATAGAATGTTCCCATTCACATTAGACGATTAGCCTAGAATTTTTGAGGTAATACAGTCTTCATAAATCCATGCCCAGTTACCTCATGTTACTCAGTCAGTCCTTATCTCCTATGCATAATGCTCTGCAGTTGTAGTCCAGTTATTCAAGACTAAGTAAAGTTTCGTCCTGCAAACTCAGTATTCAACTATCATTCCTTCAGTTAATTGGATAAGTCAGTATTGTTATGCATTGGTGCTCAACCCCCACATGAATCTTTTCAGTAGTCTTAGTTGCAGTGCAAGAGGCTTAGTGATTTCATCTTAAATGGTGTTAGTAGACCTCAACTCATCTTACGGAATCTCAATCAAGTTATGATCTTCTTACTCAACTATCTTATACTGACAAATTCATACAGTTTGGTTTCAATATCCCTAGCTATGTGCTCTACCTAAAATCTTATGAAAGGATGTAATCATTCTAAGATAAACCAATCAGATAGGTGCAAACTCAGCTCATTTCATGTATCATGCCTCAGTCTTAGATCTCAAATAATTAGTTATGATGATGTTCCTAAGTGCCTTGTGCATCGCCTCAGTTTTCCTCAGCAACTCAGCCGAGCCAGTATTCCTCAAGGAACCTAGTGTCCCAAGGGGGATATTCTCTATAAACCCAAAAACTTTCATGACAAGAACATCTCATTCTTTCTTCTCGAAAAGAATCCAGTTTAGAGTAGAGGGTACTCATAAGTTCACCCTTAAAGTCCCAACCTCAGCTTTGGGCCAAGTATTCAGAGGCTTAGTTCCATTCATGATGTTTAGTTCGCATGTCACGTATCATACCAGACTCAGTTATATTCTAGTCCCCGATATGTCGGTCCCTTCAAGATTTTCAGTCATTTGGGCAAGGTAGCTTATGAGCTCGAATTGCTTTCAGATCTAGCCTCAACTCATCCAATATTTTATGTCTCTTTGCTCAAGAAGTTCATAGGTAACCCATCAGTCGTAGTCTTTATTCAGAGCATCGATGTTTCGAATAGCCTCTCTTATGAAGAGATTCTAGTCAAAATTCTAGACTATCATACTCGTAGATTGAGGAACAAAGAAGTCCCTCTAGTTAAAGTTCTTTGGCGAAATCAGTCCGTCGAGGAAGTTACTTGGGAAGAAGAAGAAGATATGTGTACCATGTATCCTCACCTCTTCCCCGCCAACTCAGATCAAGCTCAAGGTAATAGTTCTCCTTAAGCTTACTTATTTTTGTGATTAGTGTGCATCACTAACTTAGTATACCATGATAATCCTGGTATCAAGCACCACCGTATATTCAGTCATTCATTCATGTATCAGGTCAATTATATAGTTATGCATCAGACATGCATTCTCATTATTAGAAAACTTAGTTCTTCAGAACTTTTAGTTATGCATTTATAAATCAGTTACACATTCATCAGATATGCATGTTCAGTATGTTATGTTCATCTTGTCAGTCACGTCCGTCATGAGATCATGTTCCAGTTACTCATAGTCATTTCATGTTAAGTTTATTATTTCCTCTCTCAGTCAGTCTCATTCGAGGACGAATGTTCTCAAGGGAGAGATATTGTAATCCCCGTGCTTTTTCTTAGCTTGAAAATTATCTCAAGGATGTTAGAACTTTCTTTGAAATAATAATTTATTTTTATACACAAGGTATTTCCATAATTTTCACTTTTTATCATGTGGTAAATTGAATAAGATTTCCATCGATATATAATTCTCCCAAATCCGACACTCGGGCGAAGAGTTAGAGCCTTTTTAGTGAGACAGTGTATCACCTAAGCCTTCAGCGCGTCGCGGAGATAGCTCAAATGGAAATTGTCAATTTCCAGTGTTGCTCCGCGATAGTGGAGCGTCGTGCCAAACTTTCAGGTCTCAAACAATGTGGCAACGCAATAGCTCCGCGTCGCGCTACTATGCAGATTCCCAAATGTCCAGTTCCAGTGACTTGGCGCGATAGTGGCGCATCGCGCCATGGATGAAAATTGGGAATTTTCTCAGAAATTAAATACATGTCCTAGGGTTAAAAGGGTCTTTTTCCACCGTATATATGCCTTATAACACCAGATTTGGCCATAATTCAGCAGCTTATACTCAATTACTCTAAAAGACTCTCAACAACAAGCCCTAGGGTTTTCATAGAAAGTTCAATTCCAAGGGAATTCATCGTCAAATTTCAAGAATTTCTCCGCCAATATTCCTAGAATCACAAACTAAGGTATGTGTATTATTCAATCATGGACTCTTTTCATCAATGAAGCCCAAGAATCTCTTTTCTAAGTTTGTTTATGGATTTCTTTATGAATTTCATGTTGGGTTTGTTTTGTTTATGTTGAGAATGATCAATTGAAGTCAAATCCATGTTGGGTGATCAATTTATATGGAATTTATTTGTATAGATGTATATTCATGTGAACCTATGAATAAATCCTAGATGATGAAATTAGAGATGAATCATGATGATTAATTATTGTATAATGTTGTCTACATGTGTTATGCCTACCATGTATTTGATTTAATGCCTAGATGAAGGAACAATGCCGAACTAGTATGATATCATGAAATCCCCATGTATGTACAAGCTTATGCATATCGTGTTTGATGAACTGCTTCAATATATGAATTATGAATTGTGTTGTTGGTCATGTGTTCAAGTAAGCCATTCTATGTCAGTTTCTTCTCATCAAGTCCTCGAGGTACTTGTACCCGAACATTTAGCTGTGTGCCTAGAGCCATGTCATGTTTTCACAATCTCCTTAGTCAAGCTATTATCCATAGAACTCAGTCAGTCATGTGACTCAGAAAATCCTAGAAATCTCAGTGATCTCAGTACTCAGTAATCTCATTAATCTTAGTATTCCCAGTAAGTCTCAGTAACCTCAGTACTCTCAGTCAGTCCTCAGATATCAGTAGCATTCTGTTGGTCAACGGAACTTA